>CM073756.1:16788734-18095401 GCA_037127355.1 Schoenoplectus tabernaemontani
ACAATAATTACTATCTTCTGCTTTCTTTTATTTATCACTTAGAATGCAATAATAACTACCTTCCACAATCCGTCGCTAGCAAGAATTAAAAATTCTGCAGTTTCATCAATTATCTCATCTTTAATGTCAGGCTCTGAACTAAGGTGTTTTTTCAAGCTCCTGTCACCAAATGCCCTAGCTACAGCCAGTTGACCATCTACACGTGGCACATCCCCTAAAAATTATAAAGGTGAAAAGAAATCACATAAAAAATGAAAAATTAGGGGAGAATGGAAATGATTATACAAATTACAATCAAAAATGTTTCACTTAATAGGCCAACGAAATGTGTTTATGATCACCTGAATGAGCAGTATATCACAATAGTCAGTAATGATATCTTACCGTCTCCCTCCCAAACCTCCTAGGCAGTACTCATAATCTTACAACTGGTAAAAAATGGCGTAAAGGTAAAATGCATTTGTTTTTATACCAAAAATGCTTTGAGATACAATGTTTTTGAACGTCTTTTACTTATTCCTAACTACTAGAGTATGCACTTCTTCATCACTGGTACACTTCTGTTAGAAATTGTACCTGGGAAATTTGATACAAAACCGCCTTTTTCTTCAATATACTTCCTCTCACTGTTCGGTTCATGATCTACTGAAAGTTGTTTCGCCACTCCATTTTTGCATATCACCGCCCGTGAGTCCCCGATATTTGCAACCACCAACTGTAAACCATCAACGAGTATGGCAGTTACTGAAGTGGAACCCCCTCGGCCCAGTTCAACTGCCTTTTCGAGGATTTGTTCATCCGTCAGTTTGTATGCCTTTCTTATAGCATTCTCCATGTCAGTCAAGAAATCAGGCTATGAAAGAAACAAACTATCATTTGGAGTTTCAGCTGTGCACATAAAAATTCTATTATAGCTCGCTAGTTCACCATTCTGCCAGGTACACCGGATACTTCTTTTGACCAAACTACTGTATCTTGTCTTTATTTTATTTTATTTTTTACTTTTTTTCTGGCATAATTGGTTGGATAATAAGCTGATAAGATGATAAAGAATATGTGAGGCTGATACTGGATTAAATTCAGACAGCTGAAGCAAAATTGTAGTTATTTTGCTGGATGGATGCTTAATTTGGTCAAAGTTTTCCTTAATTACACATTCAACAGGCAACAGATCAGTACAACATCCTTCTTGTACTGTACTGATGCACACTGCACAAATATGTATTAGCCAAATAGCCAGATTAATATCTTACACAGAACTATAAACAGCTTAATTACCTGACTTAAGATGTTGTCAAACAAATGTTCCCGCAGGAAGTCAGGTACATCATGACCCAGGTGGCCGTCAAAAATTGCAAAAAGCCCTAAATTATTGTTCTCAACTTGCTTATACTCCGCCACCAAGTAATCCTCCATTGGATGATTTGATTTTCCCTTTAGAAGGTAATATCCATGCCTAACTTTCCTTCCCACCATTTTGATCTTTCCCTTACCAGTTTCAGATCCTGATGGTGCCAGGCCTGCTTTGACCTGAGCAAAATTGAGTGAATGTAATAAGCTCCAACGTTCTTCAGAATTAACAACGAATTGCAAAGTTGAATATGAGTAACCAAAAGTTGAATATGAATTAACAGGTAATGTTGCAGTTATAACCTCATATAAGAAGAATTTGTAATTTCTAACAAGATCAGAGGTGGAACTCTGAAAACAAGTACAGACCAACTATTTTCAACAAAATCTATCTCGAACCCTAAAGACTTTTCAAAACTATTGCGTTTGTTCAACACCAATTTGACATTTTTATCAAAAAATATACGATTTGAAACAGCTGACCCACCCAGCTGAGGTTTCTTTTGGGAAATAGAACAATTTAAAATTACTTTCATCTTGTGCAAGATTTCGGAGCCTCCCGTCATGCTTTGATCTTCCTTGTCTAATAAATGAAAGAAACGACGAAATTGCAACTGGTTAAAGTATTGGATAGTGGGGGAGAAAATAGAAGTAGAATGGGGGAACAACGAAATATGAATCGAGTGGTTGAAGTGATGGGTGCGTTGACCTGCTATGCTCCTTGTGGGAACGGGGAATTGACCAGATGACTAGATCACCGCTTTCGGTTTATTTTACACTACGAAATTAGTTGACGTACACCGTACAAACCCCAATTAGGGTTCAGGCAAACATAAAAGGGTGGGATCACTGATAATAGGTCATTTTGATAATTTTGAGAATAGACTTTAGAATAAATATTAAAAAAAAAAAAAATTAGAAAAATAACTTTATTGATATATTTTTTTATTTATAGATCGATAGTGTTTTAAAACTTATATAATTTCATTAAATTTTGATAGTTCATCAAATATTATCAAATTTTATGTAATTTACAACGGTTATAGTTTAATGGTCTTTAATTGACTATTAAATGATAATAAAATTATATAAAATTTAAAACACTGACAATCTATAAAGTAAAAAATATATATCTATACTTTTTTATTTTATTCTTTTATATTTATTCTAGAGTTTGTTGCCAAAATTATCAAAATAACTCATTGTCAAGTGATCCTCACCCAACATAAAAAGAGAAGTTTAGATAGATTTTGATTTTTTTTAAAACGTATGTTGGCAGATTTGTAATTAAAAAAGACAAGCATAAGAATATTGACAGATTTGTAATTATAAGATTCAATAAGTATATTGTAATAAAGTATTCATAGAGTAACTAATTATGCACTCAAGAGGAATTTCACTAAAAAAATCAAATTGCTCTCTCTTTTAATTGTATCAAGTTGGTCCTTAATTTTTCTTTAAAAAATGTCAAATTGGTCTTCAAACTACTTCATAAAAATCAAATTATTCCTTGAACTTTAAATTATATCAAATAAATTCTTAAACTTTCAATATAATAACTAACTAGGTCCCTGAACTTTCAAAAATAATCTAAAATGATTCTTAAACATGAAATTAATATTATTTTTGTTTCTAAGTTTAAATAAAAATAAAAAGTTATCGGGTTACATATCGTGTTTTGGGTTGATCGATATCAGTTTTTTCAGATCTCAGGTCGATCGATATTATCTTACCCGTCTAGACCCAAACTCTACCCAACTTATTAAAAAATCAAACTGATCCGGCCCGACCAGACTCGATCGGAAACACGTCCTGTCACTCAATAAATTTTTATTTTTATTTAAACTTAGAAAATAAAAAAATATATATTAATTTAAGGTTCAAGGACTGATTTAGTTTTTTTTTAATTTTGGGACCAAATTATTTGTTATATTGAAAGTTTCAAGGATTTATTTGATGTAATTTAGGGTCCGTTTGGCAAATCAAAGAATAGATTTGGAAGAGTGGTAAATTTGGAAGAGTGATAGAATGGTATTTTTTTTTAGAAGAGTGGTATTCTTGACTATTCGGAAGAGCGAAAATATCGTTTGGCAATTGATACCTAGAATAGTTAAAATATGAATAATTATGATACTAATAATGATGATGATAATAATAATAATAATAATAATCATAATAGTAAGATAATAATAATAATAAAGTAATAAAAAATAATCATAATAAATAATTATATTATAATAGTAATATAATAAAAATATAAACATAATCATAATATAGTAATATAATAATAAAAAATTATAATTACAATCATAATTATAATAATACAATAATAATAATAAGTAATCATAATTTTAATAATATAATTATAATATAATAATCATAATCATAATCATGATAATAATAATTATAGTCATAATCATAATAATATAACCATAATCATAATCATAATAATATAACAATAAAAATATAATCATAATCATAAAAATAATTATAAATAATTATAATTATAATAATATAATAATAAATTAATCATAAATATAATCAACATATAATAATATAATACAACATAATAAAATAATAATAAAGTAATAAAAATAATCATAATAAATAATAATATTATAATAGTAATATAATAAAAATATAAACATAATCATAATATAGTAATATAATAATAAAAAATTATAATTACAATCATAATTATAATAATATAATAATAATAATAAGTAATCATAATTTTAATAATATAATCATAATATAATAATCATAATCATGATAATAATAATTATAGTCATAATCATAATAATATAACCATAATCATAATCATAATAATATAATAATAAAAATATAATCATAATCATAAAAATAATTATAAATAATTATAATTATAATAATATAATAATAAATTAATCATCACTATAATCAACATATAATAATATAATACAACATTATAAAATAATAATAAGTAATAATAATCATAATCATCATCATCATAATATAATAATATAATAATAAATAATCTTGATAATAATAATATAATAGTAAAATAATTATATTTATATTCATAATATAATAATATAATATTAAAATTATATTTATAATAATAATAAATAATATAATAATACTAATGGTAACGATAATATAATAACAATAATGATAATAATATATTTTAATAATAATAATAAATAATAATCATAATATTAATATAATCATAAATTATAATCATAAATATAATATAATAATATAATAATACTAAATTTTAATCATAATCATAATATAATAATATAATATAATATAATCAAACAATAATCGCTATTCCGACGAGAGCTAATCCGGTATTCCACCTATTAGTTGGTATACCGGATTAGCACTATTCCGCACTCTTCTACTTAGTTTAAAATTCGTTTGGCAAATTAATTCGTCGGAATAGCTATTCTATTCCAACTTTTTGCTATTCCATTGAGTGCCAAACACTCCCTTAAAGTTTAAGGACCAATTTGATTTTTATAACGTAGTTCAAAGACCAATTTGGTGTTTTTTAAAAAGTTCAAGGATCTACTTGATATAATTAAAAGTTCAGAGACCAACTTAACTTTTTTGTTGAAAGTGTGAGGACCAAATAGTAAATTTCCTCTAATAATAATAACAATTTAATTGCTATCACAAAATTATAAAATTAAAAACATATCACTTCAAAACTAAGTCTTTAAAAAAATATCAATCTACACTCAATTTTATTCGAAAATTGTCACGTTTATCTTATAAAATTAAAATTTAACAAAAAATATAAATTTCATTGTTATACCCAAAATACCATCAACCATTGCCCTTGCGGTCATTGCTACTCCCAATTGGGTACTGTTGCCGCTATCCCTTATAGCTTGCCGCTGCTGCCTACTATTGCCCTCTATTTGTTTGTGTGTTGCAATGAATATCATTTTTGTATTAAAATTTTAATCTTATAAAATAAAAATGATAATTTTCAATAAAATTAAATTTAGAGTGGCATTTTTCAAAGACTTAATTTTAAAATGGTATTTTTCTAATTTTACAGTTTTGTGGTTGCAATTAACTAAAATTTCATAATAATAATAATAATAATAATAATAATATTATTATTATTATTATTATTATTATTATTATTATTATTATTATTATTATTATTATATTATAGTATCGTCACTTACTCAAGGTGCAACAATTAGAAGAAGAAAAGATTGAGATGTTACAATCCTCATCTCTATATATACAAGTAGAACAGCATGATCAGTGAAAAGGGGGATTTATATAGTTTCAAATAATCACATGTTATATTTTTAGAGGTTAATTCTGGCGTTGACATGCAATTTTTCTTATTTTATACATATAACGGTAGGAAAACCTCTTTCACTGTTCTGGATGTCCTACACATGATCAGATACAATGTCAAGTCAATTTGTGCATGAAAATAAGGATTTGAAAGGGTATTTAAGAAGTAACATCAAGTGGTTAATATCTTCTCAGTTGACCGAGTAGATTTAAATGTAGTAGTTAATTTGAAGAACCTAACGTCCTTGTCACGCCGAATTAATTATTTGACATCAGCGTCTCGTTCATTTTTTTTATACTGGTAAAAAAAAATATCTAATTTGTTATTCTCTCAATCGAGATCCATTTTAATAGCTCTTCGCTTTTTATTGCTTCTCACCTCTCACAGCTTCTGTGACGTGTTTGTGACTTGTGACTGAATTATATCATGTGTTTATTTGATATTTTTATTTTAACGTGTCATTCAAAGCAATAAAGGTAGACCGTGCGACTAAATTCAAAATATTTTTACTTTGTTTATTAGACTTTCGCGATGTCTTTTCTCTTGTTTTCTTCAAATAATTTTAGACATCATATATAAATTGGGCTGAGATCTCTGGACAATCAAATTTGTTTTAACAAGTGATATTATTTTCTCAAACACATGTTATGAAAAATTATAAAAAAAATTATTGACATGTTACTTTCTCTTATAGTTTGGCTAGACATTAATCTTCTTGCAAGTTAAAATTATTTGACACTTAATCAAAATGTTGTTAAATATTAACCGTTGTAAATTCATATCATTTAATAAAAAATAAAATCTTAATACAGTTTTCATCATTTTTAATGTATACGATACATACAACTTGTAGATTATACCTTATTTGTCAAACTTTAAAAATATAAATTATTTTTTCATAATTGTTGTAGTTATTAGAGTTATTAGTTATCAATAGATTCTGACCCACATAAATTATACTTGTCGTACACGCATGTTTTTGTATTGAATCTCAAAAGTAGTTACTGCATTTTAGTATTTTCTTAATTATGTATCGTACATGACCATTGATTAATAATAATAGTAATAATATTTCATTATTTAACGCTGCACTAGCAAAAGATCTACTAAAGAGATCATCATTTGAAAGAGTAACCTTTTTTCTACCAAATATTTTATTATTTTGATAATTTTCAACTGGCTTCGTCAAACCATTTAATTTTAGGAAGCGATCACTTGACAATTTTGACAATGGATTTTTAAATAAATATGAAAAATCTTATGAATATGTTCTTCTACTTATAGATTGATGGTGATTTAAATTTCATGTAATTTCATTATTTTTTAATGGTCTATCAAAGACCGTTAAATTATAACCGTTACAAATTATATAAGATTTTGATGGCCTTTGATGGAGTATCAAACGATAATAAAATTGCTTGAAATTTGAATCATCATTAATTTATAAGTAGAGAGAGATATCATAAAGTTTTTATTTTTAAGATTTTTTTCATATTCATTTAAAAATTCATTATCAAAATTATTATAAATAACCCAAGTGATCCTCACCATTTAATTTTATCCTGATTTCATTCCAAACACCACTGTCAAACTCAAGAACAGAGTCACAGAGTGTTCACACATTATTCCAGGATTGACGACCTGCGAGTTTTCATTTTTTTTTTTTCTTGTTCCTTTTTGCTACGGCTTCAAACTCTGAAATTTACCATGCAGCGACGACAAAAAGTACGTTGAAATGAGTTGAATTGATCTGCTGTACCCTGTCCAATAAATAGATAGACCGCAAAAAATCTGTGGACATCAGTGGGGTGACCCCCAGCTAATCAAAGACATGCGAAGCATCTCCAACGCTGAAAATAGCTTAAAGTTAAATTTATTGAAACGTTAACCATTTAACCAATTCGCTCCACAGAAATTCCAATTTCGCTTCAACACTGACAAGGTGCTACCAATTTCTTAATAGCATTTAAGTAAATATCAAAATTTAATCACCACACTCGATTCAGCAAATTTTAAAATATCCTCTCCAACGCTAAATTAATGATTGTCTAATTACTATCTAATTCTACGTGTCTTATATACATATACTATCTAAATTAGAAAATATGCTAAATTAGACAGTCTCCAGATAGTGTAAAATTAAAAATTAAAAATGTCACCTAAAATTTAGATAATAAATTTGTCAAGCATTAGAAATGGTCCACTGGCTCCTAGTCCTTGGTCCCTGCTAGCTGCGTTAGCAGTTGCTGAGGCGATGTGGTTCCAAGATCAGATGTGACGCGTTCTCTGTTGATTACATATCAGTTTTTTTATGGTAATTGAAAAAAAAATAGCAAAAGACTACGATTGTACCCCGAAATTACAGTCCCTAGTCTTGATCGAGTTTCAAATTCAATCCCAGCATCTAGAACGAATTTGAAGCTTGATCCCATTTTTTTTAACAAAATTTATATATTTTGATTAATTATTTGTTTATTACTTTTATGGTTTTTAATAATTTGTTTACTTATTCTATTATGTTTAATTATTTATTGAATGATTTAGAAAAATATATTTGAAAGTATGATATTGTTGTATTTAATAATATATTAAATATGATATTATTGTGTATTCAATAGTAATGTGTAGTTCGAAAATCATAAGAAAAAAATATAAAAAATAATGAACTAGAATAAATACACATGTTTATATATTTTTTATAATATATTCAGTTTTCATGTTTATTATGAACTAGAATAAATAACAATTCAATAAAAAATAATGAACTAGACAAAATATATATGTTTATTATAGATTCAATAATAACTATATATGATACATAATGAACTAGAATATATATAATTTTTACTTAAAAATCCAAAAAAATAATGAAAAATAGATGTCCAAAACTTTAAACATATTTTTGAGGCCTCAAATGATTTTTTTTGGCACCAAAAATTGCCAAAATGGCATTAACAGTTAACTCTATAGATCCAGTTATGAGCTTTTTATGGCCTCATAGCACGTCTCGATCGGATTTTTTTATTAAAAGTTATGACCGATTGAAAATAAGATGCTCATATTTCATTTTATTGATTCGGTGTCGTCTTCGTTTGTTCAATTGGGAGCGTCTGATGCAATAAGATTATGAAAATTAAAATCAATTAAAAATAAATTAAATCATTGAACAAATAATTAAATATAATATAACTAAATAAATTATTAATAACTATAAAGAACAATAAACAAACCATTAAATAAATAATTAGTCAAAACAGAATAATATTCTTACTACATGTTATTATTGAATACACGATAATATCATATTTAATATATTATTAAACAAAATAATATCATACTTCTAACTTTATTTTTTCTAAAACATTTAACAAATAATTAAATATAATAAAAGAGATAAATAAACTATTAAAAATATAAAAGTAATAAACAAATAATTAATCAAAATATATAAATTTTATAAAAAAAAATGAGACCGAGTTCCAAATTTGGTCTAGGTTAGGGACCGTAATTTCAGGGTGCAATCATACTCTTTTTCTATTTTTTTTTTGTAATTACAATAAAAAAAACTGATTACATATTGTTGCATGAATTTAAATACTATATTCTTTGCCTACTATCTACTACATTGAATTAGCAAAGTAAAATCTGCACAATAATAACAAAAAATGGATCATTCCTCTAATTTTTTTAGTATATATTACTTTTTATAGTTTTGCAGATTTTTTTTTTTTGAGAAAAGAAGAAACTAAATTTCATCTTATTTCTCCTTATTGATTTTGATTTAATCTTTCTGGAAAAAAAAAAGAGAGAGAAGCTTCCACAGGACTTGAATCACAAGTCTTTCGCTTTTCTGAAAATAACCCAGGCAATAGTAACTTCATTGATTGCTTCCATAATACATCTAAACATTTCCGTTTTATATATGCCTACCATCAATTTTATAATCTTACTTTGCATGGGAGGAACCTAATTCATGCATGACATCCTAGTGCCACAGAAGTTCCATTTATTTGTTCCGACTCTGCTCCATTTGTTATTCTACACAAGGAAATAAATATACGTTACAAAAAGTCATTTATATAGTGCTTGCAATGTGTTATATAACAAAGATTATAATATTCTTTTTTTTTATAAATTAATTGCAAATAATATAAAAAATGAGGTATATTAGATATACATAATTTTGGTTACTTGTTCTTCAAAATGTCCTCTTTTTATTAGTTGTTTTCATTTTTTTTGCAATTTAAAAAAAGAAGAAAAAGGTTCTTAAAATAAGGTATATAAGATGCACGTGTATCGTACTCGTACGTATAGATGTTGGAAAAAGGAGAAATACAGTCCTTGAACTCAATTGGATATTTGGATACCGAACTTAATTGGATCCGACCAGTCGACCACAAACGGTCGAGGCATGGCCGGGTGGTACGCGGCACCGTTCACTGTATTTTTTTTTCGGTTTTGAAAATTCCACTGTGTTCTTATTTGCGTATACTCTTTTTTTTTTCTTTAAAAAAATATTTTGCTCTTTTGAAGTTTATCGACTGTATTTTTTTGACATCTAGTTAATTGTATTTTTTTTGGACATCTGGTTCACTTTAATTCTCTTTTGTGAGTAGTTATGTCTTGTAACCTCACATTATGTTACGACACGTTCATTAATCGTGTGATGTGTTTTGTATCGTACGATTTCACGTGATGTATCTCTTTTCATTTAATATTGATACATCGCATTACATATTCACATTATATGAAATTTCTCAAACACATTCTGACATGTCACGTCTCATGTAATATGATATAACAGGTCATATGAAAACCCAACAATTTTTTTTTCAAATATTTCTTTACATCTATATGTAGATATAAAATATATTATTTCCCAACTAAATTTTCCTTTTTTCTGTACTGTAAAATAAAATTTTAAATTTTTCCATAAATTTAAAAACTTTCTAATGATAAAGATAAAATTTTTAAAAAAATTAACTAGCTGTAACTAAATATAACAACACATGGCATACCGTATATATGTCATGTCACGGATAAACATATCACGTTATGCCATAACGTGTCTTTACTCTATTTTTTTTGACATGTCACATAAAAAAATATTTTAATTACATCATAACTTATGATCGGAACACACGGTATTTTTTTCATGACATATTACATAATGTCACATTTTTTTATTCACCAGATGCATATTGTTTTTATTCACACTCGGGTCAATATATTTTCTTTTTTGACGGTTATTTGATGCATGTTCTTTTCTTGACATCTGTTTATGATATTTTTTGTCTTTTCGACATTTGTTCAATGTATCTTTGTCATTAACAATTATTCACTATAATTTTTAGAAATCACTAATAAATTGCGGAGACAAGGGTATGGTACGACATATCTTGTGGTCACATGAAATTTTATAACTACTTTTTAAATATTTCTTTACATTTATATCTAAATATAAAATATATTATTTCTCATGCAAAAATTTTAACATTTTTTGTATTTTAATATAAATTTTATATTTTTCACGAATTTAAATACTGAAAAAAAAACACATCGCATATCAATATATCATACTTGTCATGTCACTTCATGAATAACCGTGACGTGTCTTCCTCGATTTTTTTTTTGACATGTTTATATTACGTTATGTAAAAATAATTTAATTACACCATGACACTGAAACAAACCGTATTTTTATGGCATGTTAGAGAATGTCATATTTTTTTTATTCACCAAATCATATTTTTTTTGTTGACACTGGTTCAATGTGTTTTTTCTTTTTTGACAGTTGTTGGCTGCATGCTTTTTCACTTACATCTGTTTAGGGGTGTAAATGGTTCGGGTCACAGGTTTGGATCAATTTATATTATTTTATTATTCTTTTTTATTTGATTTGAATTCAATTTATTTAAATTCGGGATGAAAAATCATGATCCATATTCGATCTGACCTGACTCGATCCGTATAAAATAATTAAATATTTATATAATTTTAAGCAATTTAATATTAATTAATTTATAATTAATCTTAATTAATATATAATTAGTATATATTTAAGCTTTAATTAGTACTAAATTATAAAATTATTTTAAAAAAACTTAATTAATCGGGTCGGGTCGGGTTGACCTGAATCTGATCTGTTTCGGATAAAAAAATTAAACCCATATCCAATTTATTTATTTTCAAATTATGTCGGATCAAATCAAATTTAATTCCAGTTAAGTTAACCCGTGAGGTCGGATTAATAATTGACACCCCTACATCTGTTACAATATTTTTCTATTTTTGAGATTTGTTCAATGTATCTTTTCCATTATTTATTCACTATGGGTGTGTTTGGCACTCTAAGAAATATCAAAAAGTTGGAATAGCGTTGCTATTCTGATGAATTAATTTGCCAAACGTATTTTAGACTAAGTGGAAGAGTGCTGAATAGTGCTAATCCGGTATACCAAACTATAGGTGGTATACCAGATTAGCTCTCGTCGGAATAGCGATTATTATTTGATTATATAGTATTATATTATTATATTGTGATTATGATTTATCATTATTATATTATGATTATGATTATAATTTATTATTATATTATTTAGTATTATTATTATTATTATTATTATTATTATATTATTTATTATTATATTATGATTATATTATGATTATCATTATTATTATATTATATATATTATTTATTATATTATATTATATTATTATATTATTATTTATGATTATGATTATTATTATTATTATTATAATATTATCATCATTATTAGTATTATTATATTATTATTATTATGATTATTATTTATTATTATATTATTATCATTGTTAGTATTATTATATTATTATGATTATGATTTTTTTATTATTATATTATTATGTTATGATTATAATTATGATTATATTATATTATTATTATTATTATTATGTTTATTTTTTATTATTATGATTATGATTATAATTTTTTATTATTATATTATTATATTATGATTATGGTTATATTATTATTATATTATTATGATTATGACTATTATTATTATTATTATTATTTATTATCATCATCATCATGATTATGATTATTATTTTTATTATGTTGTATTATATTATTATATTATATTATAATTATTTATTATTATTATTATTATTATGATTATGATTATACTTATAATTTATTTTATTATTATATTATAATTATGGTTATATTTTTATTATATTATTATGATTACGACTATAATTATTATTATTTATTATATTATGATTATGATTATTTTTTTATTATATCATGATTATATTATTATTATTATTTTATTTTATTATTTTATCATTATTATCATTATTAATATCATAATTATCTATATTTTAACTATTCTGATTAATAACTGTCAAATAATATTTTACTCTTCTGAATAATAAAAAATAATACTCTTTTATCACTCTTTCAAAATAATACTATTTCATCACTGTTACAAAATTACTACTCTTCCAGAATTATTCCGCCAAACTAAACCTATATCCTTAAAAAATCACTAATGAATTGCGGAGAGAAAGATATGGCCATTCCTGATTCAAAGAAAGAATATATCAAATTCCCAATTCCGAGCTTCTTCCGAAGCAACCTTCCATCGTCTTCTCACCTCGTCGCGTTGATCTATCCCTTTCCTCTCCAATCTCCTCCTCTACGACCCTTTCTCTCTCTCCCGAGCAAGGAATTTCTCCTTGAAGGTATCTCTCTCTGTCTCTGTCGTGATTTTTTTATTGATATTTCGAAGGGAAGGTTCTAGAGTAGTTGGGACGAAGAAATAGAGTACGTTTGAACTGAAGTTGCCGTATTTTTAGTTTTCCCTAATTTATAGTCCTTGAGCTCCTCTTCGTTCAATAGATGCTACCTTTACCTTTTATAGATAAAAATTCAGGTTGATCTAATCTTGGGCCCGTTTCCTTATTTGAGAAATAGCTACTTTTCCGGTTTCTGTTGATCTTTTAATATGATTTTGTGAATTTATACTGATTATCTGCTTTATATAGACTGAAATTGAGGGAAATAGGAGCAGGAACCAAATTTCTAAATTTATTTTTTTGCTCTGGAACCAAAATTCAAAGAGATCTATTGTTGATTGACTCGGGGGTTCTGTAACTGGCAATATGGATTATGTTTCCGTGTTTCTTGCTTCATATGTGGTATATTTGGATTGAATTTGGGGAAGTAAAGCATTATGTAATTCTTGATAACTTGTAAAATTAATAAATTCCCCATTTGGTCATTCCCTTGCTGGATTTATTCAGTAATATTTTGGCCCAAGATAATTAGAGTCCATTTAGAAAAGCCTAATATTGTCAAAAAGCTTTATATGTGGGAATCATAATACAATTTTGTGTTAATCTTATTTGGAAGCCTAAAATCAGCTTTCCGTACCTGACATATGATTCAGGTTAGGTTTTCCATATTTCAGAGTCACCTTTCTAGTTCGAGGAATGAAAAAGGGTAAAAAATAGAGTGAATGAAAATGAAAGTTGGATGCACTTTTCTTAATTCTCTATGCTATTTGACAGATTAATGACGACCTCTTCACATCCAAATTCTTCTTCATATATGCCAAGAGTGTTGAATCCGACACCGATCTCTTTTGCACCACCAAGTACCAAGGCTGCATATCCAATTCCGTCTGTACCAGTTAGAGATACAGACAACACAAATAAAGGCAAGAAGAGTAAAAGACCCAAACAAAATGAGGAAGTACCGGCTGCTGCTACTGAGTCTAGAAAATGTAAGAAACCGAAAGCTGATGAGGATTCACTATCTGTCTCATCTGAGTTTAAACGGCCAGATTGGCTGCCAGAAGGTTGGACTATCATCGAACGTATCAGAGAGGCAGGCAAATCAGCTGGCACGAAGGACAAGGTCTTCGTTCTTTACCTATCTATGTTTCTACTATATTGCAATCATAATCGATATAAAGTATGCGTAGGATGAGAACTTAGTTGGCATAATAGAGTAGCAGAGCATATGGTGAAAACTGGACAATAAGGACCAGAGAATTAATTAATTTGATATGTGATTTAAGTTCCAATTATCTGTGTTGGAATACAGATTTTTCATGGATGTAGGCTTGATATGTCTTCTTTTGATATTGGTTATTATGTTTTCCATTAGAAAAGTTGGCATCCTTGTACAAATTGTCTGTGAACCTCCTTTTACCCAATATAACCAAATGTCTGCACTAAGCAAGGATTTCGCAAACATTTTCTGCGCACTTCATAGTTCTTCAAATTTATAATTTAAATGTTCTGTTTGAGTCACTTCTCCTTTCCATATTGCTAAATAGAAAAACAACAGGTATAAGGTATGAATGATGAGTAGCGCCTTCCCTATAATAGAAAATTTCCATATTGAAATCCTTCCAATTAATTTTGAGTTTCTTACTTTGGATTCTGAAGATTAGTACTGTTATAAAAAAAATTGCCATTGCTGACATTTCTTTCTTTCTTTGTTTTTGTTTTGTAATTTCAGTATTATATCGAACCAGGTACCGGCCAGAGATTTCGGTCACTTGTAGAGGTGCGGCGGCACCTGAAGTTAGAAGATCTTCCCAAGTCCATTAAGGACAAGAAGGTGAGTTATGTTTCTTGCTCTTCCATGTGACTAAATTCGCCTACAAATATGCAAAAGTCACTTGTTGATCTTTTATCAAAACTTTCAACTCAATCTGCATCGGAATAGCTACACACTGTATTAGTATTATTATTTTTCATCCAGATACCCTTACCAGGACAACTTTTTAAATATCTGAGTATTCTGTTAACTGCTCCTAAATGAGGAGTTCTTGGAGCATGCATAAACTTGACTCACAACAAATGACAAATCAGGTCTAGTTACAAGCAAGTAAATTAATTTTCCCACAAGTTTTTGATGCTTGGTTAATATCTACAGAGGTTCACCATCTTCATTGTTAAGTTTTACATTTGTGTCGATGGGAGTAGGTAGGCTTACATCCTAGTTTCTAGGTTTCTTTCGGTAAATCAAGTACATATTTTCTTTGAGAAATAAACAAACCTTTTGATGAATGGGCAACTTATTCCTAAGAAATATTTCAATTTTCCTAAATCCTTGATATCAAAATTTCTTTGAAGATCATTTTTTATTGAATCAATTTCGATGGATTATTTCTGTTATAATAATGTCATCCACATATACTTAGGACAACGGTTGTTCCAGCTGATTGTGTCTACAGTGAATAAGGAGGTATCTCGCTTGACTAACTTTAAAATTACAAGAAATTAGGAAGTGATTGAGTTTTTCATACCATGCCCTTGGAGATTGCTTGATCCATATATGGATTTATTTAACCTACATACAAGATTAGGTACATTTTCCCTTTTATGACACTGGGGGTAAGGTCATGTAAACCTCTTCTTCAAGTGTACCTTGAAGAAAGACGTTCTTAACATCCATTTGGTGAAGCCCTGAACCATTATCGTGACGATAGACATAAGAATTCTTACGGTGTTCATTTTTACATGGTGCGCAAAGGTTTCATTATAATCTATTCCATAAGTTTGTGTGTACCCTTTGGCCACTAACCTAGCCTTATACCGTTCTATGGTTCCATCACTGTTGTATTTGATCTTGTATACCCATTTGCAACCTACCGGTTTCTTATGGTTTGGTAGAGTGCACACAGTCCATGTTTGATTCTTTTCTAATGCAAGAAGTTCTTCTTCCATTGCTTTACACCATTTTGGTTCTAGTTTGGCTTCCTCAAAGGTATTTGGTTCTTTGGTTGTAGAACTAATATTTACAAAGGCGTAATGTTCTTTTGAAATATTGTTATATGTGACATATTCTTGATAGGATACTTTACCGTATATGTGACAAAATCTTTCAACATGGTTGATGGTTGTGTCCGACGTGTTGACCTTCTCAAGTTCTGCTCGGCTTCTGAAAATGGAACTTCTATGGGTTCTTCGGCTTCTTCAACTCTTTCATCATCTCCACCTGTTTCTTTAACGAGATTTTCTGCAAGAACTTCTCTTCTTTCCTCATTAGTTATAAAGGGTAAAACTGACTCATTTGAGTTGGATTTTTCATCTCAGTTTTCTTCAAGATTTTTAAAGAAGGGTTCATTTTTGAAAAAGGTTACGTGTCTAGAAATATAAAGTTTTTTTAAATTGGGATCATAGCATTTGTACCCCTTCTTTTGAGTAGAGTAACCTAGAAAAATAGTTTTTACTGAAGTAAAATCAAGTTTATCTATTTTATTTTTGTGTACAAAGCTTGTACATCTAAAAATTTTTAAATGATCTAAATTTATTATCTTTTCGTATAGTATTTCTAATGGGCTTTTAAAATCTAGAACAATACTTGGCACTCTATTTATCAAATAGGCCATGATCAAGATCTTGTTTTAGACCAAAAAACTTTTGGAACATTGTTTTGAAATAGAAGTGTCTTTGTTACTTCAAGAATATGGCGATTTTTTCTTTCGGAAACTCCATTTTGTTGAGGTGTATATACACAAGAGGTTTGATGAAAAATACCTTTTTGTTTTAAATAATTTGAGAAGTTTTGATTAATAAATTCAGTGCCATTATCTGTCCTAAGAATTTTAATTTTTTTGTTAAATTGAGTTTCTATAAAATTTGAAAATTTTTGAAAATGTGAAAATACCTCACTTTTATTTTTCATTAGATATAACTATGTTGTTCTAGAGAAATCATCTATAAAAATCACGAAATATCTATAATCATTATAAGAGTTCACGGGAGAAGGCCCCCAAACATCTGAATGAACTAATTCAAAAGACTCAATACTTTTGGTTGTAGAATTAGAAAAAAGAAGTTTTGTATGTTTTGCAAGCTTACAAACTTCACAATTATTACAATCTAAATTAAACATAATTTTCAAAATTTTGTCGGAAGGGTGCCCAACTCGCTTGTGCCAAATGTTGCTTAAATCCTCACCTTTTGTTGTATTATAAATAGACTTGTTGCTATCCAAAAAATAAAGTCCATTTTCAAGAAACCATTCACCAATCTTCTCTTTGGTGATTACGTCCTGAAGAATCACATTATTTTCTTTAAAAATAATTTCACAATTCAATTCCTTTGCAAGTTTGCTAATAAAAAGTAAATTCACAGAACAATTTTCAACAAAAAAAGCATCTTGAAGAAAACCTTTTGGAAATATACTTATCATTCCCCAACCCTTGATTTTAATTTTTTCATTATTTTATAACTGTAAAAAATTGATTATTCTCAGTTGTTCGATAATTTCTAAGTATACTTCGATTCCCGGTCATATGGTCTGTTGCTCCAGAATCTAAAATCCATTTGGTACGATTATTAGGAATTTGTTTTGGAGCAAACCCAACAGCCAAACATTTATTTGATTCGATTTCTGGGCTTTTATTAACTTGTTCTTGGGCCTGAGACGTTAACCATTTATTTTTTACAGATTCTGGGCCTTTGCCCATTTGCATTCCTAATTGAGAAAATAAAGGTGATGTTGAAATAAAACCTGACTGGCCCATTCGGCCTTGTTGATCCAGAAAGCTTGTAATACGATTGAGATTCGACTCCAGCCGGTTTAATTGAGCTTGAGTCGAGTTGTCTCCTCAGCCCCTATTTGTCTTCGTCTCACCACCGTCTTCGAGTCTAGGGTTTCCACTAGATAGCACGCCGTGACGACTCCCTGGTTCCGACCACTACCCCCGTCCTTTCCACTTAGGTTTGAGATGTGGGTGGAGAACCCAAGAACCATCCTCGAGACGGCCGTCTCGGTTGCGGTGAGTACACCTCGTCCGTACCTTTCTTGCCCCCGAAAGCACTCGGCGATCGTGGCCGTGAAGGCGTGACCATCTGACTTTGGGTTCGAGTCAGAGGTGTTCATCGCAACACGCCTTGACTCCTCTTGCTGGATACGAGCTGTCACACCTGTGAAGGTCAGTTTCTCTGTGCTGTTGAGGATCTGAGCTCTTATGGATTCATAACTTGAGTCCAAAGCATCAAGAAAAGTATATATCTGATCTAATTCATCCCGTTCTTGAAGGACCATCAGGTCAGTTGTGATTGGCCTGTAAATTTTGAGTTCCTGATACTTTGATTTTACTTGTCCGATTAATTCGGATACAGTTTTCGAGCCTTGAGAAATGTGACTGATGTCCTTCTTGATTTGAAAGACATGTGAGTTATTGCTCTGCTTACTGTGTTGCTCTTTAATCGCATCCCATATTTCTTGTGCTGTCTCATAATGCACAAAAATATCAGTGAGTTCTAGATTTAAAGAATTGAGAATTAGAGTGAAAGTTTGACCGTCGAGAATGTCTCAATCTTCTTGAGCATCTCCTGGGTCTGCTGGTCTGGGTCTGTTGCCGTTGATGAATTCTAGCAATCCCTTGCCTTTGAGAGAGATTGTGGCTGTTTTTGACCATGCTAGGTAGTTTCGCCCATCTAACGAAACGCTGGTAAGTTTTTGAGATGAATTGAAATCGGGTCTGAGTTTTTGGTAATTTGTGAGTTGTTAATTTGTTTGTTGGTTTTCAGTTGGCTCAGCCATGAATTTGATATGGCTGGTTTACTGGTATGGCTTGTATTGCGGAAGCTTTTGAGGTTCGAGAACCTACAAAACTGCACAAATATACTATCTTTGTAGAAAAATGTATTTAGGTTCCATTCAGAGGCATGCATGCTTGTTCACAAATTTTCAATGTTATACATTTTTTGTTCTATTGATCAGTCTGGTGAGGCGACTTCAACCAAGCGGAAGGCAGAAGAAGTAACTGGGGAGCAAGGTTGATGAGTATCAGGTGAGTTATGAGATGGAGGGGAGGGGGGTAATTCAGGAGTAGAAGCTTGATGAACTAAACGAAAGAAAAGGGAAGTAATATTTTTCCATTCAATTCGTTTTGTTTATATCTATTGCTTTTGTTGTGCTTTTGTAGACAACATGTGTTTAATTTGTGGCCGTGAGAGAAAGGAATTAGGATAGCGTTGTTTGTAGTTTGCTCTGGAAATTTATTCAAAGATATTGTTTTCTTATTTAGGGATTTTTTACTGAACCTGTGGTCTGATTAGTGCAAATATTATCTTTCGTTCTTAAACTCATCGTTTACGGCATTTTGAATGATGCTGATGTCTTTGCCAGTACAGTTTATTTGTTGAGATGTGTCTGGCCTGAATATATATTAGACCCGTTGATTCTTATCCGGCTCTCAGAGTCCAGAGAACTTAATAAGAATCGGGTTCACCCATTAAAAATTAAAATTTTTTAATTCGGTTCTTACCCAATCTTTTCATAAGTTCTCTAAATCCAACTTTTGAGAAATCCAACACGATCCTTGAGGACGATGTCTATCTAAATCAGTTTTTCTATTAGTTGCATCTTGATGAAGTTGAAATGCAAATTCAGCAGAGAAAAAAGATGCTAATGTACGGACCTGCTTGTATCTTCATAAAGCAACCTTTTAGTTTTTTTTTTCTTTTTTTCTTGAGGTGAAATGCGCGTAGGCTTTGATTAAAATCATAGTTCAAAGATACTAATCACACCACACAAATGATTGCTTAGCAGAAAGGTGTCAATAACTGACTACTTTTACTAATGTCCCCACTCTTTAATCTTTATCATCCTAGTCTGGTTCCCTTCTACTATGTCTCACTATTCCTAAACCTTGGTCCATTGATTGAAGTGTTGGGAGAGTAGTGCGTTCATATATTCCACCCTGTCGACGTATCCAATGTCAGTGCTGCTCGACTACTGTGCTCAACACTAATTCTACCATTTTCACCTTCGAGGCCTTCAATTATGGCCATAACCGTTTCTGCTGCCCTCCAGGATACTCTGCTCAACCTTTTAGTTGGTACTTGTATGAATTAAAAGATATAATTAAAAACTCAGCACATGGAAAAATGCAAATTAAGTGGGCGTCAGATCTGTCTGCTCCAACAATTTTTACAATGTCAGACGTATATTTTATTTAAGCGCGTGAATTAATTCAAAATATCAATCAAATTAAGAAAAAAGTGGGCGGCAGCTTCCAACACGTGTCGGTGTTTAATTCACCGGCCCATGCAATGAGCCGTCATTCAAAATATCGACCATTAATAAATATTATTTTTGTAAAAAAATAACTGTTGCACGGAAGAATGTGCCTTAGGCCGTCAAATAAAACACCGACCAGCCTATATTTTCTCATGATTTTCCTACATATTTAATTTTAAATATTATTTTCTTAAATAAAAAAAAAATCAGGTGCCCTTACTATGCCTCCTATTTTAGTTACCCACCATTTCTTACACACGGGCTCAAGCCAAATGGCCCTTTCCAAAGATGGTGAGGGGCACCGCACTGGTGGGTACATTCAATTATTTTTGTATCCTTGAATAATATTTATACACAGCAAACTGCAACCAAAGCTCTCCTAATTCCTTCCTATCGCAGCCACAAATTACACACATGCTATGTACAAAGCTAGAGATAACAAGCACAACAAATTGAATTGAGAAACATGACTTCCTTTTCAACTTTTCGTTTAGTCCTATCAAGCTCTTATTCCTCAACTATAACCCATCCCCCCGCTCCGAGACCTTGCAATTCATCTCATACCTCTCCCGGTTCTTATGCACTTGCTTTTCCATTTATTTCTGCATTCCGCTTTGTTGAACTAACCACACCAGACTGCGCAATGTAGAATAAAATAAAATATAACATTGAAAAATTGTGAATAATGATGCATGCTTCTGAACGGAACCTAAATGCATTTTGCTATTAAAATAGTATATTTATGCAGTTTTGTAACTCACCTTCGGCAAAGGAGAATTCTTGTCCTCATTTGGCTTTGGAAGTTCTTCTAACTTTAGGTGGTGCTGCATCCTTATGAGTCATCTGAATTTCTGGCAAGTACCAAGTTGGATATAATACTGAAATTACAAAAAAGAAAAAGAAAGAAATGTCAGCAATGGCATTTCTGTATATAAAAATAGTAATTTTCAGAATCCAAAGTATAAATCTCAAAAGATAGTTTCTCTTTTACATTAAAAGTGCATTAAATGCCCAATCCTTGCTATGTGAGAGTGGGATTAATGAAGCGCTTGTTTCTTATGTGTTATTACTCCAAATACGCCCCAGGCCCAGCTCGTACGCCCGCATCCGTACAAATTCATTGAGTTGCTGGGCTGGGCTGGGCTGGGCTGGGCTGAAGGATGGGCTTGCTTTATACCGATGTCACTGGGCCTACAATGAAAGTTTGCTTCAATTTTCATACGGCTCAACCCTTGAGTGAAGGATGAATTGAATTGATATTCTAACGTCATCAAGCCATCATCATATAATCCATCGCCACTGGACTTTACTCGCTCTTATCATGAATTTTCCCTCCATTAATGTTGGCTTCAATTATCTTTCTCTTTTTATTTACAAAATGCAAATTAACAATGCTCGTTAAACAAACCTGAGTTTGTCCTGTTGGGCATCTAAACTCTTTAATTAAATGTTGAGCAATTCGGACAGTCCAATTTAATAAGAGAACATGTTAAAGACCATTTAGATTCATGTTGAGATTATGTTGGATTTAATTAACAGTACGTTCATTATGGGAAATCCGAATTCAAACCTAACCCGTTATAAGATTGAACAGATGCAATGAAGGGGTGCATTGAACATGTGTATTGAGCAGATACATTGTCTTATAAATATGCACCAGTATACTCTCTCTCTTTGATATATCAGAAAAAAGAAAAAGAAAACAAATCTGTCACTATTATCAGAGAGAAAGAAAGAGAAAAGATACTCTGTTAAGACTTGAAAAATTTAGGTTGTGAAAAACGCGAGGCTTCAGGTTTCGGTTCGTGATTTCTTGTAGAACCAGTGATAGTGCTGTATTGATCAGAACTGTTTCCGCATGAAAATTAACGGAGCAACTTGTAAATTTTATCCATTAAATATTACAGATTCTATTAAACAGCATGTGAATTAATACTACTACTAATGATGATGATGATGATCATCATTATTCACTTTAGAGAGCCGAACAAAATTTGTGCGCTCTCTAAAGCCCATCATCAGCTTTAGAGAGCGCACAAACCCTGCAAGAAATTTCCACATAATTAAGCACACTTACAAAGTTTCTGCCCTCAGCAACGACTTTTATTTATTTTTCTGTCATTGTATTTTCCCGAATTCTTGCAGCCTTTCCTGGAATATCTGACTACAATTAAGTTAGCAGATGTTGTCTCATTTAATTAGAAGCATTGCAAGACGTTATAAAATTTATAAATTAGCTTGGCCCATTTCCATCGCATTTAGATAATCAATATAAAAGATTCAAGGAACAAATCAGGAGATCAAAGGGGAAAACAGATCACTAAGAACAAATTGATATTCTTCTCTGCTTCAAAGAACAAATTAAAACCATGCGGGCCTAAAAATGAATTATCTGATTATTCCAAAATCTTACATGACTATCCATATCTAATTCTTTATTAAAATCGTATCCATATTAGTTTCATGCTTTATATATACTTGATGTAGTTATGCCCAACAGAAAAAAAGAAATAAATAAAAAATCTAAGCGGGAAAACATATTTCATATTTCATATTCATATACCTATATCTGCATATTTTTATATGCGAATATTATATCCCCTACTTATTAGCATAATCCTCACATTATTATGGGTACAAACTTAGTAAGCAATGGCTAATATACACAATGAGAATGAGTCTATTGACATCCATTTTTTCCCCATAACTTAAATTAACTTGGCCATTTCATTTTCCTAATTTTTAATACATAAAGAGAGTTAAGATTTCAAACTTTTCAACCACGTCACATCATCATTTTTCCTTATTATTGATTTTATTTAAATCTTTTCATATTCTTGAATCCAAGGGTTCATATAAAATAATTTCTCTCTCCTCATTAAAATAATATGTGTAATATATTTGAGGGGAAACTTAACTCTTAAAATGATCTAATTTTTTATATGATCATTTATAAATTATTATGTGTTTATTTATATTATTTATTATTATAATTATCATTATTACTTAACATTTAAATATATTGTGTCCAAATTTTTTTTATTTGAAAAATTATTAAATATATTAAATATATTTAATAATTTTATATTATTAATTATTTATTTGAGAATTACTATCAGAACGAAGCCGAATTTCATCCCTAGTTTTATTACAAATTTTCTAGGGAAATCTCACAAATCAGAGTAAAGCTGGACACCAAAATTCACAAAAATTAAGAATAAAAAATTTAAAATGCCCCAATTTACAAAAATGACCCTCTGCAGAGATAACAGATGTGCCCCTTCAGTGGGGTCAGTCTCTTCCTCTCTCTATTCGGGCAGCGATAATTTGCCCTGAAACACTCCGGTAACTATTTAATGACCAAACTATCCCTCCGACATTAGAGTTGAGGGCTTCGTATATTTACTGTGAGCAGTTCAAAACACCACGTCTTAATTCGTCTCTCACTTGGCCTCATCGGCCCATCCTCCAACCCCACTGTTGCTACACGCCGACATCATCTTCTTCCGAATTTTCTTTTAAAAGAATGGGTTTCCAATGCCAGTGGCTCATTCCATCATTGGTTTCTTGAAAATAAAAAGTGTGGTGAATTTAAGAAAAGGAAGTGCGGTGCTCTTTGCTAAAGGAAATTACACAATAGTACATATCATATACATTTCTGATACTTATTCTTTTATCCAATTTATTCAGTAAATATTGTGTTAAAACAAGCTACAGCGTATTGGTTTAGAAATTAATAGTAATATTATAAAGAAGTTGATTAATGATAAAATTTTTATTTCATTAATTATTAATTATTTTAAATGCTTTTGTCAATAATTATTATACTTATTGATAAGTATCAAATCGATATATATTTTTATACAAATTTTATAGGGTTTTAATTAGTAACATCGTCAAATTGTTGTACCTTAGATTAGTTAGTATTTAAGATCATTATACAACCGGAATTTTAATTTTGAATGCTAAAATGAAGAAATAAAATAAATCAGAACAGAGACAAAGCAAGAAGGAACAAGTACAAGATAATGAGGGATCGTCAGAACTGGTTCAATTAAACAATGTAAATTTCTGAGATTACTAGCTCATGCTGCAAATTTTACGTGTTTGGACGACTATTCTTATTACTAAAGCTATAACTAAATCTTTGCCCGATAATATATTTTTCAACTAAATAATTAGAAATATAATTTTTTAAATTAAAATATGTATATAATAATTGTTATTATTATAATTAATCTATTTAAATACATATAATCTATAAAGTATTGTAAAAAAATTTGATCATTTTAAGAATTAAGTTTCATCTCAAGCATATCACATATATTACTTTAAATGAGAAGAAATAAAAATTATATATGAGCTATTAGATTCAAGTAG
Organism: Schoenoplectus tabernaemontani; assembly: GCA_037127355.1. Lineage (NCBI taxonomy): Eukaryota > Viridiplantae > Streptophyta > Magnoliopsida > Poales > Cyperaceae > Schoenoplectus > Schoenoplectus tabernaemontani. Next base: position 16,813,811 of record CM073756.1, read on the forward strand.
ATGAAAAATATTAAACAAAATTAATAGTAAAAAAGTTTTGATGATATAGCATAGGGCTGCACAAAAAAGCTTGGGATCGAGCTAATTTGGCTCAACCTAATCTGATTTGAGCTAGTTTGGCTCGAGCTAATCTTGCTTATAGTTAAATGAGCTGAGTTTGAGTTGGGGTTGGCTCGGCTCGTAGCTCGACTCGGCTCGAATAATAATAGTTTATATATTTTTTCTGCTAAATTCTAATCTAATAATTCATCTCTCATTATCTCTCGTGATCTCATCATCTCAGCGGCTTAATGACTTATCGTACTTACTTGTGACTATGCTCATATATCTAACTCAATAGTGCAGCAAAATTTTTATTGAAAATATAGATTGTTGATATATTAATTTTATACTAACTCATGTACAATTTTATAGATATATCGAATTTATACTTTATAGATATACTAAATATATATGTCAAACCGAGTCAACGTACATGCATTGGCTTGTGAGCCAGCTCAAAAAGTAACGAGCCGAGGTTGAGCTAGACTTTTCAGCTCAAAGCATTTCACAAGCTCGACTCGACTCGAATTTTCATGAGCCGAGCTTGAGCTAAGTCTCGCTCGCTCGAATTTGACTCATATGCAGCCCTAATATAGCATGCATGAGAGACTAGAAGACATAATGAAGTTAAAAATGATTTGTCTGAACCATTCAATTTATTCTCTATATCAAACTCTTATATATAAAAAAAATCAGATTTTATATTTTTAAATTTTTTGGGCCAAGAGAAAGTTGCTTGATTTGAGGATTTTGGATCGTCCAATAGTGATGATTTTCTTCTTCCCCAAAAATATTTTTAAAAAATATATAATTTAATTTTTTATAAGAGTTTGATATGAAGAATAAATTGAATGGTTTAGATTGGTCATTTTTCACTTAAATTTTGAGATTTTGACATAGTGCACGAACACATCCGTGCAACGTGTTATATTTTAGATTTTTTTCTCTCTCTCTATATATAGAGAGAATATATATATATAGAGAGAGAGTAAAGATGTCGTGAGCTTAAACTCACGGAGGCCTTCCCGTGAGCTTAACTCAAAACTTATATCAAATAATCTCTAAATTTTAATTTATCATCTTCATTAAATTCTGTATATGAAAATCTTACGGGATATAAAAATTTAAAATGTTTGAGATTTTTAAGTCATGGTTTTTAATTTTTAAAATTCATCTCTAAAAATAATAATAATATATTCAATACTTAAATATTATTTTAAAAAATTAAAAATAGTGACTTAAAAATATATTCTTCTTTTATAGAGAATAAATTTTAAGTTATACAAATATATTCTTCTTTTGAAATGTTTGACAAAATTACCTCTACTTTTACACGTTTACTCCGCAATTATAAGTAAACACAACCTTCGTAGGTTAAGATTTGAAATTTTTTTAAGTACTTGACACTGAACTTCAGAGTTCAGAAGCTATGGTTACTTTTCAGTACTAATATATATTTTTTAAATCTTAATGTGTGAATGCGAACGTGAAAAAATTTTAATACATAAAAAAATAAATTTTCAAATTTTTTAAGTATGTCATCATCATCATTAATTTTATTTAAATCTTTTTATGTTCTTGAATCCAAAAATTCATATAAATAGTTTTTCTCACCTCATTTAAAATAATGTGTGTAACTTAAAGTGAAACTTCATGGCATTAACTACCAGAACTATTAGTTTGTAATTTGTAATAAACTAATAATATATTGACCACATTCAATAATACATTTTTTGACGAAAAAGAAACAGAGAATCAAAGCCTCCATTTTCTTCTTTATTGAAACCATAAGAAAATTACGGTAGTCTTAGAAAACATGGAAAATCAGTGGAAAAATTAGTTCCGGAAAAAAATATGTAATTCCAAAAATAATCCGATATTTTTAGCAAATTTCGTCCATATCAGAAAGGACGTTTAGTCCAAATCACAAAGGGCATGCTCTCAAAAAATTTCCATCACGTTAGAGTTAATTTACTATACTTAATGATTTTTGAAATATGACAACATTTGGTCAATAAAAATGATAATTTTTAATTATTTTTAGAGTCATCTTTTAAAAATCATTAAGTATAATAAACTAACTCCAAACTAGATGAAAATTAATAATCTACAAGATTAAGATATGAAGAATCTTTCAAGATATTTAAATTAAAATTTCAGACACAAGATTTTCAAAATTTGCACCGTAAACATTTTAGCTCGAAATATTTATAGAATCACCGCAGTCAGTTCCTGTATATATATATTGATAGTTTTTTAAATTTTAGATAATTTACAAATGGTTTTGATTAGTTCATCAAATCACTATTGAAATTTTATACAATTTACAATTATGATTTTATGGGTCTTTGATATACGAACAAAATAACATTTAAATTGCATAAAATTTGAGACAATCAATCTATAGCTTCAAATAATATCTTCATCAATTATTGTTTTTCTATTTTTTTTCAAGATGAATATATATATTTTTTATTTATTTAAAATCCCATCATCGAGACTTCCAAAATAAACATGGTCAAGTGGTCCCCATCAATTTTTAGTTTTGTCAATGGCCATCTAAGTCCTCATTTTCACTTTTTTTTTTTGTCAAAATTTTCGAAAGTTGAAAAGAAGCCTGTTTTATCGTCTTGGTATGCAACTATCAAATGATTTAACTTTTTTACATGATCATTTATAAATTATTATATATTTAATTATATTATTTATATAAAACATTATGTCTAATTTTTTTAATGTAAATTTTATTAAATATATTTAAAATTTTATATTATTAATTATTCATTTAAGGACTATATTATCGATACAAAATCCAAATTACAACCCTAATAAGAATAATTTTGTGAATCATTTGAGAAGAAATATAATTTAATTTTTTTTAGCGTTAGACTGAAAAAAAAATTCATTTGTTTCTTACTTCAATTTTTATCAGATTTTATGATCTGTCTTTCTATACTGAGTAAAATGTAAAATAACTGTACGGGGTAACATATAAGGATTTCTGCACTATTCTTAGCATCTACAAAGGAATAGCAAATTAACCGCATTGTTTATTCCTAGTTAGGGCTGCACAAAAAAGCTCGGGCTCGTGGCTCAGCTCGGGCTCGGATCGGGCTCGAGCTAATCTGGCTCGAGCTAAAATGACTCGAGCTAATTTGGCTCGAGCTAATCGGCTCGGTAGTTAAATGAGCCGAGTTTGAGTTGGGGTCGGCTCGGCTCGTGGCTCGACTCAGCTCGAATAAAAAATAGTTTTTATAATTTTTTTTTTGCCGAACTCTAATCCGATAACTCCTCTCTCATCATCTCTCACCATCTCACCATGTCAGCGGTTTAAAGACGTCTCTTGCTCGCTCATAATTAGATTTGTATATCTGACTCGATAGTTTTTTGTTGGTCCATCCATTCAAATTAATGCAGCGAAAATGTCATTGAAAAAATAGTTTGTTGATATACCAATTTTGTATCAATTCTCATACCAATCTTCTAGATATACCAGCTTTATAGTTTGTAGATGTATTAAATCTAAATATCAAATTGAGTTAACGCACATGCATTGGCTCGTGAGCAACTCGCAGCTAGCTCGAATAGTAACGAGCCGAGCTTGAGCTAGGTTTTTCAGCTCGAACCGTTTCACGAGCTCGGCTCGACTCGACTCGAATTTTCATGAGCCGAGCTTGAGTTAAGCCCAGTTCGACTCGACTCGACTCGTTTGCAGCCCTATTCCTAGTCTCCAATTTGCATCTCTAAAAATCTAAACGCTCAAACCACTAATAAATCAATGTACAAACTGAGCACACCATTAATACAAAAAGGAAAAAAAAATTTAACACAAGTTAAAACACTGATTAAAAATGACATGAGAAAATTAATTTAGTTAAAAGAACGAATTCAGACGTCAATCAAATTTGTTCAAACCAGCCTTGAACAACCGGTTGTGGTCAACAAGTTATGTGCCTTGAGGAGTTATCGAATGAAGGTGTGCATCTTTTGCCTCCTTATCTCGCCCCTTTCGTCTACATGCAAGTGAGGCGACTTGGGTTTTGTCACTTCCTTTGTTGACCTGCCAGAGATTTCATCAATTTGCAAAACTGCAAGCTTGAATTTAAATTTATGTTACTTGCAGGACTAAACTGCAAGCTTGAATTTAAATTTCTGTTACTTGAAGGACTAAAATCAGTTCTTATGTCGGAGGAGGACCTTGCCAGCGTTCCGCATTCACAGATTTGCACTTAACTCCCAATATTTTGAGTTATCGGTGAAAAATATTACTGGCAAATGTTATGATTTGAACCCTCTACTGAGCCCTTTTCTACACACATAGTAAGCCTACTAATTTCAGTTTATTTTACATTAATTAGTCTGCTAATTACATCAGCTAATTATGGTGATTTCTGCATCTCAGTTCTAACCTCTTCAGGAAGTGTTAACTAATTACTTTCCAATAACCAAAAATACATAAGCCCCGTTAATTGCTAATTTAAGAAACATCGAGTAATAGGAAAACTACTATGAGATGCTATCAAACAGCTCATGTTAATGCGTCGGTAGATAGTTTGTCAGACACATAAGAAAAGAAAAAGATACCTTTGAGGGAAAAATGGTTTTTCAAACTTGGGTAGAGGCCTGGCATGAAGAACCATTGTCCTTCTCATCTGCTTGAGTGCCTTTTCTTCCTCCATCTGAAAGATGATACAATTTTTCAAAGAAGGTAGTGAGAAAATGTTTGCTCTTGATTACAAGCTAAATTAAAAATTTAAGGTCATAATTTCAGTACCAGTTTTGCAGACTCAGCCTCTTCTCTGAGTCTTTTATACACAACTTCTTTTTCCTTAATCTGCAAATTAGCAACCAACATGCTTGTTCAAAACAGTATTTAAACGACTAATGCTTTCTGATGTTATGTACCCAACACAACTGCCTCATTTTGTGGCTTTTGCATGGTACATACAATTGAGTCGGGGACTATTTTCACTTCTCCAATTGGGTATATACTTGTCACAAATTGTTTGTTAACAAAACCAAATTGTGAATTTCCTTTATAGTTTTTCCTTATTGTGCAATTTACTTCAGTGGCGAACTGTTTGATACCCCATTGTTCAGGACAGCTTTATCACACTGCTACTGGGGGTCAGGTACATGGCAAAAGAATATCCAAATTTGAGTCCTTGAGTAGACCTTATTATAAACTGATTCCATAAAGAAGTTTACCTTATTATCAAACTCTTGTCTTTGAGTAGACCTTTGATCTATATGCAAGGCAAATGCTTGCACCTCTGTCAGTGGCTTTCTTTCCTTCGCTGGTACTGGCAGAGGGTCCCTTAATAAAAAACAAGAAGAAGTCAGGACTCCAAATAATGACCCAAAAGAATTCAAGACTAACAAATTAAAGTATTATGATAAAAACAAAAAGCAGTTACTCCGTAAGAATCGGTTGTGCCCTAAAAATCCTCTTCTTAGCCTCTTCCCTCTCCAACCTTTCTCTTTCCTGCATCTTCCTTCGCATTTCTTCCTCATGTCTGAGAAGGCTCTCTAATTGAAAACCCTCGGGCTTTGTGCATGGCTTTGGCTCTGGTTTTGGGGGTACCTACATAGTGCATGCATAGAATTAAATATCAGTACATGTACACGTACAGTGTACGCATACAATTAAATATCAATACACTGTACACATCTGAAAGTTTGACAAGTCATATTTTAAAAGTGATTATTGAACTAAAATCTTACCACTGGATAATCAGTAGTGTATGGATATGGAGTGGCTTTTTGAATTCTAGCTTTCTCTTCCTCCTGTTGCTTGCGTGCCAGCTGGTTCTGTAACGACACCTCTTTTTGGAGCCCTCTCTCCTAGAAAGTACATTAGACCTCAGTAAGTAGTATAAGGCTAAACATCTAAACTTGCATAGCAAATAATTTTACTAATATACCTCGGTGTGAAGACTGAATGGGTTTGGTATGGTAAGCCCAGGAACAGAATTATTAAGCTTCTGACTGTGAAATGAAGAATCAGACTGTAGAGAAAGCTGGAAAGCAAAGAAAACATAATTAAGTAAATAAATAAATTGAGAAGATGAATTTTAATTGCAAAAAAGTATAACCAAGAGAGACCTTTTCAAACTGATCGAAAACTGATGCAGCGGCTGGTCCTAGCCGTTCATCTGTCGCAAAGTGGAACTCTTTTGGAGTAGTCAAAGGAGGTTTTGGCACATCAAGTGAAATAGTATCAAGTTTTTGATCAAGAATCTGCATTTAAAATATTAATTAGGAAAAAGAAGATTCAAATAGGAATAAATTCTTCTTCAAAGATTTTAAGAGTGCAAAGTATGTACCTTTCTGTTCAGAGGCCTGGCCTTAAACTTTGGAACTTTTTCTAGTCCTCCAACTCCACCTCATGAGAACTCTTTACCCTGCAGGTAATAGAATCAGAAAATTATTAGCTGCAGTGCTTTTTTGATTAACAATGTTAACGTAAAAAAACAAAGTAATAGAAAAATGAATATACTTTGGCGGCCGGGCTCGGAGCGATGTTTCAAGCTTGGGTGGTTTTGGCTCAGTTAATTTTAGGGGCTTCTTTTGACTCTGATGAAGAAAGAACTATTAGAGTTTTATAATTGTTTTCAAAGGTTCTGTTACAAAGAATAGAGCAAGGAATTTGCTTTGCCTGAAAAGTGAATCCCATCACTGAGGAAGTCTCGAAGGATGCGTCTCCATGCCGGCTTGCTCTTTCAGAAGTTTTGAAGTTGAACTCCTAAATCAAGTAAAAAGTAGAAGTTTATCTTCCTCATATGAGAAAATAATGATGGATCAGTGCTGCAAGACATACCTTGAATTCTGGTGGCTGATGAGTGCTCTTGTTTACTGGAGGAAGAAGGAGAGCCTGAAGAATCTGATCACAAAACAGAAACTTAAAATCATCTACCGGTAATTGTTATATTATTACATTTTCTGTTTTAATTATTACATCTAATCTTGAGAAATGAGCTATACTCAAGGAAATGACTGAAACAAGTATATGGTCTAGTCTTAAAATGACATGCTACTATAATATGAGTGGTCACCCTGAATTGAACAAGAAAATACTGAGAGTACGCAAGAAAACAAAAAACTAATCAGTCAGGTCTTACCTTTTTGTTGACTGGCCGAGCCTTGAACTTGGGCATTCTAGCCAGCATCTCAGCCTCTAGCTCCTCTGAGCTCTTCACTCGAACAGCCCTTACCCTCTGTAAGGTTTGTAGCTCAGGCTCCTTGGGCCTTGTCAGGACCAGCCTTGGCCTTTGTGCCTGAGAAGAATCTTTCTGGGCCTGCAAATCAACAATTTGTTGATTTTAGTTTTTATCAAATGAAATATCAAGTGAAACTCATCATTATGGTAAGTGCAAGATACTACACTGATAGCATGAACTGGATTATCCTTAGCTTTTTGTGTTATTTTGTAGATTTTCAACACTATCAAAATTTACCCATTAAAATAACCAATTTGAAATTTCTGGAGTTTAGGAATGGATAAACTTACATGAAGCAACAGCTTGTTATGCTGAGAAATTCCAAGGTCTCTTGTTCCTGATTCGAATCGCTTAATAACCTCAGCAGCAGAAACAAATAGAGTTTCCTGCTTATAACAAGCATATATTCAAAACACTAATGCAACCTATAAATTTCATCCTAACATTCAAAGTAGTATATTTTAGTGTTTATACCTTCAATGAAGTTGAAACCTCCTGTGTCCTCTTTGGGGCAGTAGAACATTTGTGGGCTAATTCAACCTGTTTGATATTCATTATCTACAATAAAAAGTACAAGAAGAAATATTTAGTGTGAAATTAAATGAGTGAAGATATGGATTTTATTTTGCAATGAAGTTTATATGAACCTGTCTAGTTTTCCCTCCATCAAGTTTTTGCCTTTTGACTGCCTGATTCTCCTGTGCAATATCATGGGTAGCAGGTTTATTTGGCTTCCCATACTGAGACCTGGTCAAAGAATATACATTAAAATATCATTTAAACAATTGAAAGGCAATGCTATAAATAATAATTTAACAGAGTTAAAAAGTAACTGCTTTTGGAAAGGATACCACGTGTTCGAACCATTAATTACTCTAGCATGAGGATTAGTTGAGTTATCAAGGATACCACATTATTTTCCAGCAGTACTGCATTGCTTTGTTTCTCCATCTTTTCCATTTTATGATTCAGGGTTCACTCAAAAAAAAAATTACATCTAGTTTTTCTACCCGCTAAAGTTGATATCTGATTATGTACCAGACTGTCCCACATATTGTGCATCATCTACGACTTCAAGTTTACAAACAATATTTAAGTCTCTCTGCTTTACTTAGGTTCATTATTAACTAAGACATCATTACCAACAAGCTCTAGTTGGTACCAGTAAGAATAGTTTGATCAAGTTACAAAACTTACTTGATCGAGCTTCTATATTCTGTGTTCTTCTGATGGATTGGCAGAGGTGTTTTTTTTATGGATGAGTTACCAAGTGCACTTGCTATCTCTTCTGTCTGTATTTGAGTTGCATTCCCAATCTTCATGATGTGCTCTTTCCCACTAGCAGGGATGGGCTTAGGTGGTTTCTCCATGGTACATAATAGAACATCTGTTGTTGAAAAAGAAAAAAAGAATCATGTATAAACTGTATTTATCAGAAAGATCATGTCATGTGTATAAACTGTATTTATCAGAATGGTAGCCACCATTTAAGCCAAGCAGCCTAAGGGTCCTATGAAGAATGACATAACAAGTTATAATTAATTCTATAGTCTGGTTTGTGAAATCAAGCTTCAACTGTATAAATAAACAGTAGTGAAGTGTTGAGTTGGATACCAAAACAAGGCAAAAAATTGAAAGAAAAAGGGTTAGGTTTTGGAGCCACTTCTAGAACTTTTAGGAAGAATGTAAAAAGAACAACTATCTTTTTACTCACCTTTGGACTTTAATTCCCTTGGTGCATGAACTGGGAACTCAAAAGAGGCTGTCTCATCTATTGCTGAATCAGCGATTAGGCTATTCATTCATTTAAAGGAAGTCATTAAAAATCAGATCCAAGGACACATTAAATTATGATGAATGTGATATTCCACAGAATATTATTTGTACCTTATCTCTTTTCTAGGCTCCTGGTTATCAGTGGCGCATGTTTCAACAGATGCATTTGGGACCTAAAAAGAGGCCCAACAATTTAATGACAAGGATTAGATAAACATCATTCGTCTTTGGCAATGTTATTTAACTAAAATTTTAAATAACAATACTTCAATACTGTAATTTTTTTATTCGCTCAAAGTTCTAGAAGTGGCTCCAAAACCTAACCCTTTGGCCTAAAATACGTGAACTTATTTAACAATACTTCAATACTGTAATTTTTTTTATTCGCTCAAAGTTCTAGAAGTGGCTCCAAAACCTAACCCTTTGGCCTAAAATACGTGAACTTATTTAACACCTGGTCAAATCTCCCCACAATTCCAAGAGATTATGGTACTTACACAGTCAAAGGAAATTGACTTCCTGTCCTTTTCTTCTTTTCTCAGTTCTTGATCTCTAGACTCTTCAATTGTATTATTCCTGTGGTCAGGTCTGTTTAGATCAACAGTTAAAACATCATCAGAGAAGTTATAAATATAGGTAAAAATATGTATAAAGAAAATAAAACTCACCCGGTAATGTCAGTTTCTTTATCATTCTGATGTTGAAGTTCTTCATCCTGCCATTCATGGCAAAAATAGAATTATAAAGGAGTTAAATTACTGGAATTGAAACAATATAAAATATCAGAGAGAGAAAATGAGGAAAATTAAAGTTTATGATGTTTATCACCTTTTCGACTTTCATTTCCACCTCACCAAAATCACATAACGTCTCAATCTCAATAGATCGCTCCTTTATCTTTGGCATAAAGGCTAAAATGTGAATTTTATTATGGTTAGAATGAGTACCAGAAAATGAATGTGATTATGTCAATTCCAGAAGTAAAATGTGGGAACCGCATTCTGATAGTAAACTCAGCACAAGAAATAATACATTTTCCATTAAAACGTACTAATATTAATGAGCCAAGGGGCTACATCAGCAAACTCAAAATTTAGAAAATCAGAACAAGAAACCAGTCAGAATCTAGGCTTTGAAGAAATTAAAGTAGTGAAACTAATGTCAGCCAATTTGTGCCGATTCAATGAACAAAGATGACAATATTGGGATGAATTTTCTATTTTCCCATCATGACTGTCTAATTTCCAACTCGCAGCAAATTTATTTGATTTTATCATCATAGATCTTTTTAAAGCTTCCCAATAAGTTCAACTGTTCCATCACTTCCAGCTCTTAAAATCGACTACTGGATTTGAAAGTATATGAAATTCCACAGGAAATAAGTTAAAACAGCACAGGTGAAGAGGTTTTAAGAAAATTTCAATTGAAATTTAGCACTCAGATTGCACAACTTGGGGGATGGTTTTTTTTCTTTTGGAAGAGGACGAAAATTAAGAAAAATTCTTACGAGAAGGTGCATGACTGTGAGAGATCTCAAACCAGATCTCGGCTCTTCTGACTTGCTCTTCCGTCTCTTCTTTTGCAAAATCGAAGAATCGTGGTGCTGAGAACTCGTATGCTTCATCGATCTGAAATGACCCAGACGCCATGTCTAGATCTCTTGATCTAAAAGGTTATCTTCCTTCCTCCTCCTCCTTCTTCTTCGCTCTCTTTCTCTCTCCCTTTCCCTCCCTCCCTCTCGCTCTCCCCCTCTTTCTTTCTTTCTTTCTTCTTCTGATTATACGTTCGAGAATTAGGTTTGTCGGGTCAAGAAGAGCCGAACGTTAGAAATCTCAACGGTCGAAAAATTGAAATTATAAGAAAGTGTTGATGATCGGAACGAATTTGGTTGTTCTCGGAAATTTGTCGACTCGGTATACCGTGACGCTGAACGGTAGGGTTATATTTTGAAATGCTCGCAGAGATTGTGTACTCGGGGAATATCCAAAAGGTTACGGATTGAAAGTAATAATCTTCCTGGATTTTGCTCCTGGACCACCACGTCGGACAGACGGACAGTGTTAGATATTGGATGGCTGAAAAGGAAAACGCTACTCCCAATTAATTAATTAATTTTATAGTTTCGAACTAATTTAAACATGGATAGGATCGGTTGACAATGGATTATTATGATAATTTTGATGAGTTTTTTAATAAATATAAAAAATATTAATAGAAAAATATGTTTGATTGATAGTTATTTAGATTTAATGTAATTTTATTATTATTTAATAGTTCATCAAAGATTGTTAAATTGAAATTGTTTCAAATTGTATGAAAATTTGATTGTCTTTAATGAATTATCAAACGATAATAAAATTATATGAAATTTAAATGATCATTAATCTATAGTTAGAAGAACACATTTATAAATATTTTTTCATTTTAAGAATTTTTTTATGTTTATTTGTATATTCATTGTCAAGAAGATAACCCATTGTTGACGGATCCCGCCCTTTAAACATTACGGTTCTTTTATAGTTTATATAGTTTAGTGGTGAAGTATCAATGATAATAAGTTTTCTAAATTTTTTATTTAACCTAATGTTATGGGAGTGTAAATTTGACCAGACAAATCATATTTGAAATAAATAATATATATCTATTTTTATAGAGTTTGTCTAGCATACTTCTATTAGTATTTCAACCCAAAATACTAATGAGTTAAATTTTAACTTTTCATACTCAAAATTTTAATTTAAGTAATTCAATAAAATCTTTGTATCATAATCTTATAGTATACTCATTTTCATCGTGTTTGAAATTAATCTACTATGCTTAATGATTTTTAGAAAGTAAATTTTTTTGACATACAATTTTTATTATTTTTCTATTATTTCAAATCTATCTTTCAAAAATCATTAAGTATAGTAACTCTAGCATGCTTCCGTCAGAAGAACATATCCATAAAATTTAACTCGAAACAACTTACATTTTTATGTCCTACAAGATTTTCATATGAAAATATAATGACAAAACATAGATCAAAATTTTGGAGATTTTAAAGTATACTTTTTGTTGTGTTTTTATATAGGTCGAAATACAAATATTTTCATAATAATCTAATTCTATATATGTATATAATTTAGAGGTTACTTCCATTTAGAGTATTTGAGCGGGTCAACCTGCTCCGTGAAAATTTATGGTCATGACTCGTATCAACCCGTGGAAAACCCGAATTTGAAAAAAAAACGAGTCCTAACAAGAGTCGGGTTTTCAATTTCTCACATTACCCCACTCTAACTCGTCCCATCCATATCCATGACCCATCTAGACTCATCCCGTCTAAACTTGTACCCGTGCTAGATTATGAAAACCCGTACCCAACCTGGCCTAGACCCAAACCGCCTCGACCCCGGACCCAACCCGTAAAACCTGAACCCTATACCCATGATACCCGGTCTAGTTCCAGACCTAGCCGCCTAGACCCGGACAGGTCCCCAGCTGAACCCAAAACCCAATAACATATCAATTAATTAACATTTTGAGGATTACTCCTCCAGACGACGGTACAAATTGATTAAACATGATCAACGGTCAAATTTCGAAAAAAAAAACAGCAGCATTTACATGTATTATATAATTATATTGATTATATTAACCATAACGAAAAAAATACATGTGCATACAAATTAATTATCTCAGCTAAATGTTATGAAGAGTAGTGCGAGTATTAATTTGTCTAATTCATGTATATCGAAGACTCGAAGATAGTGAAATCAGAACAAAATGTTGTGATTTTTTTAAATTAATAAATTAACTTAGTAACAACAATGCGACTACAATGAACAGTCGCAAGCACACGACCTACCATGTAGTACTTAAAAGAGACTGATTAAATAATTGATATAAACAATTTTTTTAAGCTAAACTATAAGATATAAGGTCTTTTCTAAACTAAGAAAATCCTAAAATAAATGAACAATCTGAACTAATTTAGAATTACTTCGAGATTAAGAAATTTTAGGATTTTGATACCACCTAAAGTAGCTGTCACACCACGGCCCCTCGGGGTACACATGTTTACTACCGCGAAAAGTGCCGCTTCGCAGGCACACACAATGCTTAACCATTACCATAACATGATATATTGGACAACAAGTCATTTATGCAAATATATAAAGCTAACATACCATGAATATCAAAGCAATTAGGTTCGATGTCATTGTCGACACATGCACACAATGAATTACAAGACCAACAATAACATTCAACTCCGATCGGCCAAGGGTTACACACCCTTTACAAAACCGATCATACCCAAAATATCAAACAAGTAAGATAATCATCATATGAGAATCGGATGTCGCCCATCATATAAAAAAAAATATACACTAATAGACTGAACGACATCCGACTCGGAATCGGCCAAGGACCACGCGTCCTTTACCAAACCGATTCCAATACAAAAAATAACATATCAAGTTAGCTTTATATGTTTACAAAATAACACATCCTAACTTTCTTACCAAGACATAAAATAAGTCAAACCAAATCTTCAATCCCTCAAAATCCTAGTCGTGTCTCGTCGTCAACCTGGAACCCACATAAAGCGGAAGTGAGATAACAAAATTATTATCTCAGTGCGGTTTTAGTTCCATTCACATATTAGCAAACTTGTCATACTCAATGCTTAATAATCCAGAATTTTTGAAAGATTAGTATAGAAGATAAATAAATATATAATCACCTTAAAAGAATAATTAAGCAAATATAAATGCAAGTTAAACAATTGAAATAGTTCATGAGACATGAGCCCGACACAAATCAAATATTGACAAAGTACTATAACAATAAACATATCACAAAGCGGGCTCATTTAGTTGGTTTCATGCATATACAAGAGTCTGGTTAATCACACAAGTCAAGTAATCAAAACTGCCCCTCCTGAGTAACCAGGATCAGAGCTGTTCCTCCAGAGAAACCTGGATCAGAACCAATTTGGGAATTCCACCAAGTATCACAAAATAATAACAAAATGCAATAACATGTCGAGACCATTGTTCAGACGCATAAGCGAATCCCGAAGTACTTCCGGTCGTTTTGGTACAAGGGGAGCGACCCCCTGGACCAACCCGTACCAATGTCTATGTAACCGAACAAGCATTGCATACCACCTTTTCATATACATTTCACTAATTCAAACGATTTCACCATTCAAACATGCATATCATAAATTGGTATATAAATATAATAGTAATTCATGCAATGCAATAAATTGATAATTCACAACATGCTTTAAATTTCAAACAAGTCATGCAATAATTAAAATAAGCCAACAAAAAAAAGAGTATGAAAGATAGAACTATTTGAGCAACGACCTAGTCTATGAACTCGTCTCGTGGTAATCCCGTCCCGACCTCACTTGACCTTGTTCGTTCTCTACAATAATGAGTAATATCTTTGGTAAATTTAATTATAAGACTTTCAATTAAATCTACCTCTTTGCTGAAATTTATAAATAACCCAAAAAGAATATATATATTAGAATGTAGTTATGTTTCATAATTCAACCTTTCTACTTATCATTTAACTAATAATTTTTATCACTTATATCATTTTATTAGAAACACAATAACAGTCGATAAGAATCTAAAAAATTTTAGCTACAGTTGCATGTACCTATTATTCATTCAAACTCTTATGAAAAGCTCTAATACAAATATATTCCCAAAAATCTGAAATTTTAGAAAACTATCTTATAATCTGATTTTTTTTTTAGCTTATTTGCCTTTTAAAGTTCCTAATCCAAAATATAAATAAATTTTCAGAATTTATTCCTCAAAATCAGAAAATTGACATCAAAGGTTTGAAATTTTCAGAAAAATGCTAATAAATCCGAAAATAAATAAAAATACATTTGCATGCAAAGATTATAGTTTCAAACTCCTACTTTTTCATCTTTACTTATATATTCTTTACTAACATCAAGTAAAATCAGAAAATTATTCTATGTAAAACCCAAAAGATTTGAAAGTATTGAGAAAGAATTTACATTTACTTGGTTAGAAAAAGAAATTTTCAAGCTGCATGTTCATTCCTTCATGTGTGCTCTTCATTTTCTATTTTCCTCTAATTTAACCCTTTTATTTTCTATTTATTTGGAAGGGTTTCGGGGGTTGTTTGTGGGGCTGTTATGGGGGCTGTTTTGGGGCTGTTTTGTGGCTGTTTCGGGGCTGTTGTGGGGCTGTTTCGTGGCTGTTTGGTGGCTGTTTTGTGGCTGTTTTTTGGCTGTTTCGAGGCTACTGTGGGGCTGTTTTGGTGCTGGTGGCTGGAGATGAGGACGAAAATTGAGGAAGGGTGGGGTTTGTGGTGACTAGGTTAAGCTAGGATCGGAACAGTAACCGCTACAGTATTTTTCAGCTTAAAATTATTTTGATAGTTGTCTGTACATTTTTTTGTCGGATTTAGCTTCAGTTCACCTTTATTTGCTCTAAATCTTTTAAGATTTCATTCTAACCTGAAATTTCAACAAAATTTAGGTAATAACTTGAACTTATAAAATTTAAACCATAATTAAACCTAAAAAGTTAAGTTTTGAGATTAAATCAAATCTAAAATATAGCATTTAAATTCATTTATCACATAAATCTCTAAATATACATTTAGAGAACAATGATTAAAATAATTTTAGTTTACACTATAATTTTATTAAAATATCACCATATTTTTTTCCCTTCATGCCATACCTTGCACCATTTAATCATGCGCTGAAAAAGTCATTCCTTCTTTTTAGTGGATAATGAAATATCAATATGAATAGACGCATAGCTTGAATGAACTCAAGTTATCAGCAGACAAATTAAGAATTAGAGAGATAATGCAATTATAATTAATTTTCCGTCTTTTATTATTTTTTATAATTTTCTGTATTTTTTTAATTATTTGGAACTTTTAAAATTATATTCGGTTTTTAAATAATTATAATTAATAAAATCGAATTAGTTATTATATAAAACACTATGATAAAAAAATTATAATTTCTGTACTTTTTTAGAAATTTCAGAATTTTTTAAAATTTTTAGAGTTTTACGGTTTATTTATGTTTTTTTTTAAATTGCAAAAAAAAAAAAAAAACAGCCGTGCTTATCCCTAAGCCAGACCGAACTGATCTGTGCCCAACCCGTGGGCTTGATCTGCGGGAGTCTAAAGCAAATTGAGTCGAAATTTCTCATTTTAAACCGCTCTGACTCAGACTATCTGATCTGTTTAAAGGATTTAGTCCGAACCAACCGGAGCGTTTGCAAACCTCTGCTTCCATCACATGCTACATGATCTCTGAACCTTTAACTGCCTTTTCATTGTGTACCGGCCTACCGGGGTTGGTAGACACGATAGAAAAAACAGCTCTTTTCTTTCGCCCCTTTTTTCTTTCTACTTATATTTCACGTAGCAAAGATTTGGTAACAGTCACTAACCAGAGGACCCGCGAGTTGTAAAGTAGAAATTAGTAAATAGTAGACGGTATCCAAAAAGAAAACTTCTTCGCAGAGCTGAGGTGGTGGGCCCCAAGAGCTTTCTCCAATTGCCCGAGCTGAGGCGCGGAGTAACAGGGTCGCGCCTACAAAGTACAAACAAATACTAGAGCCTTTTTTGCATAAGTGTACCGGGATTTTTCTCTAATTATATTTTTATAAGCATAAAACGTACAGAATCAATTATGGAACTGGTCTACTGAACTATCACGTGTCATCTCATGACTCATATATTATTGTACCGACAAGATCGATTTGTCAGTCGTCTGTTAAGGGTGGGATCACTTGACAATGATTATTTTGACAATCTTAATAACAAATTCTTAAATAAATATTAAAAAAAATAAAAATAAATAAATTCTTAAATAAATATAAAAATTTTAAAAATGAAAAAAATTACAGATGTGTTTTTTTATCTATATATTGATGATCATTCAAATTTCATATAATTTCATTATCATTTGATACTCTATCAAAGACTATCAAAATTTTATATAATTTATAACGGTTTCAATTTAACGGTCTTTGATGGAGTATCAAACGATAATAAAATTACATGAAATTTGAATGACTATCGATCTATAAATAGAAGAATATATCTATAAATTTTTTTTAAGAATTTTTTAATATTTATTTAAGAGTCCATTATCAAAATTGTCAAAATAACCATTTTCAAGTGATCCCCACCCATCTGTTAATTGTCCACGTAATTCGCTAAATCATAAAAAAATCATTGTAAACATAATATTGGTTTAAAATATAGATCGTCTGTCAAGACAGCCATTAGTTGGTGATCGGGTCACTTTCATAGAGTTAATCACATAATGCACATAATTACATTGTCATCATCTATATAGTGATTTATTAAAAATCAAATCGATTAACTTCAAATCTCGGCAATCATGAACATATTTTTAGTTTGAAATTCAATATTATGTCTATGTAAATTATACTTCAAATTTGAAACCAGTTAGATTATTGTTTAAGTATATACTTAATTTGTGTGGAATTCAAAACACAAAAAAAAAAATAAGTAATCGTATATTGAACGAAATTTAAGAAAACTTTCCTTCACAATACTTGATATCATAAAATAAAATAAAATTGTAATCCTCTTTGGCTCTCCTTATTCTCGATTTATTTAACTCCATTTTTACTGTAGACCCTATCTATATTAGATGTCAGGTACGATACTTAATTTTTCTAAGGGTCGATGCCCCCTCTCAACATTAGTTGGGATTTGAATCCGCAACTTAAACCTTAGCGATTGTATCACTAACTACACCACGTTAATATAACTCCACTTTTAAATTCATATATAATATTCAGTTATTATTCTAAAGCTAGTAAAAAGTAAATTATGTACTACTAAAATCATGGGCGGAAAAAAAACTTTGTACTAGTCATGTATATTTTTAGAAAAAAATAGAAAATATATTTATTTTGCCTTCTTAGAAAATTTTTTTTTACCTTGGACCAAAGTCTGAATCTATCCTGCTTATAATGAGCAATAATATCCCAATGAATGAATTTTAATTATCCCAAAGCCTCAACACGTGAAGCTCGTGAACAAATTTATGTCAACAAGGTTTCAGCAATACAGGGCTACTTAACTTTTGCACCCCCATTCAACTCAATACGATCATCATGGCATGGCAACATTTAATTTTGAAGTTTAATTTTCATTTTGTTACATAATAAGACTAGGGATGTTAATGTGTAAGGTAATGAAAATTTTTTATTCATATTCATATTTGATAAGTTATTTTTATCTATATTTATATTTATAATTTAATGAAAATAAAATTTTACATATACTTATCTTATCGACTACAATACAGATCAGTTAGCAGTCTCTCCTCTATTGGCACACACACCTCAGCCTGAAATAAAGAAGAGCCTAAGATTTCAACTAGATAACAATCTCCTCACCACACAGGAGAAGGCATTGCTTCGAGCTCAGATTCAAGCTCTAGAGATAGCTACTAATGCGGGTACAAATTAAATTTTAGATAAATTTACTTACATTCACCGTGGGCTCCACCGGCATCTGGTTGATGAAATCCAGTGCCTGGCCGGATTGGCCGGCAAAAGGATGCAGTCCTACATACGACTAAAGTTGTCAATGGATAGAGTAGAGTAATAAAAACTCTTTATTTATATTTATCTGATAAGTTAATGAAATTTTTTTCTCATACTTATATCCAATAATTTAACGAAAATAAAATCATATCCATACTCGTCTTATTGCATATAAACAAACAAATGATTTTCAAAATGAAAAAGATTATAATATAATTAGAAATAAAAAAGATTATAATATAATTAGCAATGAAAAAGATTATATTATAATTAGTAATTGAAAAGATTATAATATGATTATCAATGAAATAGATTATAATATAATTAGTAATAAAATAGATAACGGATAAAGAATAGTTCTTACTCGTATTCTTATTCAATAAGTTGAAGAATTTTTTTTTCTTATTTATATCCATACTCGATAACTTAATGAAGATAAAATTTTATTCATACATATCTTATCAGATACGATACAGATTAGTTAAACGGTCAAAAAGATGTCATTCACATCCCTACATAACACCAACTTTTCTAAGAGAATTATTTTTGTCTATATTTTATTTGATTTCTTTTCCTAAAAATAATATTTAGAGGTTGAAAGAGAAAATTGATAATATGATATCTAAAAGTAAAGGAATCGAATCTAATTAAAGACTGTGTTTGGCCCTCGTGCTGGCCAAGGATATTATTCTTTCCATTTCCGTACGTTAAGATATCAAAAAGAATTCAACAATAATTGATTAATGTTTTCTACTTCTACATGTAAAGTTGTTTGTTCGAAATTTAGATGAGAGTTTTTTTTTTCTATGAACATTTAATATTTGAATTACACAAAGTCCGTTTATATTCCAAAAAGATATATATATATATATATATATATATATATATATATATATATATATATATATATATAACGTGAAACTATCTAAAGCGAATCTTTCTGTTTGATGGAAATAACGCAACTCTTTTATCTATGCTTTTAAAAAAGAGAGTTTAAAGTTCAATAAAATATTAACATTGATAAACCAGTTAAAATCCAACATAGCTTGAAGCAATTGAACATTATAAATTTTGAATGGAGAATTTCATATATAATGAGGAACTTGAAAGGCTCAAATTAGGGCTATCAAAACTTGATCCAATTCGATCTGAATATGATCCGATCCAAAAATAATGGGATGGATATGGATCGAGATTTTATGACTCATTATGGTCAGGTTGGGTATGGGTCTACCTGACCCATTTAATTATATTTTTTTAATTTATTTCATGATTTAATACTATTCAAAGTATATAAATACACACACAGTAATTAAGATTAATTATATATTAATAAATATTAAATTACTCAAAAAATATAAAAATGTTTATAAGTGATTATTTTATTTGGATGGTTGGGTCGGATCAAAGAAATGTGATCTGATTTTAAATAGGTCGGGTCGAGATAAAAAAATAATAAAATAATAATAATCAGATCCGAACCCAATATGACCCCTTGACACCCCAAGCTAAATATTAATAATTGATAATTTTAAATTAACTTTATAATGTTCAACTCTCTAATAATTGAAAACACAAATTCCTAAGATGAAATGTAAAATGTGAACTTTAATTTTACTTTACATTAACTTAAGAATTGTATATTCAGAATGAGGGTTAAGTTTTTAAATTTTTTTTAGCTATGTCACATCATCCATTTTTTTCACCATTGATTTTGTTTCTCTCTCTTTATTTATCTTAATCAAATAACTCATATTATTTTTTCTCTTCCTTCATTTAAAAGAGATGATATGATGTCTCTAAGGCATAATTTAAATACTAAAGTAATACAACTCTTTGTATTATTTTTAATGAATTATTATGTTGCTAGTTATAATATTTATTATTAAATATGTTTTAACATTTTAAAAATATATATATTTATGTGCAAATTTTCATAATATGAGTTGTTTAAAAAAATATATTTTAAATATCTGATTATTTGTATATATTATATTGTTCGAGGCAAAATCAAATTAACAACCCTAGTTATAACTAGAATTTGTCTTGTGTAACACATCAAAAGTTAGAAAATACAAGTCACCAAATTAATTAAAATAATAGGTAATTTTCAGATTCTTTATTTTATGTGAAATAAGATTTTAATTGTACGACTTTAATATAAATACAAATAAGTAGAGTCATTTTTTTTGAAAGCCGTGGGCACTTGCCTTTGAAGAAATATTTTTAGTTTATTTAATTACGTTATGATATTTTCGAGAAATAATGCAAAATTAACAAAATATTTTCTAGATTAGTTTTTTGTGGATACATATAATATATTAATAATATGCTGGAGGCAAAAAATTGAAATACCTTATCTTTTTCTTCGAAATTTATATTCAAACTATTATTAAAAATTTGAAATATGCATGATGCACACCAAAAATATATATACGTATATGATATAGATCCTCAAAACAAGTTGGAACATAATGGGCCCAGAACTATAATTCCATTAAATTTCATTATACTGGAAGTTGAAGTTTATCTGTTTATGTCATACGGCATTCATTACCGGCCGCAAGTGGCGCTTGTAACAACACTTCATGCTGCAAATACCGACCACGTGCACCCAAATTATTCCCTTAAAACCATTTAAAAAATAAATAACAAATCGGAGGTCCACAAAGCAGGCATCAGCATAGACGTCATATATCAAATTCACATATGGCTAGGGTTGTTATTGACATTTTTTTGGCCGTTTATCCGATCCGTATCGTATTCGATAAGATAGTTATGGATAAAGTTTTATTTTGTTAGGTCATCGGATATGTGTATAGATAAGAAAAATATTTCGTTAATTTATCGGATATGAATATGGGTAAGGGGTTTTCGTTATCCGTTATCCATTGGATAAATTATATAAATATATATAGTTATATATATAAATATAATTATTTTATATTTTTAATAAATATATATAGTTAACTTATATAAATATATATATATAGTAATTATATATATTTTTATGACAATTCACATGAAAAAATTATATAATTTTTGTTATATCTAAAATGTTAATTATTATTGTACTTTATTAGTATATTTATTTAATATTATTTATTTATCTAAATCATATAATTTTTTTCATTGAATTATTTTTATTTTTACCCATTATCTACCGTTAACCGTTCGTTACCTAAAAATTTTAATGGGTATGGGTAGGGTATGGATAAAGAAAATTTTAATGGGTATGAGTATGAAAATACCTCCACTCATACCCTACCCTACCCACTGACAGCCCTACATATGGTTGTTTATGGAACTTTTTATCATTTACCCAATCTGTATTGAATATGGATACAGATAAAAAATTTGTTAACCTATCGAATAAAAGTATGGGTAAGAATTGTTTCTTATTCGTTATCTATTTCATTACTAATTATATTATAATATATTTCATTGTTATTATATTATAATCTTTTTTGTTATTAATTATATTATAATTTTTTTCATTGCTAATTATATTATTATTATTTTCTTTTTTTGAAAATCATTTGACCATTACGTGATCTGTATCTTACCTGATAAGTCAGGTATGAGTAAGATTTTATTTTCATTAAATTATTGAATATGAATATAAAAAAAAATATTGTTATTTTTTTAGATATGAATAAAGGTAAGAGATACCTTATCCATTGACACTACAATCCACAACACTTTTAAAAGCACCGGACCGGAGGATTACCTGCGGATGGAGACAATTTGATTGTGCACATTAAATTATGAACGTTCTATTAGAAATAGACTTTACGATCAGCGTTGTTTGATACACGGTGATTTTACTAGTAGTTGTAGTCTTGTAGATGAAGACGGCAATTTTGAAAGGATGTCTAAAGTCTTTCAAAATGGACAATCTTTCAAAATTGTTCTGTCTCCGTCTACAATTATCAGCCGTCCTTTTGTTTTTAAAAAAATAGTCAAAAATTAAAAAATACTTTTCTATAAGAATATGATATGAAGAATATATTGAACGGTTCATATCGATCATTTTTAATTTAAAATTTGAGATCTTAACGCATTGCGCGAGGTACATCAATGCAATGTATTGTATTTTAGACTTTCTCATACATATTATCAATATCAAAACTCTTATAGAAAATTAAATTATATTTTTTTATTTATAATTTTTATATTTTCCATATCAAAATATTCAAACTTGAAGTTTTACTATATTTTTTGTCATTGTTTTGTATTTTTAAAAATGATGTAGATAAAAATAGTGACTTGAAAAACTCAAACCACCCCAAATTCCATAAGGTTTTGATATGAAGCATTTAATAAGCATAATAAATTAAAATTTAGAGATGATTTGATATACTTTTTGAGTTAATCTCACATAAGGCTTCTGTGAGATTAAATTCATGCTATATATAGAGTTATGCTATCATTAGTCGTGAAGTATAAATTATTTTTACACTTCACTTCACATCATGTCTCTTTTCTTTTTAATTCAATCCATCGATCTAACAATTCAAAGTTTTCTCCATATTGAAATCTGTTTAGAGACTAAAATTTTCTTTTTTTAGGTGTAAAAAGTACATTGAGTTTATGATTTTCAATAATAATGATATTCTAACCCTCAAAAAAAAAATTGTACTTCTGTGACTCACCATAGCATAACTCTACATATAAGTAAAGATAGCGTTAGATTAAACTAATAGAGGCATTCCGTGAGATTAAATTAAAAAATATATTAAATCATTTCTAAATTTTAATTTATCATGCTCATTAAATTATTCTTATGAAAACTGAGGTGTTTCGACTTTCTTAAGTCGTTGCTTTTAATTTTTAAAATAGCTCTAAAAAAATAATAAAATATTTAATATTTATACATTCTTTTTAAAAATTTAAAATATTTACTTAGAAAACTCAAACACCTCCTAATTTTTTGTATCATATAAGATTTTCATATAAATAATTTAATGAGTATGATAAATTAAAATGTAGAGATAATTTAATATATTTTATATTATGCTCACAGAAGAATTTTGTGAGCTTATCGCACAATATATGTATATGTATGTCACACCCCAGAATAATTAAATCGGATTAGGGGTGCTTAATCCCGCCACGTACGCACGACGAGACGTGCGTACGAAAGGCTAAGTGAATAAAAATAAAGAAAATCCCAGAATAAACAAAACAATAATAATAATACAAAACAAAACAGTCCAGAATATACAGATAAATACAACGCCAGACACCGGCGGGGCTAACACCATCGGAATGGGTAGCAAAATCTCTCAAATAAAGCCCAAAGAAAGAAACCAAAAACCCGATGCCCGATAAGCCCTAATCAACTACCCGCCTCACTGTGCTGATGCGGCGAAGCACCTCTGATATCACGCAGGACGGCTGCACCTAGCACTCTCATCAAAACTCGAGCCCATACCTGTAAACCTGGATCCCACAACCACCGTGGAAACGTGAGTAATTTTAAAAATTACTCAGTACGGATTTAGATCCAGCCTTAAGATTTGATCTTCTTTCCTAGACTGGACCCAAATACCGATACCGAATTTAAATGCAATGAATTATTTTAATATATGTTAATGTATTATTATTTTATACATTTCGAGAACACCTCTACATGAATGACATGAAATGACAAATAACCCTGAAATAGAAAATCTGTGGAAATAGTAATATAATATAAAATATAAGGTAATAGACAACAAACACCCAAAATAAATATCCCAAATTGCAAATCACCGGATCTATCCCAAGCGGGCGCCACCCGGCGTCCCGACTTACGAACTTGGGCCTTGCACTAAGCGGGCGCCACCGGCGACCCAACTTACGAACTTAGGACTTTATGTTTATGCGGCGCCAATGCCGCATAAACGTCAATTCGGGCTCCGAGGCGATAACGCCCTAGGAGAGTGAGCGTGCATAAGCACGTACTGCAGTCTGCTAAATACGGTAATTCACCTTACAAAATAAAAGCAAACGGATAAATATGTCTTCGGTTGCCATATCGCCAAAAGGGGATAACTACTCGTGAATTAACAAATCGAAATCAAATGGGAGCCTACTGTTTGTACCAACCAAGGGTCGAGAGGACCGCATCCGTAAAAGTATCAAAATGAAATATAACAAAGGGAGCCTACACTTTGTACCCACTAAGGCCGGTGGATCGCATCCCGACTTTCTCTGTACCAACGGGCCAAAGGAGAAAGCCCGGACAATATTAGGATCCTAAATAAGCCGGATAAATATAATAATATAATATCACGAAGTAGGTTCCCGGTCTCGATATGGCCGCCCACACTAAACACTTCGAAGTACACGGTATCTAAATCGCTCAAATTTGGATTAAAAATTTAATCATATTAAGAATAATAAAAATATAATATTGATCAAAGAAAAACACTCGACACGGCCGAACCCGCCAAATGAAGGGATCGGTGGATAATCCGACAGAGCACGGATGCGTGATACATATATGGGCCGGTGGGTCCCACGGCCTATGGGTCACCGTACGTAACCTGATCTGGTGCGGTTATGCAAGGCAACTCAGGACCGGGAATTACCCGTCCGTCTCTCAACACTCTATGCATTTAATGCATGATTAACTCCCGACTTAATTAATAATTAGTGATAGTAATAATATTTTCCTAATAATTATAATCTACAACTTGAATTATTTAATTCTATCGATCTATCTCGGGACTATTTCCGGATCCTACTCCTATCCCGTCTACGTGCGGTATGACATGATATGACATGTAAAATGCGGGTATGTCTCGAATATCTTTGGTCAATTTCCGGATGCGGATGACAAGTCGATTTTGGTCTCTAATCAAAGTTTGGTCAAAAGTACCGCATATCAGATTTATTTTAAAAAAACATTTTGTTTTCGGTTTGGATTCCTAATTCTGAAGAAAGAAAATCAAATCCCAGGAAATCGTACCTGAGAATAATTTGGTTAGATCAGTAACGTCAAATTGCTAAGTCTCGGGTGGCGCATCACGATCTTGTCAGATGAGCCGTCTCATCTTGAGTGTATTCGTTTGTCGGCTCGTCAAGATATTTTTCGAAAACCTATGAAATCAGAAATAGATTAAATTGGCGAGTACCCTATTCACATTGGGCCTGGTATGGTCAAAGTATACCGGACCCTCAATTGAAATTATCCTATTTAATTTCGTATTTTAAGATTACATTTATTTTGATTTAATATAATTGATTTAAATTCTATTTGATTAATTAGCTAACTAACTATTATCACTTATTTAAATTAAATTTATAATTAGAATAATTAGTTATTTAGGAATAGAGAAATTGATTAATATATAATGTTTGTATATTTAGTATATTTAGTATTACTCTTATTAATTTAAAATAAAGAAATTAATTACTATATATATATATATTATAATATTATTATTCTTATCAATTAAAAATAGGGAAATTGATTAATATATACTTTAAAATCTAAATTATTATTATATTTTAAATTATTATTTTATAACTCTTAATTATTCATAATATATTCTTTAATTATGTTTCATTTTATTTATACTAGTATTATTCTTATAATTTAGAGATTATATTTATTTCGATTAACGTAACTAACTTAATTTACTTAGATTAATTAAGTTGGCTTAATGTTATCACTTAATTAATTTAATTATAATTAGGATAATTAATTATCTAGAATTAGAGAAATTGATTAATATATAATATTATATAATTAATATTATTATTATTAAAAATAGAGAAATTGATTAATATATATATTTTTTTATATATTCATTAATATTATTTCATTATTAAATAAATGAATTGATTACTAAGTATTTATATATATTAATTAATGTTATTCAATTATTAAAATAGAGAAATTGATTTTTATATATATATTATATTGTAAATTTTATTATACTCTATTTATTATTTTATAATCCCTAATTATTTATATCATGTTCTTTAATTATATCTCATTTTATATTTTAATATTATTTTTATTAATTAGAAAATATATTATATACAACTAGAATTAAAAATAAAAATTCAAATTAAAAGAAAAGAAATTCAATTAAACTTAAATTTAATTAATATTTTTATTTAATTAAATGTGTTGGTGGTTTTAATATGCTTTGGATCATAGGATGCCTCCGAAACCACTGTATCTGTTCGGATTTTCATTATTGAGGCAGATCGTGTAATCATCTTCCAATTTTCTCTTTAAGTATTAATTAATTATCGATTGCGCACGTTTTTAGTTTACGGTACTTGTCAATTAATTAATTATACTTTTAGCCCACTTATACCTTTCGGCCCATTTAAGTTCGATCAGATTATTATCCGACTCAATTTATCTTTTCAATGGTTCGTCAAGGTTTAATTTTGCGCATATAACCCTTAGAAGAGTTATTACCACAAAGTTCATTTTAACCCTTAAACTTATCAGATTCATCATTCGGCAGACAACTCAAGGGGTCAGCACATGAATAAATCAACATAGCAAATTTCAGATAATCCAACCACAAGGCAGCACAGGTAAATTCCACTATCATAGCAAACCGAATAACACGGCACAAAGCAGGACTAAACCAAACAATCAAGCACATAATTAGCACTTTATCAGATGGTACCGAACAACCCCACACACAAGACAATATGACGAAAATTGAAATCACAAGCACCCAATAATCCAGAGTAAGGGTCGGTTTAGGGTTCAAGGCCAGACAAGGGAGCAAGAACATACAAGGCAGCACACACATCACTATGGATCATCAAGACAGAATCAAATCAGAAAATCAGTGAAATTGAGATATGGGTCAGTGTCAGCTAAGGCAAGTATTTATCAGGTCCTATTACCCGTTCCAACTCGAGGCTAGCAGCGTTTAACATCAAACATGTATCATCCAGTTTACCAGTATCAAACTCTATGTCACAAGCCAGCACAATCGATATTTTTCAGAACAATTCCAAGCATCAAGGTGGGCACAGGCCCAACCCGGACAGAACAGCACAAAAGCAAGCAAGGGAGCCATGTCAGTTTCCCCCGCGTCACCGTACCAGATGGTACTAGTGTACCAGACGGTACGTGTACCAGGGGACAATAATCAGGCTTTCAAAATCAGCACAAGCAACTGAATAATGCCAGAGGCAGAATAACAAGCGGCACGAGGCTCAGCCTCGGCACAAGGCCCACACGGCCGAAAAAGAAAGGATTTACCAGTATTCAACAGAGGCAGCAAACAAAGGGGAGGAATGTGCGGCCAGCGAGAGAGGGTGGCTCGGCCCGGGAGGGGCAAAGTGTGTTGCTCGACGCCGGTCAGTGTGAGACTCGACAAGTGCGGCGGCTTGAGTTTTGAGAGGTGAGGTAACGCGATCAGAGAGAGGGGTGAGCCAGAAAGGGGAGCGGGGCTGCTCGCCTGGGGAAGTCAAGAGCGGAGAGGGAAAGGCGGTGGTGAGGGGGGATTTCTTTTTTTCTGGCTCGCAACAGAGGGGAATCGCGGGGGAAGGGATGAAAATGGACCGAGAGGGTGTGAGGTTTCATCGAGTGAGAGGGTGAGCATCGAGAGAGTGATGGGGAGACGGGATGGGTCTGTCCGGTGGGGAGGTGAGATGGGACGGGATTTAATGGGAAAAGACAGGAGGGGTGAGGGGGGGGGAGAGGAAAGGAGAGAGAAGAAAAATAGGAAGGGATTTATCGTGTCGGTTTGTGCGTGTGAGCGCGTTGCGGGTCGTGTTGGCGTAGCGAGTCGGGATCTGACATTTTTTTTTTATATAAATGAGAGTCTTTAAACTTAGAGATATATTTTTATTATTAAATTAATTTTATTATCTAGCTTAGAATTACATTATTATTTATTTATTCATTTTAGTCAACAATAAATAATAAATTTACTATTTTTTATTATTAGATTTATTTATTTACTTATTTTTATACATAACCCTTTAAACGTTGGCTTATGTTATTTATTAATTGGTGTTAGGTCATTTTAATCCATTTATTTAATTATTATTTCTGAATTAAATTTCACGGTTTAACAATGTATGTATATATATATATATATATATATATATATATATATATATATATATATATATATATATATATATAGTCGGCTATAGTGCTTTGCAAAGCACGAGGTATGTAATGTACTT
Source organism: Schoenoplectus tabernaemontani (assembly GCA_037127355.1). Classification (NCBI taxonomy): domain Eukaryota; kingdom Viridiplantae; phylum Streptophyta; class Magnoliopsida; order Poales; family Cyperaceae; genus Schoenoplectus; species Schoenoplectus tabernaemontani. The sequence goes on from CM073756.1 coordinate 16,842,612, forward strand.
TGCGCTCTATTTTTAATTTCAAGTTAAAAATGATGGTTTTCCCCCTATTCAAAAAAATATAAAATTTGGTTTACTAATAGATTTTGATATGGAGATTAGATTGAGCGGTTTGGATCGATCATTTCTGACTTAAAATTAATAATATAGCACAAAACACACAACGCACATGTACTTTGTAAAGTATCATAGCCTAATTTATATATATATATATATATATATATATATATATATATAAGATGCAGTTTTAACTGCTCAAATCAAATCAATTAAACCCCTACGCGTGAAACATACATAATGCAAGACTTTTTGTAAGATTTGGAATACAAATGATACATTTACATAACAGCTAGCCGATAGATCAGAACTCTTTTACCTGTATATAGTCTTTCATCCTAGTTCCGGCAAACCACTCCTTAAAAGCACACACTCAAGATATCATGGCTCTTCTCTGCTAAATACCATTCCTACGCAAAGCTAGAAGCATTTTCTAGCAATCTAACTAGCTGCGTAGAAAGATGTCTCATACAGCACCGTTGCTAGAGTCCAAGAATTGGGAAGCAGGGAAAGGATGGAGGAGTCTGGAGAAGATAGTCGATATAGACGAGGCAAAGGGGCAGCTTCTCTTCGCGTTGCCGATGATATTGACGAACATGTCGTACTACGCTATCACGCTTGTGTCTGTCATGTTTGCAGGACATATCGGTGAAACCGAGCTCGCTGGTGCAGCACTCGGTAACTCATGGGGTACCGTCACTGGATTGGCCCTAATGGTATGACCTCAATATTTTGTTTATATTCAATTTCTTTCTTACTTCTTTTTCTGGTGGTGGTTGCTGGGTTGTGGTGTTAGTTCATATTTCCTTCTGAACGTCTAGTCTTCGATTAAGTTTTTGGCTCGCTAAAATATTAATAAGTCCTCATAAATGAAAATTTTGATTATTTTTCTTGAAAAAAAATGATATCATTTTAAAATTGATCTATATCATCTAAATGAGTATAATTGTGTATTATTTAGTCGCCTTAGAAGTTAGAACTTTTTGGCAAGCATTTTGACAAAGCAGTTGATGAAGTTTTGGAAAAAAAAAAAGGAGTGAAGAAATGATGCTTAGTTCTACCCTTTTTTGTCTCTTAAATGTACTATATGATCGATCATGATATTTTTCTTCTCGCTTAGTGTTGTAATAACATAATATCGTTCACTTCAAATGGATTAATTAACTAACTTCAAAAAGTTCACATTGTTAAAGGTCTATGACCATATCTAATATATCATAAGAAAAAAATATATAATTAAATTCTTCTTAACTATTGCATCTTTTTTTTGGGTCATTGAAAATTAGAATTTAACAGTTCTAGTTCTTTTATAAAAAAAAAAAAACTTATCGTAATACAGACTTTGTAAAGGGAAACAAAATTATTTTCAAAATATAAAAGTTTGCAGATGGAATGTAATTGGGACAAGTCACGCTACATTTATATCTCCAGTTATCTACCAAAGCCGATCATGCACAGTCATTCTTTAATTACATATCTCAAGTCAAACCATACAATCTAATATAGATTTGTGGTAGTTCAGAATGTAAAGATCTAGAGCTGAAACTTGATGTGTCCCCTTTATGATGAATTAATAGTGCATTAAATAATATATCAAAATGCGGGGACACGATGTTGCCAACGTGATGCATGCGTTTACTAACCCCGTGATGGGAATGAACTCTACGCTCATAAAACGACAAATAGAATGAGAATTCTCGCACCTCCTGTGGTCGGAATGAAAAATAATTAGAAGTAAAACTAATTGATGGGAAATAATATTTTCTATTCTATTTTATTCTACTGAAATGACATCAATTCTCGTCAAAATTCATACCGATCACGGTTATATCTATGCAATAGATTGCACGGATAAAATAAATCGAGGTTTTGTGTTAAGTTTGACTACTCCAAATTATAATCAGACGAGATTTAACGATTTAAGTTTTAGATATACACAATAGCACGTCATTAATGATGAATGTGCGAAACCGCGCGCCAGTATATTTATTTTTATAATAAATATATTGTTGTGATGAGTAAATCGGGTGAATTTTTTGAACTCAAAATCTCTAACATCAAATTAGAAATAATTAATCTAAACTGTTCAATCTAATTTTCACATCAAAATTTATTAATAAACTAATCTTTTTATTTATTAGAATTCTTTTGTTATTTTTCAGATGAAAAGAAAATAATTTGATTTGAAAATTCTAATTCATCTAAAAATAATATTTTTCTCCTATCCAAAAAAATAGAGGTGGCAATAAGATGGGTTCGGATCGGATCAAATTGACTCAGCAAAATTATTGGATCACGGGTCTAATCGGGTCGATAGAGTCGGGTATCGAGTCATAGTGTCGAGCTATTTTGAGTTTTGAATCATATAGACCAGGTCGGGTTGATTATCAGGTCATTTAGTGTCAGATCATTTCAGATTTTAAGTCATATCAAGTCAGGTATCGAGTCATCTATTGTCAGTTCATTTATGATTTGGGTTGGGTGAGTTTATCAAATCGGGTAAGATTTATTTAGTAATTAATATCAATTATGATATTTGCTCATACATTATCATTGATAATGTCTATTGCATGCATTCATGTATGTTTTTAAAACCGCATCAAAAAATCAAATTGAAAAAAAATATATAGAGAGAATAGATACTGATCATTTTAATATGAAAAACTGTATACATATAATTATCTTATTTTGAATCATTTTAATATACAAATATTAATTTAAGAGATTCATATTTATTTTACATTCTAAATTTTATATTCAGGTGTCTGATCATTTTAATATTCAAGTATCGGATCATTTGGTGTCGGGTTATTCGGGTCTCTGGTCGTATCAGATCGGATCAAGTCAAGTATTGAGTTGTTTAGTATCAGGTCATTTTAGATTTTGAATCGTATCAAATCAGGTCGGATCGGGTATCGGGTCATCTAGTATCGGGTCATTTCGGATTTTTGATCATATCAGAGTGGGTCGGATATCGGATCATCTGGTGTTAGGTCATTTTGAATTTTGGATCATATCGAATCCAGACGGGTCGGGTCGGGTTTTACCACCTCTACAAAAAAAGAAGTATACAAATTCTAAAAAATATAAATTTAGTTTGCTAACATATTTTGATGTAGATATTAGATAAAACAGTCCAAATCAGTCATTTTTAATTGGAAGTTAGATATTTAAGTCCAAATTACCAACCTCCTTGAATTTTATAAACTACTATAATCTCATTCTTTTACAATTATTTATAATAATATATAAGTACATATTTATATTTTTAGGAAAAAAATAATTCTATGGATATATTTTCGGGGAAAAAAGTACACCCGTGAGAGGATTAAAAGATTTGTAGATTTCCTTGTAGTTCTAATCGGCTGTATAATTATTTTAGTACAATTAAAAAAATGAACGGTCATTCTTCTAGCAGCTGGAAAAAATGACATTTTAATTATATTCATGTCCTTTATGGCTTAAACTATATGAAATTTAATACATAACACATTTATAAATTAAGTACATAAAAGAAGTATATATAACTTTTTTATATTTTGATAAATCTTTTATCGGATTGTCAATTTATCACTTTTTATGTCTTCTTATTTTTTTATAGTACCATTCAACATTCAATACGGGGATCGTCTAGAAAATGAAGTTGCATGGACTTTGTTAAAACCAAAGCACGACCGTCTATTTTAGATCAATTTCTTTTTAAAAAAGATTTCAGATCGAATTTGACTTAATATTATTTGAAATCAGACATATTGTGCATTCGTATATATACATAATCAGCTACGTAATCATTTAGTAAGAGTACCCGACTAAAATAACATATTCAACACTTGTCTGGAACTATCTGATGACTTCGAGACTATTAAATTGCTAAAATCTGCAACTACATGCCTGAAAGAATTTAAAAAACAAAAACAAAAACAAAAAGGAGTTTAAAAAGAATCTATCATTCCCTTAAGCCCGTAACTACTGGTAAATATAGGCCCACGCCGTGCACACATCTGACACTTGAGGGAGATCCAATCAGCAAGTATATATCAGTATATCACAATATATAAATTTGACCAAACCCATTTTATTCTTTTATCAACAAAAGGAATCAGGTGTCAAGAAGAATTTGTAGACTAAATTGTCATTTCTTCCAATATACAACGAAGGATTATCTAAAATATATCGGGCAGCTCTTATCTTTAATATTTTTAATAGAAAAAAGAAAAATTATGCAATTATTTCCTCTATTACAGTATTTATGTGACTTGCCTTTTACATAAAATAGTTGAATTAATTTGATGTAATGTTGTATGGTTGTGTCAGGATATTATAGTATTCTTGACAAGTCCATAAACATACTTTTGAATAGTCAATGTATATGACACCTATATAATCATAAAATAATAGAAAATATAAATATCTAAAAGAATTTAGTTCGCTGAATTCTAAACAAGGAATGGAAAAACCAGTCAAGTTCATGCCCTTGATTGTATCAATATCAGTACAGATAATGAACAGTAACTATTTCCTGTTTTGGTTAAGCTGTATTGGTATATGCAATCACAGAATTAATGCTACAATTACAAATACGCTGATTATGACCTATCAGATTTGGTGTCAATCTTAATAGGAGAACTAGGTACCTCTTAATTTTACTGGTAGTGGTCGTTCTGGTATAAGTCCTGTACTGACAAAGACCTCAAGTTGTATGGGTACTGATCATGGTTTACAAAATTAATCATACCCATTAGTGCAATAATTTCTCTTAATTTTTCTCGTGCTCCCAGAAATAAATTCATTTTGCCTTTTCAGACTGGCCTGAGTGGGTCCCTTGAGACACTATGCGGCCAAGGCTATGGAGCAAAACTATACCGCATGCTAGGCATCTACCTCCAATCATCCTTCATAATCTCAACCTTCTTCTGCATTGTCATCTCTATTCTGTGGTTTTTCTCAGAAGAATTCCTCATTTTGCTACACCAACAGCCCGAGGTGTCCCGTATGGCAGGATTATATCTAAAGTGCCTCATCCCCGGTCTATTTGCATATGGCTATGTACAATGCATCCTGAGATTCCTCCAGACACAGACAGTGGCTATGCCGCCTGTCGTGTGCTCATTGGTCCCGCTGGTAGCACACATCCTGATCACATATCTGTTGGTGCATGTGTTTGGGATGGGGTTCATTGGGACCGGCATTTCTGGGTCAGTTTCTTTGTGGATTTCTTGCCTGATGCTTGCAGGGTATGTGAAATATTCGAAGGATTTCAAGAATACTTGGGAAGGGTTCTCAATGGAGGCCTTTGAGCATGTTTTACCAAGCATGAAACTGGCAGCTCCTTCAGCAATTATGGTCTGGTTAGTATTGCTGTGTGTGTTCTCTGTGTTGTGCGTAAGAATTGTCTCATCTGATATCCTGTTCCAGTTCGAGAAACATGTGGTATTGGTATGGATTGGCTGGTACACATTTGGTACAGGGCATAACTTGCGCTAAATATTAGATGCAGAGCACTGATAGTGATAGATTTAATCATGGGCATCAGTGTTTAGTGTTTACTCACTAGTTCTCTTTTCAATCTAATTAAATTAGGGATTACTTGTCACTGAATTTTCAAATAAACTCGGAAAAAATCTTAAAAATAGAAAAAGAAGTTTTTATATATCATTCAATTGATTGATTAATTGTGTTTCAATTTTTACATAATTTAGTAGTCATCTGATTCCATTGACCGTCAAATATGGATTTTGCAATTTTCATCCAATTTTAATGGTGTTTGATGAAACATCAAACGACACCTAAATTATATGAAATTTGAGACATAATCAGTCAACAAGTTAGAAAATGTCTATAAATATTTTCTATTCAAGAACTCAAGATTGACAAAAAAAAACAATTGTCAAGTGATCGCTTATTAAAATAAGACTTTATTTAAGAAATAGGAATTCTAATTAAGCATATTCAATAGAAAACAAATAGATAATCAAACATGAAGCCAACCAAAGGAATGGATACAAGTTTGCAAACTATGCTACCCTACTAACTGGCACATGCCAGTACCTCATATGTGGTACCAACTACCAACAGTAAAAGATAATTAATAAAATATTACTTTGTTCTCATATTTTAGTAGCACTATCATTTGTCATTAATACAGCTTTGAGTACTGTGCTTTCGAGATTCTAGTTTTGCTTGCCGGTCTGATGCCAAATTCTGAGCTAAGCACCTCATTGATCGCTATATGGTAAATTTTAATTCACACCTCTTAGATTCTTCTTGATTTCTTAAACTTGATCAAATACATATGACTGATTACATGAATGCAGTGAAAACACAGAGGCAATTACATACATGATCACATATGGATTCAGCGCAGTGGTGAGGTACATTGAAAAAATATTAAATGTCAAATATTACATTAAGTTCTAATGTCGTGTTGACCCCAAGGCTATGGCAAATTTCTGTTATTTCAGCACACGTGTTTCAAATGAGATTGGTGCCGGCAACATAAAGCAAGCAAAAAATGCCATATCAGTGACACTGAAGTTGTCAGTTCTTCTTGCTACCACTGTCATTCTTCTACTTGCTATTTGTCACAATCTCTGGGCCAGTCTCTTTAGCAATAGCCAGGATATCATAACTGCATTTGCATATATGACTCCATTGCTCGCTGTTTCTATCCTTTTTGACTCCGCCCAAGGAGTTTTATCCGGTGAGATTTAGTGGTTAACTGTTCGCTTAGCTTTTGACTCGGTCCATTCTATGTTAATAAATTTGTGTGAAAAATTATTCTAAAAAATCCGCCACAAGAGTTTAGTTGCTGAAATTCAAAATGTTTCCTAGCTTATATTATTATTTACAATTTTACTTTCTGAATTTTTTTAAGAATCTTACAACTGTACTTCAGTCATGCCAGGATGGTTCCACAACTATTAACTTGCTACCCCTCCTTAATATGAAATGTTAATCATTGTAATTGATCAATTTTAGGTGTTGCGAGAGGATGTGGATGGCAACATTTGGCAGCATGGACCAACTTAGTAGCCTTCTACTTTATCGGCATGACATTGGCTCTTTTTTTTGCATTCAAACTTAAATTTTATGCCCAGGTACTTTATTATCACCTTTATAGTCCACATAGGCTAAATCCTGTTGTACCAGTAGAAGAGAATCTCTCTGTTGTCAGCAATATTATATACTATTTTCACGGTAAAATATTACAACTATTGTTCTAGCTTTCAAAACCAGTACCCGATATAGCTATATAAAGCATTTTTTACCCAGTTTTTTCCCAGATATATATCAATCATCTGTAGGCCCAAGTTATTTAACAAGTTCTAATTTTCAACATGGTTAATAAAATTGAATTTCAAAAATTTCCTCCCATACCAAGTTCTTCATGGACTGATTTAAACTTCTTAGTCTAATTATTAGTCACTAGCATCTTGCTCGTGCATTGTTACGGAGATGTCTTTATAAAATTTATATCTTCATGTAAATAGAAATGAAATAAAAATAATTTAGTAATTAATATAAATTTTAATTATGAATACATAATTAATATAAAACAAATGCATAATTGAGAGGAAATCTGTCATTTAGAATTTAAAGAAAGTTAAAATTCATAATTGATGGCAATATAAGAAAAAAATAAAGTAGAGCAATTGTACTCCTAAATTATATAGCATTTTGTGTAATAATCAAAATTGAGAAAAAATTATAACTTCAACACAAATGATCATAGAGATAGTAACATTATTTGACGAATAACTCAATTTGATGACTGATATTAACTCTAGAAATTTAACAAAAAATTAAAATTGTTACAAAATCAGTACACTTACGTGCTTAATAAAAAGTAGAGATAGAAATATTCATGAACTGATTTAACTAATGGTTTTTATATATATGTAAAATTCTAGGGATTGTGGTTGGGCCTAATATGCGGATTAGTGTGCCAAGCAACTACTCTTTTGATAATAACTTTGCGGATCAAATGGACCAAATTTAACCTGACAATGGAAGATGAAAAGCATGGACACCGTGAACACTCAGTTTCATCTTTTTAAAGCTAACAGCCGCTTTTTGTTAAATAATATAACTTGGTTCCCTTGTATGTGTAATATAAAAATATAAGAAGGGAATTTTACATCAATTCAGTAGTGTAATGGGAGGATATATATATGTTTGTATTTCCCTCTTTGGATTGCTAACTTCCACAACAGAGATGCCATTGTTTTATATAATTCTTCCCTTAGATCAGTATTTGTTTGGAAACCGGTAATGCATGATTGATTATCCACTGTCATAATTATCATGGTAAATAAATTAGGAATCAGAAAGTTCACCAGATTACTAAGGTTCCTTATTAGAAATCTTAGCATTATCTGGAACACTATTGATTTCTAGTTAGATAGCGTAAGGGATGCATCACGTAATTAATGCAGAGATGGGCTCAGATCCCTATTTTTCAGTAATCAAATTGTACCTGGCAGTGACATCAGTTTGGAGTTGATCAGCAATGAGTACGTACCAATCATCTTTAATTGCTGAAGAAACTAATGTTCCATAGAACTTAAAATTAGTATGTAATCCGTCTTATTCAATTTACTGTCTGACAGTTAGCAATTTAAATTGTTTGATACGAAAAGCAGTGAATTTAGTACCCATATTGAATGCCAGTTGTCCTAAACTGCCTGACCAATGGATGTACCTAAAGGCTTAGGTTTAAAGTCCATCTTCAAATCCTCAATCTGTTTCCTATGGAACTACTCCCGGTCCCGGATTTTCCTTGACATGAGAATATAGCATTCTGAAAATTTTACAAAGAAGAGGGCCGAGGTTGACACACTCAGGCTGACAGTGGGCCCGAGTATTACCGTCTGTGAAGGGCTGAAAGCACAGATTAGCTAGAAGCATTGAAAATACAACTATAAACTATTGGATTGGATTTGCATAGTTGCTAGCTAAATGATACTTATTAAAGTTGGAAATGTGCTCTGCCACAAGCAACTTGAAAGAAAACTCATGTGAAGACCGTATTAACTCCTAAAGAATACATGTCCACTTTGGGATCAAAGTTCATTCTTACACTTCAGGAAAATGTGTTAACCCTCATAACCCACGTACAAATTTTAATTAACAAAACAGATCTAATCTTAGCCTGGTAAGCCCTTTGAAGAAGAATACAGGACAATGTGATAAACAATATAAGGGAAAACTGTTCAATTTATATACACTCAAAATTTATTATACATTCAACACAACAAATAGAAAAATAACAGTTAAGCAATCTCTTCGCATGTTCTAAACTGAGCTAAGGTCTTGGGAAACTTGGCTCTGCCACCTGCGACCAGAAAGTACAAATTATTTTCCAACTTCACAACTCCCAATCCATCATGGGAAAAATATCCAAATCATAACCATTTTTATACTGTGTTTGCAAATTGCTAACCATTATTCTGATGTGAACATTACCTTAAAAACAGCAGTACTGAACAACCATAAGCCCTTTTCTTTTTTGCTTGATATAAAATTAGAACTAAAATAAGCCAGGGAAATTTTCACATTGGCTAACTTGCACAAATTAGCAGTTCAATGACTTAATTAGGAAAATCTGTACTGAACTTGACCTTCATTTCATATGCCTAAGTGCCACTTGCCAATACCAAATTTCCAAATACAAGTAACATTAGGTGCTTATGAATGGCACAGTGATAATAATAATAAATAGAGAACATATTTAATATAAGGGCTGTGAGGCCAACCTTGTCAGAAGAAATCTTGAGAGAGGGCTTAAACTAGCTGTATCAAGTGGTTGTGAAATTGCTGGCTTTCTATCAGTTTTTGGTTCTTTAGCACAAATCTCATCACTTTTTTCCGATAAAAAGCTAGCTGCAGTTTCCTGTAGCGCACCCAACGATGATTCCTTTGAACTGTTGCATAAGAGAAATCAAAACAAGATCAATTAAAACACAGGAATATTTTTGTAAAAGTAAAATAATACTAACATAGTGACACTTCCCAAATCTTGCGGGTCTCTCAAAGAAGCATCATTGTCAATTACAGCACCTTACAACTTTTGTTTTGCATTACTGAGCAGAATCTTACATAACTCTTAAGTAGCACATACAAGACTTGACAACACATACAAGACTTGACAAATAAGTAGCACTGAACCTTTTTAACATTTGACACCTAGTCCTCTAGGTTCAATAGTGATCTTGATATTATTTGCTCACCAACAACAATGATTAAATTAGTTAGATGAACAAAATACAGTCCTGCAAAATTTTAAAAAGCGGCCCTTCCCAAGTATGTTTCTTTAAATAGAATAACATCAAATGAACAAAATATTTGGACACTGAAATTCAAATTAAGAACTAATCAAACTAACCAACCACATGATTTATGTTATTAATTTTTTTGCTGCTAAAATTTTGATTGTATAATTTCTGAAAGTAAGCTTAATTAAATAACTGAAAATGGTTAAGGGCAATTTTATCATGCATCATTCATCATTTTCAACTCTTGATAGATAACACTTCTCTCACGCATCATATAAGCAAGTATGACATAGATGTATGCTTCTCACGACTCACTAAAATACAGGTGTGGTTTGCAAAATGACCACTGAAAACCAATATAAAATATGCTATTATGACCTTCCAAGGTGTTGTAGCAACTTGAGCACAAATTTTTCACAAGAGCCGGGATGCTGATACTCAAGATCCATCAAAGACTCCGCTACAGCATTTGTGGTCGGACCCTCTGATTTATCTTCCATGGCCTGAAAGAGAGAAATATTTAGACATGACTACTAGCGAATAACTATTAGCAAGATAACTCCAAGATCATACATCTTTCAGCGAAGGAAGGATTAACAGAGATAATGCTGCAGAGTTTGAAACAGATGAAGCCCGAGCAGCAAGCTGCACATCACTCAATGGACGTGCTTTACTACCACGTGCTTCTGTAGGTTCTCTGAAGGGGTGAAACAGAAATAAATAATGTAATTGTAAGTGATAGCAAATACAAACAATATTCATATATGTCTATTATTTAATGGGAAGGATCCCTTGACAAGGAGTTATTTTGACAATCTTGAAAATGGATTTTCAAATAAATATGAAATAAATCTTAAAAATAGAAAAAAAAAAAGAAATATAGGCAAATTATTTTACTTATAGATTGATAGTAATTCAAATTTCATTCAATTTCATCATCGCTTGATAGTCCATCAAAGGTCATCAAAATTTGATGTAATTAGCAACAGACTACAAACATCAATGAAATTGCATGAAATTTGAATCACTTTCAATCCTACAAGTAAAATAATGTATCTATGAACTTTTTTTCTATTTTTAAGATTTATTTTCGAATTTATTTAAATATCCATTGTCAAGGTTGTCAAAATAGCCATTGTCAAGTGATCCCTCCCCTTAATTAATATGGTCACATTTATATCCTTCATAAAGCACAAGCTGATCAACAGAGTATCTTTCAACAGAAGCAAGAGAATACAGTGGTGGAATGTTTGTATTCACCCTGGACATAGAGAACAAAAGCCGAAATTCCATACCTGGTGGACTCATGGCTGTTTATTCTTTCAGATAATCTAGAGTCATTGGATGCTCTGTCGTGCCGAGCCATGACTGGCCTTTCTCGAGCATTACCTTTTCTTAATAATGCTGCTCTTGCCTGAAAATCATGGACAGAATATCATATTGTGTAAATACTGCTTAAGATATGCATGGGTTGTTAGTTTGTTAGATAATGCAATTTGCAGTGCAGCTAAGGCAGTCCATACCAAATGAGACAATTTGACTATGGTCATGCTGGTTTCAAACCAAATGATTCTAATACCAAAGCTCCGACACCTTTTTTGAGTGCTCAAGTGAAGTCTTCAGCATCAAAACATTGTCAATCCAGAATTCCAAATAATGTACATGATAATTGTAGATAAATAGTTTTTGCAATTGTAAACTTATTTGATTTTATATTAGTCTACACAAAAATCAGGTTATACTATACAAGTGTGATCACAGTGAACAGCACCAGGTATGTACCAGTCAAAACAGTTTCTCTTGGATAAATCCTTTTATGTGACAAATCCACCCTTAACCAGAATACTAATGTAAAGGTACCTCAGCAAGATTAGTAGCACTATCTTCCCGTGGCAAGGCAGATGATGCCTTTTCTTGCATTCCAAGTCTTGATCTAGGAGCTCTAGGAGAATCTGAATCACTCGGTGAATGAATGCCCATCGTAACACTAATTGAATCATCATCACTAGACGGAAACCTGCTAATAGGCTAATAAAGAAAAACAAGTCTCGCTATATCATGCCATTTAATTTTCTTTCCTTTTTCTTTATTGGTTTATTTATTTATTTTACTTTTTCTGTTACGGAAATTCATGGGCCAAGGGCTAGTACAGTCCAGTTTCATTTCTTTACCAGGACTGATTTGAGCCCGGTTGAGGTTTATACTGTAAGAACAAGTGCTCATTGAGGCACAAGGATGACAGGTTGGTCAATTCAACCAAAGGGACAAATAGAATAGAAAAAGTCACTTCGTACAAGTACATCCAGAAAAAAAAAATGAGTTTGACAACACCCAAAACGAGAGTTGCAATGATTTCAATCTTCCGAATAGCTATTGTAGATTATTATGTTACCTTATTTGCTTGATAGCTTGAAGCCGCACTAAGGATCTCTCTTGGAGTACGGAGTACAACTGTACCCGTCTCACTTATCAATTCGTCCTGCCAATATAGAAACAAAAATGATATAGAGTGAAAGAATATACAGAAATTTCCTGTTAGTGATTATGATTTAGCATGCCAACATGGTCATGTCTTGAAACACATGGAGCAGCTGTCAAGCAATGTACTTATCCTACTGTTTACAATGAAATGGCCACTTAGAGCTAATAAGACTTGCAGTCATAGACCAGTCAAATATCCACTATAGACGGAAAAAAAAAAGCTGGTAAAAACTCAGTGCCAAATTTACCCACACAAAATCATGTGTATCTTGAAATCATAATTTGACCATTACAAAACATGGAAAATACTGAGTATACTTCAAGTCACCTGTTTTCACTGAAGTGCCATTTATTACTCTTCTTCCTCATTTTACATTAAGATAGTTGATAGATGATGAAATGGTGTGAGGGGGTTACATAAAGAATCTTCAAAGAAAGTAACGAGACAGGTAGAATGGTAAATTTCCATGATACCTAGGGGGTGCATTTGACTCCTGATACTTGTAATTGGTAAACCATAAAAATTATGTTTCTTATTTTGCAATCATACGTCAAAACATAAAATGGAATGAGTTGTAAGCACATACATCTTCTAAAGAGCTGTCGGATCCTGCATCATCAGGCTCGATTTTGGCTCCTTGCCGTGAGAAAATAGCATTGACTTGTTCCTTGGGTGTACTATAGATGTACGGAAGGTCTGGTTTCTTATCTTTTGGTATTGATGATTGAGGCGGTTTTAATGGAGTGCTTCGCACAGTCCCCAAGCTCTCTGTATTTTGCTTCCATGTAGAGTCCCTGGGAATGTTTGGCACACTGCAATAGATAAAAGATATGTGATTCATAAACTACTTTAAAATAGTTCAGTTCCATCATTTGTGATACCAATCTTCAATCTTGCAAAGTAACATTTCACTGTTCAAGGCTAAGTCGAGCATCTTCAAACAGGTCAAGTTCACTGTTACATCAAGTTATTCTGCTTCAAGTCCCTCAAATACAATTTGCCTTCTGATAACTCGATAAATTTTGGCCACCAGGAAAATGTTCACCAAGAGATCTTATCCAATTAGGTAACAAAGTTTATATCAATACGAACGATATAAGAGTTTGTCATATAATTTGAGCCCATTAGCCATAATAAAGAAAAGAAACCATATACTTGTTATCTATAGTACTCACTTAATATGATTTCATTGGCTTTAATTTTCCGAAATTTTGCACCAATAATTTCCATGTGTTTATCTAAAACATATGCCTTGGAAGTAGCTTCATGGCTTAACATGTGCTAGAACTGCCAATTTCATTAAGTAATCTAGTTTTTCAAAAACTCTGAACTCAAAATAAACTGATTTTAAACCAGGCTTATCCTGAGCCTGCTAATATTAAAAACCAGCCTTTATAACAGAAGGTGAGTTTAGATTAAAAATAAAGTAATACATGGGTCTAGGAACTTCATCTTGTGGGTCTCTGATGACCTTAAGAGTGCCTGTGCCTCCTAAGTCTTGCCTGGGTAAGGTACCTTCCACACCTTCCTTCACTGGAATTTTAGGTCGTTCTCTGGCATAAACAAACGCACAAATTAGGAAAACAGAGACTATAGAATTAATTACAAGAAGGGATTGCAATCTCAGCATTATAGTTCCAGTCTTACACTAGTGGTCAAACATCAGCCAGTTTCTGTTGGTCAAAACCAATTTAGTTTTCTAGGGTGGTTGATGTGCCAATATTTCTTCAATTAGGCTAAACCAGAATTTTAAAAGGTAGGACAGAACACTGAAGATGTCTCAAAATACCATACACACTCGTAAAAGTAAATTTTGTCAGAAATTCAATTCGCCCATGCTTGCTTTTGTGAATAAGAGGGCAGAGAGGGAGATAACCTTATTCTTTCCAATAACCTGGCACTCTTCCGGGCATTTTTTATAAAACGGTGTTTAAGAAGTTCCTTAGCACTAGGCCTCTGCACCCAAAAAAATAAAAAGCTGATACTAAGTCTCATAATATATATTATTTAAACTGAAATCATTTTACCCAAAATTCGAACCAAAATGTATTACAACATAATTGTGAGATTGGCATATTGAAAAAGAAGTGTTGAAAAAAAAAATTTACCTCAGTGGGGGTCTTCTTTAAACACGACGAAACAAATTCCTTGAGAGGTTTCGAGAAATGTTCATCAAGCTGTCAACATATCAAGATTCTTTTATCAGTTAGGACTATTAGATACTTATAACACAAAGTCCAACTTATTGAATGGAACAAAAGAAAGGCTTAATAGAAGTTGCAATGTTTCTAGAATTATGGAAAAAAAATTACAGTGCTTGACAGAAGCATATGTTTTAAAGAAATTATATATAAGCACAAGTAGAAAAACCAATGACTTGCTTGTGCAAACCTGTGGAGGATTCTCTCTTGGTATCATGAAAAGAACCCTCATTGGATGGATATCCGCCAAAGGGGGCTCTCCTTTGGCCATTTCAATAGCAGTTATACCCAGAGACCATATATCTGCCTACATATAAGATCAAGAGTTTTATTATTCTAAATAAAAAGAAAAAAAAATGAATGCCTTTGTTGTGCACAACTCTAAGTCTAACTCTAAGTCTATTCAATTTATGATTGCCCTTCAACGGATTTCTTTCTTTTTGTATATACCTTCTCATTGTATCCTTCAGAGTTCTGAATAACCTCAGGAGCCATCCAAAAAGGAGTACCGACAAATGTCTGAAATGAATCAACATTGCAAATGAGTTAGTGACCACAATTCAACATAAATTTCAGAACTATAATGCAACTAATCATATCATAAATATTTTTTGTAAAAAACATACTGACGAACCAAGGTAACATATGAATGTTTCCTTGCTAGTATACACTACAGAGATTACAAACTCAAACAGGCTACTACAAAATACATAACACAGTTAGTACTCTCAGTTATAGCCCCTATAATGAAATTTATATTCATTTTTCAAGTTACTATGTGCATAAAGATTTTCCATTAGCTAATCAAGTAAGAGCTCAGGTAAGAGCTACTCATCTCCATTATCATATAGGGTAATTGATAACTATGAAATCATATATGATATTTTCTTATTCATTTTTTTTTAACTTGGATAGTATCTATTGACAAAACTAAATTTAAAGTGAATACATTACCTTTCTGCGAGACATAGTTTTGGTAAGTTCAGCTGAAACACCAAAATCTGCAACCTACAACGTGTAACATCATAATAGCTTCTAGCATAAAGTAATATATTTTCCAAAAGCCATTTTGACAGATACAAAGAAACTATGAACTAACCTTAACATCTCCATTTTCTGTCAGCAATATGTTAGCAGCTGAAGATTAAATTTGAAAAATACAGCATATCAGATTATCGGAGACATAGATCACAAAACATATAAACGGAAATTGTGCATTACAGTTCAACTCAGTTGTGCCAGTAAATGTGGACAAATAGCATAGCAATTATACTTTTTCTGGTATCAGTGCATTTCATACTTAATTTTAGCTTTTTGTGGATCTTTCAAATTGATGTCGAAAAATTGTTTATTTCTTCATAGTTTTCTTACGAAAGGTAAGATAAAATTAAAATATGAACATAAACCTTTTATATCTCGATGAATTTTTCCTTCCGAGTGGAGATACTCAATGGCATGCAACAAATCCCTCAAGATGCATGAAATTGACATTTCATCTAGAGGAGGCCCTGATTGAATCTACATCAAGTAATGAATTGTAAGGGTAAAAAAAATTGATTTTAAAGACTGAAGCTAATTGAGCTCAAAATTTACTACAAAGTTCATGAGCTCAGGCCAAAATAAATAATCAGACCGGTTTCAAATGTTAATTAGGAGCTGTTGATCACAAACTACTTAATGAGCCAAGCATAATTGTTTCAAGTACTTCTATTTTTGAGATATTCAACATAAGAGTTAAGAAATTATTTTGATGTGCTCACTTTTTGAAAAACATTATGACATCTTGGTATAAATATATCGAACCAGTTTGGAAAAACGCATGATAGACACATTATATAGGAAAAATACGTGTTCATTTCATTGATATATTTGTCGACAACAGTTATTTGAAACTTAGAAATGTACTAAAATTTCTAAATCTATCTTTAGGTTTTATATTTAAAAAAGAGGATTTTACTCATTTTTAAATAGAAACGACAGTTTAATTCTATATAAGATTTTTTTAGCCCAAAATTCAGCCTTGAGCTTGCAGTTTCAAAGGATCTGTACTGAGGTGAGGTCCATGATGACATAAGTATTTTTCAGCTCTAAAGTTCAAAATCATGTGCAGGAAATTCTAGCACTGATTAAAAATATGTGTTTGCTTGTTTTTGTCAAGCATGAGCTATAGAGATAAATCGCTGATAAATGGAAGCAATTATCACAGAAAACTGCCTAAGGTGCACTAAAATTTGAACTCACGGCCCTGCATGCCTGTATCAGCACCCTGTGCCGGTATTATGTGCTGTCTAATCTTCTAACAGAGAGAGCAAAATTTTAGTATGGCTTAGTAAAAGAATTTTTTAATCAGAGAGAAACATACAAGATCAGCAACAGAACCGCCGGCCATATACTCCATCACTATCCATAGCTTAGTTTGGTGAAGATATGAGCCATAATAATCTGTTATATATGGAGAACGGCACTGTGATAGTACTGATATTTCCTACATTTTAATTACCAAGAAATAAGAAATGATCATGCTGAACAAATTTACTTCCAGTAATATATAGAATCTAAGAAGTACAGAAAGTGGTATCCTAAGTTCCTAACTAATAGTTTTATTATTTGGTCTAGGAAGTAATACACTTATATCATAATCCTTATGACAAGTTGTTAGCCAACTGCAATGCTAAAATTTGTAAATGACAATAGAGCTTTAGTGTGTTGAAAGACCCTATTGCAAATTCCAGAAGTTCTTATGGGATAACTTAAACCATTTTGTACTTCGATTCCAGAGGGGGGCAACTACCTTTTGAATGTCTTCAACATCATCCTCACTACATTCAAAAGAAGAACAGGAAAAAGAAAATGGAAGGCATTAAATAGAAAATCCAGAGATGGACATAGATAGAAAAGCAGTTGAAGTAATATGTTTAATTTTTATATTCTTTACAACATCAAATCATATTTTTCATCTAAAGATTTCAGCATATTAACCATTGCATTGAATCATATTCCAGAAGGTATGCACCAGATATTATCTTTTTATTATAAGAAAGTAGTATTTGGTTGCTTCATTTTTTATTGAACAGATAAAAAGAGACATGTGCTTCAGCATTCAAGTTAAGTGAATAAACACAGCAACTTGAATAGCTCGCGAAGAGTTTCAATCATTTGAAAGTGTATATTCATTAAGTCAATAAATATATTTCAAGAGAAGGAACTTACGCTTCTTCTAGATCAATAACTTTAATTGCCACGTCCTTGTTCAATTCCTTGTCAAACCTACAAGAAGCCTCACTTATGTAAGACAAACCGATTATGTTGTGATTGAACCAATCAAAGTCATATTTTACTATATTATGAACTTCAATGAGGTTTAAATGCATGGCAAATTTTAACCAAAATTGAAATAGAATATCACGCTGCCATAATTAGCAAAAATATGCAATATCACCTCAAATTAAACAAAATGAGGCCAATTCCAAAAGGGCTTGAAACCTAGCTAAGTAGTTCAATTAACAATTAAATAAACGTGGTTTATAAATCCCGATTAGAATCTCGACTGACAAATGATCGTGCATTGCTCACCCTTTGTAGACCTCACCAAAGGAGCCACGCCCGATAAGCTCCAGATTACTGAAGCGGGCCTCCATCGCCGCTTGCATTGAATCCGGATCCGACATGGTCGAAGAAGAGGGAGAGGCTCGCGAATAAATAAACCCGCCCCGTCCAATCAAAACATCTCTCGCTTGAAAGGCACGAACTGGTGGGATAAAGATCGCGAGAGAGCAAAGAAGAGAGGAAAAAGGAGAAGGGACGGGTCGGGAGGTCGCGCTTGTGAGAAAGGTGGAGGAGGAGTGCTGTCTCTCGGGTAATCACATTCCTCTGTGGCGAGAGATAACACAGCCAAGGTGCTGCGAATCACTGACACACCAAGTCACCGGCACCACATACGTGATGGACTGATGGTGTCCGTATATCAACCAGGTTAGGAATCATGGTTCAAGTCTCAGTTTAACATAATTAGTTAAGGCTATGGCATTCTTAAAAAAAATTGACAATGAGTAACTTTGACAATATTGGTTATGACATTCTAAAAATTTTAAAACAGAAAAAGATTATTGATATATTTTTAACTGATATAAATTTCATTAATTTATTTTTTAATGATTAATTAAAGGTTGTTAAATTATAACTGTCACAAATCATATAATTTTTTTGTTGATCTTTGATAAATCAAATAATATCTAAATTATATGAAATTTAAAATATTATTGTATAAATTAAAAAATATATCTATAAAATTTTTTAGAATGTCATTATTAATTTTATTAAAATAATGGCAAGAATCCCTTAATTACGCTAGCCTCCCGCGGCTTTGTTAAAAAAGAAAATGCCTCAAAAAATTACTAGATTAAAGCAATTTATGTCTTGACAATATATATTGTTAGAACAAGGAGACAATTCACTCAAATTTGTAAACATAATTTTCTTTGTTAGAGGTTTGAAACAGTACTGTTTTTTTTCTCTTTTTTTCCTTTTTTTTCTTTCTGAGAACCAGTATAATGATTATAATGAAAAATTATCAATTCAATGCTTTTTCTTCACAGTTCACACTCATGCTATGCGATTTAATTATGAATAGTATTATAGTGCCTCCCCTATCCTATCCGCACCCTCCTTTTCTTTCAACTATAAATAAAATATTTACATCCAGCAAAGTTAGCGTACTTCTAAGAACATAAAGTATTTTTATGCTTCTAATTCAAAATTAAAAAGTATATTAAATCATCTTTAAATTTTCATTTATCATATTCATTCAATTCTTCATATGAAAATCTTAAGAGATATAAAAATTTGAAGTATTTTGAATTTTTAAGTTATTATTTTTAATTTTTAAAAATAATATATAAACATGAATATTTTTATTATTATTTTTAGAGCTGATTTTTTAAAAATTAAAAATAATAACTTAGAAGACTCAAAACAACTCAAAATTTTATATCCCATAAGGTTTTCATATAAAAAATTTAATGAAATGAATCAAAATTTGATGATGATTTGATATGTTTTTTAAATTAAAACCATAAAGAGCTTCGTACTCTAGAAGTACGTTAATTTTACTTTATTTACATCTCAGTTTTTTTTTCTTAAACTAGGAAATATCTAGATTTCTAGTTACAATTGTAGTAGACATGTTTTCTTGTAGATTTGAAACTACAAGTAAATCATCAAATAACAACACACAGCAACATGATTTCTTATGGTGGTCGAATTGCAAAATAGTTAATATTATGAGACCGAGTTATTAGCAAAAATAGTTCATTTGAGATTATATTTCTATTTCGTAAAACAATGAAGTAAACACTTGTCATGAAACTTGGACTTAAAAGAAAAATAAACCATATTAAATCAATGTTGAGAGTTGCCTTAATTTATTTACCAAACTCAAGTCTGAAGGCAACCTTATCAGTTATTAACCGTAACTCCTGACACCAAATCTACAAGAGTACAACTACGATATTATTTGTTTGTCTGTCATATACGTGGTTTTTAAAAGGGAAAAAAATAGTTAATTATCACCACAAAACTTCAAAATTAGAAAAAAAATATCACTTTAAATTTAAATCTTTAATAAAAAATCAGTAAGTCTGAACTCAATATTATTACAAATTTATTACTTTTAACCTTATAAAACTAAAATTTCAATACAAAAATATATTATTTCACTATTATATCCAAAAATACCATCAACCACTACAACTTTTTCTGTTGTCAGGGTGGATTCAGGGCCTGGGCCAGCTTAGGCCTTGGCACCCCCTTAACCCAGAAAAATTCATCAGCCCATTCTTTAATAAACCCTTTGTAAAATAATTTGGTCCAATTTCGACCCCCTCTAACTCTTCATCCGGCCCAGCCCCAGCAAAAGAATTTTTCCTCTCACGTCCCCGCTTGATCCTGCGCTCGCTCGCGTATACGAAAAAAAAAAGAAAATGGATTGCCGCTCCCTTCGCTGATCGCCTCTTCCGCTCCCCTCTCCCTTCCTCTGTTTCGACGCAAGACGCACCAACCGATGATCGCCTCTTCCGCGCTTCATCACTCTGCCTCCGCGCCTCACTGACGCATTCAGGGCTCTGCAGAAGCGTTCCTACATCGCTGGTGACAGTGGTGAGCAACAGAGCAGAGAAGGTGACAGTTGTGAGCAAATTCCAATCGCTGAAATTAAAGCTATTTCGTAGCTTTTTCTTGTCTCAGTTGTTGCGTAGGTTTGAAATCTCAACTTCTATTTCCTCCCTCTCGCCCCCTGGTTAAATTAATATTGTGCAATCATTATTTAGTGGTGTACCAGACCAGACTGACAGTGGTGAGCAATTGATCAAATTTCAGATAGTTTAATTATGGGAATCATTTAATCGATAGTTTAACATGTTCTGTTGAGAACTTGAGATTGACCAATTATTTGGAGTTGCAGTATTACCATAAGAATTGATTTAGAAAAATAAATGATATTACAAAAAAATAATCATGAAAATCAGATAAAATTTTATTATGGATAGAGAAAGAGATGTTGAACTCATGAAAAAGAAGAATGACAATATAAAAATTCATAAATATTTGACAAAAAAATAAATTGACCATTGCATTAATGGTTTAAAATTTGAAACCAGACCTCTATATTACTGGCAATGATCTCAGTAATTATTTTCAACTCTATCTTGAGAGCTACTCGATGTTCATTGAACAAATCCGAATATCTTGAGCTTAATCTGTAACAATTAAATGGTACTTGTCAATACCAAACAAACTGAAAAGGTAAAAGCATATCAAGTAATTGCTTCATATCTCTAAACCTACTTCCTTGTTAATCATTAAAGGGACTTCATTGTCTTTTCATATGGCGAGTAAACTTTGCACTTTCATTGTCTTTCATATCCTTTCTATCTCAATTTTGATAGGTATGGAGAAGTATTACAAACGTAAGTCAAAGAATAATGAAAATGAAAGGAGTTCGCATTTATTTTGATAGGTGGGGGAGTGCTTGCACAAAAGAAAGCATGTGTCGAGTTGAGTCCAAGTGAAGTAATTGTTGACCGGGCTTCGCAAGTCAATTGACGACTATGACAATGAAATTAGAGATAAAATTAGAAGAGCATACTTGTTGAATGGTCCAACTCAACCAATTGGTCATAGATTTCCTGCAAACAACAAGGAGATCATTTTAGGAGTTTTCAAGAATCATGGTTCAAAAAAATTGATTGATTAGAATATAGTGTAGAAAATGATTCAGCTTATTGCTTTTATTTTTATCTTTTTAAGCAACAAGTGAGAGGTGAAAAATGAATATGAAGTCTTCACACAAGGAGGATTTAATAATTGGAGGAAAGCATTAGAAGCTTTTAAAGATCATGTAGGTGGAGTAAACTCTTGCCACAACTATGCAACACGAGCTTGTCAAGATTTTAAAAATTAAAGACAAATAGTATCATATGTGTTATCTGCACATAACAAGAAAGCTGAGATTACATACAGAATACGCCTCACTTCTATTTTACATATTACAAGATTTCTCTATTGCAAGTTCTTGCTTTTCGTGGACATAATGAGACTCCTAGTTCTAACAATAGAGGAAACTTTTTGGAGTTACTAAACTGGTATAAAGAAAGAAAACCCGAAGTTGCTAAAGTACTTTATGAAAATGCTCATGGGAATAATCAGATGACTTCCCCGAGTATACAAAAGAGATGGTGAAGGCTTGTGCAGAAGTAAAGGGTTTTTGTATGAATATGAAAATTTTAGTGCCTAATATGATGATAAAATACCAGCAAGAGGTAAGTCAAGGCGTGCTATTATCGCTATTATTATAATTGATTTGGGATTGAATGCTTTGTTGTTAATTTTTTGTTGTTGTTGTTGTAGGTAAATCAAAACATGATGGTCAAATGGTGAAGTACTCGCATCGCTACCGTGTTGATATTTTCTTGGTTGTGCTTGACTCGCTACTTTTTGAGATGGATGAACGATTTAGTGAAACACCTACTAATTTATTAAAATGCATTGCTTGTCTTGATCCAAGAGACTTTTTCTCTAAATTTGATCACGACAAACTTCTTGAACTTGCTAGTATTTATTCTGCTGACTTCTCATCAGTTGACCGTACATTTTTAAGAGGCGAGCTCATTACATTCATTTATGATGTACGAAATAGTTCGGAATTTTAGATTGTCATGATCTTGCAACATTTGTCATCCAAATGGTTCAAACCAAAATATATTTATATTTTCCATTGGTATATCGCCTCATTGAGTTGACCTTGATCTTACATGTGGCAACAACAATAGTTGAAAGAACATTCTCAACGATGAATATCATTAAGACATAATTGCACAACAAGATGGGTGATAAATGGATGAATGATAACATGGTTTGTTACATTGAGCGAGAGATTTTTATCACTATTGATGATGAAAGGATTTTGTAGCTTTTTCAAAATATGAAGACTCGAAAGATGTAACTATCTCAAATTAGACATTAGTGGTATGTTTTCTATTTAAAATTTTTAAATCATCATGATTGTGATATATGGATTCATTATAAAATTGATAATTTAATTCTATCAATGTAGGTTATTTTTGGTGTTTTATTTTGGCCTCAAGATATAAAGAATGATTTATCGATTAAGTGTTTCTTACTTAGATATACATTTGATTTTCAATCTAATATTTATTTTGTTCAACATTTACTTTTAAAAAGTAAAACATTATGATAATCGTATGTTTAGTATTTTTTTATCATTTAATCATGTATCTTACAAACTAAAATATATATATAAAAAATATTAGTTAGAGCACCTCTACATATCATTTCTGAATACCCAGATTTTTTTTTTTTTTGAAAAGTACCCAGATCATTTCTGAATACGTCACTATCTGATGCCGTCTGTCACAGTGTTATGCGGCTTACGCCTGCCGCCACCCCTGCCGCCTGCCGCTATCAAAATAATTACAATTTTATATCTATCCAAACTTTTTTTGAGCCAAAAATGGCTCCAGGGACCTAGGTACCGGGATAGCCTCGATACACTTCAAAATTCAAAATTCTGGTGTATTCTTTAGCTTATTTCAGATAAAAAGCTGCACAAACTAAATTGAATTTTATCTCGTTGTTCCCATTAATTAATTGATATAAATTGGGGTACCATTGGGAGATCAAGAAAAGTCTTATACAGTGGCAAAAAGGAATGTCACTTCCAACACAAAGTTATGCTAACAAAACATCACTGGTTTCTCTCATCTGACAAGTATGCAAGAAAGCGTCTCAGACACCTCTCGTTCAGCTCCTCATCTCCAAAAATCTTCTGATATTCATGCACTTTGCTCCTTAACTCTTCACCTTTTTTCTCCACCATAACCAATTGCAAGCTCTTTGCTATATCCTGACCCATGAAGGAACCATCAGTATCATCTCTCTCCACCTCGATCCCAATCCCTCTCTCTGCCATATCTCTGGAAATTAAGCCTTGATCAAACATTAGAGGCAACAGTACCAGTTTCACCCCAAATGCGAGCCCCTCTACAATTGAATTCCAGCCACAATGGGTCAAGAACCCTCCGACCGACGAGTGTGCTAAGATATTTACTTGTGGTGCCCATCCTTTGCATATAATTCCTTGATCTTTAATCTCCTCCTCGAAATCTTCTGGTAACCCGTTGGAATCTTTTAGTGCTAAAATAAATGGTAATCTGGACATCTTCAAACCAAGTGCAATCTGCTGTATTTGTGTGCTTTTAAGCTTTGCCTCACTACCAAATGCAGCATAAACCACCGAGCTTTGTTTTTGTTTATTTAACCAATCAGTGATTTCCAATGGCATATCCTGTTTTGGTCGAGGAGCAAAGACACCGACTGGTATGACCGGCCTGTGGTATATCTTGCCTAGGAGATTCAACCAATGCGCCTCATACTCTGTAAAGCTGCGTACAGCCACTACCTTACAGTCTTCTATTACTTTGGCAAACCGATATGCTTCAGATACGCCAGATTCATCAGGTACAACTCCTGGTTCAAATAACTGACGGGCCTCATGTCCATAATAACGAATTGAACTGTCAAATGGGATCCACTCAGGCACCTTAGTGAATTCCTCAGGTGTCTTCCGGGACAGAGGACCGTCTTTTAGTGCTGATGGAGGCCCCATAAAGGAAAGGGTTGCACTGCTAAATAGACTGAGAAATACACATGGGATTCCAAACTCGGCGGCAACTCGTGGGAGCCAGTGCGGTGCATAGTCAATCATTATCCAATCTGGGGTAGCCTTCTGGAGAAAGTCTGACACCTGCTGCTGGAGACCATCATAGGCTATCCTCAGGTAAGGCCTCAGGCTGTCAGACGGCAAGTCGATGCTTGCCTCAGCATCAGCTGGTAAATTCTTAGTTGGAGGTAGGGGAAGCTGTATGAGGTGAATGAGGTGTGATAAATTTGGGGGCAATTTTGGGAGTCTTGTAAGGTTTCTGGGTGTGGAGAGGAAAGAGACCTTGTGGCCTTGTTGGGCTATGCGTTTGGATAATTCCATGAATGGTATGAGGTGTCCCATGGCAAGCCATGGCAGCATGGCTATGTGAAGTTTCCCCTTTTCCATTATGATGAAGAAATGAGTTCTATGCCAACGCTCAATAGGCAGCAACTTTGAAGGAGGTGTGAGACTTTTTAAAGCCATCCAAGGACCAAGAGGTACTTTTTTTGTTTAAAATTGTGAAGTAATCAGTCAAGATCTGCGGCTCTCCATCGAACTTTTAATATTAGACTTCAAGTTTTTATCTGTACGAATATTTTAAAATTTATCTATCAGAATATCATTCATTTCTTTTGTATATTTATTCTCGGTTGGTAGGACTCAGTTAAATTGAGTTGACTTTGTGATAGTTCGTTTGGAATTGGTATCGACTATCGAGTACCTAGCTGGAGTTAGTTTGTATGTACAACAAATTGTGAACCTCTTATTTGGAGGTCAGGATTTAGGCTTGCAAAAACATAATAGTGCTTATCGGGTTACTGTTCCGATCGAGCAGTCACTGGGTCATTGTACTTATCGTCTGGAGAAAAAAATCTGAAGAAATAAGGCACTGCAATTTTTTATTTTAGAAAATAATCATTTTTTATGTGATTTTCATACGTCTCATAATTTTTTCGATGAAGCATAACAGACCGATATAAAAATATAGATAAAATCTTGGTAACTTTGAGTGACTGAATAAGTGATCGAGTTTTCCTTCTAATCCATCGAAAAAAATTGTGATATATGAAAAGATCCGATAAAAAAAAGTAATTACTTCCTAAAAATTAAAAAATTAAAGGCGCTGGGCTGTGTCACTTTGATTAAAATTCGAAATGGGGATCAACGCATATCCTTCAAGAACTATTTGTTTTTTCTGTTGTATATTGTATATAAAAAAAAATGTATTAGAAAAAAGCTTCGTTGTGTGAAACGAGCTTTGAACATTCAATATTATCATCGTAGGTTTTGCTACCTACTACTCTACCAGGGCGTGTCTGTATTAGGAATTGGCACGTGACTGGGCAGTGGGCCGTAACAGTTTTGTTGATCTATGATTTAAGGACAACGTCGTAAAATATAATTTCAATGAATAAATAAATAAAGATCACAAAATACTCATCTAGCTTAATTAAAAGATAGTTACTTTTACACGAAAAAAATATCGTCTTAGCAACTGAAGTAACGAAAAAAAATTAAATCGACGTAAAGGACAAAATGAAAATTTAAATCCATGTAAAGGTCAACCATTTGTTGGAAAATATCAAATGTAGTGGTACTTTAAAGAGTCGATGTTCAATCTGTAAGTTATAATTGGGGTGATATTTATTTATAGAGTGGGGATCCATTGACAATGAGTTATTTTGACAACTTTGATAATGAACTTCTAAATAAATATAAAAAAATAAAAAAAATTATAGATGTGTTTTTCTACTTTTATATTGGTGGTCATTCAAATTTCATGTAATTTTATTATCGTTTGATAGTTCATCAAATACCGTTAAATTAGAACCGTTACAAATTATATGAAAATTTGATGGTCTTTGATGGACTATCAAACGATAATGAAATTACATGAAATTTGAATGACCATCAATCTAAAGGTAGAAGAACACATCTATAAACTTTTTTTCATTTTTAAGTTTTTTTAATATTTATTTAGAGGTTCATTGTCAAAATAACCCATTGTCAATGGATCCCCACTCTTATTTATATAAGGCTAATTTTTGGGTTTGCAAGTTCCCTTGTATCTTGTATTTCATGTGACATTAGATGTGTTAATAAGTCGAGTTCGGATCGGACCATCACTATTTTATTATTTTTTATCTGATCTGATCCGATCTGAATATGACACTGGTTGATCCGATATAATTCAGATAAAATAATTAAGTATATATTAATTATTTTTTAATATTTTTAAACAAGTTAATATTAAATAATTAATCTAAATTAATGTATATATAATCTTTGATGATGAGTGATAAATTATAAATATTTAAAAATAATAATTAAATGGATCAGATCGATTCTATTCATGATGGATCAAAAAATCTTGATACATATTTGACCAATTTATTCTTATATCATTTCCAATCATGTTAAATCAAGTTTTTACACCCGTAATGTGACTAAAACTTTGTTTTTTTTTTAATTTGCACATAACGTTTTTACAAACTAGATTCATCGCACGAGAGAGGACAATGTTTGAATGTATTAGAAATATACTTTTTTAATTATGCTGCGCAAGTTTTACTGGAGAAAAAAGAACGGTGAACTAGGTTCCATCAGTTGATTGCTTCGCCTTCGCATCTGGTTTGGCGTTTTATGTGAATTTTGGAATCTTACGTACTCAATATTTTGGGCATTGTAATTAAAATGAACTAATCAAAATCCTCATTGTTTCCTTATCTGAAGTTTACAATATTAGCAAATGAATAAATTATATCGAACGATTAATCCTTATCCATATACCAATTATGAATGGAACTAAAAACAAAATGTACCTTGAATTTTTTTTGCTTTCTAAAGATTATGATGATATTTTTGAATCTCTGGTTTTAAATTAATTTTGATAAGTGTGAGATGATACTCTTGAATATTTTCACTAAGGAAGGTTATTTTCTTGCTCAAATTTTACAATTATCTATTACATATCTAGGTGTTCTTTACATTATAAAAATGAATGAAATTTCTTACTTGAAAAAATAAAGAAAAAAATAAAAAGCTAGCAAGGAAAGTTATTTTCTATAGGTGGTAGAGTCACTTTACTAAATTATGTGATATCTACCATTTCAAGATATTGGATGCCTGTCTATAGGCTTCTTGTTCATGTTAGGACTATCATTGATAAATTAAGAAAGGGGTTAATTGATATTGAATTGATGAATTCATCTCTTTTGGTCAAATGAAAAAAATATTATCTCATGCAATTAAAAAAATATTATTTAGTCTTTTAGAAGGTGATCTGTAAGAGTAAAAAAGCAAGGGGGTTTAAGATTAATTGATATTGAATTGATGAATACATCTCTTCTGGCCAAATGGTTAATTATGTTTCATGATGCTTCCGTTGTTGGCAACCGAAAAGATATTATTTAGGTTAAATATAAAACTTTAACTATTTCTATTAGTACTTTTTCTTTTTGAATTACGTGATAAAGATCTTATAGAATTGAGTTTTAATAAAATTTTAGGTTCGGGTAAAAATACTTTATTTTGGAAAGACTGGTTATTGGATGGGTGTGCTCTCTTCAATTCTTATGCATTATTATACTCTATTGTTGTTAAACCTGATATTACTGTTGTTGATGCATATCCCAATGATATTTTCACCTTAGATTTAGACGACAACTTGTATCTACT
Source organism: Schoenoplectus tabernaemontani (assembly GCA_037127355.1). Classification (NCBI taxonomy): domain Eukaryota; kingdom Viridiplantae; phylum Streptophyta; class Magnoliopsida; order Poales; family Cyperaceae; genus Schoenoplectus; species Schoenoplectus tabernaemontani. Next base: position 16,871,517 of record CM073756.1, read on the forward strand.
AGAATGGATTCATTTGCATAAATTAGTGGGTATTCTTGTTTTAAACCCTATGATGCATGATATTTGTAAATGGAGATGACATCCATCTGATGTGTTTTTAGTTCATTCTTTTTATGAGTGTCTTTGATTTTTGTGGTATTGTTAGTTATGAGTTTGATATTGTTTGGAAATCAAAAAATTTAACCTTGAATTTCCTTCAAGGTTAAAGTTTTTATGTGGTTAGTATATAGAAAAAATTAACTAAAAATAAACTTTTAAAAAGAGATTGGCAAGGTGATCCTACTTATATTTTTTGTGGCTTAGATGAAACTATTGATCATCTTTTTGTTCATTTCTCTATTGTCAAGACATTATGGGAATGAATTTTTTATTTCAATAATTTTGAGTTCCAAGGTCAGAAGTTAGAGGATTTATGTTTTATTTATTGTTGTATACCTTTAAAAGATAAGTCTTTGGTAGAATTGCTTCATAGTGCTATTTGTTAGGTGTTATGGTCAGTAACGAGGAGGAGGGATCAATTGACGATGGTTAAATGGTTAATGATTATTTTAACATTCTTGACAATAAAACTTTAAATAAATTTGAAACAAAACTTAAAAATAGAAAATAGTTATTGACAACACACACTCGCATACTGCATCTCTTATATACAGCCCGGGCTTCTAATACATGGCGTGTCATGTTTGATAACCCATCATAAACCATTAAAATTTAATTGTTATAAATTATATAAAAATTTTGATGGTCTTTGATGAACTATCAAATGAAATTTATAATTGCATAAGTTTTGGTTTTTTTCTACTTTTAAGATTTTTTTGTATTTATTTATTGTCGAGAATTTGAAAATAATCATTATAAAGTGATCCATGCCGATAGTAAAAATATTTCTCTTGACCATTTTTTGTTATGTAAATAATTAAAATTACAAGGGATGGAATATAGAGAGAAATCAGATTCAGCAAACAAATTCAGTTCGAGAAGGAAAAAGAAGAGGTTGAAAGGAGTAAATGGCAGTCGTCCCGTCTTCTACTGGAATGCACAGTATGTTATCTCACTTTGTTGGATCATATTTGCTAGCGAAGTATTTAATTTTGATAATCTTAGACTATTATTAAATTATTATCATAAATGATAAATAATATCTAACATGTGGTATGAGAGCCTTGATTGTTAGTAACTGAATATTTTCTATAATTGCATTTATTTTCTATAAGAGCCTTGATTGTTAGTAACTCAATAATATTAACTATTTGGCTTTATTCGATTATTGTTTGCTGGTACAAAACAAGTAATTAAAATAATATTTAGATACCATAATATATAAAAATATATTAATAAGATATTGCTTATTTGTTATCTATACACATCTTGTAAGTAATAATTTGTACATAATAATTATTATTTTGTAATCAATTGTATACATAAAAGTTAAGTAAAGCATATGTTATAATCTAAGTTTGTATACATAATAATATTAACATAAAATTTATAATAATTTATTATAAGTCATTTATACACATAAGATTTTAAGATTTTATTAATCATCAAAGTGGTTAGAATCAAAATAATCATTGGACATATAAGTGGCATAATAGGTATTGATGAAAATTGATATTTATCTAAGAGTAATATAAATTTAATATATATTTTGGATAATTGACATCATCTGTTGCGATGTTCACTAGTGTGAATTTCTCTGAATTGTGAGAACAAGTCAATTTTCACTTAGGTGTTCAGAATCTTGACTTGACACTCTTTAAAGAAAAATCTATTGATATTACTGCAACTAGCAATGAGGTAGAGAAATCACACTATAGGCATGGGAGCATAATATTACATTGAGTCTCGTATTCATTAAGATGATTGTTACTAACAATATCAAGTCAACAATCCCACAAACAAAAAGTGCTAAAGAATATATGCAGTTTGTGGAAGAGTGTTTTCATTCAACTGATAAGACACTTGATGGTACTCTTATGGCAGAACTCACGACCATAAAGTTTGATGGGTCACATACTATGCAATAGCACATTATTGAGATGATTAATATTGCAGCAAGGCTCAAGACCTTGGGACTTACGATTGAGGATTCTTTCTGGTTCAAATTTATTTTGAAGTCATTATCTTCTGAATATGGACCTTTTTAAATTAATTATAACACTATACAAAATAAGTGGGATGTTAATGAATTGGTCAATAGGCTCGTTCAGGAAGAAGGACGTTTGAAAAATCAAGGGAATCACTTCGTCAAATCTCATGGGTTATAAATCTAGGAAAGAAAAGAAAGGAAAATCAACTTACTTCAAGAAAAAAAAGACACCTGCCAAAGATTCACAGGATAAAGAAAAGAAGGAACTAAAAGATGTCAAGTGTCGGTTATGTAAAAAGAATTGGCATTATCAAAGTGATTGTTCGAAAAAAAAACTTGATTTGAAAAGAAAGATAATTATCTATCTTTTTTATATTTCGAATCAAATTCAATTGAAGTTTCTAATAATATTTGATGGCTCGATACTGATGCTATAACTCATATTTCTAATAATTTGTAAGGATTCCATACGATCTGGACCATAAATTCAAATGAAGATTGCTTTTCTCTTTATGGAAAACAAAAAGAAATCTTTAATTGAAGGTATTGAGATTTATCATCTAATCTTAAATAATGGATATGTATTAGACTTATTAAGTACTCTTTATGTACCTTCGTATCTCTGTTTCTAAGTTGGATATTATTGGTTTAAAATTTATATTTGGATCTGATTGTTTTTATTTATATAAGAATGTTAATAATGTTGGTTATGATATTCTGATTGATGATTTATATAAATTAAAACTTAATGATACCTATGTGAATTCCTTGTTGAATGTGATTAATAATGTTTGATGCAAAAATAGCATGGTAAATAAAAATTTTACCTTTTTGTGGCACAAAAGATTAGGTCATATATCCAAAAAATATAATGATTAGATTGATAAATAATGAAATTCGATCAAATTTGAACTTTAATGATCTTAATTATGCGTGGATTATATTAAAGATAAAAAAAATCAAACATAATAAGAAAAATACTACTCAAAGCACCTAACTTCTTGAGATAATACACACCAGCATTTGTAGACCCATAGACACTCCGTCCTTTAATGGAGAAAAATATTTCATCACATTTATTGATGATTTTTCACATTATGATTATGTTTATTTGCTTCATGAAAAATCTCAATCTATAGATATCCTTGACACATTTATAAAGGAAGTTGAGAGGCAATTTAATAAAAAGATAAAAGATCTGATAAAGATGGTGAGTATTATAGTAAATATAATGAATCAGGCTAATGTCCGGAACAATTTATAAAATTTCTTAAAAAATATGGCATAAAGTGCATAATATAATATGTCTGGTACACCATAACAAAATGGTGTAGGAAAAAGATAAAATAGAACATTAATGAACATGATTAGAAGTATGATGTCAAATTCAACACTACCTAAAACTTTGTGATCGTATGCACTCAAAACTACTAGAAAAGTAGTTCAAAAGACCCCTTTTGAATTATGGACTAATAGAAAATCTAATTTGTGACACCTGCATTTTGAGGTTGTCCAGTGGAAGTAAGGATTTATATTATCTACATGAAAAAAATAGACTCTTAAATCATTTGTAGGTACTTTTATTGATTATCTTGAGAAGTCTAAAGTATATATATTTTATTGTCCTAATCATAGTCCAAGAATTATAGAAACTGATAATTCTAGATTCATTGAGAATGACAAAGATAATGGGAGTGCTAGACGAGAAATTATAAAGATAAAGAAAATAAGGGTAAATGTTATTCATAATAGTTTCTTCATCCATTGTTACTCGAAAAGTTATTCCAGTTATCATAGAACAAAATGATGATAATGAACAATATATAAATGAAGATATATTTCCTGAAGAAAATGACTTATAAAAAATCCTAATATGCATGAACAACAACAAGTAACATTAACAAGATCTCAAAGAGATCGTAGATTAGCTATTTAAAAATAACTATGTGGTTTATATACAAGAATTAGATTATGATTGAAATCAATGAAGATCTGGTTTTATTTTCACATATTATAGAAAGTAAAGAGTCAAGTGAATGAGCTAATGCCATGAAGGAAGAGTTGAAATTCATGCAGCAAAATCAAGTCTGCAATCTTGTTAAATTATCACATGGTTTTAAATGAGTTTTTAAAATCAATCTCGACTCTAGTGGTAATATCGAGTGACATAAATCTAGGCTTGTGATGTGTATTCTGATAAGCTAATAAATATTCTAATTTATACTCAATTTCAGCCGCAAGCGCACGACTTAGTCAAGTAGTAGTCGGGTGTCGAACCACAAGGACAAGGGTGAATTATCGGTTATCACAAGTTTTACTAATCTAGACAATCGAATGAGAGTTTTGTATCAAACTAAAAATGCATAAATCTAACAACAACGACTGAAAAGTTTATCAAATAAAGGACTCTAGGGGTTTTCGGCTTCACTCTCACTCATTTGGTCAATTCACTCTATTTGATCTTTTAATATGTTATAATATTTGTCGGGGATTCAATTTCAGATTTTAGTATCAAATTTACACTTTTGTGGCTTGATACCGTACCTAAATAATTCGGGTTTCACGATTAAGTACCTCACCTTATAAGTATAAGCCCATTAAGATCAGTGAATCGCTTTGGCATAATCTAGATTTTTGTACTCCGCCTTTCGGTACCTCACATAATTTCTAGGGTTTCTCGGTTTTCCCTTAGATAATAAGTTTCACGATTAAGTACTTGACCTATGACCTAAATCACTGTTTTGGGTCAGAAAATTTAGTTCCACCTTTCGATTTTCGCTTTCACTTCTAGGGTAACATGCAGTTGATTAAAACTAAGCATTCAATTTAGACAAAACAACAATCATAAACAACAAGAACTAAAAGATCAACATATGAGTACAATTAAACCATCCGAGTTATCGAGTTTACACCTAGACCCCTAGAAAGATGTCTAGCCATAAATCATGTCAAAGATTGTACAAAGATTCATGTTTAAACAACAACACAATATGAGAAAAGAGTAAAGAAAAGAATACACTAAGAAGATCTATGATTTTTCGCTCGGTTTTTGAGTTCTCCTTCAAATCTCCCTCCAATGGTGTTCTTCCTCTTCTTTCTTGCTTGAGATCTATTCTCCAGTCAATTGAGAGATGTCTGGGACGAAGGGGTATTAAAATTTCCTAATTCCAATTAGAAAACCGCTATAAAACTGCAAGTTCACGCTTCCAGCACCGAAAATTACGGTCAGACATTTTAGAATTGCGGTCCGCAATTTTTATAATTTCTTAACAGAGAGAACCAGAGAGCAAATCCCATTATTGCGGTCCGTAATTTTGATAATTTCGGTCCGCAATTTTTGTCCAGAAGTGCTTTTAACTTAATTTTTTCGTGTAGGTTCGATCCATCTCATTCCAAGCATCATTTCTCATGTTGACATTCTTATTTATATTCTATAACCTGCAAAACAATAAGAAATGTAGCAGTATCTCGAACTCGACATAAAAACTGAATAAATTCTTAATAATTAACATAAAATGTATAGTTTTTGAGATAAAACCCTAATTGAATATAATATATAATTGAGGCTTATCAACTTGTTGCCAAGTGTTACACTCAGAAAGACGATATTGATTATAAAGAGACATCCTCTCCTATTTCAAAAAAAGACTCACTAAGAATAATAATGATATTGGCAGCTCATTATGATTTAGAGTTGCATCAAATTGATGTGAAAATAACCTTTCTTAATAGAGATATCGAGGAGGAAGTTTACATTGATCAATTTGAAGGTTTTTTTGAAGAAGATAAATAACAATTGGTGTGTAAACTAAGGAAATCAATATATAAACTTAAATAACATCCCGATAGTGATATACTAAGTTCAATATCATTATCACATCCTTTAATTTTTAAAAAATATTAGGATTATCTCAGAAATGATATATTAAGAAAATTTTAGAGATATTTAGAATGAGTAAGTGTTCATTAGGTATAATTTTCATACAGAAAAGTGATAAATTTAGTCTTATATAATGTCCCAAGAGTGATGTTTAATGTTAGAAAATGAAATCAAGTTCATGTACTTCTGTTGTTGGTAGCTTAATGTATGTCAACTCTGTACTAGATTGGATATCAATTTTGTGGTCGGTATGTTAGGCAAGTATCAAAGTAATCCAGGAAGGGAGCATTGGCAAGCTGCGAAGAAAGTTCTGAGATTTCTACAAGACAAAATATTAAATGTTCATATATAGAAGATCCAATGAATTGAAGTTGATTGGATATCAAGATTCAGATTTTACCGGATGTATCGATACTAGAAAAATCAACTTTTGATTATTTGTTCGTGCTTGCTCGATGAGCCATATCATGAAAAAGTGTGAAGTAAATTATCATTGCTTCATCCACCATGAAAGTCAAATTTGTGACATGCTTTGAAGTCATAATTCATACATTATGGCTGCAAAACTTTATTTCGGGACTTGCGGTTGTCGACACTACAAGCAGACCGCTGAAAATTTATTGTGATAATTCCATAATAATATTTTTTCTTAAAGAATGACAAGTACTCTAAAGGTGCCAAACACATGGAATTGATACATCTTTACAGAAATTCTTTCTTTTCATGTTTTTAATATCTTGAATAATATATATTTTTATCATCTAAAGTATGAAAAATTATCTCATAGTCCTCAATCAAATGCATGATCTCAGAAGTTGACAAAGTAGAAAAAGGGATAAATTTATCTAGTGACTGATAGTCTTTCCGATGTTGAGCAATCGATGGCAAAATCATACGAGCCTTCCTAATCTAAAATGTCATAAAGGAGTAACCTAGCACATTGGAACCATCACCAAATATCCCTTTCTCTCACAGCACATTGGAATCCAATCCAACTCAAATATTTATAACATGTTCGTTGCTGGTATTAATAAAACTAACATTATGCCATGCGATGTTATGAACACGAGAAGCCAACAAAAAAAATCCAATCCAACTTAAAATTTTCAAAACCTAACTTTATACTATTTTTTATCTCTACTTTATCCATTTTTTTATTAGAATTTTCAAAACCATGACTTTGGATGAGTACACTAAACAACTCAACGCTAAAAAAGATTAAGGTCATGGTTTGCAACTCCAAAACCATGTGAGCGAACAGACTCTTAGGGATCTCTGAACATTAAAAAAATATCTAGTAAAGAGATACAAACAAAGTTAATTAATAAGATTTAAGGTAAACTTTAGACGTGAAAAAGATAGATTCTTATCCTTAGAAGGTAGGTTAGTTTTTCTTTAACTCAGTTTTATCTTTAATTCTTTTATATTCTTTGTTTGTGTATAAAATTCTAAAATGGTGTTTTTCAAAAATTCATAAAATTAGGAAAGGTTTTTGTATGCAAGGATGGACTTAGAAAATTCATAAAATTCATAAAATCAAATACATCATAAATTTGCTTTGACAAAATGACCAACTGCTTGTTCTCCTAAAAAAATTAGGAGATTGAGTGTTTTGGATCTTGACTTTATGAATATGGTATTCTTGGGAAAATGATGATGAAAATATATTTTGGATATTTATTTTGATTTGTGTAAGAACTTATTAAAGCTCAAGTATAATTATACATTTATTAGATGTATTTGATTTTTTGGGCTTCCATTTTAAAAAGTTGTTCCTTATATGTCTATTACTATGAAGAGGATAGAGGGGATGATATCTCTATACTATTTTGGTATATGATGTTTGATAAGAAAAGTTTCATTTTATCTTATGTTCCCTGACTTATTTATCAAAGCTAAGTTTGTTGATATTTTTATAGTGGCTGAGATATGGAACAATGGACTGATTAAAAATTCTTTGTCTAGAGGTTCTAGTAATTTATCGAGACAAGGAAATATTGAGGTAATTACAATTATTGAGGTATTGGTTGCCAATTTTATGAGAATTGATTCTATGTGTTGGTCTTTGAATAATAAGAGTCATTTTACAATTATGTTTTATATCTATTTTTATTTAACAAAGGCTTTAAAAATAAAGAACTTTATATTTTTTGGGATATGAAATTATTTTTAAATTTTTTTGTCTGGTTAGTCTTACAAGGGAAGATTTTGACAACGGATAATCTTTTCAAAAGGGGATGAAGGGGAGATTTAAGTTGTATTTACTATGATGAAGAAGCATCCATTTTATTTATTTATATCTGGTATTTTAATGAAAGATTTTTGGACTGCTTTCAATAGATCAAATTATAGAAATGTAAGTTTGCCTTTGTCTTCTATATATGAGATGTGGCTAGTATCTTATCAATTCCAATCCTCAAATAAGATTTATAATTCTCTTATTTCTGTGATTTTGTGGGCGCGATGGAATTTGAGAAATAGATTCATACTCCGAGCTTTAATATAACTAGGGTTATTATTAGGATTTCGTCTCGACAAAATAGTTCTCAAATAAGTAATTAAAAATATAAATTTTAAATATATTCAATATAAATTTCACATTAAGAAAAATTTAAACATAATTTTTAAAATACTAAAGATATATATAATAATATAATTAAATACAAAAATCTTTAAAGAATAATATTAAAATAATTAAATCATAAATTATTTTTATATATTAAGAATTGTATTAAAGATCACACAATTCTTTCACACTTGGATAGAAATTCAAAGTGACGTACAATATTTTGTACAAAGATGAAATAATCTTGATCTTTGAAGAGGAGGTGGAAGTGCTGGATGGACAAAATTCTACTAATCTTTAGTTTTATTTGATATTGATCTTTTGTAATGCTTGGATGACAGTGAAGATTTTAGTTTGGTTGAACAAGTTATGGGGATTGGGGTGGTTTTATTTTTCTTTTGAAAAACTATATATTTGCTTTTGTATGATTTTTTTGAGAAGAAATGAAAAATAACGGGTCTTAGTATGCTTTTGTTAAAAATATCCAAATTAAAAATTTAGATTTTTTTTTGTCATGGATAAAAAGAATTATGGACTTGAGTTTGAGTGATATTTTGTTACTCTGATGACGACGTCAATTTGAGAAAATAAACTGGGAATAAAGAAAAAGTAATATATTCTATGTGATATGTAGATGTGATAAAATCCGATCCAATTCGAAAAAATCCGTTCAATTTATTTCGGCTTAAATTCAATCTAACTCAATTTAAAAAAATAATTAATTTAATCCTAGAATCGAGATTAAATTTTTTTAATTAAATTAAAATTAATTAAAAAATTAACATATAAATTAATTTTATCTCTATGTCTAGATGCGTTCCATTTTTTTATCACGCGCCCGATTGCCATGTCTATTTATAAAGAATTATAAACTGGGTACAAGAGTTTTTTTTTGTCTCAGCTCTTATCATTAACCTCCGAAACAATCGTCTCCGACGCACCGCTGCGACAAATCTCCGCTCCTTTCGGCCAAAGCTCGCCTCTCCGCCTTTGGTTAGTTTCTATTCTCTCTCGAGGATTTATGCATTTATATTTTTGTGTATCTTTCTCGTTCTTGCATTAGCCCTAGGGTTTTCGGATTTCATATAGTAAGCCTTAGGGTTTTCGGATTTCTTGTAGTAAGCCTTAGGGTTTTCGGATTTCATATAGTAAGCCTTAGGGTTTTCGGATTTCATATAGTAAGCCTTAGTTTTTTTCGGATTTCATATAGTAAGCCTTAGGTTTTTTCGGATTTCATATAGTAAGCCTTAGGGTTTTCGGATTTCATATAGTAATATTGCTTTATGTCGGGATTTCACAGTTTATTTCTGCGCGACAGTTAATTTGACGACTCTATTCATGTTAATTGTAGCTTTTGTTTGTTATTATCTACCATGCGTTTATGTTTTTTCTTGTTGTCTCTCTCTCTCGTTCTTACATTAAGCCTTAGGGTTTCCTGATTTCAGATAGACATATCTGCACCGTGGGGTTTGATATTTTATTTCTGCGCGATAGTTATTTTGATTACTGTTTTCATGTTAATTGCAACTTTTGTATGTTATATCTTCTCTTATTTTAAGGACCATATCGTGTTCAGTTTCTCCCTCGAGAAATGAGTATCTACTAGTCCCTCGTGAAATACCTAGGTTTGTCGGTTGTCCTGTTCCCAATTTATGAGCGCATGTATTATTTTAAGTATCATTTATGAACGACTTTTATCATTTACCTTTTCTATTATCGAGGTTAGGATTATCTTATGAGTCATTTGCTATGGATTGGAATATTCAGCATTTGTGCTAGGATCTGTGACAGTGGTTGGTTCTCTTATCAGTACCACTCTACCAGAACTGTCCAAGCTGATTCCAACTCCTAGAAGAATTAGCCTTAGCTCTTGGCTTATTAAAATTCATTTTCAAAATCACACCCTTGTTCAGGAATTATCTTTCTTCTTACTCTCTCATGTAACTTTTTTTATTTAGTCCAGTTTAATAATTGCATTTTTTTTGCAGATTGAATCGTAACTTCCTTTTCCGCGCATCATGGGTCTAACTCGTAAAAGAAAGATCCCTGATTCTATAGCAAATAAAATTGAGGAAATACCCTCTTTAAATGGTGAAAAAATGGGAATGGGCAGACTAAAAGAATGCCTCACTGTTCTTAAGAGGCTAATGCAGCACCAGTTTGGCTGGGTCTTCAATCAGCCTGTTGACCCAGTAAAATTGGGCATTCCTGATTACTTCTCAATCATCACAAACCCAATGGATTTGGGCACTGTAAAGGAAAAGCTTCTAAAAGGGAGATATGCTTGTCCCAGTCAATTTGCAGAAGATGTGAGGTTGACCTTCACTAATGCCATGGTTTATAATCCTCCAAAGAATGAAGTGCACTTCATGGCCATGAAGCTAAGTCGTTTGTTTGATATGAGGTGGAAGTTGCTGCAGAATGAGTGGGCTGGAGAAACCTTTAACTCTAATTTATGTCATGTGGGGGAGAAGTTCAAGAAGGAGAACCCTAACCATAGTTCACAGCTTGCAGAAACTGGACCTGTGAAAAAGAAAGCTAATCTGGCAGTAGCAGGCGTTGAAAATGTGAGGTCGTCTAAGGTAAATGCTTGGTTCTTCATGGAATTTTTTTTGTTTCTCTCTTAATTTTTTTCTCAACATACCCTGACCTATGGTTTCCTTGCATTGATCCTGTCATGTGTATGTCCCAGAATAATGGAAAATTAGGACAACGGATAAAGATTTGTCTAAAACAGTGTATATTTTACAAGTTTCTATATACTCTGTTGTTACTACTGGCTTTTAAGAGTAAGAAATATGTACCTTTTATGTAGCTATCAAAGAACGTAAGTACATTGGTTCATGGCGCAGCCCAGGCCTCGTGCAAAGGTATGTTGTTGCCCAACTTTTATTTGAAACAACTCAATTGAAACTTTCAGATTTTCTAATTTTTGGATATAATTGTAGGACAAGGCACAGATAAATCCCACTCTGCGATACAAATTGAGAAAAAGAGAGACAGTGGGCGCTTGGTTCTTAAACTAGGTTGGAAATTTTAATTTCTACTCAGAAATCTGGAAGGATCTCAATTTAACCTTATAGATCACTGAAATATTTTAAATTTCATGTATGCAAATGTTCAAAACATTGCTTCTGTTCTCCTTTGTTAAGGACAGTGATTTAACTTTTTTTTTTTCTGGCACATTTGAAAATAGAATACTTGTAGAAAGTACAGTAAAGATCTTCCTTCACTAAATTTGTTTACATGTAATACAGTAATTTGATTATGTGGGTTTATATCCTTATTATGAGGGCTTAAAATATTTCAATTTTTTGCAAAGCCTTTGATGCAATTTTGTTCTTCTTCATGCAACTCATTTTCTGTAATATTTTGTGTCGTAGCATCATACTCATTTATGTTTTGTTCATACTTTTCAGAGGTTGATGGATTTAGTTTGGAGGAACCATCATCTCCAAGCAAGTCCCTACGTGCTTCTGTGCTAAAGCGCCGCTTTGCAGATACAATTGCAAAAGCACAGCAGGGCACTCTCCTGGATCAGGTACTTTTGTGGTGGTTCATCATAATGAAGGGTCCAGGCCTCCAGAACTTTGGTGTCCTAGTTATAGCCTAATTCGCTAGATCCTTTGGCCAAAGTAGGAATAAGGAAAGATTAAATAATTTTCTCTCTTTTTTGTTTTGTTTTTGACATATTTTATTTTAAAAGGCAGAATTTGAAACTTCCAACAATATAGGCATTTTGTTCAGCATGCTTTGTACAACGCTGGTATTTTACCCCATACTTTGAAGGTTTGTCCAGACTGTCTAGGCCATACTATAGACAGCAATAAAACAAAATGTTAAATGACGAATGACAAAAATGTGTCTCAAGTTGGTCCCAGCTCTGTCCTTAGTATATCTTGTATAAATATAATCTTGTTTTCACTTGCTTGACCATTATAATTTGTTTTGCAACTCTACAGGGAAACAAGGTTGATGCTGTCAGGATTCAATTAGAGAGAAAGAAGCTTGAGCAAAGGCAACATGAACGTAAGCATCAGACGTCATTCTTTGTGTGTTCTTTTTTCCCCTTGTTTTTGGCAATTAGGCGCACTTTTGTATTTGGAAATTTGTCCTTTTAGTTGCAACCAACGCTTTGCTTTTCTCGGGCTATTGGTGACCTGGCTATCTGTAAAATCACAAAAGCTCAAGGAAAAAAAAAACCTTCTTGTCTTTTGAAAAACAAACAAATCATTTTAACCTTTTAGTCAAGGACTAAAAGCATGACGTACAAACTTAGTGGGCTGGTTCGCTTGGTTCTTGTTCACATTGGGCTTTTATGGAAGCAAGATATTTGTTGGGAGTTAAGTTTATTCTATAAATTGATGCACGCACCATTAACCCATTATGGGCAGTTATTGACAAGCATTGATCAGTCTTTTGTATTTGTTATTGAATTTTAGGTTCCTTATTTTGTATGACCTAGAAACAGCTGTTCAGCATTCAGCTGAAACATTGATTTTTTAAGAAAAAAACCTTGTGTTAATTAAAACCTAAAAAAATGATTTTTTTTTTCATTTAGATTTTGCAGAAAGGAATATTACCCACACATGATCAATATTTCTAAAACTAGCATTTTATAAAATTTCGTACCTGTTGCTTGTGAAATATATTCTAATTATGGTGATTTGTTTCATCTCAAAGTTTTCTTCTTATCGATTGCATTTATTTTTGTTTTGCTCTCATGTTTTGGTAACTTTGTGATGAGTTTACTGGAAAACTCGGTTGATACTGAAATGATTATCATGCCCAAATAAGTTTAAGATAATCAAAGCAGGGGTGAAGCTAGGATATGGATATTGGGGGGGGGGCTCTGGTCCCCACTTCTCTTGCCCCTGAATCAAAGAACTGACACCTGTCATTCTTCAAATTTTAAATCGACTATGTTCTATTGATCTTGCATTATATTGTGTTTTCAAACAGAAAAACTGAGGCTTGAAGCCAAGGATAGAGCTGTGCAGGCTGCTGCACGGATGAAGGCTGAAGCAGACCGAAAGCTGAAGAGAGATAAGGAAAGAGAAGCTGCTCGTCATGCTTTGCAGCAGGTAGTAAACAATTACAACTCCTAGAAAAGCATAAAATTGATAACTGAAAATAAAGTTTGTTCATGAAAAAAAATGGGAGTCATAGGAAGAGTAGATGTTGTCCATAACAGAGAATGCTTATCAAAGGCAGATGCAATATTTGAGTTTGTTGAAAATTATCTGAATATTGTTGGATAAGTACCAATATTGGATATGCGCTCTGCTATTTGCTAATGTTGTAAAATTCTATCTTTTATTTGCAAAAAGTCCCTACACAACAAGATTCCTTTACTGTAGCATAATAAAATCATCAGTAAGCTGCATGGGTGGTATTTGTAGTCTTGTACATCTTCAGCTGTTTGAAATTTGATGATTCTTGGTTTCTTATGCATTGTATGGTATTTTTAATCATCTGAAAAATGTTCAGTTTTGATTGTTAAATATCTCAAAATTGCAATAGTTGATAATTCTATTCATCATGTAGATGCAAAAGACGGTTGATCTTGACAACAGTGAGCTCCTTAGGGACCTTGAAAGGCTGAACTGTTCGTGGACTTGGCATAGGCAAAAAACTGATGAATTTAAGCACAACCTGACTCATAAACTTGATACGAAATCTATGTTTCTGAACCCTCTCGAAAAACTAGGCTTGTTCATAAAACACGATGACCTCGATGATGATGATTTGGACAGCAGCGAGGAAGGCGAGATTTGTTTATAATTTGTTGTGTTTCTATAATGATGCTGTTATGAGAATATTTTTGTACTAACTTTGTTTTATTATAGGACCCTGTATGTATGAATTATGTAGGTTCTGGTAACTTTTTTGTTGTGTTTTTCCTTCCGTTTTGTATTTATTAGGAGAATGGGAGGAGAAGCCCTGACTGTATTTATCATAACTTTAAGAGAACTGTGAAGATGAAAGAAAAATGGATTATTATGATAACTTTCATCTCTGTTCTCTTCCTTTTTTTTTATGAACCTTCAAGCGAAACATTGTTTCCATTTTGTCTATGCATGTTATGTTCTTCTCAATGTAAATTTGCTCTATGGGTGTTTATATATATTATGTCGTCTTCAGCTATTTGCGTTTTTATTTTGTTCAGGAGAGAAATCTGTTGCTAAGGGTAAAAGTAACTGCAGAGATGGTACATCTCAGGTTGTGATATTGCAAAACAAGGTTACTACTTGAATAATTATCTGGGTAAAATAATGGTATGATCTGATTTTATCTCCATGACGTGTAAACCTTGGATGTGCTCTCTCCTTTCAGGAGGCACCGGTTGTTCACAGGGAGCTGAGTGGAACGACGGTGATAACGAGCGACAAAAGGCTTGCGTCAAAGGGTGAGTCAGAGTCGCTCTTTGTGCCTATCATTTCTTCTAACGTAGCCATCGATGTATAATGTATTTGATTCATAATTCTTTATTGGAATGTTGTGGTGATCATCAGCATGAACCTCATCCTTATGTCATACTGTATTTCGTTTAGCACAAAAGGATGTAGATTTTTAAGAGCTTGCATCTGTGGTTAGAGAGTAAAGTGCACAACCTCAGCCACGTTATAATTAAATACAGTACTGTGGACTTCAGTTATTTCTGGACTGGACCTGTGCTGTACCAGACCAGACACGTGAATCTGTTGGATTCAAATCTTGTAGATTACTAGAAACTATGAGATTGTAGATCCTTGTTACAGTGCCATGAGTTCCATTTCTTTCAATTTGTTTTATCAATTTTCACATATCTTTTTCTTTGGTAATTTCTGCTTGGTACATAACTATGTTTTGTTCATACTTTTCAGAGGTTGATGAATTTCCTTTGGAGGAACCATTATCCCCAAGAAAATGCAAAGCCCTACGTGTTGCACAGATAAAAAGACGATTTGCAGACACAATTGCTAAAGCAGAACAAACTCTTCTGGAACATGTATTTTTTTTTCTTGATCCTTAGGTTAAAACTAGAAATTAGGAAAGGTATATCTATACTTAATAGAACCTAAAGCTGTATTGCATTTGTTCGTCCTCTAATTTTTTTTTGACATATTATATCTTTAACAGTGGAATTGGAAACTGTCAGTAATAAAAAATATTGGTTATCATGCTCTGTACAATATTGTTATGTTACCTTAGAGTTGCAGATGGTTTATCCTGTGTCTCTCCATTTATTTTTGAGCATACTTAGACAACAACAAGCAAGCAAAATGTGGTGCAATGAATGCTGAAAATGTGTCTTAGGTTGATACCACCTGTCCTATGTGTATGTGGTATAAATCCAATCTTTGTTACTTGATTGAACTATAATAATTTGTTTATCCCTGTAGGGAAAGAAAGTGGACCCTGTCAAGCTTCAGTCCAAGAGAGAGACACTTAAGAGAATGGATAAAAAAGGTTAGCATTAGCTATGTCATACACCCATATACTTAGTACGTTTGGCAAATAGACACACTTATTGTACTTGGTAATTGTCTTCTTAGTTGCACCTAGAACCTTCCTTGTCTTGGGCTACTTGTAAAAGCAAAGGTCAAGTAAAAAAAATATGACCTACAGGTCATTTGAAGAATAAGCTAATTGTTTTAACCTTTTAGCCAAAAACAGGGACAATGCCGGAGTTTCAAATGAGGGGGAACTAAAATTGATTTTTTTTTTCCGAGGGTTAAAATTTGAAAAAAATTTAATATAAAAGTGTTTTCTATTTTTTTTCTGAAAATATACATAAATATAAGGGTTTATTTAAAAAATTTGGTCATGGGGGTCAACTCTGCCACTGGCCAAAAACTCGAATCACTGACCAGAGTTCAAAATATGCTTGTTTGCTTGGTTTTATTTCAAATTGAGCATATTTAGAAGCAACATAACTCATAGGGGATTTGGGGTAAATTGATTTCTGATTAAACGTACTTAGGAATAAACATCATTAATGTACAGTTATTGGCAAATTTGTTGGGTATTTATAGTTAGATTTTTAGGTTCCTTCTTTTTATGACTACTGAAACATTACTTTTAAGAAATAACTAAGATCTTTTAAGGCATCGGCATTTGTCATTGATTCTTCAAAGTTCAAACGTTGAGTAGGTTATCTTTTAATTTAGTATTTTGTTGTGTTTTTAATACAGAAAATTTGAGGCCTGAAGCTGAGGTTAAAAAAATTAAGATAGAGAAGGAGAGAGAAGCGGCTCGTCTTGCTTTGCAACAAGTACTGAACAATCGAACTCCTAAAAATGCATAAAATAAATAACTGGCAGTAAAATTTGTTCACATTTATAAAATACAGCAATCTATTAATCCAAGTTGATTGACTAATGGCCTGAAAGCTAGTCAATAAGTTAGTAGAAGTTAATATGTTGTATCTATTTGCTAATGTTCTATTTTTATTTTATTTTTTTAGCAAAACAACCCAACGTAACATTGAGAATCCTTTAGTTTAGCACCACAAAACCATCGTCAAACTTCACTAGTGGTCTTTGCAATGACATATTTGTTTTCAGCTATTTGAAGTTTGGTGCTTTTGGGGTTTGTTATGTGTTGTACTCTTTCTAATTATTATTTGTAGTTGTACTTACAATTTTCTCTATTACATATCTCGAATTAAAAATAGCTGATAATTCTATTTGTTATGTAGATCAAGAAGACAGTCGACCTTGATAACAGTGAGCTTCTGAAGGATCTCGAAAGGCTAAACTGTTCTCGGACTAGTTACAGTCGAATTACTGACGGATCGAAGATCGGTTTTCTTAACCCTCTTGAAAAGCTAGGCCTGTTTTTAAAGCATGATGAGATGGATGAAGATAATGTGGGCAGTCCTAGCGTTGATGATGACATTGAAGAGGGAGAAATCGTGAAGAATATTGAATACAAGAGATAATAAATAAATCCTGAAGAATATTGAAGATTATGTAATGAATTAATCAATCCTGAAATGATTTTTTATCCAGAAAACTCTGAAATGATTTTGTGTTCCCTTGTAATAGGCTAGAAATGATAAAAATTAAATTCTCTTTCAAGGTAAAATAGATATAATTTCTAATTTTTCTGAAAATATACATATTTATAAAAATATTCATACAAAAATAATTTTCAGGGGACAACTGCCCCTGGTTGTGTCACTGACCGTTGGTTTATGTTGGCATTTTTGTTATTGATTATGTGCATTAATTTTATTAGTTGACTGCCCCTGAATTTGTTGATAATATGTCAGTATTTGATTTCTGATCTTGATTTTTTGTCGGTTTGTTGTCCCTAGCTACGTTAATATTGGCTGTCTGTGGCTGGACTGAGTTACTATTTCTGTGTGTGCTGCTGATTGGGTTATTTTTTTTGGGCTGTTAGGTATGTGTAGGAACTTAGAAATTCAAAATTTAAAATAAAAGTGAAATTAGGCTCAACCTAAATAACAAGATTATGATAAACTAAATATATTGGACCAATCAAGTGATTAATGAAAATAATATTGATTTAGGGTTAGATTAAATTAAATTAAGCCCCAATAACTAAAAGTCCTAAGAATTTAAATTGTGACTAAATAAAATATGCTTAATTAATTGAATGGGCTTTCTGAAATGATACATAAACCTAAGAATCGGCAATGATTATATTTCTCGTCTACCCTGACCTCAGAATCATTGAGCAAATATAGTGCTTATGTAGACAGTATATGATCTTGAAAATTAAAACACCAACACATTTAACATTTTAAAATATTCTTTAAATTATTGAGTTTTAATGAATTTCTTTTATTATTTCTTATTTTCTTATATATATATATATATATATATATATATATATATATATATATGGGATTAAAGGCTTTGTTGTTGTTGTTGTTGTTGTTGTTGTATATATAAATACATTCTAAATAAATTTGACTTTTAGTAATAAATAACTCCATATATAAATTTCTATTGACATAGTAAATAACTCCATATATAAATTTGACTTTTAATAATAAGTAATTCCCTATGAATTATAGTTATATATTCCAAATAGGTTTTTCAAAGAAAAGATCATTATATCGAGTAGTTGGATCATAGTCTCTTACTAGAAAAATGGCTGCATGTGCAGCAGCACCAACTATCAGAAATCCACCAATCCACATGTGATGTGTGAACAATGAAAGTTGTGTACCGTAGTCAGTAGCTAGATATGGATAAGGAGGCATTGAATACATATGATGAGCTACAATAATGGTTAAGGAACCCAACATAGCTAGGTTAAGAGATAATTGAGCGTGCCATGAAGTTGTTAAAATTTCATAAAGACCCTTATGCCCTTGTCCTGTAAATGGACCTTTATGAGCTTCTAGAATGTCTTTAAGGCTATGACCAATGCCCCAGTTAGTCTTGTACATATGACCAGCAATCAGAAAAAAGATGGCAATAGCTAAATGATGGTGTGCAGTATCGCTCAACCATAAACCCCCTGTTATTGGATCTAACCCTCCACGAAAGGTAAGAAAGTCTGCATATTTTGACCAATTCAAGGTAAAAAAGGGAGTTGCTCCCTCGTGAAAACTTGGATACAGTTGAGCCAAAAGATCTCGATTTAAGAGAAATTCATGAGGAAGTGGTATCTCTTTAGCATCAACCCCAGCATCGAGAAATTTGTTAATCGGTAAAGATACATGAATTTGGTGTCCCGCCCAAGAAAGAGACCCAAGTCCTAGTAATCCTGCTAAGTGATGATTCAACATAGATTCTACATCTTGGAACCAAGCCAATTTTGGGGCAGCTTTATGATAATGGAACCAACCGGCAAAAAGCATTATTGAGGCAAAAATCAATGCACCAATTGCGGTACAATAGAGTTGTAATTCACTAATTATTCCAGATGCTCGCCAAATTTGAAAAAAACCAGAGGTTATTTGTATTCCTCGGAAGCCCCCTCCGACATCACCATTCAATATTTCTTGACCTACTATTGGCCAGACTACCTGAGCACTAGGTCCAATATGAGTAGGATCACCTAGCCATGCTTCATAATTGGAAAAACGGGCACCATGGAAGTACATACCACTCAACCAAAGAAAAATAATGGAGAGTTGACCGAAATGAGCACTAAAAACTTTTCGGGAGATCTCCTCCAAATCGCTGGTATGACTATCGAAATCGTGAGCATCAGCATGTAAATTCCAGATCCAAGTGGTAGTATCAGGACCCTTAGCTATTGTTCTTGAAAAATGACCAGGTTTGGCCCATAGCTCAAAAGATGTTTTTATAGGATCTCTATCCACAAGAATTTTCACTTCTGGTTCCGGCGAACGAATAATCATTAAGTCCTCCTCTTTCCGGACAACACATACAAAGAGACCTGCCAAGAGTCAAGTTTTTAGTGAACTGGATTGTGTATTATGCAAGGAGATGAAGAGGTAAGACTCGAATGGCTGATAAGGCTGAGTCGTTGTACTATGTGATGGAGATGAGGTGTCACTTGACATCTCTACCACACGAGCATCATTGATTTTTGTTTGATTGTATGGGTTTCAGTCCCTAAGATTTGTCAAAAATGTCATTGTGTAGTTGGGTTATGTGAGGATTGAGTATGACTAATGAGGATGGCCTTCAGTTTCTTTCATTACTATTTTCTTTTATTATTATTTTATTTGAAATTGGAATAAAAGAAAAGGCGGAGTGATAAAAAAAGAGAGCCAAAACGGAAATGGATGGAAATTTCAAGTTTAAGAAAAAAAATAACGGAGTACAAGAACAATTTAACAAAATATTCAAGGAGAGATCAATTTTGAACAAACTATGAATTTAGTGATTACAAATTGACAAATTCTAATTCAGTAATTAAAGTTAATAACAACTAAAATTGAAGACCTCTTAAAAAATTTACCATTTAGTTAGTTACTAATGCTGAGCAAGGAACGAAGGATCCAAATATAATGACAAATGTGCTAAGATTGTGACCATGAAAGATCATATCTGAGCATGACTAACGAGGATTATGACCATGAAAAATCATATCCTATAGAGTGGGCAATATATCACTCTAGAAAATGAAGTGAGCATAAGTTCAATATGTGTTACAGTTATGTACAGCTTTGAGATTCACGTTGAATAATATATATATGGGCGGATACAAAAGGAATCAGAGGCAGCTGCCCTGATTTTTTTTTTACAAATATCTTTATAATTATGTATATTTTCAGAAAAATTAGAAAATATATTTATATTGAAGAAAAAAATTTAAATTTTGACCTCCTTAAAAAAACAATTTTTACCCCCACCTAAATCAAAGTTTGGAACATATATGATGAATTTTACTATGACATCCCAGACGAGCCCACTAAATAGTACGTGAGATGGTTATTAATATTGCTGATTTTTTTAGTTAAATAATAATTCAAAATAAAATATATAGCAAAATAAGGTGTGGAATTCAGGAGGGCTTGCGCTCTATTCACTTTTTTTTTTTCATGCATTCAATGTATTTAATCAACTGTTTGTTTTCCCTCTCTATTTTCATCCAAAAGCAACTTTTAGTTAATGCATGTATTGGATGGTACATCGGTATCATTTGTATGAATCAGTAGGTTTACAACTCAAACAGCATGCATGACTGGATGTTATATACCATACTTCTGGAAGAGCTGCATCTCCTTTTAATAAAAATATGAGATGAATAAAAATCATAATTATAATAATATAATAATAATAAGTAATCATAAACATATAATAATATAATACAACATAATAAAATAATAATAAAGTTACAAAAAATAATCATAATAAATAATAATATTATAATAGTAATATAATAAAAATATAAACATAATCATAATATAGTAATATAATAATAAAAAAATATAATTAAAATCATAATTATAATAATATAATAATAATAAGTAATCATAATTTTAATAATATAATTATAATATAATAATCATAATCATAATCATAATAATAATAATTATAGTCATAATCATAATAATATAACCATAATCATAATCATAATAATATAATAATAAAAATATAATCATAATCATAAAAATAATTATAAATAATTATAATTATAATAATATAATAATAAATTAATCATCACTATAATCAACATATAATAATATAATACAACATAATAAAATAATAATAAGTAATAATAATCATAATCATAATATAATAATATAATAATATAATAATATAATAATAAATAATCTTGATCATAATAATATCTAAAATTAGAGACTAGACTATTTTCAGTTACAATGTATATGAACATTTTTTTTATAGTGTAAAACATTTCACTGAGCTATTTGGAAGAAATCAATGAGCAAGCTTTGAGGTACAAATTTTACCAAGAAATTTTGATTATTCAAATAGCATAATCGGACCATATATGTGTCATTAGAATATGATTAATAATATTTCATCTCCATTTAATTGTCAACTAGAACTGCAGTGGACGTCCACCAATTTTCCGTAGAAAAATGTAAACATCAAAACTACACAAAGTAAAAAGAAAAAGAAAAAAATCATAAAATGATACTAGGAGAATATCAATCGTCCGTTGTTTCATTTATATTCAAAAATAAACTTGAATTAAATTTATTATCTCATATTATTCATTAGAGAAGGATAATCGGCCCAATCCTATTCGATATATTTTGGGGTGTAACAGTAAACACTCCCGCTAGAGCTGATCATGTTAATATAGGAGACATAATGTACTCATGTTAAATTCCATGATGACGTAGATGAAGGAGAGATAGTAGTTGCCTCTAGAAATTGTAAACTGATACGGGGGAGTAGTAGTATCTAAGGACCAACTCTTATTTGCGATTTTTTATATGCATTCTTTTGGTGTAAGGGTTTGACAATTTTTTTTTCATTTTTTTTGTTAGAAAAGAAAAGTTTTTTTCATTCTTAATTAATCATTGTGCATAACATGTTTTGTTTGTATAATTGTATTATTCCTACCGGTCTATATATATTGAATATAGAAAAATGAAGATAAATTAAAAAAAATAGGAAAAAATAATAGTTAATGCTTTGCGGATAAGTCATTCCTTATTTCTAATTTTCGTCCACTGTAATGTTCAATGTACATTGTCATTTATGCTAGCTAGTGGTTAAAATACTTAATAGTATGTTCTTTAAATTGTATTGCAAAGCATTTTAGATAATTCTACTAAACATTCTGCTATAATGAATTTGGAGTATGTTCAAAATTTTCAAAAGGTTTATTCCACATTCGTGCAGAATTCTCGAAATTTACTGATAAATTTGAACTCATGTCCTTTATAAGTGTATAAAGTTATCCAAAAAAAATATTTATGTATAAAATTAAGTAATAATTTATTTGAACGTGTTTGTGTGTGTGTTTGCCTTATTTTTAATAAACTTTTTATCATATTATTATCGTAAAATCATCAAAGTAATAATAAACAAACTCTGACCCGCGATTTTTACATGTTAAAAGGTTACGTGCTAAAACAAAAATTAATTCACAGTAACTAATATGACGCAATATATTTCACAAAAAATGTATTACTTGTGTAAATTTGTTTACATCTTTAAATATTCTTTACAAAAAGAAAAGCCACGTGGGCTAATTTGCGAGGCCCGTTTTCTATTTGGAGAACTTTCACCAGGCCAATCTTCTAGATTACAAATCTTAACCACTGGATCCGACCAGACTCTCTGTAACAGTCGTCTTTTGCCCCACTAACAAGTAGTAACAAGTAACAAGTAACAACTTAAGTACTTAATAAGTTAGTAGGCATCTATGACCTGATACACAGAAATCCATGTAGTATCAACGGCAGAAAATCTGTCACATTTCTCCCAGTGAAGTAATGTGTAGGAGACCTTTCTCTTTCTTTCGTTCCGATCCCCGATCCTGTCCCCAGTCATGGCGCCTCTCCTGCCCAAGTCCGGCGACGCTGTTTTTGCCAGTGTAGAGCGCGTCGTACGTGCACTCTTCCTGAACCCTAATCTTCTCTCCTTCTCTCTATTTCCGCTTTACATAGTTCTGATCTCGTCTCGTATGTTCAGTTCGAACTAACCCTGATTCACTTTTATTGCGATAGAATGCAGAGTTGTTCACCTTAACTTACGGCGCCATGGTGAGGCAACTTCTCACTGATCTCGAGGAGGTGGAGGAGGTCAACAAGCAGTTAGATCAGATGTATTGTGCTATTTTTCATCCTAGTTCCTCAAGATTTTCAAGTTCCTTTTTTTTTCTTTCTGTTATTTCTCCACATTTCCTGATATGACCGTTAATATAAGGATTTACCATCTATTTTTTCAATGAGGAATCTGAAGTAGGTATTGGGATGTTGATCCAATCATTAATTATATCAGATCTGAATTTGAATTTTTGCATCATTTGTTTTGGGTTATGGATGCTTATTGTTGCATATCGGAGTAATTCACATTTATCGGTGTTTGGAGTAAGCTCCTCATCTCAAAACTTGGTACTGACTTGGTCACAGTCAATATTCAATTGTAAATACTGCCCTGAAATTTCTAAAAGTTCCAGTTAAGCTCATCTAACACTTAATTTGTGCATCTACTACTCAGTTTGTCCATTGACCTCGCCTAACTCTGAATTTATGTAGCTATGCTCATTTAGCCCTCAATTAGGAAATTCTGTAAACATGATCTTCAGTTCATCCAAATTAACACACAATGTATTTAGATTTTGCAATTTTTCTTATTTTGGTCCACTGTTCATCAAATAAAGTTCAACTTCTCAATCATGACCATCTCTCATTGGCTGTCTACTTTGGATTGTTCTTTCTGCTCACATGTAATGTGTTTCTTTTTGCATACATGACCGATGTTACTGATTATGCCCTGTATTCGTCCTAATTTGAAGTTTTCTTTGTTCTCAAGGGGTTACAATATCGGAGTCCGATTGATTGATGAATTTCTTGCAAAGTCGAATGTATCAAGATGTGTTGATTTCAGAGAGACTGCTGATGTTATTGCCAAGGTGTATTTTTAAATTATTTGAACTTCTTTTTGACCTTTATCTGTTTAGTTCTCAGATCTGTTGTCTTGTAAATGTTAGCTTGGCTGTGAGTCTTTGTAATAGGGTACCTTTTTCTGTACTTGCTGATTTAATTGTGTGAATAGGCATATGGGTGTTGTCATGTCGTAAGGTCAAGATATCTATTTCTAGATTTCCTAAACATACATTTGGCAATAAAAAGATAATTTTTTTCGTGTTTAGGAGGTAAGCAGAGAAGTCTTGACAGCTAAATTCTCGTAATTTAGCAGTTCCAGTACAGAACCAGGATGCGTATAGGAGTATGAATAGTGCAAACTTGTTCCATTGACCCTCAAACCTGATTAGAAAATCAAATGCACACAGATGAAGAAAGTTAAAGTCTGTAAACTGAACTATTAAACCAATATGGTTGAAATCCTATCATCACATAGATACTTAATTCTGACAAAACTATGTGCAATCGTCAGGTTGGGTTTAAGATGTTTTTGGGTGTGGCAGCGACAGTGTCGAACTGGGATGCTGAGGGAACCACATGCAGTCTGGTGCTAGAAGATAACCCACTAGTAGACTTTGTGGAGCTGCCTGACACATGCCAGGGCCTCCGCTACTGTAACATCCTAAGCGGTGTTATCAGAGGAGCACTTGAAATGGTTTGTTTTCTACTTTATCCCACGCCCATTGTGTGATATTATCTGAACTTCTGAACCATATATGGTGCATAATTTGTAAGTATAACTGTGTTAATTTGGTGGCCGGTCCCTTGCTTGTTAGAACAGTGAAGTATGCAGAGAGCAATAAGACCTTACGAGTTGTTTTTGGCTTGTTTCTGGTTAACAGAGTTCCAGTTAATATCGAGCAGGTTTATTCATTGTTTGTATCGATTAAATTGTCTGATGTTAGTATAAGCTTTTGGGTCATAGGGTTTTGGACTCTGGTCAAGGTTGGCTTGAATTTTGCATTCTTGTTGTCAGATGTTATTTGCATTTTGATTAAATTGCAGTCTACTTGTTTGTTTAGGTTGGGCGGGATTAATTGTTGTTCATTATTTTGTCAGCACTGGTGAAACAAAATCATACTTAAATCTGATAAAGTTTGCAAGTATATTGAAAATATGAGCAAAAGAGGCGTCATCCCTGGATATTCATATTATGTTGGTTTATTTCAAGGTCTTGAAAATTTATCATTTTTAATATTTGTCTTGATTTTAGGTATCTATGAAGACTGAAATAACATGGGTACGTGACATGTTGCATGGGGACGATGCGTATGAGTTGCGTGTGAAGCTTCTTAAGCAAGTTCCAGAGGAATACCCCTACAAGGATGATGAATGACTAAACAAAACTGGAACAAATTTAGCCTGTATTTTTGTGATGATATTTTGATTCTTGTTACCTGTATCCTTTAGGTACTTTGTGCTTATTTTCAATGCTACTGACTCATGTTTTGTCTTCCGAGATATTTTTTGAATCTAGCATCTGACATTTTTCTCTCTCCTCTCGTGCACAAGATGTTCACTAATATTTTATTGGGTGGGGATTGACAATTAATAATTTGACAATTTTGATAGTCAACCTCATATAAATTTATTAAAAAATCGTAAAAAAAGGAAAAAGATATAAACATATCCTTGAAATTATGGATTAATTGTGACTCAATTTTCATACATTTTGGGTGTTATTTGATATTTCATCAAAGACTATCAAAATTATATTATAATTTTAATGATTTAAATTTAATAGTCTTTGATGAAATATTAAATTACATGAAAATTGAATCACAATTCACAATCAATTCATAATTTCAAGAATTTGTTTCATTTTTAAGATATTTTATAAATTTATATAAGGTTAGTTGTCAAGATTATTAGTTGTCAAGGATCCAACATCTATTTTATCTTGCTTAAACTCTATTTCTCCCTTATCAATTTTATGAATCTTTAATGTATACAAATAAATTAATTTTTATGCCAAAGTTATGACTTCCTCACTAGTAAATCATAAGTATATTGTAGGTAAATCTGACTAGTGAGTATATTTACCTTGAAGTAATTAAATTATAATATCCTCAGTGAATAATATTAGGGGCTTGAAAGATAATTAAACCAATCCAAAATTTCAGTTCTGATTGTGTCAGAACGATAGTAATTTAGTCATAAAGACGGTCCGATCGATTTTAACGTTAGGTTCATAAATCATCTTGCCAATTAGTCTCCTCTAATTTGCAGACCGAAAACTCTATTTGCGGGGCTGCGGCCCAAGAATTGTTTTTCCAACGACCATCGGGACCCACATCACCACATGACACACAGACCCATCGACGCCACCCCCAACCCAAATCTCTCCTCCGATCATTAATCATATCTCTAACTTTGCCTCTAACATCGGTAAAAACCATTCAAATTCAAAGAATCAGTCAGTGCGCAACTCTGGCGGTGAGTCGAAGGAATCAGCCAGCTGGTGGTTCATCCGGCCCCAATTCAAGCGGTTTCTCGCTTAAACCAGGAAACGGCCTAGTGGTTTGGGAAATCGCTTAATTATCAGATCTTGTGCTACCTATACATTTTACCAAACCAAGGTAGCAACAACGAACTATTGCTTGCGACGGCAGAAGGTCTTGATTTTAAGGCAAGTTATTTAATAAACATTCAATGACGGGGACCAAGCCTGGGTCCCAGCTGGCTACCCCTCACTCCGGTCTGTGTCAGTGCATACTTATCCCGGCAGTGGCAAGGGTTATTACTCGGTATATAAGTCAACATTTCTGCTGTTACGTAACTGATACCGTGAGGGAACGAAGCAGAAAAATGATCTGGTTGGATTAATACAGTACAGCACCAAATAGACGGCTTTGTTCCTTGGTCTGTACCATAATATGATTTGTTTTCTTTCACTTTGATGCAGAAATTAGAGTCTTCGCTTTGCATGAGTTGCTGCTTTTTAACATTATAACCTGTCGATGAGTGTGAAGGACAAACTGCCCCGGGTTGGTCCAGCACCAGTTCCAGCCCTGGTACCAGTACCAGTTATCCCTTCCTCAGTTGGAAATGCTAACCCAAACCCTAACCCTGGCTCAGATCCAGGTGTGAGCTCCACATGGCCTCGCAATTTGGTCCTTTTGTCCCCTTATCCATGGATCCCGCAGCAAGCTCTCCAGCCACAACCTAATGCTCTGATTATCAACGATACAGTACTCTCTCTCTCTCTCCCATCCACTCCCCACCCGCACACACACACTATGGGTCATGGGTGGCCTGTTTAGATCTAGATGTGTCTAAATTAGCTGATAATGATACACAAATATTTCTTATGTTCAGTATTATATGTTATCTGTGTGTTATATAGTTGTTTGTTCTTCTTTTCTCTTTTATTTAATACTATTCATATCTCATATTAATACTAATTTTTGGCACTTGTCTTCCCCAGATAGGGAGGAGATATATTACCAGCTATCATACGCGGAGCTTAGTGAGGGCTGGAGGGGGATGCGGCCCCCCAATTTTTTTTTTTTTAAAACTAGTATATCTATGAAGAATTTAGACGTTTTATTATAATTATAGTATAATTTTATTAGTTCCGCACCCCAAAAATCAAGATATAATGTATAAAGTCTATACTTTATAATTTTGGCCCCATCATGATTTTGGTTCAAGCTCCACACTTCCAGCTATTACTATATTTTTTCAAATCACGTCATTTTTTTTTTCTTAAAGGTATAGTTTGGACCAGGTTTGAGTTATTTATTAATTTTCTATTTGAATATGAAAACAGGAGAAACAAATACCAGAGAGTACCAAGCTTGAGGCCTACATTACTGGTGGTATTAGTGATTCAAGCTTAGTCCCAAAGCTTGAAATGCTATTTGACACTGAAAATGATGCATATGATTTCTACAACACTTATGCTGAGAAGGCTGGATTCTGTGTGCGCCGATCAACACTCTGGACCACATCTAAAAATATAATTACACGGCGAACCTTTGTATGCTCCCGTGAGGGATTTCGAGAAAAGAAGAAGGGTGCAAAAGAGGCTAAATGTCCAAGACCTGAAACCCGTATTGGATGCCCCGCTTGCATGACCATTAGACTGACAAGCAATGGCAAGTACCGGGTCACAGAGTTCATACCAGGTCACAACCACTCTCTTGCCACCAGTACGACTATTCAGACTTTAAGGAGTAAAAATTGAGGAGGAAGGCACGTGCTATTAGGGAAAATTTAGTGGATGAAAGTATAAAAACGCCAGAGTTTGAGACAGAGGAGGCAGCATATGAGTTTTACAGCATGTATGCTGCAAAGATAGGGTTTACTGTCAGACGGGCTAGTATGACAGTAGGACCAGGTGATGTTATTACAAGGAGAGTATTTGTATGTTCAAAAGAAGGGTTTAGGGAGAGAAAGAAGGGAGCGAAACGAGTCAAGAACCCTCGACCAGAGACTCGTACTGGCTGCCCTGCATGTATGGTGGTACGTCTGGGAGAGAATAGTAAATACCATGTGACTGAGTTTGTGATTTGCCATAACCACCAACTTTTTATTTCTTCCTCATCTAACCTAGTTTTAGAAACTGGAACTGACATAGTTTCTGATTCAGATGAGATTTTGAGAAAGGAGGATTCTCTCGAGGAAGAGAAAAATCTGAAATCTTCAAGGGGGAAAAGGGTAAAAATGACACAGTTGGGAGATGTGGGAGCCGTGTTAGAATACCTGCAAAGGAGGCAATCAGTGAAACCCTCTTTTTTCTATGCAATGAAGTCTGATGAAAATGATAAAATAATAAATATATTCTGGGCTGATGCGAAGTCAATTACTGATTTTATGTATTTTGGTGATGTGGTATGTTTAGATACCAGTTATAGGGTCCATGGGTACAATCGCCCACTTGCGATATTTACAGGTTTGAACCATCATAAGCAAAATATCATATTTGGTTCTGCTCTGATGTATGATGAGAGTTTAAATTCTTTCAAGTGGCTTTTTGAGACATTTAAAATTGCCATGAATGGGAAAGTGCCAAAAACAATATTGACTGACCGGAATGAGGAGATAACAGATGCAATACCATTGAGCTGGCCTAGTACCGCACACAGGTATTGTGTTTGGCATATTTACCAGAATGCCCTTGAGCAGCTGAGCCAGGCATTTCATGGGTCAAGAACTCTGGGGATTGATTTTAGTAAATGTCTTTTTGACTGTGAAGAGGAGGAGGAATTTCTCACATCCTGGAATGAAATGTTGGAGAAGTATGATTTAAAAGATAATATATGGTTATTAAATTTGTTTGATGAACGAGAAAAATGGGCACTTGTATATGGTCGTGAGGCCTTTTATGGAGATTTCAAAGCTGTTCAACAGAAGGACAGCTTGAGCTCTGAACTTAAGAAAATGTTGTCAGCAGAGAAGGATATTTTGTGTGTTCTTGACCAATACGAAAAGATAATTGAAGACAGAAGATTTGATGAGGTGCAAATCGAAATAATCTCAAACCAAAGTACAAAAAAACCACCTTCAATGCGAATTTTGAGGCAAGCTGCTAATTCATACACTCCTACAGCCTTTAAAATGTTTGAGAGAGAATTTGAATTATACATGGATTGCATGGTGTACAATTCTGGTGAAGTGGGGTCTATTTCGGAGTACAGAGTCTCAGTTGAAGAAGAAGATTCCAAAAGTTCTAAGGACCATCTTGTAAAATTTGATTCCCTTGATAGCATGGTGTCCTGCACATGCAAAAAGTTTGAGTTTCTTGGAATCCCTTGCAGGCACGTGTTGAAGGTGCTTGATACAAGAAATATCAAGGAATTACCTGAACAGCTTATTCTAAAAAGATGGAGAAAAGATGCAAGATATTGTTCTTTTGGAAGTGATTTTGCAATTTCCCAAGGGAAAAGAATGAACTACCTTTGTCGGGTTTTTGGTCTGTTGGTTGCACAGGCAGGGGATAGTGTTGATGTAGCTGCTTACATGGAAAGTGAGGCAGGTGCATTGTTGCATCAGGTTGAGCGGGTTCTGCAAGAAAGAAACCCAGATTTCTCGGCTCTTGAGGTGGAGAATGTTGTCGGTGCGGGGTTGCCAGGGCATACAAATTTTGTAGCTGGAGCAGCGGAAGGTACTCTTTTGTGGGTTGATTATCAGTTCAATACATGAATTGTTTAGAATATAATAATTATAAAATTTACTTTGGTCATGCCATGCACTTGTAAAGTGAAGTGTACAATTAACTTCTATGACTGGAATATTTCATTTCCCCATGAAAAAAGAAAAAGAAAACTAGCTAAGAGAAATGATACAATATTGGCCACATATTGGTCAGTGCCCAGTAAAATATACAAAACTATCAGACAACATTTTCTTCTGGCGAGGTCTGATAAAAAGAAGTGGTATTACTTGATTCTAGAAAAAAAAAAGGTTAGTGCTTTGACCCTGCAAATAGTAGGGTACTGGTATCTATCAGTCTTGTAATTCTTGCTTCAGGTGGTTATGGAAACTTACTTTTACTTTTCTTAATTGTTGAGGTGTAGATTAATATTCATCAGAAGTGTAAATTACTGTTCATTTTGTACACTTTTTAGGTTTATGTGAATACTTTGCTTTGAAGTATATAGAAGAGCATATGAATAAGAACTGATGCTATGTAGTTTCCATTTCCTGCAGGCCCTTTGACTTTCCCTTTCACACTAAATGCCGGTGCTTTAGACTATCGCTAGTCTTGGTTAGAACTTGCTCTCTCTCTCTCTCAAGTAAAAAAAAAGTAGATTACAGGATTAATACAACACAAGTGCCTGTAAAGTATTTGGCCAATATCATAACACCGAATCTGCAGTTCTGCACAGTAATTTAGTACACTAACAAATCTCCTTGTCAATTTCAGGTAAACACAACTTGCATGGAGTTAATTTGAAGTGGAATTACTGTTTGATTGAATATTTGGAAAATATCCAAAATGAGAACTGGAAAGTTGGTCTGCCTTTGTCCTCTGTATAGGCATAGTTTGAGAGTATTCTTGTACAAATAGCACCTGACTTGTGAGGAAGTCGTTCCACAAGCGAACAGAAACGTAGAAATAGACTTATGAATTACGGTCTTTTGAACGAGTACCTGTGTAATCTGTAGTTAACTTATTTTTAAGTTTCTAATCAGTCCCAAGTATTAGTTTTGTAATATTTATAGTGTTTTTTCAAGTTTCTAATCATTCCCACGTGTTAGCTTTTGAATTTGAAACACTGGCTAGTTCAGGCAATATTCACTACCAAATAATATTCAACTTGGAGGTATCCATTCAGCATATAAGAAGCCAAAACAAAATATTGTTTGAAGTATGAGAGGGTGAAATTTTTGAACCAATTTACTTTTCATCCATTTTGTTTATTTTTTAAACAAGAAAATTGCGACTTTAGCTGATTTGAATCAAAATGTACCACGATATTAAAACCCAGTAAATATTTCGTAAACTCTGCCTACACGCGAGTGTGTTGAGAATATATTTTATTATTATTATTTTTTTTTTTGGGGGGGGGGGGGGGGGGGGAGATTTGCTTAGGAATGGTTAATTGGCTAGCAAGCGCGACAAGTATAACTCACCCTCAATCCTAAGCAAAATGCAACTAATGAAAACAACATCCCCAAACGAGTATTCCGTAGTCTAAAATCAATCAAGCCAGTGATAAGAACTAAAGACCGAATCTCCAAAGACTGCAATCGCTAATTACTCGTATATGTAATAGGTTTCCCTGGCTCTTTGCTTTTAATTTTATAGCATAAACATGATCAAGCAGTCTAGTTTAGGGGTGTCAAATTTTATTCCGGTCCAACAGGTCAACCCGACTAATTCGATCCTATTTTGACTCAAAAATAATTGGATTGTGTATGAAACTAAGGTTTAGAAATTTTTATCGTGTTGAACCGGTTCGGATACAGATCACCCGACTTAACTTGTTTATCAGATTTGTTTTTTATGATTTACACTCAACAAAGTGTATATATATATTAATTAAGATTAATTATATATTAATCATCATTAAATTATTTAAAAATATATAAAAATAATTAATCATTAATTATTTTATTATTTTATTCAAATCGAATCAAATTAAAAATATAATAAAATAATGACTATCCGACTCAAACCCGACCCCAGACATTCAAAGCCCCGATTCTTGCTCTAGCCCCAGTGATATATTGTTAAACTCTTTACTGATGCGAACACGAAACATTTCTTTTTTTGAAATAACAGGTGCAACGCCTACTATAATTTTATTGAAAAGATTAAAAGCGTTGCACCGACTATAATTTTATTGAAAAGATTAAAAGCCAGTACATGAGGTGAGCAAGATAAAAGTAAAAAAGAACTAAAACAAAAAAATAAAATAAAATGAAGGAAAAGGCAAAAGTAAAAACAAACATGAAGCATTTCAATTCGTCTGCTTCTTCTTGCGGCTTTACCCATGTCTCTGTATTTAAATTGGAAGAAATCAATTTATGTCCCTAGAGAAATATGACTTGTCTGAGAGAAGAGTTGATGTGATTGTAATATCCCAACTTAAGCTGATGACTAGTTGTAGTAAACTTCAAGTAGGCATTTTCAAAACTTTGGCAAGGTAATTAGAAATATGTTGTTTTGATTTTATTTACATCAAATTGTTATAGATGGTATTGATATAAAATCATTGTGAAGTGAAGATGTCGCAAGGGTATGGCGAAAAGACTAACTATTTTTTAGAGATAATAGTGTTTGTACGAATCTAAACACTTAACTCCTGTATTTGCCAATTAAAAAATGTTTTTAAATTTAATAAATGTCTATGTTAGCCGAGATGTGGCTAATCGAGTACTTTAAATTCTAGTAGTTAAAATACGAGTTGTGGTATCTAAAACTTTATATTTCTCAATGAAAAATATTACTACTTTGAAAAGAAAAAGTTGGTAGAACATCAATATAAATATTTTTATTGTATTATTTGATGTATTAAACTACGCATTTTTTTTATTTTACTTAGAGATATATGCAAGTTGTACAAAATTCTAAGCATAGGGAAATCATTATCGAAATGCGTTTTAATATTGTTTTTGTGACTGTAAGTATGTATGTAACAGTAACATGATGTGATGATGAACATAATTAATGAATAATTTATTTTTCATCTATAATCGGATGTTTCACGAATTAATATATAATGTATTTTTGGTAAAAAAAAATATTTTATTTACAAATTATTCGCAAATAAAGTATATTATATATTTTTATATATTTTAAAATTGTAATATTATATTTTATTTATATTATATAAAATAAACTATTTTCAAATTATATTTATATTATATCTTAATCTTAAACTATTTTCAAATTATATTTATATTATATTTTATTCTTGAATTTATTTTACCTTGCCGTATATTTTTCAAATTCCGGATTTATTATCGATTTATCACGGTCATTATCACTTGGTAAACGTAGGATCCACTGCCAGTTTGCCACAGGGGAACCGAGCTAACGAGCATGC
The DNA here is from genome assembly GCA_037127355.1 of Schoenoplectus tabernaemontani. Classification (NCBI taxonomy): domain Eukaryota; kingdom Viridiplantae; phylum Streptophyta; class Magnoliopsida; order Poales; family Cyperaceae; genus Schoenoplectus; species Schoenoplectus tabernaemontani. The sequence continues at coordinate 16,905,561 of CM073756.1, forward strand.
GATTGTGGTAAAAGTCGCGAGAAATCCGAATCGCTTTCCATCTCGCAGCCGAACCGATTATGGCCGCGGCACTTTCCTCTTCCTTCTCTCTTCTCAGGTACTAATCCTTACTGCTCAGCGCTCGCTCGCTCTCTCTTTCTCTCTCTTTGTCTTGTTGAGTTCCACTTTTGACTGGTAGGGTCTCTTGTCTGGCACGCTCTAACGCGATACGCAACAAAGCTTTCTCGCATCTCTCTTTTTGTTCCTTAGGTTCATTCTCCGCTCCTCCCCGATCCCAGAGGTCTCTCTCTCCCTCTTCCCTCAATTCACGGTTTTTTTTTTTGAATTACCTATGTCAATTGGAAAGGCGAAATCATTGGTGGAATTAGATTAGTTCTAACTATTTTTCTTTAATCAATGTGTGGGCTGAATAAGTTCGTGGCATGCTTATTTAATTAATTATATACCAAACAAATTTCTTACATTTAGGAACTAACAAAAGCGATCAGTCAAAGCAGAATTAATAAAGGAAAATTTCAAGCCTACTGTACTCACATTGTGTTAGTAAAGTTACAGCTTAAAAAGTTAATTTCCCTAAAAGTATCAGCACTTCTGGACAATTGTCAGTGATAAGATGATGTTCTCTCTTAGTATTATGAGTTGTGAGTTATTCTAACTGGTAGTTTTCCTCTTTTAAATTTGTTGTAAGGTAGCACTGTTATATTATTTCAGATTTGCACGACACATAACAGCATCTTCTAATGAAGAGGCTGCTGCAAAGTCTGCTGTAGATACCGGTGGCTCCACAATGTGTGTACCATATTTCATATATTCTTTTTCCTATTTGTTTCATTCGTCATTTTATTGCTTTGTCGCACCAAACAAGTATTTAATTACTTAAAAAAACAGTATTTAATTATTGGTTAACTGGAACCCTACTTTTTTTAGTTATTTGTCAGCTACACTTGTGTTATTGTAATTTTGAAGGATGCATTTTGTACTCAGATTAATTACACATTGGGAGTTCACTGACAAAAGGCTTGAGGTTAAAACTGTGGCTCAATTTAAATAAAATAAATTAACTAAGTAATACTGAGCTTCTTGGTTAATAGTTTTCTGTGCCATAAATGATCAATTTAATTGACATGCATGATGCTAATTTCACAGGTAAGCCTTGTTAGTTGTTACTACCTTGGCATCCGAAAGCAATGTGCTTGTTATCCAATTAGAAAGCTTTTTCTAGCCTCTGTGTTCAAAGAGATTTTTAAACTTACAATATTGTACAACCATTCCGTTCTAATTGCCAGATTTGACAAGATAATTGCAAAGGAAGTACGATCAGATATAGTATATGAAGATGATAAGGTATTGGCATTTAGAGATATCAACCCCCAAGCTCCCGTTCATATTTTAATCATACCAAAATTGAGGGATGGTCTTACACAACTTTCAAAGGTATTATTTTATATCATTTTTAGTGCTTTATTGTGTTGTTACTGTATATTTTGTAAGTTCTTGCTTACTAGACTTAGCAGATACAACTGGTAGTTGAAAGGATCAATGCCAAAACCACTTTGTATAGTTGTTGTGCAGTCAATGCCATTACTGGTGCTGAAATTTTGTTAGGCTGCCAGTAAATAAAAAATATTTTTGCTTTGTTTCATTTTTGATGTATGGCAGTCCTGCGAAGGAAAATCAAATCACTCCTTTTAAGCTGATCATATTTTTAGGCTGAAGCAAGACATGGTGAAATTTTGGGGCAGCTACTTTATGCCTCAAAAATAGTGGCAGAGAAGGAAGGCATAGCTGAAGGCTTTCGTGTCGTCATAAATAATGGTCCTGATGCCTGTAAGTTGTTGTTTTTTTACCTGTCTCTCTGTTTTCATTTTCTTAATTTGTTATTTTTTGGAAAAAGCTGAAAAGCCTGTCCTTATTAGAAAATTGCAGAAGTACCCTTGCTTTTTGTCATTTGCAGAGAAGTCTTCACTTTTATGGAACTCAGAATTGGGTCCTACAGCACTCATTCTTTTGACTGCTCATCTACATGTCAATAAATGGATGTCTGGTGATGAAATGATAGTAGTGACCTTCATTAAAATCTAAGATTAATGAACTAGACATCAAAATAATGTGCAGGAAATTGAAGTAGAGGCTTCTTCCATTATAACATTGTCAACATATTGTGTACCCATGCTTATCTCCTTCCTTTGAATTACTCTGTAGCTTTTGCTTTATTGCAAAAAATTTCAAGTGTGTAAGTTGGTCTTTTGGGTTGTTAGCACTATATCAACTTGGCTAGTTGTTACAAATCAAGCCTAGTAATATACCTTCTAGGCACTTAGTCATATGCAAAGTCCAAGTCAGTAAAGTAGCTGTAATAGTTCCATTTTGCATTAATTGGTGCAGTCTACTACTGGTTTCAAATATTTTTTAGACATGTTTGGCAAAATCATAAAAGTATATTTGCTCTCTCAGGTCAATCAGTGTATCACTTGCACTTGCATGTACTTGGAGGAAGGCAGATGAAGTGGCCACCTGGTTGATTTTTTCCTTTTATCTTTTTTCAGCTTGTTTCATCGTCTTTTCTGTATTATGCCTATGATTCACCTTCTGAGCAGATAAGTAATATCTAATTGATAAGGATAATTGAGGTTGAGACTTTGGAGGGTGTTATTTAAATTCTTAGTATGTTTTTTCAAGAGGTAGTAGTTGAATAATACAATTTGAAACATTTTTTTGAATGAGTTCTGTTGGAAAACTATACGGTGTTTTATGTAGTGAGTGTTACTCCAAATATTTTCAATACGGAATTTGAATGTCAAGGCATTTATTCACATTTTTTTCTGAATCAAATTTTCTTATCAAAATATCATTTTACAACATAAGCTAGAAAGAATTATGTTTTTTTTTATTTTAATAGGAAGCGAAAAGAAATCGTTGTCAAGGTGTCTAAATACAATCCTGCTTCGTAAAACAGACTTCCAATTCTCTATTCCCTGTACATCAGAAGTTGCTGAACTGCCCTGAATCAGGCAGAGTAAAAGTGTACCCTGTACAAACGCATCCTTCTCGTTTTGTAATAGCCGGATATCTGAACTATGGTGAAGTATGAAGAGGAAATTGCAAAATTGTTCTGTTGAATTTGAACTCTTTTTTTTTATTTCTAGAGAAATCTAAGGACGTTAAGCCATCTATGGCTGCCTCTAAAAACTCAAATCCAGTTATACAAAAAAATAATAATAAAAAAGAACAAATTAATAGCTCATGACTGGACAGGCTCCATGACAACTTGGCGCCCCATCTCCTCTTCAGATGTAACTGCACCTCTAAAAAGCAAAATAGAGAGAGTTCCTATGGTGAAGTATATGAAACAGCCAGACTGGTGCGTCACGAAACAACCAAAATCTCTCCCCACAATACACTGCCACCCTTGTCCGTGCAGCCGATCAAACTCCTGCATATATATAAAATCACATTTCCTGAGATTGGTTCCAATATTAAGGAAATAGAAATTTGTCAGTTCATTGGTTTGATTGATGGGATACCTTTTTGATGAGGCGGGCTATCTCAGTTGAATCGGTGACATCATACTGATCAAGAGCCTTTCCGGCCAAACGAAGTGCATCTTGCTGCATCACTTGTAACATGTCGGTTTCGCCGATGACCGCCTTGTTTCCCATCATATTGAAATCACTAACTCAACTTTCAACTAATTACCTTTTTTAAGAACATATAGTTTGGGTATCTGGTAGTTATATATATATAGAGAGAGTCTGAGCATGGATATGAAGCTTGTGGAGAATAATAAGCTGAGAAGTTTAATGGGCGGGATACAAATAGGATGTCAATGGATATCTAAAATTTAGAAATTCGATTTGAGTCCGTATAAATGAATTCACATATGGTTTTAAAAAAATATTCAATAGTTTATTGAATTCATATATAGATCTTAAAAGAGGATCCTTTTTTATTTTCTGGATTCTCATTTGAATCTTACACGATCCAAATTCGAATCCGTTATAAATTTGATAAGATAATTATCTTATAATTTTTAATACTTTTTTCTATAAAAAATAATAATTATATTATAATAGATAAATTAGTCTTACTAATTATTAGATCACATTATTTAAAAAAATATATATCATGCAAGTTAGTTCAATTAATAATTTAGTATTATCTTATATATATTATGATGCATATTGTACATATTTTATTTATATTAAATATTAAAATTATTATTATAAATATTTAAATATAAAATTTGATTACGATCTGAGTCCTATTTGTTATCCGCTATATAAATAAATATGAATCCGCATTTAAATTCTTAAATTTTAAATGAATTTAAATTCACATTTAAATCTTATAAATTTTTAATGAGTTTATATTTAAATCATACAAAATCCGATCTCAATCCGATCCATTGATACCACTACATACAAATGAATGGAAGGAAGAAAGCGACCATGATACTTAGACAACTGGCGTCAATTTAATGGGTGCGTTGGGAGCCACGAGTTAGCCTTTGAGTTGATTCCTGGATTTGAGAATTGAGAGAGAGGAGCTTTCCTTGCTTTTTCTACTTTGTCTTCTAGCTCTTTGCTGGTTTTGTTTTACGTGACAGATTCAAGATAGCTTGTAGGTTGGTAGCCAATTAGTTGCAGTCTCCAGTATTCTTCTTTGTTCTGGGAGAATACGTGTCAATTCAGGATATTTCTTTATGGTAAAAAAATCCATCACTCCAATCACTTGAAGAAAATGTACGACTAGGTATATGGGTGTGTGATTAGGCCGCAAAGAGTAAAAGTTTGAATGAGTTAGGTTTAGCTCAAATTCGGTTAATGACTCAACTAAAAGTTTGAATGAGTTAGGTTTAGCTCAAATTCGGTTAATGAAAATTTAAGTTGAGTCGAATCAAATTCATAAAATATTTTGAGTTGAAGAATTCATTTAAGTTTAGTTCGTTAATATTAGAATTAGCTCATTAGCTAATTCATAAATTAATGTATGTATGTTAATTCGGTTTAACATTTATATTTAATATATTTATAAATTATAAATTTGGTATATTTATAAAAATGATACATGAGTTAGTATAAAATTAACATATCAATAAATTATATCTTAAAAAAAAATTTTTGTAGCACTAATTTGAATGGACGGGCTAGCAAAAAAACTATCAAGTCAGATATATGAGACGAATCATAAGTGAATATGAAAAATCATTAAGCCGCTGAGATGGTGAGATGATGAGAGATAAATTATCGGATTATACTTTAGAAGAAAGAAAAATATATAAACTATTATTATTTGAGCTGAGTTGAACTCTGAACCGAACCAACCCCAACTCAAACTCGACTCATTTAACTATCAAGCCAAATTAACTCGAGCCTGAGATTTTCTTGCAGCCCTATGTTTGAGGGGAGGGGGGATTAATTCTATATTACATAGCCTTAATTAATAATAGGAGCCTCTTCAACTATCTTTGCAATATTTTTTTTAAGTTTTCAATTCCAGGATTTTCATATATTGTATTTAACCAGCTAATCTTAAATTGCATCTCCATAAACATTGGAAAACTTAACAACGGTTCTTGAAATATATTTTTCAAGCACCAGCAAAACTATACAATTCTGAATTGTTCCTTGGTTACCCAAAAAAAAAAAGAGAGAGAGAGAGAGTAATAATAATAATTATTAAATTAATATTATTAAAAATAAGAGAGAAGTAAAATTTCCCGCTGACGAAAATGGCGCGTTTCATTATTTTTATAAAACGCCACCGTGGCAAGGATTCATATATGATGGAATCCCCTACCAGAAAGCAAAATAGATAAGAAATTCGGTTCCCTAATCCTTGAAGTCCAGAAGAACCGGATCTTATGAAGATAAACGGCCCCACAAAAGTCTGTCGGTATTATTAATAGAGTGGGAACATTGACAATGGGTTATTTTAACAATGAACTTCTAAATAAATATAAAAAAATCTTGAAAATGAAAAAAAAAATTGTAGATGTGTTCTTCTACATTTAGATTGATGGTCATTCAGATTTCATACAATTTAATTATCGTTTGATAGTCCATTAAAGATCGTTAAATTAGAACCATTGTAAATTGTATGAAAATTTGATAGTCTTTGATGAACTATCAAACGATAATGAAATTGAATGAAATTTGAATGACTATCAATCTTAAAGTAGAAAAACACATCTACAAGCTTTTTTTTCATTTTTAAGATTTTTTTTCATATTTATTTAGAGGACTATTGTCAAGGTTGTCAAAATAACCCATTATCAACCGATCCTTTCTCTTATTAATAATAGAGAAGGAATCAGTTGATAATGGTTTATTTTGATAACTTTGACAATGAAACTCTAAATAAATATAAAAAAATCTTAAAAAAAAAAAATTATAGATGTGTTGTTCTACGTTTAGATTGATGGTCATTCAAATTTCATGCAATTTCATTATCATTTGATAGTCCCATCAAAGACCGTTAAATTGGAACCGTTGTATATTACATAAAAAATGATGATTTTTGATGGACTATCAAACGATAATGAAATTTGAATGACCATCAATCTAAAGATAGAAGAACACATCTATAAAAAAAATCATTTTTAAGATTTTTTTTGTATTTATTTAGAGATTTATTGTCAAAATAACCCATTGACAATGGATCACACTCTTAATAATAACTCAGCAACAGGAGCAGGAGCAAGCCAACAATTATGGGTGCAGAAAATCATCTCAATCACTATTGAGTGTGGGGGAAGTTCAAAGTCCTTTGAATCAAAAATTGGGTTCAAAGCCTTTGAGAGCCGTTGATTTTACATCGAGATTCGTAATAATTATTGAAAGTATAAATTTTAAATTTAAATTTTATTAAAAGTATGAATCTCAATATAAAATTAACAGCTCTCAAAAACTTTAAATTCAATTTTTAATTCAAAGTGCTTTGAATCTCCCCACCTCCATCACTATTTGCGTGTTTATCTGAGCGTGGAGGGGTTCGAATCCGTTCCGAGGGGACAGCAATATACATGATTGAAAAACTCCACGGGCCTAGCTTGAGGATTAATAGCAAGTAGGCCCATATTTAGCTAGTAAGTAGACTGACGAATGAAATAAAATAATCCTTTCTTCACAAAGGCGACGGCCCACGGGCCATTCCAAAATCCCGGAAACTAATCCCTTTCTCCGCAAGGCCGCAATAGTTTGGTAGATAACTGGAAATTGAAGCATCCAATGATGATATCTTGAAATACCTTACCACATCATTACGAATCTGAGCCTTAAATTTTCCACCAGTTTATGATTATGAATCTGAGCCTTGAAAATTTCCACCTATTCAATTCTTCTCCCCTGTGTTCTTAGTTTCCGATCAGACGATCCACCACAATTTATATTTCTCCTCTACTCTCTACTCTGAAGAGAGAGAGAGAGAGAGAGAGAGAGAGAGGATTTTTCATCTTCATCGTGAAAATGATAAATGAGAAAAAGGTATCTCAAAATAATAGGTAGGTATCCGTAGAAAAAATATATGTAAATTTAAATTACCTTTCTGATTTGACGCGTAAATTCTAAATTATCACACAAGAAAAAAAAAGAAAGTTGGAGAACGAAGATCATTGGTTCAAACAGGTAGATGAAGGGTGCGCATCTCTGATTCCCACTACCACTACCAGCACCCATATACTCTATGGTACATTGTCTGATCATCATTTCTGTATTAGTGCTGTTCTAGCGGGTTCTATATGGTAAAGGAACGACCCGCTGCAAGATTATCTATAGAAAGAGATTAACGAAAGGAGCAGAATATATTATTCGCTTGCGCAGTTGCTGAGGATATCTGATCCCTGTCAGGCTGTCACCAACTCCAAAGGGAGTGGTGGGTGGGGATTTCGAGACAAAGAAAAAAAGAAACAAAATTAAAAACATAAATATTCAATGTATAATTGTTCGGTGAGTTTGGTGCTTTATTTCTTTTTTGTTCGGTTTGTGCACGGACGACCATTTATTGATGCTGTATATTTCATTCGATTGCCTTTGTCCCCACTCGAACTCGTGGCTGAGTCGAAAATGAATATGTTTTAATAAGAACTGCTTGGAGTTTGGAAATTAAACATCCCGTCGAAAATGAATATGTTTTGAGCACCACAATCGAATCTTGGACAAAATGCTACTTAAATTATTTAATAACAAAATATTTTACTATTGATAATCTGTCCATACTCCACAGAGGCAGAGATCCGTGTCACAGTGTCAGAGACATCCCATACGGTGTGGTCTGTCCGTTTGTGCCACAGACTCACCAAGTTGTAACAATTATTTAGTAAACCATTATTTTGGGGCCCTTGGCCTTTTGAGGGGTTTAAGCGCAAAATTCCTGTGCGTGGTCGCAGACAAATTTTTGTATCAACTTAGGTAAAAGCGTAGACAGCAGGCGAGAGAGCAAAGGGAGGTTCAGGTTCGGATCATGGCGTCGAGAATTCTATGGGCATCAAGAGCCGCTTCGTACCTCCGCATCTCCACTTTTAATCGAGCTTTCTCCACTGGTAAAGTGACGATCTAGATACTTCAGTTTTCTTATTTTCGATAGGTTTGAGGTTTCTCATTTTGTTCTGATTTTGTTTTGACTGATCAACACCTTTATGTACTGGTAGAACATGAGTAATATTCTTGTGATCTTTTTACAATCCGCCAAAAATGTCTCGTCAATCGTCTTTTTGGCGGATTTGTGTTCATTTTTTATGTTCTAAAATTGAACTCATTCATTCGTGATTGAAAATGATTGATCCTTTTCAGCGGGAAGAATATCGGCTGTTTTGTATTCTATTCCTGGGTTTAGTCGTATTATTTTTTTTACTCTACTGAAATGTAAAGATCGTCTGTTTCTTTGATAATGATGGGATCTCGGAAGTATCTTCGTTGTTCTCTCTTTCGTGTGTGATAAAGTTTGTACCCTTGTTCCCCAATTTTTTACCCTTTTCTGTTCCCTTTTGTATATTAAAAAAGAGCCCTTTCTGCTCTCAGTTTTTTAATTGTAATGATCTAAATTTGTTACTTTTATGTATCGCAAGATGTTTTTATGATTTTTTTTTAAAAAGAATGTAGTGTTTGCTATGTGACGAGTTTGAACCAACTGCCGAAAACTATAATCTGATCCTACACAAGGGAGTTCATTAGTTCCAAGTTGGTCTGGGTTCAAAAAAAAAAAATTGAATTAGGAGCTTTAGCTGAGTTTAACATTGATATGTTAAAAAATGTGAAATACGCGTCGCTTTCTTTGAACCATATAACCTTCCGGTTTCAAACCTACTAAGTTGTGTTCATGTTTCATCTTGCACTTTCCCCGTTCTCCTTTTCTAGACTAGTGAATACACACTTTTAAATTTTATCCTTTTGAGTTGGTTGCACCAAAATTTTAACTAACTCCGTCTAATTGTGAATAATGAAATGTACTTCCTCAGTTCAGGGCTAATTGTGCATAATGAGGTACACTTCCTTAGTTCAGGAGTATTTAAATGGTGAATGTAAATTTTGATAAAATTTTGGGCTTCGTGTTCATAAAAGCAGGTTGAAATTTAGATTCTGAAATGCAACTGGAACTCAGTACTCTTTGCTTTGTTTTTGAATAAACAGTGTTGAAGGATTTGAAGTATGCTGACAGTCATGAGTGGGTTAAAGTTGATGGTGATTCTGCTACTGTTGGCATAACTGATCATGCCCAGGTACCTCCTCTAATCTCTCTCTAGTTGGGTAAAATTAATTTATTAATTGAGGTATAATTGTATATAAAGACTGAGGGTGATACAAGGATACAAGTACTAAATTCATTTGGGTAAAAAATAATATAGGATCATTTGGGTGATGTGGTGTATGTGGAGTTACCAGAAGTCGGAGGAACTGTATCTCAAGGTGCAAATTTTGGAGCTGTGGAAAGCGTGAAGGCAACAAGTGACATAATTTCTCCCATTTCTGGTGAAATTGTTGAGGTCAATGAGCAGCTTGGCGAGTCTCCTGGCCTGGTACAATTCCTTTTCTCTCCCTAATGATATAGTCGTTACCAACAATGGAAGCAGCAGCAGCAAGCAGTAAAACTCTCTGCCTACCCAAATTTATTTGGGATTAAACACTTTGTTCTTGTTGTATCATTATGAGAGGCTGCTGATGGCTACATTCTATTGGACACCAAAAAAAAAACCCGGCATGCTGTGCTTACTGCAGGTTTATCCATTCTTTTCCTGTAGTCTTAAAGCACTTCCTGATTTATGTTATCCTTTTGTCGTTGCATTTCATTTAATTGACTCCAGCTTGTACTGGATTATCGGCATCATTTGTGAAATCCTATAATTTTGACTAAAGGTGGTAAAATTTCTTTTAAACTGCACTTGTATCCTTAGTCCTGCCTTCAATCCCAATTATTTTTAAGATACTGTTGCAACCTGACACTGAAGTTGTACCAATCAGTTTAATTTCAAACCAACATTAAATTGTTGTGTGAATTGATATATTTCTTCTGTTTTTAATCAATAACAGGTCAATGCAAGCCCATATGAAAAAGGGTGGATAATTAAGGTGAAATTGAATAATGAAGGAGAATTGAACTCTTTGATGGACTCTGACAAATACACCAAATTTTGTGAAGAAGAGGATGCTAAGCACTGATTGAGTTGCTTTGAACAAGCCTTTCAGGAAAAACAAAACTAAATTCCAGTTTTAGTTGCATGTGTTTATTTCCTTGGATGTGTGGCAATGAAGTTTTCTTTTGCTCTGTCAAGAATGTTTCTTGAATCATGGAATAAGTTCAATTTTTCTTTGTTATGTATGCTCTGCTTATGCTCGGTTTTTGATAAATTAGCATAATAATGAATCTTTTCATTATTCCCTTGAAACCAACAGAACATCGTACTCCCTTTCAACGAGGAAGGTTCCACCACAATAAGTTAAGAGAGAATTCTGTTACAAACAGAAAAGACTAGTATCCAAGGAATCAGAGGCTACGTTTGTAACTTGAACTTTGATATCGAATCTCGAATTATGAAAAGACTAGACGGATCGGACAGTATCCCTACACCAAACCAATTATAAAAAACTAGACATCACATCCCTCACCAAACCAAATAGAAAATGCACTAAAATATCAAAAAAATGCACTAAAAAAACTTTCCACCAACCCAACAGAAAAAAGGTGCTCCAACTGACAAGGCTTCTCAGATGGGGCACACATTACAACAAAACAAGCTCGACCTGTGAGCAACTTTACCGGAAAAGAAATATTTATCATTTGAGCCAGACATATAGTTGGTACCGGTTGAAAAAGTGTTGGTTGAATATTCCAACGGAAAAAAGAAGAGATTCAATGTCACTAGTTGAAATTAATGTGGAGTTGCTCTGTTCTCAATTACCATATTGAACTCTCTTATTTAGACAAGCAACTTTCTATATCTAAATCCTCTTTTCTTTTTCAAGAAAATGGAACGTGTTGTTGAAAACCAGCTACTGCTTTGTTGAGACAACAGGAAGAGGAACAAATTTTAGAAACATATCTAGCACACCTCTTTTCTTTTTCAAGCAAATACCTACCAACAGAAGAATACTTGGCAACTACGCACAAAAGATTAAAACATTTAGACAAGCAACTTACTATATAACTATTTTTGGTCAAGCAAGAGCACCTAACAAGAAAATGATACAATCATACAAGTTTCTAATTCCATCTTGACTTGCAACCATGCCAACAGAGAGAAGTGACAAGGATCATGCTTTAATTTTCCATTTATGAGCCGACCGTGGCCCACTGCTTATGCCTTCATAATATTGTTGCTCCAATTTCCCGCTATTCCACTTTTTAAGAAAACCTGAGAATAAATCGTGTGCAGATTCCGATGAAAGGTCAGAGAAGAAGAAGTTTTTCTCTTCCTTCAACCAAGTAGCAAACTCATTGTTCTTAGAAAAATAGTCTTCTGACAGCTCCTTAGAATCCTATTTCAATAAAAAATCAAGGGAACTTATTAATTATAATAAGTTAATAACTAAAGCTTTTTTATATTTTCTACTAATAGAGGACTTACATATCTCATCCTACTGAACAATGATAAGGGCATTTCCTGCCAAATAGTCATATGATAGTCCAACAAAAACAATGTTTGGGCATTTTCTGCCCAAACATTGTTACATTATCCATAACAAAAAAAAAACAGTCTGATATAAATCCCAAATTGTTCTTTTCATTGTGAGTTCATCTAAAAATTTCAAGCTTTAATCAAATTTTATGCATGCATGCCATCTTAGATAATGAACCAGTCAAGTTTAGTACTATACAATTGACCGTCTTTTGTGTAAGATGAATTTCAATTGCTAAGATGAAGATCAACGACCAAGACAGAAAACTTTACATGTGAAGTGTAAAATATTTTGAAATGTTTCTAACTTGAAATGCCAAGGCCAAAAAGTACACATATAATGTAGGAATTACTTACAGAATCACGATCTTTCTTTGTGTCTGTGTTTATCCTTTGGCTTCTTTTCTGGAACCATATGAAAAATAAGAAATCCTAAAAAAATGTAAAATTTCATGAAAAGATATTGATACGTAAATGAAGGAATAGTTTGAGGCAGTCATTTGAATCTAGAAGAATCAAGTTTGGAGCTGAATTGCTTTCAGCCAAAGATTTGCAGTAAAAAATACAATTCAATGTCTATGGCTGACAGTTATAGTGCCATAAATATAAATATTATATGCAGCAGAAAGCAAACCATCTCATTAGTGAATTGAGGCTATTATCCTATGAGTCCCTCTAACTGTCCAACATTACTCTAGAAAGCAGCTTCATTTTAGTATTTCTTGGAAGTTAGAATTGAGCACCAAACACACTGATGCTGGAAAAAAGTCCGGCCAGGAGTCGTGAATCAATATCAGGCTGTCAGCCTGACAAAATTAAGGCTATAAAGGTGGCACGGGTGCGGCACCGCGCCTCGGACAGAAAGGTCAGACCTTCGCCTGCCCAGCTCAGGCCCGTCCTTTTTGGAATACGGGCCCAGCTTCCCGGAGCGGTCCTCCAGTGAATTTAATAGATAGCAAGTTTATGAGACAAAAGCCTTGAAGTAGTGAGTTCATAAACCATAACTCTTCACATAGAGTTACATGCGGGAAAAAAATCTGGGGCTTCACAATGGCAAACATTTGATGCAGCCTCACGTATTCAAAATAACTGCTTAAATGGAAAAAGTAAAAGAAAATTAAAAAGGGGCATAAATAACCTTTCTCTTCTTCTGAGGTTTTAGCATGCTTGCTTGATTTCTCTTTTTCTTTTCTTTTTCTCTTCTCCGTCTCTTTTTCTCCTCCTTTTCATCTTCTACTCTGTTATGCCTCTTCTTCCTGTGTTTTCTCCTCTCCTTTTCGTCTAAACAAACACAAATGTCCCCAACGAATTTTGTAAATTAAAGAAAAGCTACCGTAAGTAAAAAAACAATATAATACATGATTGTGAAAAAATAGAGAATCACCAAACGAAGGAGGAGGGGAAGACCCCCTCTTTCTCGATTTCTCTTCCCTTCCCATCTCCACTGTTATTTGAGAGCTCTCGAATAGCAGGAAGAGAGGAGAAGAGGAAATGAAAATATCCGAGCAACTCCATCAGGGACGAACGAGGGAGGGTATAATGGGCCGCTAGTGCGTCGAAATAAAATCAGTGATGAGCCATACAACAACAGCCCAAAACCCTCATCAGCCTGCTTCACAGAACTATAGGCGCTCGCTCTTGTCCGGTTTGTATTCGCTCGCTTAGTCCCACAATAGCGGAACAACAAATGCGGGAGGGCTAGAGAGGTTATAAAAGGCGTCCGGGTACAACAGAGAAAAGCACTTACCTGGACGGGGTCGATGCGTGATCAAGAAGGCGCATGGCCTAGGTCAGTGGCCTCCATTGCACTTAGGAGGAGCGCTGTCTTACCATCTGCCCAAGTGGCAGAGTGGACGTCGTAATTTGTGGTTGAGGGGGTACGCGTTCGCGCGGCCCCTGCCATTTCTTAAGTTTAAAGCTTTTGTTTAACTTATTTTGTTGTTAAGTTGTTATTTGTCATTAAGCTCTCAGATTACCTTCTGAGCGGGTTGTATCTATGGCCGATCTGAATTAAAATCCCCCTGGTCAATTTAAGCTCCAAGTCGAGTAAAATAATGGGTGCTTATAATGTGTTTGATGAAATTAATTGTAGGTATGAGGAATATGCAACATGGCATGGCTTTGGAGCTGAATAAATTCAAAGGGCTTTAAACTCAAAAATTGAGTTTTGAACTTTAAAAAGTTTAAATTGATTCAAAGTTTTGAACTTAAAAATTAGTTCAAAGTCCTCATCCGTTAATTTTGCATTGATTAGTTCAAAATCCTCATCCGTTAATTTTGTATTGAGATTCATATTTTTTATTTGTTCAAAGTTTTCTCTCACCTCCTTTACAAAATTTTTAATTCAAAGTTTTCTCTCACCTCCTTTACAAAATTTTTAATTTTGTATTGAGATTCGTATTTTTTATTCGTTCAAAATTTTTCTCATTTTTTTTTTATAAATTTCGATACAAAATTAATGAATAAGAGAGACTTTAGACTAATTTTTAGATTCTAAATCCTTTGAACCTACCCAGACTCCATGGCTTTTACCAGGTTTTTTATCCTTTCTAATCCTGCCATTTCTAATTTCAAGTTTTTATCCTTTCTAATCTGTCTAATATTTGATGAATCCTGCCATTTCTAATTTCAAGTTTTTATCCTTTCTAATCTGTCTAATATTTGTCATCAAACATTAAGCGTGAGATTAGAGGGAGGAACTCTTAGGAGTTGCAGTCTAAGTTTGTCTATGGCCGATCTGCAATTCGGCGATCAATTTGATAGGTTAATTTTACAAAGGTCGGCGAAGCTAAACACACTTCCAATTGAATTTTATTGATGATGATGTCCATTCTACAAACTCGTGCATTCAAAATATTTTCCAAGCACAAATATCTGCTTTTGGTGCTCTTCTGAAACTAAGTGTAGCACTGCTGCAAATCTTTGTAAAATGCGTGAGAGATGGGAACCATCTTCTGAGCCATAAAGGCCAGAACCAATCGAACAAATAGGCCCCGTTCCGATGTTACCCATCCGTTGGGTGAAAATTTTGCTGGGCACGGGTTCTGGTGAAATGAATTATCGGGTTCCCAGCTCCGTTTCTCTCTCTTTGGAAAAATTTTTTCGATCGGATTGAATTGTATTTTTCCCAGTAAAATGTGAAGAACAGTTCCTAGTTCGTGGTTGATATTCTATTTCCACTTCCCATCGATTGGACAACCGAACAGTCACAGAAAAAAATAAAATTTTGAGTTGTATAAACCACGCATCCCACGCCCGTGGGCGCCGAAAGAACACGCCCTTATTTCAAGTATACATGAAATCTAGGCAGAGAAAACCAGGAGAGACCTGAAATAAACGCCTACAAGGCGTACAGTACATCGATCAAAACAAAAGCAACCAAGTATACACTGAATATAAAACTGAAGTCACAAGTCAAAGAAGATATATCATACAACCATCTGAATGCCACAAACAATATACAATTTGAATCCTGAAGGAACTTCCCCATTCCTGCTCGACTTAAACAACAAGAACGATTTCTGTTGTCCTATATTCTAATAAGTTATACTGATTTACTTTTTGCAAACATCTCTTGATCAGCAGATTTTATTGTCTCAATCTAGTTAATACGTACATATTTTAATTAGTGAACTTCTCTATTGGGTCCATGGGTTAATTCTGCATTAAATCCAACTAAACAGCTAGTGAGCAAAGAATGCATCTATTTACAGTCCTACACGAGAGGAGAGTGATTCTTCAATTCTCCTGATGACAACACTCAGGCTATGGCCGGCTTCAAGTGCCTCGACTGCAGCACTGTGTGCTTGTTTGTGCCACTTGAGAAGGTTGTATGATTGCATCACTGACCAGCGAGCCCGGTTCGCCATCTGAGATTAAACAGAACAAATATTTAATACCTGAGCAACAAAAGCAATCTACTTCATAATACTGAACAAGCTTTACAGTCTAAATTTATATTACGACCAGTACTAGCTATTTTAGGTCTAAAATGCCTAAAATATATTATATTTTGGTGGGAACTTCTTTCAATTTCACTTATTATCTTCAGAAATTAAAAACCTTGACCCCGGAAATGTATTAGCAGTCATTGAAAGATACCCAAAACTCAACAAAATTAAACAAAACATTCCAAGAAAAACCCACAAGTAAAAATTATTGGGAAAAAAAGGACTGCAGATTTACAATAAAGTGCTTCAGGTGTCCTACAACCAAAAGGGAACAAAAGAATAAGAGAATAAACAAAGTAAATGAAAAACACAAACAAAGCTTAGGAAGCACAGAATGGGACAAGTATGAAAAAGAAAACTGGTCCCAATAAATCCAAATGCAATCAAAAGAAAACCAAACCATGGCATCTGAAACTAGACAATTATTTTGGTAAATACAAAAAAAGGAGGTTCATATATCTAACCTCTGGCACTGACATAGGAGGTTTGAGAAGAACACACAAACTCCTGAACAAGTTCTCGTCATTCTCTCCTCCTTCAGCCTCACCATAGATTAGTGCCTCTGCTGCTATTCCAGCAAAAAGTACCATACAGTATCTGCAAGATATACCAACCAGAAATAGTAATTGCAGTTTATGAATTTCTTCCTCTCCTGGAGCACAGACAGAACATAACTCCACAATGTGCCAAAGGGCAGTTTAGTCAAATTCTATTAATTTCACCTTTGTTTGTAACAATTTAGTATTTATTATATGCAAACATGTTACCCACCAGTTGCAGTGTGAAAAATTTGCAAATAGCTCATTTGACCTAGTGCTGAGAAAAAAACTGATAATGCTGGTGCCACAATACTAGATCCGATAAAACAAGACAACACCAGACCCGATAAAAGCACGATGTCAGTATGTATTGTGTTTGTAGTATTTAAAAGAAAAATCAATGCAAAAAAAAATGAACCTAGCTTAATGTCATTTTTTTAAAAGAGCCCCCCTGTCAATAAACCCTCTCTAAGCATCATATCTATTCAACAATTAATACTTATTTACAACTTTACCTGTCAAAAGCAGTGCTGCTCAGTCGACCTTCAACAAGTTCATTTTCCATATTTTCATCCCAAAATTGAGTTCCTGCCTGAGCATATAAAATAAAATGGAAACAAATTTTGACAAAAGTTATTCTTAGCACATCCCATTTACCAACATACAAACATATCCGAAAGGAGAGAATGAGTACCTGCCCTTTGATGCCCATTCTCAAAGCCACAAAAGGATCCAAAATCACTCCTCTTATTGGACAACCCATCAGATAAGCTGAAAATAAATTTTAGCGTTCTGGTCAACCACTCAATTGTCAGTGCTAAGAATTAACAGTAACTGATTACACGCTTTTGTCCTGCCAAGAAGCAATACTTATCTTCTATGTAATATAGTATGTTTAACAAGGACTACCATTGACATAGTATGTTTACTTGCATAAATAAGTGCAAATTTACTTAGATTAAACTTTAGGTACACAACTAAGGCCAATTCAGGCTCAATTGCACCAATATGAACTTAAGTCGAGCTTAATTAATTTTGCAATGCAAATTCCAACATAGCAATTTGTGATGAACCAAACACCAAACTTTCAACATAATATAGAACTTAAGAACTATGGATTAAATTAAATTTCCACATATGGTCCATAAACAATAAAATTTTGCAGTATAAACTAGTAACAACCCAAAAAGCTAAAGGGAAAAGACCCAAAGGAACCACATAATTCGTGGTATGTTCGAAAGTGAAACTTACCGGTAAGAAGATGCCCAGCTTCATGGATGAGTATGCGGCGCTTATGTGGAGGCCAGAAGGAGGAGATTTGAGCAAGGCACGTGCCCCCAAGAAAAATAGCATCAGCAGTCACCAGTGCAAGAATGGCTGCCAAATTTGGTCGAATTTCAATGCCCTGGGAAACCAAAAATGAGGAACCTCCAAGGAATGCAACCAAAGCAATCTGAGAGGTTCCAGAAGTGCCCCACTTCTGCGGAGCAAGCTTAATAGCTGAAATAGAAATAAAATTTACAAAGAAACGTGGATTGAGATGGAAGGACAATCTTACTATTGGTGTTTATTCTGATGCTACAATAATCCAAAAACAAAGAAAATAACTCTTTGAGGACTGGAAAAACAGCAATTATTGGCAAAGTTTTCCTTTGACAGAATGGTAAGTAGTTATGGCTTTGGCTGAATTAAGACTTAAGTGAAGCTATGCTCTCTCATTTTGCATTTATAGGGTGTGTTTGGATGGTGAAAGGATTAGTGTAAGAATAGCTCTGTTTGGGTTAGTAGTTGAGATTTGAGAATAGTGTGAGGTTAGTGATATCTCGGGATTTGTGAGAAGAGTGCTAATTTTTACTATTCCGGGTTAGTAAAATGTTGTTTGGATAGAAATTTGAGAACAGTGGATAAAATAATTAAAATAATTAATTATTTTTTAGTATTTTATTTAATAATAATATTTATTAATACTACTCCATACTAATATAAAAGAAAAAAAAATTATTATTTTCACTACCCTCATGGACGCTAATCCGCTAACCCAACGTTTTCTATGGGTTAGCGGATTAGCATTGTTCTGTTGCTATTCTCGATTTTAATTTTGTGTTTGGATGGTTGCTAACCCGAGAACATTACGGTTATTCCTAGAAAGTGTTATTCTACACCATCCAAACACACCCATAGTGAATAGTTTAACCAACTGGAACGGTAGCAGCTGTTTAGTCCTCACCTTCCAATCCAGTATATTCCTTTAAGACCATTGGAGTGACCTCCCTTGGTCCTTCAATTACTGTGGAGAAGCAAAGAAACATTAGGCATTTCTTGACAGCACTCTTAGTGGGACATAAAAATGGTGAACAATCAATTTCAGATGAAAAACAACAAACAGATTAGTACTGATTATAGGACAATAAATTTACTTGAAACTCTTCAAGGAAACAATAACAAAACTAGATAGAAAGGCTATAAGAGACTGAAGCAACTAGTAAGCAGTCATGTACAAAAATACTGGTATATCCAGAACTACTGACCAATGCAGCATTGAGAACCAGTTGAATTCGGAGTAGTGTTCTTTACTATTTTCTCAGTTATATGTAGCGAGATTGACAAATATTTTGATAAATTGAATGTACTGACATTTAACTTTTAGACTTAAGCAGTGAAGTCACAGAAGAGCGTTTCAATTTTTTGTCAAAGATATACCTATATCCCTGCACTTTCCAAAATTTCTCAAGAGACCCCTATTTTGGAGAAATCCATAAGCACTACCAACAAGCCTCATATCATCAGCATTCAAGCAAGTATCCAGTACTTCCCAATCCCTCTCAGGTCTCGCCCAATCCAGCCCACCGAACCCAGAGTTGATATTCAAACCAGGATTCGAAATTTTGGAAGAATCGATCAAAGAGGATGGGGCTGATTGGAGGAACCGGAGCGCACGAGCGAGGTCCTTGTCTCTCACTGCGTCCTCGTACTCTCGCCATTGTCGGAGAGCCTTTACGCGGGAGCGGAGGTGCTGAGGCTTGGAAGAGGGAATAAATTGAAGGGGGGAGAAGAAAGGTGAATGCCTAGTGGATGGATGGAGGTTGAAAGAAGCGTGAGAGAAGGAAGAAGCAGCAGCCATGGAGTGATTGCACAGTCAGAAACTCAGAATTGCACGAATCGTCGATAGATGAATTATGATTCCAGGCACAGGCGTGTCTAAGTGACTTAGAAAAGTGTTTCTAAGCGGGCACAGCCGCACAGGCCCATGTAGCTTTGACAGAGAAAGGAGTTACTTACACCAGTTGATTTCAATATTAATAAGCCAGATCATAGAGTTTGTTTTGACACTTCATAAAATAATAAAAAGTAAAAATAGATTTATTATTCTGATAAATTAATTTATCAAATAAATTTTAGACTAAGTATAAGAATGTTAATCCGGTATACTAACTTATAGGTAGAATACCGAATTAGCTCCGTCGTAATAGCGATTATTATTTAATTATATTATATTATATTATTATATTATGATTATAATTTATTATTATTATATTATATTATGATTATAATTTATCATTATATTATTATTATTAAATTATGATTATGATTATGATTATGATTATGATTATGATTATTATTATTATATTATTATGATCATGATTATTTATTATTATATTATGTTATGATTATAATTATATTGTTATAATTTGATTATAATTATTATTATTATTATTATTATTATTATTATTATGATTATTATCATCATTATTATGATTATTATCTATAATTATTCATATTTTAGTATCATAATTATTCATATTTTATCTATTCTGATTAACAAATGCCAAACAATATTTTCACTCTTCCAAATAATCAAGAATATAACTCTTTCAAAAAATATTATTTTATCTCTTTCAAAATTATCATTATTCCAAAATTACTCCTTAATTTGCCAAATAGACCCTATAATAAATTGGAAGTCACTTGAAAAGTAAATGGGCAAGTTAAAATGTATTGCAAGTAAATTGAAGAAATTAAAACAAACATGAAATATGATAAACACGATTTTCATTGCTGATGATTGTAACTATCTGATAGCGCGTACCAATTAAGAAAAGTCTAAAGTAAAGAAATAAACTTTGAACTATACATTACTCCGATACCGTGGCTACATACAAGGTGAGATTAGAGTTTGTTACTGTTTAACTATCAAGGTTCTTTTAATTTTGAATTGAAGCCTCTAATTTAAAGTTTTGTCGATGGAATCTCACTTTAGATTAAATTGCACTGTTCATGATTAACTAAGCCACAATTCATGATTATCGTAGGCAGATAGAGAATGTTATGCAACAATAATTATGCGAAAACAAGAATGGTTTAAGATCAAGGATTCTTTGCTCTCTTGCGAGGATTATGTAAAATTGAGGGATCTCTCGTAAAAATGATAATTTATTTTTATTTTTCTTCCATCTATTTTTTGGTTTGATACTAGGAGAAGCCTAAACTATCAAGCTATACCAGTTGAAAAAAATATTGAAATTATCTTTAATATCTGTGCAAGATGTATCATGTAAGATTCAATAGAAACTTGAAATATTATTTACAAAAAGTCAAAAAGTAAAACCTGAAAATAAACACTCCACATTGTTGCTATTAGAAAAGGAGTGGGTATGGTAGCGCGCATGGTGTTGCTTCTAAAGGAAATAGAAAAGAATGAGACGAAAAAACATTGATTTGATTTGATTTTTATTTTCTATTTCTCTCATTACATCATATATCTCTTTATATAAAAAAAAAAAAAACTAGCTGTCTCTTTATAACATACTCATATGAGTCATCTATCTCTAACAACCTAATCGAACATCCTAATAGTCTAAAGACTCATTAGTTTTGTTCGCCATTTCTTTAGAGCTAGAGTCGTCTAATGAATGATGAGTTTCTTTTATAAAAACGTGGAGCTTGTCCCTCAATAGCTCAAACCTTGCTCGTGGCAAGCTTTTGGTGAAGAAATCTCCTATCTGATCAGTGGAGCAGATAAATTTGACTTGAAGTTGGCAAATAGCCATTTTTTCTCTAACGAAATGAAAGTCAAGCTCAATGTACTTTGTTCGAGCATGAAGAATTGGATTGGAGGCGAGAAAGGTCGCACACAAATTGTCACACCAGAGAGTAGGTGCTTGAGAGGGCAGAGAATGTAATTCCTGGAGCAGCGAATTGATCCAAAGAATCTTTGACGATGTTACAGCAAAGCTTCGATACTCGGCTTCAGTTGAGGATCGAGAAATTGTTGATTGCTTTTTGGGAGACCAAAAAATTAAATTGGGGCCTAAATAGATGGCAAAGCCTGTAGTATACCGTATGCCATCAGAGCAACCGGCCCACTCAGCATCACAAGTAAGCATGGAGTGCTAACTGACTTGCTGATTGGACATTCAACCCATAAGATAATGTACCCTGCACATACCTTAAAATTCTCTTAATTATTTTCCAATGCTCATCCGTGGAAGAAGCCATGAATTGAGATATTTTGTTGACAGCAAATGTAAGATCAGCCGTGTTATGGTTGCATATTGAAGTGCTCCAACTATGGACCTGTACAATTGAGGATTATCCATCCTGGTTCCAGCAAATTTGGAAGATGAACACTTATTTTTCATAGGTGTATGACATGATTTTGCATTTGTCATGGAAGCTCCTTCCAAAATGCTAAGGAGGTATCTGGTTTGAGAAAGATGTAGACCAGAAGGAACCTGATTAACCTCAATGCCTAAGAAATAATTCAGTGTATTAGATTTTTAGTAGAGAATTGCTTGCTTAAAGTATGCATCAGCTATTGTATAGTTTGAGGGTCATTTTCTGTTAGTAAAATATCATCAACATAAACTAACATATAAAGAACTGTTGTAGATGATTTGTAGGCAAAGAGATAATGATTAGATTGTGTAGATGTGAACTAATGAGATAATAGAAATATTTTTAGTTTGGAGAATCAAGCTCTTGGAGCTTGTTTGAGGCCATACAAAGCCTTCTTGAGCTTGCAAACAAAATGAGGATTAATGGGGTCAACAAAACCTGATGGTTGTTCTATATAAATAGTCTCCTTAAGATCTTCACGCAAGAAGACATTGTTCACATCAAGTTGGTGAATATATCATTTGTGTGAGAGAGCCAAAGTAAGAACAATCATGTTTGTTACTGATTTGACTACAGGGCTGAAAGTCTCATTATAGTATAATCCTTCTTGTTGACTATAGCCTTTGGCAACTAAATGTGCCTTATATCTCTCTACAGAATCATTAGCCCTAAGTTTCACCTTAAATACCCATTTTGCCCCTATAACATGAGCACCATAAGGTGGTGGAACCAAATCCCAAATGGAGTTATGTGCTAAAGCAATCAATTCCTCAGCCATGGCATGCCTCCAATGAATATTCTTGGTTGCTTGAGAATAATAAGTGGGTTCCAATTTGTCTGATGAAAGTTGAGTGGCATACACATGATGATCAGAAAATTATCTTGGTTTGAGAGTTCTTGTCTGAGACCTTATAACCATAAGGTGATATGGAGTGATAACATGGTCCATTTGTGGAAGTGGAGAGTTATCAGAAGATTGAGAAGATGAAGGTGTTGAAGAGGAAGGAAGAATAGAAGGCTCAGTGGAGAAAGGAGGTGTGGAAGAAGGTACAATAAGTAGAGGTGAAGTAGAAATAAGTTGTGGGTTAACTTCAGTTTCATCAGAATCAAGAGAAGAAAAAGAAAATTTATGCTCATTAACACACAACATGTTTGGAGATATATATCCATTTTGTAGGCAAATGATAGTAGTAATAACTCTTGTGAATATTGGAGTACCTAAGAAATACACATGGATCAAACTGGGCTTTAGTTTGTAATTGGTGTAAGGTCTCAGTAAAGGAAAACAAATACAACTTAGAGTATGCATCATAGAGTAATTAGGTTTTTGTGAATTTTTTTTTGAAAGGGAGATAGAGCATTTGCAGGTAGAGATGGTAGTCTTTTTATCACATAAACTACACTCTCAAAGATTAAATCTCAGAAGTGAAGAGGTATAGAGACATGAAACATATTTGCCAAGCCTAATTTCATAATATGCTTATTTTTTCTCTCAGCTAGGTCATTTTGCTCAAATGTGTATGGACGTGACACCTGAAAAGTGAGTTCTAAAAAAGTTTTCATCAAGGGTTTAAATTCAATATCACATCACACTGAAAAACCTTAATCTTAAAAGAGAGTAAATTCTCAACTTTCACTTTGAATTTTTCAAAAATATATGGGACATCATACTTGCAAGCACAGGGATAAACCAAGTGAATCTGGTAAATTCATCAATGAAGATTACATTATATGTTGCCTTTGTTAGACGCTATAGGGACTAGACCCTATAAATCTGAGTGAATAACTTGAAAAGGCTGAGTAGCAGCAGTTTCAGAGGGAAAAAATGGTAATTTATGTGCTTTTGCCTTATTACAACTAAAACAAAAAGAAAAAGAGGATTGAGGCTTTATTGAAATAGCTTTTGCCTTCCTCAAAGTATCTATTATAATGCTAGAACAATGAGCAAGTCTAAAATGTCATAGGTCATGAGATGACTGTGAAGCTTGAAACGCTTGGTGCTGATGATGAGTAGAAGAGAGAGAGGAGTGATCTTGTAATGGCCATTATGCAAGATGCCATAAAGCAAGATTCTGTGAGTTGCTTGATCCTTTATAAAATAAGAATGTGATGAGAATTCCACAATAACATTATTGTCAAGAATTAATTATGAAATGCTCAGGAGATTCTTGGTAATAGCTAGTACATGCAGTACATTTCTCAACACTAATGATTTAAAGGGAGTATGAATTATAGCAGTGCCTTTGTGAACAATTGACAGACTTGTATCATTGCCAATGTGAACTATTTCATTGCCCTTGTATGAGTGAGAAGAGAACAAATTATTGATGTCAGCTGTCACATGAGTGCTGGCACTTGAGTCAATATACGAAGGCACTGGATGATCTAAGGAAGATGATAGAGATGAGGGTTCGGCTACAAGTGCTTGTTGTTGACTTGCTGGAGCTGTATATCTGACATCAAATCTATGGTAACAATCTAGTGTTCCATGAAATTTCTTATTGCAAATCCGGCAAAGTGCTAGACCTTGGCCAAAATTGGACTGACTGTTGTATTGACTGTTGTTGTATTGATTATTGTATCTTCTTCGTCATCTTTCATGATTGTTGTAACACCCTCTTCCTCTACCACGATTTGAATTTGAATTGTATTGAGGCTGATCTGTATATTGAGATTTGAACATGGTATAATAGGCTGTTAAGTTTTCTTGAGAAAAATCTGATTCTATTGGGTTTGTAGTGAGGTGAATTGATGTGGTGGATGTAGTTCTTAGATTGGTGAGCAGTTGAGCTTCATGAAAGAGAAGCAAGCCAGACAACTCAATCATGGATAGAGAAACAAATCTCATTGAGAGAGCAGTAACAAATGACTCGTATTCAGTGCCTAGACCTTGGAGTGTGCAGAGTATCAGATCATGATCTGATACATTAGTACCTATGCTCCTCAATCGATCAACTATAGACTGAATTTGCTGAAGAAATTGAGCGCAGGTTGAACCCCCTTTCTTTGAGGTTTGCGATTGAAGCTTCAAATCTAAGATCTTAGCCATTGATTGGGATGAATGAATCTGATTAAATGTGCTCCATATTGATGCAAAAGTCTCACATCGCACCACTTGAGCAAGAACATGAGCTGAAATTGAGCTAAAAGATCCAAGCAAGAATCAGTTGATCTTGTTGAATCCAAGTCTCATATGTGGATTGAGTACTTGAACACGAGCTATATCTGTATTAAATTGAGGTGGAGAAGATATAGATCCATCAATGAATCCAACGAGGTCGTGACCACGAAGGACAGGAAGTACTTGAGATTTCTAAAGAAGAAAATTGTCATGAGTGAGGGTGGTGTGGATTTGGTGAGTGAACTGAATTGGCGCAGTTGATCGAACAACCACTGAAAGCACAAAAGAATCTGGTGTCGCCATTGATGAGGCTTGAAAGAAGCGTGAGCTTTAGTTATGCTCTGATACCATAAAGGAAATAGAAAAGAAGAGACGAAGAAACATTGATTTGATTTTTATTATATGTTTCTCTCATTATCATATATCTATTTATATAGAAAATAAAAAATTCTCAGCTGTCTCTTTATAACAGACTCATCTGAGCCGTCTATCTCCAACAATCTAACCGAACATCCTAATAGTCTAAATACTCATTAGTTTTGTTCGTCATTTCTTTAGAGCTGGAGTCGTCCAGTGAATGATGAGTTCCTTCTACAGTTTCTCATTTTATACAACTGTTGGATGTTGTTTCATTTTTAATTGGGGTGTACATTAATTTTTTTCTTTATCAGATATTAACTTATTATCTTTTAAGTTCATTAAAAGCGATTTCAATTGTTTACTAAAATTAAATTTAATTATTTACTTGCCATTTTTATTTTTGGTGGGGATCACTTGATAATGGGTTATTTTGACAATTTTGATAATGAATTTTCAAATAAATACTAAAAAAATTTTAAAAATAAAAAAATCTTATGGATATGTTCTTTTACTTATAGATTGATAATGATTCAAATTTTATATAATTTCATTATCATTTGGTACTCCATCAAGGACCATCAAAATTTTATATACAACGGTTATAATTTGACGGTCTTTGATGGACTATCAAACGATAATAAAATTATATGAAATTTGAATCACCATCAATCTATAAGTAGACGAACATATTCATAAGGTTTTTTTATTTTTAATATTTTTTCATATTTATTTAAAAATTTATTGTCAAAAATTATCAAGATAACCATTGTCAAGTGATCTCTTCCCTTTTATTTTATGGATTGATCTAGTCCAGTGACATATCCTTGACGAAAATTTATAAGATTTTGATGCAAATGAGAAACTACTATTTAAGACATCATTTCATTACTTGTGAAGGACATTTTATTGACTATCAGGTTGTTGAATGCAAATCATTAACTCTTTGTACAGACTTGGAGTGTATTATGCACAAATATAATTTAATATAAGCTCTTGTGCGTGTGTAAAAACTGAATCCATTCCCTTGTCCTATGCAAGGTCTTATATAGGGGAAAGAGAATGTGGGAATCATGGTCGGTTCTCCATGATATTAGTAGATAGTACTGAAAGTAACACTTACATGTATTATCGGTGGACTTGCCTTATTTAGTTATATTATTTTAGGCCATGACCGGTGATTACCGCTATTCATATTAGTGAGCGATTATTAGTATGGTTGGATTCAAGGACCGCAGGATGTTCTTGAGCCCGTAGCTACCTATCTCGAGATAAATTAGCGAAGTGATGTCGAGGTCGGAGATATATGGCTCGAGAGATATATATCTTGCGTAAAGGAGTACCTAAAGCTCTATCAAATGTCATTTTTGGTCTAAATATTTGAGTTTGTAATATCTAGACCTTTAAAACATAACTCTATCATTAGCCTCCGAAATCAGAATTTATTAGTAATGACACTTTCACATTAATACTTGCGTAAATGGACAGAAATATAATATGTAGCACTATCACTTTTGGGTTGCGACTTGCGAATATATTTGTAATACTATTTTTTCTTTATTCTCCATTTTTTTCTTTAGAAGTCCGACATACTTTAAGGGGGGCAAATCTGTCCAATTTATTAAAAAAATAATAACTCAAAATCTACAAATTCAATTCGCTTGAACTTTTAATAACATCTATACAATTATTAAACACGTCCTCAAAAATTCGCATATTGTTTCTGAGCATAACCACAAAAATTAGGGACTGCACAGCTAGGAGTGCAAAATGATCAGTTTAATTAATTTTGAATCGAACCGTTAAATTAAAAAAAAAACAGAAAAAAAATCCATTCTCTGTGAATAATGAAGGAAACAAATCAACTTCAATATGACTTTGCTTTAGATCATCACTGCAAATATACTTCTTATTAGTTACCAGCATAAATTAGTGTAATCATAGCAATGTAAAGTAAATTGTCTTTATTTTACTAAAATTAGTCTTGCATTTTCTTTCCCAAAACAATTACATTTAACAATATATCAAAGTGAAATCAACATACAGAAGAAACATACCATGATGTATTGTCTCTTACATGAGTTTGGCTCATTAGACGAAAACATAAATATTATTTTCCAACCAGCAGATAGAGCAAATTTACATGCAGGATTTAAAATGAACATGTAGAACAAATATCAATTAAGATTGTAGCTTACAAGAGATGAAATGTCCGGAACAAAAGCAATTATAGTGCCATAAAAAGTTATGACTCCCTTGCCAGAAATTGTCTACAGGAAATTCATTTGAGATAAATTTTGGAACCTCAGTAGTCAGTTCCAATCATCGTACTTGCTTCTGGATTAGTAGTGTCATCAACTACTTGAATAGCAGACAGATAAAAATCAAATCAAACATTAAAAGGAACTTCAAATTTTCAAAGTAAACTCAATTACTTCATCATGGGACTCAGAATTAAACCCAATTGCATTCGTAATTCATTGTGCCATCATAAGAGCCAAGGGCATTTGTGTTCTATCAAATGTGTTGCAAAAGATCATGTACATGCAAAAGCCCACACCGCATCAGATAATAGCTAGCCATTCAAGGTTGCCCCAGTTCAAACAGGATCAATTGGGATCCCAAAGTCAAAAATATTAAGAAAAAAATCTTTATAATACAATAATTACATGGTGAACATTGGCCGCATTGAGAAATCAAATATTCAGTAAGTTCACTTATAGATTACAGATACTAGCTTTCAATTTCAAAGACAAATCACAAATTACCTCCAAAACAATTTGAAAACCACATTTAATCAGTTCAAAGTTGCATCATCCAAACAATATGGCAAGTAACCCAACTTCGATCTGTATATGATCCTTATTTGTTGCAGAAAATCACAAACCAAAGAAGCAATTATAAAGAAATGACCAAGTACAACATAACCAGATTAAAAAGTAATCAGGCAGTTTCTACATAAATCTGAGATAGTATGTGGAATTCAGTTGCAAATACTAGAAAAGCTAGGTGTGGTGTGCAAATATATAATAAAATATTAGAAGAAATTTTGCCAAAAAGAAAGGAGAGCAAGGGGGAAAAAGCACATGTAAATATTCTAACCTTCTTGATGGATTGTGAGAGCATATATTGGAAAAAGCCAGCTATACAGTACTGAACTGAATGCAACAAAAAAACATATAATGGAATAATCAAATTTACCATGTCCCTATAATTATCACCTGAAAAACCATATAATGGAATAATCAAATTTACCATGTCCCTATAATTATCACCTGAAAAACCATATAATGGAATATAGTGTGAAGAGTAAACTATCAATTATCAATAATATCTATATGTTATTGAATCACCCTTAGAGTAGTAAAATTAACATTTAGCATACTCATAAAAATAAGCAATTAGAGGACTTAATTATCAATGCACTCCCAAAAAGCTACCTAACATGGAACCTTATGCATTCATGTTTGCAATGACCTATCTAAAAGTATGTTTTAAGCCAATAAGAAGCATCTACCCAAATCAACTCATTGGATGTCCAGCTAATTACCACAGGTTTAAGGGTCTTAACAGTTTAAAGTGCTTAAGACTGCTGAACAGATGCATTGAAATTATGTAATAGAATAATTATTTTATGCGCTGGGCATAACTAATCACACTTACCACAGTGCCAATACATGGTGGTGTGACATCAAACCTAATAAGTTCATTCTTTAAAATTTCACACATTAATCCAAAAAGGAGTAAAAGTGCAGGCTGAGGCTGTGAGGCCTCCATTGAATTCGAAAATGCATACACCCCTCTAGATTTCTTCATTGAAAAGAGGGAAACATGTAAGGAACCTAAATCAATTTCTACTTGTCAAAAACATGTGGCAGCTTTTATAATGCAATGTAACTCATTCAAATTAAAAAATACTGATTGATGCACAATTTATTAACAGGATAATAGAGTTGTGTTTGTGAAAAGAGTGTTACCTCCCGTTCAGACTGTAGGGATTCGGAATGCCCAAATCCTATTAATGCTCAAGCTGCGGAAAGACCGTAGAACAAAAATTTTACTTCTACTTAAGTTAGGGATTAAAGTATGTCGGATAATAACCGAGAGTTACGAGACATTTAATCCTTTACAAAAGACGGTAAAATATTATTTTACTTAACTTAAGCTTAGGGTTAAAGTGATGTGTCGGATGATTACCGAGAGATACACACCTCTTTAAACCTTTATTGATCTACTCCATGATTGATTTCTAAAATATTAATCTACTTAACAATTAAATAGATTAATATAAGATGTTATACCTCGCTTCCAAATTTCAATTGGAATGAAAATCGGCTTGTCTCGGAGCACCAAACGTTTGATGCCTCTGTAGGTTATCCACCAGGACTGACTGAGAGCGGTTTATTTCTTTTGCCAGAAATACCGTAAACCGCGGTTTCTCGCAAAAACACTATTCACCCGAGAAAAGACGAAATAGTACTATTCACGACTCGCAGTAATTCTGTTTCACAAATGTGCAGAAATACCGCAACTTTCGTAAAAACACTATTCACCGATCCCGTGAATTCGAAACAACCGTATACCGAGAGAGAAAGAAAGTCGATTTTGGTGGAACTTTTTCTCTCACCCTACCCCTCTATTTATAGAAAAAGTGGAATTGACAAATTACCAAAATGCCCTCGTGAATAGTAGGGAGGTTTCAAAGTGAAAAGACCAAAATACCCTTAAAGTTCATCCAATTTACCAAAACGCCATTGGGCTTTTTGGTCAAATTACCGAAATACCCTTGGGCTTTTGGACAAATTACCAAAATACCCTTGGAGGTCATCATGGGCTTTTCATGGGCCTTTTTGGGCTTTTCGGTTTTTGGGCTTTTTTCATTTTGGGTTTTTCGATTTTGGGCTTTTAATTATTAATTAAGACTTTAATTATAAATGGGCTTTGGCCCATAATTCAAATCCATAATTAATATTTAAAATCCAAATCAAATATATATAATTGTCATCTACAATTATATTTTTCTATTGTTGTTTTTCGGCGAATTTATACGACGTGTCCAACACGTTATAAATTCAATCGATTTTTGCTTCTTGTCATATCTATGACAAATATAATTATATCATATATAATTAATTATAACCATCTTATTATTAATTATAAATAATTTATAATTAATCAATAAGATTCTCCGATTAACTCCTATACGGTGTGACCGACGGGATCCGTGTTATGTTGGTAAATAGAGTTAAAACCGTTTTAACTTCTATAATCATAGGAGGCATCCGGCGAATGCACTATGACCATCCAATTACACTGATGATGATGTCTTGTACAATATCATGATCCAATAAACTATTTACTTGTGTTTAATTCTTTTCTCATCATTATCGAGATCGTTTCAAGGTAGGTATGTGTCATCCTTGCAAACTTAATCTTTTCTTGATCCCGAGTAAATTATCAAATATAATTACTCTTGTAATTATACTTGCTAGAGATAATCTTACTCTATCAAGGGGCCCAATGATGCTATAACTCGTATAGAAATACGAGGGACAATAGTACTTTTGGCAAACCATCTCTTCCTCAAAGATAAGTTATGTATACCGAAAAGCTACCTTTATAGCCACCTTTTACGGATAACGTTTGGTAGAAATCACACACATACATATCTTATGTAAGAAAGATGAATACCTCATACTTTAGAATTTAATACTGAACGAAAACATTAATGACACGAACACAATTCCATTTAATGTTTCATTCGGTCTATCAAATACGATGTTCCTAGAACATCTATCTATGTGATTAAAATGACAACTCTTTGTCTATGGTCTGTAAAACTTCACCATCATTTAATCCACATACTAATCTGATAACGGTTAATTAGTGTTCCTGCTAATTACCTTGGTTAGTGACTTTTAAGAGTATATTCTATATTATGAAGTTTCACAATTCCAGTCATGAACTCGGAATGATTCATAAATTCAATAATACTCAAGGAAACAAAATATCGTTTAAATATCTAATTCATGAACAAAGCTTTATATAACAAATTTATCGTATTATTGACTTCAAGATTATTACAAACTAACACAGACATTGCAGATGAACCCAATATTCCACAAATATGGCACTGACGTTTTTTATACAGACAATTGTCACACAAAAAGATTTTCATCTCCTACAATTACAACAACAAACTGAAATGTTGGATCGAAATTTCTATTTCAACTTTATGAAGCACCTATATGCACCAAATAAGGACAGAAAAATAAACAAAAAAAAATGAGAAAGGATAGAAGTGTAAGCACCTCATTAGTTTCACAACATAATGTTGGATCTGGAGTCGCATGAAATGGCTTGGCGTGGATGGAGATGGAGACCGTCTACGGAGGATCAGGCGGACACAACCTGACACTACGGGATCTGAGGCTGCAGGGAGGTGGCATAAGCGGAGTTGGATGCGTGTTTCGCCTTGCCTTTCTTAGGTGGCGCCATGGATTTGTCATATACGACAGCAGGAGGAGGTTGATTTTTATGCATGAATAATTAAACCTCCTCACCAAGGGGAATTAGAGAGATTCTCTAGGCTAAGATCGCTATTGCACGAGTGCTCGACCGGTTTCTCCCATCATCGTATATTCCTGATGTCGCCTCATTAGTCCACAGCGTCAAAAACGCAAGGCTAAGATCGCTGTTGCATGAGTACTCGACCGGTTTCTCCCATCATCGTATATTCCTATTGTCGCCTCGTTAGTCCCACAGCGTCAAAAATGTAGAGAAGAGGTGCTTGGGAGCCTTATAAAAGAGGACAGGAGGCTGCAGAGACTTCACTTATCACTCTTGTCTTGACAGGTCGGTGCCTACTGCCTCCATTGCAATTGAGAGCAGCTGGCCTACCATCTACCCAAGTGGCAGAAGGGAAGTAATATTTTTTTTAGGGGATGGATGCGTGAGGGCTACAGAAGAGGGTGCGGGGTCCAGGCAGCAGAGCGTCTGGCCTTGTGCGGGGGAGGGTATGGGGTCCGGGCAGCGTAGCGCCCGGCCTTTGTGCGGGGGTGGGTGCAGGGTCCAGGCAGCGTGGCATCCGGCCTTATGTGGGGGTGGCAACTATATCACTTGGTGTGGTTCTTTTGATTTGTGTGGTCCGATCATTTATTAACGGTTATGATTTAACAATAATAAATAATCTCATGTATTAAAATTTGTGTTTAGATTTTTTCATAATCGTTTGTGATTTTCTACGGAGATCTCCGCACAGAAAATATCGATTTAGGAGGCCTGAGACCAGCGCTTTTCATTGTTTGAATGTTTGAAAATTATTTATTTTTTTTAACAAGAGAGAGAGGGTGACAGCTTTATGTACAAGGGAGAGGCGATTTCCTAGGCTGACCAGCAAGTTCTTCTGTAATTTTAATTTCGTTAATGCATGTCTAAGGATTTCCACTAAAAAAAAAATCACCTGGAGTAGAACTTCGTTATTTTAATATGCAGTTGCATGGATCGTATTTTATTTCATTGAAACAAACAAACTAGTGAATTTTTTGTGTTTCTCAATGATCATATGCTTCTGGGACATATTCCTACAAATGCATAGGTGGATCAATGAAATGACCATCAGAGGTGAAAGTAAATCCGGAGGAATTAATATCTCATGGGCCATGGCCCATTGTGTAAACGTTTAGTTCGAATTCACTGTGCTGCCACTTCCTCTTGCAACTTTGGGTTTAAATTCAATGTTCTGTACATTTTTGTTTCAACCAATCCGGTGATTTCACAGCATCTCTTTGGAAGTCCAAAAATGGAAATAATAAATAAGTAAAGATCAAATTGACCAACTAGAAAGAGACAAATCTTAGAATACATGTATATATAATTGTTCATTTTATTCTCCTTCATTATTTATGAAAAAGACACTGTAAATTTTACAGGCAAGGATTTCTTGCCCCAGGCTTATTCTTTGGTAGGCAAAAAAATAATTATAAATTTGTTTCTCCTCCTTTTCTTTAACACTTATAAACACGAGTTTTTCATGCATTCTGTTTCTCAATTAAAATAAGCCTGCATGACCGGGTGGTTTTACTACATCCATTCAGAGTTAACTAAGTCCAGAGAGAGCTGATGGATTTTAGTTTCAGCGGCGAATGCCAGCGACAAATGCATCGAGTTTCAACCTTAATCCGTGCTTTTTAGTTATTGCGCCGTAGTTATGCACCGTTGGATCCTTTACTAGAAGAACGACAGTTAATCCCGACCGTCTACGTGGCGGCCCCAGAGTGAGACACCCCGACTAGGCAGCCATCTGCGCCACAAGGCCCACAAGGAAAACTCCTGAGTCCTGCCGCAGATTAAAAGAAAATAATTAAATAACAAAATAATTTTAAAGAATGAGGAAAATCTCTCTACGGCTTCCGAGTTCCGACTGGCACGCCAAACTATTTGGTCCTATCATCAAAATAAATCGCCTCCCGTGGGGAAAATGATATAACCATCCGAATCGATATTTTCTGGAGCATTTTTTACGCTTTGGAGAATTTTTTATATAAATTTTTGATTAATTATCAACGTTTTTAATTTAATAATAATTTTTTTTTTGTATATTAAAATTCATATTTAAATTTTTCTATAGCTGTTCAAACTAACTTGAGCCGTATAGATTAATCTTTATAATCTCTACAGAGACAAAAAAAAATACTTCAAAGAATCTCTAAATATTTCTTTAATGATTATGGTCTCAGACTCTCAAATATATCTGCAACCCTGACCGTAGTTGTCATTTTATGATCTTTTGAGAATTTTTTTAATAATTTTATTTTTCATCAATTAATCTACTTTTAGTTCATAACACAAATGATTCTCAAATAAAAGCAATCAATGATGTTTAAAGAAATATTTACCTAGAAAAAGTGCAAATATTTACCTATAAAAGCTACACTAACGATATGTTACCCCTCTTTCTGTAGATAGAATTTGAGTAAATGAATTAATCTACTCAAGTGATAATACAGGTATGAACTTACAATCATCAAATTATCAGATTTAATTTAGATGAAACGAGTTGCTACAACCAAACTATTTGGTGACAAATCATTTTGAAACATTACATAACTAGAGCATCCTAAATTTCTAATCAGCTCAGTTTTCGGCCCGATCGACACGCGTGCTCCCACCGAAGACTCGTGGGATCAGATTAATGCACATGTAGCCACGTCACCGACTGTTTCGGCCGGTTCTTCTTGGCAATCGGCTCCATTCCCTTTGCACTGAAGAGAAGTAAACCAAATTCCTTTTTTTCGCGATCGCAAATAAGCATAAATCTCTCGGGTATTAATTTACTTCACGACAACAATAATTACGGTTTTGTACAAGCTACAGCCGTGGCATTTTAAAGTAATGTATTGTAGATGATATAAGTATATAACAACTGCGCGTCATTCTTTGTAGATAATAGTAAATAATTTTTGTGACCGTTTCTTTCCTTTTTTTTTTCTTTCTCCAAGTAATAATTTTTATGAGCGTCTCTTCTTTTTTTTTCCTTCTCCAAGTCGCTCCTCAAGGCGTTTCTGGATCCTTCTGTTTTCGCCGTGTTGTCGTGTCGCATCCAAAAATTTCTAGGCTTGAGTTGCAATTTGCAAACTTGTTTGATTTAATTTTCTGCTCTTACGTAGTGCGCAAAAATTGACAATTATTATCTCTTTTCTTGAAGTTGAAATTGACAATATGTACGTTCCCGAAGGAAAATAAACAAATCAAGAAAGTGTCACAAAATTGACTGGTATTTATTTTGTAGTTAAATTTCTTCGCTCACGGCCTTACATTATAGTCAACGAGGATTAAGAAAAATGGTAAAAATCTGATTGACTAATAAAGAATGTCGATATTTAAAATATATATTTTTGAGTATATTCCGACGAAATTTCAGGACTCTTAACACAATTCTAATTTGATAAGTATGTATACGGTGTATGTATAACCGTATAGGATATAAGAGTGTTAATGACTAAAGTACAGATGATAATCATTCATTCCACTCACTCCAGGCAGGATAGAATAATATTTTGGTTACAATAAAAGAGGAGGAAATTGTTGCCTGCACTCGGTGCATTCTACAAAATTCTATTGCATACATTTTAGCCCATAATTGTTCCATTAATCAGTGATCATTCTGCATTTCTACTATTACTATTTTCTTTGTATATTACTTTTCCGTATTTCCCGTATATAAAATAGCTAGAATTTTGTGAGAGACCACTGATTCCAAATCCAGGTCCAAGCTACGAAAGAAACCAAGTTGCTTTATAAATAGCACCACCCCATCTTTTTTGTTCTCCATTCCATCTCCGTTCTTCACTGTTAGCCTTGTTATCTCAAAGCCAATTCATCAGCAAATCGGTAAGAACTCTGGCTTAAACCCTAGACTTATACCTCCTGCACCTTATCCGATCCGGATCTATTACTATAATATCTTCTTCTTGACCTTCTGACCCGATCGAGTGTTTGTTCTATCTTTGTCTTCCGTTTTTTACAGTGTGAAAAATGGCCATAAAGAAGAGCGTTGGATCGCTAACGGACGCGGAGCTGAAGGGGAAGCGGGTGTTCGTCAGAGCCGATCTGAACGTGCCTTTGGATGAAAATCAGAAAATCACTGATGATACCAGGATCCGTGCGTCAGTGCCTACGATCAAGTATTTGATTGATCGTGGTGCCAAAGTCGTGCTTTCCAGCCACTTGGTGAGCCACCCCCCCCCCCCCCTCCTCTTTTATGTGTGTTTTAGTTGTTTTTGGTAATAGGTGAGTCGATCCGAGTATTTTCTTTTCTTTTTGTATGATCTGTGGTTAAATATAGAGTTAAAACTAAGGATTAGGCAGAGAGCCGGAGAATGATGAGGTAATTTTTAGAGATATTGAGTTGAGATTTGAGAATAAATTTGTGCTATTAGTTGCTAAATTGCTGGAGGAAATGCAGTGCAGGAAATCATGCTGTTCCTTGTTTTTCTGTTCTGTAATAACGTTTTTTAAGGTTTTTGAGGAGGAAAATAATGGCAGTAAAACTTGATTGATTTATGTTCCTCAAAAGTTAGTGAGTATGAAAAAGTGAAAGGGGGGAAACTTTGTGTTTTTTCTGGTGGATCGAATGCGATGCTCTGTGGTCTTGATGTTGATGTCTGAGTTTGACAAAAAAAATGTCATGGTATCCCATGGTGAAATAATGTCTTCCTTACACATGACCCTTTAATTAAGGTCACATGCCTGGGAAACTTAATTGCTGACATTTATTTTGCATTGATTTCGGCCTTTATAACACACACTGTTGGACACCAGAAAATGAGTTATCTTAATTCATGCAATATCCAGAGTGGATATCTTTAGTTTGCTCTTCAAATTATTTTTTCAGACAGTTACAACAAATTAGTTCTGCTTAATATTTTTTCTTAATGAATATTTAGAAACATTAGTACATTCTTTTATGCAGAAATCATTGTCAAATTAACAGCATTTGGTCGAATATTTGAAAAAAAAATTCTTACATTATTCACATTTTAAATCTATGTTTTCTTCGAGATGGAAAGTGGACAGAACTTTAGTTTTAAATATTGTAGAGTGTGTTTCTAGAACATTGGCAAATACACTACCCTTGGTTTGACTTCGGGTATTTTCTATATTGTTTATCTATCATGCATACCATAGAGGTCATAAGAGCTTACAAAATCTTTTTCATTTGCTAAAAACAGTTGCAGCATAACAACAACAAGGCCTTTAGTCCCAAATAAATTCCTAACATTTGTTTAATGTTACTGCTAATTCATAGTATCACATAACTTCCAGTGTCTCTTGGCTATAGCCTGATATTCCAGGAAAGGATGAGTGGATGACTATTATTCAATTGAAATATACAGGTCACTAATAATGCTTTTTGTGTGCCTTGCTTATGAAATAGGTTAGTATTATTGTATCAGTAATGTGATGTCATTGCAAATCATAAGCAAGTTTCAGATGAATTTTTGTGTCACTTTAACTTAATAGCAGTTTAAAAAATGTGTGCTTCTTTAAATAGGTGGTGACAGACATGCATTCTACTTCTTAAGTTCATTTCCTGCTTGATACATTATTTTCCTGACAAATGCTATTTTGAATTTCAGGGACGGCCAAAGGGTGTCACACCTAAGTACAGCTTGAAACCTCTTCGTGCCCAGGCTCTCTGAACTCCTTGGTGTAGAGGTATGCTCTGATTTTCAGGTTCTTCAGCCTGTTTCAAGATGTGTTCTTTTTTTCCGAGTTGCTTTTGTCATGTTGAGTACTATGGTAGTGTGTTGTGGACCAGTGTGGTTTTGGCTTTGAATTGGCTCAGTTTACTAGTTCTGATTGAATTATGAGGTGATGTTCCAGCTGATTTTTTTCCATTCAAATCGATTAAATTTTGTTTTGTTCATGTCATTCATGTTTGGGAGAGATCATATTAATACAATTTATTTGATGGGCTATCAAACAACACTTAAATTGTATTAAATTTGAAACACTGTCAGTCTATAAATTTAATGAGTACATCTATAGGCATTTTTCTATTTTTTTTAAGATGTTCTTCGAATGTATTTGAAATCCCATTTTTAAGATGGTCGAGCATTGTCAAGTGATTCCGCCTATTCATGATTAGGTATAGGTCATTCAAATAACTTAAGGTGGGGTTATCTGACCTAATTAGGTTCCTGGGTGGTTTAGGTTACTGAAGTATGAAAGCATTTCAAGGTTCATGCTGGATTTGTTTCTGTGAGGTCTAACAACCTTTTACTGTCAAACTCAGCTTTACTATTCAACTTTGGCACAATTGGTTTCATCTGCTTAGTGCTAAAGGACTTCATACAGCTAATAAATAGATTTGGTCATATTTTCTTGTTCAGTTAGATGAGTAAATTTTGTGAAATGTGAGTTTGTGCTCTCCACTGATTTATAAACATTTTTACTTGCAGGTTGTGATGGCCAATGATTGCATTGGTGATGAGGTTGAAGCTCAAGTAGCTGCCCTTCCTGACGGTGGTGTTCTCCTTTTGGAGAATGTTCGCTTCCACAAGGAGGAAGAGAAGAATGACCCTGAGTTTGCCAAGAAGCTTGCAGCTCTTGCTGACTTGTATGTAAATGATGCTTTTGGTAGTGCCCACAGGGCTCATGCCTCCACTGAGGGTGTCACCAAGTACCTCAAGCCTGCTGTTGCTGGTTTTCTTATGCAGAAGGTACATTCTTTTTATGTTTTTCCTTTGGTGGTCCATGAGAGAATTTTGTTTTCTAGATGGACTTACTGTGTTATGTAGAAGTAGCGTTCATGTTTGTAAAGTCAGAGGTGAATGTTAACATGTTATTATCCTACTGCATGGTTTAACCAAGATGTCCTGCATAATTTTTAAATTTTATTCTAGAATTAAAATTCTAAAAATGTAGGTGACTTCTACTTTGTGGCATTTTGGAGAACAAGCCAGATCCTTTATGAGCCCATTATGTATGCTGCTTTCTTTTTCACATCACCATTGGCAGTAACCTCATACTAATGATCTCTATCTACCTCTCTCTAATTTTCAATAGGAATTGGACTACTTGGTTGGAGCTGTTGCCAACCCAAAGAAGCCCTTTGCAGCAATTGTTGGCGGCTCCAAGGTATCAACCAAGATCGGTGTGATCGAGTCCCTGCTTGGGAAGGTTGACATCCTTATCCTAGGTGGTGGTATGATTTTCACCTTCTATAAAGCCCAAGGATACTCAGTTGGATCATCCCTTGTTGAGGAGGATAAGCTTGAGCTTGCCACCACCCTCCTTGAGAAAGCTAAGGCTAAGGGTGTTTGCCTCCTCCTCCCCACAGACGTTGTTATTGCTGACAAGTTTGCTGCTGACGCCAACAGCAAGGTTTGATAATTTATTTGTCTTTCAAGTTCAAAACCACCACTGTGCATCTATACATTGCTCTGTTCCTCTTTTATTTTTTCTCTAATTTCCTTTTGACCTGAGATCTGAACTTAAGAGTCAAGTCTTTTCAAAGCTTATTTGAATTATAGAATTTACTGTAGCATGATGCTAATTGTGGCAGTGCTTATTTCTCTAGGTCGTGCCAGCATCAGAAATCCCTGATGGATGGATGGGTCTTGATGTGGGGCCTGACTCTATCAAGCTCTTTAATGAAACCTTGGATACCACTTTGACTGTCATCTGGAATGGTCCCATGGGTGTCTTTGAGTTTGAAAAGTTCGCTGCTGGTACTGATGTAAGTTGGTCATCCCTTTTTCTTTTTCTTGTTGGTAATTTCCATGTAGTTGAGGAATTATGTTAATTCGTTTCACTTTTTCTTGCTTAAAGATTTTATATTATTATCTGGAAATGAATTCATTTTGCGCAGAGCAAGTAGCTCATCCTTAATTTATCCTATTAGAAAAGATGATATCTGGGACTGTAGGTTTATCCCACGGCTGGTAGTAAGTTTAGGCCCTCCCAAGGAGATGTATTCCCTTGAAAATAAGGGTTTAACATGACCCTTGTTTCAGGAAAAGAAAAATACCTAGAATAGTCTGTAAGATTAGCTGGCTATAAACGCTTTCCTTTTGAACTTATCTTTTGGTGCTTGATTATAAAAATGAGGTTAAACTGAATTGGGCAAGCATCTGACAGCTAGTAGCTCAGTATCACGGAATTAGTTTAAATTGAATTTAGAAACAACAGGTATTTTTAGCTTAACGAGGACTGCTTTAATTCCATCATGTTCTAATATATGATCTTCATTATCACTTTACATTGAGATCTTGCTTGAGCAATCTAACTTTTTTTGTACGAACTGTTTTGAGAACAATGTAAATGTTTTGACATGACTGACTTTAACCATTGGCATCCACAGGCTATTGCTAAGAAATTGGCTGAGCTAACTGAGACCAAGGGCATCACGACCATCATTGGCGGCGGCGACTCTGTTGCAGCTGTGGAGAAGGCTGGCCTGGCCAGCAAGATGAGCCACATCTCCACTGGTGGAGGTGCCAGTCTTGAGTTGCTTGAGGGGAAGACTCTTCCCGGTGTTCTTGCTCTCAATGATGCTTGACTAACTTTAAGCCGTATTTAAGTTTCTGGTTCTAGTTCTAAGAGGCGTCCTCCCCCTTTGTTTCAGATATGTTCTGATGTTGCGACTCTAAAAAGTTTTGCTAGTTTTATATGCCATCTGGAATAACAAACACTGTTACAATAAGTTATATTGCTTGATGTTACAGAATTCGAGTGTTTGATTTTTCTTTTTGTTTATTGTGTAATGGGTGTCCATTTGATGTTTGTGTGTATACCGACTAATAATGCTGATACGGTAGATATGTGTTCAAAGATAGTACTGCTTCCTAGAGGTTTCAAACCATTCTGCTTGTAGTTCTGCTCTTGAAATAGCTGCAACTGGTTGGTTCCTGCTTTGAAAGAAGAATGCTAGACAAGAAAGGCTTCCTGGCCTTTCCTGTTGAAGGGAACAGCTCAGCTCCCTTCTAAAATTTTCTGGGTCTAGATAGAATTTGGTGCCGTCATTTTACGATTTCTCCGTAATAACAAATCGGACCACTTGGCAATCATCTTATCCGGTGCTTCTTTATCCATGTGAACTGAAAGAAGAGAACTGAAGGGATCACTTTGTGTCGATATCAGCTATCATAGTTGAATTATAGCAGCGGTCATTGAGATGCTGACTGTGGAACCTACATTTCAAAAAACACCCTAACTCTCCCATGAATTTACTTTGAGCTATTTAAATCAATCCGATATCTGACCCTAACCCTACCATGAATTTACTTTGAGCTATTTAAATCAATCCGATTTGTAAAAATGTACTATATTTTTCATGACAAAAAAATCAATCCGATCTGTAAAAATGTACTATATTTTTCACGACAAAAAAATATATGACGGCGAATACAGATCTAGATTACAAGAATCCCATAAGATGTCTATAGTTACCGACTCAAGGCAAACAAAATGCTTCGTATGTGCGTGTGAGGTAAAGGAAAACCAAATGCTAACGGAGACCAGAACCTAAAATATGTACGTAATTACTTAGGCAGGCATCAAACCATCAGCATTCAAGTTGAACAGATTTGAAACTTAGAATGATTCAAACGAACGCGAAAATCCAACAGATGCGACATAATTTGCCAATTGCCACACTTCTACAAGGGCGTACTTTGTGTTATTTTGATATGTTATCAGAATTCTTTCTCATTAAACTGCAGTTTTTGTAGGTACCAAATAGGATCAAGATGACACAAATCAAAGAGTTTATGACTTGTATAACAAGTAGGTTTTGTAATTTCTTCTTATCCATGTTGCTTTCCCTGTACAACTCAACAGAGAATTTGCAATCCTGGTGTAGTTCTATGAGAAGCACCAGTTTTGAATTAATCATGTGTTTTGTTTAGAAGTCTTAAGAGGTTTGTACAGACAGATGACATTTTAATCATTTGCCAGGATAGAGCATGCTCTCTAAAAGCAAGGGCCCAGGAAAAAAAAAAGCTGGGAATGATAGAGAGCGTGTGGAAGTGGAACTTATGATATGGGTCTAAGTTCTTTTGAAATGGGCCGTCAGGGACAATAGCCCTTCTCCTAGACAACTTTCTAGAATTTTGGATTTTGTATCGCAATTACCAAGTCAGGCAAAAGGAGTATTTATACAGTGGAAAGCCGTTATTTTTTTTATTACATGCATAATTTGTGCATTTGTGGCCTCATTCGTGGCTCTGCCATTGTTTGAATGACTCCAGATTCAGAGGTGCCTGATGCTAAAAACAGATAAATTTTTGCTACGAGCGAGTTTAAAACCTTCTACATTAATTCGTGACCAATTTTTGTCTACATCGACGTACTGTGTCTATGGTATGTCCAAGATGTACAATTTGAAGATACTGAAACTTATTAACTCTGTGTGAAGTTTACATAAATGGAACTTTTACTTAAATTGATCCGTTTTTTCCTCGTCCTCTGTTACTGTTGGCAAAAGGGACAGAGTGCGATTGAAAAGGAAGAGAGAAAAAAAAAGTATGGGTTAACTGTTGTAAGGACAATAAATGGGTTTTTTAGTTAACGAAATAGTACTTGGTACTGTTGTACCAGTACAAGTACTGTCATTAAGAAAAGGAAGCAAAACCAAACTTTAGTAATTTGTACAGATCATACCTTCGCATGAGGTGAGTAAAACTTAACAGGTGCTAATTATTTCATCTACCCAAGTCAACTTCAAGTACTATCTGGTAATAATATAAAATTCTCTAACAAAAGGAAAAGGTAATAAAAGAAGTCGGATTGCATGCCATAGCAGGCGATTTCTACCTTATCTGGTCACTACCTACTGTCTTGGGGCAACCACTACAATTTGAGAAGGATTATCTAGCAGGAAATTCAGCAGAATCAGGGGGAAATATTAAAGCAGACCTAATTGGTGTTTTCCCTTTTAAGCTCTCCTTGGTTTCTGGTTACGTTGTATGCTGGCCAGCTAGACCCACTATGGATAAAATTAGCAATGAACAACGAGATCTCATTAGCCAGTTTGAAGCAATAGCAGTTCAGGCAGGGGCACGTAGAGAAATACAGTTGCATCAGGGGGAGGTTACGGAGACAGACTGAACTGCTGCCTCGCTGTTAAGGTGGTCACGTCCAGACCAGTGGTGTTTTCTCATTTTAAGGAGGCC
This sequence comes from Schoenoplectus tabernaemontani, assembly GCA_037127355.1. Lineage (NCBI taxonomy): Eukaryota > Viridiplantae > Streptophyta > Magnoliopsida > Poales > Cyperaceae > Schoenoplectus > Schoenoplectus tabernaemontani. The sequence continues at coordinate 16,948,934 of CM073756.1, forward strand.
CTACATAAGAGCTGGCGGCAACATGATTTGAAATCAATCACTAGATGTTTTGAGGGCCTTTATGTGGCCAAGTTTGTACATGAGGCAGCGAGAAACAAGGTTATACTCCAGTCTCCCTGGCATTTCAAGCAAGATCTGCTAGCACTAAAACCTCTTTCAGCCCCTCCCGCCATGGGGGACAAAGATGATTGTCGCGTCCACGTATGGGTGCAGCTACATCACGCACCTCTCAGAATGCTGGAGAAACCGGCCTTTAAAAGGATGGTGGAGGAGGTCGGCGAATTGGCTGATCCAGACCTTGAGGGCATGGGAAAGTGGGAGCGATATGCCCGTCTAAGAGTGGTCGTGGATCCAAATAAGCCACTGTGTGATAAAATTCCACTTATTCTCCCCAACGGGGAGAAGTGGGTGGTATTGGTGCACTATGAGAGAGTGCCGAAGGTTTGCTTGTTTTGTGCTAAGATGGGACATGAAATTGAAGGTTGCGAAAACAGGAACAATCTCCAGGCGCATATAAAAACTTATCCAATAGAACTACACGAACTGCTAAGGGGGAAACTGACACCAAATTATGGGGCCTGGTTAAATAAAGATTACATGCCGCCAAAGGCTGTTGACGGGCCGTGTACCTTGCCCAAGGCACGGGGCAAAAAAACGGGGCTCAATATCAGTGAGGTCCCACCCATGGAGCATCCTACTACGGTACCAGACCAAGCCAGAGTACGAAGCGGGGCTGTGATGTGATATCACAAATGGACACAGCAGATGTCGAGCGAGTTGATGATACATTGACAATGGCGCTATACTGTGAAGTGGTGGGCAGGGAAGCACAAACTAAAAGACAAAAAGCGGTGGGGAGCTCCCTACCGCTGGACCAATGAATTGTCTATCTTGGAACTGTCGGGGTGCCGGAGGCCCTGAAAAAATTCAGTTCCTATTAAATCTACTCCGAAGTTCGCGAGCAAGGGTGGCTTTCATCAGCGAGACCAAATCGAATGCTGTGAGGGCAAACCACTTATTAGCTGGAATCAAAGGGTATTCGACATACGTTGTCCCTTCGACAGGCCTCTCAGGAGGTCTGTGGTTACTATGGTCAGGAGATGTGAACTTACAAGTATTGGAAAGTGCGAAACACTATATATTTGCCAGAATTAGAGGGCCAGACCAGTTCACGTGGGTGTTGGGAGCAATCTATGGGGATGCTTCTCATCGGGCAAATGGTTCTCTATGGGAGAAGATTAGGAGATATGCGGAAAATGCAGCCGAGGCTTTCTGCTGTATGGGAGACTTCGATGCAATCCCTAGTCTAGCAGACAAATTTGGAGGATCCTCAATTTTAAACTCAAACAATCGAGCTTTTCGGGACCTCATCCAACAAACAGACTTGTTGGACCTGGGGTATAAAGGACCAGCGTACACCTGGACCAATAGTCAACATACCTCAAACCCAATCTACCAAAGACTAGATAGAGTTTTGGTCACCTCAAGATGGCAAGAGACCTATAACACTGCTTACGTGAACCACCTACCGATGATATACAGTGACCACGCCCCTATTCTGTTGAGAATGACACCTAAATTATGTAGCAGAACCGAGTTCCGTGTCGAACACTGGTGGCTGACCCTGAGAGGTTTTGACCACGAATGCAGAAGACTTTGGACTATGTCTGAAGGCATGGATTGGGGAACACGACACAAAATGCTGGGAAAGGGTTTGAGAGCATGGGCCCGTCAGTATCCACTGCCCGCTAACAAACTCCGCATGCTTGAAGATCAACTACTAGAGCTCCAACAAATTCATCCAGCAATTCGGGACCACTCAAAGGAAATGCTCTTACGAAGGGAATACGAGAGCGCACATGCGCAGTTGGAAATCTACATGCGCAGTTGGAAATCTGGTGGCACCAGAGGTCAAGGGTAAGATGGGCACAAATGGGAGATCGTAACACTAAGTTCTTCCACAGCTCCGCCACAGAGAGGCGCAGGCGAAACCTCATCATCTCCCTACAACGAGAGGATGGCACATGGACAGCAAATGCGCAGCAAACACGTGCCCTCCTAGTTAACTACTACAAGGAGTTGTACAATGAACCAATTAGGAAAGAGGTTACCGTTCAGATCTTTGACCAGCAGCATTGGGTGCTACCGAGGGTCCCGACAACAGCTGCACTGCCGCTGCAGAGAAGGCCAACAGCAAGGGAAATTTTTGATACACTATGTCAAATGGGTCTCGACCGGGCCCCGGGGCCGGACGGGATCACAGTAAGGTTCTTAAAGCAGGAATGGGGAGTGATTGGGCCAAGTGTAGTACAAATGATTGTGGATGTTTTTGAGGGTGGCAGTATTAATGAGGGATGGATGAGGAGTAATCTGGTGTTAATCCCGAAGGTTCCAAACCCTTCTAAACCTACCCACTTTAGACCTCTGAGTGTGTGCTCAGTCTACTACAGGCTGCTGATGAAAATGATTGCAAATCGTATTAAGCCTTGGCTACCAAACCTAGTGACACACCACCAATCAGCCTTTCTAAAAGGAAGAAACATCCAAGAAAATGTCCTTTTGATGCAAGAAGTTATGCATTCATTTCAGGATACGGAATTTAAGGACACAACTTTTGCTCTTAAGGCGGATCTGTTCAAAGCTTTCGACTGTGTCAACTGGGCCTATCTAGAAAAGTTGTTGCAGTCCTACGGTTTCCCAACGAGGCTCTGCGACCTGATAATGAGATGTGTAAGAAATTCAAAATTCAGTATCAAACTGAATGGAGGGTGTGGTGGAGGCTTTATCCAGCCAAGTCGGGGACTCCGACAAGGTTGCCCACTGTCCCCCTATCTATTTATACTATCCATGGACCCTCTCTCAAGGATGCTCACCGAGGCTCAGGTAAATGGGGACATCCAGGGTGTCACTTTGGCCCCAGGGGCCCCCCCGCTAACACTTTCCTTGTTTGCAGATGATGTGGTGTTGTTTGGGAAAGCTGAAGGAGGGGAAGCAGACAAATTGGCTCAAGCTATGCAGCTCTTTGGCAGGGTCTCAGGGCTCTGCATCAACAATGAGAAATCCACTATTTGGTTTTCTCGACATACTGGAAAACGCAAACAGCGTGAGGTCCTTAGGTTTCTACCAGCAAAAGGTCCCACAGAAAATACTGTCTATTTAGGCTATCCTATGCACGGGGGTCATGTTCGTTGTAAACACTACATGCCTTTGATTGACAAGTTGTTCCAAAAATTTGGAGGTGGAAGATGTCAAGGTTGTCCCACGCTGGACGGCTAACCCTTATACAATCTGTGTTACAGGCACTACCTATCTATTACATGGGGGCGCAACCGCTGCCCAAAACAGTGCTTAAACAGTTGGAGGCTGCTATTCGGAGATTTTTTTGGGGCAAAATGGACCACAACCATTATCTGGCTTACGTAGCGTGGGACCGCATATGCACGGAAAAAGCTGAGGGTGGGCTGGACATTAAAAGTCTAAGTGCTTTGAATGATGCGATGATTCTAAAGGCTTTTTGGATCCTAGTTACTAAACCGCGAATTCTATGGGCACAAATTTGTGTCGCAAAGTATATAAGAGGGGCAGAGAGTACCTTGTGGACCGCTGCCGCCTCCCCAGCAAATAGTACATTATGGAAGAGAATTATACAACTCAGAGATACAGATATATTACAACATATTACAATTAAATTGGGTTCTGGGGAGAACACGCAAGCAGTCGGAGCCCCGTGGTTTCCCGATTGGCGGCTTGCATCACATTTAGCTCCCCCATCAATGCTGACGGTGGCAGAGCTATGGGACAGGCAAAATCAATGCTGGAACGTCTCAGCCCTATATGAAATTTTTGATCAGCAAACAATAGCAGCTATTGAACAAATGGAGGATACACCATGAGGAGCCGGTGTGTACCAGTTATTTGTACGGACGAGCCACAAAATCCGGCAGATATACCATCAAAACTGGGTATAAAGCCCTAGGGAGCAGTGATGTTCCGCACCCAGTGACATCCCACCCTTTTTGGCCCCTAATCTGGTCCCTGAATATTATACCGAGGGTTGCTAATTTCCTCTGGAGGGCGGGACAAGGTGCGTTACCGGTCCAGAGTGTTCTACATAGAAGGATAAGCAACATCTCACCTCTATGCCAAATCTGTGGCGATGAATCTGAGACTGTGCACCATATGTTGTTCCTTTGCCCCCACGCCAGAGCCACCTGGTGGACATCGTCGCTTCTGGTTCGCACGTCGGACCTGGCTTTGGACCTCAAGGAGGCTCTTACGCAACTCTTGTGTGTGCTGGATGAACAAAATCAACGGTTAGCCTGCTACATAGCCTGGAACATTTCGAAAGCAAGAAACCAAGTTATTTTTGAAAACCAGTTCCCTCAACCAGTCATGACTGTTACCCTCTCCGTGGCAATGGCACAAGTGCAAGCCCGCCCCCAACAAGTCACACGCCCTATTAGCAATGTGCCAACCGGCCCACAAACGACTTCAAGCCACACAAACTATGCACAAAGGAGCCGGGGCTCTAAGATAGGTACCTTAGCGGTACGGGAGAGCTATGGAATGACGGATGCCTCATTAGACATAGGCGCCGAGCGGGAGGCTGCGGTGGCCTTCTTCTACGAGACGAGACGGAGCTGCGGTTTGTGTACTTTGCACCCATTTTCTTTGTGGCGCTTTCAAGCGAGCGGCAAAGCGGCCATGGAGATGGCCTTGCGGGACCTGGGGATCCCTTTTCTTTCAACGGCACTGCTACATTTTTTTCGGATTGTCAACAACTAGTAACCTTTCTAAACAAGGGAGAAGCAGATCGTTACCTTCTTGGAGAGGGCCGAGCGACTTTTGTGTGCCTCCATCGTCTCGCGCCAAGCGTTGGACTCGGCTGGGATTGAGGTACGCCACGTCAACCGAGAGGAGGTGGATCTCGTGCATGAGCTAGCCAACCTTGCAAGGCGCACGGGACAGAGTTATATAGGCTCCCGTCCCGCCAGGAGCTGGCTCTGTGGGGCCTACGGCCGGATCTGCTGCTGTCGACGACGCTCAACACGCGCCGGGCCGAGCCGAGCGGTGCGTGCGGGGGCCGGACGGCGGCGCGCCTCTACGGCCGGAGCGGTGCACAGGCAGGGGTTTTAATAAGGCGTCCAGCCATTTCCAAGTAGATTGTAGTAGAACTAAGTAGAAGAAAGTACATTGTAGTAGAAAGTAGTAGAAACTGAGTAAGATGTAACGTTTAATTTTGAAATAATATGCCTACGGGCCTTGGGAGCTTCAAAAAAAAAAAAAAAAAAAAAAAAAAAAAAAAGGTAATAAAAGCCTACAAAATAAGAGCAGACATGGCAAACAATTAGAAGTGAAAGAAATCTTTCATCTTTCATCTTTCCATTCTTGACCATTTCTTTTTTGTTGGGGTTTTTCCGGTTCCAGAGAAAATGATGGACCATATTGATTATTGGCTACCTTTCGTTCTCTCGGTAAAATTCACCTTTTGCAAAGGAAGTTAGTTTTCATTCTTCAATCCATTTTTGTTGAATAAAAAGTCTTTCAAAGTTAATTACGTTATTAAATTTTTTTCTGAAATTGTGATTGGGGTCGTTAGCCAGTAGATATCATACATATACATTAATCTACTTTAGCCAGTATCAGACAATGATTTATCTCTTTCTCTTGGCTTTTTATTAATTTGAAATTATGTATGGAAGTTATTGAATGCTCAATCTAAAGACAAATCAACAATAAAACAAACATATATAAGAGAAAATAGATTAGAAACACTTCAACGGTGACACTTGATTTGCGCTAGAGCTTTTAATTAGTGGATTATGCAGCAGGCAGACTCCATTAGAGAAACAATATATAATGGTTAGAAGATAATGTTAACATTTAATGCATGCCATAAAGAAGAGGACTTTAATTCCATAACTAAATTTTAAAAAAAATGTTAGGTCAAAGAAAAAGTCTAAGAATGCATAAGCTTTAGGAGGCAAGGAATCTTGTGTGCACATGAAATATTAGGCTTAATCAGGGACACGTATAAATAAGTGAATTATTATGTCTCTACGCCTTTGACAACATAATTTGTCATTGTTTCATATTTTATGTATTTATTGTCTTATCTTTGTAGTTTCCCCGCTTGCCAATAATTTTATTTGCGCACACCTTGTTTTATGATTAAATGACGATACAAATTTATTCGGAATGCATATATATATATATATATATATATATATATATAAGCTCAAGGAGTAAGTGAGCTTAACTCAAAAAATATATTAAATCATTCAAAATTTTAATTTATCATTCTCATATATGAAAATCTCATGGGATGCAAAAATTTGAGCGTTTTGAGCTTTTTAAGTCACGTTTTTAATTTTTGAAAATCAACTCTAATAATAATAATAATATATTCAATACTTGAACATCATTTTAAAAAATTAAAAATGGTGACTTAAAAACTTCAAAACGCTCTAAATTTTTGCATCCCATGAGATTTTCATATAAAGAATTTAATGAGAATGATAAATTAAAATTTCGAGATGATTTAATATATGTTTTTTGAGTTAAGCTCACGAAATGCCTCCGTGAGCTTAAGCTCACGCTATCTCCACTATATATATATATATATATATATATATATATATATATATATATATATATATATATTAAAGATACAGTAAACTTAAATTCACGGAAGTCTTCCGTGAGATTAACACAAAAAGTACATCAAATCATCTTCAAATTTTAATTTATCATCATCATTAAATTCTTTATATGAAAATCTTATGAGATGCAAGATTTGGAGTGTTTTGAGATTTTTAAGTCATCATTTTTAATTTTTTTAAATGATATTCAAGTATTGAATATATTATTATTTTTTTAGAGCTCATTTTTAAAAATTAAAAATCATAACTTAAAAATCTCAAAACACTCCAAATTTTTACATCCCATAAGAAATTTAATGAGCATGATAAATTAAAATTTGAAGATGATTTGATATGCTTTTGAGTTAAGCTCACGGAAGACCTCCGTGAGCTTAACCTCACGATATCTTTACTCTCTCTCTATATATATATAGAGGTGTGCTAATATGCTTTATAAAGCATAAAATAATTTGAATTTCACGTTTATATCTCATGTTTCAAAATTCAAATGGACGTTCCAAATCGTTAAATATGATCTTCATATTCAAATCTCCTTGTATCAAATTTTATATTTTTTGCTATTTATTTAAAGGGATAGAAAATCATTGATATTGAACGGTTTAGAAGACGTCGGATCAATGAATTTTGTAACCCTTCAAAAAATAGTAAAAAAATTCAAAAAATATAAAATTTGATCACCAAAGAGATTTTGATATGAAGATCATATTTAAAGGTTTATATCGTCCATTTGAATGTAAAAATATGAGATATAAGTATGAAGTACAAAATATTTTGTGCTTTATAAAAATACATTAACACACCTCTCTCTCTATATATATAACTTTAGGGTTATGATGAGTCATAAAGTATAAAATGTGTTTTGTACTTCACGTTATATTTTTCATTTGAAGATGAAATTTTATAATATGATATCTCTATTAAAATATATTTGAATACCAAATTTTATAATTTTTAGAATTAAAAATTCATTAGATCAATATGTTTTCTACCACTAAAAAAAATATATATTTTTTAAAATATAAAATTTAATCTCTAAACATATTTTAATATGAAAATCATATTAAATGGTTGGATTAATCCTTTAAATTTGAAGATAAAAAATATGACGTAAAATATAAAAATATTTTGTACTTTATAACTAATCATAAAGTAACTCTACATGTATATACATAATCAATATAATTATAAGTGCAATTAATTTGGTGGGTCTATATCTCAAATTACTTTGTTTCTCCTCTAAAGTTTATCTAAATAAAATCTTGTGAGCTAGACAGATAGTCACCAGAAATGGATATATATATAGAGGTTGAATAATATGAAAATATTTGTATTTCAATATGAAGTGCACGAAACTCAAATTTCATCATAAATATTTAAAATTAAAATTTATCATATAAAAATATTAGGGGTGTTTAAAATTTTCTAAGTATTTCTTTTGAATGTTTGAGAAATAGTTTTATAATAATGAAAAAATATTAAATTTGTGTATGTCATTTTTAAAAATAAATATTTAGAAAATTCTAAATGCCCCAAATTTTTATATCACTCAATTTTTTTATATAAAAAAATAACGTGAAAGATAAATTTGAATTTTGAATATATTATGATAAAATTGAGCCATACAGTTCGAGCTGAAATGCAAAAACAAAGCCAAAACAATCATGACATATAGGTTAATATACAACATTTTAAACTGTTTTATCCACACTAAAATTAGATATATCATTATGTTGTCTCATAAATGCATAATAAAAAAAATTGCATTTTAACAGTAATACTATTTTTTTTGAAATTTTTTTTGAAACATATGAGTAATAATTATAGGGGTGTCAATTATTGATCTGACTTGACGGGTTAACCGATCTGATCCGAACCTGACTTGACCCAACATGATCCGAAGATAAATGGGTCGGATATGGTTTAATTTTTTTGACCCGAATCGGGTCGGGTTAGGTCAGATTCGAGTCAACCCGACCCGACCCGATTAATTATATGTTTTTAAGTAATTTTGTTATTTAGTACTAATTAAAGCTTAAATATATACTAATTATATACTAGATTAATTATAAATTAATTAATATTTAATACTTAAAATTATATAAAAATAATTAATAATTAATTAATTATTTTACACGGAACGGATCCGGTCGATCCGTGGCCCGATCGGATCGGGTATGGATTAAGATTTTTTTACCCGAATTTAATCGGATCGGATAAAAAATAAAATAAAATAAAATAATATGACCCAAACCACATCCCGAGCCCACCCATTGACACCCCTAATAATAATAGTTCAAATTACTCTTTCCGCTGAAGCCACATTTCTGCTAGGATTATCAAAAGGACAATCTTGCCAATGTCGTTGTTGTTTTGTACATATAATATATGATTTAGCAACCAAATATATTGTTGGTGTGTGCAATCGAGTGGGCATGGACCAAGACAAAGTAACATTTTCTATATATAGTTCATTAAGCAGTCTCCTACCAAAAATTCTTTTTGACTTAATCTTAATTAACTTAGACAATTACGCACATATATATACTTTTGAATTTTTGATGAGTAATAATGTGTTGCTAATGTATAATTAACATATAAAATTGTAACAACTTGACGTAAATGACATTAAATAAATTGTAGATATGAATTAATTAATTTGGTATGGGAGAAAAAATGTTGTAAATATAAGTAGGAAAGAACATACCTCTCACTGAAATTTCCCTTGAAGATCTTTAATTTGGTGGTGGTGAGTGACTGATGCTGCAACATGATCTGATATTTCTCAATTCCTCAATTCCTCAAGCAGTCATGCCCCCCCAACCCACCCGCCCACACACACAAACCACAAAAAAAGGAAGAAGAAAAGAAAATAATAAACATAAAGAAGCAAAAATTAAAACAAAACAATATATTGTTTCATCATACTGATAATTAAAAGTGAAAGATACATTAACTTCCATTACCCCCCTTGTGAACACCAGATCATGCTGGCAGCTTCAACCTCTCACACCAACAATTCAGACAGAGACAGGGATGAACAAAGAAAAACTAGACATTAGTTGTATGGTACTAACCAAAAAGAGAAGGGAAAAATGAATAATTTTAATGACTGACTGATATTCGTTTGTCAGAATTGTGGATAAATAGTGGGAGATTCTCCATTTTTGTCAGAAAACAATGGGGATATCAGATATGAATTTGAAGAAGAAGAGAACCGACAGAGCTAGAGACCACAAATCCACCGTTGAAAGAAACACAAAGGAGCTAGTAGCTAGCTTCATATATGTGTGTCAGAGTGAGAAGCGGTGGGACCGTGGGTAAGATATCATGATATGATGATATATTGTGTGATAACAGATTTGTGCGTATTAGGAGAAGGCGACAGAAGGAATAGAGAGAATCCAAAATCTGGTAAGTCTATGGGTTTTACCTATAGGGCTATATATCATATATAGTATATATATCAAATCATCCAGCTAGGTGCTAGCACGAGAGGAGCATGCACATGCTGGCTGGCACTGGCAGGCGGCAGCTGCTGCTTACCTACATATGTAATGCTCCCTTTCTCTCCCTCGTGACCTTGTCTCTGTTTACTCTGGTACGGATACATGCCGAGTTTTTGTTCATTGTTTTTTTTTATTAGAAAAAATCACTCACATAAAAAATATAAAATATGGAAATATTCTTAATTAAATAAATGGGACGTGTATTAAATTTGAATCAATTTGAATTTTGGTTGCTCATCATAAATAAGAACTCAACTGTTTCATAATTTAAAATTGTTTAATAAGAATTAAATATTTTAAAATATATCTTATTTAAATAAGTTTTTATTTATGAATGTATCATAAAATTGAATATACTCTAAAACTATCCATTTATTTACAAAATTAAGGAGCTTGTACTGGATTTTTATTCTTAAAAGAAGAAAACCTATCTATTCTGTGGGATCCTCTTAACAATATAACTAAGTGATATATATTATTTAGCTACAATTTATATTTAAAATCAATTAGAGGGCCCTTAAATTATTAAATTAAATGATATTAAAAAGGTCATTTTTTATTATTAAAATATAATATTTTTTTATTGGGTAGTATCATTTTTTATTTTTATAGAAAAAGTTAAAAATAGTTGGTGGCTAATTGAAATAATTGACAATTTTTTTTTTAAAAATCGTTAAAAAGGAAAACATGTCTTAAATGGAGAAATAAAAAAAGCGTGATTAAATTTCAATTGGCAATTATTCTAGAATCTAGATATTCAAGCTGCATCATTAATCAAGTGAGAAGGGCCATTTTACTTTTGAGTGAAACAAAATGGACGAATTTATTTATTACATGCTTTATAATATAGTAAATATTAACATGTTTTCATGAAAATTAACTGCTAGTCAATCTGTATATATCCAATAAAAATTATAAATTTAGTTTAATTTTCAAATCTATTTAAATTCATTCGAAAGAATATGTCGATGTCAATAATTATACTATTATAGTAACATAATTAATTCACAAAAGTATAATAAAAATGAAGTAAAATATTTTCCTCATTTTAATAATAAAATAAGATAACCACTACATATAATAACAGATGTAGTTAATTATGTCACGCATTATTCTCTCTCTCTCTCTCTACTTGCATATATCTCCATCTCCTTGCCCCATTTCTCATTTCAATTTTGTTGCTTTGCGATATGGTTGGGTTTGGTCCCATCCTCTCCAGATCAAGATAGCGATCCTGCTCTTTGTCTTTATCAGTACACTCGCTGACGAGTGGGGACCGTGCTTCAGTCAAGATTTACCTACTGGACAAAATAATTTCCAATTGGATCGAGACGACCAAGTGGGTTCCGCTCCAGTCAAAAGCTTCTTTGTAATGTGGTTTAGAACCTTCGATCCCTTTCAATCATAATTATTGTTATTGCTATATATCATGGGGTAAGTACTTATTAGACTGACCTGTGGGCCATGATCCTAATTACTGGCACCACTCATGAGAATCAAAGTCATGCTGACTCGTTTAAAGAGCTCCATGGCATGGGATGGAATATATTTGGGTTCTCTCTGTTTATAGTGGGTTCGGTATTTGCAACTCAAAACTCAAAAAGTGTGTGACAAGTCAACAGAATTTCATTGTCTTCTTTTTATTTTAATCATCAAATTTGTACTATTATCTTAATTTTGAACAAATCCGAGAAACTCATTTGGGTCAAAAATGTATGGATGAATCAGTCCTGATCTCAAACTTAGTTTGGATTTGTCAACATGTAGGGGCCTGGCAAGATTTCAGTTATACAGAAAAAGCAGCCCGGATAGTATTGGACCCTAAGTAATATCCTAATTCCTAAATGTGGGCTTTGAGAGAGATTTATTTATTTTATTTTTTTGCATTTCAAAACCGAAGTAATGAATCAAAAGTATGGTTGTAAACGGATCGGATATGGAAGGATAATGATTTTATCATATCAATATTTTTGGATACAGATTTGGATACGGATACGGATAGTACGGATATGAATACGGATCGGATACAAATTATGAATATTTTTCGGATATTAAATAAAAATATTATATGTATTATTGAAAAATAATTACATATTATTTTTTGATAGAATCATTAATTCTAAAAAATAAATAATAATTATAAAAGTTAAATATTAATTATTATATTAATAGTTCAAATATATCAATGAATTATAAAAAATATGATACGTTAACAAAAACTGGATATAAAATAAATTAGATTTATAATGTACACTAAAAATCTAATTGAAAATATATAATAAAAATATTTCAGATATTTATTCGGATAAAATTGGATAATATCGGATCAAAAATATTCGGATAGTGTCGGATACGGATACAGATACCTCCAGATACAGATACAAATTGGATAATTTTAATATTTCTAAGATCGGATCACCGATAAAATTAGATATTATCGGATCCTTTAACACCCGTAAGTACAATGCTCAATACGAAACAAATCCATGGGTCAAGAAAATGAAGCTTAAATCGTAGAAAAGGAGGACGTATCCGATTGATTCAAAATGTAGATTATGAACTGTGCTTTTCGCTTTGTAAATTTACTATTTTTTTTTTGCTTTTCGCTTTCGGATATTTACTTATTCTCAGGAATATTCCCTTTGATTGGTTGAAAAGATGAGATGTGCACTACTGCGCTGGATCCCGAGATGCATGGGGTTTCTATTCCTTTGTGCAGTTACCTAAACATAGTGCTAGTGTCAATTATTGATTCAGCGCAATGAGTTAACTTAATCCGACTCTAACTCAATCCGACATGATCCGAAAATAAATAGGTTAGATATGAGTTTAATTTTTTTGATCTGAATCTGATCTGGTAGGGTTCGGGTCAACTCGACCCCACCTGATTAATTATATTTTTAAAGTAATTTTATGATTTAGTATTAATTAAAGCTTAAATATACAATAATTATATACTAATTAAGATTACTTAAAATTATATAAAAATAATTAATAAATATTTAATTATTTTACACGGATCATGTCGGATATGGTCAAGTTACCTAAATTTAAATGGGGTCAACGTAATTTGACTTGACCGACCCATTAACACCAACCTGGTGATTAATTATACTTTTTAAAGTAATTTTATGATTTAGTATTAATTAAAACTTAAATATACACTAATTATACACTAATTAAGATTACTAAAAATATACACTAATTTTTATAATTTTCAAGTATTTATTTTTATTTTTTAAGATCGCTCAATAATAATAATAAAAAAATTATGATTATTTGTATATATAAATAGATCATTTTTAAAAGGATTTAATTAAATATTTAAAAACAATAAATTTTTTATCCCATAATATTTTTTCTGAAAAATTTATTGAGTAACATAAATCAAAATTTTATTTTTGAATTAATTAGTTCTCTACTACTCTTATACCAATTAGAATTACTTACAACATTTCCTATAACCTATTTTATGCTCGTAAAAATGCTCGTAAAAGAAGTTTGTTGAATTTTATATACCTCATGAAGTGTTAATGATGGTACTTATTCTTATGTTTAATCTCTATTATTGATGTAAACCTCACAAAACCTTCTAAAATTATTAACTACACAAAGTCCTACATTGTTGTAAGGCGCATAACATCGAAAATCCTTAAATGTTATAGTTGGCGCGGCAACCCGAAAGGTCAGTTGCGGTTCATTTAAGAAAAAGAAAAGAAAAATGGAGGAAAGAAATCATAACGCTGGTTAGATCCGTCCCCGAGACCCATGATTCAGGAGCGTACAATATCTCAAATTCTCAACTCAAAGAAATGTTTTTCCTTTTTTTTTTTCATTTCCCCTTTCCTAATTAAAAAGTAAGGAAAAGATAATTCATTGTTCGGAATTAATGTTCAAAAGGAAACATTGAATGACCATTCTAATTTAGTGAGATAATTATTTTGAAATTATTTGAAATGAATACTTACTAGTTATATTCTTTTGTTAGGTATATTTCATTTTGTCAGAACTAAATTATTAAAAATCATATATATAAAAGTTATAAGACTATTTTTTGGTAACTTATGTTGAAAATGAATAGTATTGGACTTTGTAATTTATAATATATTATAAACAACGTATGTATTAGACATATTTATTGATATTCAGTCTTATCAGTTTTTAATGACAAAAATATCCCAATTGGATGGGTGTAAATCAATATTTTTAAAAACTAACGGTTCATATTTAAGTCAATATTATTTTTTATATTTATTTACTATTTTTATTATGCATTAATAGAAAGTCTAAAAAAAGAACTTGTTCATCAAATAAATTAACCAAGTATTATTAAGGTTTTTTAAAAGAAACTATCCAATATAGTATTATTAATTCATTTATATTATGTTGTTAATATAGTATTTTTTATTTTTATTTTTATTATTTTTTCTTTTCTTTTTGTATCTGGCATAAAGTTCATCTCAAAATCTGAAGCACCTCTTTTTACTCTGAAACTATATTAATTTTGTAATTGTTATAATATTCAAAAACTTAAATTATTTTTATAAATTTATGATATAATATTTTTTAGTTTAAAAACAAATTAAAATGAATATAAGAAATAAAAAATATTCACGCGGGCACATTGCTAGTCTTATTAATAGCTTGATGAGGATATAGTTGTTCTTAAAAAAAATTAGGAGTACAACTACTCTTTCAACATCTATATGTCTTCCGCGTATTAAAAGAACTTCCAAATGAAACTATTTTCATAGGTTTATTTAAAAACTGAGCAATTTTTTACAAGAGAAATATAAAGATGAGACTCTGGTACCAATTTGTAGACCTGTGCATGCAGCAGATTGAAGGATGAACTGCCGAAAAGGATTTGCCAAACAATCAGTAGGTAGTACCTTGTAACTTGAAAACGAAAAGAGAATGCGTAGAGTGCATGTATCTTCTTACACAACTACGGAGAAGCAACAAAAAAGACCATGTACACTGAAGAAAGAAAAAGAAAGATGACAAGCATACCTACAGAGTGCAGACGTAATACACAACTATCGGACACTACTTGACAACTATTTCCATATAAAGCCAATTTTATTTCTTGAATTTTCTTATTAAGTTTTTAAATTTGAGGGCTGATACGCAGATACCATTATTGATACCGTTGTTTGTCAATACCAACTTTATTATTTATATTACATGAGTTACTATTCATATTAATTAATAAATTTATGATGCAATATTTTTATATAATACATTATTATTTAACTTAAAATTTTAATTTGTATTAATGATATTTAAATTGAACAATAAGTACAAAACAAATTACATCAAAAAGTCGCTAAAATAAATAATGACTCGATCATTTAACTTAAATAATAAAGTTGGTATCAATGATGTTATATCTCCAATATTTTTCTTTAAATGTTAATTAACTAAGGATGTCCTTGTTGCGATACTATTATTCTTAAAATAATTTAACTAGTTAATACTTTATATAATCAATTTTCTTTTACCGTGCATAACATGCTTCGTATAGTCAGCGAACTAGCAATTTGACGAATTCGATGGTGCCCTTATTAATTTCTGACGATGCTCTGCAAGTTTTAATAATACCCTGATAATTTGAACATTAAACATGCAAGGTGAATCATAAAACTGCGGATTAATATTCTGACAGGTCACTGAATTTTGATGTTTATCAATATTTGATCATTGAATTTTTATTTATTTATTTTTAATCACTAAATTTTAATATTTATCCATATTTGATAACTCTAATTAATTTTTTCATTCAAAAATAATTGAAAAACTAATGAAAAATAAATATAATTTTTATTTCATTTATTCATTTTTATTTCAATTAGTTTTTGCAACAAATGCAATTTTATTTCAATTATTTTTGAATGAAAAAACTAATGACAATGATATAGATAAGTATCAAAGTTTAGTGACTAAAAATAAATAAATAAATATTCAGTGTTCAAATATGGATAAACATCAAAGTTCAGTGACTTGTTAGAAGATTAATCCTAAAACTGCACGAAGTGGATTATACGAAATTAAGCTAAATTCAACAATAAAATTCAATTCGTTCTGGAGTAGTGATGAATATTACAACTTAACTAAGCTATTTTTAATGAAACTAAGGTAATAAAATTATTATATAATTTAGCTGAAACCTTATATATAACTGAGTTCTTATATAACTTTAGTTGAATCCAAATAATTAAAATAAATTATTTTATATAACTTAAGCTGAATATTTTTCTTAAATTACGATGAAAAGTTAAGCTAAAGACCTACGGTGAATCAAAAACCCACGAAGTAAATTCTAAACGGTCGAAAGATGAATTTTAATTATCAATAGATTATGTCAAAGTTCATCAAGAGTTATGTCAGAAGTGCGTTAAATGTTGAAGTTTATCAGATCCTGACAAATATGTTATTTAAAGTGTTGACCAAAAAATGTTGACCGTAGTAAATAGTAAATAGTAATGATTATGTTACCATATCATAATATCACCCCTTCTTTAAAAATGTTTCTTAGAAGATGTTTAGTCTCGATGAAATTCATGGAAACGGCACTTCAATTTAAAAATGCTTGTAAATGGATAATTAATGTTTAGAAATATTGTGAAATAATTAGAAGGGAGCTAATACAAAGATAACATTATCAATATCATAATAAAATAATTATTTATATTAATGAGTTTTTTTATTTCTAATCAATGAATTTATTATTCCACTTAAACTAGTTAATACGAAGATACCATCATCAATCTAACATCTCTCTAATTGAAAATTTCGTTAACAAGTGTCAATGGCACGCGACATGCATTTACAGTGTGGTTCCAATCATAGTAACAAGATTCATAAATTATTCATGAATAATTTATTTTTTTACCCATAGATGGATGTTTCACGAATAATTTGTCAGTTTAATATACAGTTCGTTTTTTGAATCAAAAAAATATTTTATTCGTAAATTATTCGGCAAAAAAACACATTATATATTATTTTATATAAAATTTTATAATTTTTAATATATCTTTAATATTTTATCATTATAATATATATTTTATTTATATCATATTATATATAAATTATTTCCAAATTATATCCTAACATTAAATTTTAACCTTTCAGAATCACAAACTTATCACTGTAATTCCGTCAAAGCTGTCAACACACACCATAACCATAACCGTTGCCCCAGGCCCCCAGCTAGACTTCTCAATTTTCGTACACACGTGCCTACGTTGCTTGCGGTTTTGATTTAACAAACCGTAAAAGAAATATCTTTTTTCCACAATTCCTTTTCCTGATTTGATTTCCCCTTCAATCCTCTTTCTTCTAATAAAGAAATTAGGAAAAAAGAAGAAACAATTAATACTCCTCGCCACCTCCTGAGTCGCGTCTATCCTTTCCTTTTCCAGAGGGGGCATCAGCATCACTCTGCTTCCCTTCCGGGAAAAACAAAAGAATTCACCAAAAATAAGCCGCTTCTACGCCAAATTTCATTCCTCCATCATTGCAACCTACTATTTCACGCACCTTTAAAAGGGGAAAATTTTCCCAATTCGGAGATGACGCTGTTGGAAGACCTGATACGAGCCATGGAGCTGTGGCTGAAAATTGCGAAGGAGCAAGAGTATATAGTGAACCCGAATTTGGATCCGGTGTTGCTTGTACCTGGTATAGCGGGTTCGATTTTGCATGCGGTTGATGAAGAAGGGAAGAGAACCGAGCGGGTTTGGATTCGGATTCTGGGCGCTGATCATGAATTCCGTACTAAGCTCTGGTCCCGCTTCGATCCCTCTACTGGTAGGTGATCATTTGTATTGATATCCCTGAAAATTTTTAAAAATGCTATGTTGTTATATGTGATAATATGTTTCCCAATTGCTTTTTTACACTTATAGACTTATAGTGTAAATAGTGAGCGGTATACAGTAATTTTATGCAAGGTTGATGTTTGGTTTTTTTACTTCTTTCGTTGCAGTTAGTAGATATGTTAGGATACGCATTTCGGGTTTTAAAAGCAAGCTGACTTTTCTTTAGATTGTTTACGAAGTGGCAAGAATTTTCTATTCTGAGAAAAAAAAACTATTATTTGTTCTATATAGGAAAGTCTGTTTCTCTGGATGAGAAGACAAGGATTGTTGTACCTGAAGACAGATACGGACTCTATGCTATTGATGTATTGGATCCAGACATGGTAATCCATTTTGTACCTTCAAGTTTTTTTTTTAATTTTTCAATTAAGGTGCTTGTTATGAGAAGAGCTGTCAGATGTGGGATTACCTTCGAGTTTGCAAAATCACAAATGTCCGGACAGAAAAATAATTACTTTGCAATGTTGATTAGCATATATTCTTACCATTGCAAATTTGCAACCATTACTTGGGATATAGAAGAAATAATTGTATTTTGTGATCTTGATTATCATATTTTCTTATCATCTCAAATATGCAACTATTACTTGGGATATAAAAGATTGTCTTTGGCCTCATTCATCCCTTCCCTCTGTTTGAGAATTGTGGAATAAGTTAATCCCAGTGAATGCCTGGAATGAGAATATAACTTATTCTTGAAAGGGAGTTTTGATTAGAAACTAGTCAGTCACCTTGTTCTGAAATAGAGCAGTCTTCAGCTGGAATGATCATAAATTTGTCATTTTTTTATTATTCATCTTTACCACCTCTTAAACATTTCCAATTCTTATTTGGCTTGAAATAAACTGCAACCTGGTGCTTAGTGATAAGGAGGAAAGAAGCTTCCCAATTTTGCACGTGCACCAAGTTTACCAAAAAGAAAGCTAAAATATCACTGACTCAGAAAAAAGAATCTGAAATTAAACAACTTGTACATGTTCTTCAATCCTCATATTAGATGATTGGAAATGACTGTGTCGGCTATTATCATGATATGATAGCGGAGATGATTAAATGGGGTTACCAAGAAGGCACTACTCTCTTTGGATTTGGCTACGACTTTCGGCAAAGTAACAAGTACATTATCTACAGATCTTTGCATGTTATGAAATTGATTTCTCTTCAATTTCTGTTTTCCATTTATATAGGAATACTGTCTTTTATATTGATTTTCTCTACATGCTGTACTTTTCCTCTCCTTTAAAAATGTTCATGCTTCTACTTTTGAGATTATTATGAAAGAATGAAAAACAATGTTATGGTTATGGAGAATATCTGAAAAAATGAGAATTAGTACAATTGCACTAGCAGCAGGCTACCTTCTTAAAATGAAGACCATTACAGTTGAGTTATACATTTGTATGCAGCTTCACAGTAACCTTTTATGGATGTCGTGGATGAGTTTGACCTTTTATGGATGTCGTGGATGAGTTTGAATTTTCTTATTGTGGAAAATGATAATTGAATATCTTTCTTTACCTTGCAAAATTCAATTTTACTTGACCTAAGAGGTGAACTCCAGGCATTAAAATAATCACTCTTTCCTCTCTAGGCTAAAGGAAACAATGGAGAAATTTCAGGAGAAGTTAGAGACAGTGTACAATGCAGCTGGCAAAAAGAAATTAACTATCATTACACATTCAATGGGAGGATTACTTGTTAAATGCTTCATGAGTCTTCACATGGATGTAAGATCTCTGTTTCCTAATATTTAACTAGCAGCACATTTACCCTCGAACTTATGTAAATGTGCAATTAGTTTCCCAACTAAGTTTGTTCAAATGTGAGCTTGGAACTTATCACTATGTGCCTCTGTGGACAATTCCTCTTTAGTTTGGTACAGCGAGGTTAGACTAAGGGGCCAAGTGAAGACCTTCAAAAACTTGTATAGACCAAAAAAAAAACACAAGCAGCTCTGTGATTTAAGATCATTTTGTTTAGATTTCAATTTTGTTTCAGTATGCTTTTGCACTAATGTCCCTAACCTTATTCGCTCAGATATTCGAGAAATATGTTAACCGCTGGATTGCAATAGCTGCCCCCTTTCAAGGTATGCATTAGTCGGACTAATTTAAATTATTATATGTTATATGTATATCTTTCTGCATAATATATATACACATGGCTTCCATATGGTGTGATTTTTCTCTATAGGTGCACCTGGGTACATAACGACTAGTCTATTAAATGGGATGTCATTTCTGGAGGGGTGGGAGGCCAATTTTTTCATTTCCAAATGGAGCATGCAACAACTGGTATCTTTTTCCTTTTATTTCTATCAACATTTCTGTTTCTGCAATGAAGTCCAATCTTTGAGGGCACTTGAAATTTACATTTGGGTATTTGCAGTATCCACAGTCACATAGCACCATAAATATTGCCAATTATCATGTAGTTCTAGTGTATCTTTTCTTACTTAAATCTTTTTTTTTTCCTTCTACAATCAGCTGATCGAATGCCCATCCATATATGAGCTAATGGCATCGCCCGACTTCAGCTGGCAGGACACACCAGTCTTGCAAGTTTGGAGACAAATTGTTGACAATTCTGGCCAACCAAGTTCTCTTTTAGAGTCATATGGACCCGAGGAAGTTATTCCTCTTATGGCTCTAGCTCTTTCCAATAATAAAGTGAGTCTTTCTCACTTAAGGATACTTTTTTTTTCCAATACTAGATTATCCTTGTACAACTTTCAGAATTTTCTTTACTTCAATCCAACAGGAAGTCAAACCTATATTTCTGAAAAGTTAGGCTATGGTGCTACGCATAGTTAATGAATCAAATTTGGTACGGACTAAAAAATATAGGTAAATCATCTTCAAATTTTGATTTATGGATCTCAATAAATTCTTTATATCAAAATATGATGAGATATAAAAAATTTCTATTTTTTAAATTTTCTAAGTATTAGTTTTGAATTTTTTAAGATGATTCAATAATAATAATAAAATAATATATATTTTCTAGGTCATATTTAAAATCTAAAACTAATACTTAGAAATTTTGAAAAATAGAAATTTTTTATATCTCATCATATTTTGATATAGAGAATTTATTGAGACCCATAAATCAAGATTTTGAGATGATTTAATTATATTTTTGAGTCCGTAACAAATTTGATCATTAACTACGCGTAGCACCATAGCCTAACTCTTTCTGAAATACTACATTATATATTTTTTTTTCTGTTTCTGTTACTTCTCATTTTCTTCTGCATGAGGTACCTCTTTGGATGGATGAATATGTTATAAATGCCCTAGTTATCTTCTTATTTCTGACAGGTTTCTTGTGGTGGCATGGAGCTTTCATTCCCTTTAAATAAGGAGATATTGAAATTGGCAGAAGAAACAAGAGAGATATTGTCTCGTGCTAAGCTTCCTGATTCAGTCGAGTTTTATAACATATATGGGATTAATGTTGATACTGGTCATAGTGTCTGGTTAGCTTTATTATATACTCCATAGTCATTTTATTATTTAAAAAATTCATCCTAAACTTCCTAAATTAAAAACCATGACAGTTGAGTCCTCTAAAACCTACATTTTTTTTGCACCAAGTTAATACTTACAACAAGTACATCTAATTTATTTAGAAAATTGGCCATAGATATATTGGTTTGACAATCTGACATGCACCATCGACAAATTTTGATCTTAACCTAATTCTGGAGTTTAGAACCAATGTTATTTATTAGTCTAATTTTTGGGACCAAATATGTACAATTTGCATTATATAAGTACAACATTGAAATTAACATTTGTGTAATTTTCTACTAATTAGTTCTACTAATCAGTTCTGCAAATCTTTGATTACACAGCTATGGCAGTGAACTTTCACCTGTTTCAGATGTCGAGCAAATTACCTCTATTCAGGTTATGTTTTTTTAATCCAAGCTAAACAAATATAGTAAACAAATGGATATATTAAAGGTTCCAATAAATATTGAATGCTCCTTGTTTTGCTCCCCCCAAACAACAACAACACACACACATTTCACTCACCACTTTTGATGGATGGGACTCACTTTTGTGTGTGGGCCCACTGTCATTGGTGATGAGTGAAATAAGGGCAAAGTATGGAGCACTGTATCATTGTCCTTTCCAATAAGCTGTCAAATTTGCAATGCTATGTGTTTTATATTTGATTTACTAGTCTCCACTTGGTTTTCTGTTAAATCTACCTCACACCATCTCCCTTCATCATCTGATCCATATTTTTTGTTTTTCATCTTCAGCCAGAGTTCATTTTCGTCACAGGTGATGGATCAGTTCCAGCTGAATCAGCTAAGGTATGCATTTATGCCCGACTTTTAATAGTTTTCATTGGTTAGCAGTTGACGTGTTATTGGTTATTTTGTTGCTTGTCATTTAGCAATTCTTCTGTGAATAACTATTCGTAATTTGTTAGTTTCTGTTGCGTAAAGAAACTGATAATAGATAGTGAACACGTCTTAGTAAATAGTAGAAATATATGCAATGCAAAAGGCGATAAATTATTCCATTATAGATCTGTATATGTAAGTTTCACTTTATAAGTTTTAGTTTGCCACCTTAGATATGTATACATGTCATCAATACCCTTTGTGTATTTTTGTTTAGATGGCTATGTACAAGAACGTGTTGGATGATGAATGTGGTTAGGATTTGCATGTGGGGCTCTGGGGGCATTTATCTGATACTTTCATGTAATTTTCTATAGGCTGATGGCCTCAATGCAATTTCACGAGTCGGTGTAACAGCTGACCACCGTGGAATAGTCTGTGACAGGCATGTATTCCGGATCCTAAAACACTGGCTAAAGGCTGGCGAACCGGACCCATTTTATGACCCACTAAATGACTACGTCATCCTTCCAACAGCCTTTGAGATAGAGAAGCACCGGGAGGAAAGGAAGGAGATCACATCGGTCAAGGAGGAGTGGGAAATCATTTCCTCTGAGAAAAATTGTAAGGACAATTATACTGACAAGTCAACTGTCATTCCTTCTTATGTTGGATCTGTATCCGTTACTTGGGAAGGGGAGAATAAATCATCAGAAGAGGCGGAGGCTACGTTGGTTGTTGAACCCAAAATCAACGGGAAGCAGCATGTAGAGCTCAGAGCCAGAGGTGTTACTATGATGAATGAATAGCGGCCTATATTTAGAAATGAATTATACAACCGTACATAGATATATCATATATGTGTGTGAAATTATACGATGTGTCAAATATTTGTATAGGTTACATCTGTATATAACTCGTCTCATACAAGAATAAACAAGCTAATATGGATATAGTAGTAAAAAAACAATACTTCTTCACTGTTTGCTTATTTAACTCTGTCATCTACACACAAAGAAAAAGACCTACTTCCATCCTTGACAAATAAGGCGGGTGAAAGGGACTAGTTTAGGGCTGTGATCAGAGACGATGTCAAACTTTCTGTATATAGTGTTCTATGAAATGTTGCAAGTTTTGGTACGACAATATATGATCTAATACTAATAACGAGATATGTTATTTGTTCGGCCTTAAGGTGTGATATAGCGGATCCTTTTAGTTTGGAACGTTTAATTTCTTAACTTAGTATCCTTGGTTTTTATCTGAAAATAATTAGGGATCGACTAATAAGTTTCCGGAGCAAATCTCTCAAAAAAGTCTTCCTAACTAATTTTTTATTTTTGACAAAAAAAAAATACATAGTCTGTAATTAACTTTTTATTAAAAATATATATCCATTTACATAACTGAGTTAGATAAATAAGTCATGTATTTATATAAATGAGATAAATATTTATATAAATGAGTCAGATATTTAAATACATGAGTCATGTATTTAGATATATATTTTATGCATTTAGATATGAGACTCAGATATTTAAATATGAGACTTAGGTATTTAGATATATAACATGAATATTTAAATATGTGACTCAGTTATTTAGTTATTTAATAAAAAATAATAAAGAGAAAAATAGTCTCGAGAAATAAAGTCATATGGGAGAAACTAACAAATATCACACGGGTTGTACGGAAAAACACGTGTAATAGATGAGAGAGAAAAAAATAACAAACATCACAAGTGAATCAGAAATTTAGATAGATGAACCAGGATATTTAATTAAGTGAACTGGTATTTAGATAGATGAATCAGGTATTTAGATAGATGAATTAGATATTTAGATAAAAAAAACAAACATTACATGAGTTATACAAAGAAATACATGTGACAGATGAGAGAGAATAAAAGTCACGAAAAATAAAAAATGACTTGAGTATTTATATACTCTCTCACGTATTTAGATAAATAAATTAGGTATTTAGATAAGTAGAGGTGACAATCAGGCAGGTCGGGTTCGGGTTCAGGTCGGGCAGGTCGGGTTAGTTTGATCTTCTGGAAAAAATCGGGTCGGGTCAGGGTCGGATCGGGTCAATTTACATGTTGTGTTTTTTCAGATTTTTAATAGATTTTGATTGGATTGAAGGTCATTTGATCTCGGGTCACGTCGGGTCGGGTTCGGATCGGATCGGATCAGTTTGATTTTTTTTTTAAAAAATTAGATCGGGTCATGTTCGGGTTCGGACAGGTCGGACGGGTTTCTCGGATCGGATTGGGTTCTATCATCTCTATAAATAAGTGAATTAGATATTTAGATAAGTGAATTAAATTTATAAGTGAATTAGATATTTAGATAAGTGAATTAAATATTTAAATAGAAAAACCATAATATCATATAAAATATAAATTGTATAGGAAATCGTATTGTACGGAAAAATGTATAGAGATTTTTTAAGAATGAAGACTTGAAGGATAAAACTGTACAACTGTGTAACTATCGTAACCGTCGCCGACAATTTCAATTTTTTTTCCAAACTTGCGATCGCCTTTCTGAGTTCTCTCTTCCTCTGATTCCTCCGTTCTCTGTCTGGCAATTCTTCCTCCAATGATTTATCCTTTGGCAATCCTTCTTCTGACGATTCTTCATCCATCCACTCCGTAGCTATAAGAGAGAGAAAGATATGTGCCTCTTTCCCACAACACTCGTCCCCTCCTAAAAAATCATAATCTAATCTTTCAGCGCACGTAAGCCAGATCGAAAGACCTTCGATCTGTCCATGCTTCTCCATCTCAAGCTTGCTCTTCTTCTTCGGTTCGATTCAAGTGCACTCAGACTGTTTCGTTCAAGTATTTTGGCCAATCTGCTCACACTGGGTTTTAGAGTCTTATTATGTCAGTTATTAAGATTTGTTATTTTTGATATTAAGAATCATTATTTTGTGATTAAAATAGGACTTTTAATTTGTGTTATTTGGCTCTGATAGTGAGATTTGTAATAGTTAGTGTTATGTGATAATCCTCAATTATATATTATATGCGATTAGAGTTTATTCAAAAATGTATTTTATGTTAATTGTTAATAATTTATTCAGTTTTTATGTCGAGTTCGAGATACTGTTGTATTTCTTGTTGTTTTGCAGGTTATGAAATGTAAATAAGGATGTCAACATGAAAAATGAGGTTTGGAACGAGATGAATCGAACATATACGAAGAAATCAAGTGAAAAACACTTCTGAACAAGAATTACGGACCGTAATTATCAAAATTGCGGATCGCAATAATGAGATTCGCTCACTGATTCGTTCTGTTAAGAAAGTGCAAAAATTACGGATCGCAATTCTAGAATTGCGGACCGCAATCTAAAATTACGGATCATAATTATTAGGGCTGAAAGTGCGAACTTGCAGTTTGAAAATGATTTTCTTATGGGAATTAAGAGATTTTTGCACCCCTTCGTCCCAGACATCTCTCAACTGACTGAAGAACTGATCCCAAGCAAGAAAAAGAGGAAAAACACCATTGGAGAAGAATTTGAAAAAGGAGAACTCAAGAACCGAGCGAAAAATCGTAGATCTTCTTGGTTTATTCTTTTCTTTACTCTTTTCTCATGTTGTGTTGTTGTTTAAACATGAATTTTTGTGCAATTTTTGACATGATTTGTTGCTAGACACCCTTCTAGGGGTCTAGGTGTAACTCGATAACTCGGATGGTTTAATTATACTCGTGTGTTGATATTTTAGTTTTTATTTTTATTATTTGTTATTGTTATTTTGTCTAAATTGAATGCTTAGTTTTAATCAACTGCATATTACACTGGAAGTGAAAGCGGAAACTGAAAGGTGAAACTAAATCTTCTGACCAAAAACAGTGATTTAGGTCGTAGACCAAGTACTTAATCGTGAAACTTATTACCTAAGGGAAAATCGAGGAAAACCCTAGAAATTGTGTGAGGTACCGAAAAGCGAAGTATAAAATCTAGGTTATACCAAAATGATTCACTGATCTTAATGGGCTTAGACTTGTAAGGTGAGGTACTTAATCGTGAAACTCGAATTGTTTAGGTACGGTATCAAGTCACGAAAGTGTAAATTTGATACTAAAATATGAAATTGAATCCCCGACAAACACTAGAACATATTTAAAGATCAAATAGAATGAATTGACCAAACAAGTGAGAGTGAAGCCGAAAACCCCTAGAGTCCTTTATTTGATAAACTTTTCAGTCGTTATTTTTAGATTTGTACACTTTTAGTTTAATACAAAACTTTTGTTCGATTGTCTAGATTAGTGAAACTTGCTAGAACCGATAATTCACCATTGTCCTTGTGGTTCGATACCCCGACTACTACTTGACTAGGTCGTACGCTTGTGACTAAAATTAAGTATAAATTAGGATATTTATTAGCTTAGCAGAATATACATCAAACTTTTTGGCGCCATTGCCGGGGATAACGGTGTGAATATTGATTCAACCTTTAGTAACTAAGACTAGATATTTTTATTTTTATTTCTTTTTATTTTCTTTTATTTTCTGTGATTTACTTTTATTGTTCTTTCAGGACTCGATCGGCGGGCAATCAGGTCTCTTGGTGTATAGTCGTAGAGCCAAGGAAAATCAACTTTAAAAATATTTTTTTTGTTGTTTGTACATTATTATCAAAAATTGAAAAGAGCGGCTTAGTAAACTTGAAACACCCCAAATTTTTGTATACCATAAGATTTCAATATGAAGAATTTAATGAGAGTGATAAATTAAAATTTGGAGATAATTTGATATAATTTTTGAGTTAGGATCATGGAGGAGCACGCTAGCTTTACTCTATATATATACTTGCAGAAATTCTGATGATCGCCCTAATATTAATTCAAAATATCACTTCTTATATTAGGTATTACAATATCAGATTTTTAGTTTTAAGACTTGGAACATTCACTTTTGATGGGCTCGATAATATAAATTTAAAGTTTAAAATATCACTTCATATATTAGATATTAAGAAGTTATTTAAGGAATAATAAGACTTGTGACCTTAATTGTTAAGACTTGATATCTTAGGTGTTAAGATGTGAGGTATAATTCATAGAGCAGTCAATGTTTTTTTAGTTCAAAATATCACTTCTATTATTAAATATTAAGATGTTGAGTCTCAAGTATTAAGACTTATAACATAAAATATTAAGAGTTGGGTACTGCTCGTGGGTCGGTCATCAGTTTTCATATTTGTGAACGTGGTTAATGACTTTTTTAGTTCAAAATATCACTTTGTGTATTAGATATTAAGACGTTGTGTCTAGAGTATTAAGACTTATAACATAAAGTGTTAAGATTTAGGTAATGTCTGTAAGGCGGTCATTAGTTTTCATCTTCATGAATATGATCAAAGGGAGTCAACATTTTCTCAAAAAAATGATCAATCTACGTGAAAATGTCACATTTAATGCTGGAACAAAACAAGCCTAAAATTAAGCCCAGGTTTTATACTTCAGAAAAGAAAAAGAGAAAACCCAAATTAGAACTGGAAAGCACTATTTCAAAAACAAAATCTTAATATTATAATTATAATAATATCATCTATATATTATTTTAAATTAATAATTTTAATATAAAAATAAAACTATAATTATTATTCTTAAAATAACGCCACCGATTAGAACTCCTCAGCCCCAAGCCCCTAAACTAAAGCTGCTTTTCGTCCTTCTTCCCCAAACCTCTCTTTTCTCCGCTTAAAATTGATCTCCCCCCCGTGCGTGTCAATGTTTCCCTATCCATAATCTGAGGAAAAGGGAAAGTATCTGCTCCGATCAATGAAATTACATATGTGATTTAGTCCCACTCCTTCTAGGTATCATGCGATTTTCAAAGGAAAAATAGAATCTTGGAACTCTACTGGCCGCACATGCTCAAGTTTGTTTTATTTTGCCCGGCCAAATCAAAATAAAATTTGCTGATTTTGTAATGTTGACATCAATTGTGATGCGACGGCCCTTGATTGAGCTCAGGGTTTCACTTATTTACTTATTTAATATGTCTAATTTTACTTGGTTTCTTTGTGAATGGTGAAGTTTGATTTAGGAAACTGAGAAGTCTCTGATAAGCTGTGTTCTGTAAATCATTCATCATTAGCAAATGTGTTTTGTTGCAACTGTCAACTATTGCAGGTTACAAGTGCACAATTATTATGCAAATTATATTGATTATGTGGGCTTTTATGCAGTATTTTTTTTAATTTACTCAATAAGGTCCTTTTTTGTCCATGATTGTAATATATATACCCCTTAGAAGTTGGTCTTTTTCAGGCAGTGAGTATTTAGTTTGATGACATATCAATGACATGCAAGTGATAGCATCAGTAGGATCATAGAACGAGACAACTACAATAGATGACTTCTTGTAAAGAACTTGCAATAAGGTCTTTTTTTTAGGGGAGAAGTCCTAGGCATTTTACTTGGTGAGGATCACTTGATGAGTTATTTTGACAATTTTAATAATAATTTTCAAATAAATATTTTAAAAAATCTTAAAAATAGAAATAATCTTATGTATATGTGTTTTATTTATAGATTGATAGTTAAATTTTGTATAATTTTATTATCGTTTGATATTCCATCAAAGACTATCAAAATTTTATATAATTTACAACGGTTATAATTTAACGGTCTTTGATGGAATATCAAACAATAATTAAATCACATAAAATTTGAATCACCATTAATCTATAAATAGAAGAACGTATCTATAAAAAAAATTAAATTTTTTTATATTTATTCAAAAATTCGTTGTTAAAATTATCAAGTTAATTGTTGTCAAGTGATCCCTTCCCTTATTTAAGTTTTAAAGAGTTTATACCATTGCAAAGTACGCATGGCAATTAAAATTTAAAAGTAATCTTAACTAAGTTCCAACACAGTATTCATCCTAGTGTGTTTCAATCCGCACCTATAGTATCATTCCAATCTGCAACTCTGAAAATATTTCTATCAATTTCCTTGGTATTCCAGCTTGTAGTAGCGCCTCATCTGTTAGCACGCCGGCCATCCTCCTTCCTGTCAGTCATGCAGCATTTGCCAACGTGTGTGCATGCTTGATGCCAACCTTATTGACATGCAATATGCTCACTCTACTTTGATCAGTGTCGGATTTAGGATTTCACTCAGAAGTAAACACAATTACAAATACTGTCGATGAAGAGGAGATTAGGGCCAGCCGACCAGAGGAACTGGGGATTCATGGAGATTCGACGACGAGCCAATGAGGGACGACCGGACAAAGGCATGTCAGCTATCGCGATTCACGAAATAGGGTTTAGGGCTGGAGAATCGACCGCTGGCGACGACTGGCGTGCGATTGGCGAATCGAAGTCATCGAGTCGACGGGTCACGACTCGCA
Source organism: Schoenoplectus tabernaemontani (assembly GCA_037127355.1). NCBI lineage: Eukaryota > Viridiplantae > Streptophyta > Magnoliopsida > Poales > Cyperaceae > Schoenoplectus > Schoenoplectus tabernaemontani. The sequence continues at coordinate 16,978,734 of CM073756.1, forward strand.
ATGGAGCGGGTGCTTGTCGGAGCAGGTCGCAAACTCATGATTTTTTTTATTTTGGCGGACCCGTTATCCAGCTCCAACGCTCAGAAGGTCAGAAGTGATCCGCGAAGTCGCGAAAGAAATATTTTTGGGCTGAAAAAATCAATGCAGAGACATATTTAGAGTCAAAATCAGATCTAATTTCAATTCAGAGTCAGACACAATTGATAAATATTACTGACTCTCTGAAATATTTCAAAATCCATGATCAGATACTTATCCTATCCTGAATCGCTATAGATCCACCCCGACCTTATCCATCCGTGCTAGGAGATGCTGACATTCAGTGACGGTTTGTCTCGCATGCCAAGTAGGTGTATCCTCTATTGATCTCGTGCTCAATATTTGTTGCAAAACCTTACAGTCTGAAGATTTATATTGAATCACTGTATCCCGCAGTTTGTTCTTCTTGCACATACCGCAAGGCCTGCAGCATGGCCTGAGCTTCAGCATGGAACGGATCATTAGCTTGTAATCTTGTATAGGTTTCACACTTACCGTCATGAGATTCCCACCTGGATCAAAAACTAATATCGGCATTCCCCCTTGCAACGTGGCCTGCCAGGATGCATCTATGATCACACATCTTGCATTCCTTTGTACGTGTATTACTGTCTGCTCCGTAGCTTTCTTCGGTCCTTCGTCCCCACAAGCTGCATAGTTTGTGTCAGGACTACTGCTCTGGCCACCACCCTGTTGGAAGTTATAACCAACAAGTTCCGAATCCAAAGTGTTAGGTTCCTAACTAGAGTTTTTTTTTTAAGTTTTGAGAATCAAAATCTGAAAAAGCAACATACAGAATTCGAGCTCGAGATAACTAGTTTGAGATGAACTTTCAAAACAAGATTTGATAAATAGTCGTCTATGTCAGAGACAGCTCGTGAAAGAATATTTTATGTCGGGCGGTGACATTAATTGCCTATGTATTTAAAATTAGAATATAAATATAAACTTATATAGATAATGATAACACCAATCCCTATAAATAGGAGTGGTGCTTATAGATTTGTAAGAAAGAGAAGACATTTATAAATTCAGTTGAAATCAATAGAAAACATCTTTTAATCAAATTTCTTCCTTCTCTCAGATCTAATAGATTGCATTTAATTCTTCAAATAAATTTACGCTTCCTGTTCTTGAGAGTCAGAGTGCACCACTGTGAAAGACTTCGAGATAGTACATCGAGATCATAAATTCGAGATACATTACAGTGAACACTTGTGATCAGACTTCGGGATAATATTTTGAGTTCATAGAGTTCGAAATATATCTTTGAGATAATCCACTTCAGGATCAAGTTTAAAATAACAAATTGATATCAGAGCTCATGGCTGGATTCAGAAAAAGTCCAATTGGACATATGATATTGCCCAAGTTGACGAAGTCGAACTATGACAACTGGAGCATACAAATCAAGGCGCTGCTCGAAGTATGGGATGTGTGAGATATAGTCAAGACATGATATGTTGAACCCGAGAACCCAAGCACCCTGATCGTGCCATAGATGAAGGCACTTAAAGAGAAAAGAGTAGCGGACAAAACAGCGCTCTACATCCTATATCAAGGAGTAGATGAAAGTGGGTTAGAGAAGGTTGCCGGAGCAATAATTTCTAAAGAGGCGTGGGCAATACTCCAAACCGCTTATAAGGGTGCTGAAAGGGTTAAGCAACATCTAAAAAGAGAGTTTGAGTCATTAAAAATGAAGGATTCTGAAGGAATCTCGGACTATATAACGAGAGTGCAGATAGTGACGAATCATTTGAAGAGAAATGGAGAAAATCTCATAGAGATGAGAATAGTGGAGAAGATCTTGAGGTCATTGACAAACGCCTTTGAGAATTTAGTGTGCGCGATAAAAGAGTCGAAGGACTTGAATGAATTGTCAATAGACGAGGTTGCCGGCTCACTCATGGCACACGAGTAAAGAAATAAGCTTAAGAAAAAAGAGTCTATTGAGGAGGTTTTACATGCCAAGGTAGTTCTTGAATAGAAGGTAATGTATGTCCAAAAGGGACAAGTACGTAGTCGAGAAGGTCATGGCTGAGGACAAGGCAGAGGTGAAGTGGGTCAGTCGAGCAAAAATTTACGAGGATGAGGAAGAGGCCGAGGTGGTAGAGGAAACAAACCCGATGTAGATTGCTATAATTATGAAAGTACGGACATTATTTTTTGGATTGTTGGGCCGAGAAAAAAAGTAGAAGGCAAATCCAACTACGTTGAGGTGAAGAAAGACAATAATGTGATGTTGATGGCACAAAGTATGTCAACCCCACAAGAGCTATGGAGCGGGTATAAATCGAATGTAGCCCACTTGAGAATATTCGAGAGCGTAGCGTATGAAAAAGTGTCGGACCCGAAGAGAACTAAACTCGACGATAAAAATAAGAAGTATATCTTCATTGGTTATGATGAGAATTCAAAAGCATACAAACTATATGACCCGATCGAGAAGAAACTCGTGGTCAGTAGAGACATTTAGGTGAATGAAGAATCTCGCTGGGACTAGAACCAGCAAGAAGAGCTGATGACTGGGAAGATTGAACTCCTAGTTTGAGATAATGGAGCCTCAAGCTCGAGAAGCTCAGATGAGGACTCCAGTTCAGAAAACTCAGAAGATGAGCAGGAACTAATGAACCCAAGATTTTGAGATATACGAGATCTTTATGAAATAATTGATGAGGTGCACTTGGTGTGTCTGTTGGTCGATGCCGAAATAATCTCATTCGAGGAAGTTGTTTGAGATACAAAGTGAAAAGCATCAATGGACGAAAGATCAAGGCAATCAGAAGAATGAAACTTGGGAGTTAATTGAGTTGCCCAAAGGGTACAAGACAATAAGCGTCAAGTGGGTGTACAAAAAAAATGAATCCACAAGGTAATGTCGAAAGGCACAAGGCAAAACTTATAATCGAAGGATATCGACAGAAGGTCGGGATCGACTACAATGAGGTGTTTGTGCCGATAGCGCGAATGGAAATTATTCGGTTACTAATCTCACAAGCTGCATAGTTTGAATGGTCGGTACATCAGATGGATGTCAAATTTGCATTCTTAAACAGAGTGCTTAAAGAGGAGGTGTATATTGAACAATCCTCGAGTACGTAAAACCTGGAAAAGAGCATAAGGTACTCAAGCTAAAGAAGGCACTGTACAGACTGAAACAAGCCCCGAGAGCACGAAACACGAGAATAGATAATTACTTTAAAGAGATGGTTTTAGATAGTGTCCTTTCGAGCATGTCATCTATGCATTATTTTAAAATGCGGCCGCATGACCGCATATGCAGTCCGCTTATGATTATGCGGTGCGATGACGCATACATAAGAGTATGCATCCATATATTCAACAATGCGCATTATTTTTTAAAATATTTATCGTATTAACCCTATAAAATTAATTATATTATATTTTTCATGCAAAATATTCAAAATTATATTAATATCTTATTATATATTAAAGTTATTAAAAAAATAAATGATCAATTCGAATATTATAAGAATTTTTAGAATACATATCCGCATACTGAACCGCATATGCACCCGCATATCGCATATGCGTTATGCAATGGTCAACCGCAAGCATATTGAAATCCGCATTTTAAAACCTTACATCTATGTGAAGGCAAAAAAGGATGAACTTTTGATTATCACACTGTATGTCTAGACGGCCTTATCTTTATGGAAAATAGCTAAAGGCTCATTGACGAGTTTAAAAAGATGAAGCTCGAGTTTAAGATGACAGACCTCGAGATGATGAGGTATTTTCTCGCTCTCGAGATAAAACAGGACAAGTCAGGAATTTTCATATCTCAAAGAACATATGCTCGAGATATATTATAGGAAGTTGGGATGTCTAATTGTAATTCGATAGCGACACCAATGGAACTTGATGCAAAGCTCTCCAAACTTGAGGGAGAAGAAGCTGTAGATTCAAACAATTACTGGAGTATGATTAGTAGTCTGAGGTACTTGACTTGCACAAGATTGGACCTATCATTTGCGGTCGGCGTGGTAAGTCGGTTCATGGAGGACCCGAAATACTCACATTTGAAAGCAGTAAAGAGGATCCTGAGACATGTCAAGAGGACAGGGGACATCGGGTTATAATATACAAAAACTAATAAATTTGAACTTGCAGGTTATATGAACAGTGACTGGTGCGGAGACATTGATGACAGAAAGAGCACATTGAGATATGTATTTTTCATGAGAGACGCAACCTTTACATGGTTGTCGAAGAAGCGGCTCATCATCATATTGTCGACCTGTGAGGTTGAGTATGTAGCGGCGTCACTCGGTGTAAGTCATGCTATTTGGCTAAGGAGATTGCTATAAAATGTGAAGCTCTCACAACTCGAGACAATCAAAATTCGAGTTGACAACAAATCAGTCATTGAGTTAGCTAAGAACCCAGTGCAACATGAGAGGAGCAAACATATTGATGTAAAGTTCCATTCAATTCAAGAACAAATTAAGAATGAGAAAGTTCGAGTGGTCCATATGCAAAGCAATGATAAAGTTGCAGACATTCTCACTAAGGCACTACCGAAGCATTTGTTCGAAAACTGCAAGTAGATGATCGAGAGGAAAGAAATTCGAGACTTGGGCTTAAGAGAAGATATTGGAAGTTATAACCACAAAGTCCCGAACCCGAAGTGTCAGGTCCCGGACCAGAGCCCCAGAACTAGAACCTAAAAAAGCAGCATGTAGAACCCAAACTCGAGATAACTAGCTCAAGATGAACCTTCAAGATAAAATTTGACAGACAGCCGTCTACGTCAAAGACAGCTTGTGGAAGAATATTTTGTGTCAGGCGACGACATTAATTACCTATGTTTCTAGAATTAGAATATAAATATAGACTTATATAGGTAATAATAACACCAACCCCTATAAATAGGAGTTGTGCTTATGGATTTGTAAAAGAGAGAAAATATTTATAACTTTCAGTTGAAATCAATAGAAAATATCTTTTAAGTAAATCTCTTTCTTCTGCTAGATCTAATAGATCATATTTAATTCTTCAAATAAATTTATGCTAATTGTTCTTGAGAGTCAGAGTGCATCACTATGAAGGACTTGATAGTACCTTAAGATCATAGATTCGAGATATATTACAGTGAACATCTGTGATCAGACTTCAAAATAATATTTCAAGTTCATAGAGTTCGAGATATATATTCGAGATAATCCACTTTGGGTTAAATTTAAAATAACACACCCCTCTAGGCTTAATTTTCCTTCCTTCAAATATCAACTCATTTCATGCCTTCCAGATCATCTAGAGTAGTATGCAAAAGAGTGAAATGTCTCTAGCTTGGAGGTCCTTCAATAACAGTGGCATGGTCTCCTTGAAGTTCATTAGCAGCGCATCAACACACAATCCCAGAGGTGACATATACCATACCGCCCTTGGTACCAAGCAAAGGAAAACAGGTGACATATATGTCCCAGAGGTGACATATACCATTCGCTACTCCACACCGAGTGCATGTCGAGCTAATAGAATTAATTCTCTTGTGTAGTGTATGAGATGTTGGTAATGCATCATGTGGAGCCCTCCATATGAACAGTTGAACCTTCGGGGGAATGTGCTTCCATTTCCAGAGATCCGTGAAAAGGGTGCACACATCATTTGGTGGGGACGATATTCGAGCTTGTAGCATCTCATAGCCCAGTTTGGCTGTGTAGGTCCCCGACTTTGCAGGACTCCAAATGAATTTATCAGTCAGCAATGAATCTGCCTTCGGTACCAGTATTTCATTTGCAACTTTAAAATATATTTATATTTTATTGTGTATTTTGATTATTTTATGTGTTAAAATGAATCTATAAATGATACAAAATTATTTTTTTTAGGAGTTTAGTATTAAATTCAATCACAATTCAACCATAGTAAATAGATAATAAGATAAAAGAGGAGAGAAATAACACGATATTTAATGGAATTTGGCTCTAACGAACCTACATATTTAAAACCCACAATCACAAACTGTCAATCATACCGAGTCACTATAACAAATAAGTCTTTATAATTGTGAACTTTCGATTTCTTACATCAAGTTATGGGCAATTGTCGGCCAATTAAAAAAAATAAACATAAAGACATGCGTCTCATAAAGAAACTATTAAGAACTAATTTATCTCACTCTAATGGAAGTATTGTAAAATAATTTTGAAATTAAAATACATTAGATTTGAAAGTATTTGCTTTCAGGCAAATGACGGCTAGGATTAGAATAGATTTGACTATCAAAACTCGTCAGATTTGAAGAGAAAGGAATGAGTATATATAAATATGCACCAAAATCAGTAAAAAATCGCATGTATCTGTTGTAACGGTTAGGCAATGTTAATCCTAACAAGGTGATATAAAATGAGACGGAACCATACTGAGGTAATATAACATGACACATTTCGCCACCTGGGTCGCAAAACATATTGCTATCGTTTTTTTTTAACATGAAAATTTGCACTTCCTCGGATGAAGTATTTTGTACAAAAGAAAATTTACAAGGTGTATCCTCGAATGAAGGTCAAATCCTAAAGCCATTCTCAAGAGAGAATTAATGATAAATAATAATGAAATCTAAAACAATGCTAAAATAAGAAGTATTTTAACTATCTTAACACATTACAATTAAAATTTAGAATGAGTTTATTCTGCATTATTAGTTAAAAAACGCTTCTAGCGTAGAAAGAACTTGATTAGAATATTCAACACATGACAGAAGTAGCAATCTATTATTAATTAAGCTAGCTTTTATGTTTGAATGAAAAAGAAAGAACAAAAATCCAGCAATACATCCCTCAAATTTGGCTGGGAGAATACAAGTTTGATGACCATGAAAAATTCCCTCCAATCCACTAATTTTCTTAACCTAACCTAGTATATTATAAATTAAACCACCAACTTGGCGTGGTAGTCCCGACCAAAAAAAGAGAGAACCAAGGGAAAAAAAAAAGACCAAAAATGAGAACAGGAGGCATCACCTCCTATTAGCTGTAGTTGCCTTGCTAAGGCTTGCCAGCTCCTCGATCAGTTTCCTTTCTTCACTACTCAACCGTCTCGGTATATCTACTTGAACCCTTACAAGCTGGTCTCCCCTAGCATTGGGCTTCCCCAAGAATGGTACACCTTTCTTCGCCATTACCAAGGTGGTGCCAGGCTGTGTACCTGCAGGAATCTTCAGATCAACAGTGCCATCGACTGTAGGGACCTTCACTGTGGTCCCCAGAATTGCATCAATATAAGACACCTTGCTTGTGTACAAGATGTTTGTCCCATCCCGCTTCAGCACTGGGTCTGACAACACCTCTATGAAGACATACAGGTCACCAGGGGGCCCGCCACGTCTTCCTGCATTACCTTCAGATCGAACCCTCAATCTGCTGCCAGAATCTACCCCTGCTGGTACTTTGAGGCTGATACGCTTACTCTTCCTGACACGACCATCCCCACTGCAGGTACTACATGGGGTCGAGGACTCACCAGATCCATCACATGTTGAGCATGTGGAGACCTGCAACAAGCAAGTGTTAGCATATATAACATATTTAAAGTTTGTATCAGAGTGGTAGATGTCCAAATGACCTCTTTCTGCATCCTGTGTAAGATGAAAAACTATATACAGTTTGTTGAGCAGAGCCTAAATGGGCTGGTCAAAACAGGTGGCACTATGAGCTATATAATTCAGGCAGGTCCCACCCCTCCTTTCCTGGTCTTTTGTTAAGGCTTTCTAAATTTCCCAGTATGTACTTATGCCATATAGTCATATCAGTATACATAAAGATAAAAGAAAGGCATACCTGCTGGAATACACCCAGCGGGGTCCGAGCAGAAGAAACCACCTGACCCTGGCCACCACACGTACGGCATGTAGTGGGCTTGGTACCAGGTTTTGCACCTGATCCTTCACAGGTGGTGCAGCTCTCGAGGCGACGTATCTCAATCTCCTTCTCAACCCCAAAGACAGCCTCCTTAAAGTTGAGCATAAGGCTATAGCTCTCATCATCTCCCTGCACTGGTCGGTTGCGAGCTGCACGGCCCATACCACCCCCCATTCCGCCAAAGCCCTCAAATAGAGACTCAAATAGGTCGAATGGGTTTGAAAAATCCTGAGGATTGTTAATTTACGCAGTGAGAAGCCATGAAAAATAGTTTTAATCATAGTTAATTGGAAGAGAAAATTTTCAGCAGTAAGTAAAACCAAAAAACTATTAACCCTTCCAGAACTATATATTGACAAATTATGAACTTTCTTATTTTAACATATATATGATGCTTCTAAACTAAATTCTGTCTTTGTATTCCTTCGAAGTCATTAGCGGTTGATATTTTTTTGTAACAGTTTGTATATAGGACAAAAATTGCCTCTCAGCAAGACTCCTTTTTTCTTTCCTTATTTTGTTCTTTTACTCTTTTTCAAGCGTCCAGTTATACCAAGAAAACCACAAAGAGGTCAATGAACCGTCTGGAACCCGTTGATATTAATGGGAAGCGCCTGCACCTAACATCATCTGTTCATTTGTGTTGCTTTTTTCTATCCTTTTTGTTTTAAAGCAGTAATTTCTGTTGTTAACTATATTTGCTTAATTTTTGTATAATGGAAAACTTACACCAGTGCCCATGCCAGCTCCTTTGAGACCAGCTTCACCATATTTATCATAGATTGATCGCTTGTCATCATCTGACAGAACTTCATATGCATTACTTATCTCCTTGAACTTTTGTTCTGCTCCAGGTTCTCTGACAAGTAGAGGGAAATGAGAAAGATTAGAAACATGATCTCAAAGTCATCAAAAAGCAAGTTGACACTTGTTGTCGAGTCTGTCTCTAGTATGTTTCACCCAAAGACTAATCTTTCCCGCTAAGGACAGGTGAGCATGGTATTTTGATCACTAATAAAGCATCTTACTCACTTGTTCACATCAGGATGATAGCTCCTTGCAAGTTTGCGATATGCTGCACAATAAAATAAGAAAAAAAAAGAGTCTTAATGTCTGATACACAAGAAAAAGCGTTCATAGATATGCAGAAGAAAAAAATGCCATGTTATTAAAAAGAAAATAATATACTTACCACTTTTAATTTCAGATTTACTAGAATTTCTTGACACGCCAAGAATGGAATAATAATCCTGGAAAGTAAATTATCAGCTATAGTTTATCTCATGTAATAAAAATGTTATATTAAAACAAAGGAGATAGTTGGATTACTGCTCTACCCACAGTCATTTTAGCCTGCGTCTAACAACACAAATTTCTAAGTTACAATAAGAGAAAAAAAGAGGGGAAAAACAAAAACTACAAACTCCAATTTTCTTCAACTAAGCAAATAATGCAAAATCTCTCATTGTAATTGAAATCACTTAAACAAACAAGATCATGAGAACCACATCTAGTGCATCCATTATTTAAACTATGTGAGATTGATTCCAGAATAGAACAAGAAGTTACCGAACACTTAACCTACAGGTATGTGATTGTAGACAATTAATTCCAGTGGTAAAATATAAAAGCGAAAATTTAGTCAGTTTGGAGGAGGAAAAGGGGAAATCAGGCATCATTAGTACAAATGGACTCCTTCATACAGTGAAATCATGCTGCACTATTTGAAAATCAATGGTCACCCCTACAAGAAACTCTTAAGAATTTTAAACATAGCAACAAGTTCACCTCATATATTGCATCTCTTAGACAAAAAAAATAAATAGATAAAAAGTTGCAACATATAAAGACATTAATTTCAAATTAATTCTACATCACAATCAATGAAAAAGCTTATCACCATTAATATATAAAGAATTTTCTAGCAATTAGAAAGTTACTACTTACACTATCAGCTCTTACTACAAACCGTGCAGTCCTCTTATGCCTAGAATTTGGTGATGTCGCATAATTTAGGGATGGCATGGATGATCCATTAAATAAAGCCATGCATTTCAAGTTTCTTCTGTTGTAAACATCAAAAATTTATCAAAACCAAGGATAATTCATTACTAAATTAATCCATCGCTTTGTTATATGCAAAATTGCAAACATTTTTAGCCCTTAAAGTGAACATTATAATGTTCAAATTTACAAGAAATACACATCTCCACACCAAAAAAGCTTATAGCATACACATAGCATCATATCTAAAATCCATCCCCCATACATTATAAAGTACAGAAAGAATATATAATCCAATTCTCATAATTTAATTGGTAAATAAGAAAGTTAACCCCCCCCCCCCCCCCGTTTCTCATATGTAAAACCACCATCTAACAAAAATTAAGTTTTGGCATCATTTGATCCACATAGGCTACTCTATGTACGCAGATGACCTTTCCATAAGATTCAGTATATTCATTATCCCACTGTTAGAAACACAGGTGTTGCATCAAGCAATTGTTTCGTTATGATTAAGACTTGAAAAGGTGAAATTATTAAATAAAAAAAGTTACCTATTTGGAGAAGCCACAGGATTATTATTAAATGATCCTTTAACTGGGAATATATATCTTGTTATTACCCTGGGCTGCATGCCCAATTGAGGCATTGATGTACCACCAAATTGTACCGTTGACATCCCACTACAAGTAACAAAACTAGGTAAAGTGAGAAAGAGAAATCCGAAGGGAGTGGGAGAAGAGACCTGTGGAGAATCTTATCAGAAAAATACAGAGAGAGACGTGCAGAATAGAAGTATTCCCTGAAGAGACCATGCCTAAAGGGTTAAAAATCACTTTTAAATAAAACAACAAATATTATCCATTTTCAGCTCCATGCTGAACTGCATTTAATTAACCCCCCGCATAATACCATTCAGTTTGGGAAGCAAGACATAGGTACTGAGCAAGACAGTCATAGATACAGAAGTAATTAGCAAAAGCCAGTTAATACCAGCTAACTAAGGTTATTTCCTCCTGTAGCAAAACCATTTGTATGGTTTTATACACAAACAATTTTATGTCTAGAACTAAATCAAATTATAAGAAATTGGATAAATAATAGCACAATACTACAATAGAATAAACCTCTGATCTTAAACTATAGATGAAGGCTACAACTCACTTGATAAGGTCATTGACTACATCACATTGTATAAACAAAACTTTATGTTACTTAATCCAATTTGTGTTTGAACGTAAAGAGTAGACAAATATTGCAGTTCGCACTGCAAAAAGAAAAACCTCCCAAAAAGAGATGCACGCCAAACATGAACAAATTAACCAAGCCAAGCCAAACCAAATCCCGAAAACTTAGAAAAGAAAAAACCGAGACAGAGACACGATAAAAAAAAAATCACGTCTTACAATCATTACGAACCACTCCCAGCTGAACGATCATCTCTCAAGTTGGAGAGATGGAGAAAGGGGTTTGGTAAGAGACGAATATCATATAAACGCATACCTGGCGGAGCGAAGACTGGCGATATGTTGATATTTTCTCAAATTCCTCTTCACAAATAGGAGCGAGAAAGTGATAAAATCAAATTGAGGAGGGGATGAGGGGAGAATCGACCCCGACCTCAAGGTAGAGAAGGCACCAAGCGCAGAGCAGCAGTTTCTCTAGGGTTAAAGAGAGACGGGGAACGCTTAATGCATCTTCTTATCTGTACCGTACTGTTAGTGATCCCTTCTCCATTTTTATCAAAAGGGAGAGAGTCCTGAAACTTCAGAGGGAGAGATTCATTGGGAGTCCGAGATTATGTACACCGTGCATTCAGAGAGTGTTTGGCACTCAATAAAATAGTAAAAAATTAGAATAAAATAATTATTTTGATGAATTAATTTATCAAATGAATTTTAAACTAAGTAAAAGAGTGTGAAATAGTGTTAATTTGGTATATCAACTTATAGGTGGAATATCAAATTAGCTCTCGTCGGAATAACGATTATAGTTTGATTATATTATATTATATTATGATTATGATTAAGATTTAGTATTATTATATTATTATATTAATATTATGATTATTACTTATTATAATTATTATCATTATATTATTATTATTAAATTATTATTATCATTATTGTTATTATATTATCATTACCATAAGTATTATTATATTATTTATTATTATTATAAATATAATTTTAATATATATTATTATATTATGAATATAAATATAATTATTTTATTATTATATTATTATGATCAAGATTATTTATTATTATATTATTATATTATGATGATTATGATTATGATTACTATTACTTATTATTATTTTATTATGTTGTATTATATTATTATATGTTGATTATAGTGATGATTAATTTATTATTATATTATTATAATTATAATTATTTATAATTATTTTTATGATTATGATTATATTTTTTATTATTATATTATTATGATTATGATTATGACTATAATTATCATTATGATAATTATGATTATGATTATTATATTATGATTACATTATTAAAATTATGATTACTTATTATTATTATATTATTATAATTATGATTGTAATTATAATTTTTTATTATTATATTACTATATTATGATTATGTTTATATTTTTATTATATTATTATTTATTATGATTATTTTTTATTATTTTATTATGTTGTATTATATTATTATATGTTGATTATAGTTATGATTAATTTATTATTATATTATTATATTATAATTATTTATAATTTTTTTATGATTATGATTATATTTTTATTATTATATCATTATTATTATATTATTATGATTATGATTATGGTTATATTATTATGATTATAACTATAATTATTATTATCATGATTATGATTATGATTATTATATTATTAAAATTATGATTACTTATTATTATTATTATATTATTATAATTATGATTGTAATTATAATTTTTTATTATTATGTTACTATATTATGATTATGTTTATATTTTTATTATATTACTATTATAATATTATTATTTATTATGATTATTTTTTATTACTTTATTATTATTATTATCTTACTATTATGATTATTATTTTACTATTATTATTATTATCATCATCATTATTAGTATCATAATTATTCATATTTTAACTATTCTGAGTAACAACTGCTAAACGATATTTTTGCTCTTCCGAATAGTCAAAAATACCACTCTTCTACCACTCTTCCAAAAAAAATACTATTCTATCACTCTTCCAAAATTATCACTCTTCTAAAACTATTCCTTAATTTGTCAAACGGACCCTTATGGTGTATTTGGATCGTGCAAAGAACAGCGTAAGAATAGAGAAATTGAGAATAACAAATAAGGATAGTGAAAAAATAGTAATTTTTCGATTAACGTGAGGATAGTAAAAATATGATACTATTCCGGATGGTAGAAATATTATTTGGATTATTTTTTGGGAATAGTAATGGAGAGTTTAGAAAAACAATAGCTATTTCATCATCACCACAGAATAGCAGAATAACAACTATTCTTACTGTTCAGGAACAACAGATTTACGTTTGGATACACAACTGCTATTCTTATTCCGAAAACATCAGCTATTTTGCTATTCCCGGCCCATCCAAACATACCCTTAATATCTGACAGCCCAAATCAAAGAGTAAGGTTTAATACTTGTAGATGTGTATCAAAGTTCATCATATTCACTCGATCATAAATAAATGGTTCATATTTCCCGAGGCTCTCCTAGTATGGAGTACTTAAGTGACGATGTGTTCATACGGGTGTGCAAATGGTCGGTTCGGTTCAAACCGAAATAAATATATATTTGAATTTTTTTCGGTTTGTCAAATTATGAACTGAATTAAACTTCTAGAAATATCAATCGAATAAACTAAAAGCCAAATAAACTGTTTTTTTTTGTTTATTTGGTTAAACTGAAATTATATTATTTAAAGAGGAACAAAAATATCAAAATTTATAAAAATTAATAGAAAAAATAAATAGTTTATAAAATAAAAAAATAACTAAAAACTTATAGAAAATAAATATATTCAGATTATCTTTGATATAATCTTTATTTATATCAAGTAAAATAAAATTATTTGATAAATTTTAGATTATTTGGTTTATTCGATTTAGAAAACTCAAAACCGAACCAAATAATAAAACCAAATTAGCCAAAATTTACAACCGAACCGAAATTTTTAAACTGAAAAACCAAACAAAATAGTTTAAAATTTAATGGTTCGGTTCAAAACCAATTAAACCAATCTGTTTGCACACCTCTATGTGTTCGGACTCGATTTGTTGATCGGAACCGCAGCCTCTCTAGAGATCTCCGCAAGGAGATCTAAACGGCTCGTCTTAATTTGGACGGCTGTAGGGAAGTTTAAATATGAATTTGATGCACATGAAGTTTATTATATTAAATCATGATCATTTATCATTGATTGGACGGTTCACAACGAAAGAACCGCACAACTCCGTAGAGAAATATTCACAGAGGATATTATTTCCTTGGTACTCCCTGACCTAATTCAAAATAATCAGTCAAGTTTTCTGAATAATTCCCGAATTCAAGAGACTAAGCCTCTTATTCCGGTTCGCCGCTGATGAATGAGGATTGTCTTCTAAGTTATGGATGAAAGGATGTTAATTTATTCAATCAGTTTCAATTTGTTTAATACGTGATATCACATATAGTAAATTCTTTTCTCGACATGTCACATTTGGAGTATATAATGGTCAGCTCAATCTAAGGATGAGAAAAGAAAGTAATAGCAATAGTCTCTAATTTAAATTTAAGCTATGGGCAAATGGGTAGAGTCTCGAGTAGTGATTTAAATGAAGCACTTACACTCACGAGTAGGGTTTGGGCATAAGATGAATTAAAGAAGTAATTATGATCATTGAGATTAGCTAATAAATAAAATATTGAGATGAGATTGATTTAGATTAGTTTGTCTACCAAATTGAAATGTGCTAGTTTTAAGCATATTGCCAAATTGAACAAAATTAGTATGTGAAAAAATTAAATAAAATTGAAAATTTTCTTCGATTTTTGGTCTCAATCTTGCTCTGACAAGTTGTATTTATCTTCTTCCATTGAATTTTTTTCTCAATTTTTCTCTGATTCTTCAGTTCACTCTTAATTCTCATTCAAAAGTGTGACGAGAAAAAATATTGGCACACTAGGGTTAGGGAACAATGAATCCAATTTGGTGACTCAAATACAACTTACTTTCATAGAATTACATCAAATAGGAAAAAAAATTGAATATGAAAGTGGAGGGGGTGCTTAGTGACTCACTCCCTCAGATAGAATTACATGTGATAGACTTTTATAAAAAAATATTTGGGTCTGAGGATGTTAAACAAGCTAGTTTACAATATGATTTTTGGGATGGCAATTATATTCTTTCAGACACTGATATATTAGAACTAGAAAAAGCCATTTACTGAAGAAGATATTCATAAGGCAGTGTTTGGATCTGAAGCCTCTGGAGCCCTAGGCCCATATGGCTTTAGCTTCTTGTTTTTATCAATATTTTTGGTCATTGGTGAAGTCAGATTTGATGTTACTTTTGAAGCATTTCTATACACACTCATTGGATGTGGCTAAACTGAACCATGTAATGCTTTGCCTTATACCTAAAGAATCAAATGCACAAGTTATCCAAAAATTTAGACCCATCAGTTTAGTTGATTGCAGTTATAAAATTATCTCAAAGGTTTTGACCAATAGATTGGTAGTATGTGTGGATAAACTAGTAGATCCAGCACAAGCTGCTTTTATACATGGTAGATATATTTTAGATAATGTGTTGGTTGCTAATGAGATTATACATTTTGCTAAGACACATGGCCAGAAGGGTATAGTTTTAAAAGGTGATTTTAAAAAAAAGCTTACGATAGAGTTAATTGGTCTTTTTTGCTTGAGATGCTAGTAAGTAGAGGTTTTGGTCAAAAATAGACTCTTTGGATTGAACATTTGCTGAAGGGTGCACAAACTTGTATTAACTTTAATGGGTCCCTCACATCTTATTTCAAATGTAAAAGAGGTTTAAGGCAAGGGGACCCATTATCCTCACTTCTGTTTGATCTGGTTATAGACACACTTTGTCAAATTCTATTTAGGGGGAAATGTGCAGGCATTATTGGACTAGAACCAGTGCTTGACAATGGGTATATGATTATAATTTTTTTGTATGCTGATGATACTGTGTTCTTTTTGAAAGCATATGTGAAATGTTTGGATGCTACTCTGTTGGCTTTACATGCTTTTGAAGTTTTATCAGGCATTAAAATTAACTTTGGCAAAACTGAACTCATACCAGTCAATTTAACAGATGATGAAGCATCATTATTTGCTGTCTTAGCATGTTGTAAGCTTTCTCAATTTCCTTTGAATTATTTGGGGGTCCCTCTGTCAGATAAGAATTTGTGTTGTTCTGAATGGAATGATATTATTGATAAAGTTAAAAGGAAATTACTTAATCCATTGGAGGCAGACTAGTTTTAATCAACTCATTTTTGTCCTCTACTCCTCTGTATATGCTATCATTGTACAAAATGCTAGTTAAAATTAAGAAAAATCTGGATAGTATCAGATGTCAATTTTTATGGCAAGCTACTTCTACTAAGAATATGTTTGCCTTAATTAAATGGACTAAAGTATGTATGCCTAGACATTTTGGTGGGTTGGGGATACTTAATTTGCATTTGTATGAACATCTCATTACTGTTAAAGTGATGGTGAAAATTAAAAGATCCTCAGTACCACTCCATTTGGAAATAAATTGTTTTGCTCAAATACCCTAGCTCTAAGTCCACAAAGCAATAATCAGCTGTGTGGAAAGAAATTAATGCTTTAAGCCAGTTGGGTCAGACTGGTAGCTTTTTGGTTAGATAGATGGGCTGGGGAATGTGCACTCAGTTCTCAGTTCCATCACCTATTTCAACTTTGTGAGGATCCACCGATCTCAGTATATTTTGTGGTGATATCTGCTGGGCAGGCATTGAAATTCAAAAGGATGTTATCTGGTGTTCTATTGCTTGAGTTTAACTCATTATGCAATATGGTGGGTAAAATCTCTTTATCATTAGAAAGGGACACATTAAGATGGAGGTTGTCTGCTTCTGGTAAATTCATAATAAATGAGGTTTATAATTGGCTTATGTTTAGAGGGATCACTGATCAAGGAGATATATAATGGGTCCTACCTATTCCTCTAAATGTTAAAGTGTTTATGTGATTGGCGGCTCAAAATAAAATTCTTACTAAGCATAATTTGATGAAAAGAGGGTGGATAGGCTCCATCCTCTGCACTATGTGTGATGAGACAGAAACAGTCTCACATTTTTTTTAAGATGTAGTTTTGTTAAGAAGATTTGGTTTTGAATGGGCCTTTGTCAGCAATATTATCTATATTGGACTAAATCCTCAGATGTGATGGTATTTGCTGCTGCTCTATCAAGAAGCATGCAAAAAGTTTTCTAGTTGTCATTAGTTCAGTTTGTTGGTCCATTTGGAAGCACCGTAACACTATGGTGTTTGATAAAATGGATGCCAGTTCAGTAAAAAATTTGATATTACTGATAATTTCTATGGTGCATTACTGGATAGGGAATTGTAAAGCTTGGATGTCTGGGGATCTGGATCTCATCCTCTTGCAAGTGGTGGGTCCAGCGTTGACATTGCTGGATGGAAGCTCTTAATCAAACTTGTTGAGAGATGAGTTGCATTGTTATATACATGAGAGCTTGTGATTGTGTGCCAGTTCTGTTGAATGTTTGTAATAAGTAGTGTGGCTGAGATAAAGTCTGAAGTTTAAGCTGCTAGGATGATGCTAATAGTAATAGTTAAGTAGTAGGTATGATTGTGTTTTCAAAAGAGATTTGGCAATGATGCATAGTGTAATGATGAGAGGCCACCAGTACCCAACACTTATAGATACTATGTCGGTCTTAGCGTCAGGGTACTTGGAGGCTCTGTGAAGCTAATATAGTCACTGAGCTAAATCCCTTAGAGTTGCCAAGGGGTTTTTTCTATTTATTTGCCAAGTTGTGGTAGGGTTACTATGTTCTTCTGTTTATTGTTTTAGTTAATGAAACAGGCGATATGTGCCTTTTTTCAAAAAAAAAAAAAAAAAAAAAAAAAAAAAAAACCAATATGCGAAAAAATTGAATAAAATTGATAAATTTCCTTTTGATTCGTGGTCTCAGTCTTACTCTGACAAGCTAAATTGATCTTCTTCCATTAAAATTTCTTCTCAATTCCTCTCTGATTCTTCAGTTTATTCTTAATTCTCATTCAAAAGCGTGACATAGTAAGTCGCAATGTTCAAATTATAACACGTATTTTTTTATGAACTTCCAATAAAAAATATGATACGTTGAAGAGACCTAATTATATTTATTTTATATATAAATCTTGAATGAATTTGTTTATTATAGCTAGATTTTACTACATTGAAAATAATAACATATTTTATCAATTCAACAAGTTTTTTCATCACAACCATTCCCCTTTTACTTACTCTAGATATTTTTGGTCCTTTCTAAAAATAATTCACTTTTTTCAATCTCTCTCGCACTCTACGATCACCATTTCTGATTGTTTTTTTTGACACACTCTGATCGTTTTCTTGCAACAAAATTCTCATTACTTTAGTAGGTCTCTTGAAAAATTATTATTAAACCTAGGCGGTCCATACAGCCGCATATATGACCGCGGCCTAATATCCAAGTCCAAGATGATATACGTTCCTTGATATTGGGCCACCTATACAGTCCATAACACTATGTCTTTATACATATATACTTCGCCACACAACCCATGCTGCCACTCGACCATAGAAAATCACGGATGGCGCTCAGTAAATAAAACTCAACATAAAAGCTCCGTGACTCAAACTTGGAAAAGTTGATATGGCATTCAAAGACTCAGTTTTTAGTAATAATAAGTTTTAGTAAATTAATATTATTAAAAATAACTCAGTTTTTAGTAATAATAAGTTTTAGTAAATTTTTATTAAAAATAACTCAGTTTTTAGTAATAATAAGTTTTAGTAAATTAATATTATTAAAAATAAGCGTGAGAAACGTTTAAAATTTTTTATACGAAACGCGTCACATCGTTTGCATGATGCGCGCGTTTCCTTATTTTTATCGAAGTGGGCGCGTTTCCTTATTTTTACGAAACGCGCCACTACAAGTGATGCGTTTGCTTCTTATATATACAAAATGCGTGATCACTTGCGCGGGGTTTGACGAAACGCGCCACCGACGGTGACGCGTTTCCTAAAAATAATAAACGCGCCACGCGCAAATGGCGCGCTACGCTATTCATATATTTGAAATTTTACGTTTCACACTCTTATTTTTAATAATATTAATTTAATAAAATTTATTATTACTAAAATCTGTCCAAAGACTTATCCACTAAATCACTCCTCACTTGTGATGGGATGAGGCTTCAATTTATTATATTATCTACGTGAATGTCTATATAAATATATAATATTAATTAAAAATATATCGTATATATAGATATGTATAAATCCACATATACGATTATATACCGTATATACAGTGTCCTTCGGATTGAAATCCGTATTTTAAAACTCGTTAGATCTGACTTATATTTTGATTCAATCAAATATGTAACATTATTTTATTAGGACTTAGGAGCGATAATTTGCCCCAAAAATTGCCAGGGCCCAGGGGGGCTTCATTGTGATATTGTCCTCTTCGGTACTCGTGTCATCGACTGTTCGCGGTTCATCTCCCCTCCGCAACAAATTCTAACGAGCTAAAAAGATGGGGAGATATCTCCTTTCTTCCTCACAAACTCCAAGACTATTCTTCACCTCTTCTCAACTAACCAAATATGGTCGGAATCCGATGTTTACACGAAATAGACTTCCCCGACATGGCCAAATCAGGGCCGTTGTGTCAGAGAGCACCAATAAGAGAATCTTCCCCAAGGTCGCGGCCGAATCAACTGGACCAATACCCGCTTCGGAACTTCTACAAGTCGTCGAATCAGCTGCTAAGACTGGAGCTGAGGTGCAATTTTAGTATTTAGGTGACATTTCCATTATTTCTTGTGAAACAGAAGGAATATTAAGAAAGAAGTGTGTTTTATTAGTCCGGTGAAGCCTCATCAATAATGCAACCGTACATTACAATTTTGTTTTGGTAATGTCCTCCAGAGATTGGTATTCTGATACATACTGTTATAATGGTGATGGTAGATGGGACACATGTTATGTTAAAATTAAGGAACACACTAACACACATTTTTCCGTACGTGGCAGGCAAAACACCTTTTATAATTTGATAACTAAAAAAAGCGTATTACAGGTCCATGGTCCTGGAAGAGAAAAATAGGAAAGGATTGAGAAATGAAGGAAGGAAACAAAGAGGACAACAATAAGGAACATTATAAGGAACTTTTGTTTTAAAAATAAGTCAAGTGTTTGTAAGAAATATTTTTTATTTCATTGTTGTTCAACGTAGATCTCTTTCAACTTGTTTTGTTTTATTCCACTTGTGTTTTATATAGGTTGTGATGGAAGCTGTCAATAAACCTCGCAACATCAGTTACAAGGGTATCACTGACCTGGTTACAGAGTAAGTTAATCATCTAATATCATTTATGCATGTTTCAGAAGTTACAAAAAGCATATCTATTGTTTTCATGATTGTGAATGCCACGGTGGTTTGGGAAAGTAGTGTGTTTTATGTAGCAAATCCCCAATATGAAATGGGGTAAGGATCCCTTGACAACTAATTATTGACGATCTTGACAACCAATTTCATACCAATTCATAAAAAAACTTAAAATAGAAAAAAAAACTTTACAAACATATTCTTAAACTTATGGATTGGTTGTGTTTTAAGTTTCATGCAATTTGAGTGCCATTTGATATTCCATCAAAGGTTGTCAAAATTACATGACTATTATAACGGTTTAAATTTAATGGCCTTTATTCTATATCAAATGATACTCAAGTTGCATGAAATTTGAAACACAATAAATCCATAAATTTAAAAATATGTTTGTAAAGTTCTTTTCCATTTTTAAGATTTTTTTATGAAATTATGTGAAATTGGTTGTCAAGATTGTCAAAATAAATAGTTGTCAAGAGGTCAGGTTTCAGATAACACATGATCCACAAATGGTTGCCATATCTACTGTAACTGGAGAGGGTATTGACAGATTTCAGATATCCATGGAATTGCAACTTTAGAGGCATAGTTCTCTAGGAACTAAAACCAAGATTTAATTCATAGTTGATTACAGGTCCATGGTAAGTCTTCATTATTATATAATAGTTCTTGGAAGATAATTGATATATGCTTTTGTGAGGCAAAAAGGCTGAGTTTTTTATTGACTTGAAAGTTATGTTTTGAATTCAGCACAGATAAGATGAGCGAATCAGCAATTCTACAAGTTGTAAAAAAGAATTTCAATGACCACCTGATACTTGGTGAAGAAGGTGGCTTAATTGGGGATGCCATGTCAGACTATTTATGGTGCATTGATCCATTGGGTTGTGTCTCTGTCTCTGTCTCTCTCTCTAGCCACTAACGTTACCAAACATCAAAATCATGATCACATTGATAATCACCATATCAAAATCATGATACATTGAGTAGAACTGAAGAGAGACGAGTTCTAAATTTCATTGCATATACCCATACCCTGCAAATTAATGACTAATCTAGTTATTTGATGTTTGTTCCATGTGTCTGGGAGAAATTATCACCAACAGTAGCAGCTCAGGATGTACATTCAACTTTTCTTATATGTAAGCTGAAAATTAGTTAAGTTGTTCTATTTCTTACTTCTTCTTTCTTGATTGGTTTAACTTAGATGGAACGACTAACTTTGCACATGGTTATCCGAGCTTCTCGGTTTCAATTGGAGTGCTTTATCATGGCAAGCCTGCAGCTGCCACA
Organism: Schoenoplectus tabernaemontani; assembly: GCA_037127355.1. Classification (NCBI taxonomy): domain Eukaryota; kingdom Viridiplantae; phylum Streptophyta; class Magnoliopsida; order Poales; family Cyperaceae; genus Schoenoplectus; species Schoenoplectus tabernaemontani. The sequence goes on from CM073756.1 coordinate 17,000,621, forward strand.
GTGGTAATTGTTACTTAATCTTTCATTGTTCCCCTTCGCCATTAACCTTCAAAGATGAAAAATAGTTCATTGTTTCACACTTTTTGGAGTAGCATAAAAAAAGAGGAAAAGAGAGTAACAAAATTGTTTACCTATCAGTTCCATTCAGAAGTTCTTTAAATAACCTAAAAATAACCTAAAAATAATCAATGCCAGTTTTTCTTTATCACTGTAGGAATATCTTTTGGGCATTGCTCTCTTCCGTTTTCTAGAGCAGCATTGGTGTTTAATTCATCTTTTCTCTTTAAATGATAGATTAGGGTACAACCTCAAAGAAATGAGACTAGAGTCAAAGGAGAAAAATAGAGGAGGAACTTGTCTAGGAGAAAATCATTTTAATGGCCCTATATGATATTTAAATTGCTTAGAAGTATGTTGGATATCTTAATTAATCAAAAAGTAGTCAATATTAATATTGGTCCATGTTATCATCGATGCTTTTCATCAGGACTGCAAATCATGCATGCTTTTTTGCAATGCCAGTAGACAGTTGGCGTCTTGCAAGAAGCTATTTTTACTAGTTCAATTGAATTTTTAGGTTGAGTTTGCTGGTGGACCTATGTGTTGGAACACTCGCACATTTTCTGCATCTGCAGGTAATTAGCTCAATAAACAAGTAGGACTGTAAAAAATGCACATTTTATTTCCTGTGCAACTATATTTTAATAAGCTCATTTCTTTTATTGAGGTAATTGCAAAAGACAAGACTTTAGATAAATGTAGTAGAAACATATATTGTTTGAGTGCTGCCATTGTTGCCCTTTATCTCAGTTATGTGTTCCCCCCTTGACCATATATTACAAGATTGTCATGATAAAGTTTTTTTATTAAGTTAACAAGAGAGATCAGGAAGCAATTTGATGATTTTTTTGGTGAGGTCGGTTTTTATTTGTGAGGATCGGTTTTTATTTGTGAGGATCAGTTTTTATTTGTGAGGATCGGTTTTTATTTGTGAGGATTATATGTTAATTCAGATTGCTGAATTGCACAGCTATGCAAATGTGTAAAAGGCTGAAGCTTTAAGTGGAATATAATTAATAGAAATACTGTTTAATTTGCTTAAGAAAGCAGCAAATTGCATGTCAAGGAATTACATCTCTTCTTTGTGTTTCTTTTTGTGGGGGAGAGCAGGTGGAGGGACCTACTGTAATGGACATAAGGTTCATGTTAGTGAAACTGACCAGGTAATTCCTAGTTCATCTGTGGGTGTATACAATTTTTGTTTTTCACTTTTCTTGTTTTGTTGTTCTTTTTTTTGCTCTTATGCTCACACACATTCAGTGACTCAGAAGATGCTAGTTTGGGCATTCTTTTGGAAGGTTGGATATCTTCTATATTTTAGAGTATATAGAAATTTATAACATATTTGCAGAGTTGTGATGCCTTTTTTAGTATGATTGAAAATTACATATTATAGTTGACTTTTCTAGATAGAGCAGTCTCTTCTGGTGACTGGGTTTGGATATGAGCATGATGACGCTTGGTCAACCAACATTGAGCTTTTCAAGCATTTTACTGATGTCAGCAGGGTAAGTGCATTCTGCCTAATCATTAATTATATAAAGGTGATGTGATCTTGACTATGATGCAATCTAATCAGTTAGCAGCCTAATGGACAAAGTTCACAAAGTTTAATGCTTAGCACCTGAAAGTCTCTTGAAATCTCTAGAGAAAAACTCTTAAAAAGATTGGTGGTGGTGACACAGGGCGTTAGACGGCTTGGTTCAGCTGCAGCAGATATGTCTCATGTGGCCCTAGGCATAGTGGAAGCATCTTGGGAGTACCGGCTCAAGCCTTGGGACATGGCAGCTGGTGTCCTGGTACCAGTTGTTTTTCTTCAAACATTTTTGACCTTTTATTGATAGTTATTCTTAAGGAAATTGGCAAAAGGATCTTTCTTATGAAGAAATTTTGACTGCAAAGCCTCACTCACTGTATTATGGTTGAGACAAACAAATCAATTATCCCTTTCTTGCTGGTTTTACCTCTGGTACTTTTATAGAAGAATAGAAGGACACTGTCATGAAATTATGAAATAGCCTTAATTAAAGAAACATGAATTTGATTCATTTAAAATGACTTAGCTTTTCTGTTTATAAAAATTACTGTATGGTTTTCATTTTTCAAAATCATCTTCTTTGACTTAGAAAGCACCTAAAGATTAGAATTAAAAGTTTTGAATTTCAATTTCTTCAGCAAGTAGCAGGCTTCTTTGTGGAGGGCTCTTGCAATTTATAATCACATAAGATTTATAGCTGTAAACTGTGAAAAGTTCTCCTTTTCTTTTCAGTTCCTGATAGCTACCTCTTTCATGTCATTGTACTGTTGTGTATATGCAGATAGTAGAAGAAGCTGGTGGGGTTGTTTCAAGAATGGATGGTGGAGATTTTACTGTGTTTGATCGATCAGTTTTGGTGTCTAATGGACGCACACATGAAAAGGTTTGACTAGGCCTATACACTTTATAGCTATTACAATGTATGAATTACTGCTCAAGCATCCATAGTTCAAGCTTAGACTTCTGGTTTAGATATTTATCTTTGAAATGGGTGTGGTCTCCAAGATGATGCCAAATTACATATTATTATTTTTTCCTTGAGGGTCTGTGTGCCTGTGTCTGGCTGGTGTTTGTATGTAAAGGCAATCAATGCAAACGTTTGAGTTTTGAAAAAGTTCATTTATAAGATAAATATCCAGCCTTGTAAGGAAAAGGTTCAAGCATCCGTAGTTCCTTTTCCTTGTAGTTCCTTTTCCTTCTTAGTAGCATATGGGTGGTTATTAGTGAGATGATTGGTTTTAGTTGAACCTGCAGTATGGTAGTTTTGGTGTTATTTAGGAGATGCAATACCTGTCCATTGCTCTTCTTCCTTCAGGCATCCGTAGCTCATTTTGACTCCTCTCATTTATTTTTTTCCTTTTGTTCAATGTGCTGTAGCTACTTGAGAAGATTGGCCCAGCAACAGAAGAACTAAAGATGAAAGGAATTGATTTCTCGTTATGGTTTAAGCCTGATAAATATGCCACCGATTTCTGATTTTCCCATGGATTTTGTCTCTTATAAGAACAATTAATATGTAGTCAGTTGTGTCGTGGGAAAAAAATGTTGATGCTGTCAATAACCTTGTACTTGAATAGTGAGGATATTTGCAAAAAAAAAAAAGGAACAAGTAACATGTGTTTTCACTTGTTTGAGTTTGTTCTTGCATTCTGCCAGTGTATTTAACCAGAGAACTGGAAGTGCTACACGTAGGGTAATAATGAGCATAGATTTTCGCAGGTGCACGGATTCCATACGAAAGCAAGACTCTGCACCCCCATCATATATCTTGTGCAATGTCAACCAATTGCTAGCGAAATTTGAACAAGCTTGTCGCCCATTTTCCTTTTGTATATCTAGTCACTTCTCTTTGTAGAATTTTGAATTTGTAATGACACGAAAAAGAAAAAGAAGCAAAGCAAAGTGAGAGAGGACGAGCAGAAAAAAAAAAAGCTGACGGTTTAAAGCAAACACTGAAGCATTTTAGTGCTAGGACTTCAGTAGACAGCTTAAATATGATAAAAAGCAATACTGAAGTAGAAAGCACTTAATTCCTAAATTCAACTTTAGTTCTAGTTACTGGTCCAAATTAATTCTCTTCTGCCATACGTCCATATGGATTGCCTGGAGTTATTTTTTAGGAAAGATAAAAAGTCCCTCATCAGACTGGATATTCCCAATTGAACGGTGTTTGTTGGAAATTGGAAGGCCATCAATAGATCTGGACCGTTCATGGCGAACAAACATGTATTCCTCGAGCTTACAATTGGGCAACCTGAATGAACAAGAACATCAATTAAGGCTATACCCTTGTTGAGAGACTGCACTGAACTTACAATTCCTCCTTACAAGGTGGAACTGTCAGGCAGGCATCTTTCACAGAATTCAACTAATTTTGCAATCGCCAGTTCAAGACTGCATAAGATTTAGGGGTGGCAAAAGAAAGTTATACCTGTTAGCATAGAAAAACTTACATTATATAATTGTCTTAGCATCATAATATCAATTTCAAGACTAGAAAATGAAAACAACATTAGATAGCCATAAAAAAAATATAGATTAATAGAGAACGGAAATTTCTATTTGTTCAAATGAGCAGCTGCCCCCACCATCTCTTCTGGAGTCACCTTCTTGTGCAACTGCATACGCAAAAGATGTTTTTAATTAATCATAATAGTAGAAAAGTAAGTAAAAACCAAATTTATTAATATGGAATACAAATTCTGTACTACAGGAGTAATTTCATGATTATAATCAGCAACAAGATGTGCTGGCAAATTAAAAACTTAACCTGCTTTGTTCTGGTATTGGCATGTCTTTTTGTCTATTTTTGGATTTATAAATAATTTCAACTTGGTTTCACTAAGAAAAATTCATGAGGTGATGCACAAGAACTAAGTAACAAACCAATAAATAGAACATACAGCATCAGAAATTGAAAACCAATGGAAGCACCGCAAGAGAGGATCATCGGATGAAGGCATGCTATCATGGTTCCAGTAAGTGATATTACCAAATCGCCCTCGTGTTTGCCAGAAATTGGATTCTGCATCTGGACTATCTATCCCCTTCCCCTTTCCTGGCTGTGATTTCTCCAATATATAACCTAGTGACAGAATACAAGCAAAGGCTCTGCAATTACACGATATAACAGGTGTATAATTGGTTGATAATGAAATATTGGAATAGGAACTCTCTGCAATAACACAATATAAGCAGAAACAGGTGTATAATTGGTTTTAAGGAAATATTGGAATAGGAACTTCATGTACCAGTCAACTCTCATTTGTTATATTACATGCCTTTGCATACATAAAAGATTGCTTTGACAGCTTTTTGTCAAAACATTTAAATCTGGAACCAACCCTGTAGGTACAATAATGCTAGGTATATGACAAAGTTCTCATCCCATGGCTGACTTCAAATAATATAGAGCACAAGAGAAAGCAAGAAAAAAAGGAACAGAATAAGGTTACCACTATAACCATCTGGAATTGGCACTGTAATTCCATGTAGCCTTCTCCCTCTAAAGAATGCCTCCTGCACACTCATGCCTTCTATGTCCACATCTATTTCATAGTGAAGACACTTTAATTCAAGCGTTCATAAATAATTTACTGAGGGAAGTCTAATTCTGACCGCTTGAATGCATTTGGTTCAATCAAACACTGAATTATTGCACATGGTTTAATCAACCACAAAAAATTTATGTTGATTCAACTAGATAAATCCTATCATAAAACATTAATAGCAGCTGTATAGAACATAAAATCAATTAATTTTCCTTGATCGTCACTGGAAAAAAATATTGGTTCTCCACTGATCATGCCTACAGGCTACAACAATGTTTGAGAAGTACTGGAGGTATAGAGCATGCACTCAAATATTGTACTACCTGAGCGGTACACTCTTGCAACATTTGTCATCTGGAAAGAACATTGTTAAATCCTTGACAATCTTTTATTTTCTTTAATGAACGGAGAGAAATCCAGTGTATAATTCAGCGTTCACAGTCATATTCCCACTGAAGGTGCACATTTGACTAAGAATTATAAGGTAATCAAAGCAAATAGAGGAAGAGAAAATATACCCGTATTTCTGGGCTTGAAGTAATCGAATACTGCGGAGGGGCCATTGTGCTTGACCGAGCAGGGCAGGAGGTGGACCCTGCCTGTCAGATCGACTACTGGAGACTCGTCACGTGACACAAGATCGACTGTCCCGGTGACTCCGGCGGCCTCAGAGGCGCTTATTTCCTTCTCCATTTTAATCACGCGTATCCTGGTGTACAGTATATCAGTGATGGAGCTAAAAGAAGCGCCCTTTTGAATTACATTTTTGGGCCTGTTACAGCCTGAATTTCAGTGATGGCCCACCACAAGTATGACAGCACCAACGACTGAGTTGGGTTGGGGAACTTTTTACTCTGAACGTATCATACGGCACGGATATGAAGAACAACTTTTTTCATTAGTTTAGCGGGCAAGTGTATGATAAAGAAATTTTTTAGCTTATAATGGTATGTGTTTTGCTGTTGTGTCATCACTAGTCATATATTTTTATAATTTTTATTTTAATTATTATTATTGTGAGGTCGATTTATATATTTTGTGTCATCATTAGTTATATATATTTTATAATTATAATTATAATAATTATTGTTGTTGTGAGGTCGATTTATAATAATAATTTATATAATATAATTTAATTAGTAATTTATGAATGCAATATTTTTAATTTTTTTATAGATAATACAACAACAAAGCCTTATTTCCCAAATAAATTAGGGTAGCTACAAATGAAACTCAATCCAAAATTAAAGAGATTAGAGATCTCAAGTATCAAAAATCAATGATAGTGATAGTGATAATGACAGTAATGACGATGAGAATAACGATAATGATGATGATGATGATGATGATTATAATGATGAAGATATGATATAATAAAATATAATACTTAATATATAAAGATGGATAAATTTTCATACTTTTCCAGCATGCCACATCATCACTCTTCTCCACCATTGATCTTGTTTAACTCTTTTCATTTATGTAAATTCAATGGTTCATATGTATTTTTTTCTCTCTCCTCATTTAAAATAGATGAGTGTGATATACTTGAGGTGAAATTTAACTCTTCACATGATCCATTTTTTAGTATTATTTTTAAAAATTATTATATTTAATTATATTATTATTATTATATATCTTTACTATTTAGGAAAATTATGTTAATATTTTTCTTAATGTGAAATTTTTATTATATATTTATTTTTTTATTTTTTTAGTTATTTATTTGAGAATTACTTTGTCGGGATGAAGTCTAAGTTATAGTCCTAGTATAATAATAATAATAATAATAATAGTAATACAATTGTATAATAATAATAATAATAATAATATCCATACTAATAATAATAGTAATGTTAATAAATAATAATTATCCTAATAACAATAGTCATAATAATAATAGTCATAGTAATGATAATGAAATTGATAATTATTTTTAACATTTTATTACATTATGCATAAAATGTGTTCAAAATATTATATATACTTGATTGTTATATTTTTACATTTACATTATATAAAGAATTATGTTACAGTGAGTCACGATGTATGGAATACTTTTATACTTTGCGTCATATCTCTCATTTTGAATTTACAGTTATATTGATCTAACTGTTCAATGCGAATCTCCATATTAAAATATACTTGAAGACCAAATTTTATATATTTTTGGAAATTGTATCCTTTTTTTACGGGTGAAAAATGCATTGAGTTTATGATTTTCACCCCTCAAAAATATAGAAAATAATTATATATATATTTGGTCTCAAAGCATAATTTAATATGGAGAGCACTTTGGATGGTTAGAACGGTGTTTTGAATTCGAAAATGAGAGACGTGATGCAAAGTATAAAAGATATTTGTACTTCACAACTCATCATAGCATAACTCATTATATAAATCATAAATTATAGGTAATTATATGTTAATCTTAATAGATACGAGTGAGATATAGATAAAGTTACCATATAAGAATATAGTATAGATAATATTAATATTAATTAGGGCTGACAAAAAAACTCGTGGCTCGCTCGTGATTGGCTATGAATTGGCTCGTTATTGGCTCGCTCATTAGTGGTTATTGACTGAGTACGAATATGGAATGGAATTTGGTTTTACTATTCTATTAAAAAATAAAAGATTAAATCACAACAATTATTCTAATAAATTTAATTTAAAATTATTATATAAAGTAAGATCATTGATTTAAAAATTCTTTAAAAATATCCGACACCCATCAACACCTCTAGGTCCAGCCAAAAAAATCGATGATAATCAGAACTGATTTGCATCTACTTTCTTATCACTAGTTTTTTGCTTTCTATTTTAGCTGATGATGAATGGAGTGCATATTCCCGTTAAATTAAATTGGTTAACTTTGGGTTTGACCGGATGTGTCGGTTTATGTTTGTATTCGAAATAAGAAATGGATGAAAATTCATGCAAGGAACAAAATGTCGGTGGTTTAATTTGGAAAACTATTTTAATCTCGCTGGTTTAATCTGGGAACTTTCCATTTTTAAGGGTGTAAGGGATATTATTTAATCACTCCTCTCTTCCAGTCTTTCTATTCTCAATTTCTCATCTGTTTACAATCTCTGCTCTGACTCTGCCTTCTCACCCAAATCTCAGGTTTTATTCTCTCCATTTTTTTAATGGTTCGTTTCTTTTTCTTTTTTATTATTATTAGTAGGCCAGATTGTAGAAGAGACCCGTATCTCAATTTTAATTTGTAAATGCAGGTTTCAATTCAGCCTGTTGTTCTTAATTAATTAACTAGTACGTAATCCGTTCATTGTGTGGGCCTTCTTAATTTAAAAGTATTTTTTATTGAGCACAAATTTGTTATAAATAAATGATAAATGATATATTTTATTTAAATATAATTTATATCTAAATCAATTATAAAGACTCTTAAATTTTTAAATAAATAAATTTATTATTTAATAAAAATAGTGTACAAAATATAATATTTTTCTGAGTATGGTTGTACAATACGTAGTTTTCTTTTTTTTTTAAGAAAATTTAATAATAATTGGCATTTAATTAGTAAAGAAGGGAAACCTTGGTATTGTACCTTTAATTTATTTAATATACAATTTAGACCTGCTATAAATGCATGGTAAAAATAGTAAATGAAATGAAGAGGAAAAATATATTTGACTGAAATATAATTTACAAAACATAATAATTTCTTTTTTTAATAAGTAGTATATAGTTTTTTAAATTAAAAAATAATTAATTATTAATTTATTTGATGGATAAGTTTTTTTAGACCTCCTATTAATGCATAGCAAAAAATAAATAATAAAATAGAGAGAAAATGATATTCATCAAAATTTGTCCCATTAATTTTTAAAAATATTGATTCACACCGTTCAATTAGAGACATTTTGGTCATTAAAAAGGAGTGAAAAGCTAAATATTAATGAATAAATTCAGTACATATACTCTATAGATAATGAAATAAACTCGATTGAGTCCAATAATTTAAATGCATTTTTATTTCATTTTTTTAAGGGTCTTGTAAATTGGGGTTTAGAGTTCATGGTTTGAACCTTTCTTTCATTTTTCTTATTTTGCATATTAAATTTTGTTATATTTCTTATGGAAATCCATAAAACAGCATCTCCCAGGGTATCTCTTGTTTTGTTACTCAAGTCCTTTTGTTCTTTGCTAGTTCTAAATGCTGTTTTCTTGATCTATGCCTTCCAGTGTTGCAAATGGAGCCAGCTATCGGAAACAATTTGAGCGAAGAGTTTGATGACAAACTCACTATGACACTTCTGAGGAGGAGGGAATAACTGAGGACGAGGGTGAATCCTCAACAGAATCCGATCTTGGATCCAATTTGGGGTCCGCAAAGCAATGCAATGATGAGGGTTCCTCTGGTAGCAAGGGGAATACAAGAAAGCAACCAATTTCAACAGATTTTCTAGATGACATGAATGAAGCATATGAATGTGAGTTTGTAGTTATGAAGTGCGAGAACGATGAAGAGGTTTCTGTGCCAGTATCACTAGCTCTTCAGTCTGTTGTGATAAAAAAATATGTTGGATGTTGGTTTCGCTAATCAGTGGATACTGTTACCATCCCTACCAGAATGTGTGCTTGAATTGATGATCGAGTACTGGAAGGCTCATGAGAGGGAAACTGGATTTGATGAGGAGCAACATAAGGACTTGTATGAATGGGAGACCGACATTTTTACAAGGTACTTGAGTACAGGTTAATTAAGTTTCTAAATACTGGTTTACTGATACCTGAATTTATATGTTGATACTCATTTACATTGGTTTAATTGGGAGTGGGCTATATCCTGATTTGTTGCTGTTGAAATTTAGAAGCTTTATCGTAGAATATTTGAGACAGTGGAAGAGAGATGAAATGAAACTTCATTGTTCTTTATTGTTGTTCATCTTCTGTTATAAGGGGATGGCATCTGCTTATATATACAGGAAGTATTAACGATAACCCAAAAAACTATTTTAACGGTTCCCTACTCGATCTATCTATACATTTACAACGGTTACTTTTTATTTTTTCCTTATTGGGCCAATGATGATGCCTCAGAGGCTCAAGCCCAAATTATCTATTCTATTTTATTTATATTTATTTCTAATTATATTTCTTAACAGTTGCATAATAAAAAAAAATTACCTCTACATTGTACAAAATAAGGTAATAAAAGTACTTAATTTAGAATATTTTCATGGGCTATTTAGAGAGAGAGAGAATTGTATTATTTGACCTTGTTTCGCCTCTCTTTTTGACAGAATTGGGCCAGACGCGCTATATGGTTTGCTGGAGGCAGTAAACTACTTAGGATATGTTTGGATGGCACGAGAATAGCGAAATAGCTGTTGTTTTCGGAATAGAAATAGTAACGATACAACTAAACACAAATTTATTGTTCGGAACAGTGAGAATAACTGTTGTTCTGGTTATTCGAGAGGGAGATGAAATAGCTGTTGTTTTTCTTAACTCTTTGTCACTATTCCAAACAACATTCCTATCATTCGGAATAACATTATCTTTTTACTATCCTCACGCTAACCGAAAAATCACTATTTTTTCACTATCCTCACTTATTATTTTCAATTTCTCTATTCTTACGTTACTCTTTACACGATCCAAACATACCCTTAGATGCACGGAGACTGCTGGAACGGGGTGCAGAATATATGGCCGAGCAAATAAAGAAAATGAGTGTTGATGAAATCAGAGCTCACTTTGGCATGAAGAATGACTTCACGCCGGAGGCGGCGGCCCAGCTCAATAAGGACTTCCCCTGGACCTATGAGTATATCTGCTGAGTTTTTTTGTGCGTGTGTGTGTGTATGTGTAAGTTGGATACAAATTTTGGGGTTGTGAAAAGGAGATGGAAGTTTATAAGTTTGCATATCATCCAATCGCTCATAACATTTATTCAGCATCAAAACAAATTTAGTGTCTAATGAATCAAACTGCTAGATTTCGCTAAAACGAACACACAAAATTTTGATAAATTAAAGAGAGAGAGAGGCCGACAGAAGAGGTTAGGATAAAGTTCTAAGGCCGTTGTTTATTCAAAGGTTAAGAGTTTAATACTGCTCACCAATTTTAACAGTTACTGTTAAAGATTTAAAAAAAAAATGAAGAGAGAGATGACTGTTTTCTAGAGATTGTAAAAGAGAAGATTAGGATAAAAGTCTTGATCGACTGCTGTAGGGCGGAAAAGGATCGAACTAAATCAAATTAATTTGAGCTAATAGAACTCAAACTTAAATAAAACTTCAGATAAACTTAATTATTTTACTTTTTAATATTTATTTTCATATTATTATAAATAGTTAGAGCTAAACTAATTAATATTTATTAATTTTATAATAAAATTTTAAAAAAAATAATATTTTATTAATTTTATAATAAAATTATTATATTATTATATATATTATTGACTAAATAATTCAAAATATATGAAAATAACCACATATCAAATTATTATAAATCGAATTTAAATTAATTCGTTGAAAAAATTACTGAACCGAAGAACCGAAGTGATAGAAAATCAAATTGAAAGAACTAAACTTAAGCTACAGTTAAATCAAATACCCAACAAATTATTATTTTTCTTGCAGCTAGCGCTGATTATTATTATTTTTTTCCGTGTGATGACTCGAAGAAGAAACAACGTACGTTACTGTCCCGGATGGTGTTGTACAATTAGAGGATAGCTAGGCATATTGCTAAAAACAACAGGACAGCTTTTGTGGTTAATCTGTGAGCGAGGCTGAGATGTTTTTGTTAGTTTTCAGGCGTGCGGATAAAATACTTGGTGTAATATGGCAGAAGCTTTGGTGTTTGTGGTTCTTCAGAAAATTGCTGCCACCATTGGAGAAGAAGCGTTGAAAGCTGGAATTTCCAAGTTATCAAATCAGGTACCAATTCTGAGAGAGATTCGGTACAATATCAAGCAAATTGAAAGGGAGTTTGTTGTAATGCAAGCATTCTTAAGGAGAATGGATGTACAAGCATCTAGTAACCAAAATTTTGGACTTTGGTCGGAGCAAGTTGGGAAAGTGGCACATAAGTTGAGGATGTAATCGATGAATATGCATATCTGGTCGGAAAAACAAAACATGCCAACATTGCAATAAGAGCATTAAGTTATGTAAAAAATGCTCCTGCCTGGAATGAGATAACTACTCAGCTCAGAGAAGTAAAAGGTCGTATTGATCACCTGACGCAGATGAGGGATCGTTATGGCATTACAATCCTACAAGAAGGTTGCAGCACCGGATCTAATGCTAATAGGTTGTTTAATATATCAAATTCTTTTAATTTGGTTGATGAAACTGGAATAGTTGGAAATCTGGAGGAAAGGAACCAACTAATTCAGTGGTTAACAGAGACAAATCAAGATGAGGCAATCATTTCTATTTGGGGGATGGGAGGATCCGGAAAAACTACTCTTATTAGTGACATTTAGAGTATCTGCATTGGTGTCGACTGTCAAAATTAAATTTTTATGCCATGTCATCAATTGACAATTTATTTTAAGAGTGGCATCCTGAATAGAACGAAATTGTCGAATGACACTTTCATTTCGACATGGATTGTCAAATTTAGGCAATTGTCTAATTTTGTCTAGTCTATGCATCCCTGAAATTCAAATGACAATTGTCAAATGAGATTTGACAATCAATTTGACAATGAGATGCGGATGCTCTTATAAAAGATAAGACATTAAAAGGCATTTCGAGTGTTTTGCATTTGTAATTTCTCAAAGTTTTCAGGTAGAAGAGTTGTTAAGAAGCATAATAAGGCAAATCCTTGAGAGAGAGGAGGAAGTTGTTCAAATATAAACTTAATTATCATTAATAATGTTAAGTTTAGTGAAAAATAAATAGAACTCTTAGAATTCAACGGTTGGTAGATTTTATGACTGATTAATGAGTGAATTTGAAGGGGTAAATGAAAGTGAATTTGAGTAAATGATATATGGTCTGAAACCTCTTGAACTCTAATTTTCAATGGTTCAAGTCATAAGTCTTTTGGAGTTCTCAATAGAAAGTTATAGTTAATTTAGTAAATGTATGTCAGCTGAAACAATAATTATTTAGTATTCTGTTTTAATATGAATTTCTAGATTTTTCTTTTGTTTAGGCCTATATAAAGGCTTGTAATCTGTTGTTTGTATGAGAGATAAATACATAAGACTTTGTAATAAAAAAAATACTAGTTTCATCTATCTCTTCTCTTATCTCAAAATTTAATATCTATCATTATCTTTAACAAAGTGATATCAGAGCCATGACAAACTCCGTCGTGACATCAATTGGGCAAATTCCGCTGCCATGTCTTACAAAGAACAACTATGAAAATTAGAGTATACAAATGAAGGCATTGTTCGGTGCACAAGATGCATGGGATCTAGTTGAAAGCGATTATAATGAGCTGAACGTCGTCGCTCGCTCTTCGCCGTCATGACGGCGAATCAAATGAAGATGCTCAAATAGACCCTCACAAGAGATAAAACTACACTATATCTCCTCTTTCAAGCGGTTAATGAATATGACTTTGAGAAGATTGTCGATGCGACAAGATCAAAGGAGGCATGAGATGTTTTGGAGAAGTCCTACAAAGGTGTTTACCGAGTAAAGCAAGTTCGGCTACAAACTCTTCGCGGCGAGCTCGAGGCGATGAAAATGAAAGAGTTCGAAGGCGTATCCGATTACATAACAAGGGTACAAAGTATTGTCAATTAACTAAAATGAAATGGTGAGAATCTAATCGATGCAAGAGTGGTGGAGAAGATATTACGGTCTTTGACCAATGACTTTGAAAATATAGTGTGTGCTATTGAAGAGTCGAAAGACTTAGCGCAAATGACCATTGATGTTCTCGTAAGTTCTCTGGAGGCTTATGAACAAAGAAATAAGAAGAAAAAAATAAAAATTGCTTGAAGAAGTGTTGCAAGCGAAGGCTACACTTAAGGAAGAGAAAACGAGCCATGGTGATAGAGGTAGAGGACATGGTCGAGGTTATGAAGGCTATAGAGGTCGTGGTCGTGGTAGAGGCCATAGTCGTGGACAATGTGAAAATGAAGAAAGAAACAACAACAACAATAACAACAACAACAATAATACACGTGGTAGAGGACGCGGTCGTGGTAGAGACGATCGCTCAAATAGGTACAATATTGAATATTATAATTATGGTAAATATGGTCGTTATGCAAACGAGTGTTATTATGAGAAGAAGGTGGAAGAAAATGATAATTTTGTGGCAAATGAGGAAACAAAGAATAATGATGTAGTGTTATTGACGAATAAGGAGAATGATCTCGAAAAAAGGATGTGTGGTATCTCGACACCAGGTACAAGCAACCATATGTGCGGATATAAGCATATATTTACCGAGTTGAAGGAGATAGCAAATGATCATGTTTCTTTTGGTGATGCTTTCAAAGTGCGTGTAGAAGATGAATGTAATATTTTAATTAAGTTAAAAGATGGAAACACAAAAGTTTATTTTAAGTGTGTATTATGTCTCGAAATAAAGAGTAACATTTTGAGTTTGTGATAATTATTAGAATGTGGTTACACGATGTTCATGAAAGACCGAGTTATTTATTTACGAGATCAAAATAATTGGTTAATTGCCCAAGTTAAAATGGCCAAGAATAGAATGTTTAAGTTGAATTTGATGAATATTGAAGCAATATGTTTAAAGGCTTGTGTGGAAGACAAAAATTGGCTATGACATTTAAGGTTTGGACACGTAAATTTTGGAGGACTAAAATAAATGGCCAGAAAGAAGATAGTGCATGAGTTACCAATAATTGATTCTCTTGATAAGTTTTGTGAATGATGTGTGATTGACAAGCATTCAAGGAGTAATATTTTAAAAGTGGCGGAATATCGAGCAAAGAAGCTTCTTGAATTGGTGCATACTGATATTTATGGGCCGATCAAGCCGAGCTCAATTGGTGAGAACCGTATTTTATAACTTTTATTGATGATTTCTCTCAAAAAACTTAGATTTATTTCTTGAAAGAAAAATCAGAAGCTTTTGGAGTTTTTAAGAAGTTTAAAGCTTTTGTCAAGAAATAAAGTGGCTTCTATATCAAAGTTTTGAGATCAAATAAAGATGGTGAATTTATTTCAGCCGCATTTAATCTTTTTGTGAAGAACATGGTATTCGACATCACTTGACAGCGCCATACTCACCATAACAAAATGGAGTCGAGGAACGCAAGAATCAGACTATTCTCGACATGGTCTGAAGCATGCTCAAGAGTAAGAACTTGTCAAAGGAGTTTTGGGTAGAAATTGTGGATTGTACAATTTACTTGCTAAATCGGTGCAAGACAATAAGTTTGGAGTATACAACACCGCAAGAGGCTTGGAGTGATGTCAAACCGACGGTGTCTCATTTAAAGATATTTGATAGCGTAGCATACGCGCACATTCCGAATCAAAGACGTGTGAAGTTGGATGATAAAAGCTTGAAATTGATCTTTATTAGGTATGATGAGAGGTTTAAAACATATAAACTTTTTGATCCTACTAACAAAAAGATGCATATTAGTTGTGATGTACGGATAAATGAAGAAGCAATGTGGGATTGGAATACTATGGTGGAAATTTATCATGAGAAGGCAAGTGATGAAATGCACATACCGATGAACATGCTAAAGTCGACATTCAACAATCATGAGGAGGCACCAATAATTACAACACATGAAGCGTCTTTATCGGATGATGAGACACCAACACAAAAAATAAGAAGCATAAGTGACTTGTATGAAGCGACAAGCGAGTTGCATGTTGTGTGACTTATGGCTCAACATGATAATATTTCTTTTGAAGAGGCGGTTGTAGATGATAAATGACGAGCCGCTATGGATGATGAGATGCGTGCAATCGAGAGAAATAACACATGAGAGCTCACTTCTCTTCCCAAAGATTATAAGGCCATTGGTGTCAAATGGGTATACAAGAAAAAGATGAACCCTCAAGGTGAAATTGAGAAATATAAAGCGAGATTGGTGGCGTAAGGTTACAAACAACAACGGTATCGATTATGAGGAGGTATTTGCATCGGTGGCTCGAATGGAGATCATTTGACTTTTGATTTCTCTTGCGGCTCAATCAAAGTGATGCATTTATTAAATGGATGTCAAGTCAGTCTTCCTTAATGGTATTTTGGAGGAAGAAGTGTACATTGAACAACCTCCCGAATATGTGAAAGAAGGTCGTGAAGGTAAATTATTAAAATTAAAGAAGACCTTGTATGGTTTAAAGTAAGCTCCTAGAGCTTGAAATACTCGGATTGATCAATACTTTAAATCGCACGGATTTATGCAATGCTATTATGAACATGTATTATATGTGAAGGTTGAAAATAAAGATATGTTGGTTGTGGATTTGTACGTTGATGACTTAATTTTTGCGGGTAGTAATTATGAATTGGTTGATGAGTTTAAAAGGATTATGAAGAGTGAATTTGAAATGACGGATTTAGGGCTTATACCCTATTTTTTTGGTCTTGAGATAAAGCAAGAAGATGAAGGTATTTTTGTTTCACAAGAGGTCTATACTAAGGAAATCTTGAAAATATTCAAAATGGAGGATTGCAAATCGGTTAACACGCCGATTGATTATGGCGTTAGGTTGTCTCGGCATGATAAATGGAAGGTGGTTGATGTAACCTTATACAAGAGTCTAGTTGGTAGTTTGAGATACTTGACATGCACTAGGTCGAATATTTTATATGCACTCGGTTTGGTAAGTCGGTACATGGAGGAGCCGAGATTAACACATTGGAAGACTATCAAACGAATTCTTCATTACATTCGAGGTACTTTATCTCTTGGTTTGTTTTATAATTCATCCGCTAACAAGTTTGAAATTTTTGACTATTCGGATAGTGATTGGGGTGGAGACATGGATGATAGAAAGAGGACATTCAGATTTGTATTTTACATGGGTGATACGACTTTCACATGGCTTTCAAAAAAGAACCAATCGTGACACTTTCAACATGTGAAGCAAAATATATCACAGCTGCGACATGTGTGTGCCATACAATTTGGTTGAGAAGGTTACTTAAGGAGATTAATTTTCCGCAAGATGAAGCTACACAAATCTATTTGAATAGCAAGTCCGCAATTGATTTAGCAAAGAATCTGGTCCATCATGAAAGAAGCAAACATATCGATGTGAAATTTTATTTCATTCGAGAGCAAGCGAAGAAGAAGAAAGTCGAGTTGATACATGTGAATAGTGAAGATCAAGTTACGGATATTTTCACGAAGTCATTGCTAACCATGAAGTTTGAGAAATTTAAAAATTTTCTCGGCATGAAGGATGGGAAATAAATTAAGTTTAAGAGGAGGTATTGAAATATAAATTTAATTATCATTAATAATGTTAAGTCTAGTGAAAAATAAATGGAACTCTTAGAATTTAGCAGTTGGTAGATTTTTATGGCTGATTAATAAATGAATTTAAAGGGGCAAATGAAAGTGAATTTGAGTAAATGACATATGATCTGAAAGCTCTTCAATAAAAAAAAAAACTAGTTTCATTTATTTCTTCTTTTATCTCAAAGTTTAATATTCATCATTATCTTTAACAGAAATTACAACAGAATTTGATCTAATGGATTGTATAAGCATACTGAAAATAATCCACAGTCAACTGCAAAATAAAAGATACTTAGTAGTATTAGATGATGTATGGGTATCCTTATCCAATGCATTCCCCAAAAACAGTAAAGGAAGCCGAATAGTGATAACAACTAGGAACGAAAATGTCGCCTATCTGGCAAATGATAATTGTTCTCTTAAAATGAGAGCTCTTCCAAAGGAGGAAGCATGGGAGCTTTTCAATAAAAAGGCATTCACTGACAAAAAAAGGAATTGTCCTCCAGAAATTATGAGCTGGGCTATGAAAATCGTTGATAAATGTCAGGGGCTGCCTCTCACTATTGTAGCTATGGGAAGTCTTCTATCCTTCAGACGGTTGGAGGAAAAGGAATGGAGAACATTTTATAATCAACTTAGTTGGGAACTCTCGAGTAATTCTGAGCTGAGTTGGGTTGCTAATGTTCTAAATCTCAGTTATGATGCTCTACCAACTTATTTAAAGAATTGTTTCATGTGTTGCAGTTTGTTGCCCGAAGATTTTCTTACTAGGAGGAACTGGATTACATGGATGTTGGTTGCTGAAGGCTTTGTTCATGATAGGGGACCAGATATAACAATGGAAGAAGTAGCTGAAAGTTATCTCATGGAGCTCGCACACCGTTCTTTACATCAAGTTGTAGAAAGGAACATTTATGGGAGACCAAAGAAATTCAAAATTCATGACCTGGTGAGAGATGTGCATTGCTAAAGCTAAAATGGAAAGCTTCGGCATTGTATGTTACAACCAATTGTCAACCCTTGATGGAAAATCCCGCCATATTTTTATTCAACATTTGGATGGAAGTTTGCAGCCTATTTTGCAGGGGCGGACCTAGTGTTTGTCAGGGGATCAGTTGATTTTTTTGAATTTTGAAAAATAGTATTTTTAAATTAATATTTTATTAATTTGACTCATCCGGATTAAATTTCTGATCCTTTCTAGATTATGTGTTTATTTTTCGTTGAGAAAAAATATTTAATATCACAGATAATGAAAAAATTATATAAAAATTTTAAAATATAAAGTTTATAGAGGAATTTTTTTTATTACTATGATTATTTATTATTTTTAATATATAAAAGATATTATTTTAATATTTTTATTTAGTACCCGATTAGTTATTAAATTTAAATCCGATAAGTTACTGAATTCGATTACTAACCCCTCTAACCAAAATCCTGCATCCGCCCCTGCTATTGTGGATTCATCAAAGCTCTGTTCCTTCCTTTTGATCCAGGGAGAATTATTACTACCTTCGATTGAGAGTGCTCTATCAAGTCTCAAGCTGTTGCGTGTCCTTTGCCTTAATGGATCCAACATAGAAAGTCTTCCCAGTGCAATTTTTGAATTATTTAACTTGCATTATTTAGATTTATCAAACACAAAAGTTAAGATGATTTCTAAATCATTGGGAGAACTGAAGCTCCTACAAACACTGGATCTCAGGTTAACATCTGTTAAGAAATTGCCCCATAAAGTAACCAAGCTGACTAAATTGAGGCATCTTTTCGTGCTATCCTATCATGATTATCAGGAACGGAAATATGATTTCTTTTATGGTGTGATGGTTCCTGCTATGATTTGTGGTCTCAAAGATTTACAAACCTTAAGATATATAGAAGCAAATGATGAATTGGTTTTGAAGCTTGGGTGCTTACAAATGCTAAGAAAATTGTCTCTCTGTAATGTCAGGAGAAACCATATTGCTGATTTATGGGGTTCAATAGCAAAAATTCCATTTCTCACTCACCTAGGTGTTGTTGCATGTGACAAAGATGAAATTCTTAATCTTCAGACCCTTAATCCCCTGTCAAGATTAGAGAAGCTTTACCTCAAGGGCAAACTGGAGGGAGGTGTTATTCCGTCAATGTTTAGCGGGTTCAATAAGTTAAGTGACCTAAGATTGGGTTGGTTAGGGTTACAAGAGGATCCTCTAAAATCCTTCTCTCACATGTCAAACCTTGTTGAACTATACCTCTATAGGGTCTATGAGGGATCTACCTTGACTTTTTGTTCAGGATGGTTCCCCAAGCTGCAAAGACTTTATTTGGCTGATCTGTTTGAATTGGCTTTTATCAACCTTGAGGATGGTACCATGATAAGTTTACATCATCTAGAGCTCATGGGGTTAAGCAAACATGTCCCGGAAGGCATGAAATATCTTCATGCGCTCAAAAAGTTGATCCTTGCTGAAATGCCAACCCAATTCATCCGGAAATTTGAAATGACAGGAACATTGTTCAGCATATCCCATTCATTAGCGCAGAAGAGAAATGTAAGATGTTAATTGCTTTGGATAAAATATTCTATTATAGGGTATACAATGAAGCTAATTTGTGTCTTCTGCACTGTTATCCAAATTCATAATACAACTTTTTCACTTTGTTATGTTTTTGTTATATTCTTTGCGCAAGTTGAAGAAATATTATATTGCGTTTGTATATTTAACAATAACTTTGTGTAACACCATTTTATCCTGTGTGGTTTTCAAGCCACGAAAAAGGAGGAGAGTTGTGTTAGACAAAACGAGGCAATGTAAAAATACAGTTTATCTTATGTAAATGATATTCGATGGATTTTATTTTTAGTCTACCCTAACTTATTTGGGAATAAAGGTTTTGAAGTGAAGTGAAGCATGTACTGTTTTATATTTTCCGAAGTGAAATCTGAAGATGTACCTTCTGTTCTTTTGGGTCGGTTTATATTTATCAAAAACATTTTTCTGACTATTTTGTGAATCCAGTTTTGTGTTATAATATGATATATCTCGTGGAAGGAAGAGAGAATAATTCTAAAATTTTTTTCTATTCAAACTATATCTTCTATTTCTCTTATACGTTTTCTCTTCTCTCTTACTTGCTTACAACAGAATACAAGTCTATTTATAGCCTTAGACATGACTCTTAAAATTCGTAATAAAAACATATAATAAAAACAGAATTCTAAACAACACCCTTTCAGCTGACCCCTGTCCACTAAAATCGCCATAACTCTCTGTAGGGAACTCCAAACGACTTGGAATTTGAACTATTTGAAACTAGACTTCACGAGCTTTCCATCCATAGGTCATACACTAAATTCCACGTCCATTTGCCCCTTCAAATGCTGTCATTAATCAGCCTTAAAATTCTGCCAAAGTGCTGAAGCCAAAGAGTCTCCCTTTATTTCCTAATTTATTTAACTTTAATACTAAAATTAAGTTTATCTTTCAACACCCCCTCTTAAACTTAATTTTTTTTTTCATCCTTCATGCCAATCATCATTGAACTTCTTCATAACTCGCAGCGAATAGCGACGTCACTCATTGACGGCTTCTTCTCGATTCATTGATCTAGGAAATTCAAAAAATCAATCGTGGTTTCATCTCATATCCCATCCAATTTACCTGACTCTTCAAGTCATGTATATGTGAGATTCACACTCACACCGCGGCTCCACACCGCATTTTTTCATGTGGCTCCACACCACATCTTCTCATGGTCTTCGCACACTTCCAGCAAAACATCTCATAATGTTGCTAGTTCTCTTATCCTGACACTCATTGCACATGCTATCATGAGTCATTGCTCATGTCGGCTTCACTCACCGATTCTTCGAAGACCACTGGCAAAAACTTCACCACGCTTTTGTAACATTCGCTGCTTGATACATAACTCTCATGATTGACAAGTTTTCCTTATTTTTTTTCTCTTACATTGTTCGTGTGCCTCGAGAGAACCAGCAAGCTCGTCGACTGTGAGCTTCGCAAGGTCCTTTGACTCTTCTATCACGCACACAACATTCTCAAAATTGCCGGTTAATGATCTCAAAATCTTCTCCACAACTCGCGCATCGGTTAATGCTTCGCCATTACGAATGAGTTGGTTCACCACGGCTTGTACACGCGTGATGTAGTCAGATACACTTTCTGACTCCTTCATCTTCATGCTCTCCAACTCGCCACGAAGAGTTTGGAGACGCACTTGCTTGACTCGGTCGGCTCCTTTGAACACTTTTTCTAAAATATCCCACGCTTCTTTTGAAGTAGTTGCACCAGCAATCTTCTCAAAGCCCCAACTCGTCAACGGCACGGAACAACATGTATAGTGCCGCCTTATCCTTCGATCGCGCCTCTTTCAACGCCTTATTTTGTTGGCTTGATTGTCCATTCTCCTCATAATACCCTTCTTGACCACAACCTCTACCACTGTGACCATTTCCTCGACTTCCACGGCAACACCCTCTACCTCGAAAATTTTAAGAATAGAGTATCTTTTCGTCTTTGATTGACGCCTTGGTTTGAAGTGCTTGCTTGAGTTGAGTGTCTCCTCCTTTTCGGGTTTCTTTTTTCTCTTCATATTTTTCCGACATCTCTTTTTTTTTTTTTTTTTTTTTCTTCTTTTTCTTCTTCTTTTTCTTCGTCATGGTAGATCTCTCTTGATCAACTGAACCTAGCTCTGATACCAATTTGTTATAATATGATATATCTCGGTGGAAGGAAGAGAGAATAATTCTAAAATTTCTTTCTATTCAAACTATATCTTCTATTTCTCTTATACTTTTTCTCTTCTCTCTTACTTGCTTACAACAGAATGCAAGTCTATTTATAGCCTTAGACATGACTCTTAAAATTCGTAATAAAAACATATAATAAAAACAGAATTCTAAACAGCACCCTTTCAGCTGACCTCTGTCCACTAAAATTTGTCATAACTCTCTGTAGGGAACTCCAAACGACTTAGAATTTGAACTATTGGAAACTAGACTTCACGAGCTTTCCATCCATAGGTCATACACTAAATTCCACATCCATTTATCCCTTCAAATGCTGTCATTAATCAGCCTTAAAATTCTATCAAAGTGCTGAAGCCAAAGAGTCTCCCTTTATTTCCTAATTTATTTAACTTTAATACTAAAATTAAGTTTATCTTTCAACAATGGGCTCTATACTGGTCTGGTAAACTATTAGACAAAAACACGGATTAGTTCCAAGAACATTTTCTTTTATACATGAATCGTGTGTTTGAGTTAGATTTTATGAGTCATGCTCTCCATGGAGCTCAATGGATGCTTCAAGTCTCAACATCATCTTTAAATGTGCATTTTATTTTGTACAATTCATATTCCCTATATGCTGGCATTAACCAACCGATACAGTAAATGCCTTCTAATTTTATTGAACAAGCAATAAGATTATTGGAAAGCCTTATATAATCGATTTTTAACTTCTTTTGGGATCAGATGACAATGGATGATTTTCTGCTTGAGGTTCTCGCTCATATCTGTACGTCATGTTGTTCATGATTTAGCAAAAATGATTCTGTTTACAGTTTACTGCTCGCTGCTGTGTAACTATATTAATTCAATAAGAGAGAAAAACTCAGAAAGTTGTTAGACTTTTTTGTATAAATTCAGTAAATTTCCAAACAATAATTTCAATTTGTGTTCTATTCTTTGCTTTCTGAGCCCAGTTTTTCTTTCTTTTTATTCTTATAAATTTCTTACTAGGACTGTCTAATAGAGGATATGTTTGTGTCAGGACTTTTCTTTCTTCCTTCATTTGTCTGAAAAATATAAAATGTCATTTCAAAGCGTTGATTTAGTATATTTTCGTATCTTGACACCTGAACCCAATCTTAGATATCAGTATGGTGTTGATCGTCGTTTGTCAGTGTGCCCTTAGAAAGTGCAGCAAATTCACCTCCTTTTTTCTCTGCTATTTCTATTGCATATGGTCTATAGTGTTGTAATTCACTATGGATTTGTTTGGCACCTCATGGAATAGCAAAAAATAGGAATAAAATTATTATTCCGACAAATTAATTTATCAAACGAATTTTAGATTAAATAGAAGAATGCGGAAGAGTACTAATCCGGTATACCAACTTATAGGTGGAATACAAACTCATGGAATAACGATTATTGTTTAATTATATTATATTATATTATTATATTATGATTATGATTTATTATTATTATATTATATTATGATTTATTATTATTATATTATATTATGATTATAATTTATTATTATATTAATATTATGATTATGATTATTTATTATTATTATACTATTATTATTATTAAATTATGATTATGATTATCATTATTATTATTTATTATTATTATTATTATATTATCATCAGTATTAGTATTATTATATTATTTATTATTATTATATTATAATAAATATAATTTTAGTATTATATTATTATTATTATATTATGTTATGATTATGATTATTTATTTATTATTATTATTATTATATTTTATATTTTATATTTTAATTATGATTATATTATTATTATATTATGATGATTATGACTATGATTATTATTATTATTATTATATTATGATTATATTATTATGATTATATTTTTTATTATTATATTATTATGATTATGGTTATATTATTATATTATTATGATTATGACTATAATTATTATTATCATGATTATTATTATTATTTAATTATGTTGTATTATATTATTATATTATTATATTATAATTATATTATTTATTATGATTATAATTATAATTTTATTTATTTATTATTATTATGATGATGATTATTATTATATTATTATAATTATGATTATAATTATAATTTTATTATTATATTACTATATTATGATTATGTTTATATTTTTATTATATTACTATGATTACAATTATGAATATTATCATTTATTATGATTATAATTATTAATTTATTATTATTATATTATTATTATTACTATTATGATTATTATTTTACTATTATTTTTATTATCATCATCATTATTAGTATCATAATTATCCATATTTTAACTATTCTGATTAACAACTGCCAAACGATATTTTCACTTTTTCGAATAGTTAAGAATATCACTCTTTCAAAAAATAATATTCTATTATTCTTCCAAAATTACCACTCTTTCAAAATTATTATTTGATTTGCCAAACGGACCTATGTGAATATCCCTAAGTCATCTGTAATCTATTCTGTTATGTATTGTGTGCATCATACAAAATCCTTTTTCATGGTTGATTTGAACGTGTTTTTTTTTACTATTTTGATATTCTCTAGCGCTTGTTTACTTTAAAATATGATAAACTTTGCAATTAATTTATTTTATGTTCGCTACATACAGCGTTGCTTAAATCTGTCTCGAATATTTAATATTATTATTTTATTTTCATGTATATTTCCTATTTGTTTACATGATTCATTTAATAAGCGGCAATGATATTTATTTTCCATATAATTCTTGAGATGTATATAGTTCTCTCTCTAACCAAAGTTAATAAACTTGAAATTAAACGCAAAAAAAAAAGAAGAAGAAGCTCTCTTGATTCATTTAAAAGTGAAGCTGTTTTTTTTTTTTTGTCAGATCCTTGTAGACATTCATTTAAGCAAGCAATATAACACGAGTACATATTAGAAATCAGGAAAGAGAGGGCAAGAAAATCATGTGTACGAAAATGTACACAACTTAGCCCTATTTGCCAGTTGATGGGTCTGCAGTCTGCACATCGTTTTCCTCTTCACATATCGGCATTCTACCCTTGGCTCCTGTCTGATCATCCTTCATGTCTGAACAGTTTGGGTGTATATGCTCCATCAACATTAATTGGTCAGGTTAAATATTCAGAAGAGAAATATCAAACTGAGAAATATATATATTATATTAATTTGCAGCACTTAGCTTAAGAAATCGTCCCAACTAGAATGAATGGACGTGAGCTAACAGAAGTCGCAACAAAATGATACAAAACCGCTAGAAGAGTAAAAGGAAATAAATTACAAAAAGAAATAAAGATATGCCTAACAAAAGTTTTATTGTCGCACCTCCCTCTATCACCGGGCATTAAAAAAATTCTACCAATCAAAGAAACCAGGCCCTGCTCTAGATAGCAACTCCTTCCCAGCATCTTTTCCCATTTCCACCATCTCATCAAAAGCATAAGCTCCTTGTCTTGATGTCTCTAAAACTATAAAAGTCGGAAATAGAAAACAATGGAATTAATTTTCTCAAAAAGCAATGACTTATACAGTACACACACTATTGTCATATCATGCACCGGTGAGATCAAGTACCAACACCTATGACTATCAGCATCCTGGTTCCTATATAGTAGTTGTCACCATAAAAAAGTATAGTTACCTCGTGTCCCGTCAGGTGAAGCAACCAAGCCTCTGAACAAGCAGTTTCCATTACTGTCTCGACAAGCATAGCCAGCAATTGGAGTTCGACAAGAACCATCCAGTGTCTCGAGAAATGCCCTTTCACATGCAACTGCTAATCTTGTCTCATCGTGATTTAGTGATGATAGATAGCTGGCCTGTTAATGCATATATTGTGAGCATATATAAAAAGTCTAGATTTGTTTGATTAACTTGAATAATTCATTCATCGGTAATTTGAATATATATACAGGTTATTTTTATACTCTAGTTCTTATAATAATTTTATTCTAGAGCCGCAAATGAGTCGAATTCGAGCGAATCGGGTTTAGCTCGAATTCGGCTCATGAAAATTCGAGTCGAGTTGAGTCGAACTCGTAAAATGTTTCGAACTGAAAAGTCTAGCTTAAGTTTGACTCGTTACTATTCGAGTCAGCTCGATCCAATACATGCACGTTGACTAGATTTGACATTTATATTTAGTATATTTATAAATTGTAAATTCAGTATATCTATAAATAATACATGAGTTAGTACAAAATTGATATATCAACAATTTATATTTTCAATAAAATCTTTTGCACTAATTTGAATGGATGGACTAATAAAAAAAAACTATCGAGTCAGATATATGAGCCGCGTCACAAGTGAGTACGAGAAATCATTAAGTCTTTGAGATGATGAGAGATAAATTATCGGATTAGAGTTTAGTAGAAAAAAATATAAACTATTATTATTCGAGCTGAGTCGAGTTACGAGCCGAGCCGAGCCAACTCTAACTCAAACTCAGCTCATTTAACTAAGCCACGAGCCCGAGCTTTTTTGTACAGCCCTACTTTATTCACACTTTTACCTAACTACCTTTACAATAATGATATAACATTCAACACTTCCCCTCAAGATGATGCATAGATATTTATCATGCTCATCTTGCCTATTGCATTGGAGAAATTGATGATACTCAATCCCTTTGTAAAGACATTCGTAATTTATTTTTTGGTCCCAACAAAAAGTATACACACAATGCCATTATCAAGTTTATCCTTAATGAAATGCCGATCAATCTCTACATTTTTTTTTTGAAGTAGCATGCCAAAAGCGTACTATAATATTTCATTAAATCAAATTAAAAAAGAGTACAAGCATAAAAAAAAAGATAGAAACAGAAAAAGAAGAAATTGGAGGAATTGAAATACAAGTGGACCTTAAAAAATAAAAATAAAAAAAATATGAAAACGTAGGCTTGATCCATCCACATCACTTAGCCCATTGTAGCACCATATGGTTGGAGGGGGAGACTCGAGATCAGAGCAGGCGGGAGAGATGACCTGACCGAAATGCGGAAGAGATGGCTACTGTGACATGCACTACGAAGAGGAAAGAGACGTCTTGAAGTTAGTCCGAGATGCAGGTAGATTGAGACAGAGAATGGCTGAGGGTCAAAGGTGGCAGAGATCAGAGGGGCCAGAGGGTTCAGAGGCAGCTCGGAGCAGAGGGGACAAAGGTGGCTGCGGATCAGGAGGTGAGTGATTAGATGGGCTGAAGGGTTTAAAGGCGACTCGTGTAAAGGGGTCAGAGTGGCTAAGGTGGGAGTGGTTGCAGCTCGGGTCAGAGGGACAGTGGTTGGATGTAGTGTTTAGGGTTTGAGGGATACTCAAGTCCGACGGACAGTGGCGGCTAGGGTTCGGGGGAGTGTTCGGAGGCAGCGCAAGGATGGTGGAGGAAGGTTAAGGCTGAGCGAGGGTCAAAGGGTCGGATCTGACCTGTAAGGTGCTGACTCGCTTGAAGACGACAAAGGCTGAGTGAAGGGCGGAGAGTTGGATCTGACCTGACAATATGAATATGCTGCATGAGGAAAAAGAAGAGAGGGTAGAAAGTGAAGAATGGCGGTATATTTTGGCCTGGCGCTATCATGGCTTCGACACGAGAATTGTGGCAGCCGGAGAGAGACCTAGGGTTTTGGGTAGAAGGGGATGAAGAGAAAGAAGCTTGTATTTCAAACGAGAAGGGAGAAAGAAGAGGAAGAGAGAAAGAGAGAGGAGGTCGGAGAAGGAGGGAGGCGGGGGAGGCCGGCGGCGCAGTCTCCCCGCCTGGATTTTCAAATCGCGTCGACTTCGCCCTTTTCGCCCTTTTTTTCCCTTTCGCGAGAGCGACTCCGCCTACCCTCAATCGCGAGAGCGATCCTCATGTGCCCTTTTCTACTGAAGAGCATGCATTTTCCAGGACAACCCGTGAGATACCTCAGGATTTGATACACAACCTCTTGATATGGAGACTCTAAGATCATGCATGTACCTGCTCACCACATTCACAGCACAGGTGATGTCAGGTCTAGTGTGAGCCAAATAAATTAGCTTGCCTACCAAGTATTAATATTGCCCTTTCTCCACTTGATCACTAATTTCTCCACTCAACTTATGGGGGTATGTTGACAGGTCTACACCCTAACATTCCAGTATCACTTAGTAGATCTAGAACATACTTCTGTTGCAATAAAACTACTCATTTTTTTAACCGAGCATCCTCAATGCCTAGAAAGTAGTGCAATTCATCTAGATCTTTCATTTCAAACTCTTTGACTAGACTAATCTTGAGCCTTTTCATCTCAACGGGATCATTACCTATCAAAACTATATCATCCACATACACAATCATGATGCAAATCTTCTCACCATTTTCCTCTGGATGAACATAGTGTGATCGACATTGCTTTACTGATAGCCTAAGTTTTTTTCATCGCCATGGAGAACCTATCAAAGAATGCTTATGGTGACTGCTTCAATCCATACAAAGAACGCTTTAGACAACACACTTTGGAACATTCATGACAAAGAGAAAACACCTTATCACCTCAAGAATGTGTCTGTTCCTTTCTATAACATCATTCTGTTCATGTGTACTCACCATGTAGTTTGATGTACAATGTTATTATCTCGTAAGAAGTTCTGCATTGCGCTATTGTTGTATTTTGTGTCATTATCTGAGCGTAACACATTCATTTCTTTTCAAATTGTGTTTCCACTATCTTATGAAAACCCTTGAAACACTCAAGAACTTTATCCTTACTTTTCAACAAGTGCAACCAAGTCATCCAGCTATGGCTATCAATAAAAGTAACAAACCACCTCGAACCAGAAGGAGAGGCAACTCTCGAGAATGAACAATATCTTTTTTGAGGTAGCAGGCGAAAAACCTACTATTAGATTTTTATTAATAAAAAAAGAAGAAGAGTTACATATAGTAGATATAATAAACAATAACAAAACAAGAAGAGCTTCTATTACCAAAAGAAGGATACATTGTTCTTATGTGCTTAGCAAACTCACACGCATCATATATTAATTTAGTCTTGCTACACCTAGAGTACAATTTGGGGTACAACCTTTCAAGCACGGTAAATAGTATATGACCTAAATGACAATGCAACAAAAATAATTCCAATTCTAGAGTTTTTGCCAAGCAAACTTTTTGCTTCATGTTTTCCTCTCCTTGCTTGAGTAGGTACAAGCCTTCACTCCTCTTCCCAATACCAATTACCCTTCATGTCTTCAGCTCCTGCAACACGACATGAGTAGGAGACAAAGAAACTACACAGTTAAGATCATCTACCAATTGACTGCAAGAGGTTGTTGAAGTTAGAAACATGTAAAACAAATGAAAGTTGAAATTCATAAGCACATGTTACATCCCCAACTCCTGCTATTGGACATAGTGAGTCATCGGTTGTTCGCACTTTGTCTCTTCCAGATATAGATTTATAGGTTTTGAGCATTGTGGGGATAAGGAGTCATGTGTTTAGATACCTCAGAATCTACAATCCAGGACTTATCAAGGCAAGGCTCGACTACTAGGGCTTTCATAATGGTGTCAACCGGCTTAATTACTGTAGTAAGAAGAGAAGAAAGATTGTAACCGTCAGCCTCTGATGAGGAATCAACTGATACAGTGACACTAGCCGAGGTGATGGACGAAAGTCTGCATGCAAGCTGAGTCATCAGTTGGATCAGCATGTCATCGGAGTCTGAATCCGACTAACTAGCTGTGTCGGCTACATATGCCTACTTGTATCCTTATCCACTGCTCCCCAGTCCACAACCACTACCTTAGCTTCTGCCACAACCTCGACCTCTGGTTGGTCTTCCGTGTAAGTCTCAACAAGTCTCTCTAGTGTGATTCTTTCTATGGCAATAATCACACACTTTATCACCTTGAGACGAGGTTGTATGTGGTTGGCTCAACATAACTAACCCCTCTTGCACTGGCACATATGTCATTGATTTTCTCTTGCTTTCCTCTTGAACCACTGCTGCATATGTATCACGAAGAGCTAGTAGTGGATCCCTCTGCCAGAGACTGATGAATCTGCTCAAACTCAGAGATGAGGCCAGCTAGGAAGCCAAATGTCATTTTCTCCAACCAGTTTTTGAAAGCAAATGCATCTACCGTGCATGTCATAGTCAAAGGGATCAAAAAAGTCCATCTGTTCCCACATATTATTTAACTCTGAGAAAAAACTTAGTCATACTCATTTCCACTTGTACCAAACAATCTAACTTGATCTGAAGATGATAGACTTTTCCATAGTTTCCCTTTTGAGAATACATCTCTACTGCTCGATCCCACACTTATAGAGCAGTGTCTAACATAATGAATTGATTTTGTAGCTTCACTTTCCTCGAGTTAATAAGCTATAGCATAACATATCTATCATCTACTTTCCTCGAGTTAATAAGCTATAGCATAACATATCCATCATCTACCTTCCATTTCTGGAGCTCAGTCTATGGTTGCTACTGATTTCTTCATCATGTCAATAACATAATAAGTTAATCTCTAACCTCTCAAATATATGAGTATATGTCTTGACCATAGTAAATAATTCTCGGTCCCATTCAATCTCACTGAGATAATCTGAGATGAATTGAAAGAGTTTTTATCATCTGCCATTTCCCCTTTTTAAACAGCTAAAAAAAAATTCTGCGGTCCGAAGAAATAACAACTTTTCTAACAGAGCTTCTTTTGCGGTCCGAAGAGCTTCTTGTGCGGTCCGAAGGAAGATGGGTAAATTTCTTTCACTTCAGCTCGCGATTCACTCACACTGAGTCTCGTGATATCTGACTGAGCTATCCCCGCTACACACGTGAGAGGGAGAATCGATCACAGCTTGCGTGACACACGCGCTAAGAAGCTCGGACACTTGCGATGCGCGCGAGCAGAGAGACTCGCGACAGAGAGCTCGAGTTGGCGAGAAGAAACTGGAGGGACGCGCGACAGGAGCGCCCCGCGACACACGCGATTAGGCGACGCACACTCTGCGAAGAGGACTAAGCGCGACTCACACCAAGGAAACTAACTCGCGATGGCAACACGGCGAAACAACTTCAGCGGTGGTGTGATACATAAAGCTCTGATACATAAAGAAGTCTAGATTTATTTGATTAACTTAAATAATTTATTCATCCGTAAATTGAATATATACATTTTATTTTTTACACTCTAGTCTCTATAACTATTTTGTTAACATTTTTACCTAACTTTACAATAACGATATAACATTCAACCACAAAAAATAGTATCGTACAAAAATAGTATCGTACGATATGTGATACGTATCGTACGATACGGTATGAGTCATAAGGAAAACGGTACAGATCGTATCTCTATATCGCAAGTCTATTGTAACACGAGAATCGTTACGATACTAAAGAGCGATACATGTATTGTATCGTATCGTCATTATTTACGATTCTGAAATCGAGCATCGGGATCCCAAATTCGTCTTTTCCCTTCTTATATGTGATCGCCTTTTCCTTCACCTTTTTGTGCACACAGAGAGGAGCTCATCGATCGCCCTTTCCTTATACCTTGATCGTCGTTGCGCGTTGAGAGGAGCTTGTCACCGTCGCGCGCTGAGAAGCAACAACACAGCGACGATCGTCGTGTGAGAACAGGTCCGTTCTTTTTTTTGGAATTTTGGTTGAGACTCGGTCGTGAGAGAGACGGGTGAGTGAGTGCAGGGGCGGACCCGTGCCCCCCCCTGGATTTTGAAAAATAGTGCTTTTCGGTAATGTTTTCGGCACGTGCCCCCCCTGTTTTTTTTGCCCCCTCTGAATTGTCTGATTATTTTTATTGAGAAAAAAATATTTAATACCGTGCATAATGAAATAATTATGCAAAGATATCAAAATATAAAGTTCCTTAGTCGAAAACTTTCTTCATCAACTTGATTATCTATTACTTTGAGCTTTATTTTATTGTTATTTTAATATATAAAATGTTATTATTTAATAAAAAAATTATTAATTAAGTATATATATTAAATTATTAATTTTTTTTATTTAGTACCCGATTAGTTAATAGATTTGAACCCGATAAGCCATTACAATCCGATAATTGCCCCCCCCCTAATTAAAATCCTAAATCCGCCACTGAGTGAGTGTATATTAAATGGAAAAAAAAACAAAGGGCGGCTATTGAGATTTGAGAGAGAGGAGCAGACTTTGTACTGTGTATATTAAATGGGAAAAAAATAAACAAGTTAAGTGTTAATGTGACAGGGGCAATATTTATTGTTAGTTAGTGAAAATGGTGATAGGTATAGTTTTTTTTGTTGTAACTAGAAATCTAGAATATGACTATAGCATATTCTAATTAATATGTTTTTTTGTTAGTGATGATGATAGTGATGGTGGTTCTTTTGTTAATTATTAGAACAGGACGATAACTTTATTTTTGTTAATTAATATATTTTTCTTATTAGTTACTAATTTATTTTAACTTTTTTTGTTATTTTAAAAATAACTTAGTGTATCTTAACGATATGATACGATACAAAATATAACGATACACGATACATTTTACGATTCAACTTCTATGCATTCAACAATATAATTAAGAAACTGAGTTTAGAACTGTCTTCATATGTAGTACAGTATAGATATGGTGAAGTACAGGTTTATTGTACACAAGCTCACTGCTGTTATAATGTGGATTGGATGAAGTTAGGCGAGGACAACAAAATAGTTAAAATTTTCACTTGACTTGTCAATATTAACAGCACCTACTTAAAATTGCATAATTTATTGCTGGATACAAAAGCTTGGAAGTTGGTGGCTGTCTGGTGTACTCAATTGGAAAAAAAAAGGATATCCATATTGCTCATTATATAGACAATGAAGTATTTCTTGTACCTAAAAAGACCCACATTTATAACAATTATAGGCCTGATATGACCTTAAAATGTTCAAATTGTGCAAGTAAACCTCAAACATGCCTTATGTTTCCTCTGCCTAGATAATTCAACCCAGGCTTAATTTAGGCATAAAAAACCTCATTTAGTCTCACGCAACATTAGGTATGCCATGTAGAAATGAGCAGAATTCAACAATACCAGACCTGACAAAACCATACTATGTGACAACATAGAAACTGTTACTGCAATCATATTATTTCAGCTAATTGACAAATTAGTAGTTTTCTAGTGATGCACTGAATGAGTCCCAAATTAGCTCAATGGTGTCCACGTAAATTAACAGCTGAACTGAATGTTGCCTCAATTAAGAATTTAAGATGACAACAGAACAACACCAGAAGAGAAAGGACATGATTGAAACATACCATTTTATCATCATTGGTTCTGCAGGCTATACCAATAGCACCTTGTGCAATTGCTGGAAGCATTTCTTCGATGGGTAATATGGCTGTGACTGTATCAGCCATGTTCAACCTCTTTAACCCTGCTAATGCCAACAATGTGGCCTGAACTTCCCCTTCACTAAGTTTTTTTAGCCTTGTCTGAACATTTCCTCTGAAATTCACCACCTACGGTATTAAAGAAAAACAACTTCTATCACAACAGAATTATACTGTCTTACAACATAACAGGAATGAATAGACAGAAAGCACATTATAAAAACCTAAAGATAACATGCCAACAACTTCAGCAACTAATTAACAGTCACATACAGAAAAAATGAAATATACCCACACTAAAAGCAATAAAGCTAGCAGACTGACGGACAGAATGTACTAGAATGATGATTACCATACAGTCCATCCTACCACAGCATGTACTAGAATGACAATTACCGTACAAAATCCCCAAAAGGCATCATCAAACACAGAGAACAAAAGATACACAAGCACTAAATCAGAGGCACTTACCTTCAGAGAAGGATATCTGTAAAGGATTTGAGATTGTCGTCTGAGAGAAGCACTGCCAACAAGACTCCCAGCTGGCAACTCAGCAAGAGATTTTGCATTCAAACTTATAAAAGCATCTCTCACATCTTCTCTTGGCAGATTGCATGGCAAAATTGTCCCTTCTGGCAAGTATGTTGGCACATCTTTCATTGAATGGACCTATATAATAAAGTTAGGTTACAGTCAGCTTAACTTTTCAGCTACGGGCCTATGGCCACTGGACAACAGGCAAACAGGAGTTCCTTGGGTGAGGCTTAGTGCTGAAAGCATAATACAATTTACTGACAAATATGCAACTAAAACCCAAATATCTCTTTAGCACTTGCAAACAATGCAAACAGTGATAAAAAATGTATAGTCTATTAAGTTTTTGACAATTTTGCAACTTGATCATCACTGGCACCTAAAACATATATATTTTGATGATTGCTTATTTTGCCCCAAACTCTACTAAACTTCCTTATCCTGGTAGAAGTAAAATGAAAGAAAGCAAATATATGATATCAAAACTGAAAATTTAAATGAACTTCTTACCAATAGCTTTGACTCAGTTGTAGAGCAAAACATTTGTGTTGTTTGCCTGATTTTACAAGAATCTGGCAACTGCTCTCATTTATAAATACACAAAAGGATGCCAGCACCAGCAGTGAATTAATGAAATACTTGTCATACGCAAATAGCTTAAATTGGTGGAATACAATGTGAAAGAGAAACAGGGAATAATAGCATTTGTGCTTTCTCTGGCAATGCAAACTAATGGAGAAATTGTGTTGTGAACATACTGCAATATCAATTCTGCTCTCTAACAATGCCTCATCAATCTCTTTCGTGAAGAGTCCCTTGCCACCAATGTCAGCCAGGGGTTGGTTTAGAATTTTGTCACCTGTGGTTTTGATGATTATTATCTCAATTGCACCTTCTTCAGCCAATTCAGAGTGTGCCACCTTAAGCTTGTCACGTGTTTCATATGCTTGTGCAAGAGCTAGTGGGCTGTCCTACACCAACAAATCAGAGCATTAAACTCAAAACACATAGAAAAGACGTACATTATAAATACTATGAAAAACGAACACCATTATGCAATGTTGCATATTTATGTTTAAACATAGTTGATTGTATTTAAGATTAACATAATTGGGTACAAAATAATTAAGTGTGAATTTTGATATTGTAGCACATCTAGACTTGAGCAAGTGCTACATAATATTATACCCCGACTGACTAGAACACATACCACCAAGAGATTGGTGTTAGATCTTAAATTAAAAAGGCTGGCCATGTTAATTAACCTGAAATTTAGGACAGAAGAGTTAAAATTAGAGCTGATGAAGCCAAAGTTAATTGGCCCAACGTGACCTTTAGTTCTGTGATTGAATCCAATTTTATCTAAGTTGACTTAAATTCAGATCCAGGTCGGACCAAGTTACATTCAAATAGCTCAGGATATCCTTATATAACCTACCTAGAAGGTACAAACCAGAAAAGTGAAGTAAAACCATTATTCTGTCAATACAAAATTTCAAATTTTATGCCTTTTCAAGCAAAAAAAAAAATACGGAGACAAAATATTTCCTCAACCTGAAATGGAATTATCAACTGTCAACAAAAAAAGGTTAGTCCCAACAGGTACATTTCAGAAAAAAAAAAACCTATTTTGTCCAAATTCACTAGCCCAGCAATTAATAAGAGGGCTTAATCAAAATTAAGCTATGTTATTCATTAACAACCTACAAAAAGTAGCAAAATTGAATTCGATAGAGAAAAGCTCGAACCTTCCTCTAGTCCCAATTCTGACGAGAGCGACCTTCGCCTGAGTCTCCTGCTCGACAGCGATGGCAGCTCTGGTTTTCACAACGTATCTCCTTCCTCGCCTTGGGATGTGAATCCCACTGGATGAGGTGGTTCCGACACTCGGAGGAGCGAATAGAGATCTCATGGCGACAGCCCCGGCCATTGTTGAAAGGAAGAAAGAGAGAGAGAGAGAGAGAGAGAGTGGCAGTGTCGGGTTAGAGGGGGTTTGTTTCCTTTCGATTGAGATGGAGATAATGTCAGTGGATTGGATTGACCAATCAGATCAGTGCGACTGATATCGGATTACCGGGTAGGTTTTAGAAGTACCGGAGCTAAATCCGGTTGGATGTTGTTACGTCTTAATGATTAATTGGTTATTAATTATCAACTATCCAAGCTTGAAATCCAGATCTACCAAATATATTTTTTAATAAGTCTTTTGATGTTAGTGGGAATCCTCGTTATTTGAAACACTAAACATACGTAGAGGTGTCAATGGGTCGGATCGGGTTAGGTCATTATTATTTTTTATTTTTTTATTTGAAATTCGGGTTAGAAAATTTTAACTCATAACAATCTGACTAGGTCACGGTCGATCCGATATGTATAAAATAATTAAATATTTATTAATTATTTTTATATAAATTTTAAAATAATTAAATATTAATTAATTTATAATTAATCTTAATTAGTATATATTTAAGTCTTAATTAGTACTAAATTATAAAAATTATTTCAAAAAGACAATTAATAGGATTAGATCGGATTGACTCGAATTCAATCCGATTCGGATAAAAAAATTAAATCCATATTCAATTGATTTATTTTCATATTATGTCAGGCTGGATCAATAATTGACACCTCTAACTGTTGCAAGGACAATGTCAAATAATGCGTTCTGGTGAATGATCGGAAAACCAAAATTCAAATAATTTTTATTATAAACACCTAAAGTTAAATAATTTGATTATATTTATTTAATAAGCAATTTCAATCTGTCTTATTCCATTATGGTTTCACTTTCACCAAATCTCGGTCGTTTTAATATTACTTCTTAATTTAAATCATGATTTTGGACGCTAAAAGAATGCTACTAAAGTTTATTCGAATAATACGCAATAAAATATTTTAATATAATTATATTTTAAGAACTTATAAATCTATCATAACAGCATAAGTTTATAAATTTTACAATTGACATGATTATAATGATAATCATAATAATAGTGATAATGGACATTAATGCCACTGAATTTACATCGATGATTTAAAATGCGAATTTCAATATGTGTGCGAATGGTTACCGCATACCGCATATGCGGTATGCGGCCGCATATGTGAATTTTCATGCGGAGTTTATATAATAAATAGGAGTATAAAATATTAGAAAAGAAGAAGATAATTTAGTTATTTCAATGTTTATATAATAGTACATTTGTGCAAGTTCGAATTTCAATAAAATATATATTATTTTTATAAATTTTTAAGATATTTTTTTATCTTTTTATGATATATACCGTATATTAGACGAGTTTTTTAACTTTTATATAATATATACTGCATACTGGACCGCACAGACCGCATATTGGACCGCACATATCGCATATTGGACCGCATATTAGAACAAAACCGTATATTATTTTGAGTACGGTCTAACCACCGCATACGCATATGTGGCCGCACATTTAAAAAATTTACACAATGAAATCAAATTACCAATCTAATCATCCTATCTTGGTCGTACTTGTTCATAATTTTTTTCCATTGAAATTTTAACTTTATCCGTAGTTTCAGAAACTGTGTCACAATTTTAGATAATTTTAAGAAAAAAGTAAGTCGTTCGGATTGACTCGTAGGTTGAATCCGATTATATATTCGAACGATTTGAAACAAATTGATCTAAAATATTATATTAATTATCCTAACTTGGTACAAATTGAACTCATGTCTAAAAATAAAGTATTTTTGTAAGAAAAGTCGTAGACGTTAGATTGGAAAGGTACTGAGTGCTAACAGTAACTCATATATCATCAGTCATCGCCCTTAATCCTTATAGTTTGCACACAGAAAGGGAAAAATAGCATCGAAGACTATAATATCGATCTAAAGAACTAAGGGTCCGTTTGACAAATCAAGAAATAGGTTTGGAAGAGTGGTAATTTTGGAAGAGTGATAGAATAGTATTTTTTTTAGAAGAGTGGTAGAAGAATGATATTCTTGACTATTCGGAAGAGCGAAAATATCGTTTAATGAGTTGTTACTCGAATAGTTAAAATATGAATAATTATGATAATAATAATGATGATAATAATAATAATAATAATAATAGTAAAATAATAATCATAATAGTAAGATAATAATAATAATAAAGTAATAAAAAATAATTATAATAAATAATAATATTATAATAGTAATATAATAAAAATATAAACATAATCATAATATAGTAATATAATAATAAAAAATTATAATTACAATCATAATTATAATAATATAATAATAATAAGTAATCATAATTTTAATAATATAATCATAATATAATAATCATAATCATAATCATGATTATAATAATTATAGTCATAATCATAATAATATAACCATAATCATAATCATAATAATATAATAATAAAAATATAATCATAATCATAAAAATAATTATAAATAATTATAATTATAATAATATAATAATAAATTAATCATAAATATAATCAACATATAATAATATAATACAACATAAGAAAATAATAATAAAGTAATAAAAAATAATCATAATAAATAATAATATTATAATAGTAATATAATAAAAATATAAACATAATCATCATATAGTAATATAATAATAATAAATTATAATTACAATCATAATTGTATAATAATATAATAATAATAAGTAATCATAATTTTAATAATATAATCATAATATAATAATCATAATCATAATCAAGATAATAATAATTATAGTCATAATCATAATAATATAACCATAATCATAATCATAATAATATAATAATAAAAATATAATTATAATCATAAAAATAATTATAAATAATTACAATTATAATAATATAATAATAAATTAATCATCACTATAATCAACATATAATAATATAATACATAATAAAATAATAATAAGTAATCATAATCATAATCATAATCATCATAATATAATAATATAATAAAACATAATCTTGATCATAATAATATAATAATAAAATAATTATATTTATATTCATAATATAATAATATAATATTAAAATTATATTTATAATAATAATAAATAATATAATAATACTAATGATAACGATAATATAATAACAATAATGATAATAATAATTTAATAATAATAATATAATGATAATAATAATAAATAATAATCATAATATTAATATAATAATAAATTATAATCATAAATATAATAATATAATAATATTAAATCTTAGTCATAATCATAATATAATAATATAATACATCATAATCAAATAATAATCGCTATTCCGACGAGAGCTAATCCGGTATTCCACCTATAAATTAGTATCTTAGGATTAGCACTATTCTATACTCTTCTCGCTTAGTCTAAAATTCGTTTGGCAAATTAATTCATTTTCGGAATAGCTATTCTACTCCAACTTTTTGCTATTCCATTGATTGCCAAACACTCCCTAAATGACTTGCATTTTCGTGGTTGCGATCCATTTTATATTTTTTGGGAATAATTTTTTTTGAATTTCTATATATTTAATTTAAGAAAATTTTCTACATCAGTAGCACTGTAGCAGATAGCGGGCTTAGCAGCTATCAAAAATAAAAAATAATAAAAGAAAATAGAAAAACCATGACCTTACCGTTCTCAGCGGCGCTCGCGCCTTATCAGCCATCGTTCCCGCTGCCTTTCCAGCCTCAAACCCGAAATCAAACCCGGATCCGCTCACATTTCCAGACCGTTAACCCAGCATGTCTAATCACCACTAGGAGCAGGAGATCACTCCTCGGCTCCTCCGCAGCAATCCTTCTCTACTCTGTAACCGGCGGCGATGCCTCCGCCGTGAAGTTTGCGGAGATCGCCGGCTCTGGAGGGGTGAAGGCGTTGGAGCTCCGCACTGGGACTGGTGAAACTCCAAGATATGGTGATGAGGTTGTCAGAACACACTCTATTTCTCTCTGTAGTTTCCTGTAGCTTATTAAATGTCAAAAGAATATGACTCTTTCATTGTTTATTTCTACACTGTATTCTCCATTATTATTTATTCTGCTAAGTTAATTTAAGAAATTGTTTGACCCGTTCATAGGCACTCTCCGAAATTAGTCTTTAATCCATATATGAAAGTGAAACCTGGAGCCAACTAGCCAAGATATGATAACTTGAAAATGACCACAGAATATTGTGAGTTGCGCCAGTGAGAGTTGAATCCCCGATACCAATTTGGTTGAGAAATCCACCATTACAATGTTACTTTAATGGCTGCTCAATAATTAGTTGATCATAATACTAGTTTCAAATTGATCAAATAACAAGGATGTCACATTAGTTAGTACTTAGTACTCTTAAATGCTGGTTTAAAATGCCCTCTCAGTGGTATCAGTTGTACTCTTATGGTCTTAGTGATTTTGAAATAGCCTTAATCAAACAATTGATGAAAATTGGGAAATTTGAGATTGCCTTTCTTGTGTAATTCTTTTTTTCACCATTCATTTTCAATTTGTCTACTCAAGGTTGCTATCCATTACTTTGGAAGATTGGCAGCAAAGCAAGGGTGGCGATTTGACTCGACTTATGACCATAAGGATGATACAGGCTACTCCATTCCCTTTGTCTTCACTGTTGGTTCAGGAAAAGTGAGATGATAATTTTTTTGGGGGTTATATTCTCATTACTACTTGAATTATTGTCAGTAAGCCTTTATTTACAAGAGAAGTAGAACTCTTGGCATTACTGTATTTTCGTGTTAATCCCATAAACTTTTTTTAATATAAATTTCAATATAGTTTTTGCAGTCATCTGCTTGGTACTTGTGTATCTGTTTTATCTTCTGTCTGGTGTCCTGGTGTGGTTGTTTGCAGCCATCAGGTTTACTCTTGGGAATGCACAGTTCGGATTCTAAGAAAATCTGGAATTTTCCATTCATTTCAGTCTAAAGATGATTGATGAAAAAGAACTTGTATTCCAAGGATTATGACAAACTGGTTAGGTCACTAGAACCAGCAATTCAGTGGACTATATGAAATTATGACCAATATGCGACCTGCTTATTTAGCTTTTGAGTATCAGATTTTCAAATACTTTCAGATTTCTGAAATCAAGTTTAGGTTAGGTATGAGAACATCTGCAGATACTTCCATTTGACATCAATTAATACCATTATTTTTTTTGATAAAAAAAAATACCATTATATTCAAGCTCCCGATATTTTTATTTATAGTGTGAGAAAATTTGAAGGTTATTCCGGGAATAGAAGCTGCTGTGAAGTCAATGAAAGTAGGGGGTATACTGCGTGCAGTCATCCCACCATCACAAGGATATCAGAGCACATCTCAAGAACCTATTCCACAGAATGTAAGTTACTGTTATGTTAAGGTTTGACATGCTGGTTATGCATAACTTACCAATAATGCTGCATAATTGCTGGCAACTTTCAGGTTTCTCTTTGTTTCTTCTTTTTATATATGTGTGTTGGTTTGTATTTTTCTTTCTTCTTATGCTGTAATTATTTGTCTTTGTTTCTTCTTATTTCTCTTATTTGTTCTTAGCACCATTTGGTCATTATTTTGATGAAAAATATACCATAGAAGCAGTTTTTGACATTGGTCAATTTGGTATGAATGAATGGACATATTTTGCAATCATGATGTGCTTCATTCTGAAAAACTTTTGAGATGTTTATTCATGATTAAAGAAAAGCACAAAGTTTGCTTAAAAGTTTAGTTATTCAAATCATAACTTTAACGTTTGACTTCTCCAAATATTTCTTTCAGTACAAGCCAGTGAAAGGTATAACTGTGATATCTTTAACCTTCAGGAACCACAGCAAAAAATTGGTTGTAAGTTGAAACTTGAAGGTATCTGTGGTTGAGCTTCCATGCCAAGTTGGCAGAAACTTGGCTTGCTTGCTTGAAAACACATGTATGCCAAGTAAACCTTTTGGTCTGAGAATGTTGCAAAAGAAGTATTTCATCTGATTCTTGAATAAATTTAAAGTTGAATTATTTCATTATTTGTCTTTACTATTTTTAAACTAATGCTCGAACTGCTTCACCAAGTTTGGAATTCATATCTAAATTTAAGATTCCTCTTGGTTCAGTTATTTGACCGGCAAAGGCTTTTTACGACTATATTCAACCCGACACGCCTTGCAAATGGGGAAGGCTCTACACTTGGTACTCTCGTATTTGACATTGAGCTTGTTAGCATAAGGACGCCATGAATTAATTTTGCTTGTTATTTATTTTTAATATTTTGTCCATATCCATTGATTAAGAAGTAGAAACGAGCTCAAGCATTAAGGAGCCTCATTAATCCTGAAATTGTAAACATATTTTAACTGAGTTTTTTTGTGTCTACCAAGTTAATTATTTTTTTCTCTCCTGCATGAAATATAAATGGGTTTGCATTTAGTTGTTTAGTTGTTTTATTTCTTTTTTATGGAAAAACTCAATTTTGATGTCTTGACGGGATTTCTGGTAAAGTGTATAGCACGACTATTTTACTGAATTTTTTTTAAAGAGTTAAAAATCTTTTTTTACTGAATTTGGATTTAGAAAAGAGCAGATTCTTGTCAGCAATTTGACACATAGCTGTTATGTAAGGTTGTCAATGACACCCTTTTGGCCGTTTATTCGATCCGTATCGTATCCGATGATATAGATATGGATAAAATTTTATTTTCGTTAGGTCATTGGATATGGTTATGGATAAGAAAAAAAATTTGTTGACTTATCGGGTATGGTCCGTATGGATATGGATAAGGTGTTTTGGTTATTCATTATCCATTGGGTAAATTATATATATATATAGTAATTAGTATATGTTTTTTATGACAATTGACATGAAAAAATTATATTATTTTTATTATATCTAAAATGTTAATTATTATGTACTTTATTAGTATATTTATTTAATGTTATTTATTTATCTAAATCATATAATTTTTTTCATTGAATTATTTTTATTTTTACCGGTTATCTATCGTTACCCATTTGTTACCCGAAATTTTTAATGGGTAAGGGTAGGGTATAGATAAAGAAAATTTTAATTGGTATGGATAAGATATGGTTAAAGAAAATTTTAATGGATATGGATATGAAAATACCTCCACCCGTACCCTACCCTACCTATTGACAACCCTATTGTTATGGTGGTCCACATGTACATATTTACCCCTATGGTTTTATCTGTAGTCAATGATGGAGCCAGAAATAATTCGTAAGGAGTGTCATAGTTAATGTCTTACATATATTAATTTTAGTTTCAAGTTACATAATCAAATGATAAAAAAAATATTTACTGATTGTCAGAGGTGGAACCCGAAACGATCGATAAGGGGGTGCTCGAACAAAGAAAATAGGGTATCCGTATAAAAAAAAGAAAATTATTTTTCACTGCACCGAGAAGAAACATCTTAATTTTTCAGTGGACCAAAGAGGTGTCCGAGCACCGGCTGACACCTACTTTGATTCCGCCACTGGATTGTAGTACAATTTATATTTAAAGGACTGGATGGCTCCAGTTGTCTCAAATAATAACGACTAGAAGTCTTCACAAATTTCTCTTAAATAATAATAAATAATATTATTAAATCTGTGGTCCTGCCGTCAACTCGCTTAAGACTATTTCCCTCCGGATTATCTAACAACTTAATTTAGAGCATACATATACCTTACTTTAGATAAATGAATTTACATTTTGACATAGATAAGTGGGAAAACTAATGGAGTTCATGAAATGAATTGTGACCTAATATTTTCACAGTGCCTATTATGCAGTATCCCGTTCAAATTTTGGTTTGAAATAAGATTCAGTAATTACGGAAAAGTTAATAGACACACTTTCGTCCATTGAAAGAAAAAAATTGCACTGTCAATCTGTCCATTTCAATTCTTCTGTGTCCATAGACTCCTCACTGGTGGGTATGATTTCCCAATGCAACCAAGCATGATTTATTTGATTTATCCCTTATATTATACTAAGGATAAATGGATTTTTTTGAGCAGCAGGCAAACGGCCTACTAAATTTTCATTAAATAAATAAAAGCGATATGTACATCATCATCAGGGACGGATACATGATTTTAATCAGGAGGTCAATTATCGAATTTAAATCCATTAACTAATCAGATACTAAATAAAAAAATTAATAATTCAACATATATTTTTACCTAATAAAAATTATCAAAATGATATCTTTTATATATTAAAAATAATAAAAATAAAACTCAAAATAATATACAATCATGTGAATTACGAAAAATTTCCTCTATGGAACTTAAAATTTTAAAACATTTGCATAATTACTTCATTATCCATAATATTAAATATTTTTCTCAATAAAAAGAATCGGACAATTCAGAGGGGGTCAAAAATTAAATCTAGAGAAAATCAAA
The DNA here is from genome assembly GCA_037127355.1 of Schoenoplectus tabernaemontani. NCBI lineage: Eukaryota > Viridiplantae > Streptophyta > Magnoliopsida > Poales > Cyperaceae > Schoenoplectus > Schoenoplectus tabernaemontani. Next base: position 17,045,180 of record CM073756.1, read on the forward strand.
TTAACAAAATATTAACATAAAAAAACTACTTTTGAAAATCTAAAGGGGTCATTTGACCCCCTGGCTACTACTGCATCCGCCCTTGTACATTATAGTGAAAAGGAAAAAATAACAAAGGGATAAAAAAGAAAAGATTAAGAAAAAGAATTATAGGATAAATTGATATTAAATGATGATGGGCGCATCATATGTGTGTCCCAAAAATTTTGAGGAAAAAGAATGTTATTCAATAATAAAAATTAAAGCCACAAAATCATTCACATAAATGAGATAGGCTTATGGCCATTTACGTAAAAAATAATTATTTTACTGTACCAATTGAACTGCATAAGTTTCTGCTGTTGCTATGTCCTTTTCCCCCTTCTCTTAACAGTTAATATATAGAGATTTTCGTTCCGATATGTATTTTTTGTAAATTTTACTGGAAAAGAATTTGTTTCTCTGCGTAAGAAGTACGGGATTTTTGCTAGCTTCCTCTTACTTTTTTTTTTTGAGGAATAGCTTCATACATACACTAGCTTCATTTTTGCTACGTCCTTTCGCGTTTCTCACGAATCCGCGTCCTTGAGTACTTCAAAAATACAGATTTTTTTACTTAATAAAATAATAAAAAATAGCAAATTGGTTTGATTACATCCAATTTTCATGTTTCATAATCTAAACAGAGTTTTAAAGTCGATTTCAGTACCCTAAATCGAAAATAAAACTCAGTCCTAGTCTGAATATTACTCCACACACATAAAACCCCCTTCCATTCTCATTTACATTCCCCTTTGCCTTCCTCCTACTCCTAACAAAAAAAAAATCAAAATTATTTTAATTATTTTCTCTCAATTCAACTCCATTTTCAAAATCAATTGCGTCAAACTTCATAATTTTTAGAGGAGAGTTGGAAAAACCCGTCGATTTTTCAATGATAATTTTTTTCCCATTTTTAATCCAAATTTAAGAAATTTGTTAGTTTTGTTAGATTTAGTTAGTATAATTATAGTGGTAATTGAAATATAGTTAATGTAGTTTTTTGGTTGATTTGTAGTATTAATTTTGAATTATATAATTATAATTAGTTTAATTATAGATTAGTTTTAATTAGATTAATTATCATTAAATTATAGTTTAAATTTATTTAATTATAGTTTTTTTAAAATTAAATTAATTATAACAATTCATTTAATTTAGTTTAGTTTTAATTAGATTAATTATACTTTTAATTAGTCATAATTAATTTAATTATAGAACTTAATTTTATTTATTTATGGTTTAAAATTAAGTCTCTCTTATTTATGATTTGAAATTAAATTACTATAAATCTTTAAAAATACTAAATCATGAAACATACATTAAAAAATTAGCTAGTATAATATTATTTTAAAATAATAAAATATAATAAATTTTTAAATCATCAAATAATAAAAATATATAATGAAATTAATAAATAAACTATTTGAATCTATTTTAAACAAACAATTCAATCTAAACAACTAAACAAAAAAAATATATGTGACATCAAATTTAAAACTCAATTTAGATCTCTGAAATTAAATTTCAAACTCGATCCAAATTACATTCACAAAAACAAACCACAATCATACCGATTTTCTATTTTTTTTATTTTATTTATCAAAAAAAAATCTGTCAAAAATAACAGTGACCACAGAGTCACAGACCCCTTGAGTCTTTGACACGACAAAAACTGAAGAGACGATATGGGAACGGGGGGGCCCGGATGTCAGTTACTTATCACACAGTATTGAGGTCACTCTCCGCCGCAGAAGCATCGGAACTTCCCCCAAGCTCGATCCCTGCGCTGCTGCGCAACTAGTTTCTTCACAAGTAATAAAGAGAAGAGGAAATATCTTCAGGCGAGAGAGTACAGACTACAGTGCGTAGAGAGATCTCTATCCCTTCCCCACCGTTCAGCGAATGATCTGAATTTAGGGATAAGTTAAACGGGAGCAAAAGATACCCGTGAGTTTCTCTTTTTTCCACTGTTGTGTTGTACTTTCAGTTGTTCATGTCGGTTTCAGCTAACGAGAGTTCGAAATCGATCAACTGCTCGACCATTTGATGTTATATGAAAGAGTCAGGATAAGACTTTTTGTGCTAAATCTGTTAAAATAAGATCACGTGTGATTAATCTGTCATAATTTATTGAATTGGAATTATTTTCTCCATTTGAGCTTACTACCACTAGCTTGGTATTCATGTATTTAAAATTTGTGTATATGATTCTATTTATCTGTTATTTGGTCAAAAGATTAACCAGTCCACGGGAATTTATAGCTTACCTGCTCAAACTTTGCACTTTTTTCTTTTGTACTTTGAGATTAATTACGAAAGTTCATAGTGCAACTGAAATTAGATCTCATGAAAATATGAATTATTGAATTACTGAAGATTCTAAAAATTTTAGCTTATTAATAACTAGGGAATCTTGTTTACCGTTCAAGAACTTATTTATATGAAATGTCTGCATTATAAAAGTATATTTCATTTGATTTAGTTGGTTTGTTTCAATATTAGATAAATAAGGCCAATAACTTGGCTTACATTGTAAGATCATATGTTTGTCACATGATCTTCTTAACTCAGTGTTTGATTTATGTTGAGATTGATGGATCTTTTTTTCTGCAGAGAGAAGAAGCACGAAAGAGTTAGCTAGTATCATATATCACATGGTTTTCTTAATTAAACACAAAAATATTTTCCAGAAATGCAACGTCTCATGGATTTCTTAATTAAATGCAGAGTCAATGTGAAATTGATTAGCTTTTCTTTTTTTTGCATTATGCTGCACTTATTAGTACAGGAGAATTCTGGTGCTTTATCAGAAAGAATCAGATGCATACCCAAACAGGCACTATGTCTATACTATTTTATTCAATAAATTAATTAATTATAAATCACCCATAAGGACTAAAAAGATCAGGCATCAAAATAATTATGGTACAGTCCTGGTCACAGTTATGGGAGATGGTAAACATTGGGTTATGTCAGGTCAAACCTGGCTCTTGTTGTTAATCAAGTGCTAGTCCTGGGTCATTTGGGTTAAGCTTTGGTTTCAAGTTGCTTTGATCTCTCCTTTCTGTTTTTTAAAATCAAGCCAATTTGTTTAGAGTGTTTGCTGTCACTGCTTTGTTGTCATTCAGATTTTAGGAGTGCCAATTTCTAGTTTCAGACCAAATATTAGTTTAGATTTTAGTTCTTCTTGGGACAGATTAAATTACTTTTTGCCTGTGTTGTGCAGGGTAACTTTTTTCAGTTTAATCAGGTTTTGTAGTCTGGAACTCTGGATCACGTCACTTATGGTTGGATCCAGTCAGATAAGTTATTTTGGGCCACTCCATGTTTAGATGGGTTGGTTGGATTGCAGCTGCAAAGTGGACATATTATATCCTTGTTTTCCATAATCACAGTCCATTTCTTCCGATATTTACAAGGACATCCAAATAAGCTTTTGTTGAGTATGCTTAAAACCCAATAAGTGGTACTAAATTTGATGGCTTTATGTATAGATTGGCACTGGAGGCTAAATGATATTGTAGCAATATAAGATGTCTGTACAACAAGATGCTGAACATGGATCGAAAAGCTCGAGTTCAAGTCTGAGCAGCTCTGTGCCAGAATCAGATGATGATGTCACCATCGGTACACTTTTGGCTGAGGCCAAGAAGACTAGTGAGAGAAGTCTTGGCAAGCGCTTATCTCATCTTGATTCTATCCCGGTATTAGTAAATAATTTACAGGTTCTGTTGGTTTTGTAAGTACAATTTTTTAGTTGTGCCATAGTTTTGCACAACATATTAGCACCTAAACTTTCTTAAATTGTAAAATAGCATCAACATGTTATATGTGGCAAACTATTTGCAAATGGCATTGTTTAGTCGGAATAAGGTGACTGAATTCTCTAATGTTTTGAATTTATTTAACCATTAGTTCATCTGATCGTATAAAAATGGTACTCTTATTCTCTTATCTCTAATTCATAAATTTATGATGGGAGTGAAACACAACAGCTTAATAGAATTAGGTGAAAAAGTGCAAATTGCATTACCCTGCCATCACAATAGTCTAACAGTTATCTGTGATGTTATAATATATATTGTTGACAGCATACTCCTCGAGTTAATGGCAAAATACCAGATGTTGACAACGCAATTTTGGACCATGAAAGACTCATAGAAAGGTTCTCTCTCTCTCTCTCTCTCTCTTGCTGACATTTTTTATGCAAATTGAATTTGGACCATATGTTAGGCTACCTTCCATTCTGCATTTTTGCATATTCTCCTTACTTTTTCAGGCTGAACACTTATGGTTTAGCTGAACTACAAGTTGAGGGTGATGGAAACTGTCAGGTTTGTTGCTTTGAAAAATATACAATTATTAACAAATAGAAGTTAAATTGTTGAAATAAGCTTACAGAAAAGAATTATTTTTGAATTTGCTCATATTTACTGCAGTTTCGAGCTTTGGCTGATCAGATATTTCGCAATCCTGATTATCACAAACACATCAGAAGACAAGTTTTAAAACAGGTAATTTTAAAGCCTAATTGACATGCTGGTTAGTGTTTAATTTACAAGAAAAATAATCCCAAAAATGTAAAAGGTCATTAATTTTATCACTTATTTTTGATAAGTTTTATTATCTTTTGTTTAGCTGAAGGAGTTTAGGAAACACTATGAAGCATATGTTCCGATGGATTACAAAGTTTACCTCAAAAATATGAAAAGGTGTATCAACCTTTCATCATCTCATCTTTGGACCTAACAGTATCCTTTATTTGTAAACAAGAACTACCATTTCTCATATTCCCGCTTTCACATTCAAATATCAGTCATTACTAGACTATGATAAAGTCTGTTTAACTGACTAAACAGTTTCTAACTATTTGATATGATGATCCAAATTTGATTATAACCAGTTAGTGGTGAGTTAAAACCTAACTTGTTGACCCTCTTCATCAGATTTTAGTTAAATTAAGGGAGAGTTGTAGTGCCTTCACATTACAACATTAACTGATCAGTGTTATTTGATGTACCACAAGATTCCAAAGGAAGTGCATATTTGCTCAAAAATATGAGAATTGTGCTTATCATTTTCATTTGCCATGAAGTTTGTGCTTAATTGGAGAAAAGACACTCTTTTCTAGTAGCACATAATTCTCAAGTAATGTCGATTGGTTATTAATCAGTTGACTAATTTATTTTAATTTGATACCAGGTCTGGAGAATGGGGAGACCATTTGACGCTTCAAGCAGCAGCTGATCGGGTGAAGCTGTATTATATTATTTTATTTTTTTAATTGAATGTTAGGTTTCTTGCACCTGGTTTATTGTGTTGTGTCATTGCAACTGCAGTTCCAGTTTCAGCCAAGTTCTTTTTTTACTATAAATGAAGATTTTTATTTGAGCCAGCAAAATGTTCTTTTTTCTCAGTTGAGTTGGGAGGTACTGGCATTGCCATGCTGTACCTGACCTGCGTGATGTCCAATTTATATGCTTATCATTTTTTTTATCTTTGTTCCAATTTGTTTTTGTTGTACTCATAACATGCTCAGAGTTTTCAATATCTTCACTCTATTACTTAATTGTAATGATTTGCAAAGCTAAATCTGCCCATGGAAGTACAAATATCAATTAAATTTGGTCTATGTACGGCTACATATTGACCTTCTTTGACACATATTTGTCTTGGAGTACTTATGTCTCCTGTATTTGGTCTAAGAACTTGGTTGTAAATTGGTCAGCTTCCATACACATCGAGTACTGAATCAACTTTGATAGAGTTTTTCCACAACACAGTGGCATATTTATTTTTGCTTATTTGGAAAGAGTGGATGATTTGGTTTGTTTGCGGAAAGCTTGTGTGGCAAACATGCTGAGCTTGTACTCAGATTGTTTTATGGTTATGTGCTAATCCCTGATTTAAAATTTAACTAATGGATTAGCTTGATACACAAGGACAGGATAGCATGGGGTAATTACTGTACCTAGGGAAGTTGTAATTTCCACATCCATTGTAAATCCACTCTGATTGACATATCTGTAACATACTTTTTTTCTTTGTTCAATGAAAAATTGAAAATCATTAGTAAGAGACTGCCTACTTCATAAAAAGAGAGGAAAATGAATTAGCTTGATTGGCAGATTAATTATTGATTGAAGTAATGCAGTTTGGGGCAAAGATATGTCTGGTGACATCATTCAGAGACACATGTTTAATTGAAATTATTCCCAAGGACATCCCTCCTACTAAAGGTACCCTTGTATGGAATTATGGAATTTTTTTACTTTATGTTAAGAATGTCTATTCTCTTTCTTTTTATCATATAGAGGTTTATTCTTGTTCCTGAAAAATATATGCCAAATCCAAATATAAATATCAATCATTTCCTGATAATAGCTTGGTACATTTTTTTATTTGGTGGGAAGAGATATTAAATTCATTTGGCCAAAACCAATATGGCATTACTGGCCAAACGATGACATGCGTTATATTTGCTATTTTTCAGAGTTCTGGCTTAGCTTTTGGAGTGAAGTACATTACAACTCATTGTATGCGGTTGATGGTAAGTTTTTGAAGTGTCCTATGGGCTGTGTTTGGCAGTTCAGTACTCAAACATCATCTACAACCATGCAAATTAGAAGCATGCCCTATGCACAGAAAGTAATAATTTTGAATATGTATACCATTTGCTTTCCTCAATACTCTTAATTTGTGTGTTGCTTCTTTTTTATTTGTCACTCGGGGACGTTACTGACAATTAACTAATTAATATGTTTCATAGGGGGCACACTGCACTTAGTTATAAACTATATTTGTGGTATAGCAAAATGTTTTCAAATCAGTCCTGTATTATATCATATTGAAATCTTGCTTTCTGAACGCTCACATGCAGATCTTCCATCCAGGGTTGTGAAGAAAAAGCACTGGCTGTTCTAGAAATAGTCTTTGATATACATGTATTCCCTTCGTTTAATTATCTACATGTTTCTTGGGAATATTAGTACATAATGTAATACAAAGCTTGTATGCTGTACAGTTTTGAGGTTTTTTAATTTATACACATAGTAAGTTCACCTATAGTTTCTCTGCTGCTTGCTTTTTAGTTTCTCAAAGAGAAGATGAGAGACCAATATGGGGAGAGTTAAAATGCAACCAGATCGTTTTGTTGGGGAAGTCAGGGCCGCTGGTTTTGAAATAATATTTTAAAAGCTTTGGCACAACGAGTTAACTATCAAAGCTTGAATTATTTTAACATAGTTCTTGAGCAGAGAGAATCTTGTTCATCAAAGGATTCTGCGAATTATTATATATATATGATGTTACCTTGTCCGTTCTCATATATGTTACCGTTGTTTCACTGTTTGTGATTATAGGAATAGAATTATATAGGTTAGTTGGAGATATTATGTGATGTGTGAGATGGGAGATGTTTAGTGATTGGAATTAGTTAGTTAGACTAAGTGGTTAGTTTGTTAGATCATTAGCCTATAAATAGAGGCTTAGACATTGTAATGAATCAACTCAAAGATAATCAAAGATTATTCTCTCACTCTCTCATTCTATCATGGTATCAGAGTCAGAAAACTGCTGGAATTAGGCTCACGTCTATTCCAGAAATTATGTACCTTATTCAGCCTTTATTCCAAAAATTATACTACTTTTCTTAGCTATTTCAGTATAAATCTCTTTTATTCTTAGCCTATTCCCAGTAAAAAAACCTCTATTCTACTCTATCCTACCTTCTATTCCTATTCTCTCCTTTTCTATTCTGCGATCAAGAACTGTACAAGATCGAGATCTGTTCTTCTAATCAATATGATCGTGTTTCTGCTTTTCTGATCAAGATCGACCCCTCTATCTGCGCGATTTCAAATCAGCGATTCTTCTTCTCCAACAAACAAGAATCAAGACAGCCTCGCAGATCTCTTCGCCATCATCAAAACCACAGAGAAGCTCGAGAAGGCGTACATCCGCGACCTTATTTCCTTCGACCACTACGAGTCAGAGTGCCTCAAGCTCATCGCGCAGTTCAAATTGCTCTCCGCCTCCATCGCTTCATCCGTACCGTCGATTCGAGCGGTTTACGAAAGCCGAGGCTTACAAGCTTGATTGCCCCATGCGCTCAATCGGCTCATAATTTTCGGTGTGCGCAACAATAGTGGAGCACCGAGCCGCATCTTTGGTGCAAAGAACCTCTGCGCCTCGCAATTGCCCGGTGCGTGCATACTTTTATTATCGTCATGGATACAATCAAACTCAAGATGATTGTTGTTGATCGAGTGCATCCATGTTGTCGATCTATCGCCTCGTTCAACAAACTCGCCGGCAATCTCTTGCCACCGGACTTTGAAGGGAAGGTGAAGGTGCGAGGGTGGTTTGCCGGTCAAGCTAAGATGGAAGCAACTGATGAGCTGACTGAGCAACAGAACTCAAACATGTGCATAGAGATAGTGATGTTGATCGCCCCTCAAGTGTTTGTCGAAATGCCTCTAAGAACAGACGTCTGAAAGCAGTTAGTTTAGATGATAACAACAGTTGTGAAGAGATAAGCAAGCAGTTAGTTTAGATGATAACAACAGTTGTGAAGAGATAAGCAGGACTTTATTGGAAGATGCTGAGGGAAGGCTTACACTTGCAGATACGTTGGTCTATGCTTGTAATCAAGGCGTTGAGAAGATTGTTGATCTGGCAACCTTAACTGGTGCATGTATTATTGCTCTTGGATCCAATAATGCATGACTTTTCTGCCCTAAACTCTCCCAAACCTAATTTCATCTCCAATTCTCCAAAACATTCCTACAATTCACAACCTAACCTTTACTCCCAAATTAAATTTCCAACGATCAAACCATGCACCGGGTTTCTATTATTCTTTTCTTTTCTTTCAAGAGAACTCAAACGAGTCTCGAATTGTTGTTAAAAAGGACAAAGATCATTCTATTTGATGTTTCAAAATGACTCAAACGAGCATGAAACAATCAATAGTTTTTCTTGAGCCAAAAGAGCTCTTCTTCCTTCTATCTTTCTTCAAGATGACCCAAAATGTAATTGGAGATCAAATTCATGAATCGAGATGTTAGAACTCGTAAGAAGTGCAAACTCACCATGCGTACCGCACGATGAGTTTGAGGGAGATGTTAGAGTATAGGAATAGAATTATATAGGTTAGTTGGAGATATTATGTGATGTGTGAGATGGGAGATGTTTAGTGATTGGAATTAGTTAGTTAGACTAAGTGGTTAGTTTGTTAGATCATTAGTCTATAAATAGAGGCTTAGACATTGTAATGAATCAACTCAAAGATAATCAAAGATTATTTTCTCACTCTCTCATTCTATCAGTGATTATTATTCTGACTGGAGTTGCAAACAAGCTATGCAAATAGAAAAGGAAGAGGCCTGAAGAATTAGACGCAAATGGACAAGAAAAGAGAGCAGGGTTTTCATAAATTGAAGCTTCGCGGAGACGTGATTATCGTAAATAGTGTCTTTTATCTTGAACGAATTCCATGGGAGGTGCGCACGTGATTATCGTAAATTTCAGGGTAAATTGAAGCTTCGCGGAGACGAAATAATGGAGTTGAGGTGTGGTTATAAAATTTAAGTTAGGTTTTTGTTACTAGTTCGAACTTCAAAGAAGAGAGAAAAAGAAAAAAGAAAATTTACGGAAAAGGTGGTGGCAAATGAACTCAGGTGGCCGTGATCAGATATTGACTTTTCGATAATGGATGAGAAAAAGCAAATTTGGTAAGGGGGCTACGGACTCGGTTCGTACCTTTTTGAATTAAAAAATGAATTTACAGTCATTTTGTGTTGTTGATTTCACACGGAGATTCATAATTATTATTAAAAATATAAATTTAAAATTTAAAATTTATTAAAAGTATGAATTTCAATATGAAATTAACGATTCGGAATAATTATGAATCTATTTTTTAATTTGAAGGAGTGCAAAACCTATCAGAGTCCCGGGGTTACAGTGCGTTTCATGTATTATTATTACACGCACCTAACATGTGTTATTGCGATTCTCTGGCATATTTTAAAAGGGAAGGGAACACTCTTTTTTACTTATTTCATTTATGAATTGCGCAAATGTGATGTGACTGATGATATGCCGAAAGAAAAAAAATAGTAAAAAAAGAAAAAGAAAGAAAGAAGATGATAAAACATCTTATACTGCTTTTGAAAGAGGGATGAGCAACGCTTTGCTTTAATTTATGATTTTTTTAAGATACCAAAGAATATAAACTTTCAATCCGAAAATAGATATTTTCAGAAAGACTAGCATGCAGTGCCAACTTACACGGAATTAATGTGAAGATGTTAATTTTTAATGGTAGATTACCTACGATTTCATTAACTAAAAGAAATGTAAAAAACTTTTTACACGTAGTGTGAAGATGTTAATTTATAATGACTACTTATTCGGATTTAACAATTTAATTCCTCCTTTTTATTCCCTCCAAACAAAACATCTCCTCTCTTATCATTTTATAGTTAATTTCATAAATAAGATTATATTTCCAGCAATATTTTATGTGAATTAAGATAATGGAGTAGATGAAATTAAATTATTTAGTTGAATTCCTCCCATGGAATTCGTTCAAGATGAAAGACGCAGCCTAAGAGTTGAGATCCATTTGGTACAAATATAGAAGTTTTGATTGATAGATTTTTTATGGCTCCTGGCTGGAAAAGATGCAACTATTTTGCTGTCATTCCTGATGGCTACTTGAAGAAATTATATGTGGCCGCATGTCTCACAAAAAGTTTGCTGTACAGGCAAATGCTCTTTGTCATGTTCTTGAATTTTTTATTTTATTTCTTGATTAAAAAAAAAAATTCGGACTTCTCCAATTCTGGAGTGCACAAAGAGATGAAGAAATGATAGACTGTACTCCCATGTAAGATGCGGAAAATAATTGAGTATAAGAGTTAATTTGGTTTTATTGAAAGCATCCTCGCTTGTGTTCATCAAGCTGATGTAACCCCTAGCATCCTCTTCCATCTGATGTAATATGGGAAATTTTTCATCAAGCTAACGTATCGCCAAAAATGGCAATAACCCCAAGCATCAGAACTCCTGTTAGATACAAGTAAATAAAGAAAGCTATCAAACATAAAAGCCTTGTGTCACTATTCTTTTTTCTCCGGTAAAATTAAAGAGGAAAGCAAATGCTTGGTGAGACACTGTCATTGTTCGGCTGACCAAGTGCAGAATCAGTTACGAAAAGTCCCCTTGCTGCTTCATGTTTCACATGAGGTCCATATCATAAATAAAGTGGGGCATGGTCTCAAATTCTGAAAGACCCTCTATCGCCACAAGTTGCAGACCTTAAAATTCGACTCTTCTATAATTGCACCATCACCAGCAGCTGACATACCAGTAACTATTTAGTAGCAACTTCTACTATTCTGGTAAATGGTTTCCTATTTTTGTTGTATAGACCTAATGGATCATTAGATTTCTATCCGCGTTAGCAGACAAGACAAAACTACTGGTAAATTTACATCATGGTCGTATTTGTTTTAAATTTGTAATAAAAAGTTAAAGACAGAAATTACAGTTTTACAAACTATATATATATATATATATATATATATATATATATATAGAGTAATGCTATGGTGCTTGCGCAAGCACAAAATCTTTGTGCTTCGCATACGTATCTCAAATTTAAAAGTTCAAACGGCCGATCCAAACCGTTGAACATCATCTTCATATTGAAATATCCTTGGAGATCAAATTTGAATTTTTTTGCTATTTTTTAGATGGGTACAAAATCGCTAGTTTTGGATGGTGCAGAAGTCGTTAGATCAGCAAACTTTATATCCATTTAAAAAATAGCAAACAATTTCAAAAAAATATAAAATTTGATCTCCAAGGATATTTCAATATGAAGATGATGTTTAACGGTTTGGATCGGCCGTTTGAACTTTTAAATTTGAGATACAAACGCTAAGCACAAAAAATTTTGTGCTTTGCGAAGCACCATAGCATTACTCTATATATATATATATATATATATATATATTCTCCCAACATTAACTATTAGACATATTTGCTTCACAAGAGATATTATTAGTCCCATAACTTATTTTCAAGAGACTCAAATCAGCCATATCAGTCATCCATTGTTTTGGAGCCCCACTCGTGTCCCCCAATATGTTATACGCATAGGAAGAGAACCTAATATCTAACCCATCATGATTGCCACACAGGTTTGTAAAACCTAATTTCAACAATCTCTGAGTTCTAGACAAAATTACAAGACCTGAAAATGTGGAAAAACTATTTCCCAAGAAAATATCTGCTCTTGAACAAACCTCAAAATCAATTGCCGATTGTATCAGGTAAGGGTACTTCCTGAAGATTTCCCAAACTCCAAGCCTTTTTTTCTCATATGGCAACAACCCAGTTTTCCACCCTTTTAGAACTGAATCATCCTCAAGTAAGCTATCAGCTATAGCAAGATAAACTACAACTGGAGCGCTTATACCCTTTATGTGTGAAACCCGATCCAAGATCTCTTTTTTGCTACTACAAATTTGGTTGATTCCTGTTCTCTGTTCCCATTTCTTGCAATGTATCATCCAATCCTTTTCGATTCTCATGTGAACTGCCACATACGGCATGACAGGGCTATTTTTGGCATTACTGGTATCATCTTTTGCCTTCATACTTACCTCTCTAATCTTAGAGATAACCTTAACCACATCATTTTCTATCTCATTTACCAAAACCAAACACTGAAAAATCTCACCATAGTCTCGCACCGGCCAGTGGTCTTGCCAAAGAAAAGGGTTCTTCCCTACAATTCTGACCAATTCTAGATCATGCAATTTGTTATCATTCACAACCTCTTTCAACTGTTCCAAATCTCTTTCTTTTGTCCATTTTCTTCCACTTCCTTTTTGCAACTCAAACGGATCAGTTATGTTTGTAAGCTCAGAATACCGGCCCAACCAAACAAACCCATTACAAATTGAATTGAATTTTTCAAAATTGAAAATCTTGTCAAATTGCATTGGTTGTAGTAACTCGACCTCCTTGTAAAACAGAGATGCACTCAAGCTAGGCATGAGAAGGGTTCGGTTGAGAAATCGAGCAGTTAACAGGCTTCTTGCAAGTGCAATTTTCTGATTGTTTAATCCCCATACAATTTGAGGGACCTCCAAGAACTTGTCTTTTCTGACAGTTGCATGTAGGACAGGCACTGTTGAATGGGTAATGCCATAGCTGGATATATTTTGTTGGAACCAAGCAAAACCAGGGGATGAAGACAGGATTGCTCTGAGTAGAAGGATGGATATTATTACGGCTACAATTGATTTTATTTGGAAATTACATGGCCTAATTTTCCAATTTGTCAAACCCATCATAATTACTTTCTAACTGATTGTGGGTCCATCTTTTATCTAGATTTCCTGGAATAATAATACAAGATCACTTAATAAGAACATCAACAAAAACTTTGTTTCACATCTGAATGCATTATGTCCTTGTCAGTGAACATTATGGAAATAACGTTGAGACTGAACTAATTCCTGCATGATAAGATGCCAGGCCATGAAAGTTGCAAATGATAAGAGAGGTCAGATGAGTCCAGGAATCAGTGATGCCAATATGGCTGTGTACAGAAAATTTGTGACAATTTTTTTACTTTCACAATTAAGTCAAACAAAAGAACAAAGTTCTGTAATTAAGCGTCAATTACTATAATTCTTCCAGAACTGTTCTCCATCTGGTGAATTGCACTTGTTTGAACACTCAAGCATCTTTCCGAAAATAAAAATAAATAAACAAGAGAAATCAACAGATTGTACCTTTCTTATCAGCGAGATCTGAATCTGGGGCTCCGAAACCTTGGCATTGACCGACACACGGCGTAAGCAAGTTGTCTTCTATTAGAAACGACAAGAGTTGGAGATCGGGAGGAAGACAAAAAGAATAATTGAAGGTTTTCTGGGGAATGTGGAGGCGTCGACGCGGAGAGGAGCTGAGGAGGGGAAGTATCTGACTGGTGGGACCGGAAATTGAGGAACCGTTTAGTTTAAGCTGTGGTGCGAATCGGTGGGCCTCAATATACTATTTTACATTGTCTGTTTCTTGTTTGTTTTGTGATGGGCTCTAGAATAAAGAATCAAAGCAGTTTTCAATCTTTTTGGGCTGGTCTTTTCTATCAAGATGTGTATTTTCATTTGGATGCTCTCTTTTTTTTTTTTTTTTTTTTTTCTTTGTTGCTGCTTCGAGTCCAGCTCGGACATCACGTCTGCCTGTCTCTGGAGTAAAATTCAAATTTCAAAGCTGACCGTGAAAGAAGGATGTTTTTTGGCGCAAATTTTAAAGCTACTCATAATTCTCCGGTGCATTGAATTTCTACCCATTTCATTTGCTAGAGTGTGTGCCCACTTCAGATTTCAGAAGATGGCGAATGAGTTCAACGGATGAATTTGAAGTATGACACATTGCATTGCTACCAAAATGCCCAATAGATATAGATGAGGGGCACTTGGTTTGGTTCGCGGCACAAACCGCATTGAAAGGGAGGAGGGACAGCTGTCCTGGTGCTCGTTTAACAGTGAAAGAGATTTTGTGGAATTTTGAATAAGAAAGGTATAAAATCATTATTTGTGAAATTAGCCATGTAATATAAGGAAGAAAGTGGCTCGGGTTAAGCTTAATTTCCTTCTCAATTAAAAATAACAATGACAAAACATAAAAGGTGGGGGATCACTAATGGGTTATTTTGACAATCTTGACAATGAATTTTCAAATAAATATAAAAAAAAACTTAAAATAAAAAAATCTTATAAATATATTCGACTACTTATAGATTAATGGTGATTTAAATTTTATGTAATTTCATTATCATTTGATACTCTGTCAAGGACTATTAAAATTTTATATAATTTGCTACGATTATAATTTGACGGTCTTTGATGGACTATTAAATGATAATGAAATTATATAAATTTTAAATCATCATCAATTTATAAGTAGAAAAATATATTTATAATTTTTTTATTTTTAAGATTTTTTTCGTATTTATTTAAAATTTTATTGTCAAAATTGTCAAGATAACCATTGTCAAATGACCCCTTCCCAAACATAAATAACTTCTAAGCTTTACAGCTGGTACATGTAATTGCTAGTGTTATTTGCTGAATCCAGTTCAGAAAGAGAGAAATATTCAAGTTTCAGGGGCCAAATGTGGGAATATGCACAAATTAAAAACAATAAAAACTATAAGTCGACAAACTACCTAACAAAGAGGAAGTCCATTATGGTTTTGAAAGTCAACATCATAACTATGTTCAGAACATACAGCCAGACTGGCATACTGCTTTTAACTGCCAATAAAATTTACAAGAAGAATTATCTCAATCGAATCATCAAAACTTAGAACCAACTATTCTTTAATGGATGACATCAACTGCAGCATGCAAACAGTAGTTCTTTTGCTGTCCATGTTACATCTGCGAGATCTCGCAATATACTTATTGTCCCATTATCTAATGGAAACAGCTTAGGCAGGCGTTCTGTTCATATAAAAGAAAGAATTAGACTATAATAACAATGATGCATTAGATTTGATATCTTGTACAAAATTATAAGAACCTTCAATCATCACGCACCCCTTTTGTTTCCATTTTCTGAGATTTTTAGGCCTATATTCAATCATCAGTTATACAGGTATACCCAGTAACCCTTTATTGCATCCAGTTTAGAATTAATTCATGCTCAGTTCCAGAGTAAAGAATAAGAGAACCCAACAAAATCCAAAATTTAATGCAAAATCAATATTTAACAGTTCCAGGCCAGGAACCTCAAGAAATTGGAAGTAACCTTTCATTGTTCAATTACCTCATTAACGCCCAATTATGTACTATGCCTTGAATAACATCCCATTCCCATCTGTCCACTAAACATCCTCAATTTAGCAAATGCACATTTCAAATTTAGCATGGACAGCAGTATGAAATAAACCAATTACCTTCACATTTTGCAAAATTAAGAAGTGAAAGAGAAGCAAGGACCCTCTCTTCCATGGTTCTATCATAACCAAGGCTTTCCAATAACTGAGGTGCTAGAACAGAGCATGCTGAAGCTAGGAAGCTTCTACAAGAATTGGAGGTAAGGGACCCACTCAACCAGGAAACAGTAACAAGGCACGACCGTGCCAGGGTTGGTGTAGAGTCTGATATGCAATTTGATAAGGCAACTAAAAGCCTCTTGCTGTTGCCAGTTTTTGATAGAACAGTTGCTAGGCTTTTAAGATGTTCTTCGGTTAGTTTATCTTCCTCCTATTAAATGCGAGTGCCAGTTAATGACTCCTTTTACAAGCATACAATAACAGGTGGATATGAAGCAATCATTTCACATACAAAGTACATGTTTTCTGCATGTGTGTGTGCTTCATGTGGTCATCAGAGTTTGATGTCTGCAGACCAGAAAGTGTGTTTGCATGTTTTCTTTTATTAACCTATCTATGCTGTAGGTTCATATAAGTGGATATATGTCACTTATGTGGTTCCTTGTTCTAGAGTTCAAGGTTCATGATTTAAGATTTAGAGTCTAAGAGTATGTTCCTAAACATATGGGTTGAGGCATTGGGTTTTACTGTGTATTTGTGCAAAAATGGGTTTAGAGTTCAGGATTTATGTTTTAGTGTCTTTTGGCCTTGTGTGAGTGTGCATGTTAGTGTGTTATGTATGAACTAGATGTGAGATCAGTAAATGCATAGTTGACATACTGGCAGGGTAATCTAACACAATGACATACCAGTACCAAATCCTCAATATTATATGCCTCCACAATCCTGAAGGAGTCGCCAATGACAGTATCATCCAATCCAGCACGCCTCAGCAATGTGGCCTCTGACGTGGATTCGCCTGATGAGGAAAATCGGCCAGCTAGTAGGAGAAGAGCTTTGGCACACTGCTCCTGCAATTTTCTGTTGCGTGAGCTGCTCTCCAATGCTGATACAATGGCATCAACTGCCTCTTCTCTGTACACGCTAAATTGCAAAGGGTCTCCCTGAAATGTTGCAGTTTAATTGAAGATCAGCATCTCATTTTTTTATTCTGCATTCATTCTTAATCATTTAACCAGATAAAAGTTCGGGTTAACTGATGACTTGTACATGATTCAGTTCTAAATTTTTTAAGTTAATTGAGGCTCTCGCTTATTGAGGATTGACCATGGTCTCGACAATTGTGGATTTCAAATACAAACAATTGTTTACTGCTGAAGGACATTAAAATGGGAATAAATAAGGCTTAGTTTGTGGTGCCATTAACAAATGTGGGTGCAGGAGTCATTGAGTTACTTAAGAATTGAGCATAGGCTTAGTTTCCACACTCACTCGATCACACAAATCAATTGTTATGATAATGCTAAGTTGCGAAGTAGTATAACTTATTGAGCTCAATTTGGGTTAAATTACAAAGTTAGTAGTATAACTTAGCACCAGTCCTACACTCCTACCCAACAAAATTTGAATAAACATGCATTCAGATTTTCGGAGATTGCTTAATAGAAGATTGTTAATGTAATTAAGATTTTTTTTTCTTTTCTAGAGAGAAATATCCATACCAGGAGATCAAGCTGCAAAAGAAGAGCTGCTGCCAAGGGCCTTTGCTGGATCGGAGACTGTTGGAGGTAGACCAAAAGAATATGCATTGTATTCAAGCTTCCTTCTTGCTTCAACTCTTTCAAAATTTTCTTAATATGACTTGCCCTTCAAAAAAAGCAAAAAAGTTACATTTAAACAAGGCGTAAAGTGAGAGAACAAGCATATCTTCTGGTAATGGTAAAAGTAATGTCATACAAGCCGGCACAAGGATACACAATGGTCAAAGAGAGGGCTAAATAATCTGGAACAAAAAACAATAAATTGAGTTTGACCTCTATGGTCATATATTATATCATAACAGTACCATACCTGTCAAGACACATGAGCTCACTAAGCAAATAAAGTGCAGCCCCACTAGACTTGACCTGGTTCCCAAGAAGGCACTTGACGACACACTCCTTTCTCATATGCTCTACTAAGTATCTCCGACAATTTCCCTCGTATCTTACACAAGCAGCCAGCAGTACAACACATCCCTGCCTTTCCCTAACGTCTCCCATTTCTAGTCCCCGAATGAGCAGCTTCAATCCACCAAGGGCCACCAGTTGTTTTGCATTCTCGCTATTTCTATCCACATCAGATCCTACCAAAAGCTGATACAATAAATATAAACCAGCAGTCTTCGGTGAGCATTTAATGTGAAACCAGGTCTGTGGCTCATCTCCAAAATCCAGAATGCGCAACACTAATTGCATCCAATCAAATGACAGCATTTGTTTTGCCTTTGGCTTCAATATGTACAGTGCCACAGTTGTCTTTAAGAACAGGTTTTTTATTTGTAAAAGTCGCAGAAAAACTTCCAATTGGGGATCTGCATTTAGAATCATATGCTTGATTATTTCATCTTTTGTGGCCAATTCAGCTAAAAGAGAGATTGCCATGTCTAACACTTCTTCATCTTTTGAAGTAGAGGAGATCTCAAGAATACCCTCGATGAAGGATGAAGTGGATAAGAAGGGTTGTAAAGTGGGTCCCACATGTGAATCCAACCAAACTTTGGTTAATTCACGAATAGCTGTTTCACATAGTTTGAGGTTGTCAGAATTTGAGATCAAGCTGATAGCCTTTTCTGGGGTAAATGGAAAATCTTCCCCATTTGGATTTATAGAATTTTTTGCAATTGGCATGTCTTCTTCTTTCTTTGATGGTTTTGGAGCTACAGTAACTACATTTCTGTGTGCAGCACTGCGGCAAGAAAATAGCCGAAAAGAGTAAGATTTTCGTGGAGCTGGCAAAACACCAGGATTCCGTGCCATGTCAACATTTGGAAGCACTTCACTTACCAGTTCCTTCTCTTTATGCCCCATATCACTCTGTCTACACAAAAAAGTAAAAACAGCTTAATAATTGTAAAATTATTGATACTATGGGACTTCAGAGTCAATAAGCTAGGGACCCTAACAGTATGGCACTGCTCAGTTTGCACTAGCACAGAGAGCAGTACATATCTAGAATTTCAAAACCCATGCAGAAAACCTATTCTTGCAAAATAGTCTCTCGGTAGTATTATGTATAAAAGTACCTGGGCACTACTTTCTAGGATAAAGTTATTAAGGCCTCAATTATATATAATTTACAACAAAAAAATTATTATCAGGCTCACGATGATGTATGGCGTAGAATACTGATCTACAAAATAACAATACATCCAGAAAGATGAGTGTAACTGAAATGCAGATGTTGCGTTGGATATGCGGCCACACAAGGAGAAATCGAATCAAAAATGATGATATACGGAACAAATTTGGGGTAGCACCAATTCAAGAGAATCTGGTCCAACACCGTTTGTGATGGTTTGGTCATATCCAATGAAGGTCTTCTGAAGCACCGGTACGCAATGATATTCTAAATCGTCCTGAAAACACAAGAAGAGGAAGATGTCGACCAAGACTGACATGGGAGGAAGCAATAAAAAGGGATTTGAAGGAATAAAATATATCCAAAGAGCTTGCTTTGGACATGAGTGCTTGGAAGACGACGATCCATGTATCAGAACCATGATTTAGGAGTTAGAGCCTAGTAGTAGAGTTATAGACTTCATGTTCTTAGTTTTACAGTTCTTAGATTTTAGCATTTTAGGATTTAGAAATATGCTTTATTGTACTATTTTATTATTATTATTATTAGCATCATTATCATTATTATTATCATATTAACATCATCATTATCATTATAATTTTTATTTATTTATTTTTTTTTTTTTCATCATCATCATCATTATCAGGGGCGGACCCAGGTAAAGTCGAGGGGGGCAGCCGGCCCCCCTGGATTTTGAAAAATAGTACTTTTAGCTAGTGTTTCGTAATCCTGCCCCCCCCCCCCCCCGAAATTTTTTTTTGCCCCCCTTGGATTGTCTGATTATTTTCATTGAGAAAAAAATATTTAATATCATGCATAATGAAATAATGATGCAAAGATGTCAAAATATAAAGTTTCGTAGAAGAAAATTTTATTTATCAACTTGATTATCTATTACTTTGAGCTTTATTTTGTTGTTATTTTTAATATATAAAATTTTATTATTTAATAATTTTTTATTAGGTAAGAATATATATTAAATTATTATTATTTTATTTAGTATCCGATTAGTTAATGAATTTGAACCCGATAAGCTATTATAATCCGATAATTGCCCCCCCGACCAAAATCCTGCATCCGCCCCTGATCATTATTATCATTGATATTTGAGATTTTTGATCTTATACTTTCAGATTGAGTTTCATTTCTAACCTACCCCAATTTATTTAGGATTAAAGACTTTGTTGTTGTTGTTATGATTACTATCCCTACATGTAATTTTCAATACTCTGGGATCAAGAAAGCTATACACGATAAGAACTAGGGAATTTCCATGAATGACTGAAAATTTCATAGCACAACAGAATGCATTTGCAATATGAAAAATGCATCATGTATAACCTTCGAACATATAGTACATTTAATCAATATCCCTGCATTTTTTTAAGTGCACACCAGATGGTGAAGCAAGGAGTCTGCTGGTATAACTTTTGAACAAAACTGTGATGCAACATTATGGAAATTTCAAGGTGCATTCTTATTTTTTTTTTCTAGGGTTATTTTACATATTTCTCCTCCTGGAAGGATATAGATGAAATTTAGAAGTTTGATAGTATGGATGACATTGTCCCTGTCCAAAAATAAGTTCACTCACATGATCGTGGTTCCTGTATTTGCAATTGTTTTGTTCCTCATCTGCATGCAGATTAAAATCCCAACTTCTTTCTGGTTCTAGCTTAGTGCCATCAATCTTTTCTGATTCTATATCATCCTTCTCTGCAGTTTCTCCAAATACGGCTCGATACCTTAAAAAACAGATGAACAAGAATGAACTAATTTTTTTTAATTTGGCAAAGAAAAATATTTACCGTCTTGACTAGAGTTGAGACATAAGGACCTTTTATTAACTTCAAGAAGCTTAAAGTTATTTTTATTACTAAAGTACTGTCTTAAAGAGGATATGTTCAATGGTATTTGAACTTTTAATGATCAACATACTAGTCCCTGAAATTTCCATAATGTTGCATTTGGCTAAATTGATTGTAACAGAGAAGATGGAACATGAAACAAAATTGCCAATAACTCAATATTGAATAAAATGAGGAGATTTTGGTTTTGGCTGGTCAGGATATATTGATTTTTGGAAAATGGAAACTTCCAGAACTGTACAGGTATAACAATGAAATTTCCATAGAAACACGACCTCCCCAGGGGCGGACTCAGGTGTACCCAGGGGGGGCACGTGCTCCCCTAGATTTTGAAAAATAGTGTTTTTCGGTAATTTGCCCTCCTAGAAATTTTTTTTGCCCCCCCCCTCTAGATTGTTTGGTTATTTTTATTGAGAAAAAATATTTAATACCGTGCATAATGAAATAATTATGCAAATATATCAAAATATAAAGTTCCTTAGACGAAAAATTTCTTCATCAACTTGATTATCTATTATTTTGAGCTTTATTTTAATATATAAAATGTTATTATTTTAATAAAATTTTTATTAGTTAAGTTACTTAAGTATATATATTAAATTATTAATTTTTTTATTACCCGATTAGTTAATGAGTTTGAACCTGATAAGCCATTACAATCCGATAATTGCCCCCCTAACCAAAATCCTGGATCCGCCCCTAGAACTCCCCATGGATGCAATTGATCAATCCTAAAATCCAGTCGTAACAAAGAACAAAGTTAACTGCAGTAAAAATCATCATCAGCATCTTCTATTCCCTTCCCTTCTGAATTTTCTTCTTAATAGACCAAAGCATCCTTAATATCTCACCAAATTTACCTCAAGTATATGAGGAAAAATTAGAATACCTATGTATTGCATGAGGAAAAACAAGGGCAGAAATGGAACAGGTGACTTCAAACATTCTCTAAAGGGAAACATGAGATATCTCTTTTTCAGGGGTCACCATGATACTTTTTAGATTTACAGGTAGGGCATACATAAATATGAATTTAAAAGATAAGTCTCACACACAGGCTTCTGTTGATAATGCCCCCGGAGAGAGAGACTGATCTTTGACCTAATGTCTCAACAGAACCAGCTGGCCCTTGCGGCAGAGGCACATTGGGAACTGGGATAGGGGCATGGTCCTCATTTCCACCCTTCAGCCAATCTTTGTAGTAGGTTGCAAAGCGGGTCGTGCCGAGATCCAACTGATCATTGTATGCCTGTCTGAGGCTCTTCATTCGTTGGTCCCACTGTATCGAGCCACACTTTTCAATCAACTCGGACTCTTTGTTGTACCATACCTGGCACAAGAGATGGGTGAAAATAGAAAATAAAATTAACAAACAAGCTATTCATGATAAGGTGATTACATAAGCATAAAAAAATAAACATAGTAAAGCAGACTTTAGAAGATTAGAAATGAACGACAACAATGTATCCACAAAATAAAGTGAATTGAAAAGAATATATTCTGGCATGAATTGATTATCAAATGCTAATATGAAAATTAGAATCATTGTGTTGATCACAGGACAACTTGTTCTCCACACCTTCTATTAGAAGGATGAGAACACAACAATTCATACTCTTTATTTTATCCCAATTATTTGTAATCAAAAGGTAGAGAAGCTAATTAATGACATAACAATAACTTGACCCGCCTTTAGGTGCAATAAATGGGGCAAGAAGAAATGGTCCCACAAATCAGGAAGAAGGCTCTTTCTGGCCAGATAAGGCGCATCAGCAAACACTTGAAGCATATGGCGAGCCGAGGCAAGGTCATTTCTCTCTATCCGATACAAGATTGAGAGATACAGATGTGCACACGATGAGAGGTGTGAGTTTTGCACTCCACAAGTATACCCGCATCCATTAAGCGCTGCGGCTACGCTCAACAGCCTTATTGAGTTTCGCAGAGACTGAATCTTCAAATCCCTTTGTGTGGCAGATTGCTCCTCGCAGAGCTTCTCAGTGGCCTCCATGCCGAGCTCAAGATTAGTCAGAACTGCATGGGCCCCACGGGTACAGGCGGTCACAGCGAGGCATTTCTCCCGAGCACCCTGCCGGTAGCTGGGATCTTTCACGAAGCGGCCTGCATAACCAGATAGGATGGAGACGACTGTGTGCGCTGCATTCTCATCTGTCAATAGCAGCTCAGCACATGGTGATGAGGGGCCGGGTACATCGGGGTCTGGCAGGTTTGCATGAATTATCTTCGATTTTCTTGCATTTCTGGATTTTGAGGTTTCTCGGTCTATGGAGGCTTCTTCGGCTAGGAGGTCTCTTAGAGAGGACGCCATAGGTTAAGTGGAAGAATATGGGAGAGGAGGAGACTATGGCAATAGGCAGAGGAAGTAGTAAGTAGAGTTCTCTGAGGCATTTCAGTGATTAGGTGCTACGCAAGAGAGTGGGCCAAATGTTAAACAACCCCAAGAGGGAGGAAACGGACAAAAGGAGGGGGTGGGAAGGGAGACGAAAGAGAGAGAGAAGGGGTGATAGTGTGAAACTGGGCGTGTTTGGGAGAGCGTGCGTTGTCGTGGTACTGGTAATATGTCCCTGGATTTATGTGAGAATTTTAGAGGGAGGGAGAGGAGAGAGGACGGGCTACGGGCATTGTTAAAAAAAAAAAAAAGAAGAAGAAGAGAGAGGACCGTTGAGGGGGCGTGGAGTATGGACTGGAGGTTGGCAGGAGCCAGTGAAATTTTTTCTTAAATAACTTTAAACAGTAATAACAGTAATTAATTTACCCTGATGATCACTCACTTAATTTATTTTCACAGATGACCATAGCAAGGGCGTAACCCGGACTCACACACTTCAAAGTATATTTTTCGTGCCCAACAACTGACCACGTCTAACCAAGATTGAAATGCGCAAGCCTATCTCACGCGTCTTTCAGTTCAAATTTGAAGGGCGCAAGGCCGGCTCACACCCTTTAATTGAACTAAACACATAGATCTTTTCGTGAATTTTCTGAATTGTATTTAAACGTCTCGATCGGAATTTTCTATTAAAAGTTATAAACGTTTAAAGATCAGATTTTCATCTCATCAGTATAGATTTAAAAATTCTTTATATATAATAAATAATTAAAATTATATTTATATTTTTAATTGAAAATTTAAATATAATTTTAGTTATTTATATATGTAAATATTTCAAATTAATTAAAATTATATTTAAAAGTGTAATTAAAATTCCATTTATTTTTATAATTTAAAATTTTAAATTTTTTCATTAGTGATAAGTTAGCTATTAATTATTTTTTAAATTATTTGGACTCATTTATATATATATATATATATATATATATATATATATATTATTCAAGTACTTATATTATTGTAATGAGTAGTGGAGATCAAATTTTGAAATATTTTTTTTAAATTTAACGCCGATCATCTAAAAAAAGCAAAAAAATTCAAAAAAATATGAAAATCTAATTTTTAAACGTTAATAATTTTTGATAGGAACCTCCGATCGGGACGTTTAAATACAATCCTGAAAGCTCACAGAAAGATCTATGTGTTAGATCAATTAAAGGGCGTGATTCGGGTTTGCTCCCTTCAAATTTGAACTGAAGGGCGTGAGCTAACTTACGCCATTCAATCTTGATTAGACACAGTCAGCCGTCGGGCATGAAAAATATACTTTGAAGGGCGTGAGCTCGGGTTGCATCATTTCCATGGTCATCTGTGAAAATAAATTGAGTGCGTGGTCATTAGCGTAAATTAGTTATTGTTTAAGGCTATTTAAGAAAAAAAACCACCAAGGTCTACAACCATGCACTTCGATCAGTAACTTCACGTATAGATTTTTTTGGAGGTGCTACACAGATCAGCACCGTCAATTTTACATCCGACGATTATGATATCATTTATATATTAGGAAGGGATGCCTTGACAATAAGTTATTTCGATAATTTTGATAATGATACTTCAAATAAATTTAAGAAATTTCTTAAAGAGAAAAAAAATATAAATATATTATTAAATTTATTGATCTATAGTGATTTAGATTTTATATAATTTAGTTATCATTTGATGGATCATCAAAGGCCATTAAATTAGAATATTTATTAATTCTATGATATTTAATGATCTCTAATGGATCACTTAACGATAACTAAATTGTATAAAATTTATAACAAGGATTATATATAAGTTGGAGAATATATCTATAATTTTTTATTTTAAAATTTCTTCTAATTTATTTAAAATATTATCAAAAATATCAAAATAACAAAAATCTCTCTCTCTATATATATAAAGTAAAACTAATATGATCCTAGGAGCACGGAGCCCCTCCGTGATTCTAGCTAAAAAAATATATCAAATAAATCTTTAAATTTTAATTTATCACTCTCATTAAATTTTTTATATTGAAATCTTATAGGGTACAAAAATTTGGGGTGCTTCGAGTTTTCTAAGTCACTCTTTTCAATTTTTAAAAATCAACTCTAAAAATAATAATAAAATATTTAATATTTGTATATTATTTTCAAAAATTAAAAAGAGCGACTTAGAAAACTCAAAACACCTCAAAATTTTGAACCCCATAAGATTTCAATATGAAGAATTTAATAAGAGTGATAAATCAAAGTTTGGAGATCATTTGTTATACTTTTTGAGTTAGAATTACAGAGGGGCTCGTGCTCCTAGGACCACGCTAGTATTACTCTCTCTCTCTATATATATATATAGTTTGTTTATTGTGCTTCAGGTGATATTTCGACTGAAATGCTATCAGTCTAAATTTTATTTTTTTTTATGCTCAAAATTTTAATTTCAATAGCTCAATAAAATATTTATATCACAATCTTATAGAATACTAATTTTTATCGTGTTTGGAATTAATTTACTATACTTAATGATTTTTGAAAGATAGCCCTAAAATAATAGAAAATTAATAAAATTTGTATGTCAAAAATGTATACATTCTAAAAATCATTAAGTATAAACTACCTCCAAATATGATAAAAATAGTATTCTATAAGATTATGATATAAAGATTTTATTGAGATACTTAAATTAAAATTTTGAGCATGAAAAATAAAAATTTGGACGAGTAGTGTTTCGGCCAAAGTGCTACTGGAAACACATTAGACAAGCTCTCTCTCTCTATATATATATATAGAGAGAGAGAGAGAGAGAGTGGAGATACCGTGAGCTTAAGCTCACGGAGGCCTTTCGTGAGCTTGACTCAAAAAACATATTAAATCATCTCGAAATTTTAATTTATCATTCTCATTAAATTTTTTATATCAAAATCTGGTGGGATGCAAAAATTTGGAGTGTTTTGAGCTTTTTAAGTCACCGTTTTTAATTTTTTAAAATGATGTTCAAGTATTGAATATATTATTATTATTTTTAGAGCTGATTTTCAAAAATTAAAAACCAAAACTTAAAAAGCTCAAAACGCTCCAAATTTTTGCATCCCATGAGATTTTGATATAAAGAATTTAATGAGAATGATAAATTAAAATTTCGAAATGATTTGATATGTTTTTTGAGTTAAGCTTACGGAAGGCCTCCGTGAGCTTAAGCTCACGGTATCTCCACTCTCTCTCTCTCTCTCTCTATATATATATATATATTAAATCTAGCGTGCTCTTAAGTTCACGGAGACCTTCCGTGAGTTTAACTCAAAAAATATATCAAATCATATCCAAATTTTGATTTATCATGCTCATTAAATTTTTCATATGAAAAATTTGTGAGATGTAAAAAAATTGAGGTTTTCGAGTTTTTTAAGTCTTTATTTTTAATTTTTGAAAATCAGTTCTAAAAATAATAATAAAATATATAATATTTGTACATTATATAAAGTAAATCTAACATGCTCTTAAGCTCACGGAGATCTTCTGTGAATTTAACTAAAAAAGTATATTAAATCATTTCTAAATTTTATTTTGTCATGCTCATTAAAATTCTTCATATGAAAATCTTGTAAGATGTAAAAATTTGGGCTGTTTCGAGGTTTCTAAGTATTATTTTTTATTTTTGAAAATAATGTATAAATATTAAATATTTTATTATGATTTTTAGAGTTGATTTTCAAAAATAAAAAACGAAGACTTAGAAAACTTCAAACACCTCAAATTTTTGTATCCCATAAGATTTTTATATGGAAGAATTTAATGAGCACGATAAATCAAAATTTGGAGATAATTTTATATATTTTTTGAGTTAAACTCATAAAATATCTCTATGAGCTTAAAAATACATTAGATTTACACTATATATATATATATATATATATATATATATATATCTCCTCTCAAAGCTAGATCTTGGTGGCAAAAATTTGGAGTGTTTTGAGCTTTTTAAGTCACCGTTTTTTATTTTTTAAAATGATGAAGTATTGAATATATTATTATTATTTTTAGACATTCTAAAAATTAAGAAATCTTAAAAAGGGCTCCAAATTTTTGCATCCCATGAGATTTTCATATAAAGAATTTAATGAGAATGGTAAATTAAAATTTCGGATCAATTTATATGTTTTTGTTGTGTATTTTTATAGATCGTTGATAGATTTCGATTGGATTGAAGGACATTTAATATCGGGTTGATAGATTTTGATTGGATTGAAGGCCATTTGATATCGGGTCGGGTCGGGTCGAGTCAGTTTGACTTTCTTAAAAAATCGGGTCGGATTAGGTCGGGTTCGGGTCCGGACGGGTCGAGCGGATTTCTCGGATCGGGTCGGGTTCTGCCACCTCTAGACCAAAGCTATTTGTTTCTTAAATGGACTCCAATTTATACGGCTAAGTTTCGGTGTATATTATTTTCTATATATTTTTCTTTGGAACTTGGAATGTATATTACCCCGTAAAGAAACAAAATTATTTTATCTCTATTAGACATGCGATTTTTCAAATTTGATTTGAATTTTGTGATCGGGAGTTTGATTCGGTGGGCTGGACAGTAGAATCCGGTGCAAGTGTCTGAAGGGCTGAATGGGAATCAGATTGAATAATAATTATTTGAATAAAAAATAAATACTTAATAGAATTATAATTATAGAGAATTCCAGTAACTAAATATTTTACAAATATAAGTAAAAAATAATAATTTCTACTTGCGTAAATTATAGGGATATCAGACCCCTGACACCTCCTTAATTGATCCACCCAGGCTGAACCTTTGTCAATGCACTAATACTTAGTTTGCCGGATTTTTTTTTTGGTTGATGAATGCAAACTACTTTTTTCCTTTCAAATTAATGTTGGTACAATTGCAATCGATTAAACATTTGGCTCAAACCCTAATAAACAACTTATTAATATAGGTACAAAAAAGTAATTAATGACGTATCAAGGAAGATGAGGACGGAAAACAATATAAGACATACGTAGTATAGATCTACGGTGATTCTAAAATAACTAGTTATATACCTACGCGTTGCAGCAGACTTTTTTATTTAAATATTAAAATATTATAAGATAAAAAAATTCACATTTAGCTAATATTAAATTATAAATTCACCAAATTATAGAGAAAATCTATAATAAAGACTATATTTAATTTTGGATGAGAATTTTGCACAATATGAGTTAATGATTCATGATTTTTATGGCAAGAAAAATAAATTATTCTAACATATATTATCACCATTAATTTCTTACCAAATATGCACAAGGTTGCTAAATAAAAAAATAATATTATGGAAATAATAGTATATAAGGGAAAGAAATAGAGAGAAAGAGGGGTCAATGGACGCGATCACATACGTTCGATCAACCAAAAATAAATATTATCCGTCTAATTGAGGGATAAAATGGGTATAATAAAAAATTACCATGAAAAAAAATTGACTCTCCAATTCTTAGATGCTTTATATAATAGTATAGATTAAGGTAGGGGTTATCTCCACACAAAAAATTGGTCTCCACCCCAAACATTTTTTGAATTATTAAATACCTTCTTATTAAATATAAAATAATTATAGTAATAATTTTGTTAATAAAATATGAAGTGATAAATTTTTAAGCATTTATGTTATAATGAGTATTAAAAATTATAATTTTTCAAAAAGAATTCATTGATGTGTGGAATAATTTTTTTGGTGAAATAGCATCTCCCAATAATTAATGAAATATACGGTTCATAATTGCGCTTACATGTGATTCTCGATGATTTTCCAGTTAAGATAAACGTGAACTCTATACAAATTAAAATTCGATAAAAAAGGGAAAAAACATATAAATCTAAGCTATATAATATTTGTCATTTAAAACTCGCAAGATTTTTTAACGTAAATAACTAATTTCATTCAAAAGATACTATTACATCTATAACAAAATAAAGAAAAAAAGCTCTTCAACCCAAAACCAAATAACTCAAAATATCAAAAGAACTCTAAATTAACCTTTTATTTTAATAACCTAAATGATGTTGTCTCTAATATATGTAAAGAGATAAAATAAAGAAGCACAAAATTTCTTTTTTGAATTAAATTACTAGTTATAATGAATGTCAAAAAAAAAATATTTTTTTTTACTCGATCATATTTATTTGTTAAAAGTACTCTGCAAGACTTTCAATTTTTGAATCAATTTGATTTTATTAAAGTCAAGCAAAATTTATCTCCTTAAATAACTCATAGCACCACACCTAAAAACATTAATAATGTCTTTTTATAATTAAAAAAGCAACAAAAAGACAAATTGAAGAATGAAGAATGAAAAATTAAATAAAGAGGCAGATTTTAAAATACGGAAATATAGAAAAAGTGAAAAAGAAAAAGATGGCAGGAAATAGGTGAATCATTGATCTCCGCCCACTGAAGAATTTTCCATACGAAGATGATTAGATTTCCTCTCTTTCTTATGTGAGGCATTTTCTTAAGAAATAGCTCATCAAAATTTATATGCAATTGTTAACAATCCTCGTTCCAAAGAGGAAACCCTACTACAATTAATTGTTTTAAACAAGATATGATAAACTTTGAGTAATAATTCATGCAATTTACTTCAAAAAAAAAAAAAGAGCAAGTAGCACCTGTACATGTGGGCACTTTGTAATTAGTAGCCTTGCAGGTTCCTAAGCCCCAAAAGTACCTAGCAATTAGTAGCCTCACGGGGACAGCAAACAAGTGGATATATCATATATGTGGGTCATCCAAGCCTGCTGCCCCTGACCAAGATTCACATTTCTGTTGTAAGTTCGCCCTTTGTTCTTGTTTTAATGATTCCGCATGTATTTGTACTTGAACCAAAATAACTTGCAAACAGTGTGTGCTTGATAAAGTCATAAAGAGATTGACATATTGCAATGTTAATTAAACAGTAACCCTTCCGTGGAAATGCATTATCTCAACAAAAAAAAAAAATTAAACGCTCACACACACAGATAGGTAGGTTAAAAAAATAAAATAAAATACATAGATATGAAAAAAAATTGTCAGAATAATATTATATTTGGTGGAGAGAAAATATCAGTGACAGAATTAGTAAAAATTCAGCGGGATCAATGGATTCTACAGATAAAAATGTTTTCACTTCAATTTGATTCCGATCATATCGTTATGGTTGCTCTAAGGTTGGACATGCTAGTGAAATATGTTTAACGGTGTAAATTGCTTCAAAGTATCACGTAATTAATACTGCTTAGACTACTAATATAATACCGAATACTAATTAACATATATTATGACTGCACCGTGAAGATTTTTTTTAGCATGTCAGTTATGTCCATTTTATCTGTAAAGGAAATTCATATAGAAATTCTTTTCATAACACGAATATGCAGATTTTTTTATTTATAAAAACGTGAAAAATAAAAACTTGGAAATATTCTCAAAAACAGTTTTATTTTTAGAAAAAGAAAAAAAATCGCACAGATGAGCCAATTTTTTTCGGTGGCCGACTGTGTTGAAATTGAAAATAATTGGTTTGAATTAATAATACGATTCAGTGGAAGTTTTGGTATGGACTGAGTTTTTAATTCGGTCAAATTATATTCTTTTAGTCATTTTATTGTTTTGAAATTAATTAATTACTTCAAAGATTATCTCAAAACTAGTCAAAAAAAGAGTCGACAACAAAGTATAACTATTTTTTAATAATAAAAATATAATATAATTTTCATAATTTATAGAGATGATGAGCGCGCTACTGAAGAATTTTTGAGTCGTTTGAACAAAAGAGAAGTCAGAAAAATTACAGAAAATGGAAGAATAATTAAAAAAGAAATAGAGATTTCAAATGGATATAACTTTTGATAGGAACGCCACGTGAAAATAAAACCATTTTAGGTCTAGCTATATGGACCGAATTTTGTTCAAGCAATCATTTTAAATTCCGTAATATATATTTTTTTCTAAAATTAAAAAGGAGAGCTGAGGGTGGAATCAGAATTTGAATTTGAGGGTGCCGAAAAATTAAAAATAGCTAATTTGTGAGTCTACCATATAGCGATAGAGATAATAAAAAAAATTGTCATTCATCGCCGGTCGAAAGAGAAAAAAGAAATCATCAAAAATCAATTTGAGAAGCGAATACGACAGATTTATAATTTGACTAAAATATATTTATAATTTAAATTTTTAATGGTTAATATATTTAAAATAGCATTATTGGGGGTGCAGAATAGCTAAATATCTTATATATACAAAAAATATATAATTTATACTAAATTGCGTAAATTATGAGAGGTGTTAGCCCCTGACCTTTCCCTCCGTCCCTTGCTGAGATATCTCAGACTTAGGAGAAAAAAATGCATTTTTTTTTCTAGCACAAGTCTTCCAAACACACGCAGACGCTTACACGAAATCTTCAAATAAAAATCCGAGCTTAGCTCGTAAATGCGGCTGGCCTCAATGAATATATTGTCGTTCTAATTCAACATTTATGTTGTAAAAGCAAATAGTCTAATAGTTCAAGTGATAAATAGTTATGATTTTAAAAAAATTATGAGTTTAAATTCTCATAAACATAAAATAAATTTTATAAGCTAAATTCTCATCTTTCTCTGAAAAAACATTTATGTTGTAGAAGTCACAAGAATAGGTTTTCTTTGCTCGCGTGTGAAAGACTATCTCATATAAAAAGTTACATTTGTTGCTTTTGAATTTGGTTTGGCTAAAAACATAAATGATCGAGTACAGATCTCGTGTCCAATAAAAATAAGTCAATGCTATTGAAGACCAGTATTTCATAAAACAAAAAAGTGTAAGCACATTTGACTAATTAATAAGTGACAGACTATATTATCAATTACGGATAAATAATAACAAACACACACTTTTTTTTATGATTGATACGCCTATAGGCTTCCATTAAAATTTTAAAATCAAGCTAATTTACAAGAAGTAGCATTACCATGGGCCTTTTGCTGCTAAGTAAAAACAAGTTCTACAGAGGTCAAGGAGGAAAGACATGCCCTGGCCCACAAAACAGAGACGAACAAATGTTGTTTGCAAGATGCTGCATGCATATGTTCGCCTTGCTGACATTTTTGTCCTTTGTGCGCTCTGAGAGCTCGAGCTAGCTTATTATGTTTTACTATGTACGTAGATGAGAATCATTGCCGTGTTTAATGTTCATTCGAGATAAGGTTCTTGATTATTCTTTTGATTTTCTGTTACGCTAATATGTGATATTACTCTTTTAATATTTTCAATATAAGTTGAGCAAGCATTGATTTATTAAAATGAATATGAATGAAAAAGTTTTTCGGATATATAGATGTTCATAAAGAATTCCTTATTTAAAGTTTGAATATATGGTTATACCGCTAAATCAAAGAGTGGTTCAGATAAATTTACGAGCAATATAAATCAAAATTTATAAATAATTATATATATATATTTATATTAAGTTTACATATAGGAGTATCAACTTAAATTTCATTAAGTACTTTTACATATATGAGTCTCAGCTTAAATTTACTCCTAACATAAATATTGTTCTGATGCTTTTGTCGTTATACATTTAATTGTTTTGTTTTTTTATTAGCCTAAGTCCAAAATTGTATTCAGAAAAAAAGCTTACACAAACCGTGCCACAAAATTATCCACGTGCTACAGTAGATGCATGAGATGATGAGACCCCTGCGAACTTGACTTCGTCAGAACTAGCGACTTTTGTCAGAAAGTCTAGAAGTAGACATACTATTTACTAAATTAATTGCGAGACAATGATAAAATCCAAGGGCGCAAAATTTGAATGAAATAATCAACTAATTCTAGTATGCATTAATAAATTTCTGAGGCTTCAGATATTTTTATTGCTTCTTCTGAAGGTAGCTGTTTTTAATTTGAGATATGATCCGTGCGTAGCCTTGAGTTTGTAAAGTTTACGTGCGTAGTCTTGAGTTTGTAAAGTTTAGAGTGCTTTTTGAACTTAAAATTTGAATTAGGTGATTAAGCATTTTGTTTTATATCCTTGTTGTCTTTCATATTAGTTAGCACAATTTGTACTGAAAGATTTGAACTCGGTGAAAACTGAAAACCATCTTTCTTTTTAATTAATTTTTGTTGTGTTTCAACTTGCAACATGTGAGAGTTGAAACAGTGTGCCATGCCCGTGACTCATCCATGCTATTGTAATTTAATTTTTTGTCCTCTTTTAGTTTGTCACCGCTTGAAGTTAGGTCACAACTTCAATAGAAGTATTAAATTAATTTAAGTTAGAATAACTAGTAAAAAATAAATAATTGAGCCTAATAAATAAAACAAATAAATAGAGTTTAGAAAATTCGGATCCGTATCTACTGTCATAATAAAACTATGACAGGAAGCTATTATAGTTTTTTTTTGTCATTAAATTTATTTTGATGGATGAGATTTAATAGTAGATGGAATTTTTTATTTGTGGACCCACTATCATTGACATAAAAATTATGATATCGAATGTCATAAAAAAATATAACAGCAGATCAATTTTCTAAATGCATCGTTGAAATTTTCAAAAATTTAGTACAAATTTTAAAAGTCATAAAAAATGATACTTTAGAAGATTCTGATATGTATTTATTCCTCATATTGGATTAGCCATACATATTTTAGAAAACACGATTCAAATTTGTTTATTTTTTTGTTCAAGATATAAATTATAAAATAACATGACTCTTAAGCATATGAGAATCAAAGTTTTTGACAGCTTGTTTGAAAAAAAATGTCTCATAAAAGGATTAAGATAGTTTACTATAAACCACAATAAGGTTTTGTTTTATGTTTGGTACCATTTTAAATTTAAGTGAAAATAATAAAGTTGACGTCGACAAGTAGTATGATATTTCGAAATGAATAAGAGTATGAGGAGGTGAGGAAGTTAGTTGGGAAAAATAAAATTCATTTAGATAGTTGGAATGTAAGATTTTTAATAGATAAGTTAAGAAAATTAGTCAATACTGTGATCCGGAGATATGTGCATATCTTATCAAGAGACTAAATGGACGGGAAAGAAGACCATAGAGGTGGAAAACACATGCTTCAAACTGTGGTGCACGGAAAAAGAACGAAGCAAAAATAATTTAGGCATCTTAATTGATAAGAGTCTTAAAAATGAAGTTATCGCGGTTAGGAGATAGGGGACATGATTATCATTATTAAATCGGTTATTAGAGATTTGATTTTGAACGTCATTAGCGTGTATGCTCTACAAGTAAGTTTGATAGAGGATGTTAAGAGACAACTCTGAGAAGATTTGGAGGATATAGTAAGAGATGTGTATAGCAATGAAAAACTCTTTATAAGAGGAAATCTTAACGATCATGTTGGTGCAAATAAAAAGGGTTTGAGATGGTATATGAAGGTTTTGAATATGACGATTAGAATCAAGAAGAAGAAAAAGAAATCTTAAACTTTACCATAGTTTACAACCCCATGGTAGCGTATACCTTTTTAAAAGAAGAAATCTCATTTATTTACTTTCAATAGTGACCGACACTTGAGCCAGATCGATTTTATCCTTCCTAGAAGAGAGGAGAGATCAAACTACATAAATTATAAAGTTATATCCAGTGAGTGTGTCGTCCCATAACACAACCTTATGATGGCTGACTTTCTTTTTTAGATATGCGTCCAGTGAGATAAAGTCATGAAAATCACAAGAACGAAGTGGTTAAAGCTCAAAGGGGATGCTTCTCAGGTGTTTAAGGATAGATTTATTATAGAAGTGGCGTGATCATAAATGAAGATGCGAATAATATGTGGAATGGGATGATGACTCACATTCGAAAGGTGACTGTAGAGGTGTTTGAAGTAACCAGAGAAAAACAAATGTGAACTGAAAGACACTTGGTGCTTGTGAGGATGTAAAGAAAGCGATCAATAAAAAAAGAATACTATAAACGTTTACATCAACATAGGAATGATGAAAATATACAGAAATATAAAAAAATCAAGAAAAATATAAAGAAAGATGTGAATGAAGCGAGAGCCAAGCATTCGCGGAGCTATATCAGAAATTAGATATGAAGGAAGGAGATGAAAATGATATCTACGGGATGACTAAAGTTCGAGAAAGGAATACAAGATATTTCAACCAATTTAAATGTATAAAGGATGAGTTTGATAGGTTTTTGATAAATTACGAGGAGATTAAGAATATATGAAGAGAATATTTCGACAAGGTGTTCAATGAAGAGAATGAGAAAATCCGATCGAGTTGGATGACTCATTTGATGACACTAACAGATGATTTGTTTGAAAATTCAAGAGTTTAATATGAAAGAAATTTTAAAAATGATGAAAATGGATAAGGTATTGGGACCTGATGATATTTCAATTGAGGTCTGAAAATATTTTGGAGACGTAATAGCAGTGTGGCTCACTATCCTATAAGATGTCTGATAAATGAAAAGTAAGTATATTAGTACTAATTTTTAAGAATAAGATAGATATTCAAAGTTATATTAATTATAGAGAAATTAAGCTCATGAATAATATTATGAAGCTTTGAAAAAGAGTGGTCGAGTATCGTTTAAGAAAATTGACAATTATCTTAAAAAATAATTTGGTTTTATACTTGGTCCATTATGATTTTTTTTTTATATGAAATCTTACAAAGAGATATTGAAAATAAAATAAGAACATATATCTAATATTTATCATTTAGAGAAAGCATATGAGGTTTGAGTAGAGATGGATCAGTGCACATTTCTATTTTCTAATCAAAGAAGCTATATCAACTGGTTACGTGAGGCTGCAGGTAAAGCTCCCACACTTTACTGCTTTCTTTGTTAACTAACTATATTGTTATAAATAGGAGTCAGGGTTTGGTTCGATACGTCAAGCAACCATTGATAGGCGAATGAGATACCACAGGTCGAAGAGAGGCAAAAACCAACCAACCCTATTTCTTTTTAGTGTTTTTATATGCGCGCGTATAGTTAATTCATTTTCCCATGCATTAACAAAAGGCGGTTTAAAAATATAATTTACCTATTGAATAAAACTCCCAACTATTTTTAGTTTTTACTATGAAAAAAGAAATTAACTACCAGATAGTTTACTGATAAAAATGCTCTATTTTTGTAAATATATTTTCTTAAATAATAGATGGATTTTATTTAAAAATTTAAGGATCCTCATAATTCATATAATGATAATATAATTAATACTATATACAATAATTTTTAAAAGTAAAAGAGTCAACCACAACAACAACAGACGAGTTTTCTTCTTCTAGTAACTATAAAATGACAAACTTCCTCATCGTTTATCAAGAATTTGATTTTTGTGCCTATTCTATAAATTATTTTCTTACTATACTATTTTTGTGCGATCAAACAAATATATGAATGAAGTCGATTGCATTTGTGCCATGACTCAATTTCATCAAGTAATTAACATCTGCAAAATTGAATTATTTGTAATTATCAAATTCAAGATGTACAAAATTCCCTTACAGTTCGTTTTCAAGTAATGTATGATTATTAATCACATAGGCCATGTTTGGTTGAGGAGTAAGTGTGCTTATTCCTTATTTAAGGAGTCAAACATGCATAATTTAAGAAATCATAAGTAGATATAAAGAAAAATTATGACTCCATAACTTAAGGAACCTCCGAATGTGGTATAAGTTATTCCTCAAGTTATGAAGTCATGGGACCCACAATTCATACTATTATAATAATTATTTTAACATTAGTTTTAAATATTATTATTTAAATTATAAATATTTGATTATTATTGTTATTATTAATTATTATATTACTAGTAATCTTAATTTTAAAATATATAATTATTGTTATTAAAAATTATTATCATTAATCTAAATAGTTAATGATAATTGATTAATTATTATAATTAAATATTTATTGATTTAAATTTACTATTATTATGTTTTAAATCTATTTCATCATGATTTTGGTTATTAATAATATTATAATTATTTCATCATTTTCTTTTAATATGATTATCTATATTAGAAATAAATTATATTTTATATTTTACTATAATTATGATCATTTCTATATTTACTATCATTAGTACTATTATTATATTATTAGTACTTTTAATTATAAAATATTTAATGATCATTATTAACTATTATCATTATTATTATTATTCTAAATAATTAATGATAATTGGTTAATTATTATAGTTAAATATTTCTTTATTTTATATATTTCATTATTATTATTACGTTTTTATTTGTTTCATCATGATTTTGGTTGTTAATAATATTATAATTATGATTATTGTTGTATTTATCATTAGTACTTTATTATTATAATTATATGGCTACTATATTTAATTAATAATAATTAATGATAATTAGATACTTATAATTGTTTAGTTAATATATTTTATACTATTAATTATTTTTCGTGATGATGATAATAGTAATAATGTTGTTGATGTATTATTTATTTATTATTATTAAAGTTATTTTTATTGTTGTTGTAATAATTTTTTATTAGTAATATTATTGTTGTTATTTGTACATTTTAATATAATTATGTAAATATTATTTGTTCTTATTCCTCTACTTGTTTAACCAAACATGAATAATTTATGATGACATAACTCTACATAAAAAGTTATGCCTCCATAACTTTATGCTCTAACCAAACATGGGCATACTAATTAATTTTGAAATTAGATATCATTACCCTCTAGTTAACTTTTTTGGATCATATTTATCATAAATGATAAAACAGAAAAATATCACATTTAGTTAGTGGCAAAAGCAATATTCCTAATATGTAGGATCCCATATTCAAAATCTGAAAACAAAAGAACATGTTGCTCATGAAATCATAATCGGATAACTCGGAAAGAAACATTCAGTTGAATCAGAAATTGAAAATATATAAAAAATAAATTTTCATGTATATTATTTTGAGATGATTTCATTCGTATAAAACTTAACTTAAATATGCAAGCATAAAAAAAATATATAATAAAGATGTAAAGCGTAAAATTTCATTCGTATGAAATTGAAAGGACTAGTTTGTATCTCTAACCATGGCCCAGAAAATAGTAAAATCTGGGCCTCACAGAACTCCTGAATAAACAGCCCAAATAGGCAAATAAAATGCATCGTTTTCGTTCAGCACGCAGCAGCTTGTTTATTTACCTTCGCATTCCATGATTTAATCCCGTCTTCTATTCTCCTTTCGCCTCAAGATCAACGGAACACCTCTTGCTCGCTACCTCCAGTCTTCCGATCATCATTCGTCACTCATGTCCGCCATTAAAGAATCATTTCAAAGTCAAATCTGAAGAATCACACAGTCTGCGAAGGAGGATCCGTGTAAATCAGACGGTCAGTCTCTTCCAGCTGTAGCGTCCTTTTCTTTTTCACTTTTTTTTTTCGTAAACCAAAACCAACACGCCGCCAGTCGATTCGGAAAATTGCTCATTGATTTTCCAAACCATGGTAGCAACTACGAACTATTCTTTCTTTGATTCCTAGCCTTAAGCAAGGAGCTTCACAATCACTGGAATAGGATCTGATTACTGTAGTTTAGTAGTAGTACACAAAAGGCTGTATTTCTTTTTTTTTTTCTTTTATTTGTTCAAAAACAAAATAATAGGAAATGTGGGAGCAGGTGAGGCTGCTGGGTGCCTGGGTCTCTGCTGGCCACCCCTCTCCTTCTCTGGCCGTAAGTACCCCTATTTACATTGTTGGTTATTTTTTCACAGGGACATTAATAACGTTTGATTAATTACTATTATGAAATTGACAATCTTTTTTAAAAATAATATCTCTAAATAAAATGAAATTATCAAAATGACACTGTCATAATTGACAGGTTAAGTGATCTACACAATCATCTTTTATTGAGCCTGTCCTTTCTGAAGGCAGAGGGGAGGCAGGATTTTCATTAATGAGGTCAATATAATTAATTTTAATACTATTTTATTTTCTAAAGATAGTTGTTTCCCGGGCCAATACAAAAAAAATGATTGCAACTTTTAAGAAACAAACTTTGTTTAATTTTGATATTTTTACTGTCTATCAAGAATTCTTAATTGCTATAATGCTAATCATATATCTCAATATTTTTCGAGCAATTAGAAGAAAGAAACCAAAAAAAATCCTTAATGATAATATGCTATATTTTCTGCACATTTTTGTCAAGCTCCATTCTTATTTTTTTATTCCCATAATTTTAGTTTGATCAACTATTTTCTCTAAATCAAAACTTCTCAATTCTTAACTAAAAGTCATCATAGTAATTTACATTTTAAAAATGTTTCATCATTACACCCCTAAATTATATCATTTTGGCATAATTCATTGTAAACTTCACTTTTGATAAATCCTCCTTAATCATTATTAAACCTTTTTTGTTTTTTTATTATGTTTGAATATATGTTGATTATTCTTTAATTAATTGTAATCTTCGTTTACCGAATATGGACAATTACCCTTCTGGCCTCTTTCATCCTACCTTCTTATTTTCTTGTCATACTTTTTGCTATTAAAGTGAAGAGACGAACATACCTTTTAAGTTTTAGTCCAAATAAAAAGAAGTGAAAAGAGGGCAAGAGATAATTCACTCCCCCAAAGGAAGAAAAAAAAGGAAGGATGAGAGAGACCTTAAAAGATTGGAACGGAGAACTTTTAGGAGAGAGAACAAACAAAAAACATATTTATATCTATGTAGAGTTTATGTGACCTTATAAAATATGATCGTTGTTATCTTTTTTTTTTATAACAAGGAATATTTCATTTCTAGTATGATATGATTAAAATAAATTTATGAATTATTTGAAATTTACTACTCTTTTGAAACTAATCCTCAAGAACCCATTCAAATTTTTATTTATTTTACCATTTTTACATCGGATAGCTTTATTTTCTTAAATAACATATTAGCAAAAAAATATTATTAATAATCCCCGCAATATTAAATATTTCAAGTGAAAACTTGCACTCTATTTGCATTCAACAATTAGTTTTTATTTTGTCAAGAATAATTTGAAATGAATGATGGAAATAACTTAAAAATTTGGGTGATGAAATTTGATTTGATATACTGTCACATAGAATTGAGGATGGTAGGTAAGAATTGTTGGTTATAAATATACATAGAATTGAGAATGAAATAAATTGAATTTCTTATTTTCTATCTTTTCTTTTTTTATTTATGTTACGATGAGTTGTTAAGTACAAAATATTTTTGTACTTCGTGTCATATCTTTTATTTTTGAATTTAAAATACTGCTTCAACCATTCAAAATAATCTCCATATATATTCTTAGAGATCAAATTATATATATTTTTTTGAGAGAAAAATTATAATTATTGAAAATCATTAGATCAATTGATTTTCCACCCCTAAAAAACATAAAAAAAAACAAATAAAAAAATGTAAAATTTTGGTTCCCATCTGTAACACTCAAATTGAATGAACAAAGAATGGAAATGTAATTTTGGATTTTGATAAGATGTTTATTCAAATCTCTGAAGAACGAGATACACGAGAAAGTTCTCAATAGAATAATCCATATTTCTAAGCAACGAAAATAAAAACACTGCAATAGCTATTTATATGATATAGCAATTACAATGGTAACAAAATAAGATAGTAAAAGAAAAAACAAAATCGTCAGAGCAACGACTTCTCCTGTGCATAACGACTAGCGCCTTCCGTTCCTCTCCATTTTAGACGCTTACTCTTTCTCTCCATTCTATGTCTGTAGCAACTCCATTACATCCAGATGCTGCTTTATTCTCACTTGCCAGGCCCATGTATGCCTCTCCCGGCCCATCCGAACGTTTAGCAGCTGAGTTGACCAATTCAAACTTTGGTGCAACGGCTCCCAGCCTTGTAATTCCTTCAGCCCTTGATTGGTATGCTGACACCATCATATTTTAATATGGAGATCATTTGAACTATTGGATCAATATTTTGAATTTGAAAATAAGAGATATAACATAAAGTATCAAAATATTTTGTACTTCGCAACTCATCATAACATAATATTTTTTCCCTTATTATTTGTTCTATTTTTTTTCTTCTTTTATCCAATTTTCTATCAATTTTCTTCAATTTACCGCAAATTATCCATTTCATCCAAACTAACACAAATCACCTCCCAATTCATTGTCAAGTTGTCATGTACCTAATTGATAGCTACATGCAATTGATAATGAATTTGGAGTGATTTGTGGTAATTTGGGATGAAATGAATAATTTGTTATAAATTGAAGGAAAATGATAGAAAATTGGATAAAAGGAGAAAAGAAAAATGGGGAAAAAAGAAATAAAAGAAAGAACATATTAATTACAAGGATTATAAGGATATTTATAATCAACATTCTCATCTATCATCCTAATTATACTAAACATCACTCATAAAATATCCACTATTTATCTCCTTATCATCCTAATTATACTAAACATCACCCATAAAATATCCACTATTTATATTCCAATATTATAATTATTAACATACCCTAGATCATTACAGTGACGATGATGATGACAACCACTGTGACGGCAATGTGACTACAACCATAATAACGACCACGAACATGGCCATAACAACAACAATGACTTCCTCCTCTATTTCATATTCTTTAGTGTTAGCACTCTCTTCTGTATCTATTGACAAATCTGAAACAACAAAGTCTTACCTTCCCCTTTCATTACATCTACCGACAATGAATTGGCAGTCCCTAACCCAGATCTACATCGTTGCCTTTCTAACCTTGAATCCAAATCCT
Organism: Schoenoplectus tabernaemontani; assembly: GCA_037127355.1. Taxonomy (NCBI): domain Eukaryota; kingdom Viridiplantae; phylum Streptophyta; class Magnoliopsida; order Poales; family Cyperaceae; genus Schoenoplectus; species Schoenoplectus tabernaemontani. The sequence continues at coordinate 17,087,444 of CM073756.1, forward strand.
CTGCAGTACTTCACCGTTTGAAGTGTTGTCCGAATTTCAACATAAATACCCCTGTGAATCTAAACACTACCCGTGATACTGTTCACACTGTCTGTAGTACTGTTCTCTTCTATATCTGCCCATTCCAGAAAATGAGGTACCCCAAAAGATACGCGTCCTTCTAACCTTCTCCTCTTTCTGTCTCACTCAGCGATGACGATGAATCTACTACAATCGGTTGTTGTCTTTATCGTGTAATGGGTCATTCATGCGATGGTTGGAGCTATATTCATATGATCTTCCATGTAGCGGGTCAATTCGTGACTGATGTGGTGGATAAGCTACTCTAATTTTTTTCATTCTTCTTTTTCTTTGGTTATGTTTGTATTTATGTACTCTTTTTTTGGTTAATGAAATTTAGTAGGTACAAGCCTACTATTATAAAAAAAGAAAAAATAAAGTCGTTATGTTTCTTGGAAAGAAAAAAAATGATATACATCGTGTCAATTGTCAAGCAAGATCAAGATTGTGAATCAGATTGGAGCAAGCTTTTAAAAAACGTTTAATGACTCTTAACGGTGAAGTGATCGATTAACGGTTAACAGTTTTAACGGTTTTACACAACCGTTAAATTAAAAAATGGTCAATCATTTTTTATCTATTAATTAATATTTAAAAAGATTAAGAAATACATTCTCATATCATTAGTACTTAATAATTAACAAAATTAAATGAAAATAACAATTACAATATTAATTAAGTACTTCAAAATTAAAAATCTTAAATTAGATTAAACTATTACATGATGTATTTGCTTTCTATTTTTATTAGGGCCTTAATTTATATTCAAAAAATAAAAAGAAATAAAATTTTAGAGTCACAAACTATTAAGATTTAAAAAAAATTCAGTCGTTAAATGCGTTTTTTTTTAAAAAAAAATTAACGATTTTAACGGGTTTAACGTGAGATAAAATATTTAAATCACAAAAACCCGTTAAATTCGTTTTTTCTCAAAAACTTAACGCCAGAGTCTATCAAAACCGTTAAAATGGTTAAAATTTTCCATTTTTTAAAAGCTTAGATTGGAGTAAATTTTACACCCCAGTTAGATCCCAATTTCAAATGCCCAGGAAACATTAACTAAAATATGAAAGTGTTATTGAGATTGATTGAAGCAAGATCGTGCCTGGCCACAATAAAGTCGAAGTTTTGCAAAAACAAATCACGATGTGAATTCTTTAAAAAAAATAGTAAAATTTTCAAAATATATAACTGGCTGAAACAAATATAATATCATACCTTCAAAACAGTTCAGATACATCGTTGAATTGCCACAGAACTGCCACTTGCATAGAATAACTATATTCAGCACTATGCTGTCATACGAAATCAAACGTTGTCTTGCCAACTATATCTCAGCACTATGCTTATGTTATCACAAGAAATCAGCATAGTACACACAAAAGAACTTCAGATGCCATACACAAAACAACAACTGAAACTAAAAACTTCCAAACACAGATCATATTACAATCTTTTTAATGATTTATGACACCATTAATATCTACAAATAGACAACACTAATATTTTTCAAGTTCTTGAAATTTTTGTTCAAATTATCCACCAACTCTTGCACTCTTCTAGCCTTCTTTGAGCATTTGATCTTAACCATCTTTAGCTGTTTACACACGAACTGGTCCAACTGGGCTGACATCTTCTCCGATGAAGTATATTTCCTTATAGTTGAATGTAAACTCTTAAAAAGTAAAAGGTCAAAAAAGAACACAAGTTAGGATCAAGCATGGCTAAGCTCCATTCATATATGTTGTATCCAAGTCTGCTCATATTTCACTATTATTTGTTTTAGTAGGAGTATATATATATTCATTTTGGTTCGTCGCTTGCAATACAAAGCATCACATATTCCAGTTTTTTACAGACAAAGATGAAGTATAGTAATCTACCATTCATACATGTTTTGCACATTAACAACATTACCAGGAAAAAAAGCAAATCTCAGAGAAGATTACATATTGCAAATTTATGGAAAATGATTCACAAATTAAAAAAAATCACACAATAGAAAACATGTTGAAATGGTTTGCAACTATTTTGAAATGTTGTAAGATATATTATTAAACATGTCGATGTAAGATCCATGCAACTGTAATGACTAGACCAAAATTTGTATATCCTTAGAAACATGGTAAAATGTTTCATGACCTATAATGCAACTTTCTTTTGAACTGTACTTTAAACAATCTGATGATAAAAAAGATTCTAAATATAAACAATTCTGGGATCATGTTTTAATAATTCTGCAAAATTTAAAAACATAATCTCTGAGTACCTCTTTAGTCTCTTTGTGATACAAAGTTAGCTGCTCTAGATTTGGAGAAAGGCGAATGAGCCATGCTATCAGGTGGAAATTATGATTCATGCACCATTTACCCAGGGATAAGCTCCTCAGGTTCTCAAATGTTAGACATTTTGGCAATTCTTTCTCCAGAAAATCCTTCATATGGAAAAAGAAAGAAAAATCGAGAGATGTGATTATGGAGGCAGAGTAACATACAAATTATTGTTATTTATTCACATGGACCTTAATCTCGATGCATCATTTATGAATACCAATCAGGCAAGGTAATTATAACATATTGCATTAGTAAGGGTCCCTAAAAATAATCACAAAAAACATTAAAGTTAAAATTCAAAATTTTCCAATATAGAAATATCTTTTTGACATATGATGGGTGATGACAGTCGAGCCTTGTGAAAAGATCAAACAGCCTCACTGTATTTATATGCTTATAGGCCCACATTTTCATGCAACTGCTATTGACTTCCACCATAATTCACATACCGCTTAATTAGTGAATTACATATTGTCCAAATATTTAATTAATAAATCTAGTGCGCATCCAAGTTTTAAGGTACATCCAAAATAATAGAAATTAATTGTTAAGTGGCAGAAAGGTCACTTTTAATAACAATATCAAATTGGGGATCTTTTGTATAAGGAAAAATTATATCACGATCCCATAATTAATCTATAATACTAATCTTTGAATCTAGTTAGTGCAAATAGTTTTTCCCTCTCCCAATCAATAAACAGTCAAAAAATATCCTTGTTTTAAATTAGAAAGGAAATTGTCATCTCCTATTAAAATGCCACTCTCAAATGTACACCAAGCCAGGAAATACCTTAAAACTTAGATGCATGTTAGAAATCTAAAGTATGGAATGATGAAGCATACCTCCATATCATAAGGTGCAGTTAGCTCCAGATGTGTAGCATTGGAGAACACACTTAAGAGCTCATGTCTGCTTTTCTTCCAACTTTGGTCATAGCTGCGATTGTTAATCACACGAGCCTTGACTAAACATGGCATGTGATTTGACCATATTCTTCCCAGCTTAACCTTGACAACTTGCAGGGACATGAGACTGGGGGCAGAGATGCACACCTCAGGAAACACAAAACAGTCCTTGATAACCAAACTCTTCAAAACTGTAGAAGAAATAGTAGACATTTGTAATTCACAACCTTCCATAACCAGCTGTTCAAGCATAGCACATCCTGACACCAATTTCTTCAGAAACCCATCACTTAGGGAAACACCCAGGATCTTTAACTTTTTGAGAGAAGGAAGTGAGATTATCCGGGATTTGAAGTTCTCAGATTTGATGTCATAAAATAACAGATCCATCACCTCCACAGAGGAGCAATTAAAGATAGAATCAGGCACCTCCAGACGACTGTCACCTATAACATCAATAATTATCTGCTTTGGCAAGCACTCTGACACACGAGAGAGCCATGTTGAAATCCATGCCTTGGCAGTTCTAGGGTCAGTTCTGTAGTAATTCCAACTGAGTCGAAAGGAATCCAACTGTGATGTTTTTCTAAGGATGAAGAAGGAGTTGACAAAGATTAGGAACCTCTCTGTGTCAAATCCAAATTCATCCGAGTCAAAATCAAGGCAAGGGAGATGAGCCCAGAGAATCCTCCATCTTTTTGAAAGAATGCATGTTCTAACGGCTTCTCTTGCCTTCAGAAATGACATTATGTGCAGTAGTAGCACATCAGTTAGATCGCTGAGCCTATCAGTAACTGTTTCCATTGCACATCTTTTGTTCATCCTTCAACAGTCTCTTGCACAATTACTCAAACACCTGTTATGCACCAGAAAAGTGCATATATTCCAAATTCAACTCTGACGATATGTTTCTACCACAACAAAATTGCTTCCTGTTAATAATTATCTAAAATCAATAATATGATTGATTCTTTCAGATTGGATTTCATTTCTAGTCTACCCCAATTTATTTGGGATTAAAGGCTTTGTTGTTGTTGTTGTATGATTGATTGGTACGTGCCACGCAGAAATGAATTTAAGAAATTCCCCTCATAAGCATTTTTATGAAATCACAAACTATATTGATACTGTGTTATTATCAGGAAAGAGAGAAGAAAAGGTAGGACTAAAATGTAAAAAAATCCAAAGAAAAATAAGAAAGGATTTAAGGATTTCACAATTTTCTTAAATTTGAGCAAAGCCAATTTAGTACCTGAATAAGTGAATTGTAGAACAGTAAACTTAATGCATTGTCCTCTAATCTTCATCAAGTAGATACGAAGAGGAAGTTCAAACGATTTTCGTTATTTTCTTTGTTTTTTTCCTTTTCTACAAATTAGAGGGAAGTGGGAGGGAATGCCCTGTGGTGCACTATGCGTTGGAAGAAAAGCCCAAGTAGTAGGTCCCACCTTCTGACAGCGAACCGTCAGATGCGTAACCGCTTCAGATGCCGTTCAATGAACTATTGAAAATTGAAAGGTTGTAGTCTTGTAGCATCCAGCTTCCTAATCAGCACCATAAGATCCGTAAAAACGGACGGTCTGGATGGTTCCCTCATCTTAAGTTGGGGGCGTTTAGGTTTAATGCTTGAATCTTTTAATCAATTGGCTATATACCCGCTGCGCGTTGTGCAGCAGACTCTTTTATTTAAATATTAAAATATTATAAGATAAAAAAAATCGCATTTATCTAAGATTAAATTATAAATTCACCAAATTATATAGAAAATCTATAATAAAGACTATATTTAATTTTGGATGAGATTTTTACACAATATGAGTTAATGATTCATCATTTTTATGGCAAGAAAAATAAATTATTTTAACATATATTATCACCATTAATTTCTTACCAAATATGCACCATGTTGCTAAATAAAAAAAACAATATTATGGAAATAATAGTATATAAGGGAAAGAAATGGAGAGAAAGAGGAGATCAATGGACGCGATCACATACGTTCGATCGACCAAAAATAAATATTATCTATCTGATTGAGGGATAAAATGGGTATAATAAAAAATTACAATGATAAAAAATGGACCCTCCAATTCTTAGATACTTTATATAATAGTATATGAATCTAGAAAGGACTTTGAACCTCCCCCACCTCCCCCATGATCTCCTTCCAAGCACTCCTTTGATGACCCGGTTCATCAATGGGTGACAGACTCGGTGGCTTGTTTGTCTCAAATTTTATTTCAACCATTGGATTAATTTTATTTCATCAATCTCAATATAATTCATTTTTCATCACATACTTTTTTTTTCAATTTAAATACTAATTAAATAATTAAAATAAGATTTGGGACCAATTTTGATCCCAAAACTTTGAGAAATTAACCGGTTCCGGTGGCTTTACCTGATGAGTCTCCGGTGCTCTCTGATGATTCTGAGAAAGATTAGACTATGGGCTGGCGGTTAGCAATAGTTGTTGCATTGTGTAGATGGTTGTATCTTTTATTTCGCATATTTTGGTTAACTTAGGGCTTCTGCTGGGGTATGCCTCTCAGAGCCGGCTCTAATATATTTTGATGGTACTTTAAACTTTACGATTATGTATTTATATGATTTCGTGATGAAATCAGGGTTCGAAGTTGCCATTTAAAAAAAAAAATCAATTAGACTAAAGAACAAAAAGACGGGCACCGTTGATTTTGTACATCGGGTATTTGTACCGATTTTTTTAATTAACAAAATATTTAATCTGAGAGGAATATTTGGAAATAGGCGGGCCGCAGTTTTAAATCCCGGCCTGACAACCCTTCCCCCGATACAAAAGCTTGATTTTGAAAGAATTATTATTTTATAAGGGCCGTAGTATAAAATACCGGCCCGACCTGAGGCCGTCTTTCGGTTCATCGGCCCTTCCAATTTTCTGGCCGCTCATTAATTCATCGGCCTGTGCTAATAACTCCCCACACCTTTTCTTCTTTTCCTCCGCGCTTCGCAGCCCTCTCCGCAGAAACTCTTTGCTCCCTCCGCAAATCTTGAAAACCCTCTCTCCTCTCTGATTCATCTGCACCCTTCAGTTTAGGTCCCCTTCACCTCTCCTTGCTGTTATAAGGTATGTTTGTTATTTCTTTTCTAAAGTATAACTTATTTATAATTTGCATCTATATCATAATCATATGTTATTACCTGAACAACTAATGGGCGGTGGCATTAATCAATCATTTAGTGAAAAGGTTCGGTTGGAAAAATTGACACTATTGAAAGGAGATACCAATAGTTTACCGAGATTGAAACATTAATTGAAAATTTTGAAGTTTGCATGCACCATTAATTGATTCATGCATGCATAAAAGAAATTTTAGATCTTTTCTGTACATTGACGGATTCATGCATGTATACGTGGAATATTAATTTAGAACTTCCTTTTCGGTTTACAATTGCATGGACCATAAATTAATCTAATCTCGGTAAAATTTAAACACAAGTTTATATTAATATTATGATTATTATTATTTATTTATTTATTATTATTATTATTATTATCATTATTGTTATTATATTATCGTTACCATTAGTATTATTATATTATTTATTATTATTATAAATATAATTTTAATATTATATTATTATATTATGAATATAAATAAAATTATTTATTATTATATTATTATGATCAAGATTATTTATTATTATATTATTATATTATGATGATTATGATTATGATTATGATTATTAATACTTATTATTATTTTATAATGTTGTATTATATTATTATATGTTGATTATAGTGATGATTAATTTATTATTATATTATTATAATTATAATTATTTATAATTATTTTTATGATTATGATTATATTTTTATTATTATATTATTATGATTATGATTATGGTTATATTATTATGATTATGACTATAATTATTATTATCATGATTATGATTATGATTATTATATTATGATTATATTATTAAAATTATGATTACTTATTATTATTATATTATTATAATTATGATTGTAATTATAATTTTTTATTATTATATTACTATATTATGATTATGTTTATATTTTTATTATATTACTATTATAATAATTTTATTTATTATGATTATTTTTTATTATGTTGTATTATATTATTATATGTTGATTATAGTTATGATTAATTTATTATTATATTATTATAATTATAATTATTTATAATTATTTTTATGATTATGATTATATTTTTATTATTATGATTATTTTGATTATGATTATGGTTATATTATTATGATTATGATTATGAGTATAATTATTATTATCATGATTATGATTATGATTATTATATTATGATTATATTATTAAAATTATGATTACTTATTATTATTATATTATTATAATTATGATTGTAATTATAATTTTTTATTATTATATTACTATATTATGATTATGTTTATATTTTTATTATATTACTATTATAATATTATTATTTATTATGATTATTTTTATTACTTTATTATTATTATTATCTTACTATAATGATTATTATTTTACTATTATTATTATTATCATCATCATTATTAGTATCATAATTATTCATATTTTAACTATTCCAAACGAGTAATAACAACGCGCCAAACGATATTTTCGCTTCTTCCGAATAGTCAAGAATACCACTCTTCTACCACTCTTCCAAAAAAAATATTATTTTATCACTCTTCCAAAATTACCACTCTTCCAAAACTATTCCTTAATTTGCCAAACGGACCCAAGTTGAATAGACATGCACGCATAATAGATTATAGTTGCTCTCTTAGTCGCATGGCCACATTACTGACCGTTATGGTCTGAACTAGTATTTTGAATTATCAATGCATGCATGCATGCACCGATATTCCAACATATTGAAGAGTAGATAATCATTTCATGATAAAATTCAATAAATAAATATGAAAATCTATATATTACATTATGTCATTACATATCTGAATATATGGGAATGTTTGAATGCAAGAAGTAAATGTCCAAGCCGCTCTTTTGAATTGGCACAGAACAGGATTTTTGTAGCATCACCTGATTTTTGTTAATTGGTAAGGTGGATTTTTATAGTAAAATAGATAAATATTAGAAAATACAGTTTTATTTCGGACCATCATTTGTAGTCCGATCCTATAAGGGTCACCGTTCAAAATGCCGTCCTAAATTGAAGTGAAGACCGGTAATAATTTCTCCGGCCCAATGAATTCACGGGTCTAATGTTTATTCTGGCCGTTAAACCATTCCCGACCCAAAGACTCACGAATGTTTGTATGTTCTAGCGGACCGTATTTTTTTCCTGTCCTTTGTTCTGGGGCCGCAGTTTCATCCGCCGGCCCGAAGTCAGGACGATATTTTGACTGTCGTCCCTAATATGCCTCAATCAACACCAAAACCTGACAAAGTACATTACGGATCGGTACATAAAAGTGCGGCCAACCTAAAACTATATATCTTTCTCAGATTTTCCTACTTATTTAATTCAGATTAATGATTTTCTTAATTAAAAAAAAATCGGGTATTTGTATAGCAAGTTAGCAATATAAGTGGTTAATTCATAATTTATAATAATAATTTATATTATAATACATAAATAGAGCATATATCTATATCTATATTATTATATAAAGCATTTAAGGACTGAAGAATTCAGTTTTTATCATATGATAATTTTTTTATAATATCTATTTTACCTTTGTACAATGACTGCGATTAAATTTAATCCATTGAGATCTATCTCTGTTTCGCGATTTTCTCTCCATTGATTGAAATGTCGCTTTTGATTTCGCTCGCTCTAAAACCTAAATTGCGTCGCTTCTCTTCTTTTCTGTTTGTTTCGCTTTCGCTCTCTCTTTCTCGCCTGTGTGCCTCTCCGCACTTCGCATCCTGTTTCTCCACCTTTAAGCTTGGATGCCCCTCCACACGGAGATCGAGCTTCCTCCTTCCTCTAATGGGGTTAGTCATTGTTGCTCATTTCATTATGTAGGTTTTCTCTAACCAAGTTTGCACCTTAACCCTCATTATGTACGTCTGAGATAAACTTTTATTTATTTATGCAGAAAGCGAATAGAAGATGGATTGATGGACACAATCTCTGTGCTTGACAAATATGAGCAAGGAATTAAGAGCTGCTTAGGCATTTGAAATTTGGAAATATCTATATAGATATTTGGTTTCAGATAAAAAAACAGTTGTACCGGTTTATATAATGTCTATTTCTTTACCTTATATTAGAAAAAGGGTGGCATATTGTTTTGGCCTGCATCCACTTTCAATTCACCTCTTTCTTACAGCAAACTTGCTCTTGATATTGTTCTGATTCTAAAGGTTGTTTAAACTGCCTTTTCACTTATAAATTGAAGATTCAGAATTAAATATTTAGTAAAAAGAAAAATCATAGTACCATTTCAAAATATAGGAGAATCAAACCGTTTACTCAAACAATTTCAGAACAGTAGAAAGATGTAGAATCGTTTACTCATTTTTGAATTTTGATGCAGCCATAAATAATTAAACCGTGTCCTTCATATTTCTGGTCCTCTTTTTGTTGCTTATTTTTTAATTTTTATTTTTTCATGGTGAAGCAATCAAAGTGTTATAGCAGACCTTTGTGGGAGCTTGCACTGTGCATATTCCATATCAATTTCGACACTAAATTTCTGATTTATGTGACTGTGAATTTTATTCAATCACCCATTTCTGAGCAGACACAAAACCAACATGTACAAACTATATGGAACCTTTCAATTCTTGTGCAGCTTTACTGAAAATATGATGCTCATATGAAAAGTTCTATGAAACTCTATTATGTAGTAAGATTCTGATGTTTTGATTCTTATATTTGTGGAATAAATTCAGAATCAAATTTTATTGGGAATCTGATGTCTCAATGTTAAGTATTATTGGAAGACTTCCTGTGGAGATCATATCTGTCTGACCCAACAAAAATAGAAAGGACCGGGCACAAACTATTCAAGTATGGTACCAATCATAGTGTGTGGACAGACAAGTCATAGTGTGTGTACCTGTCTGTCCGAAATAACTGGACAATTACTTTTTTTTATGCAAATCTATTTTTTATGGAAATTGTGCAAATCTATTTTTAGTTTGCTAATTAGTTTTGTTTATGTGCAGACATTAGTTTGTTAATTAATGTTAAAATTTTCAGTAGAGGACTTATTTATAGGGTAGATGACACTGTTACAATAGTTTTAGGTGCATTGTGATGTGTATTTTTTTCTCTTTATAATTTGGAATTGTGATGTGTATTTTATTTGTGGTTCTTCAGGTGCATTGTGTTGTAAGATTGTCTCGGTCTACATCAACCGATTACTGCTGGTATGAACAAGTTTCACTTAAATGATTGTTTATTTTTCTTGATTTAAATTGGAGTTTAGTGTTTAAACCATAAAAAATGTGCAGGTGATGCTAAAGATGAAACGCAAGCATGTAGCATGGACTATCGCTAAAAAGAAAAAAATAGTAAGCAAAACAATGAATTTTTGGTAAATATTTGCAAAGTGGAGCAAAATATAGACAGTATAATAAGATAAAGCTATATACCCGCGCGTTGCAGCAGTGTAATAAGATAAAACTATTATATAAAGCATCTAAGAATTGGATGGTCCATTTTTTGTCATAGTATTTTTTTATTATACCCATTTTATCCCTCAATTAGACGGATAATATTTATTTTTAGTTGATCGAACGTATGTGATTGCGTCCATTGATCCCCTCTCTCTCCATTTCTTTCCCATATATACTATTATTTCCATAATATATATTTTTTAATTTAGCAACCTTGTGCATATTTGGTAAGAAATTAATGGTGATAATATATGTTAGAATAATTTATTTTTTTTTCCATAAAAAATCATGAATCATTAACTCATATTGTGCAAAAATCTCATCTAAAATTAAATATGGTCTTTATTATAGGTTTTCTCTATAAATTGGTGAATTTATAATTTAATATTAAATAAATGTGAATTTTTTTATCTTATAATGTTTTAATGTTTAAATAAAAGAGTATGCTGCAACGCGCGGGTATATAACTTTGTTTGAGTTATCTCTCTTTTTTCACATGAACAGAGAACAGATAGCTAATATAAAAACGTGCTTTGGTTGCCCTGAACAACAACTTGCGCCTGTTTCAGTTTCAGTTTTTATTTTATATTTTATATTTTATATATATATATATGTATTATTTCATTTATTTTATATTCCCTGTTTTATTCACTCACATATTTCACACAATTTAGTGCATTGAAGGATCAGGATTAGCAGCTGGAAGCATCTCACACAACTTAGTGCATTACAACTGTGAGAAGTTAGAGTTTATTTGTTCATAATTTCTTTTTATATTGCTATTCACATTTCTCTGAAAATTAAACTGTACTATTCATTTCTCAAGGCACTTCACATAATTTATTCACTCACATATTTTTCACACAATTTAGTGCACTGAAGGATCAGGATTAGAAGCTGGAAGCATCTCACACAACTTAGTGCATTACAACTGATGAGCAGGTTAGAGTTTATTTATTTCTCAAGGCAGTAAAGGAAAAATAAAAGTTATTCTGAAAATTCAACTGTACTATTCATTTCTCTCGGCACTAATGATATGTTGCACACACTAAAGGAAAAAGAAAAATTAAGGCATTTTTATTCTGCTCAATTTCTCAGTATCAAAGATCTGTAGCAATTTGAATGCTCTAAACTATTCTGACACTGAATAATTCAAAGAAAACTATATTGGAATAAGACAAATTAAGCACTTTTATCTGCACGTCATATTCATAATTTTATGAAAATGATAGAAATATCCTTGCCATGACAAGTTTATAATCAAGGCCGTTATTCATTTGTGTGTGTATTCTATTTTTTGTGCGTAACAATTTTGCTTTCATTATTTACTGATTATCAATGATAATAAATTAGTGATACATATATGTAACAGTCAAGAAATGGGATATTACACGGTGGATAATTTTGCTCAGCTTGATTGCATTTATTTATGGTGGGACATTAATGTTGTGCGAGTACATTACATGATGAATATCGGACGAAATAATAAGCTTTTCTTAATTCTTCTGGATAATACTGTAAGAACTACATTGGTAAAACCTTGTGGAGATAGCGATACATCATCAGGAGTTTTTACTAAGAATGTTATATATTAAGAAGTTCTAAGAGAACAATGAGGTAAATATTTACATTAAATTGCTAAATTATTAATTTAAGTATTTAAATATAGCATTCATGATAACTTATGTTTGTATTTAATTTTTTCCAACGGAATGTTGGTGTGCAGAGGCTTCCTTCTACTACATGTATTGGAGCATGAAAAATGTCATATACTCATGTGATAATTTTTGTTATCATATAATTTATTAGTCTTTTGGCTATTTTATTTCATTGTTGTAAGACTAATATTAAATATTATGATGAATATTATTATTTTGTATCCTCATCATTATTATTATTATTATTATTATTATTAATTTTAATATTTTATATCCTCATCTTTTTTATTATTCTTGTTTTAAACATAATTATTATTTTTAAAATATTATCATTCTCACTGCAACGCGTGGGCATTTAACTAGTTTTTATCGTATGGAGAGAGAGAGGTGTCCAAGGATCATTACTGGGAAAGAGCAGGACATCATAAACACAGCAAGAGAGATCCTTCGTGAAATGAAAGATTGGTTCAGCTGAACCACATGGCATTCACACATCATAGCTACCTTTTAGATTTTTACTTCTTTCACATTGTATACATCTACCGTTTTTACATCCTTGACTCTCGATCACAAATTTGTGATCAATTTTAATGAAATTTGAGGGTTCAACCATCATCTTTTACTCAAAAAACAACATCACCATTGATTAATATTGTTCATCGTTTTAAAAGCTTGGAAATCATAGTCACAAGTTATTCTAGTAACTTTTTATCATTTTATCTGAAATTTCAACAAGCAAGTACCAAATCGATATTATGGATCATAGAACTATTATGTCCATTATAAGTGGTAAGTACACAATTTTGCTCAATCCAAAGTGACAGAACGTACTTCCTTTCTGATAAGAACGTGGTGCACAACCCAATGTAGACAGGTTTATGCATCAGTTTTTTTTTGAGGAAAAAGGTTTATGCATCATTATATGACATCCTTCACAAAGAACCTCAAACGTTACAATGAAGAATAAAAACAGAACAGAACGTATTTCAACCATAGAGCTCGCGCCATGGTTCTTGGGCTCCTCTTGCTTGTCCTGGAGCAATTTCTTTGAGCCTTTCTTTTCTGAACTCAAGATTGATATGAGCAGCTAAATAATCCCCCATGTTGCAAATTGTCTGAAAAAAATTACAAAAAGAGAAAGGGATTGATGTTTGTATCAGATAGCAATAGGATATGTGACTACAAGAGGAAACATTTGAAAGAAAAGACTCATTTACAAATGCTTGCTTCGAATGATCAACTAAGACGTTGAATATGCCTCCAACCAATATAATTTCCACAAACCAAAAAATAATAATAGTACCAATATTATAGCACTATATCTGATGTAGGATACTAGGAGTAAAACCTTGCGCAAACAATTCAACCACAGAAAAAACCCTTTTGGTTAGTTCAATACAAACAGAAGTGAAAAAAAACTGTGCCAAATTGAACCAAATAAAAGAATTAGCAATTTTCACAGGACCATTACAATGCTGTGGTATTTCAATAAAAGAAAGTAAAAACAATGCTGCATCAGAAACAAAACAAAAAAAAATGTTCAGTACCTTTCATATACAGGTTCTACCTGAGTTATACAGTAACATAATTTAAGATCAATACCCCAAAGTACATACCTCGAGATCAGATCTGTTTGATTTACCGCTTTGCCCCTGACTCCTTGAACTAAAAAGAAGCACTGTGGCTATATTCAATACCGATGCCATTTGCACCAAACAAGCTATAGGTTCACCATAAATTTTCAAATCTGAGGGAGGTTTAGAAGTATTTTGAATGAAGTCCCTTGAAAAGTCAGTTTTAGCACCTATCTCAGCCCCATAGAATGTAATACCAGGAGATATTAAGGTTTTAGCGATTAACGGGACTATTATTGTTGGTTTACTAGGACTGTGAGAGCTGATCAGTGAAAAAATTTCATTCATAGCACAAGCAGCAACTGGTGGAGTATAGTTTGGTAGAACTAGGATAGAGACCTGAAATAGTAAATAAGAATGGGGAAAGAAAATAAGATATAAGAATGGGGAAACAAAAATTATAAGTAAATAAGAATGGGGAAAGAAATAAGCATCAACAGGAATTCAGCCAAAATTATCCAATAACAATAAACCATTCCATCATATAGTACTGCAGGCACAACATCAGTAACAGTCAACTAGTTGGATTTATACCTCTAAGAATTAATCTTGTTTAGCACTTGAATCAAATTACCATCAAAGCAACATGCCAAATTTCAAATCCTTAGGAAATTTCATGATTTTATCTTTAGAAGGGAAGTACTGGGGTTAATCCTTTATTGAAGGAATGGTGGACCAAAATAATAGTAGAATGATATATAAAATTAATATGATTGGGCAGAGACTGACATGAGGAGACCCATTCGAACCAATAAAGTGAACAACATCACCAGAAATCTGGGAGTCATTAGCCCAATTCTTGTCCAACTTAATCTCAAAAGAAGATTCTTCCCTGCACAATTTTTTTTTCAAATCAAGGCTTATTAGTTATTATAACATAAGGAGAATAAAGTATAAAAAACTTGATTGCAGAGATGCTACCGCACAACATCGGACTCAGGTTTTGGATGAAGAGCAGAGGCAATAGAGGATCCAAAATCTTCAGGATCTTGAAACAGTAGGATCACCTTCGAAGCCAGCTTCATGCTCTCTCTCTCTCTCTATCTTTTTTATTTCTTCTCACAAAAAGAAAGTTAGTGTTATGGAAAATGTTGAGATAAGTATAGAATTATACATGTCACAAGAAAGTATATTTGTGTTTTAGTTGACTAATTCACAGATGGAAGCATGTACAAATGGGTAAATACTAAAGGGTGGGGGATCACTTGACAATGGGTTATTTTGACAATTTTGACAATGGATTTTTAAATAAATACGAAAAGTAAAAAGTAATCTTAAAAATAGAAAAAACCTTATGGATATGTTCTTCTACTTAAAATTGATTGATGGTGATTCAAATTTCATGTAATTTTATTATCATTTGATAGTCCATCAAGGACCATCAAAATTTTATACAATTTGCAATAATTATAATTTGACGATCTTTGATGAACTATCAAACAATAATGAAATTGCATGAAATTTAAATCACAATCAATAAGTATAAGAACATATACATAAGGTCTTTTTTCTATTTTTAAGATCTTTTTTATATTTATTTGAAAATTCATTGTTAAGATTGTCAAGATAACCATTGTCAAGTGATCCCTTCCCAATACTAAATATTACTCGGATATAGTGTTAGAATAGTGACGGAATCGAGCGTTAATTTTGTACTGAACGATAATAATTTGGCCAATGCGGGGTTAAACCTTTTTGTTTCGAACGGTTATTGCAAGCTGAAATGGAACCGAATATGCTGTATTCACAACAGTTATAGCATAAATAATTTTAAATTAACAAGCTCGCAGTTCTTTCATAAAGATGTTACCTCAGGTAGCGAGGCAGAGGGAGTGGAGAAGACAGATCGGGCGCGCGAATGGGAGTTAAACGAAAGAGAAAAAACCCGACAGGGGAGGGAAGACGGGAAGAGCTCCAACTTCAATGAGAGAAACAGCGAAGAAGACGATGAAAATCGAGGCTTAAGGAGTCGGTTAAGTTCTTTTCCGGAGAAGAGAAAGGTCGGGGCCGAGGCGGCGGTAGGGGACTGAGAAAAGGGGAGGGATCCGAGCTCAGAGAGAACTGAGATGTAACACGAAAGAATATCATCCCAGCAGTCAGATTATGATCGCATCGGACGGCCGTGATTCTATTTATTCTATGCCTGATTAGATTTTGTATTTTCTTTTCTTTGGTATCTTAGAGCTTTCGGTGTCGATTGTCAAAATTAAATTTTTATATCATATCATCAAATTGATAATTCAATTTAAGAGTGACGTATCTGAATAGAATGAAATTGTCAAAATGATACTTTCGTAATTAATTTTCTGCTCCTTCGCTGACGTAGCTTGTTAAATGAACTGTTAAATTTAGACAATTGTCTAATTTTGTCTAGTCTCTGAATTCCTAAAATTCAAGTGACAATTGTCAAATGAGATTTGATAATCCATTTGACAATGAAATGCGGATGCTTTTATGGCCTATGAGCTAGGGCCACCTTGTGATCTTATTCTAATGTTCTAATTTCCTATAAACGTGACGAATTGAAATTGATGTTGCACCGCGACGATGCGATACGACAATCGGACAATGGCTAATTTAACAATGAAAATTCAAATAAATTTTAAAAAAATCTTAAAAATAGAAACAAATATACATATATATTTGAACTTATTGATAATGTTTTAAATTTCATGCAATTTTGTTATCATTTTATAGTTTATCAAAGATTATTAAAATTTTATATAATTTACAATAGTTTTAAATTTTTACAATCTTTGATGGACTATCGAACGATAATAAAATTACATTAACTTAAAATACTAACAATCTAAAAATTCAAGAATATATCTATATCTCTTTTTTTTTCAAATTTATTTGAATTTTGATTATTAAATTGTCAAATTATCAAGTGATCCCTTCCCAAATTTAAATAGCCATATTTAGCAATAGGAGGGATTTTGTAAGTATGTGCAAAATGATCATGGATTGAATAAACAACACCCTACCATAGAAATGATTTTTCAGTTGAAATTTTTGGATTTAGTTGAAATTTTTAGTTAATTCGGTTTTATTTTTGGGTTCAATTTATATTTTTCTAAATTAAATAAATCAAATAGTCCAAATTTTACCAAGCAAGATTATTTTACTTAGTATAAATAAGAATATGAATATATTTATTTTTTATAGATTTTATTTAGTTATTATTTTAGTTTTTAAATAATTTATTTTTTATCAATTTTTATAACTATCAATATTTTTCATTCCTCTTTAACTAATATAATTTCGGTTTAATTAAATAAATCCAATAAATTTTTGATTTAAACAAATCCAATATGTTTTCAGTTTTTTCAGTTGATATTTTTATAAATTTAATTCAACTCATAATTTGACAAAATGAATAAAACTTGAAATGTATATATTTATTCCAACCGATGGATTGCAGGATGTAACATTTCGTTCGAGCTCTTTACAAATGATGACATGAAATAAATATAATTCAGTAGTGAACGAAAATGATACATGGGCCGACCGAATTAAGAATTTTTAATTGGAAAAATATTGGATGCCCCTTGTATTTCTCCATAAGTACAAAAGTGTTGGCATATATGCAGTGATATGACTTTATTTATTGGACTGATCAAAATGGGTTTGTTTGGCACATTATGGAATAACAAAAAGTAAGAATAAAATTACTATTCCGACGAAATAATTTGCCAAATGAATTTTAGACTAAGTAGAAGAGTGCAGAATAATGCTAATCCGGTATACCAATTTATAGGTGGAATACCGGATTAGCTCTCGTCGAGAATAGAGATTCTTGTTTGATTATATTATATTATATTATATTATTATATCATGATTATGATTAAGATTTAGTATTATTATATTATTATATTATATTTATGATTATAATTTCATATTATATTAATATTATGATTATAAATATAATTTTAATATTAAATTATTATATTATGAATATAAATATAATTATTTTATTATTATATTATTATGATCAAGATTATTTATTATTATATTATTATATTTATATTTATAATATAATAATAAAATATTTATATTCATATTTATATTCATAATCATAATCATTATAATATAAGTAACTTCACCAAGAATAAATAATATATAATAGATGGGAGCTTCTCGATGGAGAAATAAATCTCTCTATTTCCCTCTCTATGTACTAATATACATGTATATATGTCTCCCTCTATGAGATTATGGGCCGTCAGATTAATCTTACTATTGTTTGCTAATGCTATGGTAGAAGGTCTTAGTTCAGATAAGCAACTTCACCAAGAATAAATAATATATAATAGATGGGAGGGAGCTTCTCGACGAAGAAATAAATCCCTCTTTTTCCCTCTCCGTGTATATACGTGTATATACGTCTCCCTGTATGAGCCAGTATTTTCAGACAAGTTGTGTACCAGTAGAACATCCAGTTTAGCATTTTTTATTGGATTTCTTGAAGGGTTTCTTCAGTTCTTTTTGCTTTTATTTTTCTTTTGGTCATAGGTCTTTGTGAAATATGAAATAACCAAGTGCTGACAGAAGCAGTGGGAACATAAATAGCAGACCAAAGAGAAATCTTCTCTCTTCTATGACCTCAAAAAGAACATGAGACGATTGTGGAAAAAAAAAATCTGATAATGACACCCCCAAAGAGGCAACAAAGGAAGTAAAATAAAGCGGTGTTACCGCCTCTGGTGATGATAATCAGAATAATGCCATTGATTTCTCAAAACTTCTTGTACATACTAAGATTTACCTTCGTCTCTCTTTCACAAAGCAAATGTTATCAACTTTATTGGTGTTAAGTTTCATTTGATTGTCTTTTATGCAATAAAACATCCCAGATACAATGATATCCTAATTGCCCCGCCTAATCAGATCTAGTTAACCCTCAATTTTTCATAACAACCCTAAATTGTGTAACAAGTCTCAAAAATCTGCAATTTAGTAAGTGCCCAGAGATTTTTTTTTTTGTATTTAAATACAAATCATCTTTTTTTTTTGTTCATACTACAAATACTTCCTTCAAATACTTCAATCACTAGAGTCATTGACAACATGAAGTACCACATCGATTGTCGCTGTAAGGGAATTGGAGAAGAATCCCCAGAATGTGTCTCAAGGTTAAGGCTACGGCTGAAGTTTTTTTTGCATTAGGTTTTAGTTATTTTATTTTTTCAAACTCAAGAGTTGACAAAATTAAGTTATTGATATGAAAATCACCACATGTAATTTAAGAAACTTGCTTCTAATTTGTTTGCTATACCTTTATATATACATTGCAACACATTAAGAGTCTTATGCTATGAATATTGCTTGATCCAATTGTCAAGTATGAGGCTCATGAAAGATGCATGACTGACTATGAAGGCCGTGTCAATATTCTTACTATGTTTTTTTACATGATCCTTAAATAACAAGGCTTGATTTCATAATGAAGTATCAGGAATCTTTTGTATTGCTCTGGGGCACAACAAATTATTTGGCAGCATCATTTATCTTTCGTGCGATAATTGATAGTACTTCGGTATTAGTGCGTAATTATTTTTTCATCTTTGATTTTATGTTTCTGCATGGAGTATAGGCTGCAATAAGCTTGGATGTTTGGTTCAGAATTTTAGATTCTAAGTGGACAATTTCAGTCCGAATTTGTACCAGTTCTAGACTAGACACCCGCCGACGTTGATATTATGTGATATATGCATGATCAATTGATATTGCCAGTACCTTTTATTTTGAAAGATTTAGTTGATTTTATTTGTAATTAAGTAATTGCCCTATCTATTTGTTTTTTTATATACGTACCCCTTTTGATGAGCTTTTTTTTTATAATGATTTAAGTTACTAGACTAGCAGAGACTGAGATCGATTTCACACTTGCTAAAAGCCAAGGTTTCTTACAAGTCACCAACAACTATGCTGGTATTTGTTCTTCTCTTCTGTTATTGACTCCAAGTTTTCTCTGTATTATTTCTCTTTCTCCTGATTCCTTCAATTTGTATTGTTTTAAACCAAGAGAAGTAACTTACACTTTTTCTAGGTTAGGGTCATTAAAACTTCAGTTTTGATTTGTTGAGTTGTCCTTCTTCATTGCTTTGAAAATTGATTCAGTGTTACATGATGAAAGATAATTAGTTTTTTTTTGTGTAAGAAGAGCATTGATGCCCATAGATTGCACTGTTTATGTTAAAAAAAATATAAATAGTATAATAAAACTAAAATTCAAAAGCAGTTTGACTTCAAGACTGTGACTACACAAAACTTTCATGATATGCCATAAACTCTCTCAAATTCTTGACATGTATCAATAAGCCCAGCACAAAAACATCTCAAATTCTTGACATGGAAGATAAACTGATTTTGACATGGTACCTACTCAATTCCTCTTTCATTTTATTTTTTTTAGTTCAATTTTTATATTTGTTGACAACTATTGATACTTCGTACATGTGACCTTTTGAATTATAATCCATTTTTTAGCGTCAAAGTATCAGACTGGATCTGAGAGATCGCCCGACTACACCATTGATGATTTAGCACAATCTTCTCGGATACCGTTCATGTGAGCTTTCTTTCTGATTTTCTCCCTTTTGGGTGTATTCGAGGATGACCTTTAAGAGAACCGTTAATTTGAAGGCATTTTTTTTTTATTTTTTTTTGTTAAGACTCACTTTTTTTTTGTTAAGGCTTTTTTGAATCTAAAAGTTTAGCGGTTTTGGTTTGGTCAAGAATTATACTAGATAAGCTAGACTGAAAATCTAAAAGCACCAAGCTCCCTACATTGATGAATTTTCAGCAGATTTTATGTGACATATACTTTTTCTTGCTCCTATTTCAAAAGTTTATTGCCTCTGTTATCTCATTTCGGCTAATTTTACCTGCTACATATATAGAGAATATTTTATATATTTAAAAATAAAAATAATCCAATTCAAACTATAATTGCTTAAATAAAAGAGTTAGCTTTGTTAGCTTTGTTAGCTTTGTTAGCTTTGTTAATTTAAGATCCCAAAATCCTCAATTTTGCATAAAAAATATTGGGGATTTATTTACTGATATTATTGTTGATACCTTCTTTATTATTCAGGTTAAAAGAATTATTATTCACATCAATAATTTTATTATACGGCTTATTTTATACAACATTTTTATTATACAGTTTAAATATCACTAATGAGAATAATAACACATTTAAGTTAAACAATAAAGTGAAATACAAAATAAGTTATATAATATAATCATTAATTGGATAATAACTTATTTAATCTAAATACTAAAGTCAATATTGATGATAATATAAGTATCTATATGTATGCTCTCTTTTTACAATATTCTTTTAATCAAAATTTTACATCGGTCTGAAAGAAAAAGTTTTGGACTTAATGTTTTTGGATACTTTATAATTTATTAGCACGGAAACCACACATTGTACAAACCTCTTAATTTTAAAAATATTTGTATCTTGCACGAATTTTATTATAAATAAATAATATATTTTTAGTTATATATAATTTAAGTCCAAATAGGTTATAAAAACTCTTAAATTTATAAATAAAATTAATTTATTATTTAATAAAATATAATTTATATTATATTATATTTTTTAAAATAAAAGTTATATAGTTGATAATTTTTTTAAATAAAAATAGCTCATTATTAATTTATTTGATAGATAATATTTTTTAGACCTCTCATTAATGCATGATAAAAAAATAAATAGAAAGAAAAAATTATATTGATCAAAATCTAAATCACTAATTTTTAAAAATATTATCCAATATGGGACAAGAAGTTTATTCAACGGTGTAGGTCAGAAATTCATGGGAAACAATATTAAATAAGATACGTCATGTGTAGATGGTAAATGATAAGTTATGCACTTATTATTATCCCTAGGGGATTATCAGAAAAAATCACAATATGTACTGAACTACACGCTTATGTACAGATGTAATGAAATATTAGAACTAAAAGTACGTTAGTTTATGTAATATTAAACCTTGTAAATATTTCTTGTATTTATCTTTTGAAATCAAGAGAGAACTATAGAGGCATCGAATAAGAATTGAGAGGATCTCCGGCTTGAATATTATTTTTTTTTTAATTTTATAGCCCTGCTTCAGTCTTATAATCATCTTTTTAGCTGGCCTTGTTGAAGTAAGGAATAGAAAAAAAAATGTTTAGGTAAACAATATGTTGTAGATACCTAACGAGAAAAATCCTAGGTTTGAAAATCGGTAGCATATTCCAATAGAAATTCAATGTACTTATTTTTGAAACAAATAAAGTAAAAACGAAATTAATGAAGAACAATATTTTAAGGGGCGCATGTTGGTAATAACATGGAATTCTGTCCATGAATTTGGATGCATATGCTATATAGATGATTTCTGTAGTTTAGTGACCATGTTACGAGCGTGTACAAACATATTCAATAATATATTCTAATTTTTAACATTTTCACCTTGTTAGATAATATAAAATCAACAACATGATGTCTATTTAATTAAGAAATTTAAGATTAATTTTTAACTGAAAATTTCTTAAGGATTCTATTTGGATGGTAAAAATTTATCTGCATATCCTATCTCATAAATGCATTTAGCTGCACGGACCTCTTATTTGCTACTCTCGCAGCAATATGTCATTGTTTTTACACGGTCCGATTCAATTTGAACGGCTCAAATTTAGATAATACCTATATTGTACAGGTGCGGGTACGAGTATTTTATCCGATATAGTGCGGATGTGACGATACCGAAAATTTCAAAAAAACTAAGATATGAATAATAACAAATAAAATTAAAAGTCAAAGGTCTATTTCATCCATGATGTATATAATAGAAAAAATAATGTAATACAAGGCAACTTTGGCCTAGTGAGATTACCTCTTAGGAGTTGGAGTGCTCCACCCTGCACTCTAGGGTTTCGATCCCCCATCTGTCTTTTTGAATTTAGAAGAATTTTCAAGTGTAGTTACGGATCATGTGCTGTATTATTCGTGCGACGACGTGTGTGGCAGTTGTTCCCAAACGAAATTACAAGATTAATTGTGGTTGAATCAAGTGGTAGCGTGTGCAGCTTTCTTTGTATTGTCTGAAACGTATCAGAAACACATCTGTAAGTGTCACGTGGAGTATCGGGATATATCAGAGTATATCGGAGATCGAATTCGTTAGTCAAACTAAATAAAATAATTGGATATACGCATTCAAATCGTATCCGGAGCGTATCCATATCTGATGAGTATCGAATACTTATTCGGCGAAATATTAGAAGTATCAAAGTAACATAGGATAATAAAGACCCAAAAAAAATTAAATGCTGCAGCGGATCCAAATATCTAGCTGCACATACAAAGTAATTAAACAAAAAATCACTAACTATTTTGAACCAGAACCCACGGGCAGATTTTTTTTTTTTTTTGAGAGAACTATTTTGATGCCGCTTGTTGGTCTAAACCCACTTGGATCCGATTAACTCGTCGTTTGCAGCTTGCTGGCCTAAATCCATTAACCCGCTATAGTCAGCAGATTATATTCGTAGACTGGCTAATGCTCTTAATCGATAATCGTATATTTTTAGAAAAAAATAAAATATTTTTTGTTTTCTATAGGACTTCAATATCGAATTCAAATCATAGTATAAATAATAAAATAGAATAATAAAGAGATAACACGAGATGTGACAGCATTCGGCTTAGAAGAGCCTACGTGTTCGGGATCCGCAATCACTAACTGTCGAATTGCGCCGAGTCACTAAAACGAATAGTTCTTACAATTTCAAACCTCCGGTCCCTTACATCAAATAATGGGCAGCCGTCGGCCAACTCAAAGAAATCAAGAAGAAAAGATGATCACAGATCAAACAGCTACATAATCACTAATCTCACTCAAATAAGGATTTTGTAAATATTCTTGTGATTAGATTAGAGAGGAATGAAGGATCTAGCAGTTTGGTAGATACAGCTAGGTTAACTGTAAGTATGGAGGAGGAAAATTGTGCAGCCAACCAACCAAGGATGAATATTGACCATCCTTATATAGCCGTCTTACAAATTAGGCAAGAAATCATCTTATATGTTGTAACGTTTAGACGATCCTAACCCTAATCGAGATTGTCCATTACAACGGATGTGAGATCCGTTGCAACTGTTGTTTACTGACCATAATTTGAATTTTCTAGGATGGAATCGTTGCAACGGATGGGAGATCTGTTACAACGGTTAGGAAGGGAGAATTCCCTGGTTCTTTTTGGATAATTTTTGATCGTGAACGATTTATTTCGCTGCACAACGGATACAAGGATCTGTTGCAACACTTGTAGTCAATGACACAGGACATTTTTTCTCGAGATGATCTATTAGAGCGGATAATGGATCTGTTGCAATGGATAAGGACATATTTGCTTAGCGGTGGCAATCGGGCGGGTCGGATCAGGTTCGAGTTTGGGCGGGTCGGATCAGGTAAGTTTGACAAAAAAAATTATAAGGTCACGGGTCGGATTCAGGTCAACCTGATCCGGGTTGAGTCAGGTTTTGGGTCGAACATTGTCAGGTTTTTTTGGGTTTCGGGTCATTTCGGGTCAGGCCGGGTCGGATTTCGGGTTCTTAGTAGCTCAGGTCATCTCAGGTTTCGGGTCATTCGGGTTCGGATCAGGTCGGCTTTCAGATCATTTGATATCGGATAATCTCGGATTTCGGGTTATTTCGGGTCGGGCTGGGCCCGATCGGTTTTTTTTGTGATGTTTTATTTTGGGTCGGGTTGGATTTCAAGTCGTCAGACTTTAAAAAAAATTCAGAAATTCATTTCAGATAATGTTAGATCTAGATTATGAATTATGTTATAATCAATTTGACTTTTTAAATAATATGGATATGATTAATTAATTTGGGTCTAGTCAGATCAGTTTCAGGTCGATATACTTCATTCATTTTATTAACAAACTGAAGACATACTATTTATGATAATTCTGATTAATAGACATTATTTTTTTATGATAATTTTAATTTATGACATATAAATTTTGATTAATAGGTATTATTATTATGATTTCAATTGTAATTTTTTTTACTTCGGTATAAATTCTAGATATATATATATATATATATATATATATATATATATATATGCATGTAGGCAATTTCATAATTAAAATTATCAAAATTATATGTGCAACTATTTGTACATGCTATATTGATAAAAATATTTGTTAATTTGTGTTAAAATAAATGGATGGTCCATCGTTATTTATGAAACATAATTAAAATTATCAAAATTATATGTGCAACTATTTGTACATGCTATATTGATAAAAATATTTGTTAATTTGTGTTAAAATAAATGGATGGTCCATCGTTATTTATGAAACTCGTCTAAACCCCTGCTTAACCCGACTTCCCTCAAAATAAATTGATAATCAAGTATAAGTTGAATTTTTAAAGAGAAGTTTAATATTTATACAGTATAATTTTAAGATAATTAGATACATATATGCAGCACGAATCGAGTCGGGTCGGGTTTTAGGGTGTCTAATATCGAGTCATCTCTGGTTTTGGGTTTGTTCGGGTTCGGATTGAGTCGGGTTTCGGGTCGTTTGGGTTCAGATCAGATCAAATTTTAGATTGTCTAATCTCGGGTCATCTCGGGTTTTCGGGTCATTCGGGTTCGGATTGGGTTGAGTTTCGGGTTGTCTGATCTCGGATCATCTCGGATTTTGGGTCATTCGGGTTCGGTTCGGGTCAGTTTGACTTTCTAAAAAAATCAGGTCGGGTCGGGTTCAGGTCCGTACGGGTCAGGTCGGATTTTGCCACCTCTAGATTTGTTGTTGGTTATTTTTTTGGCTCAACTTTGTATTGAGATTATTTAATCTGTTACAACGGTTATACCATCTGTTGCAACGGTTAAAGTCAAATACCTTCATTTCACTAGTTTAATCTCAAGAGTAATTTGATTACCTTTGTTCGTTACAAATCTAACACAAATTTTCTTTAAAATCTTCATGCATATTCTTCTCTTGATGCTTTATTCTTGCAACACATGTACTTAAAGAAAATATTAAATTCTTATGTGATTATTTTATAAATTGATAAATATAAATATATATATATTAGAATTGTTTACAATAATATTTTTATTTTTAGGATTTTTTTTATCAGGAGACGGTTAAAAATTCTTTATATCGGCCCTTTTATATATTTTTTAATTTTTATACTATTATGTGTTTTTGAAATGGGATAAAATGTAACGAAACTAAGATACAATTTTGGTCCTTTGAAGGAATCAAATTTTTATCTCGGTCATTTTAGTTCATCGAAAAGAAATGAATCAATTATTCTAGAATCTGCAATTTTTTTTTACTTTTGCTGAAAAATAAAGTTGGTATATTTTACTGTGTTTAAAATATAAATTTTCTAAAAGGATAATGCCCTCATAGCAATAATTCTAATAAAACCAGTATATTCTTACTGGACTTGACATTAAAGAGCCGTTTCTTGTAAGTGTAACGGCTTTGATTTGCAGATATACTTTTTAGATTCAAAATAGTCCGGTTCAATCTGGCAGTCTTCAAAATAATCCGGTCCACATCCGGTTCATTTCTCATAGCTTAAGCTGCTTAACCCATTTAAATTTCGAATTAAGGCCAGCCAGTTTCGCTCTCTCCCTCTCAGCGCACTCCACACTAGATCCAATAAGGTTTCCTCTCGATTGATGAGTTTTTTTGGATTCATTGCAATCAAAGCTTTCGTTCGTTTCTTTCAATCGGTTCTCATGGGGTGTTTCGTTTCGTGCTTTCGAAGTAGAGTTCGAGATCGAAAGGTTCGATCAAGACCCTGTGCTCGCTCCAACTCGGATTCATACTATGACCTGGTCAGGTTTTCTGTTTTATTTCTTTTCTTCTTGATTTGTGCGTATTTCTTGATCAGCAAAGATTGATATTTCTTGATACTTCTTTTGCAGGAGAGTCTGGAGGATCAGTTGGTGGTAGAGAACCAGTTAGGTTCTTTCTTTCTCAATGGAGAGAATGGTGCAATTTTTTACTCTAAACATACTACAATATTTTTAGCAGTAAGATGTGTTTTGTAATAATCTTGCTTTACCGATCCATGTTTTTGTTTTTGTTAATTTCCAGGCACAGTGGAGAATCTTGGTCTTCCTCCTACCTTGGAGCAGGAACTTATGCTAGAGGTATGTCTGTAACGTCTGCTTGGATGTGTGACGTACTGTTAGATTGAAGAATTAATTCGGTAATTTTGCAGTTCAGTTTGCCATAATGATGAAAGTATCTAATTCCTATTTAAATTTCTCTCTTTGGATAAATGATTGATAGAGAAAAAATATGTTGAAAGAACTGCATTCTCGTTTTCTTTGTCAAGACTCAACACTGAACTCTGCTTGTTAACGAGCATCTTGCAAACCTAAGCTGTGAAATTTCAAAATTAAGGCTTATCATTTACCAGTAACAAGCCAATGCATTACTGATGTACTGGTCCTGGTTCCAGTTATCAAATTAAAGCAAGAGTAATAAAGGATGTATGTTTTATTTTCTTTAAATTTAGGCCAAGAACTTGAAGCTATGTGGTGCGATATTAGAGACCCCAATGGAGATTCGGAAATCGAACAAAGGAATAGCTTTGAGGGAGCTTAATGTGTTGGACCAGTCTCCAAAATATGATCACAACTCATCCAATAAGAAGACACTGTTGTGTGCTCAGTTTGAGAAAGAAAACAGTCCTGACCAAGCAATAAACGTTACGCCAGTTCCAGAAATGGAGAGCTCAATTTCATGTCATAACACACCTGTAACTGGAAGGTATGAAATTGTGAAGGACACATTTGATTGGTAATAGATCATACATTTGATTGGTAATAGATCATTTTTTCTTCGAGCTTCATACTGGAACCTTTATTAAACCTTATGAATTAGTGAGAAACCTTAATCTAAATTATATCAAATATAAGAGTACGTATCAGTTCCTAATCAATTAAATACTGACTTTGATGGTGCATTTTGTTAAATGCACCATCAAACTACTGTACTATTAGTAAGACAGGGCTATTTTGGAATAGGCTAAATGGCGAATGGTTGGATGATACTTGCAAATGTCCCAAAAATATGTCAGATGGTACTTGCAACTACTTGAAATGTTGCTTTTAGAGTGCAGACATGTCAGGATATCAAATAGTATTGGCAAAAGCCAGAGAGAAAGGACTAACTAATTTGCTTTTCTCATACTGTTGTTGTTGTAACAGTGCTGAAGAGATGAGGGGTGGAAATTTGGATCTGACACCAGTCAGGTATGGTATGAAAATTCGGCCTTCAGATCTCAACTCACCATACCCAACTCCAATAACTCTCACTGAGGAAATGCAGACACCCGCAACCGTTTACTCTTCATACCAAGAGACCTCATTAGCTGGCAAGAGGGCTCGTATCCGGGCTCAATATGTCTACCCAGCATTAAAACGCACACATGAAGTTGAGATTTCCAGTGGCAGAAAATTTGTTGAATTGGAGAAGGAAAAAGAGGTGGCTGTAGAATTTTCTTTTGGCACCAAAGAAAATTCTCAGGAGACCCCAAAAGCTCTGGTTTCAGGCCTGTCAGAGTGGTTGAAACCCACTTCAGCTTTGAGGGGTAGAAATGGAATTCCAAATTCAACAACCAAGTATAAGGAGGTAATATTGACCTTCTTGTTAACATATTTTGCGGTTTGATTAATTGGTGAATATTTATAAAGTCACGTTTTTGATACCATGGTGGTTAGGTTGGTACAGGTACATACTATATTTTTCAGAACTGCACAGTTCTACCAAACTGTTCTGATATGAGCTACTGTACGCTGGAACTGAGCATATCTTGGTGTTTAATTAAAAATATACTGTTTTGGTTACCGTGTTAGAAATTTCTCATTTTGAAAGTATATCAGGATCAACAGGTAAAGTGGCATGCTACCCCATTCGAAGAGAGACTTGAGAAGGTCTTATCAGATGAAAAATTACCCCCTCCAAGGTTATGACCACCTTTTTTATTTTATTTTACTAGTTCTCTTTACTTTCTTGCCTTCTAGAAGTATTCATCTTTTTGCCATCTTGAATTGTTCTTCCCGCAATTGTTAGGATAAAATCTATATTGGAACTGAGATTTAATGTTTAAATTTTGTTTTGGTTTATAATAGGAAACTTGTTGCAGGGTGGCTGATTGAGCTGAAGGGATAGCCTGAATGGAAAGGGTGTCTGCCTGCTTTATGCTGATATAAGCAGTTTTCTTGAAAAAAAAAATAGAATATACAGACATGCAAACATGATGTTTGCAGAAAATTAGATTTTACTATTTAGTATTGTGAGCTTTTCTATTCCTTTTATATGAATTCATTAATACTGTTCTTTTTGTTGTTGGACTAACTCACTTTCGGGTGATCCGTATCTTTCCACATTGATTGTGCTTGAAATTTGAACCAGTAATTAGGATTTTTTTGCTCCAAGATTTCTCAGCAAACTAGATACCTTTTATCAATACTGAAATTTATCTTTTGCTCTTAAAGATTAATTGCGATGAGTAACCTTTAGATAACCATTGATGACCCTCATCTTCTCCTCCAAAAAGAAGAAAAAAAAAATAACTGCAACGAACTGGTGCAGACCTCTTATTTTCGACTTTTGAGTTGCTCTTTAGGCCTATATATTGGGCCAACCTAACAAGCCCGATGGATTCAAATCTGTTATTATTTTTGGACAATAATAATAGGGTTATACTTTTATTTTAATTTCAAAAAAAATATAAAAAAACTTAAAAATAGAAAAAAGTTTATAGATATATTATTTTACTTGTAGGTTGATAGTCTGTCAAATTACATGTAATTTCATTAATGTTTGGTAGGCCATCAATGACCGTTAATTTAAAATCATTGCCAATATTAATGAAAGACCATTAAATTTGATAATATTTGATGAACTATACATTAATGAAATTTCATGAAAATTTATAGGCTATCAATTTATAAGTAAAATAACATATCTATAATTTTTTTATTTTTTTAATTTTTTTTGGATTTAAAAGTCCTACTCTATTATTGACAAAAAAAATAGTAACTGATTTGAATCCCATGCCCGATATAGATATACAGGTCGGAAACATTCATTAAACAGTAAATGAAAATGTTCACAAATAGTACAGAATGGATTCTTTGACCAAATTAAAGGGCTATTTTGATAATGACCTTTTAAATAAATATAAAAATTTACAGTTATATTTTATTTATTTATAGATTAATAGTGTTTTAAATTATATGCAAATTCATTATAGTTTGATAATCCATTAAAAACAATCAAATTGGAACCATTACAAATTGTATAAATTTTTGATAGTGTTTGATGAATTATCAAATGATAATGACATCGTGTGAAATTTAAAACACTATCAATATATAAGTAAAAGAACATATCTATAATATTTTCTACTTTGGGATTTTTTTATATTTATTTAAAAATTTATTTTCAAAATAACTCATTGTCTCCTCCCCTTATTGAAATGACAAAGAGAAGTCGCAGACTTTCAGTTGTGTTTCCATTAATTTCTTCTGAATTTTGCTATTTTTGGAGTCAAAATATTACCCCGCATCCCCGTAGGGGTAGGGGTGAAAAAAATATGTTGGAAAATACTCATCCCCACCTATATTTGTACCAGAAAGTACTGATTCAGATAATAAATGGTTGTATCCGGATAATTCCTGTGCAGTATGGACACTGGAATTTTAACATTACTGACATTCGGAACAAAAGGAGAATTCGTCATGTCTATTGCCCATTTTCTCAAAAAGACAAACACCGAAAGAGACATCTAAGAATTGAAAGGTTTTGTAGAATTTCTATCACACATTCCATCCTCCACTGTTAAATTCTTTTTCATGGAGGATTGAAAGGTCAGACCTTTAATGCCTAATTCAAGTTCTGTAAAAATTCGTTTTCAGAGAGATCCTTTTCACACTTCTAAAATTGATAAGAAAGTAGATTGTTTGAAACTTTGGAGCTGACTTTGTTCACAAGCTCTCTTTAATGTTTTATTTAATGAATTGAAAAGAATTGGAGAATGGACATCAGAAAAGGAATGAATCATTTTTTTTTTGCCTAAAATTTTAAGACTTCAATCCAGGCAAAGAGAACATGTCTACATAAAGTGAAACGAATTTATTACTCGATTTAGGCTTGTTCTTGGAAAAAGACCAAGCAATTATTTTGTTTCAGTCAATCACTGACTTTTTGCCAATCACCAAGCAATTATTTCGTCCTAAAACTAATAAATAGGATAAATATCTCTCCTGGCATCTCTTTCATAATTTTTACTCAGTATCTGTTTCGTTATCCTTCGTTGCACCTAAAATGAAAGTAAGTTATTCTTTGGCGAATTCCAAGTCTTTAGTTCTCTATTAACAAACATTTATTCGGAAAATACTTTTATCTGATAATTGCAAATTTTCTTCAGTACTATTACTAACTTTCGGTTCTGCAAAATAAATATATAGAAGATTTAGGTTCTAAAGAAAAATATTTCTAAAGAAGTATTACCAGTAAAATAACTTGTACGAAAAATATATAAAAAATGACCTACTAATAATTCATTAAGACAATTTCCTCCTATACATGTAAAAATTGTAAATACTTTGGGTGTGTTTGGATGGTGAAATGATTAGTGTAAGAATAGCACTATTTTGGTTAGTGATATTTCGGGAAATGTGAGAAGAGTGCTAATTTTTACTATTCTGGATTAGTAAAATGTTATTTGGATAGAAATATGAGAAGTGGAGAGAATAGTTAAATAATTAATTATTTTTTAGTATTTTATTTAATACTACTCCATACTAATATAAAAGAAAAAATATTTTTTTATTATTTTCACTACACTCATGGACGCTAATCCGCTAACCCAACGTTTTTATGGGTTAGCGGATTAGTACTGTTCTGCTGCTATTCTCGATTTCAATTTTGTATTTGAATGATTGCTAATCCAAGAACAGTACTGTTATTTCCAGAACAGTGTTATTCTACACCATCCAAACACACCTTTAAAAATAACAATTTTATATTAGTCAGAAATTTTATACTTAATTTCAACCTGAGCATGAACTTTCAACCAGGGAAACTATTTTCAATAATGAAAAAAAAACATGAGTCATAATTGCACTCCTTATTTGCATATAGTATTAAGTATATATAGTTATTTTCTTTTTAATTTTCTAGTTTCTAGCTAAAGTTCTGAAATATATAATTTTAGAAAGCATTTGTACATAATAGTTAATACTGTGCGTAATTTAATGTGTAAAAAAAAAGATCAGCCACGCAATAAAATTTGAAGAATCACGTGTTTATTATCCGTGTACAAAGTCAAAAGATGAAGAAGACAAATTACGATGAGTTACCGACTAACCGGGACCTTAAGCCGCTTTTTACCCACGGCCCCTCGCATGCCTGAAAATATATTCGACCTTTTTTTTTTTTTTGAATGGATCCTTTTTTTCCTCTTTTTTGGGCTTAGGCTGGATTCCAAAAGAACAACATTAATTAATAGTATTTTGATATATCATATTTGATCGTTGAACGCTCGTACTTAATATGAAAATTCTATCTATACATATATGTCAAAATGTAAACATCAAACTAGATATCATCCTCAAGGGTCGGGTTAAATTTTTTGAGGGTCGGGATTAACAGGCCTACGAGAGCGTTGGATAAGTGACGGGTTTGATAAGGGTTTTTAAAAGATTGGGCTCAAAGAAGGGTTTGATTTTTAAGAAGTAATTTTTTTCTTGAGAAACTCAACTCTTATCAAACTCTTCGGGCTCTAAAGGCTGGGATGAAAGCAGGATAAGGATCGGATAAAGGTCTACGGGTAAGGACATAGTATATATTTTCTTGCTGATTAAGTATTTTTTTTAATACTAATTTGTATTTTTATAAAAAAATTAAATTATATTTTTCTGTTTGAGCATTTTATTTCTATTTTTTTTTCGGATTTTAAGTGTAATTAATATACAAAATAAAATATTAATGAAAAAGTTTGAGAAGCGTCGGTTAAGGGCTGAAAAGTGTCAGGTTTGATAATGATCAGGTTAGAATGACTTATTTTTTAAATATCAATTTCGGTTCTTATCATTAAAAAGGATCGGATCAAACTTATGAGGATCAGATAAAGATCATATTTTTTAAAGAGTCGGCTGAATCGGGTTTAAGGACCGAGCCTATGTACTATGCCTACACCAAAGTATTAATAGTCAAAGTCTAAAAGGAAATGCTGTGTAGTTCAAAACCGATAATAATGAAGCTATCAATTATTTTTTCATAAATGAACTAACAACGTTGAAATAACTTGGGCGTCGTACATTTATATTAGAAATTGTGTCCGAAGAATGTTCACATTTCTCTCGCACGTGTATATCATTCTGCAAAGGACAAAAATAAAGAAAAATGATCCTTTTCCTCAATTAATTCGCAGCTATTTTTTTAGTTCCAAAACTAGTCCGTAGAAAAAGAAAACATTTTCTCGTTTTTTAGACAAAGATGAGATCTAAATCATATACAATTTTAAATATTTATGAAGAATTTTCATTGGAATTTTAATCTGCAATCTTTCACACACACAAAAAAGAATGTTGCTACTATTTTAGCTGTTGCAACTACTAACAAAATAAAAACTGATATGTATACACAAAATAGTGTAACTAATATAAGGGAGTTATATGAATAAATGATGGTAAGGTCCATCTTTAAACATCGTGTAAAATTTTTGATACAAAATACTTCAAATTAAGCAAAACTCTGCTCATGGTGGATCCACAAATCATCAAGCTAAATATATATGTTGGGTGGTTCAAAAAGAGTAAATCTAGCTCTTAAATTTTATTTTGTGTCTATGGGGTTTAAATTTATAACCTTTGGAGGTCATTCTAGTTAACTACTATTTGAACAATTAATCCATAACTTGTTGTTACTTGTTAACGAGTAAAATATATTTGAGATCTGAATTATAATATTATATATATATATATATATGAGTAAGACTAGCGTGCTCTTAGGAGCACGAAGTCCCTCTGTGATTCTAACTCAAAAAGTATATCAAATAATTTTTAAACTTTGATTTATCACTCTCATTAAATTTTTTATATTGAAATCTTATGGGGTTCAAAAATTTGAGGTGTTTCGAGTTTTCTAAGTCGCTCTTTTTAATTTTTGAAAATAATATACAAACATTGAATATTTTATTATTATTTTTAGAGTTGATTTTCAAAAATTGAAAAGAGTGACTTAGAAAACTCACCAAAAACCTATAATATTTCAATATGAAGAATTTAATGAGTGATAAATTAAAATTTAAAAATTAATATATTTTTTGAGATAGAATAGATTTTTATATATATATATATATATATATAATTTGATATATGTTTTGAGCTAAACTCACGGAGACCTTCTGTGAGCTTAAAAATACTGTAGATTTGCTATATATATATATATATTCTTTGTAGTATATTTTAAAAAATATCAAAAATTTACTTAAAAAACTCTTTTAAATAAAGATAAGAATCTAAACTCAAAAAACTATATAAACATACTTAATCTCTACTCCTGATTAAGTACGTAAGTTTTCTGATTCTGCAATGGTCTAGATTTTTTTGTTGAATTTTCAGAGTTAATATCAGTTATCATATTGAGTTATTCCTCAAATATTATTACTATCTCTATCATCATTTGTGTTGAAGTTATAATTTCCTCTCAATATTGATTGTCACACACAAAAAAACTGCATAATTTAGGAGTATAATTGCTCTAATTATTTTTTTTAGATTAATATTAATTATGAATTTTAACTTTTTGAAATTCTACTTGTCAGCTTTCATCTCAATTCTGCATTTATTTTACATTAATTATGTGTTAATGATTAGAATTTATATTAATTGCTATTTTTTTATATTTTAAAATGTATCACTCAATGTGTAAAGGATATTTTCATTTGTGACATTTTATATAAAAATATTGTTAATTTTATGAAATCAAAGATTGATTCTCATTTTACTTAGGAAACGTTTTTGACGGTCTTCGAAATTTGAGAAATTATTTGATGCGAAATGTTTGATTAATTGTAGCTGCTGGGTTACGCTTTGTCACGCAACAGTTCATTGATAACGCATTCTGTTGACGAGTGAATCATTTTCGAGATAAAGAACAGTTGTTGCTCTTCTTCTTTCTTTTTCAAGAGGTAGGCGAATAGTATGCTTATATTTCATAAAATAAATAAAAATTATTTTGTTGCATAAATAAACATGTACAGGGGTAGAACCGTAGAAGAAATAACAAAATAAAAGACTAATCTAATTATATAATTAAATGTGAAACATAGACAGCCATAAAAATATTGGTAAGAGCGTAAAGAAAATAACTTAATGAAATCTTTTTTCTTATCCATATCCATTAAGTTAACGATTTTTTTTTACTCATACTCATACTCAATAATTTAATGAAAATAAAACCGTACTCATACTCATCTTATCGGGTACAATATGGATTGAATAAATGATCAAACTGCTTTCATTGACAACCTTTTTTGTAGTGCAGCAGATGTAAGTCTTAGCAACTAGTGATTAGAATTGCATTACTTAATTAATTTGGAATCAAGTACATGCTTAGAGATAGTTTAACTGCAACATAATGAATTCTTGCACTTGCTCAATAAATGACCTACGATCAAACCAATTCCTATCCAACCCTCGATCAAACCAATTCCTATCAAACCTACGATCAAACCAATTCCTATCCAACCCTCGATCAAACCAATTCCTATCAAACCTACGATCAAACCAATTCCTATCCAACCCTCGATCAAACCAATTCCTATCAAACCTACGATCAAACCAATTCTATCCAACCCTCGATCAAACCAATTTATATCCAGTATCCAACTATTTACGAGTAACAATATAATTTATCAACAACCAAACCCAGCGGTGCCACTATATAATTTCTTTGGCGGTAGTAGTAGTACTACGTCGGCTGTAATTTAGCGATAATATTGATGATGAAGTAGTGTTGATCCAACGATAATGGAATTAAGTGATGATCGGGATGAAAGCAAGATGATGGCGGTCAGTATTATTCAAATGAAGAAGAAACGGAGAGGATTACACGACCACTCGGATTTTTCGATCGATGAATCGAAGATGAGGAAATTCGAGAGATGCGATACCACATTGTTAGTTACGGGATGAACCGAGAGACACCATCCCGTAGAAGCGTTAAATAATTTTGAGATGTTTGACCGTTTAGGCGCGAATGAATATCTTTTAGGACTCGATGATGAGTTAATTTGAAAATAGAATATTTGATTCTAAATCGGCTTTAAAGTGGGTAATTTGTGATTGGAGTGTTAGGAAAAACGTTCAATGTTGGGTACAAGAAAGTTGTAAAACACGACTTATTATGAAATGCAAAGAAGATAGTTGTCCTTGGAGATTATACGCTAGACCTGAAGAGGGCTCGACCACATGGAGGATCATCACAAATAAAAACCCCCACAGCGTAGAAGACCACCGGGAGACCGCAAACACTTACAACTCACATCTAATTTGATTGCAGGATGTGTTCGACAACATTTAAAGAAGGATCTCTCTCTAACAGTTCAACAAATCGGTATGATTATAGAAACAAAATATCCCGGTGTGGCACCGACATACGGTAAACTTTGGCGTGGCGAGAAAGAGCAATTGAACAATTATTTGGCACTTGGGAAGGATCATATACATTGCTTCCACGAGATATTGGAGGCGATTGCTCGGACTACTCCGGTACAAAATTTAAATTATTGACGTGTGATACTTCGGATAATAATGTAAAAATGTTTAAATCCATAGTTTGGGCTTATGGACCGTGCATTGCGAGCGTTTAAACATTTAAGACCCGTTATAACTATTGATTATTTGGATTCTTATCGGGTCGTTATAAGGGTAGATTATTGATGGCGTGTGGATACGATGCGAGAGAATAAAATCATTCCTCTAGCATTTGGAATCGTGGATGCAGAAAATGTGGACAATTGGGGTTGGTTCATGCGATGGGTCCGTAATGAAGTGATCCAATGTAATATGAAAATATGTGTTATATCCGACCGTCATAGGGGAATAAAGGGAGTTTTTGAGCGCGACCGCATTTGGGATGGTCGTACAACATGGAGAGCGGTACACCGGTATTGCATGCAACACGTCGCAGAGAATTTATATAAGGAAGCGGAAAAAGCTGGAAAGAAAGAAGATAATCTCGAGAGATGATTTCCGAAGAAGACTAGCGAACAAAAAGAAACCGCGTCGTTTCGTAGAAAGATGGCGAATTTTGAGGAAATCAAATAGAAAAGCTTATGATTTTTTAAAAAAAGTCGGCGAGAAGATTAGAAAATGATGATAAAGAACCTCCTAATTTTGCTTCGTGGGCACAAACGTATGATGGAGGACATCGATGGGGTATAATGACCAACAATGGTTAAGAAGCTACGAATAGCGTCTTCGAGTTGAACGAACTTTACCGGTTGCATGACAATTGTGGAGGGGACATGGTATAAATGTGCTAAATGGTTCGATAAGAGGGAAATGGAAGCAATGAACTCGCATAGAGCATGCAAGCAATGGCCAAAAAAAATTGATGACATCTTGGCAAAACGTGACGACAAAGCGAGGTTCGTGTTGATATTATTTTACTATATTTTACAAAATTTTTAACATATCGTGATATCTTTTGTATTTGTTTCAATAATTACGGCTCGTATGAACGTAATTCCACTCGGAGCGCTCGAGGAGAATATGAGGTTCATGTGCTTGGTGAGAGGATCGAGAGTGGAGGGTATGGACCGTTCAAGTACACTTGTTATAATTTCGAGTGAGCACGCACTCGAGATGACCCACAATTGCGGGAACCGCACTTTGCACGTGTGATTGTCAAAAACCTCAAGTCGGCGGGATACCACTGCTCTCACGTAATTCTTTGTATGCCAACATAGAAACTTTGATGTGTACGGTTTCATAGATGAGCGATACAATACATACTCACCTATCGAATACTTGGTCGGACAATTTCATTGTTACGGTGATCAACAAGTTTGGCCGCCATATCTTGGAGAAACTATAATACCGAGATAAAGAATTGATAAAAATTGGTCTGGCGTGCGAAGGTTAGACGTCGAATGGTAATGGATGGATGAGATGGAGGGCAGGATACGGAGTCGAGGTAGAACGAGAAATATACGATCTTACGAAGGTGGGTCATATCGAAGAGATGAAATGAGCGTGACCCACTTCCAATGGATACATTACAATCGGGACGGCATAGGAGTAGGGCTTCAAGTCCCACAACAACAAGCAGAAGAACCCAAACTTCTCGAAATACTTTGCAATCGGCCGAGACACTCAACTAGTTATGATCCAAGAGATAACAACAGAATAACTCAACCGGGCGAGATGCCTTACAATCGACGAGACACTCAACTAGTTATGATCCAAGAGATAACAACAGAATAACTCAAACTTCTCGAGATGCCTTGCAATCAACGAGATTCTCAACTGGTCATGATCAAGAAAGACAAGCTGTCAATGCTTCAACTAGGGGTGCTAGAGGAAATAATTTTGGAGGTAGAATCTTAAATTTTTTCACACGGAGGAAAAAAAAATGATGTATGTTTTTTTTTGCGTACTATATGTGTGTATTTAAGCAAGGTTATGTTCTATTTAAGCAGAAAATATAACAAAGAAAGTCCATAATAAATAATACAACAATAAAAAAATAACATAGAAAGTCCATAATAAAATAATACAAAAAATACAATATCCATAATAAAAAAACAACATATAAAAAACAACATATAAACTACTCCTGACGACGCCTAACATATTGACGTGCTCTCGGACGTGTCTGTAAAAATAAAGACGGTATATCAGTGAGCTGTTTTTTTTTAAACAATTAATATTGACTAAGTTGTAGAACAAACAACTAACCACGCTAGGTGTATATCGAGGAGGTGGATGAACGTCACGCTGCTCCCGACCATGAGCAAGTGGAGTGAAATCTCGTGTCCGTGCGAGTCTCTGCGACATCATCCTGGATATGCGATGACTCTCCAGGAGCCGGAAGGATAACCATCCGGGTGGATCATAATCTTGGCCGTACATCTTGCGGATCCCATTCTTTGGTCGTCTTGCGGTACATGATCCATCGGTATCTGCTGAGTCCGTGAGAAATGCCGAGTGCCGAATGGATCGAGAAGCGTGCGCCGATGGATCGGGAATCTCGACAGACAACCTAGCAATAACTTCATTCCAATCGTAGTTCTCGAGCATACATTAATACGAGTTTAAATCATTTAAATTATGCTATTAATACGGTTCAAATCATTGAAATCAAGGTATACGTACTTACGTTGTCGAAGAGACGTGAAGTCGCGATCTCATAGGGGAAATGCGGTGGATGAGTAGTGGATGGAGTCGGTGCGGATCTCGGTATCACCCGTCGAATCCGGAATAGCATCAATATCCGTGGGTAATCCCCGCATTGTAAGAAGCTCGTCCATCTTATGAGGCATGCTCGCATCCTCAAAATGCTTACAATCGGCGAGCGAAATCTTGCCAAACCGTCTCCATCCCCAGTGACCGCCCATCGGACCGCCTTGATGCACTCTTTGTAACTCTAGCGATACATGTTATACAATGATTACATACATATATTACTTATTACCGAATAGTGCATATAGATATATAAATTTTATAAATTTTAATATACCGTGCGCTCAATACGCGTGAGGTACGTGAGGAATGTAGCCGATGTCGGGGATCTCATTGCTTGAAGGTATAGGAGGTACGACATCACTCGGATCAAGTGGAGCGCTAGCGGCCCCATATAAATCAAACCACCGTCGATACCTCCTATAGTCCTCCGCATCCCACTCTTCTTCATCGGGTCTCGTGGAGGAAGCTCATTCCATATATCTACATACGCCTTTGATGATGTTGTCTCCAGTTCATATTTTTTTTTCTTGAATCCAAGCCTTAGAGATAATTTCGATGCTCCTCCACAAATGCCTGTAAAATTAGTTAGTATAATTGTGCAAATAGTTAGTATAAGAAATAATACATATAAAAATTATAAATGGTAGAATACCTCGGGAAGTGGAGCGCGGTGCGATCGACCGAAGTAAGCGAGCGTAATCGTCGCTCACACTCCGATCCGGATAGTACCACTCTACTATCGGAAAGTAAATAAGTGGAAGCCGACAAGTATACGAGTCAATAGAATCGTCTACGCATGTCGGCAATAAGTGACGAACCGACTCGTACGGCCTCCAATTGACATGCGTGTCCGACAGCATAATCAGGTGATCCCTCACGTACTTCACACCGACGTGTGACGGATTGAGATATCTTGTTCTTATCAAGCGTCCATTTCCTATTATCAGTTCAAATTATAATTAGTGATTACACATATTTTTTCATCGATTGATTGATTATTTTTAAATTAAATTATTACCTGCCAAAAGGCGCACAACTATCACGGTCCGGTGTACCCCAGTCAGTGAAAATGAATGCATTTGACGCAGGTAATGGACGAGCTGGGGGCAAACGCGTCCAGCTCCACAACAACAACAAAAGCCACGGACCACCAATACTCCTCGTCAGTCCTTGGCATGCCGCATCAAGACGCCGATACAAATAACCAAGTGCCGCGCCGCCCAATTTCTTCTTCTACCGAATTATAAATCTTCTCAGTAAATTAAATATTAGTAATAAAATTATTTAATTATGAAACATAAATTATTTTAAATTCCTTAAAATACTTACCGTCAAAATCGGCGGAAAAGAAACGCCAGAGTGAGTCTCCATTGTTGTCGGGGAACATGATAGACCCCGCCAACTCCAAAGCAAAACCGATCGCATATTGATTAAGACCACGATGATCGTACGCCTCACGGAGCGTGATCAAAGTGGGACCGTAACTCTCGTAGGGAAATAGAACGTCCGCAAAATTTTACATTTAGCTTAATCACAATTTTGTGAACGAAAAAAAATTTAAATTTTTGTACGGTTTAATAAATTACCTCCCATCTTTGCACGAATCGATATATCATCCCGCCCAAATAAGCGACGGATGTATCTGAAAAATCTCCATCGAGTATATCCAATCATGAAGCTCACCAATGGTGGATAAACCCCACAGACATGCGACGTCCTAAAAAAAATTATATTACTATACCATCTTTTTAATTTTGTAATTAAATTAATAATATTTTATTATTTACCTCTAGAGTCACGGTCATCTCGCCAAAAGTGAAGTGAAATGTATGAGTTTCTGGCCTCCAAAACTCTATCAACGCGCTCAATAAACCCGTATCAATCTTTAAGTTACGGGCTTCCGCTTCTTGGACATAAATCTCACGCAATCTGGCGAGATGAAGAAATCCCATAACTCGCAACCTACTCTGAATGTGCGAGATGTATGGTATCGTCGGACGGTGAGTGCGGAAACGAATGATATTGTTCTCTCTCTGTAATTTTCATTTCATAATTAGCTTCTCATATATATGTATTTTATTATTATTTTTAAGAATATAATGTACCTCTGCGTGACTATAATGTGTCCGATGTTTGTCTTCAGGGAGATAAATTATGATATTGTCATTTCGTTGCTCGCCTGCCATTATCTAGTAAAAAAATTCATTTCATAATTAATTTATAATTATTGTACTTCATTTTTAATCTATCTATCATATAATTAAATAATCAATAAATTAAATTAAATTCTATCTACACAATTAAATTAAATTCTAATTAATCTATATAATTAAATTAAATTATAATTAATCTACACAATTAAATTAAATTAAATTATAATTAATCTACACAATTAAATTAATTTAAATTATAATTAATCTACATAATTAAATAAACAATAAATTCTACAATAAATTCTACAATTAATCTACACAATTAAATTAAATTATAATTAATCTATATAATTAAATTAAATTATAATTAATCTACACAATTAAATTAAATTAAATTATAATTTATCTACATAATTAAATTAAGTTATAAATAATGTACACAATTAAATTAAATTAAATTATAATTAATCTACATAATTAAATTAAATTATAATTAATCTACATAATTAAATTAAGTTATAATTAATCTACACAATTAAATTAAATTACAATTAATCTACACAATTAAATTAAATTATAATTAATCTATATAATTAAATTAAATTATAATTAATCTACACAATTAAATTAAATTAAATTATAATTAATCTACATAATTAAATTAAGTTATAAATAATGTACACAATTAAATTAAATTAAATTATAATTAATCTACATAATTAAATTAAATTATAATTAATCTACATAATTAAATTAAGTTATAATTAATCTACACAATTAAATTAAATTACAATTAATCTACACAATTAAATTAAATTAAATTATAATTAATCTATATAATTAAATTAAATTATAATTAATCTACACAATTAAATTAAATTAAATTATAATTAATCTACATAATTTCACGTTTAAATTATAATTAATCTACATAATTAGATTAAATTATAATTAATCTACACAATTAAATTAAATTATAATAATCTACATAATTAAAATAAATTACAATTAATCTACACAATTAAATTAAATTTTAAATAATCTATACAATTAAAAATTACCTTTAATTGCAAAATCCACAGAAATGCTAGCGTGCGTTTTTTTCCTCCGGTTCTCTTCCTCTCTTTCTCTCTTCCTCTCTCTTCC
The DNA here is from genome assembly GCA_037127355.1 of Schoenoplectus tabernaemontani. Classification (NCBI taxonomy): domain Eukaryota; kingdom Viridiplantae; phylum Streptophyta; class Magnoliopsida; order Poales; family Cyperaceae; genus Schoenoplectus; species Schoenoplectus tabernaemontani. The sequence continues at coordinate 17,130,469 of CM073756.1, forward strand.
TCTCTTTCTCTTTCTTTCTCTCTTCCTCTCTCTTCCTCTCTCTTCCTTTCTTCCTCTCTCTTCCTCTCTTTCTCTCTTTCTCTCTTCCTCTCTCTTTTCGTTTCTCTCTTTCTCTCTCCTGTCAACAACGCGCAGATGCGCTGCGCGGTGAAATATATACGGGTGAAACGCGCGCACGCGGTGGCGCGTTTCCTATTAATAGGAAACGCGCCCGGCGTGGCGCGTTTCACCCGCTTTGATAATGGCGTGGCGCGTTACGATTCGTATTTTTAAACTTCCACCGTTATCACTCTTATATTTAATAATATTAATTTAATAATTATTATTTATAATAAAAACTGTCAATAATGATAAGAAGCGTTAATTAGCACTCAAAAATGACAAGTTGCAGAAAACACGTCATAAATTAATGTGCCTTAAAGCGCCTCAGAAATCAGAATTGTTTTCAAATTTCGAGGCACATCAGTTTGATTGATTTATGACCACTTAATTTGTATTATTTTTAAATATTTGATGATACTTAATCAGATTGAACCAGATCCAGTTTTGATCCATTTAATTTTACATTTCAGATTTCATGTTGTCCGCAGCCCAATTTGGTTAGATTTCAGATTGTTCAGCTCTAAATTGACATAGATCTCAAATTTATCTCAAGACGAGTTGTATTAATTGAAATTGAATCAGTTCAATATTGTCTCAAATTAGTAAAATATAATTAGGATTACCTAAAATTTTTCATATGTTAAACTAAGTTATGAAAAACACCAGATTGTTAGAATTTGCATCACCTTAATTAGATTTTATATTGTCTCGGATTTAGTTCCGAATAAATTATTATTAGTTTGATACTTCAAAATTATCAAATTAAATGGATCCAAATTAATTTGAACATAATTTGTAGGTTTTACATTTAATTCTTGTGATTCGACTAATTAATATACAGTTAAATTTAATCGCTTAAAGAGTTGCCTTATTTGAATTAGTCTTGTTATTAAAAAAAGAATTAGTCTTGTTCAAGTGCTCAATCATAAAAAGCTATAGTTAAAGAATAATCAGAAATTTTGATTTCTTTTTTGTCATTTTCCATTTGTGGAAATTACTGATTGGTGCACCAAAAATGCCACGTATATATTAGATCTTTGGAGCAGTACATGCATATGAAGTGTGGTATCGGTTTTAAGCAAACCTAACCTAGCTAATTTTTTTTTCTGAAACAATTATCTTAATAATTTTATTCGATCATGTTCACTTAACTAAGCTAATTTGTCCAGTTAAAACACCTTTCTACTTAAGAATTTTTTTTTTTTGGAAATTTTCGATAAATGCATTGTCCCAACTGCTTAATTTTTTTTTCTTTTTCTTTTTTCCGATAAAAACAGCTTCAGCTGTTTGTTTCCATTTCGAAACATCAAAGTATCAAGTCATACATCACAAATAACAATCTACAAAATACAAAACATAAACCCCTCTACTAACAACCTAAATCAACAGAGTGCACCCACAGAAACATATTAAGAGAAATACCATTTAACAGCACAAAAAGTCAGACTGATAATAAAACGATAACACTAGTGATTAAGGCAGATGTATGCCCTGAACAGTACAACGACTCTAAATAACTTGTCAAACTTGTATAAAGTGTAAATTGAAATAAAAATATTAAAACAAAAAGATCTAAATGGATAAATTATAATAAATTGATAGTAAATTATAATAAATAAATAATTATTAAAAGTATCAATGAAAATATTAAATAATGAAAAATAATAATATGAAATAATATTTTAATATTAAATAAAATTTAAATATTACTAACTAAAAAAAATAATTAATAATAAAAAACAATAAATATTAGAATCAAACAAAAATAATATTCATTATTTGGTTTACTTTTTCCATCAATATTTTTAAGTTACAATCCAAATAACATTTTACTAACCCGAACATTAAAAATTTACCTTTATTCTCATATTTTCTGAGAAATCACTAACCCCATACTATTCTCAATCACTAACCCAAAAAGCATCATTCTTGCACTAATCCTTCCACCATCGTTTGGATGGCACGAGAGCAATAAAATAGTTGTTCTCATAATATGATAGCAATGGTGCAACTAAATGTAAATTTGCTATTATGAAACAGTGAGAATAGCTATTATTTTGTAATTCTGAGAGGGAGATAAAATAACTTTTTTTTTTACTTTTCGTTATTAGTCCAAACAAACAATCCAAACAACATTAGACCATTCGAAATAGTATCATCTTTTTACTATTCTCGCACTAACCGAAAGATCGCTATTTTTTCATTATCCTCATTTGTTATTCTCATTTTATCTATTATTATGCTATTCTTAATGATTAGCTAGCTCTACCACTCAAGCTACAAAAATAAATTGAAGGACTTTTTCTATTCTTTTCTATTAATTAATTTTATTACATATATATCTTAATTCTTAACTTGGATTGATTTGTTTTGAATTGTTCTAATTAAGTTAATCTCTCGTATTTTCCATCAAAAGCCGGATATTATTATTTGTGTTGGCAAAAGAATAAAATCTTATACGAACACGTTGAGCAGACTCATGATCAACCACTAGGGAGGAAAGGAAGGAGTGCAACAAGAGTTTGGATTCCCTCCTAAATTCCTCAAAAATCGGTAAAATTAAATAATTTTAATAATAAAAATTTAGATTTTTGATGTCTCGATCCTCTCTCCCTAATCCTCCAATGACTCCATCGGTTCTCTTCCAGTCTTTGTCCTCCCATTTTAATTCCGCCCTCAAGTCAACAACTGCATGAAACAATTGCCAACCTCCACAAAAAGAATAGTAGTACACCTTTGTAAAAGTAAAACAAAGACGTGCTCATGATTAATTGGTCAAAATTGTACAACGATTGCTAAATAAAATACGTGCTAAGCAACAAAACGCCTGCTTAATTAATCAAACAAAAATTAAGGGGAAAACACGTCGTCTAAAAGGTATTTTGTTGACTCAGATCATTGATTATGATATTTTGGATCCTTCTTCATTATGATTTAATTCTGTACGTAAATTTCTTCGATTTAATTATATGCTGTGTATTTTGTCATACAAAAATAACAGATTTTAGTAATAATATGTTTTATTAAATTAATATTATTAAAAATAAGAGTGAGAAACATAAAATTTCAAATATACGAATGGCGCGCCCATCGCCAGTGCGTATTTGTTTGAATTTATGAAACGCGCCCGTCGGCGCGTTTCCTTTTTTTTTTTTTTACGAAACGCGCCACGCGCCATGGGCGCGTTTTTTTTTTTTTTTTTTTTTTTTTTTTTTTTTTTTTTTGAAACGCGCACGGGCAAGGGCGCGTTTCCTTCTTATATATACAAAACGCACGCAGTGCGCAAGTGAGATGGAGCATTTCATTATTTTTTTGAAACGCGCCACGCGCGCAAGCGTTTAAATCGCGCCAATCGACAAAGTACGCCATTCGTATATTTGAAATTTTACGGTTTTCAGTCTTATTTTTAACAATATTAATTTAATAATACTTATTAATAATAAAAACTGCAAAAATAATACTGTCTGCAATTCGAGATATCTTGATAAGCATCTTGTCGATCAGTATCGATCTTGTTGAAAACGCGCACATGCTTATTATATTGTAAAGCATAAAACAAAGTCCCCTGCACTATAATTTTTTTTAATTCTGTTCGATTCTACTATAATATTTTTTATCGTAAAATTGAGAAGAGAATGGTGCGATGGTATAATATATATTGCACTATAATATGCGTTTTTTTTTTAATTATTGGATTGAATAAGGGTCATTTTTTAATCAAATTGGATGGATGTTGTCCCACCAATCATAGTCACGCAACCAGCAAGCATAAATTATATTTCTTGTATTCGGAGGAATGTAATTCGATATATATATATATATATATATATATATATATATATATATATATATATATATATATATATATATATGTGAAATATTTACATCTAAACTAATATGTAAACGCGTCAAAAAAATATTTTAAAGTCTTAAAAATTTTAATTTATATATTTTTTATTAAATTTATCATAAGAAAACCTTATAAGATACAAAAAAAAATTAGAGTGTTTTGAGTTTTTTAAACTTTTTTTTGAATTTTTTTAAAAAAAATAGCTCTAAAAATAATAATAAGTATTCAATGTTTGTGTTGTTTGTTCAAAAATTCAAAAGAGTGACTTAAAAAACTCAAAGCACTCTAAATTTGTGTATCTCACAAGGTTTTCATATGAAGAATTTAATGAAAACTATAAATTAAAATTTTTGAGATTTTAAAATATTTTTTTTGATGCGTTTGTATATCAATTGAAATACAAACGTTTTCACAATAGTCTATCTCTCTCTTTCTATATATATGTATATATAGAGAGAGAATAAAAATACCGTGAGCTTAAGCTCACGGAGGCCTTCCGTGAGCTTAACTCAAAAAATAAATCAAATCATCTCCAAATTTTAATTTATCATACTTATTAAATTATTTATATGAAAATCTTGTGGGATGCAAAAATTTGGAGTGTTTTGAGATTTTTAACCCACCGTTTTTAATGTTATAAAATAATGTTTAAATGTTAAATATATTATTATTATTATTAGAGATGATATTCAAAAATTAAAAACCACGACATAAAAAACTCAAAACGCTCCAAATTTTTTCATCTCATGAGATTTTCATATAAAGAATTTAATGAGAATGATAAATTAAAATTTGGAGATGATTTGATTTATTTTTTGAGTTGAACTCACGGAAGGCCTCCGTGAGCTTAAGCTTACGGTATCTTTACTCTCTCTCTCTCTATATATATATATATTCATATAAAGAATTTAATGAGAATGATAAATTAAAATTTCGAGATGATTTAATATATTTTTTGAGTTAAGCTCACGGAAGGCCTCCGTGAGCTTAAGCTCACGCTATCTCCACTCTATATATATATATATATATATATATGGGCAGTCTCCATTTCTGCCCAAGCATCTCGATGATATGGATTTTTTTTAGAGATAGATGTGTGTTACATCTTATAGAGATTTAAATTGATAAATATTTGATAAGTCATCAATAAAATAAAGATAACCATAATTAACAAAAATCTGCACTGGTAAATACTGATGACATGACATCAATGTATCCATATACCAAAATTTGTACTAATAAAGATTTGGCAAGTCATCAATAAAATAAAAATAAATCATGGTTAATAATATAATAATATTTATTTATCAATGGTGTATATTTTTTAAGTACAAGTATTCATTAACTAATAAAGTGAAAAAAATCTATAATATAGTGAATTCATTCATTACATCAGTAGTCAACAATGACCATTAGTTAAATTAAGTACTGTATCAACAGTAATCAATTAATTCTCAAATTATTCTCATCATTAAATAACTATAAAAAATAATGTTAAGCATAGCTAAAATAATAAAATAATCTTTGCAATTGAGTACTTAATGAATATAAAACTAAAATGAAGTGGTGAAGAATTATAAAAAATAAATATCTGATGATATTTTTATCTCAAAATTAATAAGGATATATATAATAAAGAATTAAAATATTTTTTCTATAATAATTAAATTTTACTATCAACACATCCATGAGACCATGAACGGAGGCAAAACTTGAGAAATTTTATATTTATTCATGTAATACAGAGCACGTTTGTACGAAGTTTGGTACCGTCTTCTGCTGACATGAAAATGACATGACGCAAAAGGTAGAATGATGCTTTCTTAAGCTTATCTTACCTAGCTAGATATTTTTCACGTTATTGGTTCCTCACTTCACTCGTCTTCCCGTATATTATTTAAGTTCTCTTATTTTCTTATTTTCTATTTCTGAGGGCGGAGAGGTTGGGGCGGTGATTTGGTTAATTGGTAGGGCTATTTAAAGTCTAATATTTTGACTTGCATCCTCTGCTGAGTCATCCTCTCTCTTTCGTCGCAGTTAAAACATTTGAAACTATTGGCTTGCATGAATGGAAGAGAGCACACAGGACTCTTTCAAATACTATCAATTATAGAAGAAAAAAAAAAGACAGCAAAACACCCAGAGTCCCAGACTAGAGGCTACCTAGAGGCTAGAGCTAGGTTTTACTTTATTGGTTCCAAGGATATGCTTGAAAATTAAAGGGACAATGTCATGTTTCATAGTTTTCCTTGGAATTTTTGACTAATGAGTGAGTCTCAAATTTATAATCCGAACAAGCAACTTATGATAATTATCTCTAACAGTTAATTTATAAATGTATACTCGCGCGTATACCTGTAACATAATATTTAATATGAACTTTTAAATTATTCACGAAAGGTTAACAATAAAAATAATATTTTTTTATTAAAGATGGAGTTTAAGCTACTCATATGTTAATTATTCATAAAAGACTCATTCAGATTTCTAACATATAATTTTCTACACAGAAAATATTATCTTTGTCACTAGATCAAACACTAAATAACTTTGACTACACTTCATTAAATATCAGTAATATATAATATGTTTGCTATTTTATTTTGATATGATTTTATATTTTTATCTTTGAAAGAAAGAATCCTATATAGTTACTCAAACACGTTGTTTCTTATGATGTGTATAGGAACTTGTTAAAACTTCAATTAAAACGTAGATATTTGCTTCATGTAATCATGTTGCGCATGTTCTTACCAACTTTAGTTTCATATCTTGAAAAACCTTTTGTTTGATCATGTGATATCATTATGTTTTATGTAGAACATTATTTCTTGCCCAAATTGCCAAGTCTATGTACATAACTATTGGAGTTCCATATTGTTATGTTGTGTACTGTATTATTTTCTTATCTATATGGTTCGGTGATTTAGATGAAAATTCTATTAAAAAAAATATATTGTTTGTGAATAAAATGTATGATTGTATTTAAAGGTGCTATTTTTTTTTAAAAAAAAATTCTCCGATTTCTATAGTGTATATATGTCTAACTTACAGCATCTTAGTTGCACAGATTCAGATATATTTTTTTGGATACGTAATATGATGGCCATTAATGTATTTTCTGCATCACCAATACATATATTATGGTCCAGCATATAATGAAGGATCTTATACTTTTTGATTTAATTATTTTTCAATATTTTTTATATTACATAACGTCTAATAGTTAAAACTTTCTTAAAGAATATCACTTAGTCTTATTTGTGTGTAACGCATCTACAACAGTATATATTTTTTATTAGAACTCAAGACGAGCTTTTTATATGATATGGCACTCCTTTCTATGATTTTATGATTTTTCATCAGATATGTGATCTTAAAAATTATAATTGTTTTGAGTCGATCAGTGAACTTATTGTTTTGCGACTGACCCTACTGTATTAATTATTTGGCGGTCTGTGCCAACTACCAACAGAATTCGCATCCTCTGTGAGCTTTTTTATACGGTTTTCTCTTTTGAATCTTTCAATCAGATCAACGCTCCTAATTTAATAATAATAAATATGTATACATTAAAAGTTTATATTTACATTTACTTCAGATTAAATCGAACTATTCAGATTATTCTGTAAAGCTCTCTACATAGAAAAAATCCACAGAGAATTCACTCCCAGTAGCAACATGGGTTAGGAGAAATTTCTTTTTTTTTTTTGTTCTTATTTCTGTATAATGTACTACTTTTCATTATGAGAATTTAGCATTTATATACAAAAAAATCTGTCCTGCAAATTATGCACTAATTTCTAATGTGAAAAAAATAGAAATTAATTTCGTACACAGCTTCTTTGTATTCTATCTTTCCCTTCCAAAATTTCACTTTCCTATTAATTTCTTTCTGTTGGCTAAAAGAAAATAAGAAAATCATTATCTTTCTATTAATTTTTTTTTGAAAGAAATAAGAAAACTACTCTTATGCTATTGACATTTTTTGTCAAAGAAAACCACTCTTATGTTTTTATGATTTATTTTTTGTTAAAAAAAAGAAAACAAAAAAAATATTGTGTTCATATTATTTTTTCTAAAAGAAAATAAGAAATATCACTATTTTTTTTGACATGACTAATAGTCTCTCGAAGCAAATCCCTTAAGAAAATTTCTCTACCTATTTTTTTATTTTTGACCAAAAAATACACCATCTGTAACTAATTTTCCATTTTTAACAAAAAAAAAATACGTCCATCTATATAAGTGAGTCAGTTAAATAAGTCAAATATTATATACGTGAGTCAGGTACTTATATAAGTGAGCCAAGTATTTAAATATATGATTCAGATATATGATTTAGGTATTTAGATATGAGACTCAAGTATTTAGATATGAGATTCAGGTATTTAGATATGTGATTTAAGTATTTAGATATGTGACTCAGTTATGTAGTAAAAAAATAGCAAGAGAGAGAAAAATAGTCTCAGAAAATAAAGTCACACGAGAGAAACTGACAAACATCACATGAATTGTACGAAAAAACGTGTGTGACATATAAAAAGAGAAGAAAATCATTGAAAAATAAAAAAAGACTTGAGTATTATATATATTTCTCAGATATTTAGTTATGTTAACTAACTATTTATATAGATAACATAAGTATTTAGATAGATGTACTGAGTATTTAGATAGGTGAACCATGTGTTTAGATAAGTGAACTAGATATTTAGATAAGTGAATTCGGTATTTACATAGGCGAATCAGGTATTTGGATGGGCGGATCAGGTATTTAGATAGGTGATCCAAGTATTTAGATAGATGAACTAGGTATTTAGATAAATAAATAATGTATTTAGACAAAAATGCTAAACATCACAAATGAATCAGGTATTTAGATAAATGAACTATGTATTTAGATAGATGAGACAAATATTTAGATAGGTGAATCAGATATTTAAATAAAAAAAATAATATCACATGAGTTGTACGACAAAATGCAAGTGACAGATGAGAAAGAAAAAAAACCTAAGAAAAATAAAAATGACTTGGGTAATAATTTATATGTCTCATGTATTTAGATAGTTAAGCTAGGTTTTAAATAAGTGAACCATGTATTTAAATAAACGAGCTGAGTATTTAAATAGGAAAAATGATAATATCACATAGGTTGTACAGAAATTCGTGTTGTACAGAAAGTCGCATTGTACGAGAAAATGCATGGGAGATTTTTTGGGGATGAAAGCTTTGGAGATAAAAAAATTACTAATTTTTTATATATGTATTTTTAGAAGAAGTACGAGAAAGTACGCAAATCCGTAAGAATTAAAAAAAATCAACAATTAATAATTACTATATTAAATTCAACACAGGTATATCCGATACAGGACTCGGTTTGTAAAAAGCACCCAAAATTAACCGATCTATATTTAGAGAGAGATGAATGTATTTAATCACTAACCCGATATGTAAATTTGAAATTTATACATTATCAAGGATCTTCCTGTAAAATTACATTAACTAAGTTCCATAAGTGCAGAAACACACACGATCAACTTTGTGAAACTTGCGTGACTTTTCCGAGCAGCGGATGAGAAACTAACTAATTACTCTCTTTTTTTTTCTCAAAAAATAAACTAATTAGTTGTTTGACACAGAAGACTACACGAATGAAAACACATCCTATCACCTTGTACATGATAACAAAATATCAAGACTAAAAGTCTTTTCAATAGGAATTTTTATTTTTATGTGTCATTATTTATTTTTTATTTTAATGTTAGAGAGATAGTTTTTAATTTAAAAATTTTAATCATAGTTTTTAATTTAGCAACTTAATTTTAATTGCCACGTCAGATTAGCAACTCGCATAATTTAGCATTGGAGATCATTTTTGCTAAATTTATTTATTTTCTTTTCTATTTTCACTAAATAATTTGGCATAAATAAAATCTAAATATAATTTTTATATTAAAGAATATTAACTATAATTAGTAACTTCTTTAATTAAATATGATATAACAGTAATAAAAAAAATTAGAATCAATTACTGCTTTGGACATGTTTTGAAGCGACGCCGACCTGTGAATGGGAAGGGCAATTTTCATTTTTTTTTTGAAAAATGGGAAGGGCAAATTCGCTCGAGGCCTTGAGGCTTGAGCCCACGCCTTCCGTGTCAAGCCACATGACATAGGTATCAGGCTGGAAGCGTATCCGCTGTCGCGCGGCACCGTGCAGCGCAGCACGGTGTCCGTTCGATCACTTCGAAATTCGAGTTAGTATTTTGAGATTCGAGTTAGCATGAATCTCAAAGTGATCGAACGGACACCGTGCTGCGCTGCACGGTGCCGCGCGGCAGCTGATCTGATTCCGTATCTATCAGGCTCCTTCGTTGCCTAGATTATCCTTACCAATGAAACGAGTCAATGAACTCATTATATGCATTCGTTCTTTATACCGTGTCCGTTACAGGTTTAGATGGAAAGCTTTTCTCATAAAATCAGAAATGTAAACCAAAGTTCATATTTATTTCCAAAAAATAGTAAACCAAATTTTATATTTTTTGGAATTTATTTGCTATTTTTTTTTCAAAAAATAGCAAATAAATTCCAAAAAATATAAAATTTGGTTTACTAATAAATTTTGATATGGAGATTAGATTGAGTGGTTTGGATCAATCATTTTTGACTTAAAATTAAAAATAGAGCGCAAAAAACACAACGCTTTTGTACTTTGCAAATCACCATAGCCTATATATATATATATCACTTATCCTTGTACAAAAAACCATTATGCCAGGTTCTCCCTTTTCTATTCCTTTTGATAAAAACATATTGTCTGACTATTTGTTCATTACTCACTAATTAAAAATTATTTATTGATAAAAACAATTTATAATTAATTTCGATTATATGCTATGGTTGAATGATAAATTTGAGAAATCTGTATCCTTTTCAGCAATCAACAGAATAATTCAATCCACTTGTCATATTGAGAAAACCAACAATATGACAAATAGTCTTATTGAGAAAATGATATTATTCTTATTGAGAAAACTAAAATATAGAATATGTGCGTTTACGCAATAATTGCGCGTTTCAATAATAGCTTGTGGAAAATTGATTATTTTTTTTTGAATACTACAACTTGCTCATTGTTTCGCTTCCATACTTTTTGACAATTTCAGATCTAAGTGTTGAAATATGTCTTGTAAGTTGTACCGGTCTAAGGAATTATTTTCGGAAGACTTGAAATGCATTCTTAACTTGAATTTTAGCCTACATAATAGTCCAACAGTACTTGAAAAATCAAGGGTTTAGAAAAACGGTGATAGGACATTAATTGCCATAAAACTTTTTCGTTCGTAAAATTAAGAAAGTCTCGATTTTTTATTAAATTCAGCCAAATTCGTAATCTAGATTGGTAGAAGTTTCAAACCAAATTGAATTATATATAATTTAATTAATTGTCAGAACTGTATATATAGCTAGGCTTCCAAAATGTTTGAGGCTCATGGGTCGCTCAATTTCAGCTTAATTTTTTAACAACTCGGCTCAAGTGCGGTTTGATTTTGTATCAGCTCGGCTCGAGTTCGAGTTCATTATATTGTTCAATGACCCGGCTTCATTCAACTCATAAATAGCTGCATATTAGTTATTTTAATATATTTAGTTATAAAATTAGTAAAATATAATATAATCCAAAAAATAGAAAAAACTTATTTATGCTATAGTTATATATGATAATGTGAAAATATTAGTTATTTTTTAAATTTCATTACAAAATTAATAAGTATTAGTTATTTCAGCTGTAATTATTGATGATTATATAAAAAAATATTATAAAAATTATAACAATTGAACTCCTCTGGAGTTTGACCTCAACTCGTGTTCGAGTTAGCTTGACTCATTTTTAGCTTAATTCGATTTAGCTTAGTTCAAATTAGTTTAAGTTTGATTTAATCTGCCTCGTTTGATGCTTGTGTTTAATATCTTATTAAAGTACATGAGTATCTTTCATTCTAGTTAAATGGTTTAATATTCCATGAATTCTCTGCACATATATATAACATCACATCATTACTAAAAAGTACTAAAATATAATTATATATTGATAGATTTGGAATGTCTTTGCAAAAAGTCATAAAACTTAGAGCAAATTATATTACAAGAGCCCTCAAAGTATATACTATTGGTGACTCATTTTATGTCCGATGATATATCATTTTATTGCAAATTAAAAATAAATTGTCTTTTGAAATTTAGATAAATAATAGAACTAGTATTTTGTCCATATATTGCTACGGTGATGTCTTTTAAAAATATAAAAATTTATATTTTCATGTGAAAAGAAAGGAAATAAAAATAAATATAATTTAGTAATTAATATTAATTTTAATCATGAATACATAATTAATATAAAATAAATATAGGATTAAGAGAAAAATTAACATTCAAAATTTAAGGAAAGTTAAAATTCATAATTAATGAAAATATAAAAAAAAGGAAACATAGAGATAGTAACATTATTTGATGAATAACTCAATTCGATAACTAATATTAGCTCTAAAAGTTCAACAAAAAATTTGGACCGTCGCTGAATTAGGACTCTTACGTGGTTAATAAGGAGTAGAGATAATATGAAAATTTTAACTTGCAAAAATGGAGTCATACATGTACGACTTTAATTTCGTTCTTTTTATATACAACTAGGGTCGTCTTTCGGTTTTTCCTTAAAATAATAATAATAATAATAATAATAATAATAATAATAATAATAAATAGTATAAATTAATATCTAATAATTTATAAATAATAACATAAAAAGGTTAGATTATTTTAAGTATTCAACTATTCTTTAAATATATTATACTCATCTATTTTAAATTAAGAGTGTGAATGATTATATATTAACCACTAAATCATGGAAGACAAAAAAATTAAATAAAATTGATGATAAAAAATATTGATGATTCAACTAGAAAGCTTAGAGGGTTAGTGTATTATGAATTAATTGGATGCACTACTTTTGGTCCGCTGAATTTTGATGTTTATCCATATATATGTAATCACTCCCGCTAGTTTTTTCATTCAAAAATAATTAAAAATAAATATAATTTTATTTTATTTATCTATTTTTTATTTCAATTAGTTTTGACAATAAATATAATTATATTTCAATTATTTTTGAATAAAAAAACTAATTGGAGCGATCAAATATGGATAAACACCAAAGTTCAATGACTAAAAACGGATAAATAAAAGTTTAGTGACCAAATAGAATAAACATCAAAGTTCAGTAACCTGGTAGAAGATTAACCCTATATATATATATATATATAGAGAGAGAGAGAGAGAGAGATAGACTAGGGTGCTCCGTGGAGCACCAAATCTCTTGTGCTTCACGTCCGTATTTTAAATTTAAAAGTTCAAATGATCGATCCAAACCATTGAAAATGATTTTCATAATGAAATATCTTTTGAGGTCAAATTTTATATTTTTTGAATTTTTTTTGCTATTTTTTAGATGGATACAAAGTTTATTGATCTAACGATTTCTACACCATCCAAAACTAGTGATTTTATACCCATCTAAAAATAGTAAAAAAATTCAAAAAAAATATAAAATTTGATCTCAAAATATATTTCAATATGAAGATCATGTTCAACAGTTTGGATCGGCCATTTAACCTTTTAAATTTGAGATACGGACGTGAAGCACAAGAGGTTTGGTGCTTCGTGGAGCACCCTAGCGTATCTCTCTCTCTCTCTATATATATATAGAGAGAGAGAGTAAAACTAGCTTGGTCCTAGGAGCACAGAGCCCTTCCATGATTCTAACTCAAAAAATATATCAAATGATCTCCAAATTTTGATTTATCACTCTCATTAAATTCTTCATCTTGAAATCTTATGGGAAACAAAAATTTGGGGTGTTTCAAGTTTTTCTAAGTCATTCTTTTCAATTTTTAAATATCAACTCTAAAAATAATAATAAAATATTCAATATTTGTACATTATTTTCAAAAATTGAAAAGAGTGACTAATAAAACTCGAAACACTTCAAATTTTTGTACCCCATATATAGGGAGATCTTACGGTACTTCGCGAAGCAAAGAGACGTTTTGATTCAGCCTAAAAAAATCTCACAAAATTAAAGTTTAAATTGTAAATCTAATTCACCCAACATAAACTACATATTCAAATATTATTGAATACCAAATTTGATTACATTAGGAGCTTTCTAACTAATTTTTTTATTTTAAAAAAATACCCCAAAAATAATAATAAAATAATGATATGGGGACCAACAAAATTATCATCTTTCAAAAATCCAAATAAATAGTTACAAATCTCCAAAAATAGTAAAATTTGATATTCAACAAACTTTATACTCATCTAAAAAATAACAAAAAAATTCAAAAAATATATATAAATTTTGATCTCCAAAGATAGTTTAATATGAAAATCATGTTCAACGGTTTGAGTCGGTCATTTGAATTTTTAAATTCGAGATACAAACACGAAGCACGAGAAATTTTATGCTTCCTGAAACACCATAACCTCTCTCTCTCTCTCTCTCTATATATATATATATATATATAGAGTGGATAACTCAAAAAATATATTAAATCATCTCGAAATTTTAATTTATCATTTTCATTAAATTCTTTATATGAAAATCTCATGGGATGCTAAAATTTGGAGCGTTTTGAGCTTTTTAAGTCGCCGTTTTTAATTTTTGAAAATGATGTTCAAGTATTGAATATATTATTATTATTTTTAGAGCTGATTTTCAAAAATTAAAAACGGTGACTTAAAAAGCTCAAAATGCTCCAAATTTTTGCATCCCATGAGATTTTCATATAAAGAATTTAATGAGAATGATAAATTAAAATTTTAAGATCATTAATTATATTTTTTGAGTTAAGCTCACGGAAGGCCTCCGTGAGCTTAAGCTCACGCTATCTCCACTCTATATATATATATATATATATGAGTCCGACTATGGTGCTTTGCAAAGCACAGAGGCGTTGTGTGCTTTGCGTTCTATTTTTAATTTCAAGTCAGAAATAATCGATCTGAACCGTTCAATCTAATCTTCATGTAAAAATCTATTAGTAAACCAAATTTTATATTTTTTTGAATTTTTTGCTATTTTTTCTGATGAGGAGAAAAATGACTTGATATGAGAATTCTAGTTCATCCAAAAATGATGGTTTCCCCCCCTATCTTAAAAAATAGCAAATAAATTCCAAAAAATATAAAATTTGGTTTACTAATAGATTTTTATATGGAGATTAGATTGAGCGGTTTGGATCGATCATTTTTGACTTAAAATTAAAAATAGAGCACAAAATACACAATACTGTTGTACTTTGTAATGCACCATAGCCTAATTAATTATATATATATATATATATATATATATATATATATATAGTCCGACTATGGTGCTTTGCAAAGCACAGAGGCGTTGTGTGCTTTGCGCTCTATTTTTAATTTCAAGTCAGAAATAATCGATCCGAACCGTTCAATCTAATCTTCATATAAAAATCTATTAGTAAACCAAATTTTATATTTTTTAGATTTTTTTGTTATTTTTTCTGATGAGGAGAAAATGACTTGATCTGAGAATTCCGGTTCATCCAAAAATGACGGTTTTCCCCCTATTCAAAAAAATAGCAAATAAATTCCAAAAAATATAAAATTTGGTTTACTAATATATTTTGATATAGAGATTAGATTGAGCGATTTGGATCGATCATTTCTGACTTAAAATTAAAAATATAGCGCAAAACACACAACACCTTTGTACTTTGCAAAGCACCATAGCCTATATATATATATATATATATATATATATATATATATAGAATTAGACTATGGTGCTTTGCAAAGTACAAAAGTGTTGTGTGTTTTGCGCTATATTTTTAATTTTAAGTAAAAAATGATCGATTGAAACCGCTCAATCTAATATCCATATCAAAATCTATTAGTAAAATAAATTTTATATTTTTTGGAGTTTATTTGCTATTTTTTTGGATAGGAGGAAAATCATCATTTTTGGATGAACTAGAATTCTCAGATCAAGTCATTTTTTCTCCTCATCAGAAAAAATTCTAAAAAATATAAAATTTGGTTTACTAATAGATTTTTATATGAAGATTAGATTGAACGGTTCGGATCGATTATTTCTGACTTGAAATTAAAAATAGAACGCAAAGCACATAAAACCTCTGTGCTTTGTAAAGCACCAAAGTCGGACTCATATATATATATATATATATAATTAGGATACGGTGTTTTGCAAAGCACAAGAGCGTTGTGTGCTTTGCGCTCTATTTTCCATTTCAAGTCAGAAATGATTGATCCAAATCGCTCAATCTAATCTCTATATCTAAATCTATTAGTAAACCAAATTTTATATTTTTTGAAATTTATTTACTATTTTTTTGGATAGAGAAAAAACCATCATTTTTAAATGAAGAATAGAGCGCAAAAGTATACAACGCTCTTGTGCTTTGCAAAGCACCGTAGTCGGACTATATATACGCACGCGCAGTGAGATAGGCACATGCTTCAGAGTTTAGATATCTATAGTGTTTCTATCTATAGCTAGGGATATATTCTGTGGAGCACTGGTACAGCTGAGTTACGTGTACAAAACCACGCAGTCCCTTTTTTAGCCACAGATTGCTCAATAAGCCTCAACAGAGCACGCATGCAATTTGTGTGGTGATGGCTAGACGCCTAGACCTAGAAGTGAAGTGGACCCGGATCCACTGTCGTGCGGTACGGTGCGGCGCATCACGTGGTCCGTTCGATCACTTCGAGATTCGAGTTAATACTTTAAGATTCGAGTTAGCACGAATCTCAAAGCGATCGAACGGACCACGTGCTGCGCCGCACGGTGCGCGCGGCAGCAGATCTGATTCCGAAGTGACATAGCATACGGATGGAGAGGAGGAGAATTAAAAACTACTTAGCTAAGCAGCTAGGTTATATAGTACAATAATTAATTGAATTCTAATTAAAGATTTGTTTGACTTGGGTGGGAATGATTTGATACTAGCCGTACATGTAGTGCTACTTCGTCAAGGTTAAAAAAAACCTCAACAAAAAACATTTCAAACGTGCTACAATGGGTAAAAACATGGCGCTTGCTACAATATGTAAAAACGTTGCTACAATACAATATGGGGATTAATTCGATAACCTAGAAGCTCATGACGATATCTGCTAATTTCTGTATAAATTAAATGATCAATCTGAGAATTTTGTTACGGCAGGCTTTGTCATGTTTAGGAATGTTAATTAATAATAACGAGGTCTCCTAGTTGATTTGTGATGTTTAGTCTACAATAATGCACAGAAATCGGTATTAAGGACGTCTTGGGCAAAATAGGGAACTAAACAATCAGACTTTTGAGGAAACAATTACCAATAATAGGATACAAGTCATTTGAAAAACAAGGGTTGGGGTTCATATATTAACTATATATTGAATTAAAATCTCAAACATATAACTAGGCAAATAGGCATATATAAGTTAATTAAAATTTTTCTAAATTAATACGAAACAAAACATTTTGATATTTTTACATGTATAGGCACAAAAAGGACGTGTACATGTGAAAAGGAAAATTAATCTAGCTAGTTAAATTTGACAGTACAGAATCTACGATAATTAATTAATGAAGTTCCAGAAGATATCTTAAATTTTAGTTTTGCTTCTGGAAAATTTTGGAACGAGTTTTGCTAATTTCCGTTTGTTACGTACGGAAGACATTAATTTCCGTATGAAATTAGTTTTGCTAATTTCCGTTCTGTTATAAATTTTTGAGTTGATGTCGACCTTTATTTTGTTCCTTGTTTCCGGCTGTAAATCAGCACGAAATAACACTAAGAATTAGGACACGTAAGCATGAGTTGGTTAATTATTTGATATATTTCTATATATTTTTAAGTTTCATGTATATATCCGGCAATTTAATTATAACAAAAAAAATATGAACTAGAAGTTGAATACTGTTGATGCGAATCTTTGTATTTCATCTTTTGAAAAATCTTCGGAACCATTGATGCATCATTTTAATTAATTTCTTTTTTATTCAGCAAATTAGCCCTGTATAACTTAGTAGCTTAAATTATGAAACATTTTCTGTGGCCTTCAAGCAAATACTTAAATTTCATTGTGTAGATGTGTAAATTAACCATTGTTATGAATCGTACGTACCTGTGTTTCTCAAAGTTAGGTTCAAGCCGCAATTACATAATTTTCATGCTCAGACTTTTGGAAGTGATTAGTACGTTTGACTGGACTCGGTCATAAAAGTGAAGATTCATCGATCCCTAATTATTAATTAACCTTATCATTCATAGACATATGTAGAAACAAAAAGCGAAGAGAAAGAGAATCCTTACCAAATTTAGGAGAATTTGAATGCATACATTCTTACCTTGCCCCCACTTCTGTACGTACCTCTCCAAAATTGTGTTTCTAGTTTCAAGTTTTAGGTTAGAGGAGGAAGAAGAAAAGCTAGCAGGTTAGCACGCGTAGCTACTAGCTAGCTAGAGGTGGAACGAGAGACCATAGAGATCGTGGTGGAATGATGAAAGGAATAGATAGGAGAGGGGTGCGGCAGTACAACCGCTCGGATATACCGCGGCTGAGATGGACGGAGGATCTTCACCGTCGTTTTGTTGATGCCATAGATTGCCTTGGGGGGCCTCACAGTTAGTACTTTTTTTTTCTTTTTTCTTTTTTCATACTTTTCATATATACTTCCACTTCTGTGTATGTGATGGATTGATAAATTATCATTGTAATTTGCATTCTAGAAGCAACACCAAAGAGGATTTTACAAATAATGGGCGTGAACGGAGTTAACATTTCCCATGTCAAAAGCCACCTCCAGGTATACACGTTCAGTAATTTAATTAATTAGTTGTGCGTTTTCCTTTCATATACTAATGGTTCCTTTCTTTGATAATATAAAATAAAATATGAAATATGCTTTGGAACTCAAAATATATAGTTTTGTAAAATATATATTTTCTTGGATTTGATACTGTAAATTGCTTTTGTATTCGCTTTCTTTATTACCAAATTACGTACCAACTCTAGTCCAGTCAAAACATGAATTAATCTGCAATTAATCCTACAATAAAAAAATAGATAAATGAAGTATCTAAGCTGAACAGAAGTCATAACTCTTTAACTGCTCTTCTTAACTAATTACTGCTGCTAGATTGTTAGCCAGTTCTGGTAAGTTTAGAGAAGAATTAATATATTGATTAACATGAGTAATTAACATGTGATGTAACCTATCTGATATATGAATTTGATGTTAACATTGACATAAATTAAACTTTGGTGTAATTGCAGATGTATAGGAGCCTGAGCAGCCATCCAAGTATCCAGAAACATATGATATCTAGAAAGGCAAGCGATGGATTCGAAGTAAAATGCAATGATCACTCATCAGTTCCTCAAAAATACCTTGACTTCTGTGAAATGTATGTATTTCACTCTACATATTTCTAGTGTTGAATTTACTTACCTCATTATCAAATTTACATGATATATAGATTTTTTTTTTAATTTGTCTCTGTTTTAATTGATACATTTTTCTCCAATTTTGTTGAACAGAAGCTCCAACCAAGCTCAAGCTGATTCTGAAGAAACAGATGAGGTTTGTTTGTTACTTAAACATCATTTTGCAGTTATCTCTTCAGAAGTGCATGCATTGATTTTATTATAAATTTAATGATCTATTTTTATAATTAAGATAATTGAAAAAAATATTATATATATATATATATATATATATGTATATATATAATGAAACCTAGTTATTAAAAAGCAAAAAACACCCCACATTTATCTAACATGCATAATTAACTTAGTTTCTCATCTCAAACAAATCCCTGGTGATAAAGAGGAACAACAGATACGGGAAGTCATTTAGTTCCGGCTTACCATATGTTACAAAAGAAAAAAGAAAATACATTCTGGCACTGTATAAGGTTGTCCCATATCAATAGCTGTTTCATTTTCAGAGAGTGAGACATCAACATATCCTCCAAGAACGAAACTTGAACTGCAGCCTCGGTCTATCATCACCAGTCACACAGAGGCTAATGCAGCGTCCAGAGACGGCACTAAGCAATCAATTTAATATTGATTTTGGTACCAAAGAACTTTTGCTCCGTTTGAATCACAAAAGAAATGGCAATGAAAAGCAGCAGAGCAGATGTGAAAAGCAGCAGAGCATAAACCTAGAGCTAACCATTTCATCCCCTAGTTGCTCTTATGGGTTGCTTCTTAATTGATGTACTGAACTTGTAGAGTGATATGTGAATAAAATAACATATACTTAGTGTTATAGAGAAAAATTATATGTTGATATATATACTTAATTAATGTTATACATTCTCTTCCTTTGTACGTTGTTATACTATATTATATGAACCGAGATATTATACTGGCACAGATGATGCAGAAGTTTATAGTTTGTACGAATAAACCGTTATTAATGAAGTTATCAATATTACAATGATACTACTGAGTCATTTAGCAACGGATTTTATATATAACCGTTATTAAATGAGTGTTATCTAAGATCATTTCTGTTGTAGTGCTTGTTTGGAAATTGAGATGTATTTGTGTGCAAAAGTGCATGCTTGTGTGTTTTCTCCCATTATTTGGCTACTAACTGAATAACTTCAGGTCATACTGATCTGAATTTAGTTCCATTTACATGCCATTCTGAAAAAAGAGGTTTTGGAGACTGGCAAGGAAAGAGAGAGAGTTCATAGCAGGATAGGGGGATATTGCAACTAAATTAGAGAAAAGATCCAAAAAGAGTTTGGAATTAATACAAGCTCATCTTCCTGAATCCGATCACCTTGAGATGTGTACATTTAGCATTTTCAGTGAGCTCAGGCGTTTTTTTGAACTTTATTTTATTATTAGGTTGCTGAATGTCTGGTTTTCATTTCTGCATTCAGTAACGAAACTTGTAACTAATTATATCTACCTTTTTTCTTAGTATAAAGATGGTTCTTGCATTTCCCTATCTATACTATATTAAAGAGTTCTTTATATGAAACGAATTGGTCCATTGATGTTATCAGATAATGTGTAATGATAAAAAAATAATCATATTTCAATTTATGATTGAGATGAATTGATTTTGTAAAAATGACAGTTTAAATTTCAATCAAATCTATTTTTCCTCTCCATTCCTTTAGCCATTTTTTTTATCATATATTTATAGGAGATTGAAAAAATATATATCAAATAAATTAAACGTCAAATATTATTAAGTTTTATTATAAAAAAAACTATGTATTGTACAACCTTACTAAGAAAAAAATATTATAGTTTGTACATTATTTTTTTATTAGATGAAAATTAAATTTATTTAAAAATGAAAGAACATTGGAATTGATTTAGATATAAATTATATCTAAGTAAAATATATCATTTATTTATAATAAAAATAATTATATTATAAATTAAATATCAACTATTATTAAATTTTATTTTAAAAAACTACACATTATACAATCATACTCAGAAAAAAAAATATATTATATTTTATACATCATCTTTTATTAAATGATGAATTAGTTTTATTTAAAAATTTAAGAGTCTTTGTAATTGATTTTGACATGGATGTATTTAAGTAAAATATATTATTTATTTATAATAAAATTAATACTAGAAATAAATATTTTTAAAATTAAAAGAGTGTGCACAATGGGCAAATTCACTACTAGTTATTATACTATTTGATAGAAATGCTTGTATTTCAATTTTATGTATTTTCTTTTCTCTCTATCTATTTCAATTCTTTATCTATTTGATTTAAAGAAATTTCATAATAGGCTATTCATTTGATAACCTCATAAAAAATATGAAGCTTAAATCAAAGTACATGTATTGGAATAAATTAGACATTTATCAGAGTATATTTGTACATTGTCTTTTTACTAAATGCCAAATTAATTTTATTTAAAAATTGAAGAACATTTATAATTGATTTAGATATAAATTATATCTAAGTAAAATATATCATCTATTTATAATAAAATTAATACTAAACAAATATTTTATAAAATAAATTATATATCAAATAAATTAAATATCAATTACTATTAAGTTTTATTTAAAAAAACTACACATTATACAATCACACTCAGAAAAAAATATTATATTTTGTACATCATTATTTATTAATTTTATTTAAATTTCAGAGTTATTTAAATTAATTTAGACATAAATATATTTAAATAAAATATATTATTTATTATAATAAAATTAATGCTAGAAATAAATATTTTTAAAATTAAAAGTATGCACACAACAGACAGATTCCATGTTGTTTATTATATTATTTGATGGCAATGCTTGCGTTTTGATTTTATTTATTTACTTTTCTCTCTATCAATATCAACTCTTTTTCAATTTAATTTAATGAAATTTCATAGTAGACTATTCATCTGCCGCCTCATAAAAAAAAAAGATGGAGCTTATATTGGAATTGATCATATATTTATCAATATGCTTGCTAGATGTAATTTTCATAATTGTTCTCCAACATTTGTAATTTGAATTTGTTTTAAATAATTGAATATTACTAATTATACTTGGAATTGTTAATAAATAGATAGTATAATTAATATGGCTCCTAGCTAGCTAGTCGTAGCTCTACATATGCATCAGCGAAAGATTGATTTGAAATTGATATGATGCGAATTGTCAACCAAACTTGACATGTGTTACTAGAGTTGAAATAATTAAAAGGAAAAAAAGGCTCCTGACCAATAAAATCGGGAAAGAATAATTGAAAATGTATTACTAGAGCCCGAATGAAAACTAAATATAAGTGATCCATAGCCGAAAACAAGGAGATTTAAATGCACGAAAGGATGAGAAGTTCATATTAAAAACGTTTTGTTTTTTTTCCTAAAAAAAGTGTCAATGGAACTTATTTCTTATATATTGAAAAATAAAATGTAGTCAACGAAACAAGTATTATATTCATATCGACGTAGATATTTTCCGATCTCACAGATGACAAAAATAAACATAAATTTTAGAAAAGAAGGTCCAGTAGAAAACTTTTCAGTCGCATGATAACATCTGAGGTACATTTGTTGCATCTGCTGTCCTCAAACATGTTGCCAGGCCTATATACCCACCATCACTGCAAATTCTCTTCACCCAATAGCCAGTACTAACAGAGTCACAGAGAGCAACATTCTAATAACGGATAGAAACACACACAGCACGCTCTCTAGAGAAAGAGAAAACAAAGAGCAATAAGGCCCAAAACTTAAATTGACCCAAATCTAATTTGGGTTTTAAACAGTTAGGCGTATGGCGCCCCGAATGTGGGGTTAATGAACTGTATTAAAATGTGAGCAAAGCCCAAAACTCAGTCCATATCCAAATTCAGGCTATTGAGCGGCTCGAATGACTCTGCTCATCTTTATCGTTCAGCCTGCTCAATCGAACTCGTCTTCGTCACCGTCTTTAGTTGTTCTCCTTCGCCTCCGATTCGATCTCACAGACCCACACCGACGCGGCAACGCACACTGCGCGCGCTCTCCCACCTCTCCAACCTGTGTTGCACTGTTGCACCTCTTTCCCTCCTCTGTCACAATATCTCTCCACCCATGTAGAGACGCTCATCGACTAAAGCAGCGAAGCTCCTTTCGCTCGGTCTTCCACTCCCGTCATCCCGTTTCGTTCTTTCTCTACAATGGTTAGCGACTGAAAAGGTTGGTCCCCCTCCTTCCCTCCGTTGTCAAATGAAGAATTGGGTAAAAGAACAAATTGGGTATTTTAATTTTGTTGGAGAGCTCCGTTAAAGGCAAGTGAACCCACCAAGACCATCGTATTTTAATTTTGTCATGTGGAACTTTTTATTTAGTATATATGTATGTAGTTATAATTGCCAGCAGTTCTTCTGCCAAATGCAAACTAACCATTGGAAACTTGTTTAACACACATATATCCACCAATGATTGTGGTTGTAGTCTTGTAGATGTCCTTATTTGTCAGTTTCTATTTTTTTGTTCCTTATTTTATTCTTCTTTTTCCCTCTGCATTCATGTAGACTTTAATTTTAAATATAACTGATTATAAAGCGAAAAGAATCCTATTATTTCTGTGTTGTTTATCTATCCTATAATCCATTGTTTCATAACATGTGTGGTATTTCAGTTAATGTATATGTTGCTAATGAGTTTTATTATATTGTACTGAATTTCAGATTTCTGTATGGTGACCAAGCATGTTTTTTTTTTGAGCATGAGATCCGCCCTGAATTGAAGCATTCAAAAATGGGTACAGTGTCTATGGTCAGTGCTGGTGAGAATCTCAATGCATCTCAGGTAGTTTGATTCTTTCTTTTTTCACTTTGGAATCTAAATTTTGTTATTCAACCGGTGCAAGTACCATAAGTAATTTCTCGTCGACTGAATTTTGCTTCTTGGAATATATCTCCAGGAACATTATATTTTGTATTTATTATTATTATGTGAATTACTTCTTATTCTAAGTAATTGGATGATGAGACTATTGTTTCGTGTTTCAGTTTTTCTTCACACTGAGGGATGATCTAGATTATCTTGATGAGAACCATAAGGTACATGCATTTTCTTATATATATATAATATATATAATTTTTGGAAAACCAAGCTTTATTGTTTATTTATTTTTTGAAATTTGTGTATGTAGGTTTTTGGTATGGTGGAGGAGAAGGAAAGTTTTGAAACCTTGGCAAAGATAAATGAAGCATTTGCTGATAACAAAGGAAGGCCTCTTAAAACATCAGGTAATATTATCATTTTAATGATTCCTGTTTGGTTATCTCCTTCAGAACTAGTTAATCAAAGTTTTAATGTTAGTGAAGTAAAACTTCAAATAAATTTAACCCCATTTTTTAAGCATTAAGCTATGAAAGAGAGAAAACGAAAGTGAGGCCAAAAGATTACTAGATGTTATCTTTTCCTTCTTAATTAGTTCCAGCATCTATGTGGCTCCTTTGTTAAAGTTGTAGTGTTTCGTTGTCAAGATGATTTTGAATTTGTCCAAATCCAGCAATTGAGGAATGAAAGAAAGAAAATGGAAATAAGGTCAAAAGTTCCTAAATATCATGTTCTCATTCTTTTTTTTCTGATGGCATTGATAGTCACAGAACAAAGCATACATACGTACTGGATGATCCGTTTGATGATCCCCCCAGCTCATTGAGCTCATTCCTGATAGTTCTCCTGAGGGAAAGCCATGTGATGAGGTGCGCTTTTGTAATTTATAAAACAAATGAAAAGGGATGCTAGAACCTACAAGATAGCCTATAATCTCAGTATATCAGTATCCTTCAAAATGCGAGATTGTACGATGCTGGTAGGAGTTCTAAGTAAATCTTTCTACCTTATTGTTGGCATGAATAATTGTGTAGACTGTGGAGGAGCGTTTGGAAGATGACTGGATTCCATTAGATGAGAAGATGAAGCCAGAGGAATTGGAATAATTGATTCACTCGAAGGAGGCACACACTAATGCAGTTGTTCTCGAGAGTGTAAGAAATAATCTCATTTTTTATGTTCTTCTTTCTCTTCAACAGAATGTTGAAAGAAAATATTTTTACCAAAGATTAATTGTTCTGGATTTTTTTAAAGCTGCCATGTGATTTTTTTATTTGAGATTCGGTGTTTAATGCCTCACTATTATGGAAAGTTTGTTGAAACAATTCCTCATATACTTGTATGCTATTATTATCTGTTTATATTTTTTTTAGACGGTAGACAGCTTCAAAAGTACAGCAAATTAACACCTTCATATTTTGGTCCAGTTAAAAAAAAAGAAAATAGTTTTGCATAAAATAATAGAGATACTTGTATACCTGGTTTTTGGTGCTGTTAAAATATGCAAATTATTTTTTTCAAAAGGCACGATGTTGTTAACAAGCATCAGTAACCATACAAATTATAATGCACCCTGACCGTTTGACTTATTTTATTTATTATTATTTTTTTTTGGCTCAGATTGGGGACATTCCAGATGCAGATATCAAGCCTCCTGAAATTTTTTTATTTGTTTGCAAACTTAACCCTGTTACTGAGGTATATGAATAATTTGATACATTTCAGTCGGTTGAACAAGCTGTTACACAAAATATGAGTACTCATATTTATGGATGAAACTTGCACTACATAAGAGTTGTGGCACACCTTTGCATGTGCAAATGTTTGGTTGAGATATGCATGCACACTGAGTTAAAAAATAATAATAATAATAACTGCCCCATTAGCCATTACTATGGACAACATAAGTCACTGCAGTACAAATGTTTAATTAGCATCAGTTGGCTTCCTGCTTTTTATCGTAACTTCTACCTGCTTGTCAATTTATTTTCAATGTTGCTTTTTTTTTAGGATGAGGATTTGTTTACCATCTTCTCTCGGTTTGGCACTGTTACATCGTAAGTTGTATTATTGTCATCTACTACCAAATTTGTTGTACTTTTACTTTTGCATTTGTTCATGTTTCTATTTATGATCCTTTGTTTGTGGAGGCAATAGCTTATGCTATGCATTTATTGGTAAAATTTGCCTTTTTGTCCAGTTGTTCTTGTATTATTTGTATCTTGTTTTCAAGTGTCTCAGCTTATTGTTTGTTAACCTTGAAATGTACCTGTTCACCTTGATTCTTTTGAAAAGTTGGGTTCTGAGTATGCTTCAAGGCAAGTACTTGTTGAATTTGTTCATTATTCTTTCTAAATTTTCTTCCTAATTATCCACGCCACTTTTTGATACTAGAATGCCATGGATATAATCATCTATGCTTTTTGGAGACCATTCAGACATTGAGCCTTAATAAACACAACTGATAGTTTCCATCTGTAGAGCATTCAAACATTAGTGTTTGTTTTTGTTTCTCTCTCATAGTGTTTGTTTTTGTTTCTCTCTAATTGAATGGACTGAAATGGTTTTGTTGTTGCAGATGGATAAATACTCTAATAGGTGACCGGAGAATCCACGCGGATTTCAGCCAGAGTTTTTCAAAGCTTTGGGGTCAGTATAGGCATGGAAAGAAAAACCAGAAAAATACAGGTACAACTTTGAGGACTTTTAGACCATTTTCCGCCTTTTTGGGTAACAATTCTTCCATTGGGTGGCATTTGGCAATACAAATAGTTGCGGAGAATGCTGTGATACCAGTGTGGCAGATTTAAAACCCAACATGGAAATATATAACATATTAGCACGTTATAGTTATGATGTGTCATAGTGAATTTAGAAATTATTTTTTAGACCCTACCTTCCGGAGTAAAAGTTACTCTTGAAGTCCACAACACAAATATTAAAATACTATTATGGCACTAGTGCCAATACCTCAGTTTAGTACTAGTGTGCCAGAGTTAAAATTTTAAAATGGTCGGCTACGCCATTGTAAATATATAACATGTTAAAGTTATAATGTGTAACTGTGATTTGATGAACAGAATCTGCACATAGAATGTAGTTGTGAAATTGCCTCTATCGATTGAAATTTTTTGGATTTTGCATCTAGAATGTAGGTTGGTGTAGCTCAGTGAGGATGTGGACATTGAAGAAGAATAGAATTTTGCTATTAGTGGAGAACCTTTTGAATAATTATGGCTCAAATTTTTTCTTTGGTCATAAAAGCTCTTCGGTTTAAATATTTCCATATCAAAAATTGAAGTGCATAGATTGAGAAAATATTTCCGAACTATTATATTTGAGAGCGTCTACTCTTAGAGTTCGTTCAACAAATCAAAGAATAACTTTGGAAGAGTGGTAATTTTGGAAGAGTGATAAAAAAGTGGTTTTCTTGACTATTCGGAAGAATGAAAATATCATTTGGTAGATGTTAATTAGAATAGTTAAAATATAGATTATTATGATACTAACAATGATGATGATGATAATAATAATAAAATAATAATAATAATAATAATAATAATAATAATAATAAAAATGATCATAATAATATAATAATAAATCATCATAATTTCAATAAGATAATCATAATATAATAATACAATACAACATAATCAAATAATAATTATAATCATGGTAATAATAATCATGATAATAATAATCATAATAATATGATAATAATATAATCATATTTATCTTAAGAATATAATAATACAATACTAAAATCCTAATTATTATAAATTATAATCATAATTATAATATAGTAATAATATAACCATAACCATAATATAATAATATAATCATATTTATAATCATAATATAATAATATAATATAAAAATCATAATTATTATAATATAATATTAATAAATAATAATAATAATAATAATACTAACAGTGATGTTAATATAATAATAACAATAATTATTATTATAATATAATATATAATAATGTTATTAATAAATAAATAAATAATCATTATAATATTAATATAATAATAAATCATAATCATAATTATAATTATATTATAATAATATAATATAACATAGTCAAATAATAATCGTTATTCCGACGAGAGCTAATCCGGTATACCACCTATAACTTGTTATACCGGATTAGCACTCTTCTACTTAGTCTAAAATTCGTTTGGCAAATTAATTCGTCGGAATAACTATTTTATTTCAATTTTTTGCTATTCCATCATGTGCCAAACATACCCTTAGATAGGACGGTGTAAAATAATTTATGATTTCCAAACAATTCTTTTTTCTTTTAAAAAAATATAGCAGAAGCAACTGATAGTCTATAATACAATCCCATTGCTCCACATCTTAAACAATTAGCTCCTACATAGTTTTTTTATTATTTATAATGAAGATGATATGTCAAAATATTTGTGCTCACAAAATTAATAAACAAACATTAATTCTAAAAATTAATGGATATAATGTATTTTTTTATGGAATTTGTAACATTCGCAAATAATACCAGTATAGAAAATACTTAACGAGCAACGAGCAGTCATTTAGTTCTCTATCCAAATTTTATTCCCTTTTTTTATTAAGCTTATCCATACAGGTCGAAAAAGAATAATGTAATGTAATAATCAATGTCCCGTTTG
This sequence comes from Schoenoplectus tabernaemontani, assembly GCA_037127355.1. Taxonomy (NCBI): domain Eukaryota; kingdom Viridiplantae; phylum Streptophyta; class Magnoliopsida; order Poales; family Cyperaceae; genus Schoenoplectus; species Schoenoplectus tabernaemontani. The sequence goes on from CM073756.1 coordinate 17,159,508, forward strand.
TCATTTTATCATTCCAGACGAATTTATCATTTCTTGTTATGAAGCATGTGACTCTGTGAGCCGTTTTTTTTTTTTTTGCGGAGAAAAGAGAGCCTCTTTCTTTGATTGAACCCGTGACATAGTCGTATCCTCGAGCTGTCAGAAGACCAGGTGGTAGATGGCAAAGTTCTCTTTGGATACCACCAGCCTCCTGTTTTGTTATATGTACGAGATTTTCCCATGACGGGATGCAGAGAGTTTCTGCAGCTTGTGTTCTCGTATTGTCTCCTTTCGGTTAATGATTTTAAATATTCAAGCCAGTAATTTTCTTCTTAATTAAATATATGGGACTTATTGGTTACATCTGACAGATGACAGATCACATACAGTTAGAATGACAAAACATATCTCTAATTTTGGTATATATGGTTGATAGGGGTTTGATCCGATCCGATCCGATACGATCCGAAAATAAATTAGTTGGATATGAATTTAATTTTTTTGACCCGAATCGGATCGGGTCGAGTTCGGGTCAGATGACAGATCACATATAGTTAGAATGACAAAACATATCTCTAATTTTGGTATATATGGTTGATAGGGGTGTCAATTATTGATCCGATCCAACAGGTTAATCCGACCCGATCCGAAAATAAATGGATTGGGTATGAGTTTAATTTTTTTGATCCGATTCGGGTTAGGTCGAGTTCGGGTCAACCCGACCCGACCCGATTAAATATGATTTTTGAAGTAATTTTGTGATTTAGTACTAATTAAAACTTAAATATACATTAATTATACACTAATTAAGATTAATTAATATTTTATTGCTTAAAATTATATAAAAATAATTATTAAATATTTAATTATTTTACACGGGTCGGGTCGATCCGTGACCCGTCGGGTCGGATATGGGTTGAGATTTTTTGAGCGAATTTAATCGGGTCGGGTTCGGATCGTGTCAAGAAAAATAATAAAATAATATGACCCGACCCAACCCAACCTATTGACACCCCTAATGGATCGACCCGTCGGGTCAGGTATGGGTCAAGATTTTTTGAGCGAATTTAATCGGGTCAGGGTCGGGTCAAGAAAAATAATAAAATAATATGACCCGACCCAACCCATTGACACCCCTAATTTGGTTGTTAATATTAAATAAGCTAATAGAACTTATTCAATTTCCTAGTAATATTTATTTGAAAAGCAATGGACATCGATGCAAACGATTAAGCTGTGACTTGTAGATTTATTCTTTGAAATCAACAATGAGAAATTAAGTATTATTCAAGTTTGAAATACTACTACCACTACAAAAAAAAAAGAAGTATTATTCAAGCCTGAGAGTCTATAATAACCCAGAACTCCACCTTTTATTTTTCATTTAAATATTTTCTGATGACATATATGCATGCACGATTACACAAACATGATCAATCAATCAATTGATTGTGCTATTTAACAATCCTAGGCAGCTGGTACATCATTAGCTTGTTTAGCCTCAAGTGACTTCTCATATTCCTCAATTGATTTGAATAATTCAGAGAAGTTGCCTTTACCGAAACCCCCACATCCACCCTTCTGGTATTCCCTGCCTTCATGATCCTTCATCATGCATCCAACCCGTTGTATTATCTCCATAAAAATAGTTGGCCTATTTAGAAGACACAAATTAGGTGAAAAAACCTAAAATTGGATATCTGAATTTGGTTGTAGATTACTGTCATGTAAATATGTACAAAAATAACCCAAAATAGAAGTGGGTCATCTGGGCAGCAAACTTCACTTAATTTCAGCTAACATACCATCACCATACCAAATCGAAGTAACTGGAATCTGATATTGTATTTCATTTATGCTGGGAAGTGTAAAGTCTTAGACCAAAATACAAATGAATGATAAAAACATAAAAAGTCCTTGATATTACCTATCACCAACAGGCTTAGTAAATATTTGCAGCAACACCCCCTGATCATCTCTATCCACAAGCACGCCCAACTCCTGGCACTCTTTAATTTGTGCCTCTGACAAAACATCCCCGGCACGGCGTCGGACCCCATCATAGTAGGTTGGGGGAGGTGGGGGCATGAATTCAAATCCTCCTAGAGCAGTGCGAGACTGCATCGCTCTCAGTGTCTTGAGCACATCATTTGTTGATAATGCCAGATGTTGCACACCAGACCCACAGTTGTAGTCCAAATAGGTCTGTATCTGGCTCCTGCCAAATATACAGTAAAACAATTTAACTGCCAAAATAATATTTGGTTCTCAAAATGTAATAATTCCACAAAGTGTGTACTGTCATCAACCAGACTTAAAATATTTGTCTAGTAATTTCCATTACTATTTTGGACAGTACAGTACACTATAAAACTTCCTCATTATTCAGCTAACAAATAATAGGCCCTATTATCTATAATTTTAAAAATATATAATTAAACTAAAATAGATGAACCATTTTGGGGAAAAAACAACGTAATTCAGTCTCAGGAACTATATAGAATTACATTGTCAGACATCAAGACAACACGTGTGCTGAAAAATTGTATTTTGGCTGACCTGCGCTTGGTACCATGGACAGGCTCATTGACCGGTATCAGCACCGTCTCTTCATTATTGGCAAGCACAACTGAATTAAGTCCACTCTCAGCTGTGCCCACATCCTCCGCTACGAATTCTGCAAATTCATGAAATCCCGTGAATTCTGCAATGTATGCCACGGTCTCCGCCAAACTTGGCACATTTCCGACTGCATGGTCAAGTCGCACCAGACCAAAGTCCGAGAAGGCCGGAGGGACATCCTCAAAGTCAGGTAGGAAGGAAGGGGCACTTTGGGTGCTGCTTTTGGGAAGTGAGATGAAACGAAGCACAACATCACCATACAGAGAGATCTCTGCAAGAGTGAAGCCATCAGAGAGTTGTTTTGGAGCAAATGATAGGATTGCGCCATTGGCGACACTTTTCTCAAATGCCTCTGTGGCATCGTCCACCTATAAAAATGAAATCCACATTTAATCAGTTCTAGGACTAAATTTTACCATAAACCCCAGAAGTGCAGGTATGTACATGGTACGTACTGGAATGTATACCATGTACTGATTACTTTCCCATGTCGAATAGGCTAAGTTGTTCAACGCTTCTATTTTTATTTTTCTTTCAATTGGAATTTCTAGAATTTTCCAGGCTGGCATAATTAAATTCTTCAAATCTCTTTTTTGACTCTTCCCTTTCACTATATCCCCACAAAAAATTGCCATGCATAGAACAGAATTATAATAATTATGACCACAAATATGTAATAAATCAAGGTTGAAGAAAACAATGTAACCATCAGTTGCAATTATGACTGGTCTCTGATTAAAACTTTGTTTGCTTTTTTTTTTGATAAAAAAGAAATAGAGGTCTAGTCCTCTATTTTCTTTATATTAAATCAACAAAAAGTTACAACTTTGTTTGCTTTGCATTCATTACTTCTTTTTTTCTTTTTATAAAATTGGGGGAAACCCACCAGTTTCATCGGAACTAAATAAGAAGCTATACAATGAATGGTACCAATCAGCTGGTATGAAACATATCTAATTTTTAGATTGTATTCATTACTGTTAAATCCAGTGAATACTGTAGTACTACTGACCTGTATTGCAATTGCCCGCACCGCAAGCCCATGATCGACAAAAAACTTCCGACACACACCGGCATCAAATGACGGTATTGCCGCAGCCCCGCCTCCAGCAAAATCCACAGCACCATTACCATAGGGCGCTGTGAACAAGAATTTCAATGAGCCAGACTGGACCAGGTATGAGGCGTGAACCGGGTTACCAGTCGAAAGGTCAGACCGAGCCGTGAGGGGCATGCCGAGCCCAAAGGAGAACCGCCCGGCAGCTGCTGATGCATCACTGGTCCAGAATTCAATGTGATGGAACCTGAGAACTGGGAACCGGTCCGACCGGGGATTCGACCGGACGAAGTGCTTGTGACCCACTAGTTTGAACCCCGTTTTGGGGTCTTGTTTTGGGTTTGGTTGCATGGCCGACTGTTGCTCTTGTGTGTCTCCCATCGTGGAGAATGGTTGCGTACTTGGTGTGGAAGTACTTGAAGTGCGAACTGGTGTGGGTGGGTGGTAGAGATAAAGCGGGGCGTTTTAAGAGAAGGTTTAGGTCGTCTGTTATTTGTGAATAACAGAAGTTTGCAATTTTCGTGTAGACCGTTTATAGTGCAAGTTTTTTTTTTTTTTAAATGTTTATATTTTTTTATTTGAGTTACATAAAAGGGATCAAATTACTATTATTGTCGGTGTTCATGATATTTATTTATTTATTCATGCATGAATTTAAAGATGTGAATCATTGAAAGTATTTTATATCATTTCAATTATATGTATATGAAAAATTATAAAATTTTAATTTTATTTGAATAGCCATCAAGTAATGAGTTTAAATTGTAAAAATTGATCCATTAATTTTATTAATACTTGATATATATATAAATAATATTAAAATGATATATTTTTTATATACATATATAAGATGATATTTATAAAATATGTTTTCAATTAGTTTTATTATTTGAGTACTTAAATAATAATTATTTGATAATTAATTTTAATGGCACTGATGTGACACCAAAATGATGGTAATTGAATCTCTTCTCTTATATAAATTGATTGATTTTGTGATATCCATTAGGTACTTTTCATTCAAGAATATTTCATTATGGTATTGTTTTATTTAATTGCTATAAATTATTAAATGTAATTGGATTAAATCCTGCAAGAATTTTCATATTAAAATAGCATAATAACTGAATGCAATAACGATTATTGGTTGAAATTGACTTCAAATGATAGAAAATAACTTTTATAAATAGTAATTGTAGGATTTATCATGTTCCATATTCTTTAATTGATGCAAAAAAAATCACAATTATAGGCTTAACTTTTATTATTTAGAATTTGATTAAAGACCTCGTGAAATAGTAATAATTGATTGAAAATAAAAGAATGAAACACTGATAAAAGATTAATGGCAAATTATTATTTTTTTCTCAATACAAGCATTGACATTATCAAACAATAGATATTACGATAATTCTGGATTAAAGTACTTAACGGAAACATTGAAGAACTTTGAAGCAATAAGTTAAAAATATATTTAACGACATGAAAGTATCAATGTAATTGAATAAATAATATTTTCTTTTAGGAAAAAAATCCTCCAAAATTATTCATATTCGTTATCTTGAATTAGTACTTTATTTTTAGTATAAATCATGGAGCATAAAATATTTTCATCATGGCTAACATAATCAAGTTGACATTAATTATTTTTGTTATTTGTGGAGGCTTAAAATTAGAACAATTTACCTTCAATTTAAAAAGGAAAAAAAAATACAAATTGCATCATATTTACAATTAAAATATAGTAGAGTTATTTCAGTGTGAAGGAGAAAGGGGTACACTGCCACGTGGAGCATTGACTGTTTGGGGGGTCGGAGTTACGGGTGGGTTTGTCTTTGTGTGACTGAGCGATTGTGTGTCCCTTGGCGCATTGCGTGGCGATGTGAATCAATGAATATCCGATCAACAAAGCAATCCCGCGCTTATTTGGGTAAACAAAAAAAATAAGAAGAAGAATCCTGCAGGGATCTATTGCCAACCAAACTATGTAACTCAGTGTGTAGTGGACTCTTGAGGTAAAATTTCTCCCGAAAGAGACCAGCTATTTTTTTTAATATTTTTCATATAATGATATGGAAACAAGAAATCCAAAAACGATCGATCAGTCAGGTTTTTGACGATCGAGTGCTTAGATGTGATTTTTATCCACATCATTTTATAAGTTTCTAATATATTTTTTAATATTTTCAATAGATAAATTTATAAATTAATATTTTTCTTTGATCATGAGATTATCACAAACAGCTATCCATGCTTGTCAACAAGAACATAATTTTTAACGTCGTTCTACACAACCTTTTTTTTTTATTTTTTTACTTTGATTTTTTCAGACAAATTAGCTCCTACCAATGAAATCCATATAATAGTTTGGGTTCTTCGGCCCAAACTGAACAAACCCAATTTAGCCCATTACTGATACTAAGGTTGAAATTGTATAACTCATATTGTTCGTTTGTGCATTAGATGGTGATTTGTCTCATACGACATTGGGAAGCACCACTGAGTGCAAGTTTAGGAGGAGCGTTAGGCTAATTTTAATGGAAATTGTCATGTTCGAAGACTATATTATGTACAATAGTACACTTCCTTGTGCGGTTTTCTTGTTAGATTGGAGTGTGTTGATTCGTTGCATGCCTTCAGCTTGAGTAGGCATGGAAAAACTAAACTTTCGTTTTTTCTTGCTTTATGTTTTGTCTTTCTAAATGCTTGATTGTAAATGGTCATATTGTGTTTATAGTTGTAGTAGTATTTCAATTGCACAACTCATGCTTGAACGACAGAGGTCATATTGTTTTTTCCCTTTCCTGTGAGTTGTCTAACAGGTGTTCGACAAATTGCCACTGAAGTCCAGTGCAGAACAACAAAATATCTTTCATAACAAATATCTCTGCACTTAGTACTTGCATGTATCAGTATTCAATACTTGTGTGAATGCAGGAAGTACACTGCTCAATGCCATCTTTTTTTTTTCATTTTCATTTTTTTTTTTTCTGCTGATCAGGTTAATAAGTATTGTCATTGAACCATGCACATCACTGCTTTTTCTAAGCTAATCTTATTCTGAAACTGCAGGAGGTACATTCGCCCTATACTCATTGGTGCCATAACTCAAGAATGGGACTCCTAGGCAATTTGCAGATGGTAAATGACAATCAAGCAGCTACTGAATGCAAACTCAGGTTACATTGCAAAGAATTTGATGCTGGTTTGGTAATAAGGAACTTTTAGAGAGGCATCTGAAGGCCCAGATCGCACTCTTTATCTTTGCTCTTCATGGTGTCAGCATGGTTATGGGTGATGGTTTCTTCACCCCTACCTTATCTGGTATTGCAAGAAAATATTGGTTATTCACCTAGTCAAAAGTTGACTTTCAAGTTTTGAATTGAAATTATTGCTGGTTTTATTTTTATTTATTAAAGTTCCAACTAGGGTTAAACAGTGCCCCTGAATGTGGTACTCCAAAAAACTGGCTTGGTAAATGAGAACTCAATGCTCTGTATGTACTGTAGACCATTGAGTCTTCTTTTTTATCTTCTTGAATGTAATTTAGATTTTAGTGATGGTTGAGCATAACAAACCCAAGAGACAACAAAAGAGGGGAAAAAATAGATATCAAAGGTATGGAACAATACTAAACTAGATATATAGCTGGAAACGTCTACCATAAAGTGCCAAAATTTCCATATTCTCACTAAGATGTGTTCCATTTAGCTTCAGAATGTATTATGCTCCTATTTATCGTGCAGATTATATGAATGTCTATCAATTTTTTTTTCTATTTTACTAAAGAGACTCAATTAGTTTTGTTTCATTCTGTTTTCAGTGCTCTCTGCTGTGTCTGGTCTTTGAGTTAAGTTTCCCAGTCTTCATAAAAGTATATACCAATTTCCTAATTGCTAGCAGTAATTGAGTTATTGATCTTGCCAATGTCTAATCATCAGATACAATACTTGTTTTTCCTAATTTATGCACATAGCTTGAATTCAGCTGAGGTTGAGAACATTCTGTGTTTTAAAGCCACAAAGGCCCAAAACCTAAATGTTCCTTGAGCCACTAATACTGATAGATACCTTGAATTCTACATATGTTCTCTCAGATCACAAAAACTTGTTAACCATGCAGATAGCATCGTCATTATAGCATGTACATTCTTAGTGGTTCTTTTTGCACTTCAATACTATGGCACACACCGGGTCGGGTTCCTATTTGCACCTGTTCTAATTGCTTGGCTATCTTGCATCACCATAATAGGTGCTTACAAGATAGTCAAGTGGAACCCAGGTGTCTTTCAAGCTTTATTATATCTACAATTTTTTTAGACAAGCTGGGTAAGATGGGTGGAGTTCCCTTGGAGGAATTGTTATCTGTGTAACTGTTGGCTTCAGAGATACCCACATGATTGGAAATGCTTATGGTAAATATTCTTAATTTCTATCCCTGACTTCATGATTAAGTTGATATGCCTTTGGCTTAGTTGGCTGTTTGTACTAGCATTGACTCTCATGTGAATATGGTAGAAACCTAATGATCCTTACCAGACATTACATCATGAGGACATGCAGCCAAGTGCTTGGGTTTGGTTTCTTGTAAAAGAACTTAATTATTTGTTGCAATCATCATCCGGGCATACTGTATACTATATATTATCTATGAAATATGCAAAATGAGATCTTATATACAATGACATATTCTAGTAAACTAAACTGAGCTAGCTGTACATTGCATAAAAGCAATGTTCAAGGAATTTACATATCAGATGGTTATATGGTTTTATAGAATTGGCTCAGAACTTTTTATTTTGTGTATTTGAGTATAGTTTCACTTCAAAATTTCATCTTATATTTTATGATTTTTTTCCTGTTGACTCAACAGGCCTAGCAGTAATCATTGTCATGCTTTTAGTTTTTACAACTTGTCTCATGTTCTTTATCATAACAATTGTATGGAACTGGCCAGTCTTGTGGGCTCTCTCTTTTTGTCCTTGCCTTTTGATCCCTTGAGCTCCTTTACCTATCGGCATGCCTTGCAAAGGTACACCATGGATGGTAGGTCTCGCTGCTCCTATCTTGTCTCTTCTCCATGTCTTCTTGGCATTACGGTACCATTCAAAAGCAAAAGTTTGAGCTCCAAAATAAAATTGCACTTGACCTACTCCTCGACATGAGCCCCACCCTTGGTCTGGTGAGGGTTCCTGGCATTGGGCTTGGCTTTTCTGACCTCAATGATGGTGTCTCCCCAATTTTGCACATTTTGTTACTCATTTTCCCCATTCCATGGCATACTCATTTTTGTTTCTTTAGAAACCCAAATTGAGCCAAAGATGCCATTACATGAGCGCTTTGTGGCTGGTCGACTCAGTTCACCTGAGCACCATATTTTTCGGTGCATAGTGCAATATGGATATAAGGATGCAAGGAGAGATTCTCATAATTTTGAGACCCAACTTCTCATGAAATTAGCTGAGTTCATTCCACAAGAAGGAAATACAGATATGGCAGGAAATGCCAGCTCAGTAATGGTGGGAATGGTATCTGATCAAGTGGCAAGGCACTTGGAGGTCCCAACAAGGGCAACAAGAAAAAACGGCTTTTAAAGGGGTGTTTGAGAAAGAGAATGAAGGCCAAGGTGCAAGAACTCGTGAAAAAGAAAGAAAGCGAGGTTTCTTACATCATTGGACACAAAATTGTGTCAGCATATGAGTCTTCCTCGGTTGTTAAGAGAACTGAAATCAGTATTTGTTGGTTTTTAAGGTGAAATTCACGGAGGCCAGCGGTTTCACTGGGGCTATCTCATACTTCAGTTGTGCAAGTTGGCATGGTTTACCGTCTATAAACCGGCTTTATAGCCGGTGGACATATTGAAACATTTGATGTAAAATACACAATTTATAGATTACATATAACATAAATAGAAGAGTTTGATAATATATATGGTGTTTAGATCGGGATGAACATGCCAAATGTAAAAAAAAAAAACCCAAACTCTTGCCCATTATAATTATCTTCTATCAATAATTTTGCTTCTTTACACTTCTCAAAAAGCTATGTTGATAAAGGTGGTTTGTTATTGGAATTCGGCCTAAGTTTCTTGTTCACACGAACTACTGATCCAACTTGATTAAAAGGACAGCTTATCTTTGTCCTTTTTTAAAAAAAAATAGAGAGAATTTGAGCGCCGGTATATAGGTACTGGTTCAATCAAAGACTGAGATGTAAACTGCTTAATGGATTCGAGGCTATGAAGTCAACTTGCCTCGCTGGATTTGTCTTTTCTTTAAAGAATTCTAAGCTTATTTAGCCATTACACTTGGTCATTGATAGGTGCTCATTTTATATAATATTTGCACAAGATTTAACACAATAATTCACTCAATTTATTTGAATCATACTTATTTTAGCCTGTGTTTTATTTCTAGAACTTGTTACTGCCATATTTCTTGGTTTTGATAATTTTCAGAAATTCCTGGAGGAATCAGAGCAGAATTCGGCTCTGCCAAGACTCTCAGCGAGACCCTTGGCAGAGAGCAGCTACCAGACGCGAATTTTACAAGGAAACAGCTGTACACGCGAAGGAAAATCTAGAGATCTCATCTATGATTTAGCAGAGATTAAATGCAGTAATTTTAGGAGATTAATGAGAGAAAAGGAAAGAGATTTACCTCTTGGTTGGAAAGAGGAGGTGAGAGAGAGAATGAATTGCTGAAATTTAGGGAGTAAATCTAGGGGATTCCATAAGAGGAAAATCAAAGAAGGAAAACTCTCTCACAGGAAACAAAAAAAGGAAATTTTGGGTCCAGCAGGGGCTCTCTCTCTCTCTCTCTCTCTCTGGAGAGATTCGGTTCTGGAAAGAAAAGAAAAGAAATTCGAAAAGAAAAGGAGCAAGGTTTTCGGACCAGAGAAGAAGTGGAGACATTGGAGAACTTGGGCTTGATTGGGTTTTATCATTCTTTTCTCTTTAACTCTCTTTTATCCATTGTAATGGATTCAAAAGCTGAACAGTTGTACTCTTAAAGCCATGCTTGGCTAAATAAATTTTCTTGGGATTAGGCATGTAACAAATTACTATGTTGTTGGTTTAATTTAATTGGCATTATTACTTTTATTTGATCTTTGTTTGTCTTGTGATTTGAATTGCTAAACTACTTGTATGATATGAGTTGATTTAATTGAATAGCTTAGTCACATAAATGGTTTAAACTTAGGACTTGAATTGTTAGATCGAAAGATAATAATTTGAGACTAGATAACATAAGATAACGTAGGAATAGGCGAAGGACCGAAAGGAGAAACCCGTTCTAATGGGGACACCTAAATTTGTTTGAATGATTTATTGAAAGTACCGAAAGGAGAAAGTAAATTACTAAAATATGTTTAGGCTAATCATGAAACTTAATGGACTTAGTTTAGGAGAATGCGCGCGAAAGCGGGTGTTTAAGTAAATTGAGTACGGTACGAAGCCACGACGGTGGATAAATACTACCATTGGATTAGAAACCCAAAGAAAATATAAGAGTGTAACATCAATTAAATGAATACCAACAACCTCTAGTAATTTGTATGCGAAATCCCAGGAATACTAAAAATATTCAATTTCTCGTATTTTATCTTTTCAATTAAGTCAATCTTAGAATTTAGTCTTTTATTTTCGAAAATCTGAAATTGGTTGCTTAGCTAATTAAAAGAAATAAATTTGGTATTTAAATCTCGTTCCTTGTGGATTCGACACCCGACAATATACTTAACGGTAGGTTGTGCGCTTGCAACCCGTCATTTAGTATCATTTTTAGGGTATTTATTAGCACTTGTGAAAACACATCAAGTTTTTTTTGGCGCGTTCTTGGGACGGTGTATTTAATATCAAAATTTATTTTGAGTCAATTAGACTAAGCATTTTTATTTTTATTTTTATCTTTATTTTTATTTTTCACCTTTTATTTTGTCTCATTGTAGGATCTTGAGAGTGGAGGAAAGAACAAGTTGGTGGAGACAAGGTGCCACGAAGAAAGAATCGGTAATTCAAAATCTCAATCCCCCTGCCGGGAGTCCCGGTGAGAGTCTTGGCGGATTCGCGAGAGAAGAATTTTCAGCCAATCCTCGGCCTCTCCTTGACGAAAATCTCGCTGCGAGATGACTCTTAACGGAGAAGATGATCGAATCGACCTTTGAGGATTTCATCATCCCAAAGGCGACCAACATGCGACCAAGTGTCGTTGCGCCGCCATTGCGGCGAACAATTTTGAGTGAAAGCCAATCTCATCACAATGGCGCAACAAAATCAATTTTACGGACTACTAGCGATGACCCTCACTTGCATCTTGCGGTTTTTCTTGAAATTTGTGATACATATAAGAGTAATGGTGTCGGTGATGATGCCCTTAGGCTTAGATTGTTTCCATTTTCTCTTAGGGATAGGGCTAGAGCTTGGATGCATTCTTTACTCTTTGGTTCTATAACCACTTGGGACAATTAGCAGAAGCATTTTTGACGAAATATTTTCCACCAAGTAAAAGCGCTCGATTGAGAGGTCAAATTGTGAATTTTGGACAAAAGGAAATGAAAGTTTGTATGATGCTTGGGAAAGGTTCAAGGACTTGCTTAGGTTGTGTCCACATCATGGTCTTGCTAAACAATATATTGTGCAAATTTTTTATGATGGACTAATTAGCAATGATAAAAATTTTCTTGATGCGCATGCGGGTGGTGCATTGACAAGCAAGAATGCGAATGAGGCATACAATTTGATTGAGACAATGGCGGTGAACCAACATCATTGGTCTCCTTCCGACCGCCATACAACAAGGAGCACTCCGGTGTGCTTGAGTTGGATTCCTTGACTTTCATGAAAGCGAAACTTGAAGCAATTCAAAATCAAATCAGTCAATTGAGTGTATCCAAGGTAAATCAAGTAACTCATTCTCTTTCTTGTGAAATTTGTGGTGCCATGGAACATACCGCACTTGAATGTACATTGAGTGTTCCTCAAGAGAACCTAGAAAATGTGAACATGTTGAATAATTTCAATAGGCCTCAAAACAACCCATACTCGCAATCTTACAATCGGGTTGGAAAAATCACCCAAATTTTTCATACAAGAACAATCAAAGTACGGTGTCTCAAACCCAAAAGCCCCCAACAAGGTTTTGCACCAACTCAAAATGTGCCACAACAACAAAGTTTTGCTCCAAGGCAATTTGAACCTCAAACCCCACAAGAATCTAACTTGGAATTGATGATGGAGCAATTCATGAACCAACAAAAACAAGCAATGGATGAAATGAAAGAAACAATAAAACAACAATCCACACAAATAAAAATGTTGGAAAACCAAGTGGCACAACAAGCATCATCCTCTTTAAGGCAACCGGCACTCTTAGAGGCAATCCAGGAACTCAATCAGGGAGTATTGCAATCTTTGTTATCTTGCGAAGTGGTTTTGAATATGAAAATCCAACCGTCACGCGAGATGAAGACTCAATTACACCTCGAACATTACGCCAAGAGTCTCAGCGGAAGTCTTGACAGAGAAGGAGGCTCCAAAGGTAAGTGAAGAGGTAAGTCAACAAGAAGAAGAACCAAGGTATGATCCTCCACCTTACAAACCTCCAATCCCCTTCCCGCAAAGGTTAGCCAAGGTAAAGAAGGACAAGCAATTTGGTAAGTTTGTTGAACTCTTAAGTAAGTTGCACATTAAAATTCCATTTATTGAGGCACTCACTCAAATGCCCTCGTATGCTAAATTTTTGAAAGAAATGTTGTCCAACAAAAATAAACTTGAGGAGTGTAAACCGAAGTAGCTCTAACGGTGGATTGTAGTGCACTACTTCTAAACCAACCACCATCAAAAATGAAAGATCCCGGTAGTTTTACCTTGCCATGCTCCATTGGTAATGTTAAACTCAAAAATGCTTTGTGTGATCCGGTGCTAGTGTGAGTCTCATGCCTAAATCAATTTTTGACAAGTTAGGAATTGGAGACCTTAAGCCAACAAGAATTTCCTTGCAACTAGCCGATAGGTCCGTTAGATCTCCATTGGGTATAATTGAAGACATAGGTCCAAGTTGGTAAATTCTTTGTACCCGGTGATTTTGTTGTAATAGAAATGAAAGAAGATAACCAAGTTCCTATCATTTTAGGAAGACCTTTCTTCTTGCTACCGTGGGGCAAATCTTGACATAAAAAATGTCGTACTTTCATTGGCCATAGGGGATGAAAAGATTGAGTTTAATGTTACAAAATCCATGAAATACCCCTCTAATGATGATGTTTGTTGTAGGGTTGAAGCCATGGACACGGGCGAAGAAAGGTTTTCAACATGCAAATCAACATGAAAGAGGATGAAGTCCTTAGTGAAGCACATGAATTGCTTTGGAGAAAGAAAACAGACTCCTTTGTCAAGAGTCTCACCGAGAGTCTCGATAGTCTTGGAGATAGTGAAGAAAAAGTGAAGGCAAGACACCTCAATCGGAATTAAAGCTCCTACCTCCCAACCTCCGCTATGAGTTCTTAGACCTCAACAAGGCATACCCAGATTATTGTCGGTGCACACCTAGATGCAACACAAACCGTGAAACTCTTGCATGAATTAAGGTTACACAAGAAAGCAATCGGGTACTCGATAGAAGATCTTAAAGGACTGAACCCCTCTCTTTGCATGCATCGTATTTTGCTTGAGGAAGACCACAAATCCTCACGAGAGCCGCAAAGGAGGTTGAATCCCAATCTTAGGGAGGTAGTGAATAAAGGGGTGATCAAATTACTAGAGCCGGCATTATGTATCCAATCTCGGATAGTGAATGGGTTGAGAGACACGCTCATCTCTACACCGATCCTACAACCACCCGATTGGAATCTCCCGCTTGAGATCATGTGCGACGCTAGTGATTATGCTGTGGGAGCCGTCCTTGGACAAAAGAAGGATAAGAAACTATATGCCATATATTATGTGAGCAAGACCCTTGGCGTGACGTGAATAAGGGGTCAAGCTCGAGACCTTAAACAAGCGCTTCTTGGGAGGCAACCCAAGTTTTTGCATTTTTTTAATTTAGTTTTCATAATTTTCCTTTATGCATTTTAATTTAGAATTTTGAATAATTATTGCTCACATAGTTCATTGGTGTAGGGAATTGGTTGAAGAGACTGGAGAAATTAAGAGGATCTTAAAATCTTGAGCAGATGGGTGGAGATGACACGAAAATTTGGCTAAGTACAAGAGATTGAAAGGGAAATACGTTCTGGCAAGACCCTCAGTGAGTCCTTTGGCAGAAGCTAAAAAAAAAAACTGAAATACTTAGAATTTTTGTCTCAACTTCCCAAACCCTTTCAAATATTTTCACATCCGAACTCCTTCCTACCGCCTTTACACAATTGACTATGTGAGCTCTCTCATTCTCTTTCTCACATTCTCATATTTCTTTTCTTGCTTGGGGACAAGCAAAGTTTTAAGCTTGGGGGGTGTGAAAAGAGAATTGTATCTGCATTCATGGCATGTAGTTTACATAGTAATGTAGTGTAATTGCATGTAGCTTGCACGTTAATTCATGTAGTGTCATAAGTTAGGATTTTTGAGAAAAAATTGTGAATTGATTGAACTAAAAGACTTAAGGGAATCTATGGGGTTTTGTTTGTTTTGAAAATTTAGGCAATATAACCTCATGGGCTAGTGTGTTGAAATCGAGAGTTAATTCTGTAGCGTCTAGTCCCTTAAATGATTTGAATTCTCGGAAATTACGACCCGAACCAGTTGCTTAATATTATCGTTGCATATTTAGCCTCTTTACCTGAATTATTTCATGAATAATTGAATTGGATACCCACACGTCTAACCTGCCTTGTATGTTTTGAGTCTTAAAAAAAAAAAAAAAAAAAAAAAAAACTGAAAAATCCAAAAAAATAATAAAACATAGTCTGAGTTTGATCGGTACTCCGCTAGCCCTCTGTATATTATTGTTTTGAGGGCTATGAGTAGGGTGTGAAAACACGCCTTGTAATATCTGAGAAAGAATGGGTCCTGACTCCTAAACATTGCTGAGTGACGGGCTTCTGACTCACGATAGAGCAAGGATGCTCGCTCAGCTATTATTACAAATAAATAAATAAATAAATATTTAAGGCATACAAGGCACCTAATAGCTAAGTCGTGGTATCTGTTTAAGTAGTCATGAGACAAATCAGGTAAAGGCGTTCAAATATGTGACAATTAGAGAGGCTAGGGTTTAAGGTTCCAAGATTTACTTATTTTTGGCTAAAGAGTCGCTCGTTTAACTTAGCTGTATTTCGACCCATGCCCTGTGAGGTGAAGAAGATTGCCCGAAAATATTCTTGAAAATAATCCCAAATTGAATCTTGATCCTTTTGATTTGGTAAGTTCACAAGTTTTTCCCTTTAGGTATGTCATCTTGCCAAGTAAATGTTAAAGGCCTCTTAGTGATCCATGTATTATTCTCGGTATAAATCGTTAAGCTTTAATTTTAACTTTAAAGCAATTTTCTAGTCTTGATATTTTCTCTCATGTATTTGTATATTTTGTTCACAATTGCTACCGCAATTCCTGTTTGTAAATTTTACCTTTTTTTTTTAATATTTTTGGGCTGACCATAGTAGTGAGACTTTCAGGGAAAAAGAATGTTTCAAATAATACTTCCCACTGTCCACTGGTCCACTTTTGAAAAACTTCTTGCATTTCACGTGAAAAAAAAAAATTTAATTATGTTTGGAATTATGAGAACTCAGGTTTGGCATGAAAAACGATTTGTTATTTTGTTTCGATGGTTTCTTCACAATCACATGCATGCATATTGATACCTTTTTTTAGAGTTTAGCCTTCCAATGATTTCTTCGCCAATTTTGGTTTTCCTCTCACATGGGATAGTACAAATGTTAGGCAAAATTTTCGAAAGTCAAAATTTCTAGCAAGTGCACTAATATAGGACCGTTTGGCAAATTAAGGAATAGTTTTGGAAGAGTGGTAATTTTGGAATAGTGATAGAATAATATTTTTTTTAGAAGAGTGGTAGAAGAGTAGTATTTTTGACTATTCGGAAGAGCGAAAATATCGTTTGGCAGTTGTTACTCAGAATAGTTAAAATATGAATAATTATGATATTAATAATGATGATGATAATAATAATAATAGTAAAATAATAATCATAATATATAATAATAATAATAATAATAATAAAGTAATAAAAAATAATCATAATAAATAATAATATTATAATAGTAATATAATAAAAATATAAACATAATCATAATATAGTAATATAATAATAAAAAATTATAATTACAATCATAATTATAATAATATAATAATAATAAGTAATCATAATTTTAATAATATAATAATCATAATCATAATCATGATAATAATAATTATAGTCATAATCATAATAATATAACCATAATCATAATCATAATAATATAATAATAAAAATATAATCATAATCATAAAAATAATTATAAATAATTATAATTATAATAATATAATAATAAATTAATCATAACTATAATCAACATATAATAATATAATACAACATAATAAAATAATAATAAAGTAATAAAAATAATCATAAAAATAATAATATTATAATAGTAATAAAATAAAAATATAAACATAATCATAATATAGTAATATAATAATAAAAAATTATAATTACAATCATAATTATAATAATATAATAATAATAAGTAATCATAATTTTAATAATATAATCATAATATAATAATCATAATCATAATCATGTTAATAATAATAATTATAGTCATAATCATAATAATATAACCATAATCATAATCATAATAATAATAATAATAATAATAAAATATAATCATAATCATAAAAATAATTATAAATAATTATAATTATAATAATATAATAATAAATTAATCATCACTATAATCAACATATAATGATATAATACAACATAATAAAATAATAATAAATAATAATAATCATAATCATCATAATATAATAATATAATAATAAATAATCTTGATCATATAATATAATAATAAAATAATTATATTTATATTCATAATATAATAATATAATATTAAAATTATATTTATAATAATAATAAATAATATAATAATACTAATGGTAACGATAATATAATAACAATAATGATAATAATCATAATAAATAATAATCATAATATTAATATAATAATAAATTATAATCATAAATATAATATAATAATATAATAATACTAAATCTTAATCATAATCATAATATAATAATATAATATAATATAATCAAACAATAATCGCTATTCGACGAGAGCTAATTCGGTATTCCACCTATAAGTTGGTATACCGGATTAGCACTATTCCGCACTCTTCTACTTAGTCTAAAATTCATTTGGTAAATTAATTCGTCGAAATAGCTATTCTATTCTAACTTTTTGCTATTCCATTGAGTGCCAACGCTCCCATAGCGACTAATCTTAAATATATGGGACCCGTCTACTCAAATTCTTTTTCTTTTTCTACCTACTTCTGAGTATGCTGACATGCATCATGATACATGTATCTTGTTCTATTTGATTTTTTATTTTTGGAAACAAATCAAGAAATATTTTCAACGTGTAAATAACTCCAAAGCATGAGCAAAACTTCAGTTTATTTATTTATTTATTATTATTATTTTTGTTGTTGGGGGGGGGGGGGGTATGACTGCTTGAACCACTGGTGATCTTTACTACTTAATTTATTTGGTTCAAAAGTGAGATAAAACTTTCGTTGTCAAATCTGACTAGGAGATTTGTAGCTTGCAATCATAAGAATTGTTCCGGTGAAGAAAAAAGGATGATATATCATTCTCTTTCATGTGATGAGTAAACGTGGTTCTGATTTATGCCCCTAGATTAAGTACAAAATAGTAACAAATTTAGCGGCATACATATTCGGAAGATTAACAGAGAATTAAGGGGCAGCGTTTATTTTGAGTGCAAAAAATGCGGTATTTGGGAGGAGATTATCATTTGTGTCAATTCTGCTCCTCGCATATTTGGTAAGATTTCATCAGTAAATAAGGTGATATTAAATAAAAAAACTTATGCATAGTATATTCTAATTTCTTCTATCTAGAAGTGATACTAGAATTCCATTGTTTTATACTAAAAAATCTAAACCATTTTTTTATCCTTATTGTCTACCTATTTTAATTTTTTTATGCTTTGTTGAAAACTAATAATATTTTTTTTATTTACATACAATATGAATTTAGCCTTAGTTTTTTTAGTAAATTAATTACATTGCCTTTTGTGCATGACCAGTTGACCATAGGTCCATAAAGTATAGACAATAGAAAATTTATAATCTATACTATAACAAGTACGTAGATGATCCGCAAAATATTTCGATAAAAAAATACTTTAATGAATAGTTTCTGTACATTTTCACATTCCTTATTTACTAATGCATTGATTAAGTATTAAATTCTAACATAACCAGCATAGCATTTAAACAGGAAGAAAAATGGTATAAAAATGAAAACTTTTCTCTCGGCTCTCAATCTTGTAAATTCAGCTCTCTAAATAAAGCTGCCTGAATTAAATGGTGAGGAGAGAGAAGGAATTAAATTCTAAATTCTTGCTTCGATTTTGCCAAAAAAAAAGCACAATCTTTATATTTTTGAAAAAAAAAGAAGAAAAAAAAGTACATATACCTCCTACATTTGACTCAGTCACTCAAGGGTCCGAATAACCCCTACATTTAAATTTTAAGCAAACACCCCTTGTAATTTCAGAGAGTGTCAATTACCCATTTTATTTAATTTTAACTATGACATTACATCAAAATTGTCATCTTAACGGAATTGTTGCCACATCGTCCATAGAAAATTGATGTGTGGGGGGTTGTTTGCCACACATCGTTAATAGAAAAATTCAAGATGTACGCTTTTCTTAGTTTATAATACTATTCCTTAATAAGAATTAAGAAACATGGGAGCTGTTTGCGATCATGATAAATGAAGGGTGTTATAGTTCAGTATATTTTTTAAAAAAATTATCAATTTAACTAAGTATAAACATTTTTAAAGGAAAATATCCAAGGTTTTAATATTTTGATCCGTAATGATCCAAACTTAAAGTTTTAATATATCCAATTCTCCCTAAGAAAAATGAATAATGATGATGATATGACAAAACTTATGCTTAGATAGATATTTTGATGTCATATAATAGTGCAAGTTAGATAAAAGAGATAATTGACACTCTTTAAAAAAATGTACAGATGTGTTTGTTTAAAATTGAAGTGTAAGAGGGAATTTGAACCCATAAATGAAAGGTAAGGAGCACTTACATTTTTTCCCTTAAAAATCAACATTGTATAAGTTGCCCCTTAATGTCAACATTTTATAAGTTGGTCCTTAACTTTAGTTTGTTTCTTTTGAGACACCCCATCAGATAGCAAAGAAAATTGCTTGACAAAATTTGCCAATTTCACGCTTTAATTGTTCACGTGAATGTGCATTTTGATTAGCATAATAAAAGTATATCAACATGCAGTTCAATTTTTTCGACAGCTTCATGAGTCATGAATAAATAAATGAGAAGTTTCGTAACATGAGGAATAACGAGTCAAAAATCAGTGCCTCATTGGTGACAATAAAAATAGGGGATGTACAAATATCATTGTTGATACTGTTATCAATATTAACTCTGTTATTTAAGATAAATTAGTATTATTCATAATAATGACATAATTTTGTAAATTATTTCATACAGTACTTTGTTATATGTTTAACTTAAATGAGTTATCATTCATAATTAGGGTATTTCAATTGAATAATAAAAGTATTTTACAAAATAATTGCATAATTGAGATTTATATCATTTTAATTAACCATGTTGAGTTTTATATGACGATGTATTTGAATAAATTTTTAAGAGATTATATTAATATCAGAGGATTAGATAAATGTTTGACTATCTTTTTAACAAAAAGAAAGAAATATTTGATGATTTCGATCACTTTCTTTTATTTACAAGGAAATTATTAAAGAATTTGGTTCAAATCTGTCTGAAAAATATTTATTACTTGTATTTTCACCGATCATGTTTGTCTGATCGCATTATAAAGTCTGAGATTAGACAGGTATCAGATAATTTAAGAGAGTTGCATTATAAGTTTATAACAATTATCAGATTCTTTTTACAATCATCATATTCACTACATATTGAAATCAAGTTGTGAAAATTGTGTATTCCACTAATTAAATTTCATTATCGGTTTCACTATAAAGCATCTGATTCCGTAAGACATTGTAACTATGCACAATAAATTGTTTGCTTTTCAATAATTACATTATGATGCATCGGTACAGTGCGTTATAACACTAGGGCCTAAGCATCTGCTCACCTTAAAAGTTGTTGTTTGTTTCATCATGATGTAAACAATCAATTCCAACGAATATAAAATTTAATTTTCTAATATATTTTCATATGAAAATTAGATTGCACAATTCGGATTGATCATAACTAATTTTAGAGATTTTAATTTGAAGCACTGCCATCACCGTGCTTCGCAAAGCACCATAATACAACTCTATTTCTAAATTATAATTTTGATAGCTAGTGTTTCAAATGATATCCAATTTTATGTATCATTTGGTAGCTGTTAAATATTATTAAACTTTTTACGTGATTTATAATTATTCTGATTTAATAATTTTTAATGGATTATTCAAAGACATTTATTTGACATGAAATATGAAACAGAACTAACATATAAATTCAGTGAATATGTCGAAAATTCAGTGAATATGTCGAAAAAAATTCTATTGTTAATTTTTTTATTTATTTTACATTTCATTTACGAAATTGTTAGTAATATCATAGTCAAGTGATCCCTCTTCACATTTAAATGTATCCATCTATTTCTAATCAAGAATAAAAAAAAGTTCTCAACTTGTTACAATAAGTAAACATATTTTGTCAGTACCCGTATCTTCTCCAATCTATTCTATGCTTCCAGTACAGAAGAATCTATTATTTGAAAGAAAAAAATCAAAATTAAATAATTTCGATTGACGAACATACAAAGATCACATTTGAACGACAAACAAATCAGATCATCTCTTTTTTTAGTGTTACAGTAATTATTTGCATTTACTGACATCGTAGTCATACAATGAAAATCTGACTTTACAGGCAAATTGAGGCACGAGGCACGACACCTTCTAGTTTTCCAGAAACAAAAGATTTTAATATACTATGTTGGAATTATTTTAATAACTGCAATCTAGAACCATTCCCTTTAATGATTATTATTTGCACAACAGCGCGAAGCATTCACATATTATTCACTCCAAACAGCCGACGCCGATCGTTTTGGTCTCACTAAAAGAAGCTGTACATTTTTTTAGAAAACTGTAAAATTTGTTCAGTTTATTTTATAGAGAACCAACAAGTTGAAAATTATTAAATAATATATATAGAGAGAGTCGGGCTATGATACTATGTATAGAATGAATTGCTCCCATGCTATGAATAGATTCTTCGTTATCAAAGTACAAATGGTCAATCCAACCGTACAAAATAATTTTCATATGAATATCTAGACGTAGAACAAATTTTAATTTTAAAAATCTCATCGTTTTTTAATTTTTAAAAATGATGTTCAAACATTAATTATTTTATTATTATTTTTAGGTCTGATTTTCAAAAATTAAAAACTATGTCTTATAAAAGTCAAAACGCTCCAAATTTTTGCATCCTACATGATTTTCATATAAAGAATTTAATGAGCGTGATAAATTAAAATTTAAAAATAATTTGATATACTTTTTGAGTTAAACTCACGGAAGACCTTCGTAAGCTTAAGCTCACGATATCTTTACTCATATATATATATATATATATATATATATATATATATATAACATTATTTTTAGGGTTTCCATTTTATAAAATCAATGAGTTATTATATCATTTGTAATAGTCTTATAAGAAAAAATAAATATTATCACTACATTAACTATGCTTATTTATGTTTGGTGGGCTTATAAAGTTAAAGAGGCATAATTTTTTATGTCATGTTATGATATCATAAAATACCTTTGTTTGGTTGAGAAAATGAAAAAAAATAAGGAGATGATATATGATTATGTCATCACATTAATATATTAAAAAATAATAATATCAATGATAACAATTTTATTATGAAATTAAAAGATGATCACAATTGATGATGGTATTATTATATTATTATTAATTTATTACTTAGAGTATTATATATCAAAATAATTATATAATAGTTTTAATAATATATTATAAAAATAATAATCATAATGAAACTAAAATAATAATTAATTATGATAATATAAGTACTTATAATTTATTAATTATATGAAAATAATAAAATATGAAAACAACATTGATAACCATAATAATTATGATGATAAATTAAAAATAAAAATAGTAATGATAATTTACCAATATAATAATATTATTATTAAGGACGATTATTAATAAAATAATGTTGATGATATAATATTAATAATACTTTAATCATCAACACTTTGAATTGCTGTCTTTTGAGGAATAAGTTAAGGAGCCTCACTAAGCTATTTAATTTTATAAGTTAAAATTCTGACTTCTCCATTTTTATGTCTCTTTTAGTTATTCATATTTTACTCCTTAAGTGCACGACAACAAAAATATTTATTCTCTGACCAAAAATGATCTAGCTATATCTATATGAATACAAACAGTCATTGTCAACTTATAGCATTAAAACTTTGAATTTGCTGGGAAGTGGATTCTGCATGATCGGCAAAACTATCGCATGATTTACACAAGATAATGATCTAAACTTCATCTCGTCTAAACTATCTGTTTGTTGAATATTTTCTTTCTATAGATTGTTAAACATTTAAAAATAATATATGAGTGACGGAGGCAGCATTTCAATCAACGGGGCCAAAATATACACGTAGAATTAAAATGATATGAATTATGTTCCTTCTTTTAAAAACAAATTTGAGTGTCAATAAGAAGCACTTCAGGATGGTCATCAATTGACCCCATTAACTCCAATTAAATCCGCCTCTAATATGTGATACAACCGAATAATGTCCGCTATAAAAAATAGTTAATCCTTACCTACTATGTAAATATTTAAAGGAAGGGATCCTTTGATAATGGGTTGTTTTGATAATTTGACAATAATATATATTTAAAATAAATTCGAAGAATTCTTCAATATATATATATAGGGTGATTTGTCAAGTAAAAAGACATTTTGTTTCGGCCAAAAAAAGTCTCACAAAATTAAAATTTAAATTGTCAATCTAATTCATCCAACATAAACTATATATTCAAATCGTATGGAATATCAAATTTAATTATATTTGAAACTTTCTAACTATTTTTTTAGATTTTAAAACAACCTCAAAATAATAATAAAATAATGATAGATGCACATAAAAATTATCATCTTTTAAAAATCCAAAAAATATAGTTACAAAGCTCAAAAAATAATAAAATTTGGTATTCAATAAGTTTCAATATCTAAATTATTATGGACTAATTATATTGATATTTTGAGTTTTCGGCATATAAGATTTGAAACTGAAGCAAAATGCATCTTTATTTCGTGAAGCACCATAAGGTCTCCATATATATAAAACTCATAGATTGATAATATTTCAAATTTTATGTAATTTAGTTATCATTTAACGGTCCATCACTACCTCACTTTATATATATATATATATATATATATATATAGGTAGACTATTATGAAAACACGTTTGCATTTCAGCCGATATACAAACGGATCAAAAACTTTATTTTAAAATCTTAAAAATTTTAATTTATGGTTTTTTATTAAATTTTTCATACGAAAACCTTGCAGGATACAAAAATTTAGAGTATTTTAAGTTTTTAAGTCACTCTTTTGAATTTTTGAAAAAACAGCCCTAAAAAATAATAATAAATATTCAATGTTTGTGTTATTTTTTTAAAAATTTAAAATACTCCAAATTTTTGTATTCCATAAGGTTTTCATATGAAAAATTTAATGGAAACCATAAATTAAAATTTTTGAGATTTTAAAATATATTTTTTGACGCGTTTGCATATCGGCTGAAATACAAATATTTTCACAATAGTCTACCTATATATATATATATATATATATATATATATATGATGGCCCTAGGGTAGTGGTATTTAAAGGCTAAAATAGTGCAAGATTGTAAAGAATCTAAAGTAGAAATGTATAAACTGATTTGAGACTCTGTTCAAGTATAATGGCAGCGGAAAATAATTTAATTCAATTCAATTCTCACAAGAATATAGCAATCAAAGAAACGAGAGAAAATAAAATAAAAGATCAAAAAAAAAACACAAGATATAATGGAGTTCGGTCCCCACCTCTAATAATTGAGGTTGAGCCAAAACACTAAAAAAATAGTTTTACACTTATAAAATTTGGTCCCTTACACAAAATGGATTGTCAAGCCTATCGATAACAAGAGTGACAACACACTCAAAAAGGTGAGTGACAACACACTTAAAATAAAAGATGAGTGACAACATACTTAAAATAAAAGATGAGTGACAACACACTCAAGAAAAGTGAGCACTACGGCTCAAAACAATTTACAAAAAGAGTAGATCATGAAGGATCAAGTTGGGAGAATGAAGAGAAGCTAGATTGAGCTTAAATAAGAATTTGACTAATTGAGTGTTTCTATCTCTTGGCTTATCTCTCTCACTTTGTATATGACTAGTAAGCTCTCAAAAAATTATGTTTTAGCTAGATGGAACAATCACTTTTTAAAGTGAGAGAGTAACCCCTTTATATAGACCTTCTAAAACTGATTAGAATCAACATTCGTCCTGAACCATTATAACTGCTTAGCCTTGAATCTTGGAATCTTGAGTGGAAGTATTCTGAGCCGTTGTAACTATTCATGAGACATTATAACTCCTCATGATCCGTTATAGCTCTTCAATGAGCCGTTATAACGCTTCATGAGCCGTTATAACGCTTCATGAGCTGTTATAACTTCTCATGAGTCTTTGCTCCTCATGAAACGTTATAACTCCTCAATAAATTGTTATAACTCTTTAATGAACCGTTATAACACTTCATGGGCCGTTATAACTTCTCATGTGTCTTTGCTCCTCATGAAATGTTATAACTCCTCAATGAACCGTTATAACTCTTCAATGAATCGTTATAACTATTAATGTGTCGTTACACAACGTTACGCTCTGGAATTTTATAGGTAAAAAGAGCTTTTAAATTTTTGGCTAAATAATATGAACCGTTATAACTCTTGATGAATCATTATAACTCTTTGAGCCGTTATAGCTCTTTACAAGCCGTTATAACTGTTCATGAGCTGTTATAACTGTTTGGTCTATTTTTCTTATTTTCTTCCCGTTTAAGCTCAATTTAACTTAACCAATTCAACCCAGTTTGAGTCTAACTAAACCCAAGCCTAATGCAATCTTAATTAAGCTCTTACATCCTATCATTAATCTTTGTTCTTGTGCACTAATTCATTTAGTATTTTAATCCCAGCATAAAAGTCAAACAAGGCAAATTGTAAAATTCAAGATTGTTTTGCAAATCAACAAATCAATGAAGTTGTTTAGTACAACAATATACATATATATATAGAGAGAGTAAAGATATCGTGAGCTTAATCTCACGGAGGTTTTCCGTGAGCTTAACTCAAAAATCATATCAAATCATCTCCAAATTTTAATTTATCATGCTCATTCAATTTTTTATATGAAAATCTTATGAGATGCAAAAAATTGGAGTGTTTTGAGATTTTTAAGTCAAGGTTTTTAATTTTTGAAAATTAGCTCCAAAAATAATAATAATATATTCAATACTTGAACATCATTTTAAAAAATTAAAAACGGTGACTTAAAAATCTCAAAACACTCTAAATTTTTGCATCCCACAAGATTTTCATATAAATAATTTAATGAGCATGATATATTAAAATTTAGAGATGATTTGATTTTACTTTTTGAGTTAAGTTCACGGAAGGCCTCCGTGAGATTAAGCTCATGGTATCTTTACTCTCTCTCTCTCTCTATATATATATATATATATATTGAACTCATAGATTGACAATGTTTCAAATTTTATGCAATTAAATTATCATTTAACTGTCCATCACTATTTATCATCAAAATTTTATATAATTTGCCATAGTTATGATTTACTAGTCTTTCATGAATCATCAAATAGTAAATATATTGAATAAAATTTGAAATACTATTGTCTATAAGTTGAAGAATATATTTATTTTTTTTTCTATTTTTAAGATTTTTCTTGAATTTTTTAAAAATGTCATCATCATGAGTGTTGAAATGACCAATTGTCCCCCATCTTTAAATCTGATACTTCAATGCAAATTTGTTTAAAATGTATAAATAATTTTAAATTTTCAGAACACCAAAAAAACTCATAGTACGGAAGTACTTATCTTCAAATATATTATGAAGCCTCTAAGCTACACCTATGTTAAATTTAGTTGTAAATTACTTGGCATGCATAACGCAACTCTATTAAAAAAAAAGAAGAGAAAAACCTTGGAATAAATTATATCGCCGGGACTATTAAAATGAAAGCTAACTATTGTACGGATCATTTATAATGTTAATTTACAATTTGTTCTTGACTGAATCGTCATCCCTTGGGTGAGAGGTCAACAGTCATATGGATGACGTCGGATGACTTTCAAAATTTAATACATGTCACTCAATTGATTTGAGACTTTTAACCACCATCTCATACTAAAAAATGGAATTAGTATTTATTTTGTTTGCAGAGTTTAGGATTCAAATGCTACTTCAAATCAAATCAAAACAATGAATAATCTAAGTAAGAAAATAATTTTTAATTCGTCCTAGAACAGATAAACTATGTATTTGGAAGTAACATGTAAAACTCATTAATAAAAGGGCTCACATGCATATATAATAGCGTCTTTGGTTGGCAATGATTGGGAAATAATCAATATACACAAATTGAATTATTAATTAATCATGGCGAAACTTTAATTAGTTATTTAATGCCATACAGTCAAATAACAGTTAATTAGCAGTTGGCGATTTGGAATGAATGAGAGATCACATGAGACGGATATGTCCATATCAGACTATCAGTATGAATGTATGATTCTATATGCAATTGATTTTGTGAATTAATAATAAATAAATCACATGCCACGGTAAAGGACAGAGCAGTATGGGTAAACCAGCTATTATTTCAAACTCTGATTTCTTCAAAGTCATCTAATCTTTTTAAAAATATGCAAAATATATGAAAGTTTCTTGTACTCAGGATATACCTCTCGGCATCTTTTTCAGGGAAGACATTTTCTATCTGAAAAAAATATATTTAACACAAGCGAGGTAGTCGTTTAGTAATTATTTATTCCTGATTTTTTTACTGATGGAAGTTCAGCCAATGAAATCAACCATGTCAACAGTCTTTAACTAACACCAGAACACTGCCAGACATCAGAATTAAAGATTAGCACAATGGAAAGAAAAAGAAGATTTATAGAACAATTAATTTGATTGTTATCAAAGTAATTGTGTCTACTCACAACATAAGAAGCTGAAGTTACATTCATTACTCCCTTGTACTAATTTCTTAAGCAGAGGAAAAAGAAAATTAAAAGGAAAAACTGTCCTGACCCAATAAAACCAAGGCCTTGAATTAACTGTCGGTACAAGTCCCTCTTACTTAAACAACTAAATTCTCCAACTGGAAATTGCACATGAGCAATTACCAGTGCATTTCCAAACACTGCCAGTGCATTCACACTTCGGATGAGATTAGAAAGGATCAAACTAAGAGAAATTGCCTCGTCAGGCTCTTATCATTCTTTAATTTTCACTCTTTTTCACTCTTTAATTTTCTCTAAACACCCAGACAACTTTCTGCTCTCAAATTAATTAGGAGAGAAATCAGAAAGCTCGTTAGTTTAAGCATTCCAAGTACAATCTGAAAACATTTGTTATGTACATTTCCGAAAATAATTTCTCATAATTTCACAAATGCCACGCCTGAAAGTTCTGCAATAAAAACTAACTAATAACAAGAGTGCTATATCTACTGGCGCTCAGCTTCATAGATGGCTCGGCCGATCAATTGCTCGAAAACCGACACCGAACAGGGAATCCGTAATGCACCCGAGTGATTGTAGCCGAACTCATCGGCAACTTGGCTTAGAAGCTCGGTGAAAGCCGGCTGGGATAACAACTCGGCTTTTATGATGAAGCGCTCCATGGGCTCGTCTGCATCTTCTCCCACATAGACCGGTACATGACCACTGGGTGCACGAGTGCCCCTCGACCGGCTTGCTAGCTTGGTATTTTGATGGAGAGGTTGGTACTGAGAGCAATCTCCTACTCTGGATAGTCTTCGAAGGATCTTCTTCATGATTTTTGGTGAAGATGGAGAGAGAGAGAGGATGTGTATTTCTTTCTCTTTTTTCTTTTGTTGAAGATAGAGAGAGAGAGAAACAAAGTGTGAGATGATGAAGGTTGCATCAGGAGCGTATATATAAATCCATGAGTGGGGGAGTCATTAAGAAAAGAGGTGTTTAGGTAAGTTAGGGGGAAAAAATCGGTGTGCCGTATTTTTTTAATTTATTTTTATTATTAGTATGCAAGTGGTGGTACCAGGAGTACTACCGAGTACGAGTTGGTAATCGCTAAATCGCACAACTGGAACTCGTCTTTTTTTCTTTGTACATATCTATGTATACATCATGTAACGGGTTAATAGAGGTCACTCTAATCTAACTCGTTTCATTTATTGAGATATGGTTATAGCAGTGGAATCTTAAAGTTCTTTATTTATTTTGATTCGCCACCTCATATAATCATATTTCTTTTTCTCGAAAGCCCGTTTAATCAGCAAAATATTGAGCCCTTAATATATCCAAAGTTTAGGTTTCTCATGCAACAGAGTGCTATCATCATTATACCGTGTTCACATCATGGAGTTGAATTCAAAAGTTCAATCAAACAAAATTGCATGATTTTAAAGAATGTTATTATGCACCAATAGGAGTATTATCTATTTGTTTGGAAAAAAAATTATTCAAGTATTCAACTTTAGAAAACCTCCGACTCGACCCAGACCGGCTTTCACCAACATTTGAGCTACTCCAAAAATTCTCTTACTCGTAATAGATAACATTTAATTTAAATTTATCTCATCAATACAATTAATCGGCATGATTAATCAAATTTATGATTTGACTTGGTCAAAAAATATATATTTTTTTAATGTTAACTTGTTTTTTGAGAGTCAGTCTACTTTTCGTTTGTCATTATCAAGTTATTCTGTCCGTAATCCATGAGAATTAAATTTTTCTTAACAAAAAACTTAAAAATGAATTAGTTCGCCATAAAAAAGTGATTAATTTAGCAAATATATAAATTCTACCACTGAGTTATATTTTACTTTTATTAAACAGATGATAGAGTCCTTCAATCAGAAATAACCACTTTGTTGTACTTAGGGGTGTCAATGGATTGAATCGGGACATATTATTTTATTATTTTTTTTGATCCGATTCAAATCCGACCGATTAAATTGAGTCAAAATTTTTGATCCATACCTGATCCGAAGTGTCACAGCCTCACGGGTCGATCCGACCCGACCCATGTAAATTAATTAATTAATTAATAATTATATTTATATATTTTAAGCAATAAAATATTAATTAATTTATAATTAATCTTAATTAGTGTATATTTAAAAATATAATTAATCGGGTTGACCCGAACCCGACCCGATCCGATCCGGGTCAAAAATAATTAAATTCATACCCGACCCATTTATTTTCGGATCATATCGGATCGGATCGGGTTAACCCGTCAGTCGGATCAATAATTGACACCACTAGTTGTACTCTAGTTTTCATATGAAACTGATATTTCAAAGTTTATATTGTGTTTTCATAGATGAAGTAAATTTTAATAATGTAAGTACTAAATCAATTTATTCATTGACGTTTGATAGTACTGTAGTAAATGTAGTTTCAGATAAAATATTCTTGTGTACTATATTAACAAATAAATAATAAATAATTACAAAATTTGAAATGTTTTGTATCTTAACTTTACTCCAAATTAGAAGGTGTTTAACTTTACGTTATTATAAGTTACCTTAATGTACTTAAATTTGCCTCATTAAAATACCTTAAGATACTTAAATTATCACTACTTCGTAAGCAAAAAGATGATAATTAATTATTTATATGCAGGGGATAAAGACAAATAATCAATAGTTCATTTTACAAGCCAATACTTCATTTTATAAGCTATGCATAGAACCAATCCATAGATGTGATTATAATTTTTCACGATATTATAAGTGTCAATCTTTAAATTAATTCTTCATTGAAAAAAGGTCGTCTAGAAAGAACACGAGTAAACTCATAGTTTTCTGCATTAATTTTCGTCTAGCAAAAATTCCAAACTAAGCCCCACATAATAAGAACACATTCTCATAAATTGAGTGTCAATTTGCCAAATTAAAGTCATAGACCAAAATAGCATGGATAATATCACAACTTTTTAATAAAAATTTAATCCACTTAATTTCTTCTATTTTTTTTTTTTCAAAATATCCCTAATTAGCACATGCAGAACAGTACACATTTATCTGTGGTACTCGGGGTTTGGCGTGCCAATTGTATATATTTTTTCAATGCAATTTTTGACTATATATTAAAATATAAGGTGTAATATTCAATTAAAATCATTACATATATAACCACTTATTAGAAAAGTTAGACATTTATTTTGATATGATTATATATATTAAATATCGTCAACACATTTTATCTACAAATCAAACATATTGGGGGAAAACTTATTTTAGTCATTTTCTACTTATTTAAATTAGGAAAAAATGAAGCGAGGATACAACCTTTAATATTTGTATATATAATTGTCAAGATAGTTATCATAGTTTTATATACATATTAGTTAGTTCCTGAGTGTTAGTATTCATTTTTAGGATATAATTGAATCTTTTTTTCTCATGCCTGGATAGTTGTAAAAAATGAAAGGAAAAACAATGGTCTTTTTTTGTGATTTCTTTTTTTATTTTGAAATTGAGATACTGTCTGGAGAACAGAATTAATTATAAATATATGAAAATATTATAGTTCAGAAATTCATTGTCGACTAAAATATATTTTGTATTAATGAATGTAATTAATAATTTCATGTTCAAATAAATATATTTCAAGAGTTTGGATATTGAAAATATTTTGTTTTGTTTTTAGCGTTGTTCTTTGTAGCACTATACATTTCATTTGAGAGAGACTTATGTAAAATTATACTTATTCATGACTGATGCTCGATGAAATGTCGTGATTAATGAAGATGGCAATCTTACTTAATCTTCACATTTACCATTTTATGAGATCATGAGATAATATATTCAGCATTTAACCGACTAGCTTACGTGATCTCTTTCTAACAAAATGTTCAAATCTACTAGCTAAACTATTTCTAAAAATATATAAAGTATTTATATCATTTATATAAAATCCGAAAGTACAAAACCCCTCAATTTGAATTGTCGATTTGTCAGTACAACATGTCAATCAGTGGTAGCAATAGCGTTCAATAAATTTCTCATTTAATGTTTATATATATTTCTAAATTCTAAAAAAGAAGAGTTGATAAAATTGTTCAAATAAAACATTTAAAGTATCATACATATTTCGTATAATCACTTTCCAAAAAGTGTAAAACATTTTAGTGAGGAGACACCGATTGACATGTTGTTTAAGAACTCCAATTGATTAAATCAGAAACATCCGAAAGTACATAACCCGCAATTGCATAATATTATTCAAACTACGAACTAGTACATGACTCAATAAGATAATAATTTGGAAAACCAGTAGATGGGATTAAATGAGACGGATTCTTTGATTTGTGGCCACAAACTGTCGTTCTAAAATTTTTTTTTTTGTATTTTATTTTTCTTTTACATATTTCCGAATTATTCTTGAATTTGTTGAATTATACAGAACACACTATTTATTTGAATTAATTGTAGACAGTAAAAAAATATTTTAAAAAATATAATTATTTAATATTTGTTACATCGATCATATATAAAACAACAAACTATTTTCAAATTATACTTATATTAATTGTATGAATTTTCTAGACATCATTTTAATTATCTTGTTATGTCAATTATTTCAAATATTACATTAGGACTTTAATAATCCGTCTGAAGTTCCAATATATCTCATCAAAGTATCTGAAGTTTTGGAACACTTCTGTTCATATTAAATATTATGTTCTAATTCTTTTTATTTGATATTACTTTATCTAATTGTTACACCTTACTTCATAATATTATGAAACTTCAATAGTTCAAATTTATACTAGATAATTCAACTTTTATTCTTTTCAACTTTATTTTACATGTCATGACGGAAAGTAAATGTTTTACAGACAGCAATCATAGCCTCATTTTTTACGGTAACTATAAGACGCATGATAGATAATGCATTTACTTTTTTGTACAAAGTTACATGCCTTTATGAGAATCATTGTTTTGGCGAGTTGGCATGGCTAGTAGTAGCCTTTCAATCTGGTCAAAATTGTCATATTCATATTAAATGGACTTACTTTCGAAGGCAGGACAAAACAACAACGTCTTCTATCGCACAGGAGCAGGTTGCACAAAACAAGTATAAAAAGCTATAAAAAGCTATAACTATACGAGTTCCAAAACAATGCAAAAATATAATTTTCTAAAGGAAAGTGATCACTTTGACAATGGTTATGTTGATAATTTTAACAATGAATTTTAAGTAAATACGAAAAAATTTAAAAAATAGAATTTTTTTATGAATATGTTCTTCTATTTATATATTGATGGTGATTTAAATTTAATATAATTTTATTATCATTTGATACTCTATCAAAGATCATAAAATTATAATCATTACAAATTATATAAAATTTTGTTAGTCCTTGATGAAGTATCAAACGATAATGAAATCGCATGAAATTTGAATCACCATCAATCTATAAATAGAAGAATATATCTACAAAAAAAAAATTTATATTTTTAAGATTTTTTTGTATTTATTTGAAAATCCATTATCAAGATTCTCAAAATAACCCATTGTCAGTTGATCCCCACCCTTTTCTAAAACATCCAGAAGTATGAAAATATTTGGCACGCCAAAGCAGAAATAGCAAAAAAAAAATCTGCATATCTAGAAAATTATGAACAAAAAATTGAAGAAATGAAATTATTGCCTTGAAAAGAAAAATACCCTTCCATAGTTAGTTAATAATTCATACTATACTTTTCAGACAAGTAAAAAGACGGAGAGAGAAAACTTCATTAATAAAATATAGTTAACAATTCTCTGATCAGACACAAATAAGCCTATTTTTGGAACACAAACAATTTTTAATCCCTGCTAATTAAATATTTTATAATGACTGCTGAAGTTGTGGGTTCAGGACGGTGCTAAGTATTCTTGACTTACATATCCGAAGTAGAATTTTATTAATTTTCTAGCTCTCTGAAAAAAAGACATAGAAGTTAGTTTTCTAGCACATTGACATAAATTATAGTTCAATATTAATTCGTTAATTCCATTTATGCTCATATAAAAAATAATTACACGCATGTGAAATTATCAAATTGGGGATTTTGTTCACAATTTTCCTTTTCTTAAAAAAACAAAAAGATGAGAAAGATAGAGAACAATGAATAAAGAGAAATAAAAATAATCAACATAATTAAGTGCAATTCAGGAAAAAAAAAAGGAAAGAAAAGTTCGAATTACATGTACAGATTAATTTTCTCGTGTCAATCATGTGCAGAATTGCATGTTGATCAAATGGCTTTAAATTTCAGTATATAAAATCCCATTGGAACTTCATAAAAGGAAAAGACTAGATGAACTTCCTCCGTTAAATTGGCGACACCTAGACGCAAGTGCCCCAAATTGCAAAGCCATGAGCCCATGATCCATACGGAAGTAGTGGAGTCGGAGAAGAAATGACGAGGACAAAAGGACAAGTACAATATATCCAGCAACTATTTTTTTTTTTTTTTTGAGGAAATATGCAGCAACTATTGATGCATGTTTAAGAAGCAGTGCACATGCATGCTGTCCATACAAGAGAGGTGTAAGTAGAAAGGTTGTGACTTGTGACAAATTTGGGTTATGACCAAAGGTACAACTGTTGCATGTATTATTCCCACAGCTTAGCAATTTTCCTAACATGGATCTGTTCCTGTTCCTGCCGTGTTTTGTTTTCCTTGGCAAGGAATCCTACTTCAGGCAGTTTCGGCTTCTCACCTTGGTCCACTTGTAGGTATCAAAATGGATTTAAGTTTAGGATACAAAATAATACTAAAACCAATGATGATGATGATAGTAAATTAATAATAAACAATAAAAACAAATAAAAAGGTTTGATAGAATGTGATTGTTAAATGACTTGTTAACAGAATTAACAAAATCTGATAGAATATTGTACAAAGATAGTCTACAAAATTAACAACCTATTATCTTACACCATTAAAGAAAATAATAATAAATTTATCATATGTAAATGTTAATATTTGGGGCCTCTAAAGAATATTAATCAAATGTTTTTGCAAGTCATGAACATTTTGGAATGATCTTTTATTCTGAT
This sequence comes from Schoenoplectus tabernaemontani, assembly GCA_037127355.1. Lineage (NCBI taxonomy): Eukaryota > Viridiplantae > Streptophyta > Magnoliopsida > Poales > Cyperaceae > Schoenoplectus > Schoenoplectus tabernaemontani. Next base: position 17,194,865 of record CM073756.1, read on the forward strand.
TTCAACTGTCTAATTTTTAAATAAGACTCATGCACAGCAACTAAAATGGCATCATCTCTTGTATCTCTTCAATAAATGGTTTTGTACCTCACTCTGAAGTAAATTTAAGATCAATTAATATTAATTTTGAATCCCATTATATATTTCCATATTTTGAACTACAAATTTGTAAGCATACACAAATTTGTATCATCCATTTTTCAATTTTTTAAAAAAAAGAAAGAAAAAAACCCAAAGCTCTATCATTCAAATCCAAACCGTTTGAATCCAAATTCCAAACGAACAGATGTATGCTATCATAATTCATTAATGAATGGACTGTCTTAATCCGATAATTCCAATTGAAAATATACACTCTTGCTCTTATACACTTGCCCCTTATTTGATAGGTTAGTAAAAACGTAATAGACTCTTAAACATAGTAAGTACTTTAAACTATCAAGCAGAAATGATTTAAAATTAAATAAAGTTATCATCTTTTAGGTGCTTTAAAGTTAAAGCATCAATTTTCTTTCTTTCAACACTTTTCATACAAATTATTTCATTTATTTATTTCACTATTATTATTTAAAATAATTTAATATTTGCGGCCTTTTAACATTACTGTGCTTGAAAAGAGAGGACAAAGTCATACACTTTCAAATTGAAGTTCCAAACGGGATGTGTTGGAACTCAGATTTTATTATAAATAATAATTAATAAAATAATATTATTAATAATAAGACCGATAACGAGTTAAATTCTAAATATACGAATCGTCGCGCACATGGCAGCGGCGTGCGTGATTGAAACGCGCCGCTGCCGGTGGCGCGTTTCTTATTATATTGAAACGCGCGCCACGCGCGATGCGCGCGTTTCCCTCTTACATATAGCAAACGCGCGGGTATCTTCTTATTTGTGTTGAGAGAAAGAGAGAGAAAGAGAGAAAGAAAGAGAGAAAGAAAGAGAGAGAGAGAGAGAGAGAAAGAGAGAAAGAAAGAGAGAAAGAAAGAGGAAGAGAAGAGAAGAGAAGAGAAGAGAAGGAAAGAAAAAGGAAGATAAGAGAAGAGAACCTACGTACGAGTGCATTTTTGTGTTTGGAATTTTGCAATTAAAGGTAATTTTATATAAATATAATTTAATTGTGTAGATTAATTATAATTTAAATGTGTAGATTAATTGTGTAGATTAATTATAATTTAATTTAATTGTGTAGATTAATTGTGTAGATTAATTATAATTTAATTTAATTGTGTAGATTAATTATAATTTAATTGTGTATATTATAATTTAATTTAATTGTGTAGATTAATTATAAATTAATTGTGTAGATTAATTATAATTTAATTTAATTATGTAGATTAATTATAATTTAATTATGTAGATTAATTATAATTTAATTGTGTAGATTAATTATAATTTAATTGTGTAGATTAATTGTGTAGATTAATTATAATTTAATTGTGTAGATTAATTATGTAGATTAATTATAATTTAAATGTGAAATTATGTAGATTAATTATAATTTAATTATGTAGATTAATTGTACGTTTAATTGAAGATTAATTGTACGTTTAAATGTGAAGATTAATTGTACGTTTAAATTTATTAGTTATTCATGAATTATATATTGAATTGTCTATTTAATTAAAAAAAATATAGAATTGTGTAATTATAATTTTAGATTATTTATTAATTATTTTTGTAGAAATAATTTATTTATTATTTAATTATAGATTAATTAGGCTTTTAATTGTAGAATTTATTGATTATTTAATTATATGATAGATAGATTAAAAATGAAGTACAAAATAATTATAAATTAATTATGAAATGAATTTTTGTACTAGATAATGGCAAAGCGAGCAACGAAATGACAATATCATAATTTATCTCCACGAAGACAAACATCGGACACATTATAGTCGAGACGAGAGGTACATTATATTCTTAAAAATAATAATAAAATACATATATATGATAAGCTAATTATGAAATGAAAATTACAGAGAGATAACAATATCATTCGTTTCCGCACTCACCGTCCGACGATACCATACATCTCGCACATTCAGAGTAGGTTGCGAGTTATGGGATTTCTTCATCTCGCCAGACTGCATGAGATTTATGTCCAAGAAGCGGAAGCCCGTAACTTAAAGATTGATACGGGTTTATTGAGCGCGTTGATAGAGTTTTGGAGGCCAGAAACTCACACATTTCACTTCAATTTTGGCGAGATGACCGTGACTCTAGAGGTAAATACTAAAATATTATTAATTTAATTACAAAATTAAAAAGATGGTATAGTAATATAATTTTTTTTAGGACGTCGCATGTCTGTGGGGTTTATCCACCATTGGTGAGCCGGTGATTGGATATACTGATGGAGATTTTTCAGCATACATCCGTCGATTATTTGGGCGAGGATGATATATCGCGATTCTCGCAAAGATGGGAGGTAATTTATTAAACTGTACAAAAATTTAAATTTTTTTCATTCACAAATCGTGATTAAGCTAAATGTAAAATTTTGCAGACGTTCTATTTCCCTACGAGAGTTACGGCCCCACTTTGATCACGCTCCGGAGGCGACGATCATCGGGGTCTTAATCGATATGCGATCGGTTTTGCTTTGGAGTTGGCGGGGTGTATCATGTTCCCCGACAACAATGGAGACTCAGACGGCGTTTCTTCCGCCGATTTTGACGGTAAGTATTTTAAGGATTTTAAAATAATTTATCTTTCATAATTAAATAATTTTATTACTAATATTTAATTTACAGGAAGATTTACAATTCGGTAGAAGAAGAAATTGGGGCGCTGCGGTACTTGGTTATTTATATCGGCGTCTCGATGTGGCATGCCAAGGACTGACGAGGAGTATTGGTGGTCCGTGGCTTTTGTTATTGTTGTGGAGCTGGACGCGTTTGCCCCAGCTCGTCCATTACCTGCCTCAGATGCATTCATTTTCAGTGACTGGGGTACACCGGACCGTGATAGTTGTGCGCCTTTTGGCAGGTAATAATTTAATTTAAAAATAATCAATCAATCGATGAAAATATATGTGTAATCACTAATTATAATTTGAACTGATAATAGGAAATGGACGCTTGATAAGAACATATATCTCAATCCGTCACACGTCGGTGTGAAGTACGTGAGGGATCAGCTGATTATGTTGCCGCACACGACGCGGTTTCTTTTCTATTTGATTTCCTCAAAATTCGTCATCTTTCTACGAAACGACGCGGTTTCTTTTTGTTCGCTAGTCTTCTTCGGAAATCATCTCTGAGATTATCTTCTTTCTTTCCAGTTTTTCCGGCTTCCTTATATAAATTCTCTCGCGACGTGTTGCATGCAATACCAGTGTACCGCCTCTCCATGTTGTACAGACCATCCCAAATGCGGTCGCTCAAAAACTTCCTTTATTCCCCTATGACGGTCGGATATAACACATATTTTCATATTACATTGGATCACTTCATTACGGACCCATCGCATGAACCAACCCCAATTGTCCACATTTTTCGCATCCACGATTTCAAATGCTAGAGGAATGATTTTATTCTCTCGCATCGTATCCACACGCCATCAATAATCTACCCTTATAACTACCGATAAGAATCCGGCGTCAATAGTTATAACGGGCCTTAAATGTTTAAACGCGCAATGCACGGTCCATAAGCCCAAACTATGGATTTAAACATTTTTACATTATTATCCGAAGTATCACACGTCAATAATTTAAATTTTGTACTGGAGTAGTCCGAGCAATAGCCTCCAATATACGTGGAAGCAATGTATATGATCCTTCCCAAGTGCCAAATAATTGTTCAATTGCTCTTTCTCGGCCACGCCAAAGTTTACCGTACGTCGGTGCCACACCGGGATATTTTGTTTCTATAATCATACCGATTTGTTGAACTGTTAGAGAGAGATCCTTCTTTAAATGTTGTCGAACACATCCTACAATCAAATTAGATGTGAGTTGTAAGTGTTTGCGGTCTCCTGGTGGTCTTCTACAGTTGTGGGGGTTTTTATTTGTGATGATCCTCCATGTGGTCGAGCCCTCTTCAGGTCTAGCGTATAATCTCCAAGGATAACTACCTTCTTTGCATTTCATAATAAGTCGTGTTTTACAACTTTCTTGTACCCAACATTGAACGTTTTTCCTAACACTCCAATCACAAATTACCCAATTTAAAGTCGATTTAGAAGCAAATATTCTATTTTCACTAACTCATCATCGAGTCCTAAAAGATATTCATTCGCGCCTAAACGATCAAACATCTTAAAATTATTTAACGCTTCTACGGGATGGTGTCTCTCAGTTCGTCCGGTAACTAACAATGTGGTATCGCATCTCCGAATTTTTCCTCATCTTGATTCATCGATCGAAAAATCGATCGGTCGTGTAATCCTCTCCTGTTTCTTCTTCATTTGAATAATACGGACCGCCATCATCTTGCTCATCCCCGATCATCACTTAATTCCATTATCGTTGGATCAACACTATACATCATCAATATTATCGGCTAAATTACAAGCCAGACGTAGTAGTTGGAACTTGGAATGTCATCCTCAAAGGCTCAAACACTTCTCGAAAAAACATTGATACTATTATTAAGTCGTAAATGCGAAGCAATATATTAAAACAAGAGCAGCAAATTCAAGAATGATACAACATGAATCTTTTATAGTCTCTTACAGGTCCTGGATCTGAATTCCATGCCTGATATAAACAAATTAATGGTTGATTTACTTTTCAACTGTAACGTATTAGTAATATTTTGGTTAGCTGACCCGAAAGGACTACAGTCGATGCAACTTGGTTAATTAAAATAAAAGCTTTTAATTGGATGGGTATATTTAATCCCAACTTGTTATACTTTGTTGAAATATCTACAGTATATTATTAATTTTTTTTCAAGTAGGACTCCACATATATATTATTTTTATATATTTTCATTATTAAAATTTAAACCTGCACCGCTCCATAAAGAGATGAGATTTATTAAGATCAATGTGATTCCTTTTTTTATTATCATTATCTGAAAATTATTTCTACTATATTAATATCATTATTAATGTCATCATTGTTCTTGTTGTTCACCATTTATTTTTTTATTGTTTAAATTGATATTCAATCACATGTTATTTTTCACTTCTTTATAGCAGAGATATCTCATGTCTCAAGGTGTGCTAAAATGTTTTATAAAGCACAAAATATTTCGTACTTCACGTGTATATTTTATGTTTTAAAATTTAAATGAATGATCCAAACCGTTAAATATGATATTCATATCAAAATCTCCTTGATGATCAAATTTTATATTTTTTGGAATTCTTTTACTATTTTTTGAAGGGCTACAAAACTCATTGATCTGACGTCATCTGAACCATTCAATATCAACTATTTTCTATCCCTTCAAAAAAAATAGTAAAAAATTCTAAAAAATATAAAATTTGATCACCAAGGAGAAATAATATGAAGATCATATTTAACGGTTTGGATCGTCCATTTGAATTTGAAAACATAAGATATAAATACGAAGTATGAAGTATTTTGTGCTTTATAAAACACATTAGCACACCTCCTCATTTCTCTATCATAATTTATATTTCAACAGTATAATTCACTCCTCACTTATTATTTTATCATTTAAATAATACAATTTTATCCTGAAAATTTTAATTTCTCAAAAGAGTAAAATAAACACACACAAAAATCGTAGACTGAGGCCCAGCTGGGTACCCGTATCCACATTGGGATACTTGGTGATATGATATCCTCATATCCGACTATCCGTACAGTACTGTGCACCGGCTTGCTGACGCGTGATATGTCGGGCTCACCATGTTACCTCCTGTCAGAGTGTCAGCATTCAGCAGAATCAGCACTCATCTTATTTTTTTTTTTTTGTAAAAGATATTTTAGTTTTTAATAGCGGGTTCAGTTTTTTAAAAAGCAGATCCGTTTAGTTCAATTTTTATCAAATCTAATTTTTATCCGGCATTTTTCAAATTTTTTCTTTAATATTTTATATTATATATCAATTACATTTAAAATTTTTTTAAAATTTTAAAATATTATATTATATTATATTTATTTAAGAACTATATTATTGGATGAAATTCGAGTTACAACCTTAATTTTCATAATGCATAAATGTCAGACATTTATAATCTTTTTTAGCTCCATAGTTCACATGTATTCTGCTAGGGGTGTCAATGGGTCGGGTCGGGTCGGGTTCGGGTCGGGTCATATTATTTTATTATTATTTTTGACCTGATTCGAACCTGACCCGATTAAATTCGGGTCAAAAATTTTGACACATACCCGACCCGACGGGTCACGGATCGACCCAACCCGACTCGTATAAAATAATTAAATATTTATTAATTATTTTTATATAATTTTAAGTAATAAAATATTAATTAATTTATAATTAATCTTAATTAGTGTATATTTAAGTTTTAATTAGTACTAAATCACAAAATTACTTCAAAAAATATAATTAATTGGGTCGGGTAGGGTCAATCTGAACCCGACCTGACCCGATTCGGGTCTAAAAAATTGAACTCATACTCGATCCATTTATTTTCGGGTCGTGTCAGGTCGGACCGGATTCTAATCGGATCGAGTTCACCCATCAGATTGGGTCAAAAATTTACACCCCTATAATAATTATGCATAAAGTTGACAGGATATCAAAGCAAGAACAAAGACCTCATTTAATAATTTGCACATATCATACAACAACGTGGAAGTTTCCAAGAAAATTTAAAAGTAGCAAGTGTGAATCCAAATTAAATAATTAAAAGTTTAGAAATTGGGGGGGGGGGGGGGGGGGGGGGCAGCTATGGACGGACACCGAACAAATTCAAATATAAACACCGATATATTTTGATTATTAAAGAAAAATATTATATATATTATTAAGAATTAAATATTAACTATAAAAATTAAAAACTAATTATTATTATATTAATAGTTCAAATTTGTTAATGAATTACAAAAAATATAATAAATTTTCATAAATTAGATATAAAATTAGTTAAATTTATAATGTACGTTATAATATAATAAATTTTTTTATAAAATTAGATAATATAGGATTAGATACTTTCAAATAATATTAAATATTGATAGATAATAACTAAATGGTCAGATATGAATAAGTAATAGCGAAATTGTATTCTTATCTGTTAATTTTTTTAGATACAGACACAAATACAGATACATATTTAATAATTTTTTATTTTTTAAATCATATCATAAATAAAATTAAATATTTTATTATCAGTTTACACTTCTAGCATGCCTCCATGTCTTTTCTGCCTCCTTTCCACCCTCTTCAAAAGAAAACTCGATGTTTTTTTTATTATATAAAGCAGTTAAGAATTGAACGGATCTATTTTTTGTCATTTCCTTTAAATTTTTTATATCCCAAAATACCCCTCATCTAATGATTTACATTAATTTTGACTAATCAGACGAATACGATAGCATCCATTATTTTGTATTCCTCTCCATTTCTTTACCATATAGAAGGAAGGAATTAAAAATTGAGAGAAATCATGCGAGATTATATCTGATATAGCATATGTAATTGATTTTGTAATTGATCTTGTATTTATTGATCTTTTCCATATTAAAATGACGTATATATTATCATATGATATTGTTTATATCTAAATAAAAAAATTCGCGCAACGCGCGGGTACACGGCTAATGTAAACTAAGCCACATAAATATCCTAAATCTCCTAAATAAAACTACCATCAAACAAAAATAATAGAAAATACAGATATGTAAAGGTTCCTTGTACAATGGAATTTAATTATAGATTGTTCTTTTGTATTGCTTCTTCCGATTGTGTTGAATAAGATTATTGTGGCATGAACCAAAAATTCTGTAGTATACCACAACTATAGTTGTATTTAGGGACTGGTACTTTCAAAATAGTTTTATCTCTACTTTTTATTAAATACATAACATAAGTGTTCTGATTTTACAACGGTTCTAATTTTTTATTGAATTTTTGGAGTTAATATCAATCATAGGATTGAGTTATTTCTCAAATAATGTTATTATATCTATAGCCATTTGTATTGAAGTTATAATTTTTTTAATTTTGATTATACACGAAATTCTGCATAATTTAGGAATATAATTGCTCTATTTTGTTTCTTTATTTTTCTTAGATTTGTCATCAATCATGAATTTTAACTTTCCTTAAATTCTGAATGTCAACTTTTCTCTCAATTCTATATTTATTTTATATCAATTATGTATTCATGATTAAAATTTATATTAATTATTAAATTATTTTTATTTTCTTTCTTTTTACATGAAGATATGAAATTTTATGTTTTTAAAAGAAATCAATGTAGCAACGCATGGATAAAATACTAGTAGTTTAACAAAGTATCTAGTTTTTCAAAAGAGGGATTTGAGTTTGTAAAGAATGAGAGAATAAAAATTCACGAACGATTGCATGATAAAAAATGAATGAACTAAAAAAAACTCTAGATGAAAACCAAGACAAATGATTAAAAATGAACCAACTCAAGATAACAACTAAAATGCGCAATGAAAAAAAAAAGTATGAGAAAGATCTCTCGGATTCATTTTCTGGAGGTCATATACTTTTGCCATTATTTAAGCGTTAAGACGTTATCAGAGGCAGAGTAATAACAACAAGGGGGATATGTAGCTCCACCAAAAGTCTTTGAAATAATTACACATGTTTCAAAGTTGAATATTATATTATAAGATTATTATCACATCTTGTAATTCAAATTCGAAGTTTATAGTTCAATTAAGGAGATAGCGCATTCCAATTATTCTAATTATTCAGGTCGAAATCCGTAGTTCATAGTATTATTTATTTGGGTATGCTAACTGTAACCTTGTAAAAATCCCTTAAAAATGCCCCACTTTCTTAGAAGTTATATAAACACTTGTACATAACATCTTTTGTTACATAAATGAACGTTCGAGAGCCGATAAAAATTATTCTTGAAGATAATGACCATCCATCTGATTGCCCTAATCATTATTTAAGCACATATAAATTAATCAATGATATTTTGAAATTAAGCATATGCTGAAATCTCTCAGTTTTGAACATACACAATAGTTATGAATATATTTCATTTTCATTATGAACACTCATGATAACAAGTATAAACACCTCGAACGGACTAAAAATCATTCTTAAGAATGATGAGCGTTCTACATCCTATACATCCAGCCTCTTATTCGAAAAACATTTTACTGATGTGGGTGTTCATATTTGAAATTGATAGTGTTCACATCTAATAAATGAGGTATTCCTATTTATTTATTGGGGTGTTCCTATTTGAGCATGGAAATAAAAACTTATCAAAAATAAAAATATTTTTGAAAATAAAAAGTTGAAAGAGAAAAAATAGTTAAGAAAATATTTAGAAATAGAAATATTATTGAAAATAGAAAATTAAAAGAAAAAAATAGTTGGAGGATAAATTTGAAGAATTGTGTGCTTAGGATGAATTTTTTTTTTCTATTTATTTTAAGTTTTAAGTCGTCCTGAAAATACAAGAAGAGGAAGAGGTCGACCGAGACTGACATGGGAGGAAGCAATAAAAAAAGATTTGAAGGATGAAATATACCCAAAGAGCTTGCTTTGGATAGGAGTGCATGGAAGATAGTGATTCATGTACCTAAACCATGATTTAGGTACAAAAAGACAACACATCAAGAAGATGAGTGTAGCTGAAATGCGGATGTTGCGTTGGATATGTGGCCACACAAGGAAAGATCGAATCAGAAATGATGATATTAGGGACAAACTTGGGGTGACACCAATTCAAGAGAAGCTAGTCCAACATCGTTTGCGATGGTTTGGTCATATCCAACGAAGGCCTCCTGAAGCATCAGTACGCAGCGGTATTTTAAGTCGTCCTGAAAATACAAGAAGAGAAAGAGGTCGACCGAGACTGACATGGGAGGAAGCAATAAAAAGAGATTTGAAGGAATGAAATATACCCAAAGAGCTTGCTTTGGATATGAGTGCGTGGAAGATAGCAATTCATATACCTGAACCATGATTTAGGAGTTAGAGTCTAATAGTAGAGTTATAGACTTTATATTCTTAGATTTTTTTAGGATTATGATTTAGAATTTAGAAATAGATTTCAGAAATAGAGGTTTAGATAGAATTTTAGGATTTAGAATTTAGAATTAGGTTTTTAAAATAGAATTTTAGGATTGAGAAATAGATTTTATAATAGAGGTTTATTGTACTATTATTATTATTATTATTGCTACTATTATTAACATATTATCATTATCATCTTTATTTATATATTATTATTATTATTATTTTATTTATTTATTTTCTTTTTCTTCCATCATATTCATTATTATCACTGATATTTGAGATCTTTTATCTTATGTTTTCCGATTGGGTTTCATTTCTAGCCTACCCTAATTTATTTGGGATTAAAGGCTTTGTTGTTGTTGTTGTTGTTGTTGTTGTTGTTGTTGTTGTTGTTGTTGTTGTTGTTTTTAAGAAGTTTATAGTTCAGTTAAGAAGATAGCGCTGCCGGTTTTGCAAATTAATTAACTTCAACATGGAAATGGGCTTTGATTGAAAGAGACAGCGGAGATATCGTACGGGAATACGGGCATTTTCCCAGAAAATAAACAAGTAAGATATACAAAGATTTGCACAATATTAGCGTCAGGCTCGTTGCTTAGCTAGCTGTTAGCCTGTTACCTGTTCTGTTAGCATGGGCACTCACTGTTTCATCCTTTATTTTGTTTCTTCATAAGAAAGAACCAAATCTGCTGGATAAATAATAGGATATACTTTTGTTCTTAAATAAATATAAAAAAAGTTTATAAATATATTTTTTAATTATAAATTGAAAGTGATTTAAATTTCATATAATTTCATTATTGTTTCATAGTCCATCAAAGACCGTTAAATTGAAACCATTGAAAGTTGCATAAAATATTAATGTTTTTTGATGAACTATCAAATTATAATGAAATTCCATAAAATTTGAAACACTAATAATCTATAAGTAAAATAACATACCTATATTTTTTTTTCTATTTTTAAGATTTTTTATATTTATTTAAAATTAAAAGTAGGATCATATCATTTGTCCATAATAATAGCAGATTCAGACCCAAAAACATGACAGAAATATTGGTTAATTAATAAGTCAATGAGTATCTTTTACTTGTTAGTAGAGATGAAAATTTAAGTTAGTTAATTTTTAAATATATATAAGTAAATGATTTTATCTGATTTTTGAATCTATGACCTCCACGCGGAGAGAGATGGACCATCTTTTACTTAAATATATTATTCAAGTAATCAGCCATTCATCCTTTCTAATTTGGGTGCAATTTTATTAAAATGGAAATTTGAATACCATCATTCTCTGCATCATGCTTTTAGGGTGTCACTTCTTCCGAGTCAGATTCTCATGCTAATTTCTTGGGGATCCATTGACAATGGGTTATTTTGTTAATTTTGACAATGAACTTCTAAAAAAATACAAAAACAATCTTAAAAATAGAAAAAAAAAGTTTATAGACGTGTTCTTCTACTTTTAGATTGATGATCATTCAAATTTCATGTAATTTCATTATCATTTGATAGTCCATCAAAAATCGTTAATTTAGAACTGTTATAAATTATATGAAAATTTGATGGTATTTGATGAACTATCAAACGATAATGAAATTGTATGAAATTTAAATGACCATCAATCTAAACGTAGAATAACACATATATAAACTTTTTTTTCTATTTTTAAAATTTTTTATATTTATTTAGAAATTCATTATCAAGATTGTCAAAATAACGCATTGTCAACCGATCCTTCTCATTTCTAAAAGCACAATTTATCACTTTGACAGTACTGAAAATTGATGAATTTAATGATAGTTTTCATTTTTCAAATTAAAAAATTGATATTGCGTATTGATGCGTCATGCGTCCAACAAAATTGTAGCAGAGAAATTGAATAGCGAGACAATGATGGTAGTGAAAAACAGTGGATCGCTTATAGATTCAGATCACCTCATCTCATCACCGTTGCCACTTGCCGGACAACTAATAATCAGTGTACCAGTATCCTGTAAAGTGGGCTCCACATGGCAGCAATTCATGACCTGGCTTGAGGGATTGCCGGATTGAGGTCGGCTTATCCTCGGACAAAGATTTCTCCCAGTCCCCGGAGGTCAGAGACACACACATACATGACTAAACATACTTTTTTTTGTCAAAACTTCTATTTCGTCCTTTCTTTATTTCAAATATGTACATTTTTTTAATATTTAACTAAAATGGTAAAAGCTTATAAATAATAACTGAAAATCATTATTGTTAAAAGGATTTTGCTATAAAAGAAATGAAAAATTAGTTCTATCTTTTATGTCACTCTAAAACTTCAAAATGAACAAAATATTATTTTTCATTAATTATTTTACTAATCGAATTCATATCAAAATTTTCCCAAAAAAAAAACAAAAAATATTAATTAAATTTACACTATAAGGAAGACAGTCATAAATTAGCAAAATAATAATAGCTTATTCTGCTCATTATTTTAATATATTTTCCCATTTCAAATCGACCGGCGGATATAAATGATAACTAATACTGTACTGTAGGTGCTATGAATTCTTTTTAACCAATGTCGCCAACGAATATAAACCCCTTATTTTACCAAAAAGAAAAAAAAGAATATAAGGCCCTTAAATCCATCAACCCTTCTAACATGTAGTGGTGCAAACGGATCAGATACGATCCAATATTAGTTAGAATCATATTTTATTTTTATTTTTATTTTTCAAAAATAAGTAAGAATATGAGTATTCTTAGATAAGAATATGAATACAAAAATTTTCAGATAGTATACGAATAAAATTCGCTTTAAATTAATAAAATTTATTGAAATATATAATAAAATAATTTTTTTAATACTATCCTTTATTTACAAGTATATTATTGATTTTAAAAAGATTAAATTTATAATAAATATTCAATTATAATAGTGAATAATATTTATTTTTTATAAAATGTTAAATAAAATATAATATACTAGTATTTGGATATTCAGATATGAATAATTAAATTCTATATCATTTTTTGTTCAGATATTCGGATATAAATAATTAAATTTAAATTTTTAGATACAAATTAGATACCATCAGATATTATCCATATATGTTTGCACATCTACTTACACGTCACTGTTACAATGTCCAAATCATTCATGCAATATATGGCTGGTGCCTAGTGAGGTGCCAGCTGGTGGACTTGTGACTTGTGCGTGTTCAGTTGAAAGAAGTAAGAACAGCATGCAAACTCTGAAATCTGAATTAAGCTAGGGAGCATTCAATAAATTTCTTTGTACTATGGTCTATGTACTATGTTCAAGGCTCCAAGCTCATTGTTGAATGTAATATGACATTTACATGCACTTTTTTGACCCCAAATCTCGTGTATTTGTCCTCGCATCCGCACATTTGCGCAATAATCCCGCCCCTGGTAAAATTTGGAGGCTTTGATCTTTCCTAACCGATGTATAATTTGTCTGGTGCTATGTGAGAGCTGGGGGAAATATATCCCCATATATAATTGTTTCTATGGCACTGATGCCATCAGCGCCGAATAAAAAAAAATGATCGGTAAGGGTGTTTAGGTTAAGGAAATAAATTGCTCAGATAATTTTTTTTATTATATTAAGAAGAATTTTTTTTAGTGGGTCAAGAAGGTGTTTAGATGCTTACTGACATCAGCATTGATTCCGTCTCTAGCTACCATATCATAATTTTATGTTTATGACTTGGAACTCATATAATAATAATAGTTTCTACATTTAATCACGGCCATTTAAACAAATTCGACAGTCGAAATCTGCTGCCATTGTTTTTATGCAAATATAATTTTATTTTGTGGTGAATTAAGAATTTGTACAGTTTTAATTATTTTCATGCAATAAATTTTTAAGAAACAGACACACACTAGCCACTGTTTTTTTTTTAAATCAAGATAAGATCAAATACTATATAAATGTATTAAAAATGATAAACCATGTGCGCGGTTCACCCTTTTCGTGTAGAATTTGGACAAACATATTAGACGATAACTGCCACTTGTTTAATTAAAATTTGTGTTTTCTTTTTCCTGGAATAAAACCGGTTTCTTAAATCACTGTTGTTAAATAAAAAGAAAACAATAATATATTTGAAGATTTTCTATTTTTCTACAGCAACTTCGAGAAGTAGCACAATCAATTGGTCGAGTACACGAGCGGAGAAAAAGGGAAACATGAAGAATTTAAACTTACAAAATTTTGCAAATTGCAAATCAAAATGTTTTTGTTGATACGGGGATCCAAAATTTTCAATAAAAAATTAAAATAATAATAAGAGCATCTAAGTCAGATAATTAGGCATCTAGAAACTTTGAATGTTTACCAAACGGCACATTTTTTTGGATTTGGTGAGACGTAATGAAAAAGAATGATTTATTAATCATGGAATTGACTTAAGGTAAGCTGAAGACCGTTATGTCAGTGAAATATGACAATTTAATTTGTCTCATCAGGCGATCAGTGACCTGATAGACCGAATTTGGGTTACCGTTGACCCAAGATGGGTCAATGAAATTTTTTTTTTGAATTTCGATCCGAAATGCGGATGTTGCGTTGGATATGTGGCCACACAAGGAAAGATCGAATCAGAAATGATGATATTAGAGACAAACTTGGGGTAGCACCAATTCAAGAGGAGCTAGTCCAATATCGTTTGTGATGGTTTGATCATATCCAACGAAGACCTCCTGAAGCATCAGTACGCATTGGTATTTTAAGTCGTCCTGAAATTACAAGAAGAGGAAGAGCTCGACCAAAATTGACATGGGAGGAAGCAATAAAAATAGATTTCAAGGAATGAAATATATACCCAAAGAGCTTGCTTTGGATAGGAGTGCGTGGAAGATAGCGATTCATGTACCTGAACCATGATTGAGGAGTTAGAGTCTAATAGTAGAGTTATAGACTTCATATTCTTAGATTTTTTAGGATTTTAGGATTTAGAATTTGGAAATAGATTTCAGAAATAGAGGTTTAGATAGGATTTTAAGATTTAGAATTTAGAATTAGATTTTAAAATAGGATTTTAGGAATTAGAAATAGATTTTATAATAGAGATATATTGTACTATTATTATTATTGTTATTAGTGCTACTATTATTAACATATTATCATTATCATTATCATTATCATCTTTATTTATATATTATTATTATTTTATTTTATTTTTTTCTTCCATCATATTCATTTTTATCACTGATATTTGAGATCTTTGATCTTATGTTTTCCGATTGGGTTTCATTTCTAGCCTACCCAATTTTATTGTTGTTGTTGTTGAATTTCGATCTGAAAAATGTGTCGTGACGCAAATTTACAACTATAATTCGTACCTGGCGCTATTGAGCGTTACAGTGACACGTGTATAACATTAAATATTTTATTATATGAATAATTTTCTAATAAATAGAAGCTATCAGTAAATTAAAATAAATAATTAATCTGTGGGATGAAGAAAAGCAACTAAGAATGACAGTTTTATGCTAGAAGTTTTTTTTTCAGTCAATCGTAACCTGTCGAAGTGTCGATTAATCTGACTTCCACACAAAACTACAAGCACTCATATGACACGTGTTCTTATTTTCTCAGTTGAGAAGGTCCAAAACAAGACTGCACTAATGATTTTCTTGAAAAAAAAATGTCAGAAACTAAAAGCCAATAAAATAAAAAATCGATATTTTTACAATTGTAATTAAGAAAGGCTTCTCACATCAACGACCTTAGCAAATAATTCTTCAATCACTTCTAAACCATTTACATCATGAAAACAAATCAAATTACAATCAGTATGACATATTGAATGTTTTAAAATATTTTATATACATCTTCACAATTCATTCTTTTCGTATCTCCCAGATTGAAACTTAAAAAGTACTTCTAAATGGCAATGTGACACTTTTAAAAGGCTTGCTAATAGTTTAACAATGTTACTAAATTAATAATTACTGCTGATAATTCAACAACATATTTAATGTGTCTTGCAAACTTGGAATCCATTGACAGACATTTACAAATAAATTCATTTTTTTTAAATCAGAAATATTTTTAATCTTATGGACCGATTTTCTTTCAAAATTTATATGTACTTCATCAAACACTATTAAATATGAGTTATTGCAATTTCATTAAATTTTTAACGGCTTTTCATCAATTAAGAAATATTACTTAAATTACATCAAATTTAAAATACAATCAATCTATAAGTTCAAGAATTAATTATTTTCTACTTTTATTTTGTTCCTATTTATTGTAAATTGTAAAAAAAAACTTATATTGGACTATTCATTAAGCTCGATTTTTTTTTATCTCTGTGATCATTTGAGGGCGACCCAAGATCAGGGGCGGACATAGCTATGGCCAGGGGGGGTCAGTTGACCCCCCCTGGATTTTGAAAAATAGTGCTTTTAGGTTAATATTTTGTTAATCTGACCCCCCCTGGATTAAATTTCTGACCCCCCTGGATTATCTGATTATTTTTCATTGAGAAAAAATATTTAATATCACGGATAATGAAAAAATTATGTAAAATTTTTAAAATATAAAGTCTTGTAGAAGAAAATTTTCTTTATTGCTATGATTATTTATTATTTTAACTTTTTTTTTTTATTATTTTTAATATATAAAGATATTACCCAAGATCCTGAATGTGGAAAAAATATTGCGTGCTAAAATTTATATAAATTAAAACGTATTGATTTGTTTTAGTTTCTTGAAATTTGCTCTGACAAAAGATCAGTGAAATTTATGGCACTGGTAGAGCTATTGAAGGAAGCTTCACTGGGGGTGGTTTTTGGTCACAAGCTGTTCCCTCTTTATTTGCTTGGTGTATATTGTTATGAAATCTAGAGACAACCCCTTCAATTCCTGTAAAATCTAACAACCTGGCTCGCTTTCCCTGCACATTGGTTTTTAGGTACAGAAATCCCGCTGGTACGTGTTGTACAATCCTTCCACATACGGACTGACGGTGACAGAAAAATTGTTAAAATATGACAAAATAATATTTTTAAAAAGAAATAAATAAATAAGAGAGATACTTATTAATTACACTATGTTTTTTTTACAATTAAAGGTTTTTTTAAAAGAATCTCCACTCTTTATTAAGTATCTAAGTGTTTTAATTTCACAACAGTTGATATATTTTGTTAAATTTTTAAAGCTAATATTAACCATCATATTGAACTATTTTTCAAATAATGTCACTATCTATATACTTATTTATGTTGAAGTTATAACCTCCTTTTAATTCTAATTGTTACATAAAATAGTACATAATAAAAAAGTACAATTACTTTATTTTTTTAAATTCCTCTCAATTATAAGTAATAATTTTTTAAAAATTTTGAATGCCAACTTTTGTCTCAATTTTATATTTATTTTATATTAATTTCATATCCATCATTGAAATTAAATTATCTTCATATCTTATTTTTTTTATTTTCCCATAAAAATCTGAATTTTTATATTTTAAAAACCATCATCCATAGTAACATAACGGCAAGATACTTACAACTTTTAAGATCGTGTCCATTTCATAATTTCTAGAGTAATTAATGCGGAATATACAGGAAATAATATTTTCTTCCTTTTAATATTTTCAAATTAAATTGAACGTTTTTAAAAGATAACGGGACTTGACAAATTGCTTGAACATTTATATACGTAGCATGTGCATTTTGAACATAACTGTTTATTTATCAAAAAAACAACTCATAAATGCAATTGCATATATATATCTGCTTTCGGGAGTGTTAAGATCACAAAATTATATTGTTTTTTCTATATAAACACTACCAATCATATTTATAAACTTTTGTTTTTTCTATTTTTTTATTTTTTTTAAAAGTCCATTGTCAAAATAATCACAATAACCCATTATCAAAGGATCCCTCCCCTAAAAAATTATATTGATACACTTACTATAGTAAATAGAATTTGTCATCATAAGCGTAAGATCATATTCATCAACTTGAAGTATTCATTTCGGATTTCGGGACTTCATAATCTTGACTTCAACATCTTTCATTTAAATTTCAAACCTATAATCCTTCATATATATGAATGAAATTATTTTGTCACTATACCAAAGCTGATTTTCTACTGTAAAAATTATTATTTACATGATCAGACAACTTAAATCTCTTTTTCCATTTCTTACTTACATGATCAGACACTGTTTCATTTTTCACCATACAATTAATGTGCCACAAAATCATTAGAAGAGGAAGGGATGAGAGGGGAATGGGATAAAAAGAGAAGGAAGTGGTGTTAAAAATTAATTCATCCCCTTTATAAAATAATTTGATGGGAACAAAATAAATTGATTTGATAAATAAAGGAGGTTATATCTTTTCGTACATTTTTTAAAAAAAATTTGGAGAGCAAGCAATAAATCAAATTTCACCCTCTTCCGTTCCCTTCCCTATCCCTCCCCTCCTCTTTACCTTTTTGTCGAAGCAGTGCTACAGTACTTGTAATATATGTGAGTTCTATTTGGGGGCAATTTAACCAACAACTTCATCTAATAGTTTTGCAAAATTCGAGCTGGATTTAAAATATTTTTGTTTTTTCATTTGTAATGTAATTACTAGTTGAATACTTAATTGACGCCCACATAAGATTTGAAAGATTAACTGTTGCCAACGAAAGGAACACACTTATCGGTACAATGATATGATCACTATGTAACAAACATGAAAACATAAAATTGAAATTATCACAATGTAAAAAATATGAAAAAAAGTAAAGATTAATTGGAAAATTATTTTAGTCACACTAGGATTTATACCTCCAAAGTGACTACATGTATTTCATGTAGTTTGATCATTATGTAAGAAACGCAAAACATGATGACAAAATATGGGTATATGTAATCCTTCATTACTAGATTTTCTAAGTGTATTTAAAAATATGAATGTTGTGATACGTACCATACAAAAGAGTTACCTTCTTTTTATTTCAGATATGGATGAGGCCCAATTGGTAACTTCATCTCAAGGCCCACTTACGGAAACGCACCTCAATTGCACTCGCCAACCACAGTGTGAACAGGGCTTGACGTGTTTTGTGTCGCTCTGATACGAACGTGTCAGGATGTCAAAGTGCGTGTGTGTGTGTGTACTGCGAATCCCGACTGTACTGTGCTTGAAATCTGAATTCACTTAAACTACTCAAGTATGGCGTATTTAATTGGGAATTACGTGTAAGCATATTTATAGGTGTAGGCCGGGTTAGGACAGAGCGTTTAATTGGGGATTACGTGTCCTCGTCCAATAGCTATTAATCCAGTCCGCGCCCGTGTCCCTCGGGGTGTCCGTCAACCGGGCTCGGGCTCTTTAGCGGAGTTGGACCGGCGCGACCAGTCTGGGCTGTCCGGGCACAGGGGCCTTACTGCCCCTGGTCGGTACGGTCGTTCATGGGCTGCCTGGGTAGAGGTATCTCAATCATTAATTATTAACTAGTTAATTACCGGTGGTGCTTGAGTTATGCAAAGAGTGTCAATTTCAGTGCGCTCAGGGCAGAAAATGCAACTGCATCAAAGCCTTCGAGAAGAGCGCAGTTTTTACTTTTTATCAAGGAAATCACCACAACTTCAACAGTGCCATCCTTCAGGAAAAGTATCTCAGCGGCACGCGGGTGATAGTGAGGTGGAATGAAGCCGGTTGGCGCAAAATCGAATCCGGCCAGGGAGATGCCAAGTGTGTTGAGACCGGAGAGCTTTTGGACCGTGACAGTCTGACAGAAGCCACATTGGCACCCAAGTAGGTGGTGTTGGCTGCTTTGTCGCAGTTTAGAATACTCGAATGGCTTTAATAATAGAAATTGTGAGCATTAGTTAGTAATTAATATTCAACATCTTACATTTGAGAGCTTAAGTCAGCGACACATAAGTCTTGAATTTGGCTTGAATCAGAGCCGAAGGCATGAAAGATCGAGAGTGAGAAAAGAGCAACAAAGATGAAACAGCAAGCCATTTTTTTTTCTCTCAACTTGGAACTATACTTGAAGAAGATATTATACAAGTACTTAAAATTGGAATTGTTGGTTCAAAACCTTCAAGAAGAGCCGTTTATTTGGCAAGGAGATGAAACCAACTTCAAGAGTACCTTTCATTACAACAAGCATCTCAGAGGCACGCAGGTGGTAGTGAGGTGGAAACAGGCTGCCTGGTGCAAAATCTAGCCTGGCCAGGGATATTCCGAGTGTGTTGAGACCCGAGAGGTTCGCAACTGAAACATCAGCCACATGGAGCCTGTAGTAGCTGCTATTCGATTAACTGTTACAGTAAAATATAATATATCTTGATGGGCTTTTTAGACGAGCAAATCTATTGCGTACTTTTTAGCTAGGTAGCCGGTGTTCCTGCAATAAATTAATCAAAATTAAATTCCATTGTATATAAATGGTACATCCTCGTTTCGTTAACTTATACGCTCCTATTGAATGCAATCTATAGTATTTAATTTGCTTCTTCTAATAGATTCTCTAGTAACTATTTATGAAACCAAACTGGTCATACTCAAAATACTTGAGACCATTCTTTGACTTTTGACTTCGACCTTAATTTTGATCTCTTACCATGATCAACAGCATCATGGCCCACTCTTCTTCCTCTAGCCAGCATCATGTCTCCTAATTGTACCTCTTGAGCCTTCTTTTGTGCTTCCATCCTTGCATCATCCTACAAGATAGCAGAAGTCACTATTATAAGAGTCTTATTTCTTTTGGTCACTATTATAGAGTCTTATTTCTTTCCATAGCAAAAAGTCTGCACAAGTACTATTATAACAGGAAGATGGTAAGGAGTAAAACAACTTAAGAGCTTGATCTTCACTGTCAATCTTTATATCAACACTAGCTAAATCCATCACAATTTGATTCAGCTCATTGATATGATCCCTCACTTCAGCACCTTCCTTCATCCGAAACTCATACCACTGGCCTTTGATTAAGAGTCAGTTCAATGCACTCTTCTCCATAATAAGGCCTCAAGCTTGTTTAAGAGTGGAACCATGGTCGTCTCATTTGCCACCAGCCTTACAACATCATCTGATAGGCAGAATTTTATTGCTGTTAAAGCTTTATCATCAAACTCAGGCTTCTCATCTTCAGACAATTCTTCTCAAAAGTGTTTCTTTCCCTTCAATGCTATGGCACATGCATTTTTGGGTCAACAATGCCTTTGTCTTCACCGTCTAAAGGTTATAGTCTTCAGTGCCATCAAACTTCACAACTTCAAATTTTGATGCCATTGTTTGCGCTCATTTCATCAGTGCCCGATTACACACCCAAGCTATGATACCACTTATTACAAAGCAAGGACTCTTAGAAGCAAATTTACAAACACGTTGTCTGCGGAAGCAAATTAGGATCTTTAATTAAATGCAAAATCCAGCAGTCCATAACAACAAGTGACATAAAGGAAAGAAGGATAATAAGCACACACAAAATAGACACCAGATTTAACGTGATTTGGGTTTCCCCTACATGCACAAAGCGGAGGCACATGAAACTACTTCACAAAGTTCACAATACAAAGTTTGATTGCAATGTTAAGAACTCTCTCTTAACTCTCTCAAGACAGGAATCTTAGTGAAGATACTCAAAGTTTCTCAAATTTACAAGGTATTCGTTGGAGAAGAAGACTCAGCCCTTAGGGTGTCAATGATATCATTTTACTTATTTATCCGATTCGTATCGTATTTGATAAGATGAGTATGGATAATTTTTTTTTCCGTTAACTTATTTGATATAGATAAAAATAAAAATTTTATTTCGTTAAGTAAATGGATAAAGATCATTTCGTACCCGTTTTCTCTATAGAATAAATTATTAAGAAAATAATTTATATTATTTTCAATATAATTATCTTGTGTAATATTTTTTTTTATTTTGGTAAAAAATAAAAAATAGAGAATTTATAAAATATCCCAAGTTGTGCGCTAATGGCTAGTAGTTTCAAACTCGGTCTAGGCCATTAGTACAAAACTTCGGGAGTATTCTTACCAATTCCTTATTTTTTTATTTTATTTACCAAAATAAAAAAAAATCTATATTAGTTGTCTCAATTTTTATGAAGTTAATTACTATGAATTATAATTATTATATTTTTTAAATTTAACCATCTTATATAAATTATAATATTTGAATAATATTTAGTAGATTACTTCTTAAAATGATTGAATGAGACAATATTATATTTTATTTTAGACAAAATATTATTTTTATTTTTAATATATTTTATTTTCTACTTAAAAAGTTTGATAAGAGATGCTTATTTTTTTAATTTATTTATTTTAAAATGACTCAAGTTAGAATTGACTGCATAGTTATATTTTTATTTCATACTAGTAAAATAAAGATGTATTTGTATGAACGGAATGATTTCATATTTTTTTATAAATAATAATAAACTAAGTAATATATTAGTATTATTCGTTAGCATTTATTACCGTTTCGTTAACCGTTTATTTTAACGGATAAGGATAGAGTATGGATAAGTCTAATTTTAATGGGTAAGGGTAGGGTATGAATAAGTCTAATTTTAATGAGTAATGAATAAAATATAAATAAAAATAATTTAAAATAAATATGATAATAAAAATACTTTCATCTGATCCTTACCATACCCATTGACACCCCTATCAGCCCTCCCTCACTTTCTATTTTCATTCTAGCTGCTAGCATCACCAAACACAAGCTGGTTTTACTCAAGTTAAACCGTCTATAAAGACCTGCTAACCAGTCCAGCAAATTACTGTGCCTTTTTTTGTGTGGTTTTGGACCAGCTTAACCCAAGTCTCAAATGGAGCTGTACAATGGGCCACATTTCAACAGCATGGCTATATAACAATAGTTCATCTAGTAATTTTGTTCAGCAACAATTTTGTACTTTAACGTTTATTCCACAGGAATGATCTCACAGAAAATTTGGATCTCCACTAATTTTGTCAATTAAAGATGGAGGGGAAAATATAATTCTCAAACATCCGTTGAATTGCTTCGTATCAACCATGCATATATTAACAAAGAGCCAAATTCCAAAGAATCATGAAACGACACCAACATAAAAAAATAGTCACAAAATGAATAATACCGTATCAATAATAAATCACACAAATCAAGCAATACCCATTTTACATATGCAAATAGATTAACACTGATTCTATTTTCTTATTCATAAAAAAACTATAACGTCTGTCACTAAATGCAACCATATATATTTTTTACCCTTAGACTGCTAGTTAGCAGTACTGAACTGAGCTTGGAGCCAGTCAATAGTTTTTTTGTCCGTTTGAAATGCCTTGGCAAGCACATCATCAGAAATAGGCGGGTTTGATCCAAAGACTGCATTGGCTACTAAAACCAAACCAGGGTTCTGACTGCTTAAGCCTGAGAAGGCAACTGCATTGGTCCAACCCTGGTTGTACTGGAAGTGGATCAGTCCCTGAGGAAACACGAAAACATCACCCTTGTTCAATACTTTTGTGAACAGTTGGTTGTTTGTCGAGGCAACAAAGCCTACATAGAGAGTGCCTTCTATCACAACAAGTACCTCAGTGGCACGGGGGTGATAGTGAGGTGGTACCAAGCCACCAGGTGCAAAATCCAGCCTGGCCAGGGAGATACCGAGGGTGTTGAGACCAGGAAACTGACCGACTGCAACTGCTGTTACATTGGAACCCATGATGTTGGAGGTGTTTCCGGATTTGTCAAGTCCGGAAAAGAAAAAATCATTTGCAGTGACAGCATTCGGATTCTTGCATGCAACCCCATTTACAAATACTGCATGAATTCATATTCCGTGTTAGATGCTGTCTAACTAAACAGTATAGAATCTATAGATACTGACAAGTATTGAATTGTTATACCTTGAGACATTGGATCAGCAACACAGAAGTCCTGAAGTTGGCTTGGATCAGAACCAAAAGCATGAGAAATTGCAAGTGCAAAGAGAACAAGGAACAAGAAATGGGGTGCCATTGTTTTCTCTTCCTTCTGATATTGCATAAAGAAAGAAATATTATTGGTATGGAAGCAAGCTAGTAGGAGAGTATATATAGAGAGCAGGGTTTGAACAGGTCATCAGAAGATTTAAGAGAGCAGGTGAATTTTTGAAATGTTCACTTTTTTTTTTAATTTGAACTAGTCAAACTGTAATAACTGATTTGGTACATACTTTCGAGAATCAGGTGCAGGATTGGATTCTTTCAAGATTAGTAAACAGAGAAATATTAAAAGTTCACATTGCGGGAAATGAAATTTGTAATTTAATTTTCAGCAGAATGCATGCGAGTCATGATGCATACATAAATCAATACTCATTCAGACAATAGATTACAGTGATAATTGAGTTTTTTTAAGCATTAATAAGATTTAGAATTTGCCAGTCATGGCCTGCTTATTTGAGTTAACCTGCAACTGACAATCACTAAATCTACCGCATGAAAGAAGGAATTTTTATCAATTGCTTGTCCAGTCTAGACAAGGAGCAAACATATGAGTTCAAAGAACTTTCTCTTAACAGTAATAAATCTAACTAGTAACTCAAATACCAGGTCCAAATTTACCCTGATGAAAAAGTAATTGTGCAAGTCAAGGTATAAGAATTCAACGACTTGTTATATATATCCAAGTAACAAGTTGAATTATTCAGTTTGGATCAATATCCTAGCTCTAATTTCCATATCTGGGTTAACACAACATGTTCATTCAGAGCCATCTGATCCTGAACTCAACTGATCCAGAGATACTTGTCATCAGGTATGTCTCTAGAAATTAAGAATTAGACCTGCGATGTGGCGACTGGGTAATCAATCCATCAATTAAATATTCATTGATGGTCCTTTTATTCAATAAATTTCAAAAGTAAGGAAGTGATACTTGATTTTTCTCTAAAAGAAATATTAGTTGTCTTTTTCAATGTGAGTTGGACACCTACTAAATTAAAATAAGTTCATTTTTCCAGTGTGTTCTCTGTACTAAATTTATATTGTAGGTTAGATTGTGATAGGTGGATAGGTGTATTAATTAATGTGATCCGTTCCAATTGGATTAATTGTTGCCCTTGCTGTTAACCAAAACAATTGGGTCTCCCTCAATTACAGTTCTGAGTTATAGTTTCTAAATGAGAAAATTCTGTAAATTTAGCATATGAATGCATCACTTGTCAGATAAATCACTTTGAATATTTTCAATTCAATAAAATTTTGAAGTGAAATTCACCCACCACCTTTGTGATTTAAGCACTTACTAAGTAGCATTATTTTTTTAAGATAAACTAACTAGCATTACAATTTAACTTATTCGTCATCAGATATAAAATTTTAATTTAACATTACAGATGTCTGGAGGGTTTCTTTTGTTGGGTTTAGTTTGCTCTTCGTGGAGCATTTGTTTCTGTTACCTTTATAATAGAAGCGGTGGTCTTTGAAGATTACTTTTATCAAAAAAAAAAAAAAAAGTACAGATATACTTGCCAGATCAAAGTTTTAGAGTTCACGTGCTATGTGGTACCGTAAATTTTATAGTTGCTCGAATTTACATAGTAGACGGATCCGGATCTTGTCGTGCGGCACCGTGCAGCGCAGTACGTGGTCCGTTCGATCATTTCAAGATTCGAGTTAGTATTTTAAGATTCGAGTTAGCACGAATCTTAAAGTGATCGAACGGAGTACGTGCTACGCTGCACAGTGCCATGCGGGAGCAGATCTGGTTCCATAGTAGACGGACCCTACTGAATCTAAATATTGTCTGTAGTAGAAGTATTCTTCCGACCATAATACTATTTATATGAGATGAGCTGACCACCGTAAAATTTACAGTACGAAGAGGATACTCACCCAAACTTTTATAAATACGGATGATGACTATATTGATAGCATGATAACAGTTAGCTCCCTGATTTCCTTAATACAATTTCCTGAGAGAACTACATGCTAAAAGGATATTTGCAGCATATATCGCCGATACCAAATATAATCTTACCAAAAGACAATAAAATAAAGCGTAATGACATCAGGTATGCGCATGTGAATGTCTCTAGAAATTAAGAATTATTAATTCATTTGTTTGTTAAGTTGTTATTTTAAAATCTAGAGAGAATTTTTTTTGAAGTAGTATATGAAAAATTCACTATATAATTTCATTAAATTAAATTGAAAAATATTTACAGATGAAAAAAATGAAAAAAGAAAAATAAATGAAATGAAATATAAACATTGGCCATCTAACAAAAATTTAAAAGAAAAAGAAAATGAAGAAAAATGAAAGAAAAATAAAGGAGGATGATCTTGGTGTGTCTTGATGCATTCATTCCTTAATCAATATATACTTCGCATTCTGACGTTGGAGCAGATATAAGGGGACTTGTCACACGATACCACTCCGAGCAGCGACGTGTGACCCATGAGAGAGTGTGAGGGAGGGGGATACAGATTTGTCGATGACTACATGTCGACCGTTAACTCAAGAGAGGGTGGGAGGGAGAGAGGAGGACCCAACACTGTCTGACCCAATTTAACATAGTTTGGGTTGGATATGACAGTAACCTAAGAGAGATATGAGAGAAAGAAGCATACAAGGTGTAGTGGAGATGATGGAGGGGCAAATTCGGTGGAGTAGGTGGCACGATGAAGGCAATGACAGCATCAAAATCCTATATCGGTCATAATCATTGGAGAAATCTAAACTCTAAATCTGAACCCTGATTTTTAACTCGGTGGAGGGATGACCATCGTCACAATCATCTTACGCCTCAATGTGGCTGCTTGAACTCGAGTTCGAAATTGTTATATTTCGGAGACCCAAAAAGAAAAGTAAGGGAGGAGCATAGAAGAAAGATGATGGTGTTGCTGAAAGGAGAAGAGAAAGAGAGCAGAGTAATTCAGAAAGACGGGGAGAGGCCGACGACGTCACCTCCCTTTAAGATTTATCTTGCTTTCTTATGGAAGAGTGGTAGAAGAGTGGTATTCTTGACAATTCGGAAGAGCGAAAATATCGTTTGTGATTGTTACTCGAGAATATTTAAAATATGAATAATTATGATGCTAATAATGATGATGATAATAATCATAATAGTAAGATAATAATAATAATAATAAAGTAATAAAAAATAATCATCATAAATAATAATATTATAATAGTAATATAATAAAAATATAAACATAATCATAATATAGTAATATAATAATAACAAATTATAATTATAATAATAATTATAATAATATAATAATAATAAGTAAACATAATTTTAATAATATAATCATAATATAATAATTATAATCATAATCATGATAATAATAATTATAGTCATAATCATAATAATATAACCATAATCATAATCATAATAATATAATAATAAAAATAAAATCATAATCATAAAAATAATTATAATTATAATAATATAATAATAAATTAATCATAACTATAATCAACATATAATAATATAATACAACATAATAAAATAATAAAAAAAGTAATAAAAAATAATCATAATAAATAATAATATTATAATAGTAATATAATAAAAATATAAACATAATCATAATATAGTAATATAATAATAAAAAATTATAATTATAATCATAATTATAATATAATAATAATATAATAATCATAATCATAATCATGATAATAATAATTATAGTCATAATCATAATAATATAACCATAATCATAATCATAATAATATAATAATAAAAATATAATCATAATCATAAAAATAATTATAAATAATTATAATTATAATAATATAATATTAAAATTATATTTATAATAATAATAAATAATTTAATAATACTAATGATAACGATAATATAATAACAATAATGATAATAATAATTTAATAATAATAATATAATGATAATAATAATAATAAATAATAATCATAATATTAATATAATAATAAATTATAATCATAAATATAATTATTCCTTAATCGCATTCAATAATTTTTTTTTTTTCACATGCTCTTTCTCTTAAGCACGTATGAGATTGTCCCCATATTATATTAGGGAATTTGTGAGAGCTTGGGGAGCTTAGTTGTAAATTTGTGATTTTTATTTTTTTTTCGTTTTTGAAAATAGTTGGATTGTAATTGCGGTACTAGTTGGCCATTTCAAATATATTTTCAGTGCTATATTTAAGGCTGCACATGAGCCGAGCTAAGTTAAAATCGAGCCGAATTGAAATTGAGTGGAGCTAAATTGAGCCGAATTGATTTAAACTCAAATCAAGCTCGAGCTCCATAAAAGCTCAATTATTATAATTATTTTCATATAGTCATAAATAATTAGAGTTGACATCACTAATATTTAATTAATTTTATAATAAAATTTTAAAAAATCATTAATATTTTATATTATCATCATAATTATAATGTAAATATATATATTTTTCTCATTTTTAAAATATATTAATTAATTTATCTATATTTTACTGATTTTATAATTAAAATATAATAAAATAATTCGAAGCCCAACACTTTTATGAGATTAAAAGGTTTTGTCTCAACTTTGAAGCAGCGTCCTGCTACTGGTTTTATGTTCATTCACCCCACAACAAAGATGTTTTTTGACTCGAGTTTTTTGGTTGAGCCTCGATCCATGGTTGAAGATGGATGAAACCTTTGCACATGTAGTGCAATGTCGACAAGATCATTTTCATGTCATGGTTTCCTCGTTAAAAAAATCCATTTTGTTTCTCTTTCAATTTTTGTGTATCTCAAAGTATTGTAGTTCAATTGACAAGATGTTCGATGAAGTATTTCAATAAAATTGTATGTGTTTATCAAGTTCCCAACATATAACAAAATGTCCACATGAGCCAACCATATATCAACAAAGAGTCAAAGATGTCTCCAACAGATTCAAAGGATAGAACAATACCAACACAACATTTGGAGCGAAATTAATTCAGTTAACAATAATAAATCACACAAACGAAGGAAATCACTTATTACATATGCAACTAGATTCACAATGATTCCATTTGATTATTCATGAAATGACACAAATTCTGTCACCAAATGTGATCAAACAACTAATTGGCAGCACTGAACTGAGCTTGGAGCCAGTCAATAGTCTTTTTGTCCGTTTGAAATGCCTTGGCAAGCACGTCGTCAGAAATGGGCGGGTTTGACCCAAAGACAGAATTGGCTACTAAAACCAAACCGGGGTTCTGACTGCTTAAGCCTGAGAAGGCAACTGCACTGGTCCAACCCTGGTTGTACTGGAAGTGAATCAGCCCCTGAGGAAACACGAACACATCACCCTTGTTCAACACCTTTGTGAACAGTTGGTTGTTTGTCGAGGCAACAAAGCCGACATAGAGAGTTCCTTCCATCACAACAAGTACCTCAGTGGCACGGGGGTGATAGTGAGGTGGTACCAAGCCACCGGGTGCAAAATCCAGCCTGGCTAGGGAGATACCAAGGGTGTTGAGACCAGGAAACTGGCCGACTGCAACTGCTGTTACATTGGAACCGATGTTGTTGGAGGTGTCTCCAGCTTTGTCGAGACCAGAAAAGAAAAAATCATTCGCAGTGACAGCATTTGGATTCTTGCATACAACCCCATTTACAAATACTGCATGAATTCATATTCCGTATTAGATGTTGTCTAGTAAAGATACTGGTAAGTAATAAATTGTTATACCTTGAGACATTGGATCAGCAACACAGAAGTCCTGAAGTTGGCTCGGATCAGAACCAAAAGCTTGAGAAATTGCAAGTGCAAACAGAGCAAGGAACAAGAAACGGGGAGCCATTGTTCTCTCTTCCTTCAGATATTGTATAAAGAAAGAAATTTTGTTGGTATGGAAGCAAGAAAGTAGGAGAGTATATATAGAGAGCTGGGTTTGAACAGGTCATTAGAAGGGTCAAGAGAGCAGGTGAATTTTTGAAATGTTCACTTTTTTAATTTGAAATATTCAAACTGTAATATCTGTTTTGGTACATACTTTTGAGAATCGGGTGCAAGATTTGATCCCTTCAAGATTAGTATACAGAGAAATATTAAACGTTCACATTGCGGGAAATTGAAATTTGTACTTTTATTTTCAGTAGACTGCGTGTGAATTATGATGCACACATAATTTAATACTCATTCAAACAATAGACTACAGTGATAATTGATATTTAAGCATTAGCAAAATTTAGAATTTGCCAGTGACCTGCTTATTGGTGTTATCCTGAAACTAACAGTCACTAAATCTACTGCATGAAAGGAATTTTTATTAACTGCTTTTCCCGTCTAGACAAGGAGCATATATACATCCAAGTAACAAGTAGAAGAATTATTCAGTTTGGATCAACATCCTCGCTCTAATTTCTATATCTGGGTTAACACACACATCATGTTCATTCAGAGCCATCTGATTCTAAACTCAACTGATCCAGAGATAGTTGTCTGATCACAATTCTGACATAATTAGATTGTTGTATATGTTCAGGTGCTTAATGATATTAGAATAACACCCCCTGATTTTCTGTGAACTGCTGCCTTCTATAGCTAGATCCGGCAAAAGTTGAAATATATTGAAAAACGATTAAAAATATGTACGCTGATCCACATATGGTCTTACAAAATGACTGGAAAAACAAAAACAATGTGCAATGACATCAGGAATGTCTCTAGAATTAGACCTCCGATGTGGCATCTGGATAATCAATCCATCAATTAAATATTAATTCATTTATCGTCCTTGTTCAATAAAATTCAAAAGGACCTGATCCTTGACTTTTCTCTAAAAGAAATTTTAGTTGTCTTTTTCAAAGTGAGTGTGGATACCTGCTAAAGTTCAAGGGTGTGCTTGGATTAGGGATTTTAATGGGTCGGTTGAGTCATATTATTTTATTATTTTTTTAATCTTATCCGAACTCTATTTGATTGAATTCGGGTCAAAAAATTTTGACTCATAACCAACCCGACGGTCACGGGTCGCCCTAACCCGACTCATGTAAAATAATTAAATATTTATTAATTATTTTTATATAATTTTAAACAATAAAATATTAATTAATTTATAATTAATCTTAATTAGTATATATTTAAGATTTAATTAGTACTAAATCATAAAATTACTTCAAAAAAATATAATTAATCAGGTCGGGTCGGGTTGACCCGAACCCGACCCGACCTATTTATCTTCAGGTCATGTCGGGTCGGGTCGGGTCGGGTTAGGGTCAAGTCGGGTTAACCCATCGGGTCGGGTCAAGAATTGACACCCCTAATTTGGATGGTTAGAGGATTAGTGTAAGAATAACATTGTTTGGGTTAGTAGTTGAGAATAGTGTGAGGTTAGTGATATCTCGGAAAATATGAGAAGAGTGTTAATTTTTACTATTTTGGGTTAGTAAAATATTGTTTGGATAGAAACATGAGAATAGTGGAGAGAATAGTTAAAATAATTAATTATTTTTTAGTATTTTATTTAATAATAATATTTATTTAATACTATTTCATATTAATATAAAAGAAAAAATATTTTTTTTTATTATTTTCACTACCCTCATGGACGTTAATCCGATAACTCAACGTTTTCTATGGGTTAGCGAATTAGCACTGTTCTGCTGCTATTCTTGATTTCAATTTTATGTTTGAATGATTGTTAACCCGCAAACAATACTGTTATTCCCAAAATAGTGCTATTATACATCATCTAAACACACCCAAAATAAGTTTACTTCTCCGGTGTGTTCTCTGTACTAAATTTATATTGTAGGTTGGATTATGTTAGGTGTATTAATTGAGTTAGGCTATGATGTTATACATAGCGCGGATCGCTTCCGTGCTATGGATCGATTTTCGATTATCAAAATGTAAATGGTTGATCCAACTATACAAAATAATTTTCATATAAATATCTTGACATAGATCAATTTTTATATTTTTTAAATTTTTTTACTACTTTTTAAGATAATTAGAAATCTCTTTTGAATTGCTCATAATAACTAAATCACAGGTGATTTTCTTACTATTTTAAAAAATAAAAAAAGTTATAAAAATTATAAAATTTGGTCTACATCGAGAATTTCATATAAAAATAATTTTGTATGATTCAGATCAATCATTTGAATTTTAAAAATAAAAATTGATCTATAGCACGAGGATGATCCATATTATCCATTGCACCATATTCAACTCATATTAATTAATGTGATACCGTCCCAATTGTATTAATCGTGGTTCCTGCTCTTATCCAAAACAATTGGGTCTCGCTCCACTACACTTCTGAGTTGTAGGTTCTAACTTAAATTTTTTTTAATTACATAATAGGAGCACACGCCTTTGAAATAACAAAACAAGGTTTTTATAGTTGTATGAAAATAATTTTAATAATGGAGCATCCGTGCAAAATTTCTAGTTCACAGGCACTTGTTGAGGTATCTAAAACCAACTTCTAGTAGTTTCATGTAGCTGTGTTTTAAAACGTGATTAATTTGGGATTGATAGGCAAAAAACGACACCTTTTGGTCAAATACTAAAAAAAAAAAGAATGATGAAATATTTTATATCCTTAAATTTGATTTAATTACCAGCAGTCCGGCAGCTTATTCCAGCTTCCCTCCATGAGTTGGTAAAAGTTTTCTCGTCGTCCTCAACAAGGCCTCTGGTGATGTCTCATTCTAACAAGTGCTCTCATGAAGCTCTCTGTAGGCCTTCAAAAGATGCACATTGTCTGGTGTGAACTGAAACATCACATCGCTGTTGTCTAGCATTTTAGTTACATAGTTATGTGATGTTGAGAAAAAATTGTTGGTCATGCATGGTTAAATGACTAACTCTCTTGGTTACCAGTATTAAGTTTTGAAATTTTATTACTACTATATAGGTACACAAAATAGTTTGATATCAAATTGCCGAATTTCTTTCAGATATATTTCTGGCAACTTCGTCACAAAAGAAAAAAGGAAAAATTAATACATCAATGTTTGAGTAGAGAGATGTGGAAGAAGAGGGAGAAAGCGAGTAGCTGTTAAAGTAATGTGATCCCGATCAGTGGCATATGGTATGATCCGTTACAGTTCCTATCCTTTATCTAAAGGACCTTCCTGTGTTTTTCATGAAATACACCGGTATGGTGTGGTTTGTAGGTTTGTGATTACCTTCTACGAGATACAGAAAATGTGTGTTCGACTGTTTGTAGATCCTTTACCGGATTCAAAAATGATAATTGACTCTAAGTATTTTGGTTGAGCCTCCATGTTTGGTGATGGGTGGAGATGGGTGGAACCTTTGCACGTGTGATGCAATGTTGACGAGATCAATTTTATATCTTGGTTTCCTCGTTAAAAAATGTTCATTTTGTTTCTCTTTCAATTTTTGCATATCTAAAAGTATTATAGTTTCAATACACAAAGTGTCCGATGAAATATTTCAATAAAATTGTTTCTGCTTATCGAGTTCCCAACATATAACACAATAAAGTTCACATGCTCCAACCATATGTCAACAAAGAGACAAAGATATCTCTAACAGATACAAAGATAGAACAGTACCAACACAACATTTCGAACAAAATTATCAATAATAAATCACACAAACCAAGCAAATCACTTATTACTTATGCAACTAGATTC
Organism: Schoenoplectus tabernaemontani; assembly: GCA_037127355.1. Lineage (NCBI taxonomy): Eukaryota > Viridiplantae > Streptophyta > Magnoliopsida > Poales > Cyperaceae > Schoenoplectus > Schoenoplectus tabernaemontani. The sequence goes on from CM073756.1 coordinate 17,228,591, forward strand.
ACAATGATTCTATTTGCTTATTCATGAAATGATAAATTAGGTCACCAAATGTGATCAAACAACTAATTGGCAGCACTGAACTGAGCTTGAAGCCAGTCAATAGTCTTTTTGTCCGTTTGAAATGCCTTGGCAAGCACGTCGTCAGAAATGGGCGGGTTTGACCCAAAGACTGCATTGGCTACTAAAACCAAACCGGGGTTCTGACTGCTTAAGCCTGAGAAGGCAACTGCATTGGTCCAACCCTGGTTGTACTGGAAGTGGATCAGCCCCTGAGGAAACACGAACACGTCACCCTTGTTCAACACTTTTGTGAACAGTTGGTTGTTTGTCGAGGCAACAAAGCCGACATAGAGAGTGCCTTCCATCACAACAAGTACCTCAGTGGCGCGGGGGTGATAGTGAGGTGGTACCAAGCCACCGGGTGCAAAATCCAGCCTGGCCAGGGAGATACCGAGGGTGTTGAGGGCAGGAAACTGGCCGACTGCAACTGCTGTTACATTGGAACCCATGTTGTTGGAGGTGTCTCCGGCTTTGTCGAGGCCAGAAAATAAAAAATCATTTGCAGTGACAGCATTGGGATTCTTGCATACAACCCCATTTACGAATACTGCGTGAATTCATATTCCGTGTTAGATTCTGTCTAATTTAATAGTATAGATAGTGATAAGTAATAAATTGTTATACCTTGAGACATTGGGTCAGCAACACAGAAGTCCTGAAGTTGGCTTGGATCGGAACCAAAAGCATGAGAAATTGCAAGTGCAAACAGAGCAAGGAAAAAGAAACGGGGAGCCATTGTTCTCTCTTACTTCAAATATTGTATAAAGAGAGAAATCGTGTTGATATGGAAGCAAGCATTTTAGGAGAGTATATATAGAGAGAGCAGGGTTTGAACAGGTCATCAGAAGGGTTAAGAGAGAGCAGGTGAATGTTTGAAATGTTCACTTTTTTTTTTTAATTTGAACCATTCAAACTGCAATATCTGATTTGGTACATACTTTCGAGAATCAGGTGCAAGATTGGATTCTTTCAAGATTACTATACAGAGAAATATTAGACATTTTTACATTGCAAGAAATGAAAATTTTACTTTGATTTTTCACTAGACCGCATGTGAATTATGATGCATAAATCAATACTCATTCGAACGATAGTCTATTACATTTTTTTTCCTTTTAAAAATTTCTTTTGAAACTTAAAATATAAATATATAATCTTGGAAGGCCTAATTAAGAGCTGAGACCCTTCGTGAAAAATTGAAACTAGTGAGGATTTTATGCTGGTTTGTTTGCTGCCAGTACCTGTATTGAGGATTTTATTACGATACCAAGTTCTTAAGAGTTAACTAGGAGAAAGACCAAAGAGAGAGTGATTGATCTATGGTTAACAATATGTCTATTACATGTTAAATCTTCTTCCAAAATTCCCGAACTGGTTGTGGATGAAAGTACATGCCAGATGAAGTGCGGATTTCAATAAATAAGTTGAGAAACGATTTGACGAACGAATGGGAAGGATCAAGGCTAGCCTTGATCGACTCTTCAGGCTGCAGATGGGAAAGGATCAGGTACCAGAATAAGGTACATCTAGCAAACCAAATAGGGTAATTCTAGAAAGTCCACATCAGCGACTGCTGAAGGCGTTGCAGGTAGCCTTGATGAGGAGAATGATGGCACTTCTGATGACTATGTTGAGTTCGAGGATGAGGACATTGACAAGATCTAGTTTTAATTTGTTGTTTTCTGTATTGAAAACCAAAACTCTGTATGCCTGATGGTTTGTTTCATTGATGATGTGCTGATTTGATTTGTTCTGATATAGGTTATTTAATTATGGTATTTAGTACTGGTTTTGTTCGTGTTATCCTACTACTGTTGAGATAAGCTGCAATGAGTCGATGGTATTATATTGCAGTACTATTAAGTATGCAAAATGTTTTGTTATTTCTCTTTTCATTTTTTTATCAAAAGGATTTTTGTTTTGCCTATTAATCTGAAATATTACGTTCTGGGTCCTACATGAAATTAAAAACTAGGGCCAAGATCCAGAATCTACGCCTAGATAAATGTTGCAGTGTTAAGTGTTTATATTTATGTCATATTCAGTGTTAAGTCTTCAACCATACAAGTCTGGGAAGGCTATGAATGAGGGTATCACATAGTCAACATTTCGTAGGTACTAAATTTGCCTCGCTTGTAAATTTACTTGTAAGTGAACAGTATATGCATCACTAAAAAAATTTTATACAATTATCAAAAGCCTACTCGTTGCTTGAAGAAAAACATAATTTGTTTATCTTTTTTACTTGTGCAATTGAAATTTTATTCAAATTAGGAGTGTATGTGAGGGAGAGCCAAACGTTTTGGATAAGAGAAATATTCGACAAAATTAACAATTAACCGAAGCTGGCCACATTCATGTGTACGTACGCAATGACAATCAAACTCGCTATGACAATTCAACGTGTAGGAAATTTCAAAAAGTGGACGCAAATTTCAACTTCAGCAGGTATCCACCTGTAGACTTGGACAACAAATGAATTAAGAATTGATGGATTAAGTACCAAGTCGTTGCATCACAGGTCCAATTCTAATTTGTAGAGACATGCATGCCTGATGTCACTAGGCATTATTTTACTGGCGTCTGGTATCCGCATATGCTGCTAAAGTGTGAGTTCGAATCTGCTGTTATCCCGAAGGAGATAACAGAGTCCCCGAACGGGGTCTTCAGATTAAGAATCAACGATCTGATTTATGTCGAAGAGAGATAAAATAAAAAAAAAAAGAGAAAAATAAATCAGATCGGTCAATTTTTAATTCGAAGATCCTGCTCAGGATACAGAATTCTATTTTTTTCTTTCGGATAACAGCCAATTCGAGTTCCTAAAGTGTTAATCTCTTTTAAGCATGTAGCTGACGAAGCCAGTTGTGAAAACAAAACCAGGAGGTTGTAATTATGACATCATTAAGCACCTTAATGTATACATATATATTCTACGAGGATATAATTTTCACCCAACTTGCATCTTTGGATAGAGGTACAAACGGATCGGATATTATCAGATAATAATTAAAATTATTTATAATCATTTTAATTTTTCGAATACAAATATGAATATTTTCATATATGAATATGAATACGCATAATTTCATATACGAATACGGATAATATATATAAATAATCAAAGATAAACATAAAATTTATTTAAAATTTGTAAAATCTATTGAAATATAGAATAAAATAAAATTTTCAATATTATTCTTTATTAGAAATCTATTACTAATTTTAAAATTATTAAAATTCATAATATATATCCAATATAATGGTGAATAATATTTATTTTTATGATATATATTAAATAATACATTATATATCTAGTATTTGAATACAGATAATTAAGATCAAAAATCATATCCGTAATATTTTTTTGTCTAGATATTCAATACAGATTTTTCACATTTAATTTTCTAGATACAAATCGGATATGGTCATATATTATCCGCATAAGTTTACACCCCTACTATGGATCAGTTCAATTTAAGTCGAAAAACTTTCATATTTGATGAATGATCAGTCACTAGTCCAAAATGGTGAATCAGTGTCACTCTTTTAGTGTCAGATTTCATTAAAAAGGCGACATTAAAGATATTAGTATCAAATTTTAAAAAAAATCCGATATTAACGATCTACTTTTAGTGTCAGAATTTTATAAAAAAAATGACACTAATATTTTCTGACACATTAGTGACGGATTTTTTGAAAAATCCGACAAAACAATCTAAATTTAGTGATGGAGTTTTTAAAAAAATTTGACACTAATATGTCATAAAATTTTAGTGTTATTTTTTTTTATAAAGATCCAACACTAAAATTGTGAAAATTTAGCATCTGTTTTTATTGTAAAAGTATTAGTGTCGGTTTTTTATAAAAATCAGACACTAAGTATTTTTTTCGTCTTTGAGTCAGTATAATTTAGAATTACTTTTCTATAAAAATCCGACACTACAAGTGAAAAAAAATATTATCTGTTTCAATTGTAAAAGTATTAGTATCAAACCCGATTTTAAGCAGTTTCTTCTATATTTTGAGTTTTTTAGGGTTTCATAAGTTAGATTATATTATAATAACTATATATAATTGTATTTAAATTAATATATAGAAGTTATATATTAATTTTCTGAAAAATTTTGTAGTTTCATAAAATTCTAAAATTGGACATATAATTAATTTTATGAAAAAATATTTTTTGTCATAAAATGGTCATAACTTTTGACTCATAACACAAATTTGGACATATAATCCCAATTCGGAAACCTTATTTTACAATTTATAGGGAGTGTTCCGAAATAAATGATCTTTCGAACCCAAAAATGCTTTCTGATATGTTAATTTTTGGATTTAATTTTCTGAACTTTTAAAATTGACCGGTATAGTTTTACAAATAGTTTTGAGGTTCAATTTTTTGGTGTTTGTAATTTTTTTAAAGTACAAGCATATTTTACTAAAATAACATATGATATTTTAAAAAATTAGGGAGCAGTAATTACGATGGTTAGTTAAATAATTAAGTTGTTTAATAAAAATACAAAATCATTCTTAAACATTCAATCTACTAAATCTAAATGTCTTTTTTTTATTCAATCTATAAAATTCTGATTAGAACAAATAATTATAAGTTTACATATTAGTTTAAAAATTAGGATGATACATGTCTTGTTATGTACAAAGTAAGCCTTTATTGTTCACAAAATCCAACAAAAAATCCGACACTAATCAGTTAGTAAATTTTAGTGTCGATTTCTATAAAAAAATCTGATACTAAATATTTTTTTCATCTTTTCTATTTGAAATTTAAGATTTCAATCAATATCATTTTTTTGTAAAAATCTAGCACTGGTTATATTTTTTTATTTCTAATCGTACAATTTAAAATTATAATATTTGAACATATATTATGATATTTGGACATAATTTTTTTAAAACTGATCAGGAACCAATAAGTTATCATAACTCAATAATTTATCATATTTCATAATTTGTAGAACTTTTATCATAGAGTAATTTCATTCTAAATGTTGATTGATGTTTATTTATCTCATTGGATCAATCATCATATCAAGTCCAAATTTGATGAAAATTTACCAACATAATTATTTTACCAAATACTAAAGTCTTAATGGTACAAATGGTAGATTTTTAAAAATACATGAATATCTTTATTCTTTCGAAAATAATATCTTTCATGTTACTTATCCATATAACTTGCATGAAAACTTACTTACATCTATTCAATAATTTTAATTGTTTCTGTGAAATCCAACCGTACCGATGCATTCAAATTTTTATATATTTTTAATTGTTTCTGTGCAACCCCATATGCATACATCGTCCAATGAAAAATCTATCGATCGATGATGTTTTGATAACTAATTGAGTTTGAATTTTGTGAAAGACCATGAGTTGGTGAATAATAATATAGATGAAATGTATTGACAACTAAAATTTTTTAAATGAACATTACTATCAAATTTTATGATAAATTTGTGCACTGATCAATTTAGTATCGAATTTCTACTGAAAATCCGACACTGATCATTTTAGTGTTGAATTTCGGTTGAAACTCCGACACTATTTATGTTTTTTTGTCTAACAAATTCAAAATAAATTAGTGTCGGATTTTTAATAAATTCAAAACTAAAGGTTCCAACCAATATGAATTCAGAAATGAAATATCCATGGATTATAAATTTTTATCATATTCATCGTTCATTCTCTACTCCATCTGATGCTCCCGATCGAACGAATATTTCAATATATAATCTTCTCCATTTCTACTTTTTGTTCTCTTTCTATTCATTTTTAAAACTTAGATTAGAGATATGAGATAATATAAGTGATAAAGAAAGAGGAAGAACTAGAGAAAGAGAAAAAGAAGAGAGAGAAAAAGGAAGAGAGAGTGGACACGAGATCAGAATGGAAAATTAAAATCTCAGCATATCACCTTCAAACGGTCATAATTTTTGATCGAAAAGTTTGATGAGGACATTTTTAAGCGGCCACAAAAAGGCTACGATGAGATCTACAAGGTGAATATGAATGTCCTTTTGCCATTGCATTGAGCCAAAAAAGCTCGTCTTTAATAGAGTATCAAATGATGATGAAATTATATGAAAATTGAAACACTATCAATTTATAAGTAAAAAAATACATCTATTTTTTATTTTTAAATTTTTTAGTATTTATTGAAAAATCCATTATCAAAATTGTCAAAATAATCCATTTTCAAGGATCTCTCCCATACATAAACCGTATAGTGTGATTAGATGTAACATTGGGAAATATAGTAAAATCACAACCACAAACAATGATGCATTGATACCAGCAGTATCTTTTATAATAATTTTACATTCTAACAAAACGTGGATATTTATTTGCCCACTTTTATCAGAAAAATGTGTGATGCACATGAACTGGATGGATCTTGTTTATACAAAATCCGTAAAAGCTAATGTAAGTGGAATGCGCAAGGGGCAGATCGAGTAACAGGCAAATCCATATCAGAGCTTAAATCTTAAAATTGATTAAAAATTTATAATTTCTCCTCTAAAGTAAAATTAATGTATATAAAATATATAAGAGTGCACTTATCAAAAAATTCTATTCTAAGCTTTAAATTATTCTTGCACATAAAAATTATGTTCAGACTTCTTTGAAGGCCTAAATCCGCCACTAGAATGCACATTTTGCATCAAGACCAGCAGACGCAGGTACAAGTTTAATTAAACACGTGTTCGGCTGTTGATAATTAGAGGCTTAATGCAATAATGCAGTACCAGACGCCCCCAGAGTGCACATTCAATAGATTTTATTCTCTGTCATATTACAAACATGTGCATGAATCGATAGTCTCTCTGTCATGTGGCTACCTCAGAATTTACTATTTTTGGGTTGTATGTATTTTTTTTTTTTTTTGAGGGTTTGGTTTGTATGTATCACTTTCCCTGCAACTTATTTTCCTTTTCGCTTCAACGGGATTTTTTGGTTTTCTATTTGTTTTTTTCACGATCTTCCAAAACGAACACAAAATTGGGGTAAAGTTAAACAAGCGAACCATTGCGGCATTTTATCGAACACCTGACCTGCACAGTTGCTCCTAGTGACTTAAGAACTGCAGCGCTTCACTTTTGCACCGTCGAGCGGAGAGAGGAGCCTGTAGAATCTTCCAATCAACCCAAGAAAGTTCTTCACGAAAACCAGATCTATCTATCTAATTCGACTCCGTAGACGAAAAGTCTCACCACATCCAACCTTGGGTGAGGACTATAAGGAGCAACGAATTCATACAATTATTTTAATTTTGCTCCGAAAAATAATACAGTTGTTATGGCCTACGTGGTGGTGTTTTTAAGTAACATCTCGTGGGGTTGATCAAATCTAAATCTATCGACACATCACTAGTCAGGATCTTCACACCTCATTTTTAGTGGGGTCAGAGTCAAGAGTCCCCAGTAAGGGTGTCAATGGGTAGAGTCGGGTCGGGTTCGGATCAGGTCATATTATTTTATTATTATTTTTTATCTGATTTGAATCTGACACGATTAAATTCGGTTCAAAAAATCTTAATCCATACCCGACCCGACGGGTCATGAGTCGACTCGACTCGACCCGTGTAAAATAATTAAATATTTATTAATTATTTTTATTTAATTTTAAGTAATAAAATATTGATTAATTTATAATTAATCTTAATTAGTATATAATTAGTGTATATTTAAGCTTTAATTAGTACTAAATCATAAAAAAATATAATTAATCAGATCGAGTTCAGGTCAGATCAGATTAGATCAGATTAATCAGATCGAGTCCATTTATTTTCGGATCGTGTCTGATCGGATCGAGTTCAGGTCAGATCAGATTAACCCGTCAGTTGGATTAAGAATTGACACCCCTAGTCCCCAGTCTCACTTGCGCATGCAAGCAAACGACACGTCACTGTCCACCTCTTTCAATCCCAACCTCACCACGTCTCCGCAGTTACACATTCCACAATTACACAAGTTGAGGAGAAAAAAAAAATACTGTAATAGAGAGCAAAGATGAAAAAGAAGAAGAAAAAAAAAGGGAAGATGATACCTGGGCTTCATCACTTTTCCGATCAGCCACCGGCCAAAGGGCACGCGACGAACTATGTACAATCAGTTAGGCGTGTGAGCGCTAAAATATCCGAGTGATCCCAAACGAAAAATAAGAATAATTTTGTTTTCAAATTCTATCTTCTCCATAAATTCTTTTTTTTCTCTCTTTCATTTGTAAAGGAGTTTCATCCCTTGTTCTTGAAAGCCGAGAATAAAAAACTACAGTTCTCTTCGAAATTGAGAAATTATTGGAGTTGTATATTTAAGAATATTGTGAAGATATCACGCTTTTCAGAGTTTGACTAGCCGGCACTATGCATTTTATGTTAATTGTTAAGAATTTATTCAGTTTTTATGTCGAGTTCGAGATGCTGCTGCATTTCTTATTATTTTGCAGGTTATGGAATGTAAACAAGGATGTCAACATGAGAAATGATGTTTGAAACGAGATGGATCGAACCTATACGAAGAAATCAAGTGAAAAGCACTCCTGGACAAAAATTGCGGACCGCAATAATGAAGTTTGCTCTTTGGTTCGCTCCGTTAAGAGAGTGCAAAAATTGCGGACCACAATTATCGAGGCTGGAAGCGCGAATTTGCAGTTTCAGAGCGGTTTTCTCATGGGAATGAAGAGATTTTGAGATCCCTTCGTCCAGAACATCTAAAAAACTGACTGGAGAATAGATCCCAAGCAAGAAAGAAGAGGAAGAACACCATTGGAGAGAGATTTAAAAAAGAACTCAAGAACCGGGCGAGAAATCGTAGATCTTCTTAGTGTATTTTTTTCTTTACTCTTTTCTCATATTGTGTTGTTGTTTAAACATGAATCTTTGTGCAATCTTTGACATAATTTGTGGCTAGACACCCTTCTAGGGGTCTAGGTGTAAACTCGATAACTCGAATGGTTTAATTGTACTCGTATGTTGATATTTTAGTTCTTGTTGTTTGTGATTGTTGTTTTGTCTAAATTGAATGCTTAATTTTAACAACTGCATGTTACCCTAGAAGTGAAAGCGGAAACCGAAAGGTGGAACTGAATCTTCTGACCCAAAATAGTGATTTAGGTCGTAGGTCAAGTACTTAATCGTGAAACTTATTACCTAAGGGAAAATCGAGGAAACCCTAGAAATTGTGTGAGATATCGAAAGATGAAGTACAAAATTTAGGTTATGCCAAAGTGATTCACTGATCTTAATGGGCTTAAACTTGTAAGTTGAGGTACTTAATCATGAAACCCGAATTATTTAGGTACGGTATCAAGCCACGAAAGTGTAAATTTGATACTAAAATCTGAGATTAAATCCCCGACAAACACTAGAACATATTAATAGATCAAATAGAGTGAATTGACCAAACGAGTGAGAGTGAAGCCGAAAGCCCCTAGAATTCTCTATTTGATAAACTTTTCAATCGTTGTTGTTAGATTTATGCACTCTTAGTTTAATACAAAACTCTCGTTCGATTGTCTAGATTAGTGAAATTTGTGAGAACCGGTAATTCACCATTGTCCTTGTGGTTCGACACCCCGACTACTACTTGACTAAGCTGTGCGCTTGCGGCTAAAATTGAGTATAAATTAGGGTATTTATTAGCTTAGCAAAATAAACATCAAGTTTTTTGGCGCCGTTGTCGGGGACAACGGTGTTAATATTAGTTCAACCTTTAGTAACTGAAACTAGATATTTTTATTTTTATTTCTCTTATTTTCTTTTATTTTCTATGATCTACTTGTTTGATTGCTCTTTCAGGACTCGATCTGGCCGGGCAATCAGGTCTCTTGGTGTACAGACGTAGAACCAAGGAGATAACTTCTCTGCTTGAACAGACGCTTGTTCATCTCGCCACCGAAGAAGCAACCCAAATGACAAAGAATGATGAAAATCGTCCCTTGAAGGACTTTATTGTCCCAAAGGCAATTGGAATTCAATTAGGCTATACGGTGCCTAATGTAGCAGCAAACAACTTCGAGCTGAAACCCGCTCTCTTGAACATGCTCTCTCAATAAATGTTCAACGGTTTAGCCCATGAAGATCCGAACCAACATTTGGCCATGTTTGAAGATATAAAGGATGTAGATTTTATTGTTATGAATCTACAAATTTTATTATATCTTAATATGATTTTTCAGTACAAAGTTATGATTAAAAAAGTATTCAGAAGTCTAAAATTTTCAGCAGTTAACATTCATAATATGATTTTTTAAGATTTATATGTTCTGTTTTTAAAAGAGATCAAAATAAAAAAAAATGATAGATATAGTTGTCATGGTTTTAAAGAAATTAATTTTATATTAATTGGATTTTCAAGTTAAAAGATATGACTAAAAAAGTACCAGAGTGTCTATTGAATTACATTATTTATATTTATAAATTTCAAAAATATTAGTGCTTCTATTCATACAATAATATCATAACTAAATGTTTAATATAATTTAAATGATATTAGTGTTATATTAAAATTTTACATAATTTTTAGAATATATTGATATATAATATATATATATATATATATATATATATATATATATATATATATATATATATATATAATATAAGTATAAATATAAATAAATTATATATATATATACAATTACTCTGGGCCGGACGGACGGACCTTAATCCAAATCCGTTCATTGACGGGCCAAGCGGGTTGACGTCGGGCCGGGCTGGATCCGGACGGGTCCACCGGACCGAGGGCTAAATTGCCATCCCTAATTGTCAGTGCTATGGTTTATTAAATTTGTATAATCGTCAATGGGTATCCATTATCCTTATAATTTTCTCAGAATAGCAAAGCACATATTAAAAAAATGCTTACTTTTTTTCCTGTTAAAATGCTGTAACTCAAAATTCGGAATACAAAACAAGATAGGGCTGGATTTGAGATGACCTTACCTTTTTGGATAATAGCAATAGCAATTAATAATACATTTGGAATGGTCAGATTAGTACAGCAATCACAATCCAATATTTAAAAAAAAAAAAAAGTAAATCACAAATTCACAATCCTGCTTAATATTTGTATTTCATATGTGAATTAGGATGTTAATCGGATGTATGTGGTTCTATTAGCTAGTTAGATGTTATGAATATCAATTGTCCTAAAAACTGATAACAGCACTGTTCAGATGTTGTATGCTTTTGTTAGGTGTGTTATAATGTAATAGGTTCTTCGTCAGAATCCCTGGGAATCGGAAGATCATTAACTTCCAGTTATATGGAAGAAAATTTCGCAATTTATTTTATTTTTTATTTTGAAGGCATTCAGTTTAAAAGGCAAACATTATTTCTTTATTTTTAGTTTTTAACTGTACTTATAGGAATGTCACTATCAGAGTCTATGGCTGATTTTAGAAATAGTTCACTCAACATGACGGAGTCCATGTTGACGAAATAACTGGAGCATCCAGACAAGATGTATGAGATATAATCGGACTATATCACCTGAGAACAGACAAACGAAAACTGAATTAAAATGAAGAAAACCTCTCGTAGCAGAGAGTGGGGGGAGAAGAAAAAAGAGTAAGTCGAGCCAAAACTCACAAGGACGAGACAGAGGTTGACACGGTCGAAGACCCGATGTAGAGTGCTACAATTACGAGAAGCACATGCACTATGTTCGAGATTGTTGGATCGAGAAGAAGGTAGAAGGAAAAAGCCAACTACACCGAGATGAATGATGAATCAAGCTCGAGAAGTATCAAAGGGTATCTTGACACAGAGACCAACAACCGAATGAACGGTCATGAACCCGATGGAGGTGATGATCGAGATGGAGGGGTTAGTCTCTATTAAGGGACACCTTCGAGGTCGAGTTGATAAGAGGTCAAACTCGAAAAAGCCCAGAAGAGGATAAGCTAAGCAACTGAAGCATTCAAGATGTATAGGACCTGCATGAAGTAGGCAAAATACACTTAGTATACCTAGTGGTGGATACCGAGTCGATTTCGCTCGAGAAGAAGTAGCTCAAGATCAAAGATGGAAGGCTATGGATCGTTGAAGTCGAGAAGAATGCTACTCAGGGCTGAAAGAACCAACAAGAGTTGATGAGCTAGAAGAGAGGGTTGGACTCCCTACTCGAGTGGATGAAGTGAGATCCTCAAGAAGCTCAGACGAGATGTCCAACTCTGAAGAGATCAGGTCGAAAAAGCCCAAGAAAATTTGAGATGTATGAGATTTATCTGGAACAAATGAAGTACACTTGGAATGCTCGTTTGGCTGACACCAAGTCGATATTGTTCAAAGAAGCAGCTCGAAAGCTGTGAATCGAAGAGATCGAGAAGAATGGAACTTAGGACAATCAAGTCGCAAAAGGCTAGCGAAATAAAATGAAGCTCACGGGATGTGTGGATGTACGGGATGATGAAGGAGCGAGACTTGAGTTTAAGGGAGGATGTTGATAGTAGTAAACTCCAAGTCCCGATCCCGAAGGACCAAGAGCTCGAGAACCCAACCACCTCGACAACCCTATGCTGAAGAAGCAGCAGCGAGCACAAGACAAAGGCAAACCTCGAGATGAACCAGAGCCTAGCATCTCGAGGACAACCTCGAGAAAAGCAGCTCGAGAAGAACGGCTCAAGAAGGAACCTCGAGAAGATAGTTCGAGAAGAAATCTCGAGAAGATAATTCGAGTTGAGCAACTCGAGAAGATAGCTTGAGAAGATAACTCAAAAAGAGCAGCTCGAGAAGATAGCTCGAGAAGAGCAGCTTGAGAAGAGGAGCTCGAGGAACAACAGCGAGCACAAGCCAAAGGCAAAACTCGAGATGGACCAGAGCCTAATAGCTCGGGAACATCAGGAAGCTTAAGATAAACTTGAGATGGATGAAGCTCGAGATGAACTCGAGATGGATGATGAACAAGACACTTCTGACATCTGTCGCATGTGTCAAAGATAACTGATGGGAGCAGCAGTGGAAATGACAGAAGTGTGGCTAGGCATTTAATGTCATGTACCTAGGCTAGAGTAGTTAGAAGTAGTTATTGTATAGGTAGACCGATGCAATTAATGCACCGATTGCTATAAATAGAAGGGTAAAGTAGAAGAATAAAAGAGAGAAAATATTTTATAAACAAGTTGAGTTATAAAGAAAAATAGTTTTGAGAGCACTTTCTTTTCTCCGATCTAATAATTTATTTTTGTTCTCATTTAATTTAGTTTTTCATTTGTTTTTGTTTGTCAGAATGAACATTTGTGTCAGATCTCAAAATAATATTTTGAGTTTAAAGAGTTAGAGATAAATTTCGAGATAAAAATTCAACAAATGCTTGACTAGGTAAACAGAAAATCTAGTGCAGGATATAGAGAAGCAAATTATTCATTAGTTATTTTCCAGTCGAAACCGAGAACAAGTATACCACAACAATTAACTTCCTTGTAATTGTTGTCCAAGTAAAGTGCACCTGTTGCCATCAAAAAAGTGCCACGTTATCTGTCAACCATCTGATTCAAATCAAATTAATATCTCATATAATGTTTTTACTTTTTATTTTAAAAGGGATCTTTACATAATTTAGACCATTTGATTTTGATCAGCACATACTGAAGCACCTGCAAGGCTGCAACTGTATATATCATTTTTTTTTAATAAATATTGGCACTTCATTTATGTAGCTTGACGCATAAGGACCATAATGCCAGGTTTGAAATAGCCGAATCTAACATTAAGAAATGGTCCGAGTTACATAATAGCGTTAGGTATAACCGTAAAAGAATGGCATGTGCAAAGACTTGCTATATATATTTATAATTTCTATTTTTTTACGAGTAGAAGGTTTATACAAGTTTGATTGTCATCCTAGCTTCATGCCATCATCAGTCCTTAATCATCTCTCATCATCATTTATTAAATATATATATATATATATATATACTGTTTTAAATTGAACTGATCCAGAGGTGCATGTAATGTGAAAATTGTATCCGTGTAGATTATGTACACATGAAGGTGCTTAATGATGCCATAATTACACCCTCATAGTTCTTCTTTTCACAACTGCTTTTCGTCAGCTCCATTCTAAAAAGAGATTAGAAATTTAGCAGCATATACGGATTCCAAGCATAGTCTTACCAAACGCCAGTAAAATAATGCCTAGTGACATCAGGAATATCTCTAGAAATTAGAATTGGACGTGTGATGCGACGACTGGGTACTTAATCCATCAATTCTCACTTCATATTTTGTCCAAGTACTACAATTTATTTTGTCCTTTTCAAGTCTAGGGGTGGCTACCTCCTTACGTCACATTTTTTTTATTTTAGTAAATGAAAAAAAATAGAAAACTACAAGATTAACTGGTTTTTTAACTTTACTGGATTTGACCGAATCGCATGGGATGCCAATTAATTACGATTTCTGACACCAACAATTATCAATTCTCGTCATTACTAATTCAACCTCATATTTCATTTCATCCTATTGTCCCTATTATTTCAAATAAAAATTATAAATTATTATTTAAATTTTGAATTTAAATAAAAATTATATAAGTATAGAATATTACCGTCTCGATAAGTATATTTCTGTTGTAAACATCATAGTTGTTGATACCTCAATCCAGTGGTATGACATCGTAAGTTCTCCCCTTATCACCGTAATATATTTATTAGTTTGGTGACTTTTTGGGAGAACACCAGATCTTGAGTTTTCCAAACCGCTGCAACTTCTCGACGCTTATTAAACCACTTAACACATATGTGCCATGTGTTCTCGATGATATCACATATCGGAAGTTGTCTGACGATCCTGAACACGTTGTTCAGTGATTCTGAATTGTTGCTTGTCATTATTCCCCACCGATTGAGACCCCCGTCTAGATGTTGTGCCCATCTTTCTTGATACAATACAGACACTTGATCTGGGGTTAAATCTTCATAATAAAATTCCTCGACTGACACTTTCTCAGCTGCATCGGGTTGGTTATTGCGGTTTCTATTATTTCGTGTCCTTCTGTTGGACACTTATTTTGTTGGGAGATTTTTTTGCATGATTCCTACTTTTTCAGATGTAATTCTTCCTCATCATCATCCACATCCACACCCACATTTTGTACCGGAACATGGAATGATCGTTGCTCTCAAGTTTGGGAGTGGATTCTTTCCTCAGCCATGACTGAGTTACTACTTTCAGGAATACTAGTCAGATCATAGTAATCAAAATTGGATATTGGTTCAGATTTAACTATTAGCTCCAGTGTTTTATACTTGAGTAATTGGTATGAAGCTGTTATTTTAATCATTCCCCAAATTTCATCAGAAATAACCTCAAATTTCATCAAAAACCACCCGAACCTTCTGGGGCAGTGTTGATCCGTGCACTAATGCTGATGTTAAATTGGTTAGGGAGCAACTCCAAACTAGCATGAATTTGTCTCTTCAAGTCACGAAGATTTATTATCTCGTCAGCAGAAAATGTGCACGCAGCACGAATATCGTAACCCACGTTGGTTGAAGTATTCAGGATTTCACCTCCGTGATACACATTGATCAGCAACATTTTTGTCTCTACAGTATGAATAATAAACCCTACTATTAGTGTATTTTAATTTTTACGGTAAAAATTAATAGTCCAAATAGAAAAAAAACTTATAATGTTGATAAAATGAGAGTGGTGAATACAGATAGGCTCTGGATCTGTTAAAAAATAAATTTTCAGTTGAAAGCTCTTGCAACAGTAACAATGGTGATTTTGAAGAAATGATTGACTGAAGGGAGATGAAGGAGAAATGTGCTAGGTGCTAGATGTGTTATACAATAGCAGGAAGCTGAGACTGAGTTTAAAATTCAGTCTCAGCTTTCTGCAATTTTCAAATATACACAAACGCAACAACAAAAAAATCTTAGACCGAATTCGAAACTCGATCCAGACCAGTAAAGCTCAAAAACCAACCAATCTTATCGGTTTCCTATTTTTTTTTCATTTACTAAAATAAAAAAAAAATCTGTCCTTACGTCGATATGAGTCCACTTTTTGAAATTTCCTACACGTTGAACTTTCATAGCGAGTTTGATTGCTATTGGCGTATAAATGCTTTAGTCGAAATGAGGCAAATTTAGCACCTACAAATTGTTGACTTGGTGGTGATGTTATACCCATGTCGCCATCCAAGAATTGTATGGTTGAGAACTCAAAAAAGTATCGTCCAAAATGTGCCTCGATTTCAAAAGAACTGAACATGACAACTTAACAGGAACCTGCCTTACATGATAAATACAAACACTTCATCACTCCAAGTGCAACATTTACTTTACGCCTAAAGTCTGGATCTTGCCCTTTCTAGTTTTTAATTTCATGTAGGGCCTCAGAACGTAATATTTCAGAATTGGGGATGGGCAAAATACAACTTCCGATCAAAAACTAGAAAGTAAAATGACAACGCATTTTGTGCTCTTTATGTGCGATATAATTGCCATCAGCTCATTGCAGCTTACCTCACTAGTAGAATAACCCGGACAAACCCAGTACTAAGTACCATAACAAAATCCTAAATTAGCACATATCAAATCCTCACTTCATCATAGAAACAACCCATCTCATCTATTGAAGCAGGTATACAGAGTTTTGGTTTTCAAAAACAGAAAAAACAAAATTAGATCTTGTCGATGTCCTCATCCTCAAACTCAACATAGTCATCACCAGCGCCATCATCCTCCTCGTCAAGGCCACCGGCAATGCCCTCATTAAGACGTGTACTCTCAGGAAGCTCGCCATATGCCTTCAGTAGCCGCGCCTCATCAGGCATGTACTTTAGTATTACATCTGCCTTGTCATCCTGCATTTCAATAGCATAATCATGTGAGGTCAAGAAGAAACTGTTTATTATAGTCACAACCGAATGTACTGTTTCTTTATGTTATTGCCAAAGTTGACTTCCAATTTTCATAATACATAGGTACATCCTTATGAGATGGTGCCATTTTTTGTTGATCATCTGTCTCAAACTTATCCAAACAAACCAGGCAACTTCATCTGAGAATAAAAAAAAAAAAAAAATTAATCCATCCATGTTTATAAACATAGTATGGGAACTCAAAGTTTGGTCCTGTTTCTGAAATCAGCCAAATAACAGATATCTTGCTGAAATTTCAATCATGTTATGTACATAGCTTTTTTCTTTGAAGTATATATATACATATTTAAACTTTAAAGCATTTTCTTTAAACACAGATGTTCAGTTTCTTATAGCTTTTTCAAAAGAAGAAGAATACCAGTCTTCTTCAGCACTGGTGTGCCCAAACTACCCCCTACCTCCCTACCCTTTTTCCTACCAAATATTATACTTGGCTATGAACTTGTTGATATTATCCCAGAAAATGAGGTATTATAATTTGTGATGTGCTACCGATCAGTATTTTACTTACTAAGCCATAGAGATATCATTGAATTTGTAAAAAGTTAACAAAAACAGAAAAGATAAGAAAAAAAATTGCCACCCAAAAAGGCCAAATCCTTCCCCCTTGCAAACTCAAACCCAAATATTGTATTTATCTCAGAAAATCATGGCAAAAATAAAGGAATAAATAAACAAAGTGCGTTGTATTTAATTAATAATCAAATGCAGGCACCTGAAAGTCACGAAGGCCGACAAGAATAATGTCACCAGCAGCAATCCAGACCTTTTTGTGCATCTTGCCTCTGATGTGGCACAGCCTTTTTGTTCCATCAATGCACATTGCTTCACATCTCCCATTTCCAAGCATCCTTAATACCTATAATACAATAGTCCCATAACCAGTCCCAGAATTTTAGAAAAGAAATTATATATGTACTCTGTTGAGCAACAGCTCAACCACTGTCTCTTTTGGACTTTCTCCTGGTTAATTACTATGAAGTTAAAGCCTTGTTATTAATCTACCATCGACTAAATTTGCAGGAATGCGATAATACAGGTATAACAGCAAACAAACCAGCACCAAATCATCAGCTATTTCAATATCCTGATGTTCTTACAAATTCCTAGAACAAAGCAAATCCTAATCTGTCACTTTTCTCTTATCCACTTCGATTCAATAAATAATTAAGTATAACGCCATAAGCCATCTTCTCTTTCCAATTTGGAAATCGGAGAGAGAATCAGAACAATTGATCCGGTCAATTGATCCGGAGTTCAAGTTTCCAACGAACTTCAATTAAAATACATAATTGAAGAGGATCGGAAATTACCTGGGCGTACTCCTGGCCGTCTTCTTTGAAAACCAATTCTCTCTTCTCATCGTCGGCTTCGTTCTTTCCCCTCTTCCTGTTCTTACCTCCCTTTCCCTTGTTCTTCGGCATCTTTATCAGAAACCCTAACCCTAGAAAGATCGAGAGATCGAGAGAGGCTAGATAAGGAAGAAAAGAAGGGCACGGCCGCACGGATTTGCGCTGGAATCTCAACACGAGGAAGTGCAGCATGTAGGTTGTTTCTTTCCCTTTTTTCAATTGTACCCACACAAAAGCTGATTTTAGAAACTGGTGTTCCGAGCGTCTCATCTTGATCCGGATTCTCTGTCATCCCCTCCGGACACGATTCTGACTGTTGTGCGGGTCCCATTTAATCTGATGTGGCCCTTGAGCTCAAACCGATAGTAGCCCAAGTATGCTTTTGTTCGGACAACAAACTATACTTCATTAAATGAACTACGCCTAAAGAAATGGGCAGGAATCTCTTGATAACTATTTTATTTGACAATCTGATAATTAATTCTATATAAATTATCAATTATTGATTTTCATAATTTCGACAACCAATTCTATATAAAATCTTAAAAATAGAAAAAAAATATAAATATATTCTTAAATATATAGATTGATTATATTTAAGGTTCATATAATTTGAATGTCAATTAATATTCCATCAAATATCATTTATTTTAAACCGTTAAAATTATTATATAATTTCAATACTTTTTGATGGAATATTAATTGATATTTAAATTACGTCAAACTTGAAATACAATCAATTCACAAGTATAAAAATATATTTAAATTTTTTATTGTTAAAATTTTATATGAAACTATAAAAGAGTTGGTTGTCAAAATTATCAAAATAAATAGTTGTCAAGATCTATCGAAAGAAATTGTCATGGGGGGAAAATGTAAAAAAAAATAAATAGAATTGAAAATTGAAATAAACTGGCTTATACACTCTTAAAGCAGATTTGACCCAACCCGATCCGTCATATGTCGAAATAATCTAACATGTACCTAACCCAACCCAAATGATTTACATGATATGCATTGGATATTGATTTCGGATACACAAAACGTTTTATTCTTAAAAAAAAAACAGAACTTTGTTGGTCACTTGATCTACAGGGAAAAATGGAGTTTGTTCTTTGCATCCAAATCATATCCTCAGTTGACCTCTTAAGTATCACGGACCACTATTAATTTGTTTGGACTTTGGATGGGTTTGTTTACTAGTCCTTGTTTAAAGGAACCTAATCTCCTTTTTGTTTTCTTTCTTTCCAATAATCATCATCCCACCTTTTTATTTTCTTTTTAGATTTTTATGAGGAAAGCTATTCTCTGTTGACACTAGACAACTGCAAATGGACAGAATACAGAATTAGGCTACGAAGAATATGTTAGATCTTTACTGTTATGGTCATAATCCTCTAGTGAACTCTAAACATAAATTAAGTTACCTTGATCCATGCTGTCAGTCTTCCAGAGAGACACAACCCCGTTGATCACCAGATTCCTTCAGCCTTCCAGCGATCTTCCTCTAATCCGATGGAGTGATTGAGAGGACCGGCGTCAGACAGTTTCTTCTCTTCTGGAACTATGTTAAAAGAGAGAGATGGATCTGTTGGAAACGAAAGGGTGGCAGAAAGTGGGGAGTGATCAGAATTGTTTTTTTTTCAAACCAACAGTATCCCTCCATATATATGGACGCCCATACAACTGAGTACAGTTATGTCTTAACGGGTCCATATTGGATCCAGATTCTCTCTCTCTTAACGGGTTCACTGCTTAATCAGAAAGCTGTCTATAGTTGTGTTCTCCAGGGACCAATAGCATAATTGTATTATTATCAGACTTTATATAATTCAGACCATCACTAAATCATAAAGTCATTAATACGCATTCTACACATTAAAGGGCCCACTTCTCATGACATATAATAAACCCGATACAGAATTTGATCACTTCATTATGGGTATAATTTGACAGTCCATTATATAATATATATTCATTACATATAAGTCCATACATGTTGTAATTAATAATAATTAATTCCAACAGAATATCCCAATTAAATTGGAAGAATCTGATTCTTTACTAGTTTGTAGGAAAGAACAAGTGATGGATCCGTAGATTAAACGAGTAGTGATTATGATTCTTTTTTTCTAGCAAATGCTTTTGTTACCAGTCCCAAGTTTGTGAACATCTGTCACAACCTCCTAAGTTGGTACATCCCTCGTACCAACTACGCCAATTTATTTTAGTTTTCCATACAAAGATGTGATGCAAATTTCATCTAACAGATTATAAAAAAAATAATATCATCTTATCAGAGTCATTAATTAACTAAATCAGAAGTCGACCAGATAACAAACCTTGAAAATAATGAAATTTTCAATTCTCGTCGTACAACCTGCTTGTCTGAAATATACACACTTATACCAACTATTATCGTAGTAGAAACGAAAACAACCTACTATATATCATATTCAATCGCACATTATTACAAGTTAAACACAATAATTTATAATTACCTTAGGTAATAGTACATAACCAGAAACCATCAGATAAAATTAAATCCCAATTAACTAGACCTTGTGCTGGGCCTTCAGTGCTTCAATAATCTCTTTATCAACTTGAAGAGCCTTTTCCAGCACATCATCTGGGATTGGGGGGTTTGAATCAAAAAGAGCATCGGCTACTATGACCAGCCCTGGGTTCTGACTGCTCAGTGCCGCGATGGCAATGGCTGGAGAATCACCAATGTTGAATTGGAAGTGGATCAGATCAACCGGAAAGATGTAGACATCGCCTGGATGGAGAGTCTTGAGGAAGAGCTTGTTGTTGGGACTTGAGGATATGAACCCAACTAAGAGAGTGCCTTCAATCATGGTTAAGACCTCAGTGCCTCTCGGGTGGGTGTGTGGTGGGTTGAGGCCATATGGTGTGTAGTCGAGACGTGCAACAGAGATGCCCAATGTGTTTAGGCCGGGAAGACGAGCAGCATTCACTAGTGTCACGTTGGATCCAACCTTTTTCAAGCATTAACAAAAATATTCACATGTTTGAAGACGAATAATTATTGCAAAAATGTTATTTTTTTGGACAGAAAATTATTGTAAGAAGTTATCTATACATACATGTATCTCTCTTTTTGATGGTGAATATGCTCGAGGTTCTGACAGAATATATATTTTACTCACCTTGTTGTTGGTGTTGCCGGGCTTATCTAACCCGGAGAAGAAAAAGTCATCAGGAGTTGCGAGCTTCGGGTTCTTGCATGGCAAACCGTTCAGGAAAACTGTATGCACATTATGTTAATCACAGAACTTAATTTGAGAACAATTGAAGAACATACATTCTGTATTGAAGTATCTAATTAGTGATAGTTCATTTTATAATCAATGTACTATATATGCTTGAGCTCACCAAACTAGTCCATATGTCTATGAAAATTATTTAATTATCTCATTAGGAATTAAGATAAAAATCATGTTTAATGACATGGATAATCTTGAGCAGAAACAATAAACAAGTGCTTATGTGTGTCTATGAAAATTAATTTCAGCCGAGGGAAAGGATATTAACATATGCATTAATTTGTATTGTATGTATAAAATGCAAGGGCAAGTGTCATGGTGTCAAACCGTACTTTCAGAGTTGAGATCGGCGACACAAAAATCTTGAACAGGGCTCGGATCTCCAGCAAGAGATTGTACTGCCACCAAGCTGAGAATTGTGATTACAAAAACTTCTGCTGTCATTTTTCCCCTTGCTGGTATAAATGTATTGTTGTGTTATTTTATGCCTTTAGCATCATAACCCAATTTATATGCCAGGATTGACCTAAAGGCCTTGGCAGCACATGGTATTAGTTGAAACATGGGCCATATATGATAGATCAGGTTCTGCTTTTTTTTTTCATTTAAAACAAAAAAAAAATGAAAGCTGTCGCATGGTAGAATGTAGAGAAAAATGTACAATTTTATTTTTTTCGGATCTTCGTAATTATTTTATTAATCGTAGTGGTTATCATAAAATAATTAAGTCCATTAGTGCATTCTACCCATGTATGAAATTGAGAAATGCTTTTATCCACCTAAAAGCGGATTTTCCACCCCATGTAAAGTATAAAATTTGGACTGTTATAATTGTTGACTGTTATAATTGTTAACGACGGTTATATATTTGTTAAATCGAATACAAATATTTAGTAAACACAGTACATAATTATTAACTGTAATTGTCCACCCAAAATTAGTTGCAACTTTTTCACCCATGTGCAACGTAAAGTTGAACGGTTGACATTATTATTAACTATGTTTATTAAACGGAATACATAATTATTAACTATAAAAATTAAATAATCTTTTAACAAATATATATTATATTTATTTTTTTAATAAATTTAAGTTCAATTTAACATATATGCTAACTTTTACAGTTAATAATTATATGTTTCATAGTATTGAGTTTAACAATCATTTGTGTCAGTTGTTCAATTTTAATTTTTATGCTGTGTGTGGTGTGCAAAAAGTTACAACTGCTTTTGAGGTGAACAAGTTGTAATTTATAATTACGTTTTGCGTTTAACAAAAATCTGTATTCGATTTAACAAATATATTGTCATCGCTAATAATTATGTTAACCGTTCAAATTTTTACTGCACATAGGGTGAAAATATTATTACTATTTTTTGGGTGGACAACTCTCAGTGCTTTATGAAATTTATCGACTATATCTCTATTCCTTATTAAACATCTAAGTATCCCGATCCTGTAATGGTTCAAATTTCTTGTTGAATTTTCGGAGCTAATATCAACTATTAGATTGAGCTATTCTTTAAATAATGTTACTATTTGTATACTCATTTGCATTGAAATTATGTTTTTTTCTCAAAATTTTAATTGTTACACGAAATACTACATAATAGAGGAGTACAATTGCTCTAATTTATTTCTTTTTTTCTTAAATTTCTCTCAATTCTAATTATCAACTTTTATTAAATTCTGAATGCCAATGTTTTTCTCGATTCTACAATTATTTACATTAATTATGTATCCATAATTGTAATTTACATTGATTGTCAAATTATCTTCATTTCTTATTTCTTTTATTTTTTATCAAATATGTACAAGGTTACTAAATAAAAATAATAATATTATGGAAATAATAGTATATAAGGGAAAAAATGGAGAAAAAGAGGGGATCAATGGACGCGATCACATACGTTCGATCAATCAAAAATAAATATTATCCGTCTAATTAAAAAATAAAATGGGTATAATAAAAAATTATCATGACAAAAAATAGACCATTCAATTCTTAAATACTTTAAATAATAGTATAGATATAGAAGACAGGGGAAAAAAAGGAAAAAAACACCGTAAAATTAACTTAGGAAGTTGAAACCAGAAAGTGAACATCTGCCACAAACTTAGGAGGGTGAAACCAGAAAATTCTTTTTATATAAGGACAGTACTGAGTTGGTACCAGTAAGTGGGACAGTGGTTGAAACTGAATCCAATTAGGAGGATAAGATTACAAGAATTGTTTAACACTCTGCTCTCATTGCTCTATATATAAAACATTAAAACTAGCAAAGTCGTTCAGTGCATGGAAGTTAGATCTCTTGGTCAAATCTGCGTCGCAACTTCAAAGACGTTCATTTTCCAAGGAGCCGAACCGAGTCGAATCTGCGTCGCAACTTCAAGTTCAAATTTTGAAGAAGGAAATAAAACAAGAAAAAAACGGGGTCGGCTTTGATGTTTAACATTGCTTCGGCAATTGGGCTTATAGAGAAAGGACCTCAATATATGAAGCCCAATTGAAATTATACCAATGATTGCTGATACATTTGATCGATTTTCCAAGTTCAAGATTTTAAATTTCAATAATCCAACTTAATTTGATGATCTTTCGCTTTAATTTGCTTCTGCTATATAGTGAAACTTTCATCAGTTAAATACTTGAAATTATTCTTTCTTAAATAAAAATTTGACAAAAGTTTTCGTGATTTGTCACTGGGACCTAATTCTACTCACCCTGCAAGAAAGCTTTTCTCATTATTTTTTTTCTTTTTTTAATTTTATTTGATCGCAAAATAGGAAGTTCACTAATAGCAAAATCAATCGAAGTTAATTTCTCAGACCATTAATCAATGAAAGTGTGGGGGGTAGCTTGGAGTGAAATCTACACACCTCCAAAAGAGCACTTGTGGCTGTAACAACTAACATCATAAATGACAAACCGAGAAGCATGTGAACTAGGTATGGTGCCTCCATGCATTATCAGAGAATATCTACCTTTATAAATAAATGCCAGTAAAAAGGATCATGATGATGCATTGAATTCCAGCTGTTCAGGAGGTCCCCCCAGTTTTAGACTGTTTTATTCTGCTCCCTCAATTACTATTATTTAGGGGTGTCAATGGATCAATATTATTTTATTATTTTTTAACCCGATCAGATTACATTCGAATAAAAAAAATTTTGATTCATATCCGATCCGACCAGGTTACGGGTCGACCCAATCCGATCCGTGTAAAATAATTAAATATTTATTAATTATTCTTATATTATTTTAAGTAATTAAATATTAATTAATTTATAGTTAATCTTAATTAGTATATAATTAATATATTTTTAAGATTTAATTAGTACTAAATCATAAAATTACTTCAAAAAACATAATTAACAGGTCAGGTTGACCCGAACCCGATCCGACCCGATTTGGGTCAAAAAAATTAAATCCATATCCGATTCATTTATTTTCAGGTCATGTCGGGTTAGCCCGTCGGGTCAGGTCAATAATTGACACCACTAATTGTCATACACAAATAGAAAAGAGATTCAATGACCGTGGTGATTGATTATCCATGTATAAATTTATAAACATAAGTCATTAGACGTGTTCTACGTCATTTCAATTGCATTTATATGAAAAACTATAAATTTTTAATTTCATTTCAACACCCATCAAGTAAGGAGGCTAAATCATAAAATTTAATCCGTTAATTTTAGTAACACTTGATGCATATATAAATAAGAGTTGTATTATGATGTTATGCATAACACAAATTATCTCCGTACTATGGATCGATTTTTCATTTTTAAAATCAAAATGGTCGGTCGAAACTGCTCAAAATGACTTTCACATATCTAGTTATAGACCCGGTTTTATATATTTTTTAATTTTTTTAGATAGTTAGAAAATCACTTCTTTTTATGGCTCATAATAATTAAATCAAGTAATTTTCTAACTATATATAAAATAGTAAAAAATATAAAAAATATATAAAATTTTGTTTACAATTAGATATTCATATAAAAATCATTTTGAGTTGTTCGGATTCACAATTTAGAATTTAAAAATATAGAATCATCCATAACAATGGGAACAATTTGTGCTATGCATAATACCATAGCCTAACTCTATAAATAATATTGAAATGATATCATTTTTTGTATACACATACAAAATGATATATAAAAGATTTTTCTTTAATTAATTTTATTATTTAAGAATTTAAATAAAAATTATAAGGAGATTCTGCAATGGATCAAAATGAGTTTAGACCATTCAATTTTGAGTATTAGATGATTAAGATAATCTTCTTTTGATGTGATCAAAAGAGAGATTTTTTTATAAGAATTTTTTTTGTCATTGGTTAATAAATCAACATTAATTCCTTCTGACCAGAACT
The DNA here is from genome assembly GCA_037127355.1 of Schoenoplectus tabernaemontani. Classification (NCBI taxonomy): domain Eukaryota; kingdom Viridiplantae; phylum Streptophyta; class Magnoliopsida; order Poales; family Cyperaceae; genus Schoenoplectus; species Schoenoplectus tabernaemontani. The sequence continues at coordinate 17,254,597 of CM073756.1, forward strand.
AGTCATAATTATATTATTTTATTATAAAATGATTTGATCCCTTCTCATACAAATATGTTCAGAAACCTAAAACTTTGCTCTGCTTTCACACTCCATGTCTCAAAACAACAGAGCTAAATAAAAATTGAAACTTTTAAAACTTGAATTGGTAAATTATTAAAATATGTTGCTTCGAATTATTAACATATGTTAGTCTATAAATTTATTTTTATGAAAATGAATAATGAGGACTTTTAAATTTAATAGAGATTTATATCTAGACATAATATTTTCATACATTTTCAACATTTCATTCATTCTATATTTCACGATTTTCACAACTCAAAGTAAAGCAATATGAATTTTCAAAAACATAAATTCATTAATTTTATAAATTAAAAGGTCCAACGTATTTGTATTTAAATTTTAAATATCCATTGAATTTTAAACTAATGATGATGTTTTAAGAGTTCAATCAATATTACATGATATTTGAAAAAGCGAGGTTACTAATTTAATAAAATGGGTTTTCTAACTATTTTCATAAAACTAAATTTAAAAAATAGCTTTTCCATATTTCAATGTAAAACAATTTGAAGGTGTTCAGAATCTAAAAGCAAACTTTTTATGCTGAATGTTATGTAGATTTGTCTTTTAGGCATCACAATTTATTTAAATAAACACTCCATATATACTATTTTTAGTATATAAAAGATGAAGCTTATTTTTTAAATTATGAAACTTTAAATATTATAACTACTTTTACTGAAAAACAAAAATTTGAAATTTGAAATATGAAAATAAACTTGAAAGGAAGCCAATGAAAATGAAAAAAAGGAGTGATAGAGTAATAATCAATTGTATGGATTCACAAAGACATGTTCTTGCATAATATAAATGCACCACGTTTTTATCGGAATGACGATTTATAAAATCTACATATCCTCTTGCAAGTGACTTTTGTTCCAAACAATGACTGCCCAAAAAATGCAATAAGCCTTTTTTTTTTTTGGGGGGGGGGGGGGAGAAAACAGTGTAGTAGGTGAGAACCAAATATTTGTCGGATATCTTTTACAGTAGATATTATTGTTCACGACGTCCAGACAATGTGGAGGAAAAAATAAGCAATTGAAACTTTTACATATAATAGTGACAGGTTGACTTTAAACTAATTTTAATTAATTGTTATAATTCTTTTTTAATTAATTGTTATAGTTATATCAATTCTGGATATTGACTGCTGGCAAGGAAAAATAAAATAAGTCAAATATTAATGTTGCCTTTTCGGAGTTTGGATTATCCGTGTATGACATAGATAGTATTACAGTAATAAAGTGCAATTACGAATAAGAAATATTTAGAAATTACTTTTATTAATATAATTGATTTTATTGTTGCATTTAATGACCCATAATAAATAATAGAAGTTCAATAATTAATAACATCTATAAACTGAATGATAATGCTATTAAATTTTAAAAAAGAAAATAGATATGTTATTTGATTTCACCAAAAGTGGTTTATAAATCTTCAGGGGATTTAATTTTTATAATTTTGTCCTCTTTGTTATTATTATTTCCGGCGCAGCTAGCATTGTACAATTTATATTCAAATATAGTCTATAAAATCAAGTAATAAAAATCCGACAAAAGATGAAAAGAATAACAATATATCACTTTGAATTCTTAATATAATGTCAATACTGTTAAATTCTAAGAAACAATAACAATAATTTAATTTCGATTGCAAATAATGTCCATATGACATGCCATACAAAATTTCAAACTAATAGAGTCTGAGTTCACAGCGAACTCAAAGAAACTTGACCCAAATTATTTCACATGACATAAAAGATCCTAAGTAGCATCTACCACGGCTAAATTAATTAGTCGTATTTTATATGCAAAGCGAATCATTAATTCATTATTACCTGAAATGATTATTGTAGTCGACTAAACTAATCAAAAGCGAACATGTTTAGTTTGATAAGGTACAGTTAAACTTGAAAATGGGGAGATGGAAGGGATTGACTAACAATCCCTCGGAGTAAATCCCCTTAATTAACTTTTCATTTTTAACAAAAAAAAAAAGTACATTATTTTTAACTAATTTTCCATTTTTGACAAAAAAAAAATGTCCGTCTACATAAGTGAGTCGGATAAACAAGGTACATATTTATATAAGTGAGTTAGGTATTTATATAAGTGAGGTATTTAGATATGTGGCTCAGGTATTTAGATATGAAGTTCAGGTTATTAGATATATAACTTAGGTATTTAGATATGTAACTCGGTTATGTAGTAAAATAATAATAAAATAGAGAAAAATAGTCTCGAAAAATAAAGTCATATGAGAGAAATTAACAAAAAATATCATATGGATTGTATAGGAAAACGTGCATGACATATGAGAGGGAAAAATGTCTCGAAAATAAAAATGACTTTAGTATTTTATATATATATATATATATATATATATATATATATATATATATATTCGGTATTTAAATAGATGAACTAGATATTTAGATATGTTAATTAAGTATTTAGATAGATGAACTGGATATTTAGATAGGTGAACTGGGTAATTCCAAACAAGTATTTAGATATGTGACTTAGGTATTTAGATACGAGACTCACGTATTTAGATATGAGGTTCAGGTAATTAGATATATAACTTAGGTATTTAGATATAAGATTCAGATATTTAGATATATAATTTAGGTATTCAAATATGTAACTCAGTTATGTAGTAAAATAATAACATGATAGAGAAAAATCATCTCGAAAAATAAAATCACATGGGAGAAACTAACAAATATCACATGGGTTGTACGGAAAAACATGCGTGATAGATGTGAGAGAAGAAAAGTCTCGAAAAAAAGACTTGAGTATTATATACATTTCTCAGGTATTTAGATAGGTGAACTACGTATTTAGATATGTGAATTATGTATTTAGATAAGTGAACTGGGTAATTAGATATGTGAACTGAGTATTTAGATAGGTGAACTGGATAATTTCAAAGAGGTATTTAAATATGTGACTTAGGTATTTAGATATGAAACTTAGGTATTTAGATATATAACTTAGGTATTTAGATATCTAACTTAGGTATTTAGATATGAAGTTCAGGTATTTAGATATATAACCTAGATATTTAGATATGTGATTTAGATATTTAGATATGTAACTCAGTTATGTAGTAAAATAATAGTAAGATAGAAAAAAATAATCTCAGAAAATAAAGTCACATGGAGGATAAAAATGACTTGGGTATTTATATATATGTTTCAGATATTTAGATAAGTAACTAAGTATTTAGATAAGTGAGCTGAGTATTTAGATGGAAAAACGATAACATCATATGAATTATATGGAGAATCGTGCTGCATGAGCAGTCATGCTGTACGAAGAGTTAAGCTGAATGAAAAAATACATAAAAATTTTCGACGAAGAGTTAAAAATAAAAAGATTTTCTCATTACATCTCCTCGAAAAAAATCACAAAGGTCCGTGCAAAAGTAGTGGATAAGCACATTTTCTAAGCCCACACTGATACCTTCTATTTTAATTTGATGAGTACTTCTAGCTCTCTCCGGCACATATGCCGATATGCATTATTTTTTAATTCTGAATTTGCGAGAAAGGAGGAAAATTATTTCCCATCGCAAACCAAGAAAAAAATTGGCGAAATTTTTTTTATGCCAAAATAATGTCAAATGTCTTAACTATATTAAATATGACAAATTCAGATTATTGATTAATTATATATATTCTCACAACATATTGTGAATTTCTTTTTATTTGTTGCGTTCAACACAAGAGTCGAGAAAAAATCGGTAAGTCTTGGATCAATCGGTTTTACTAACTCTTGATCCAAAATGAATCTGATTTAATATTTTTTGTATATATATAATGTATGATAATAATACATGAATTAATTAGGGTTGTTATTTAAACATTTTAAATGTCCTTATATAATATCTGCTTATATTACATTCAGTACTAGATCTTTTTTTTTTCCGTTGGAATCGTTCTCATACATAAATTAAACATTTTTTTAGGGCTTATATGATTTTTTTTACCAAATATAATAAAGAAAGAGAGAATATGACAATATATAGAAAATGGTCCCCTCTTGGTTGTTCAAACGCTCAACTTCTTATAGTAAACCACTAAAACGATAGTTATATTTTTCTAAAAAAAACACGATAGTTTAGAAGAAAAAACGGTCCCATTGGGTGGTTATAAACTTATAATTCTCCCGTTAGGAATGTCTGACATATAACTTTTTGGATAAAACCAGAACATTGTAAGTGGATATTTTCTCTGTTTGAAATTCAATATGCACATTTATGGACGTCAGAATTAGCATTGAAAAACAACAACCACAAGTTTTTTAATTTCAAATAAATTGAGTAAGTTAGAAATAAAATCTAATCCAAAAATATAAAAATTAGAGATGTCAAAATATAAAAATATAAAATTCAATTATAGTACTAATGATAATGATATTGATAATAATGATGATGAATAATAATAATAATGATAATAATAATCATGATGATGATAATAATAATAATAGCACTAACTATAATATAAATATTTATATTAATAATACTATAATAATAATAATATAGAAATCTATAATAATAATAATAATAATAGTAATGCTAATAATAATAATATGAATAACAATGATCACGATAAATTTATATTATAAAACATACACCTAAATTCTAAAATCTTAAATTCTAAAAACTAAAATCTTAGAATCTAAAGACTGAAATTCTAAAAAAATCTGAAATCTATAACTCTATTGTTATTAGACTCTAACTCCTAGATCATGATTCTAATACATTAATTATAGGCTGAAAATCTAAGAACCTAAAGCCTATAACTCTACTGTTAGACTCTAACTCCTAAATTTTGATTTTGATATGTGGATCACCATCTTTCAGACACTCTTATCTAAAAGAAACTCTTTAGATATATTTCATCCCTTTAGAATTAGCATTGAAAACATTACAAAAAGAAGAAGCATATGTTAAAAGAATTAAAGATATGTTAAGTTTCATTTTTGTTTTTGGAATGATTAGCCATTGTCCGTCAATACATAGAGTTGGACTACAGTGATATGTATAGCACAAATTATCTACATGTTATGAATCATTTCTGTATTTTTAAAATAAAAATGATCGATCCAAATTACTCAAAATTATTTTCATATAAAAATCTAAAAATCATTTTTTTGGATTTTTTTGTTACTACTTTTCATTATAGTTAGAAAATTACTCGATTTAATTATTTTAAAGCATCCAAAAAAGTATTTTTTTTTCTAACCATCTAGAAAAATAATAAAGAAATACTAAAAAAATTTAATATTCGATCTCCAAATAGATTTTTATATTGAAATCATTTTAAATAGTTCAGATTGATCATTTTGATTTTAGAAATAAAAAGAATAATTCATAATAGACGAACAATCCATACTATCCATACTGTATGTAGCTCCGTTGCTCAACTCCAAAACACACATGAAAATTCCTATAAACCTATCAAATTTCAAATTGTCCGTACTCTATAAAAAAAAGTTATATCATTAATAATACGACTACGGTTCCGGTCATACTCGTTATTATCATTAGTAATACGATTACGGTGCTCTTGTAGACTCCATTGCTCCAATTCGAACTCCTTGAAATATGAACAACTTCACAAGTGATAAATAATGCTATCAATATGCAATTATGCATCTTATATGCTATCAATATGCAATTATGCATCTTATATGCTATCAATATGTAATAATGACCTATAATGAACACACAACAGATAGGGACTTAGTCGGTGGCCATAGAAGACTCGAGCTTGTATAGTTGACCCACCGAAATAAATTATATGTTTACGCTTTTTTAAAGAATAACAATCTAAAACCCCGATATTGTCATGACCAAAAAATATAAAAAAATGATAAAAAGCTCGCTTGAACCAACAAACTCTAATGCCCAAGTTCCAACCCCCGATCGATGATGCCCAACCCAACTCGATCGATGATGCCCAACCCAAGACCCAAGTACCCAACAGAGGCTTTCTCCTTCAACCAGTACATCAACCGTATCTTTCACTTCATCATTTAACTCAACACTCTGTCCTTCATCTTCAGACTCAACCGACTTGTCAATCAGATCATTAGTCACATCTACTGATTCTACGGGTGAAGACATGCTACAATAACACAACAAAATTAGCTACAACAAAATTATAATAAACAGATTGTACAATTTAGCTATAACAAAATAAACAGATTATATAAATTAGCTACAAAAAAATTATAATAAACAGATTGTATAAATTATACAATAATTGAATATAGATTGTACAATTTGGAATAATTTTTGTTATAATTTAGAATATAGAATCAGATCAGTAGTATAATTTAGAATATAGATTCTAATCAATAACTGAATAACACAATAGACTCATATATAAATTGTAAGGGCTTACTAATAAAAATCACACTAACAAACTAACTGAGTTACTGAAATAACTAAATTTTACCAGCAGAAAATCACACTGACAGACTCATATATAATCAAAAATCACTCTAACTATAAATTGTACCAGCAGAAATCACACTAATTGAGTTATTTTGCAGTGCATTGTGTGCTACTGTGTTGTGTGCAGTGTGGACTGCGGAGTGAGTGATCGAGATAATAAACAGAGAAGCAAAAATGACACTAACTCGATTGTGCTATCGTGCCGTGTGCGAGACTCTCAATCAATCGATGAGTGAGCGAGAGAGGTCGATCGAGTGACTCGATCGTGGATTGGAGGGAGGCGCCGATAACGAATCCCCGATGCGGACGGAGGAGACGGAATCCCCGATCGATCGCGTGAGGCGTGAGTTGAGCGATCGCGTGAATCGAGGCGTGAGTTGACCGATCGCGTGAATTCGAGTGCTTGAATCCCCGATCGATCGCGTGAGGTGTGAGTTGAGTGACCGTGCGAGGCGCCGATGGGTGAGTGAGAGGCCGGCTCGTCCGAGTAGCGAGTGGAGCCCGGAGGCGATCGGTAGAAGAGAGTCAAGAGACTCGAGAGGAGACGGTGAGTTGAGCGCGTGAGTTCGAGTGCGTGACAACTAACGAGAGAGAGGAGACGGTGCTATGCTCTTGTTTCCGGTCTATCCAAGTTGCCGTCTCGATAGTTGAGCTGTCGATCTCTCTACAAGACGGACAACGGTGCCATTCTCCGTTCCAGCTATTCGCCAGCAACAGCCTACCCTCTACAGTTCTACTTGGCAAAAGCATCCTTGCAAAGATATTTTATCCGTCAGATGATTAGATCTGACCTTTGGTCATTGATCAAACGGTTCATATTACGTGCATTTAGATTTTGATACGGAATTGTAATGTTTTCAAAGTGTAGGTAGGAGTTCATAATCTGTAACGGTCAGCGGGGTATAGTCACCTCCCGGGATGATTGAATGGTTGGTCTTTTGCTTATATACCCTCCGAGACTTCATGTAACCGTTACTGAGTTTGAAAACTTCTTAATGTATGTGTATTAGATAAATATCTTACAACTTTTGAATACTACTGCAAATATGATTATGCAGAATTTTTTATGGCTTCACAGATATTTGATAGAAAATTCGTATTTGTGCGGAGGAAGGGATGCACCAGTAGGAGACTGACTTTTTATTTTTTTTTTAAATAGTTAAATTGAACGGTCATTAAATAATTTTAGTAATAAATTTTGAAAATTTTGAATGTCTCTTAATCCTCTGATGACTCCAATTCTGGTTCCATCCATATTCATATAATATCAATATTATGCGGTAATAATTTGAAAATTGAAAAATATTCTTTGAACTTAGAAGAATAATGAACTAAAAGATATTTTGAATTATTTAAATTAAAATATAACATTTTCTTTATAATGTATGCACAAATTTTGAATATGATATGAATTTTCAAATAATTGCAACAAGTCATTTCACTAAAAATTTAAAGCCATACTAATATACAATAATTTTAATTTGAAGTATACTTTTGATGTACATATAAAGCAAGCATAAAATAAAATTCATTTATTATTCACATATTGTGAACTTTTAAATAAATTTTTAATATATTTCCGAAGGAATAAATTTTTTACAGTGTGTTTATAACACTCTTTTATTCCAGAAAAGAGTGAAAATAATAATTATAGATGTTTTTTATAATATTCTAAAATTTGATATGAGTGTTTGATAATGATGAGAGAGAAAATATTGAAAGAATAGAGAGGGAAAATATTGAAAGAACAGAGAGGTCAAGAAAGTTTCTTTTGAAAGAAGAGATATTCCACCATTTGGTGCAAGATCATATTTCTTATGTTTTATTCTCATTCCGTTTGATATTTTTCTTTCGGAATTGCTTCTTCTTCTTCTTTCTTCTGAGAGAAAAGGTGTTGCCAAACATCCCTTAGAAATATTCACCAAATATATGTTTTAAATTCAAATTATTCATAAAAGTAACAATATATACATGATATCTTCACACTATATCTCTTTTGACGAGTTTATCTATATTATATTATAAAAAGTGTATATACTGGAGGCATCTATTATTTTTGTCTTTTCTTAATGATCGAAATGTCTCTTAATTGAACGGTGCAGATCAATATTTAAAAAAAATAACGGTCCAGATTTTGACCAATGTTATTTTTTTTTTCATTTCATTCTTTATATTTTTTTACTATACATTAATGGGAGGTCTAAGAAAATTTTAATAAATTAATTATCAATTATTTATAAGTTTTTATAAAATATTTATACAACTTTATTTAAAAACAAAATTATCAAATTTTTTAAATAGTATTTTATTAAATAAAAAAATTTAAAAATTTAAATATCTTTAGACATAAATTTTCCATAGTATCTACATAACGGATGGATTTTTTTTCAATAAATTATAATGTCTATCACTATAAATTGTGATATAGGACCAAGAGGCATAATAATACATAATACTGTCTAGAAATAGGAAAAGTTCAGGCATTCGGTAGGAAATCTATATAATCAGATGCCAGGCTTGCAAGCGGTAACCATACCATAGCGTGATGAGGTTCACAACCATCTCTCAGTAATTTATCACTCCATCCCAAATTTTCCATAGTATCTCCGTCCTCCCTCTCCTCCGTCTGCCCCTCCCTCTCGAACGCTAGATCCACGACAAAATCTCAAACCCTAATTTACCAAGATGCGTGAAATTCTCCACATCCAGGCTGGCCAATGCGGGAACCAGATCGGTGCAAAGTTTTGGGAGGTGATCTGTGACGAGCACGGCATCGACCACACAGGCAAGTACTCCGGCGATTCAGATCTCCAGCTTGAGCGCATCAATGTGTACTACAACGAAGCGAGCGGTGGCAGGTATGTTCCGAGAGCCGTGTTAATGGATCTCGAACCAGGCACCATGGACTCGGTTCGGTCGGGTCCGTTTGGTCAGATCTTTAGGCCCGACAACTTCGTCTTTGGACAGTCGGGAGCCGGGAACAACTGGGCCAAGGGGCATTACACTGAGGGAGCTGAACTGATTGATGCGATATTGGATGTGGTCAGGAAGGAGGCCGAGAATTGTGATTGCTTGCAAGGTGAGAGATCTTTTTCTTCTTTTTTTTACGTGAAAATTATGTTAAATTCAGCAAAATTTTGGGGTTTTGGCCTTAGATAAGAGATCTAGTGAGGGGTTAAGATTGGTGAATTTTATAATGGAATTTCAATCTAAAGTGTGCTTTAAGATCGGTAGATCACAGTTAATATAGATAATTGTGGTGTTCGTTTTAAAGCACTCCATCCAGATCTGGTGTATTATTTGTGTAGTCGTTGCTCTCGTTTAGTCTATTCGTTTTTCTTTATTTTGGTCTTGTAATTTCAAAACCTAGTTTAATGAGTTAATTCTTCTTATCTGCTCTTATATGGACCCAGTAAAATTTTAACAAAATTATAAATTGTTATTCTTCAATTTGTCCTATCACAGTAATAATGTCCTATTTCTCCAGTGCTGGTGCTTCGTTTCATTACTTGGAATTCTGATGTGCAGTCTGGTTTTGATATAAGCATTTGTTTACTAGGAAGTGGGGCTTGTGTCATTTTCCTTGTTTCATAAAGTTATGTGAAGTAGTGACATACAAATTTTACTGTAATAAAGATGAAATTCTTCATGACAAATAAATCTGTCAACATGAACTTAATTTACTTAACAGTGCCTCATCTCTCCTATGTTCATCTTCAGGTTTCCAAGTGTGCCACTCACTTGGAGGTGGGACTGGCTCAGGCATGGGAACACTACTCATCTCCAAGATACGTGAAGAGTACCCTGACAGGATGATGCTAACCTTCTCTGTCTTCCCATCCCCAAAGGTGTCTGACACTGTGGTTGAGCCTTACAATGCCACGCTATCTGTGCACCAGCTAGTTGAAAATGCAGACGAGTGCATGGTGCTAGACAATGAGGCTCTCTATGATATCTGCTTCAGGACTCTTAAGCTCGCCACCCCAACTTGTATGCTCATTTCCTATTGCTTTTCTGAATACTCTGTTTGCAAATTACACCCAGAATTTTACATTTTGTATTAGACATCACTATATTTAAGGTTATTTGCAAATGACACATGATTTTATAGGTTTTTCTTTGTAGAATTTGGTGAATTTTGCTCTGTGAATAATTTCTTTATCATTTTTTTTATTTTAGTTGGTGATTTGAACCATTTGATATCTGCAACCATGAGCGGTGTCACCTGCTGCCTCCGGTTTCCTGGTCAACTCAACTCTGATTTGCGCAAACTTGCTGTCAATCTTATCCCCTTCCCTCGCCTCCACTTTTTCATGGTTGGTTTTGCACCCCTCACCTCCCGTGGGTCTCAGCAGTACCGTGCACTAACTGTACCTGAGTTGACCCAGCAAATGTGGGACTCCAAGAACATGATGTGTGCTGCTGATCCTCGCCATGGCCGGTACCTCACTGCCTCTGCCATGTTCCGTGGCAAAATGAGCACCAAAGAAGTTGATGAACAGATGCTCAACGTGCAAAACAAGAACTCCTCTTATTTTGTTGAGTGGATACCAAACAATGTCAAATCAAGCGTCTGTGATATACCTCCCAGGGGACTCAAGATGGCGAGCACCTTCATTGGTAACTCAACTTCTATCCAGGAGATGTTTAGGAGGGTTAGCGAGCAGTTCACAGCCATGTTTAGACGCAAGGCTTTTCTTCACTGGTACACTGGAGAGGGCATGGATGAAATGGAGTTTACCGAGGCTGAGAGTAACATGAATGATTTGGTGGCCGAGTACCAGCAGTACCAAGATGCTACTGCTGACCTCGAGGAAGAAGAGTACGAGGAGGAAGAGGAGGAGGTGGCAGCTTGAAGGAAGCATTGTTTGCATTAAATGTTTTGTTTCTGCAGTTGTGGGTTGGGGTGTGTGTTTTGGAAAGTAAGGAAGTTTGTTCTCTTTTGGCTTGTTAATGTGGATGTTTTGTTTATTTGGTAGTTAGTACTAGTTGTAGGTGACATGATCTCTCTGTCTTGTAATCAATTTGGTTGATTGTTTCTGCATGGAACTAGTATGAATTTGTGGTGCGTGAATCGCTATTTATGTATGTATGTTCTCTGTCTTCTTTTTGCCACTGAATGTGTTTGCGCTGTTTTAGTTAAACAAATTGGTTTATGGAGGGGGGAAAAACAATGTGAAATTGTTAAAATTGGTTCAGAGTACTTGAGGTTGTTTTCACACTACTAGTTTATCTCTATCCCAATTTTATTAAGATTTGCTTTAGAACATGGTAACAAAATAATGCCATGTATTTTCTTGATCTATTTCTAATTCGTGTGCACAAAATGCGATTACATCTAGTCTTCAGCGATTAATGTGCAAAATGATCAGTTGAGAAATATATAAAGCATTCTCTCTTGATTATGGGCTATATATTCGACCCTTTAAACACCAATCTGCAATCTTTTGACGAAATGCATGGAATATATCTCGTCAAAATATAAATTCGGCACTAGGGAAATGAAATTCACTTATAATCCTATCATCCCCTCTGGCATGGCTATATTTTTATATTTTGTTTTAGCTGAAACTGTAGTGTGTGCTCTAATTTAACTCAACCTGTTGTTTTCCGTTTGGAATAAATGATATCAAGGATGACAATCTGCCAATCTCACAAGTAACAACCACTTCCATAGTTCCATATCGGTTTACAGGTATATTGAAGGGTCCCAACCCAAAGCCTTGGATAGTGGGTTTTACTATCTCGGCATGTGTGATGTCTCCTGTCCATTTATGTTATCAAGTTATCTTGATCCGACTTGATCACTTAAGACCTTATGTGCTGTTTTGGGCCCTAGGCCATTACCACTTGCCAGGTCCATGCTACCAAATAGAAGGATACCAGTGAAGTCTGCTGATATTTTGCTCAAACTTTTTTGAGAACACAAGTCCATGAAAGCTTAGCCGGCATAATTATCTTCACTCCCTACCAGAGTTCTCAAATCAAATTATTAGTAGAAATTTCATGTCATGCCCATTATAATCAAAGCAAAATGGAACAAGTAACTGGACTTTTCTACTTCTCGGCATCCAAAACTTCACACTTTTGGCATTACTATTTGAGGCATGAAGCACCGGTGGCAGGTGCAAAACACATACAGAGACAGTGAGAGGGAAATTTGGCTCATGGACACATTACACACACCTGGTTTTGTTATCTTGATTTCACTTCTCTTGTTTATCAGCCCCTCCATAGCAGATTGAACTATCTCCGTATACTCAAATGCAACCTATGAGCCTATCATCCAATGCCTCTTGGTTAATTCCATTCCTCAAAACCTCTTGTTCACACCAAGCACCAGTTCCTATTCTACCATTCTTGAATCCACAATTCGAAATCCAAGGTTCAACAATCAACACAATACGGACACCAAAACCTCTCACTATAATTTGTCCTACAGCTGAATCTCATGTTTCAGCTGTCATTAGTTGTTACCCAACAAATAACATTGAATTAAGAACACTAAGTGGGGGTCATGATTATCGGGGCCTCTCTTATGTGGCTTTCGGCACCCCTTTCGTTATTCTTGACATGCAAAACTTGAGCACAGTCAATGTTAACATCACTGAAAATGCGGCGTGTGTACAAGTTGGTGCAACAGTTGGAGACTTGTATTACTGTATAGCTGAGAAAAACAAGACCATTGGTTTTCCTGCAGGATTATGCCCCATTGTAGGGATTGGTGGTCATTTAAGCGGTGATGGAATTTGGACTTTGATGAGAAAAATATTGTTTAAGCTCTGATAATATCATTGATGCGCCCTTAGTGAATGCTGAAGGAGTGATATTTTATAGGGAATCCATGGGTGAGGATTTATTTTGGGCAATTAGAGGAGGTGGAGGGGCTAGTTTTGGGGTTATATTATTCTACAAATTAAATTGGTATATGTGCCGTCAAAGTTGACTGTTTTGACCACATTATTTTAATGGCAGGATGTGGCTTATAGATTAGATGAGAGGTTATTTATAAGGTAACTTATTGAGATTTCAAGTGATGAGAAGGGGAACAGGATACTGCAAGTGAAGTTTGAATCCCTCTTCCAAGGAGAGAGAACAATTTCTTTCTCTATTGCAAGAAAAAATTCCCCTGCTTGATTTGCAAGAAAAGCGACCGCCATGAGACAGCTAAATATTTTTGCCGTGTACATTAATGGAGAGTCGCTAAAGCTGTGCTCCCAAGTAATGATGAAATAGAATGGAATGGTAGGTGATGCGGTGGAAGAGGCAAGAGGTGGGATTTTCTAACCTCCGATTTGGAGGTGAACGAAATCAGAAAAAAATAACGCATGTTTGTCTCCTCTTTAATCTAACGTCACCTCCTCTCATCTTCGTCAAAAAAAACTTTGGAGCACGTTGTTCTCCGCTCTCTCTTTCCATTCCACTCGCTCACCTCCTTTCACGGACTTGGGAGCTGTTGATAGATAAACTTAATTTTAATATTAAAGTTAAATAAATTAGAAAATAAAGGGAGACTCTTTAGCACTTTGACAGAATTTTAAGGCTGATTAATGACAGCATTTGAAGGGGCAAATGAATATGGAATTTAGTGTATGACCTATGGATGGAAAGCTATTGAAGTCTAGTTTCCAATGGTTCAAATTCCAAATCGTTTGGAGTTCCCTACAGAGAGTTATGATGATTTTAGTGGACAAGGGTCAGCTGAAAGGGTGCTGTTTAGAATTCTGTTTTTATTATATGTTTTTATTACGAATTTCTAAAGCCTTCTCATATGTTTAGACTATATAAAGAGTTGTATTCTGTTGTTTTGTAAGCAAGAAAGATACAAGAGTGTCTAATAGTAAGAAAACTTATTTTATCCATCCCTTCTCTTTTAACAAAGTGGTATCAGAGCCAGGTTCAGTCGATCAAGAGAGATCTACCATGACGAAGAAAAAAAAGAAAAAAAAAAAGAAAAAGAAGAAAAAAAAAGAGATGTCGAAAAAAATATGGTGAGTCTCGATGTTTGTTTTAAAGAAAGTTAAGTATTAAAGTGTTTTCTGAGTTTATTTTAGTATATGAGTTTTTTCTATGTTGGTAGGAGCATTGAAAAAAAATGAGTGAAAAAAAATTGAATCCTCTTATTTTATTTTTTTGTGAGAAAAGAAAAAGTGTCGGAAAAATAAAAAAAAATATCATGTGTTAAAAAAGAGGAGAAAAAAAAAAGTGGAGATAATTTTAGAGATATTGTAAGAAAAAAAAAAGAAAATTTGTCAATGATGAGAGTTATGTATCAAGCAGCGAATGTTACAAAAGCGTGGTGAAGTTTTTGCCAGTGGTCTTCGAAGAATCGGTGAGTGAAGCCGACATGAGCAATGACTCATGATAGCCTGTGCAATGAGTGTCAGGATAAGAGAACTAGCAACATTATGAGATATTTTGCTGGAAGTGTGTGAAGACCATGGGAAGATGTGGTGTGAAGCCACATGAAAAAATGCGGTGTGGAGCCGCGGTGTGGGTGTGTATCTCACATAAACATGACTGAAGAGTCGTGCAAATTGGATGGCATATGAGATGAAACCACGATTGATTTTTTGAATTTCCTAGATCAATGAATCGAGAAGAAGCCGTCAATGAGTGACGTCGCTATTCGCTGCGAGTTATGAAGAAATTCAATGATGATTAGCATGAAGGATGAAAAAAAAATTAAGTTTAAGAGGGGGTGTTGAAAGATAAACTTAATTTTAGTATTAAAGTTAAATAAATTAGAAAATAAAGGGAGACTATTTGGCTTCAGCACTTTGACAGAATTTTAAGGCTGATTAATGACAGCATTTGAAGAGGCAAATGAATATGGAATTTAGTGTATGACTTATGGATGGAAAGCTATTGAAGTCTAGTTTCCAATGGTTCAAATTCCAAATCGTTTGGAGTTCCCTACAGAGAGTTATGATGATTTTAGTGGATAAAGGTCATTGAAAGGTGCTGTCATTGTTTAGAATTTTATTTTTATTATATGTTTTTATTACGAATTTCTAAAGTCTTCTCATATGTTTAGACTATATAAAGAGTTGTATTCTGTTGTTTTGTAAGCAAGAAAGATACAAAAGTGTCTAATAGTAAGAAAACTTATTTTATACATCCTTCTCTTTTAACAGGAGCACCGTCTGAGCATTTTGCTTGAGAGGGGATCCCAGTTTGGTTTTTCATTTAAAGCCAAATCGAACTTCTTGACAAGTCAAATCCCTGATTTCAGTTAGAAAATGATTCGGGATACTATACTAAGAATAAGCAGTAATGAAACAGTATATATGCTTGCTGATCCCACCAGGCCGAGGGAAAATGGATGAAATATTCAAGTCAGCAACCCCATTTTACACATGTTAGTACAACATACAGTATTTGGTGGGATGGCTGGGAGGAGAGATGATGAGAGCACAGAGAGTGTCCAGAGACATCTAGGTACTTCAAGGACAATTTTAAGAAATCAGCACTGGGGAAATTAGAGGTTGACCCAATGAATTTCTCCAGGGACGAACAAAGTGTGCCACCACAAAGATTGATCAGAATTACAGATCTAACAATGACAGAAATAGCGTTTCCATCCCTAACTCCTTGCCCACCATTTGTTTTTCAATTTCGGAGCTGTGAGGTGAGAAGTGACTAACCAGTTAGTGCCACACGAAATTTATTGTCTAGAAAACCACAACACATTCTCCCTCATATGATCCTTTAGCAGCCAAATGAAATATAGACGGGCAACTGTGAATTGCACAACGAATGACACTAAATGGTATTGCAATGAAAGAAAAAAGAAATAACATAGTCATTCATTGTCATCTAGTGTCATTCAAGGTGGACAGGAGATTTGGTGGAGAGAGGCAGGAGGGCAACGGAAGAAGCAAAAAGGAAGGTTGACGGAGGATGCAGTGAGGAGATGAAGGGAGGAGGCGGATCCGTTAGGGGAAGGGGAAATATTGGGAGAAAAAATATTACATAAAATAATATTTTTTGATAATAAAATTATATATTTATATTCATCATTATCGTTTTCATTATTTTCATCAACATATCAGCACTGTTGCCAGTATAACTGTCATTTTTTTTATTATATGTGAGACCTCTATGTTTTCAAATTGAATTTAATTTCC
This sequence comes from Schoenoplectus tabernaemontani, assembly GCA_037127355.1. Taxonomy (NCBI): domain Eukaryota; kingdom Viridiplantae; phylum Streptophyta; class Magnoliopsida; order Poales; family Cyperaceae; genus Schoenoplectus; species Schoenoplectus tabernaemontani. The sequence continues at coordinate 17,271,267 of CM073756.1, forward strand.
AGTCTTTGTCGTTGTTGTAGTTATATATTTATTTATACAGTTGGATTGGAAAAATAAAAGCAAATCGAGATTGAAATGATATATATCTAAATTTGAACTTTGAATTGATATTTTTCAAACTCCTCAATTTGAAGCGACATTTATTTATTTATTCCTAAAACATATAAGAACAATACAGCTTCATTATCACATTCGACCTTTTGCAATATAATCTTTAACTAGAATTAATTTGTTAGGTAAAATTGCAACAACATAATCATCTATATAATAAAGTAATAACCCATAAAGTAAATCACAAGAAAACATATCTCATAGGACAGTAGTTTCCCCAATTAGATGCTACCAACAGTAGTTTCCCCAACCATGCACCAGATTATAGTTAATAATAATGAATAGAACTTAACACTCCTTAACAGGAAGAAATTTGGCCTTGTGCCGGTACAGAACCTTCTTTTTCTTCTGAGAATTATTCTCGATTGTCAGAATAACTTTTCCAGCTTCATTATTTTTAAAAGAGTTGTGAACCAGTCCCTCTTGTGAGGTCATCTTTTTACCTTTCCTAATTATCACAGCATAAGATCCTTCATCGCTTGGTATGAATTCTTCTTTGTAATTCACTTCCCAACCAATGACAGACAGATCCCATACAAGTGTAGACCCAACCTACAGTCCCAATTATACGAATAAGTAAAATTTCTGTACTTTCCAATTGAAAAAACTCCAAAAAGAAACTTAAAAACTATATGATTTAAAAATTGGTAATGTCAAATTGTAATAGATATATTATTTACCTGGGGGGCAGGAATTTCAATAGTTTCAGTCGAATGGGCTTTGACAGACAACTCTGAAACTTCATCTTCTAAAGAGAACTCCATGTCACTTTCTTTCTTCAGACCACCATATGCAATAGGTAGAATCTCTGGCGAAATGTACCTGTTAATTCAAGTAGCATCTTATCATATACCAACAAAAGAAAAAAGAGGCTGTATGAATTAACAAGTATCAGTCACACTATGCCACCAATCAACCATGGTCAAGTAGTATCTTATCATGTACCAAAGAAGAGGCGCATCAATCAACCATGGTGAAGTAGTATCTTATCATGTACCAATGCTGACACAGTAATGTAACAAGGCCTTGTGCATTGACACTTGTTCGTGATTTTCGTTGAGACTAGGTTAACATGTATACTTGTGCCTCCCTACAGTTGACACTAACCATATAAAAAAAAAATGCCAAATGGTTTAGGTACCGAGTCAATCCTGCTTCCCAGTAGATTATTTATAAAGCAAGAGAGAGAGAGATTACTTAAGAAGAGTTTCTGTTGTTGTGTTGGGACGGGACAAGACAAACTTGCTCTTGGTTCTCTGGGTTAAGAATGGGGAGACAATAGCACTGAGTGCATAGTACCAAAATGGCACATTGATGAAGATCTGTATCATAATAAAGAAAGCATATTAATTAGTAATGAACAGATTACTTTCACAAAAACAATTGTACTGTCACTCAAAACAAAACAAGAACACTACCAGCAGCAACACATAATGCACATAATTAAGATTGTTATGTCCAAGCATGATTACATAACTAACAAATTTGTATATAACCTTCAACAATTAGCACCAAATTAATATAAAGTACTCACAGTTCTTGCAACCATTTCCGGATAATTATCTTGCAGAACATCCACAACCCGTTTAAGCACAGCTCGCACACCTTTCTTACCAGGTCTGGGAGCATCCTTCAGATCCACAACCTGTGTCAATGATACAACCTGTCCCGGTTCAAAATCTAACATTCCAATTCCCTTCTCCATCATGCGCACTCGCCAGTTCACCAGACTCTCTCTTCCCTCTTCGGTTTCAAACAAGCCAGCATTGGCTAAAACCCCTAAAATGTTATAACACACAGGATGGCCCTCACGATCTCTACCATCTATAAAGCATGTTGCATCGAGATCGGCATTGGAGTTATCCTTCTCATCAGAGAGTACAGAGTCAATATTTTGGGATCTGCGCCAGAGTAAAGTCTTTTGCAGCATATCAAAAGCTTCCTTTGGTTTGAACTCACGGGCACGGAGGAACTTGAGAAGTAAAACATCAGTTGAATCGTTGCCTTTGGATGGTGATAATGGGACACCCCAGAGAAATACCTATAAATTAAATTCAATAAATTAGGTCTTAGGAACTCGGTTACTATAGTAAGAGTTCAATGTCAGTAAACAATTAGGAATAGGAATGGGTTTGCCGCTTCATATGATATTATGCCATTCCAAAGTTAAATTATGGTACGATTGGAGGATCTAAACAGTAATTACCTTTCCTGTTGGATTAAAGGCTGTGATCTAATAAAAAACAAAATGAGAAAAAAACTATTTGTCTTCCCAAATCATAAAACACTGGATACATAACATATTTATTTTTCTTCTTTTTTCTTACCTCCTCCTCTACTCTGTCCCTTTCGTCTATGCATTTCACCTCCTTCTCTCCTTCAGCTTCCTTCTCTTTCTCCTTCTCCACGAACAAAGTCTTAGTGGAAATAGCCTCCTCGATCCGTGTACGCAAATCGAAGAGAGCCTTTCTCTCATTCTCCTTCAAGTCAGAGAGAAAGTTGCTCTCCTCCCTGAAAGAAGCAGCCTTTTCGACCACCGGTACAGTCACTTCCTCAGCTTCGATCTTCTTCTCAGTCGGAGCTGGTACTGGATCTGAATCGCTGTCTGTCTCGACCTTTCTGTCAACCATTTCTTCTTGTGGAATGCTCGATTCCTCTGACAACATCACCTCAACAGCCATTACTACTTACTAGAGGTCGAATCAAAAGTATGCGCTAAAACTTGAAACTAAGGTTTTGCGTCTCTCTCTCTATCTGTCTATCTCTCTCTCCCTCCCTAATTTCTAGCGAAGAAGCGGGGGGCAAGGTGGCGGGTGTAATGAGGTGAGGTCCCCTGTGGGAATAGATGAAGCCTATTAAAGAGAGGCGGTTTGCTTCCTCTCCAGTGCAGAGTACCCTAGTCACCAGGAGGTAAAGTCAATCAACAGCATATTACATCATTTGAGGGATCTGACGGTCATATTGAATGGATGCATCCAGTATATAATAAATTGTGGGAAATAAGTAACAAAAGGTAAGGTCAATTAATGATGACCTGGCGACGACCAGGGGATTTAAGAGCCGTTAGGTCGTCCAAGGGACAGAAAGAGTTGATTACTCTCTCCAGTGCGTTAAGCGCTTCGAGCCTTGGATTCCATCAGACACTCATTGGAAATTAAAATCCGGTTTGTCCAGATATCATAACTGGAGAGGACTAGAATCCGAGTGGGGTCCACAGACAGGGAAGATGACCACCTAAAGAGCCGTTGCGTGATTGCCGTTACAGAAAAGGAATCCTAGGGACCTAATTCTGGCCAGCACTGCTCTTTTCCTTGGGGCCTGTAACGGCTAGTTGAAACCTTGTGGCTCGTGCCATTGTGCGTTTTCTGTTCCAGTTTGCATTTTATTCTGAAGGACTCGAGATCGATTTTGCGCTTGCGAGGGGGGATCTATAGACAATGGATTATTTTGATAAGTTTGACGATAGATTTTTAAATAAATATAAAAAAATAAAAATAAAAAAATTTTATAAATGTATTCTTTTACTTTTAGATTGATAATCATTCAAATTTCATACAATTTCATTATCGTTTGATAATCCATGAAGACTATCAAATTTTTATGTAATTTATAATGGTTCTAATTTAACGATATTTGATGGACTATCAAACGATAAATGAAATTACATGAAATTTGAATTATCATCAATCTAAAAATAGAAAAAATACATCTATATTTTTTTCCCATTTTTTTTATATTTATTTAGAGGTTCATTGTCAAGGTTGTACAAATAACTCATTGTCAACCGATCCCTTCTCTTGAAATTAATGAGAGACAAGAGTTAATTTAAGATCCCAAAATCCTCAATTTTGCATAAAAAATATTGGGGATATATTTACTGATATTATTGTTGATACCTTCTTTATTATTCAGGTTAAAAGAATTATTATTCACATCAATAATTTTATTATACGGCTTATTTTATACAACATTTTTGGGATCGATGTTGCAGAGTGAAGGAGAGATCGATGAAGATGTGAGTCATAGAATAAGAGCTGGATGGGTAAAATGGAGACAAGCATCTCGGTGTTCTTTGTGACAAGAAGGTCCCAAACAAACTAAAAGGTAAGTTCTACCGGACGGTGATTCCCACGATGTTGTATGGCGCGAGAATGTTGGGCTACAAAAGGACAACACATCCGGAAGATGAGTGTAGGCGAAATGCGGATGTTGCGTTGGATATGTGGCCACACAAGGAAAGATCGAATCGAAATGATGATATTAGGGACAAATTTGGGGTAGCACCAATTCAAGAGAAGCTAGTCCAACATCGTTTGCGATGGTTTGGTCATATCCAACGAAGGTCTCCTGAAGCATCAAGACGCAATGCGGTATTTTAAGTCGTCCGAAAATACAAGAAGAGAAAGAGGTCGACCGAGACTGACATGGGAGGAAGCAATAAAAAGAGATTTGAAGGAATGAAATATACCCAAAGAGCTTGATTTGGATAGGAGTGCGTGGAAGATAGCGATTCATGTACCTGAACCATGATTTAGGAGTTAGAGTCTAATAGTAGAGTTATAGACTTTATATTCTTAGATTTTTTTTTTAGGATTTTAGGATTTAGAATTTAAAAATAGATTTCAGAAATAGAGGTTTAGATAGAATTTTAGGATTTAGAATTTAGAATTAGGTTTTTAAAATAGAATTTTAGAATTGAGAAATAGATTTTATAATAGAGATTTATTGTACTATTATTATTATTATTATTATTATTATTATTATTGCTACTATTATTAGCATATTATCATTATGATTATCATTATCATCTTTATTTATATATTAGTATTATTATTATTATTATATTTATTTATTTTCTTTTTCGTCGATCATATTCATTATTATCACTGATATTTGAGATCTTTGATCTTATGTTTTCCGATTGGGTTTCATTTCTAGCCTATCCCAATTTATTTGGGATTAAAGGCTTTGTTGTTGTTGTTGTTGTTGTTGTGAGAATAATAACACATTTAAGTTAAACAATAAAGTGAAATACAAAATAAGTTATATAATATAATCATTAATTGGATAATAACTTATTTAATCTAAATACTAAAGTCAATATTGATGATAATATAAGTTTCTATATGTATGCTCTCTTTTTACAATATTCTTTTAATCAAAATTCATCGGTCTGAAAGAAAAAGTTTTGGACTTAATGTTTTTGGATACTTTATAATTTATTAGCACGGAAACCACACATTGTACAAACCTCTTAATTTTAAAAATATTTGTATCTAGCACGAATTTTATTATAAATAAATAATATATTTTTACTTATATATAATTTAAGTCCAAATAGGTTATAAAAACTCTTAAATTTAAAAATAAAAATAATTTATTATTTAATAAAATATAATTTATATTATATTATATTTTTTAAAATAAAAGTTATATAGTTGATAATTTTTTTAAATAAAAATAGCTCATTATTAATTTATTTGATAGATAATATTTTTTAGACCTCTCATTAATGCATGATAAAAAAATAAATAGAAAGAAAAAATTATATTGATCAAAATCTAAATCACTAATTTTTAAAAATATTATCCAACATCATTCAATTAGGGTTGTTTTGATCATTAAGAAAATATTGAAAAACTGAACATTAATAAATAAATTCAGTACATACGCTCTTATAAATTCAGTACATACGCTCTTCTAAATTCAGTACATACGCTATTATAAGTAGCATCATTTTCTTCTCTATCAATTCGCTTGCTATCAACCTTCTTTGTGGTGCCTCACAACGAGTTCTTCACTTTTGAATTTATTAAATGTTTGTTTAAGTTGACAAAAAATTACATTAAATTCTTAAACTTTATTATGTGTTCATGCTAACTACATTTTGTTCTAACTTTGAGCTCTATTTTTTTTCTTTTTTCTTTTTGGATGTAATCAGTTAATAGAATAAAATTCAATTTTATGTAATTAATTAATATTTTAATGGTTACCTTTACTTAACTTTAAGTATGATTTATATGACAGTGAATTGTTTAGTATTTTTAAATATAAAATAATATATTTAAATAATCGGCCGTTTTATGATTTAGGGGTGTGTAATTCTGTTTTGGCATGAAACCATTAAATATATTATTTTATATTTAAAAAATACTAAACAATTCACTGTCATATAAATCATACTTAAAGTTAAACTTTTGTTTAAAACTTAGAAAATATAAATAGCTAATTAAATATCCATGATACAAAATAAGTTTTTATCTCATTTTTATTTTGATTTTATATGTATTACTTTATCGTTATAAGAAATTAATTTGAAAATTAATAAACTATTTTTAACCTTATACTGCTTCACATTTTTCATATTTATATGAACAAAACTTTATTTAATTCAACTATTTTCCACACATAAAAAATTACAATATTTTAATATTGTTTTGATGAACTCCGTAACAGAAAATAACATCTAGAGAAGTATCATAAATTATGTAACATTCATATGATAATAACAAGAAGAAGAACAAAATATATTTGTGCTGGCTTGTCTGACCGGAGCCATTGGGCCAGCATAACAAACTCAAATATCAGAAATTCATATATCGGTGAAAGTGAAGATGAGAGTCTAATTCTCAAATTTTATTTTGTGCTTATGAAAAAATTGAAATTATGATATTTTGAAGATCATTTTAGTTAAAAGGTTAAACTCATAATTTTGAAAGATCATCTTAATTAGCTATATTTGAACTACTAAACCATTACGATGCGGACAAAATATTTGTATATGAGATCTTACAAGAATTGAACTAAATCACGCATTGCTTGTTTTCTTCTGGACTCTATAGTCGGTGCCTTGGATGCTCGAAAAGTGGACATGCGGTTGTTATTAACTGATCATTCATTGGATACTACGATGGTTTAGTTCGAATTATCTTTATTTTATATTCGATTAGGAATATAGGATACACTGATTGTTTAAAGGAGACTTTGGTTCAGCTGCTAACGCGTAGGTTTTACAAGCATCGGGATGAACCCTCCCGAGTCCTGAATTATAATAAAACATTTCGTGATCAAAGTTCATGAATAAAACAAATAAACTTTATATACTACACTAATTTCATATTACCATTTAAATATTGTAATTAAAGTCCCAACTTTATTCTCCTCACCCTTTCCTCCTCTTAATTGTCGAGATCATGATTTTTTAGTGTGCAATATTAGATCATTTTGGGATTCATTCCGAGAGCGAACCATAAAAATATCTAAATGCACAATGTGTTGTCCTGCACGGTGCTACATAATAGAGAGTCAAAATTCTAGTAGTGATTGACTGTTAGTTCGTACTTTAGCGTCATCTTGATGAATAGTGTATGGGATTACAGGAGGGTTTTTTTATTCTATTTATTCCCTACTAACAAAACATACAGAAAGTCCGAAAATAGGGATGTATACGTATCAGATATTATATATTTTTATTCGGACCGGTATTCAGATATTATGTCAAAATATGAATACAGATTTAGACAATTCTTGAATACGGATGCATATACAAATATTTTTTCTAATGAATACAAATGCGAATATGATTTTCATTTCAGAATCAGTTATGGATATTGATTTGGATAATTAATTGAATTCATTTTTTTAAAATTCGTATATCTGTTAAAAAAGTCCATTATATTTTTTTCACTAGAATTTTTCAAGCATATTACAAATCCAATCAAGTTTAGATCTAATTTGAGCTCATGTATCATATATTTTATAATTTATTGATACATTTGAACTAATATAGTGATGATTAGTAAATATTTTTTTATAAATATTTAACTTTTCTAAGAATGATCTTATTATCAATATCATGCAATTATTTTCAATAGTACATATATAATATTTTTATTTAAATCTGCATCAAAAATTCAGTTACAAAATAAAAATAGTAAAAAAATAGAAAATTTTAAAATACAAATCAGAGCTCAGTTTTGCTGGGCCTGCCCAACAATATTTGTGTTTAGGTCTTTAGAACTTTTAGCTTATTTTGGTAGAATAAATACCGGTTTAATTTGTCAATTATTCATATCTTGATACTACTTGCTTAGAATTAGTGTAGTGGTTAATTAACATAACTAGACACTAGGTTTATCAGTCTCTAACCCTTCCACAAAATTTCTCTGTTCAGAACCTTGCTAGCTCTTTCAACGAAACATGTTTTGTTTCCACTGCCTTATTTTTCTTTCTTTTTTGTGGAAATAAACAGACGCTTTTGTTGCCTCAAATTGATGACACAAAAAGGAATCAATATAAAATGTGCACTGGATTATTGCATTTTATTATAGTGTGTTACTCCATTGAGTTAATTAGGTACTAGTATCTTATCTGTGCGTTGCTACAGTGATGTCTTTTAAAAATATAAAAATTCATATCATCATATAAAAAGAAAAAAAAAAAAGAAAAATAATTTAGTAATTAATATAAATTTTAATTATAAATACATAATTAATATAAAATTAATATAAAATTGAGAGAAAATTTAACATTCAGAATTTAAGAAAAGTTAAAATTCATAATTGATGATAATTTAAGAATAAAAATAAAGTAGAGCAATTGTACTTCTAAATTATGCATCATTTTGTATAACAATCAAAATTGAGAGAAAATTATAACTTCAACACAAATGGCCATAGAGATACTGTAGAGGTGGCAGAACCTGACCCGACCCGAGAAACTTGTCCTAACTTGATGCGACTCAAAATCCAAAATAACCCGACACTGAACTCCTCGACCTGATACGACCCGAAACTCGAAATGATCCAACACTAGATGACTCGATACCCGACCCGACCCGACCTGATACGACCTAAAACCGAAATGACCTTATACTAGATGACATGATACCTGACCCGACTTGACCTGATACGACCTGAAACCCGAAATGATCCTATACTAGATGACTTGATACCCGACCCGACCTGATACGACCCGAAATCCAAAATAACCTGATACCCGACCTGATACGACTCAAAATTTAAAATGACCCGACACTACATGACCCGATACCCGACTCGATCTAATATGACCCAATAGTAAAATTTTCATAATTATGGTTAGAGCTTGGATGAATTATGAAAATATTATCTCTATGCTTCAGCTCACGCTCTTGGAGACTCAAACGTGACATCTGTGGTCCCACGTAAATGTCAAATAAATTAAATAATTTAATTATTATTGTGAATAATAATTTATTTAATTTAAATAATAAAGTTAATATTAACTATGATATCTATCATAAATCTTTCAATCAACAATTCAACATCTTTCAAATGAAACTTATATTGTATGGATGACGAGTGACATTGAGCTGTTTGAGAAGCTCCACAAATTTATCATATTGTTTGTCCAATTTAGTCTTAGCAAGTCTCTCAGGAAAAGAAATAAACATGTGTGGAGGCACGTACTTTGATACGCTCTCCATTATCTATTTTGGCATATATGCATTTGTACCGTCCTTGCCTTCTAATTGCTCCACTTCTGCATGAGTTTGAGACTCTCGTGCCTCAGCGCTCTTCTCTTGTTTAGGCACTATCTCATCATCTGGCATCTCGGGCATGTCATACGTCGTACCGCTCCTAAGAGTTATAGCCTTGACCGATGCATTAGGATTACAATTGGGTTTTGGTAGAAGGTACCCCTGTTGGTGTGATGAGCATGTCGCTTGTTGCGCTACCTGATTCTCAATTATCTTTCCAAGAGTTATAAGGAGATTATTTTTTGAGTTTATATTCTTGAATTGCTCGGTAACTTGTTGATTGGTTATTCTTTGTTCTCGCGCCATCATCTCCATCATTTGCTCTAAGTTTGACTTTGATGGTGCATTCTGCTCAATTGTTTGCTTCCGAAATCTTGCTTGGGTCCATTGGGGTTTTGGTTCAGGTTTTGTAGGGTGATTATTCCTCCATGAAAAATTTAGATGATTTTTTCAACCCGGGTTATAAGTTTTTGAGTAGAGGTTATTGTTAGGTCGAAAGTTTTTGTTGTTCAGGGCATTGACATGTTCAACTTCCCCTTCACTTGTTCCTCCCCAACTATAGTTGATGGTCATATGGTCATTGGAATCATAGATAGCGCATGGGCTCGGAGGTTCACTGTTGAGACATTAGAGACGAACATATGTTCTAGATGTTAGTTTGTAATAATCTTGAAATCAATAATACGATAAATTTATTATATAAAGCTTTGTTCATGAATTGGATATTTAAATGATATTTTATTTCCTTGAGTATTATTGAATTTATGAATCATTCCGAGTTAATGACTGGAATTGTGAAACTTCATAATATAGAATATACTCTTAAAAGTCACTAACCAAGATAATTAGTAGGAACACTAATTAACCGCTATCAGCTTAGTATATGGATTAAATGATGGTCAAGTTTCACAGACCATAGTCAAAAAATTGTCATTTTAATCACATAGATAGATGTTCAAGAAACATCGTATTTGACTGACCCGAATGAAATATTAAATGGAATTATGTTCGTATCATTAATACTTTCATTAGTGTTAACATCTAAAGTATGAGGTATTCATCTTTCCTACATAAGATATGTATGTGTGTGATTTTTACCAAACGTTGTCCGTAAAAGGTGGCTATAAAGGTAGCTCTTCGGTATACATAACTTATGCGGAGGAAGAGATGATTTGCCAAAAGTACTATTATCCTTCGTATCTCTATACAAGTTATAGCATCACTGGCCCCTTAATAGAGTAAGATTATCTGCTAGCGGTATAATTATATGAGTAATTATATTTGATAATTTACACACGATCAAGAAAAGATTAAGTTTGCAATGATGACACACACCTATCTTAAAATTGATCTGATAGCTATGAGACAAAAGAATTAACACAAATAAATAGTTTACTGGATCATGATATTGTACAGTACAACATCATTTGTGTAATTGAATGGTCATAGTGCATTCTGCTAGATGTCTCATATGATTATAGAAGTTAAAACAGTTTTAACTCTATTTACTAATATAACACGGATCTTGTCGGGTCACACCGCATAGGAGTTAATCGGAGAATCTTATTGATTATTTATAAATTATTTATAATTAATAATAAGATGGTTATAATTAATTATATATAATTAAATTATATTTGTCATAAATATGATAAGAAGCAAAAATCGATTGAATTTATAACGTGTTGGATACGTCGTATAAATTTACCGAAACAACAACTAAGAGAAATATAATTGTACATGATAATTATATATATATATATATTTGATTTGGATTTAAGTATTAATTATGGATTTGAATTTTGGGTTGAAAGCTCATTAATAATTAAAATCCCAAAATCAAAAAGCCCCCCAAAAGTCCAAAATAAAAAATGCCCAATAACAAACTTGTAAATTTGACCAACTTTATATTCTTGCCAACCAAGTAATGGCATTTTGGTAAATTTTCCAACTTTATATTCTTGTCAACCAAGCAATAGCATTTTGATAATTTGACCAAACTTTAATGGCATTTTGGTAATTTTGGTAAACTTTTTGAAATGCTATAAATAGAGGGGTGGGATGAGAGAGAAACATACTAATTTCGGGATATCATGTCTGATCAATTCAGTTTTATTTTCTCTTTTTCTCGATTTACGGTTATTTTAGAATTCACGGGATTAGTGAATAGTGTTTTTACGAAAGTTACGGTATTTCTGCACTTTTGTGTGAAACAAAATAATTGTGAGTAATGAATAGTACTATTTCATCTTTTTCTTGATGAATAGTGTTTTTGCGAGAAATCACGGTTTATGATATTTCTGGTAAAAGAAATAAACCGCTCTCTGGTCAGTCCTGGTGGATAACCTATAGATGTATCACGTGTTATACTCCGAGACAAGCTGATTTTCATTTCAATTAAAATTTAGAAACGAGGTGTAAAATCTTATATTAATCTATTTAGATTGTTAAGTAGATTAATGTTTTAGAAATCAATCATGGAGTAGATCTATAATGGATTAAAGATGTATGTATCTCTCGGTAATCATTCGACATACCGGTTTAACCATTTGCTTAAGTTAGTAGTAAAATAATATTTTATGGTCTTTTACAAAGGATTAAAATATATGTATCTCTCGGTAATCATCCGACATACTTTAATCCCTAGCTTAAGTTGAAGTAAAATTTTGTTTTACGGTCTTTTGCAGCTTAAGCCTTAACGGGTTTTGATTGGACCAAAACCCAACACTAGACTCTTCTATAAGGTTTCGAACTAGTCTACAAACTTGGCTTCAACTTGTGCCGCCACCTTCGTGGATAGATCTGTCTCCAAGATTTCAGTACAGCTTGGGTATTGCCTTTCACTGAGCTTCATTGCTGCTGATTGAGCGTCATTAATGAGCTTATATGTGTCCGGGCACCCATGTTCATCGGATGTTCACCTACGCGATTGCATCAATGGTCATTTTAGAAGATTTTCTAAATCTTCATAAAATATTTACAAAATGAACCATTTTTCAAACCCATGATGTGAGCACAGGCGGATTAATTCTTAGTACCGATCCTAAGCCTCACTAAATGACTCGCCATCTCTCTGTCTAAAATTGATAATTTGGGTCTATAAAGCGAAAGTACTAGAGGGCGGAAAAAATTTAGCGAGAAATACATTAGACATTTGTGACCAAGTCACAATGGTAGTTAACCAACTTCTAGTCATCTCACTTAAGAAAAATGGAAATACCCTAAGTTTTATAGCTTCGTGCTCAACACCGTTAATCTTAACAGTATTACATAATTCTTCAAACATAGCCAAATATTAGATCGGGTCTTTGTGTGCTAGACCATGGAATATATGTTGAGATGACTTGTTCAAAATTATTAGCCCCAACAGTGGACACAGTGTAACCCAATTGAATCTTATTTGCTTTGGGAGAGGCAAACTCCTTAAGTGACCGATTGTCGTCGTTCTGGGCCATTACGGGCTCTCCTCCAAAATTCAGTCTTCTGGGCTCTAGCTCCGCAATCGGGGTGGTTTTCTTGGTATTCCTGAAAGTAGCCTTGCACTTGTAGACTAAGTGTGTGTTATTCTCTACCAGATCAATTTCTGCACGAGAAAATAAAAAAAGTAAATTACAAATAAATAAATTAAAAGTAAATAAATAAAAATAAAAAATATATAGTCTCTATTACTAAAGTTTAAACCAATATTCATATCATTGTCCTCGAAAATGGTGCCAAAAAACTTAATGGGTTTTATGCAACAACTAATAATTACCCTAATTTGTACCAAATTTCGGTCACAAGCGTATGACCTTGTCGAGTAGTAACCGGGGTGTCGAATCCACAAGCACAAATGATGAATTACTAGTTCACTAATCTAAGCAGACAGAAATAAGTGATTGCTAAACCTAAAATTAATCTAAAAATAGCAAATAAAATGATATTTTAAACTATATAATGGAAAACTAGGGGTTCCTGTTTTTTTCTTTTCACTCCTTTGTTAACATACTCGGTGTCTTCACTTTTTAGATAATTTAATAGTGTGAGATTAGCAATTCGAGTTTAGCATTGATGGGCGCTTTCGCGTGTTAATGTCGTGTTCAAACTATTCAGACTTCACAGTTATGTACTTCGCCTTAAGATTTCAAATCCTTTGTGTTCTTTATTGTTAAAACCTTATCAAAACCCGATACTACACAGTTACGAGTTGACAATTGGTATTTAGTTCAGTTCTAAATATAATCACCTAAGTTGCAAATTTACTGTTATGCCTTGAGTGCAAACATGGGTTTTACCCTTTGATATTGGAAATTCTAACAATATATTTTTATAAACTACTATAATTTTTAAGATAAATCACACAACAAACATTTATTACAGTTCAAACATGCAAATAATCAATTCAAAGGATAAATCACACAAGAAATTGCTAAAAAGATTCAATACCGAGCAGTTTAACTAAAAAGATTCAAGTACTACAAGTCATCACCCTTAGAAGAGTGATTAGTCACGCATATTCAAGAGCCAATAACAGAAATTCAAATCAATAAAAGAGCACATAGCATCAGAAAAGGAGAGAAGAAAATATTAAATTCAAACTCTCGCTCGATCTCTTGTCCGAGGGCTTCGATTCGGCGTGTAGATCTTCAAATTTAGCTCTCGGGGGTACTAGATCTATGTTAAACTTTAAAAATTTATTCTCACACTTCAAGATGGCGGCTTGGGATCCAGGATGGTGGAGAAAGACACCTAGAAGGGTATTATATAGGAGGGTAATCAATCAGCCAGCTCTTGCCAACTTTGTTTGAATTTTTAGGTATGGAGCATACGGGTCATATGGATTTTTATACGGTCCGTATGGAGTTGAATCTCTTGCGCAGCCGGTTTATGTTTGACCATAACTTCTTCATCCGAACTCTGATTTGGATGATCTAAAATGCGATGAAAAACTAAGAACAATCTCTACAAAATTAACATATCACCTTAGTTATGATATAATAGTTTATGATCATAATTTAATGTGTTTTTTTGCTGATGATCTATCTTGATGTCATTCACGTTTGAGTGTTTCTCAATATTGTTCAATTGCTCTAATTATCATCCCAATTTCATGATTCCTATTATAAATAAAACATAACAGTATCTCAATCTCGGGATAAAAATTTAAGTAAAATAACTAAATTAACCTAAAAGTTAGTAGATTTATGAGATTAACCCTAGTAAAAAGTGTATGTAATTGAGACCTATCAACGAGAAATTGAGGATTGAGCAGATAAATACAAAAAAGTTTAATTCAATAGAAATTAAGGTGAAACTTGCATGACTCAAATATGCATCACTTAAAAATTTAATCTGATCTGATTCATTCGGCCTGACTAAATCGGACACATAGATGGTGAAATATGATCTGATCCGAACTAGTCCGATATGATTCAAAATCTGAAATAATCTGATACTAGATGACACGATATGAAATCTGATCTGATCCGAACTAGTCCGATACTAGATAACCCGATAATCATCCCGATCTGACCTAATATGACCCAACACTAGATGACCGGATAATTAACCCGACCCGACCTGATATGAATCAAAACTCAAAATGACCTAACACTAGATAACCTGATAACCAACCTAACCCGACCTGATACGACCCACCCGACCTAACCCGACACTAAATGACCCGATAATCGATCTGACCTGACCCGATACGACCGAAACCTAAAATGACACGACACTAGAAGATCCCAATACCTAACCCGACCCGACTAGACTTGTGACCCGATAATCTTACTAAGTCAAATTGATCCAACTCAATCCGAACCCAAACCCGCCCAACACATCCGATTGTCACCTTTAAGAGATAATAATATTATTTAATAAATAATTCAATCCGATTACTGATATTAACTCTAAATATTCAACAAAAAATCTAAACAATTACATAATCAAAACATTTACGCTACTTAATTAGAAAATTCCACAAAAAAAAAATTAAACCACTACTGAATCAAAATACTTATTATTGATTAAACTCTAATTGTAGTTCCTTAAGGCCTTTAGAACAGCAATAATAATATAAAAAAAAAGATTTACAACGTTACTATAAATATTAGCTTATTTAAACTCGCATGTAATTATAACGAAGTCTGCAAAATAGAAGTCACTATGGCTCATTGGAGTTGGGACAGGAGGGAAACTTAGATTGTATGATTGCATCTCAGCATCACAAACAACTCTTTTCTGATCTATTTTTAGCCATACTAAGAGCAGGAAGAATCAAGGTCCCAATAAATGCTGAACTTTAGGTTCTTTCTTTCGGAAATAGTGAAGAACTTCAGTTATATACTTATATTTCCTTTTTTTCTTTTTCTCTATTTTCACAATATTGCAACAGAGAGTTCGCCACAATTTACTGAAGCGGCAAGAAATAACTACACGGCACATTGAATTATCAATGACTATATACAGAAATGGATTTAACATATCCAAAGATTACATATTAAATGAATGCTGAAGCTATACATCCATTTTGTTGAACAATCGAGAACCATTGTAACTTTTCTATGGATGAGTTTTCACAAGCCAGATTAATAGGCTGGAACTGCAAAAACTTGTTCACCCACAAGTCGTAATTTTACAAAATTGGCTACCTCAGCCTGCATAATCGATGGGCATAGCATGTGATTCAGTTTTACAGCAACTTATCTTAATATTTACTCTTCTCGTTCTTGGTAATCTGAGTATTCACCAGTTACCCTGCATTTTAAGGTTCAAATAATATTTATAAGAAGCCTTTCATTATTTCAATGTTTGCATTAACAATACCTGCTAATGTGGAACATTTAAAAGATCATTCAAGTCTCCCAATCCTAAATTTCTATTAATTTAATTCACATCCATAGCTCTACTTTTGTATAATACATTGAATGAATTCTCAAAGGTCCCCGTCATGAAGATAAAGAACCAACAAATAGAAGAGTAGATAAAAAGTTACATACCGATTGTACGTCAATTGGCAATTTCCAATTCGCCCTATGACCTTATTCCTTACCTTCCGTACATGAACCTGAACAGACAGTGTCAACATAACTTAGGTTGCAAACATTGAAAGCATACAAATACCCATGATAGAAGGATGGGGAGAGGAGGGAAGGAGGGAGAATTTTTTTTTTAAAAAAAAAAAGAGCATCAAGTTTTCAGAAAGTGACAGACCGTAACGCCATCAACCGGACCTAATTTCGGGTCATGATTCCGATGTATGACAATACCATTATCACATTTGTTTATAAAATGTGCACTGCCACTGATATCATACAGATTTGGTGCACCTCCGTTCCAATCTTGCAACTGTAAAAAAAAATACCTCTGATTACAGAACTTACACACATTTACATTGGTCCATGTAAACAAAATTACAATGGTCAGAATCATAACAATCCATGTAAACAATGTGATCAGAATCATAACAATCCATGTAAACAAAATTACAATGGTCCTAGAAAAATAGTAGTTGCTTGAACCAGATTTAATGAACTCAAGATTTGTACAGGTACCAGTCAACATGGTACAAAGTTTTCAATCTTCTGAGGTGTAAACTGGAAATGCAAAGGCAGATAATTAACACACCTTACCATGTTTGAAGGATACAATAATAGAACTTCGAAAATATATCGAGCCAGGAAAAAAAATTGTAACATCTATGACGTAACACAAAACAGTTAAAAGGGACTGACATCTAAATGTATGCCATAGTACCTGTCTTGGGTGTGCTACAAACCAAACATGGCAAGAATGGTGTTGTGCAAAGCGCTTTATCTGTGTCAGTATCTGGCTGACATACTCTGTTTCAGTTCTGGCAAAAACAAAGGAATGGGATATATAACATTAGAGGTCAGTCTACAGCAAGCGTGCCCAAGCTTCCAGTACTTGTTTCAACTTTTAATTCAAACCAAAATTTAAACTCCTTAAGGAAATATTGGGTGGGGTTACTTCAATTGACATGGCATATGGTAACAATCTACCATCGAGTAAAGAATCTTCAGATGAACAAAATGTCTTTCTTCAAAGAACTTCGTTAAAGATGACAATTACATGGGTATTTAGGCATTTACTGTTTGCTCTCTTTTTTTCCTTCTTTTTTTGGTTTGGAAAAAAGGAGGAAAAAACATCTCAACTGATTAGAAGCTCGTTGGTGATCAAGCTCGTTGTAAGGATCAATCACAAGGCCCCGCACACCGTGTCTCATAACAGCAGCTTTTGCAAGTTGGAGAACCCATTTCACAGATGGAAGGCTGTCATCTTCACATCTTTTTTTTTATTTTGTTTGGTTCAAATATAAAACAAATTATTAAACACCTTTAATTACCAAAAAGAATGATTTGATGTGTCATTCACAAACATAAGGTCCTGTTACAAAATGTGATGATTATCATATTTGGTTGCTTCATGTTTGCTTAAAAGATAAAACAACCATCAATTTCTCACTACAAAAAAAAAAGAAAAAAAAATATAGTTTATTCATTTTCATTCATAACTTGGTCAGGCTTTCTTGTTTCTGACGTTCTCTGTGATATGAATTACCAAAACTAAGCCTGCATATGTAGTGGTTTCTATGATTGGGATCTCATTTCTTTTACAAGCTAGGCAAACTTGAACAGGCCCCATAAGTAAAGGCATGCATACCTGATCAAATAAAATGAATCATCCAACCATTTCTTCCCTTGCTCTAGCTCCTGTCTGCTCATTCTTTGCATATGTGCCCCATACCTAATCCATAACCATCAAATTTTGATTAGGTCACATGCCAACATGTATGTACCATCAAATGTCTTGTAATGTGCTGACTTCTTATGAATTAGGCAGTAATTAAATCTTTGCCATATGACTCACATTAGTTACAATGAAATAGAAATGAACAAAAAATAATAATACAACAGGCTACTGTTTACTGCACAGTTGCATAATACAGGTGCAGAGCTACCATTGACAAGCTTAGTAATGAAATCATACCCCAGATCAAAGAAAGGCTTTCGAATGTGCTTTTCCAAAAGCTTCCTTGCATGATCCCTAACCTGTAATTAATGCCAGATAAGTTAACAAAAGAGAACAACCTTTCTAAAGGAACTTAACATATTTATCTATAGCTTCAAGATTTCACCAGTAGAGAGATTTTCATCCAGAGCATTCCGAGAAAACTTGCGACAAAGGGTTCTATTCTATATAATTACAAATCATGCCATTTCAGCGTGAATATCCTCGAACAATGCAACATCCTAACTTGTCTTCTCAATAACAGACAAAATGATACTGAACAAGGGATATGAATCTTTTACTTGGATTTTTGGGGAGAAATGATTGGTACCATCATACTGGTCCCCAATTAGGTACCTACAGAGTGAGTTACAAAATGGATAGATTTGGTACAAGTAATTAGTGGCAATAGAATCAGTTGATTACTTCATTTTTATCCAAAAATAAATAAAATAAAAAGAAGGGTACGACTAACAATCCCCCGGAACAAATCCTATCATTCAAGAAAATTAACCTACCTAACTTTTCATTTTTGACCAAAAAAATACAACCTCTGTAACTAATTTTTCATTTTTGACAAAAAAGTACGCAAGTGAGTCAGATATTTAGATATGGTACTCGGGTATTTATACAAATTGTCAATAAAAAATAGCAAGAGAGGAGTCTCAAGAAATAAAGTCACGTGTGAGGAAGTTGATGACAGTAACAAGAGAGCAAAGGGAGATACAAAAAGAAGTATTGAAAAAGCAAAAAGTATGTGAAAGAAGAGGGAAAAAGAACTTTGGGAAATAAGGAAAAAAAAAAGACT
The DNA here is from genome assembly GCA_037127355.1 of Schoenoplectus tabernaemontani. Classification (NCBI taxonomy): domain Eukaryota; kingdom Viridiplantae; phylum Streptophyta; class Magnoliopsida; order Poales; family Cyperaceae; genus Schoenoplectus; species Schoenoplectus tabernaemontani. The sequence continues at coordinate 17,290,718 of CM073756.1, forward strand.
TAGGTATTTAAATATGTGCATCAGGTTATATAGATAAGCGAATTAGGCATTTAGATAGGAAAATGACAAATATCGCATGGACTATATGGAAAAAATGTGTGTGACCGAAGAGAGAAGAAAAGACTTGGGAAACAAAAAAGGACTTAAGTATTTATATATTTGCGTCAGTATTTAAATAGGTGAATCAGGTATTTTGATAGGAAAACAACAAAACATTACATAAATTGTATGAGAAAATATGTGTGGCATAAGAGAAGAAAAGTCATGGAAAATAAAAAAGAACTTCAGTATTTATATATATGCATCAGGTATTTATATAAGCGAATCAAGTATTTAGATAAGTGAATCAGGTATTTAGATAGAAAATTGATAAACATCACATGAGTTATACAGGAGAACACGTGGGGGATTTTTTGGGGATGGAGCGAGGGAGAAAAATATTCTCTCTAAAAGAATTATCCCTCAATCATATTTACAAGCCCTTTTTTGCTAACATTAACAGTTGTAATGTTAAAATTAATTGGAAGAATTAAATTTCTAAATAAATCATGCACAAAAAGGCTGTGGTAACTAGGTCACAAAATGATGTCAGAATTAAGAATTACTACATTAGTTGATAACAATAGACAAATTGCCATTATTTTTCTTAGGCGCAGAAGGTTTGTGAAACAAATTCCAATTGTACTCAAAATTTTGTGAAAGCTTTTCAGCTACAACTACCAGGCAAGAGACATGACATTTCAGAAACAGAAGAGTATACACTATACTTTTGCAGCAAGACTCTTCCTCTACTGGATCTAAGAAAATGTTGCGGATCTCATTGGATACATAGGGTCTCTTATCACATCTTGAAAGGCTCTTATTGAGACGGTATCCTATTTTCAGTGGACCAACAAAAATACTTTTCAGTAGTGTTCCTGCCACCACACTGATGCCACACAGCTCTCAATCATACTAATTTAGTGTCGTTAAAACGTGACACTAAATTATAATTCTTAAAAACAGTACCAAGTTTACAATAGTCTTACCATATTCTCCATAGAACAGAGAACAAACTTCCAGCCAATGCTGTGATTCAAATTGACCATCAAAGCATCAATCCACTCACTCTTTCCAGAATTAGGGACACCTGATACCACTGTGAGTTCTCCAGGCATTACCTGTTAAATGGTCCCAAAAAGAATCAAACAACTAGAACGAAGTTGAATTCAAGTATTCAACATGTGATACTGAACAAAATACTGACTTCCAAGCACCAACCCACAATTACCCATTTTAGCTAGAGTTTCAGTACAAACTTGAAAAGTGTTTTCTTATAGTTTCTTTCAGTAACATGGTGGGGTTTGCAATGTCGGAATAGTTTATCACAAAAAACATATTTATGGCACTGATAAAAACAATGGAAATGATAATTATTATAACGAGAATAGTATTAATTAGGCTGGGTAGTTCATTTCAATGAGTGAAAGTTTGCCGGGAATGGTTGCTGGAGATGGTCCCTAGTGAATGATGCTTTATATTCATTTTTGGAGAACAGAAGACTCAGATAGGTAAGGTTTTTTTCTTTCTGTAAAAATATTTAGTTGATGGGTGCTTGGTCATTTTGAATAATAGAAAAGGGCACCTCTATTGTTTTAGAAAATGAGAAGACGAAGAATAATAATTAGTTGTTTCTTTTATAAAGACATGGATCAAGCCTACAACAACAACAACAACAACAATAAAGCATCCCAAATAAATTGGGGCAGACTAGAAATGTAACCCAATCCGAAATCATAAAGATCATAGATCTCAAAGATAAAATCAATGATAATAATAGTGATAATGATAATGCTAGTAATGATGATGACAATAATGACAATGTTAATAATGATGATGACGACATGGATCAAGCCTCCCAACTTTAAATATCCAAAAGGTATTCCCCAACAAAATATCAAACCCACATCCCCACTCCTGAGCACTGCCTGTTTAGTTTGTTGATGCATCTGTTGTGCAGTTGGATACTATAATATAAACCAATGTGGTACCAATAAAAGAGAAGTAAATATGGACACTATCTCTGCATTGTTGTCATTATATGGAGGAACATTTTCTTTACCTTGTAATATTTGTCTAAACCTTCCCAACCAGTGGAAATGCCAAGATCAATCACATTTCCATCATAAAATTTGTCAATCTCCTGAAAGAAGTCATTAAATTTAAAAAAACCTCTTATTGGATACATCTCTGCATTTTGCACTACCTCTCGAAGTGCCTCTTTCCCATTATAGAAAAGTACCTGGAACAAATACATAAAAATAGGCACACAACAATGTGAAGTTTCTAAATAAAGGAGTTCAAAATTTCCCAATTATCACTCATACAAGTTACAGTAGCATTTTGTACATCAAGGTATGTTTGTCCACAACGATGAGATCCCATAAAATTAGAATGACCACAACTAAAATATAATGCCACATAGTTTACCGAATTCCAAACATTATGATATGTGTCTTCCCTTTTAACTATTCCCATAACAGTCAATTTTGTACAACCATTTCTGAATATAGTTTAGAATCAGACCTCATTAGCATCTTTGAAAGTTTCTACATCATTTTTCATTGGCCACTTGACTCTCCAACACCTGAAGATAACTCAAAGATTTAAATTATTCATTAAAGTGGGTATTACAATTTGTACTAAAAAAATTAAAAGAAGTATAAACAAAAGCAAGGTACCTCTCTTTACCAAGCCTACGGGCTAGTTCCTCAGCCAAGGCTTTACCCGGACCATCAGCATCAGTTGCTAGTATTATTCGAGACACCTGTGAAATTTTATTTTGTAACTTAATTAGATTAATAAAATACTACACCTTTCTTGGCCAGAATGGGTCCTAGTTGCAGAATCGAGTAACTGAGGTTAAATTGAACACCATATAGAAATATACACAATGCCTCAAACTAATCTACAACAAATCACCACCAGACCAAGCATGTGTTATGCATGTATCAAACAAGCTACTGTTTTATGGTAAAACTTGGTGATATCAAAACTGCCAAGCGGCATCAATTGTATTGGTAAGGTATATGAACATGTTTTTTGTTAGAGAAACATACCGATTTTAAGTACTCCTTGCAGTTCCACAAGTATTGATACTTTGTATCCTAGCATAACAAAAAAAAAAAAAAGATCACATAACAGAAATAAAGAAAATTTTCTAAATAATACCAGGCATGTATCAAGCAATCACAAAGAGCATGCAATAAGGAAACTATTGGATACTATGTACGGGTTGTACCCTATCTTAATGAAAAAGAAACTATTGGATAAAAAAAATAAGGAGAGATTGAAAAGAAAAGAACTACATTTCACCATGGCAGCAATCACTAAAGATTAAAATTGTGAATTATTATTTGATAATCAAACCTCCTCTTCAGCAGGGACATCTTTCTTGGAGACACAAGGAGGTGCACCATCAGGTACACTCACACAATTCTTGAAACCTGCCTCCTCCATGGAAAGCTTATCAATCTCCCCTTCAACCTATATACAAATCCACAAGAAGAGAACATCCAAATTACAATTTCAAAACTCAAATTAAAAAACCTTATAAGAAATAGTAAAATATATTTCCAGTTGATTCAGTCTTACAATAATGATGTCGTGCTCATTTTTGATATCATCAAGTCCATAAAATATTTTCTCCGTGCCTTCTTCCTGTAATATAGAGAAAGCATACTCACATATATATTGATATCAGAAGGGTTGCAAACCAACCCAACCATGATCTAGTATTATGAATTGTTCTCCTTAGCTTTTCCATGATTCCCTTATGCCCAGATCATGCAACAGAAAGGTACTTAAGCCATAATTAAAATGTACTTAACATATGATACATCTTTGAGAAAAAAATTATGGCATTGTACAAAACGGATGACCAAAGCAAAAAGAATATTACGTTGTTCTCTACGTATAGGACAAATTCCTAATTTAGCATTTGTACTCGCTAAAGCAGGGTATGGATAGAATAACCATTTTAAATCTAACCAGACATATATCTGGACTCTGGAATATTGACTGACAAAATAAGAGTTTCTATGGGTACACAGGCTGTTATATTTTGCATGTACCTCCTATACACATAACATGCTTTCATACAATATAATTGCATTGTATAGCACTTTCAAATATAATTAAAGGAGACCTTACCTGCCAAAATTTCTTGGGGGTTTGCCGATATTTGCAGCTGATAAGAGTCCCATCTCGTCGATATGTAAAAGCAATAGAAGGCTAGCAAAGAAAAAAATTAAAGTGACATAATGAACTACTCACCATATTATTTTTACATTAAGGTTCTAGAGTATTAATATGGGGAAAATTTGTAGTCCCTACTTCCTAGTAGTTCAGGACACATAAAATTTCATAGACCTAGGGATTTCAGATCACCGGACAGGACAGATCCATCCATACCTTATCTGACCCCACCTATTTAAGACTGATAAAGTGGGTTGGTGGGGTGATCTGTGACCAGCATTGGTCGTGTCAAGTCCTGATGAAACAGGTCATGGTCAAACCAACAAGCTGCACTGGCCAATCCAGGAGCATGATTTTGTAGTTATTTTCAAATTAAGTATATTTTTGTAATACTTTTAAAGGTCTATATACCAAAATATTTTTGTGAATAGAGACAATTTTTGTAATTATATTAATAACTGAAGCTCTTTTTTCCTCACACGTATAATTGGTGAGGTATATTAAAAGAATGAAGTGCTAAGGCACGAGCCTCCACCACTAAGATCACTGACTATCTTCCCCTTGCCATAATAAATTAAGCTTGCAAATTTATTATATTTATTTATATTGCGGTATTGCCTGCTCTTGTTACTCCTAACTCTTAGAAATATTACTAAGCAGGAATATAATACATACAGTTAGGTCAATTATTTAAAATTTCATCTACATATGTCACAATATGTTAAACAAATTATTTAACTAGGAACTTTGCAAGTTCAATCTAAATATGCCAGTATCGAGATACAAAATATGTAAATTATAATTTTATTGAAACAATATGTTTATGATGGCTGCTTACAAGTGGTAAAATAGAAACTCAAGTTGGAAAAATTGAAAAATAAAAGGATCAGGTCTACAGATAGATTCAAATAAAGTATATTTGATAAATAACAATGCATACAAGATCATGCTGGAATCCTTTAGTACAGTGTCTTACAAAACATGCTTAGATGCAAACAAGATGCAGAAAAGACGAGTAGAACTTCAGAAGCTGCATCCTGGGCCAAAATATGAACTCAAATTCTTATAATTAAAAAAAACGTACCCCATTATTACTTGGTCTTTGCATAACATAATTTCGACGGAGTGTCTCAGCAGAAATCCCACGTGACTTAAAGTATGCAATAAGCTGAAATAACAAATAGACAGATCAAACAAATAAAATAGATTCATAAAAAAAGGTAAGAAATATAAAAATTTCGGTTAGGGGAGGAAATTGTGAACTATTAGCTACTATATTAGATGAATCAGGTGTTAATTGGACAGCTGAAACCAACCTGCAGTGTACTTGCAAATATTGTTAACTGAGGCTATTTGGGCTAATTAATGATCATGGACAAGATACCAAAAGCCACGTAAGAATATTAATTATCTCCATCAAATGCAATCCTTAAACAAATATAATTGGATATGGTTAAAGGAGCTCATTTCTTACAAAAGAATTCAACCAAGTTGATTAAAAATTTAGGACAAGCAGGTGTTACAACCCACCAACAAAATTGTAAAAAGTAAAATAACAAAAATTTAAGAAAATTGAAAAGGTAAAAATCAAGGTCAAGAAGGTAGGACTGCTCGAAAGAGAGTTTTTCTAGTACCTCAAGACAAAGAGGCTTGAGCTCTAGTTCTTCCTCTGTGATTTTTCTTGGCCGTTTTTGTTTCTCAACTCTATGCACCTTCGATACTTGACTTCCAGTTAAAATATCAGCATATGGCTAGTCAGGAACGGAAGAACAATTAATAATTAAAATCTTTTCCGAGAAAAAATAATACTTGAGATTCTTTGTATACTTTAGAGAATGATTTCAGAAGTGTTGAATTTGGGTCCCAAGAAGTGTTGCAGTTCTCAATATGTGATCATAAACACTCTTATTATGTAAATTTTGGTAACTTTCCATCACATCTGGTCAACAACTGCCATAAATCATAGCCAGAACAATCAGTATAATGGTTTGATGCATAGGATTTGCTATTTTTAGCAAAGAATCAATTGGCCTGATTTGGAATATCACGAACAAAACAGAACTTTAGTATGCTGAGTTGCTAACCAATCACAACTCTCATTAGAACTAGACATACCTGCGCAGAACCTGTCAAGCCACATTTAGCCCGAAAGCACTTCCACACAGCAGAATGCCTTCCTCATAGAAAATATTTATTTTAGTAAAAGAACGTAACCTCAACCATGCACATAATTTATAGAAGTTTTATGTGTAACTAATAAAATATAGGTGGGTATCCCTTGACAACTATATTTATTTTGACAATCTTGACAACCAACTTCATATAAATTCATAGAAAATCTTATAAATGAAAAAAAAATACAAACATATTCTTAAACTTATGGATTGATTGTGTTTCAAGTCTCGTGCAATTTGAATGTCATTTGATATTTCCATCAAAGATCATTAAATTTAAACCGTTAAAATTGTCATATAATTGTGATGGGGGTTTGATGTAATATCAAATGATACTCAAATTGTATCAAATTTGAAACATGATCAATCCATAAGTTTAACAATATGCTGTGAATTTTTTTTTCTATTTTAAAGATTTTCTATGGTTTTATATAAAATTGGTTGTCAAGATTGTCAAAATAAATAGTTGTCAAAGGATCCCCACCATAAAATGTTATAATCATTCTCAAATCCTGGAAAAACTATATAATAGTTGAAGCTCTTTTCCTCTTGAATGCCATCTCAAACCAGTAAAATTTCTGAGCAAAGAGTTGGTTTAGATGGGTCTCAACTTAATCAGCCAATATATCCATGTTGAGACTTTCAACGACTTGAGTCAAGAAAAGGGCCATGGACCACATCAAGCAAGAAACAAAGCGTAGGAGGAAATTTTAAGTTTCATAAAAGAAATAATAGTAAAAGGAGGATATTGGAGGTACCCTTCACTGTCGATGTGCACAGATAGGCTCCTTTCCTGTGAACCACCTCCAAGGCACTGTTCAAAATATGACAATCAACAATGATAGAAATTAATCTTGGATTTTGAATCTTTAAAATCCCTAGTAAGGTGCAGATTTTGTACAGTAAATTGTGTTTGCTTGTTAGAGTTCTCCTTGACTAAGGCTCTAATCAATGCAATTCTTGAATCACTGTACACAGGTACAACCTTGTCCTAAAAAAAGAGAAACTGCAGAAAAGCCCTACAATGGGCAATTATAATAAATACAGTAATAATGCTGTTGCATTACTAACTAGATCCAGAACCAGGGCACCAAATGTCGTGCCAATTGTTATGAAACTTCTTTCTCAGATTCAACAAAAAAAAAGTGATTTAATCAGAAAAACGATACCTCAGGGCATGTGAGGTGATGATACTGGCCGGGCCTATATGAATCAAGCCGAATCCCAGCTTTTAATAGCTTCTCTCTCAATAGAATCAGCCGTTCTTGAAATTCATTCTCTCTTTTTCTATCTAACATCACAGGATTACCTACAATATTCACAGAAATATTTAAGCTGATCCTCACAAATTATGAAAAAAAATGGCAAACAGATAACAACAGTGGGACAAATCACGAGAATGCTTACCACTCCTAGACAGTTCTACTGTTAGATGTTCTTGAAAAAAGATAATATGCAAAGGCCAAAAAACCAACTAATTAGTTAAAGAGCTTATTTTTAGGTTCTGCCAAGCAAGGATTGCCAAATATCACACTTGGATTATCTTTTCAAAGGCACAATTTTCACTAATGGACAGCCATTTTTAGGTGAAAACAGAGTAGAAGTGTATGATTCAGTTTCACAGGAAATGATAAAGAAATGCTTAATGAAGTAAAATTTTGTTTAATTTTAGATTTGAACCTTCATACCATATCTCCGAGGAGGCCCTTCATGATCTACCAAATTTAAATTTTAAATTTGTAAATGACCATGTAATTACAAGCCAATAGATAATAAGAGAATAAAATGAAGTTAAGAGTTCTAGAGAGGAAATATTTTTACCTGATTCAGACAGCTGGTCAGTGTGAACTACACAAAGAGAAGAAAAAACAAAATGATTGGAAAAGGCATTACTCAAAATTATATAATAATTAATTAAAATTTTGCAATATCTGCATGGTTTTAGTTCAAATATAATCCAATTTTGAGCATGCTAAGCTTCAATTTTACAAATATCAACAAGATGTCAACTGAATAGAAGTCACAAAAAAGAACGAGATATGGTAGGGAGTAATTTTACATTTACTGTCGAATTTTACACTGTTTACCTTTACGCCTAGATACAACCGGGTGAACTGACCGAGATTCCGAGTGCTTCACACAATTTAGTATGAAATTGTGCTTAGTTTCTCTTCGGTCTCCTGGGATGAGACTTGTGCTAACTTAAAAAATGAAGTTAGTCAAATAATGGCGATAATTAAAGGGGAAAAAATAAGATAAGTAGACGAGCTTATAGCTTCTTACCAGTGCTGTAAGGCGAAACATGATAAATGATTATAGAGCCTTTCAGCGTCATGCTCCGCAAAACAAACCTCGAACTGAGATTTGTGTGGCAGGGGTAGAAAGGCGCTCGGATACTGGAGAGATGAAAGAGACGAGAATAGTTAGAACTATGCACAAGCGACCTATTGGTGCGGAGAAGGGGTTTTAGAGATCGAAGAGAACCCAGAGGCATTATGACGAGAGCGAAGAGATAGATATGAGGATTATTGAGGAGGTTTAAGTCGCCATGGTTATACTAGTAGCACACTGGTACAGTGGTACTAAAGAAAGGTTTTGGCTAGGGTTTTGCGAATATATGAGTTTCGAGTTTCGAATCCGACTTGGCGACTTCACCGCTAAATCGCCTAATCCTTTTCCGGTCCTGGGCCCCGACCCATACGGGCCTGGCCGAAACAGACCTCATACGGGTCAGACCGGACTCAAAGACCCGGCTGGACCTGCAATCACAATGCAAAGATATACAGGCTGTAATCAAGCGGGCTAACCAAGTGTGTTTAAATGGTGTAGAATAGCACTGTTCTGGAAATATCAGTATTATTTTCGAATTATTAACTATTTAAATACAAAATTGAAATCGAAAATAGTAACAGAACAGTGCTAATCCGTTAATCCATAGAAAACATTGAGTTAGCGAATTAGCATCCATGAAGATAGTAAAAATAATAAGAAAATATTTTTTCTTTTATATTAATATGAAATAGTATTGAATAATAATTATTATTAAATAAAATACTAAAATATAATTAATTATTTTAACTATTCTCTCCACTGTTTTTAAGTTTCTATTCAAATAATATTTTATTAATCCAAAATAATAAAAAATAACATTATTCTCATATTTCTTAAGATATCACTAATTTCATACTATTCTCAACTACTAACTCAAACAATGATATTCTTTCACTAATTCTTTCACCATCCAAACACACCATAACTAGCTTAAGACGGCGCATTTCAGAGAATGTATTCAGTTTAGGGCCTGTTCGGCCATCGAAAGGAAAGGGAATGAGTTTGGGAAATGATCTAAATTGTTACCGTGTACACGAGTAAAAAAATATATTAAATTAGAGATGATTTTTTTCCCAAATGAATAGTAACTTGACCGAACAGGCCCTTGATGTGTGCACTACTGATGGCCAGCATCATAGCTATCAGTAGCTTTAAATGAGTAACTGAATATTCAAATTATTTAGTTTTCATAACAAATTAATCTAAAAGTGATATAACTATTAATCTATGATAAACTAAATCTTTAAGAATCAGACTCACCCTCATTTTCGTTACATTTACATCTTATACTTAGGATCCACTTTGAATTCTTCAGAGTTCATTAAAACTTCAATTGATCCATTATACATGCTAGTGCATCCCTGTTCTACTGGAAAAGCTGTGAGATTAGAATACACTTTTGAGTTTAATTTAATAAGAGGGCTCTTAAATCGTCTTGTTATTTCAAATAAATCTAAGGTATCTGCATCTTAATTATCAGCTTTTAATTGAAAGGTGGGATTCTTTGACAAGTACTTAATTTGTCAATCTAGACCCAAATTTTCAAATAAATTAATCAAAGATTAAAAAAATAAAATGTTGATAAATGTTAAATTTATAGATTGATTGCATTCAAGTTTTGTGCAATTTAAATGTCATTTGATATTCCATCACAACCATTAAATATAAACCGTTATGATTATCATATTTTTTTGGTCTATGATAGGTTTATAAATAGCACTCAAATTACATTAATCTTAAAACATAATCAATCTATTAGTTTAAAATATGTTTGTAAATTTTTCATATTTCTATGATATCTATGAATTATTTGAAATTTGTTCTAAAAAATGCCAAATAAGTAGTTGGCAAAGATCAATGCCTTAAATTAGTTTTTACTCTAAATTTATACTTTTAAATTATTGATGTAGTATAAAAAGTGTTGTTCCCAAACCCTCTTTAGTTTCTTAAATCTTATTTCTTCCGAATAAAAACTCCGTAGTTTGAGTTAAAAGCTAACCATCTAGTTTCATTTGCCCAACTCTTTTGAGTGAAGGTAGAGCTCAAGGTCCCCTCCTCTACGTGTCTATAGGGTTTGAATTAAGATCTCTTTGAGACCATTCTAATTAACTATAATTTGAACTACTAGGTCATTTACATTTGAACTCAATTCTTAATCCTTATCTGAATTTTTAAGGAAACTTGTATCATTGATCAAGCCTCATTTGTTCTTTCTAGACCAATAATTTTCTCTGTCACTTAATTTATATGACCAACACAAACTCTTTAATACGGATTGAAACTTCAATCCACACGTTTTTGATAGCCGAACGGGCCAAAAGGATTTTTTTTATCCTTTCTAATATTACCTACTTATTGAAACCAGAACGTTTACGATCTACACAAACCCATAATCTAGTATCATGATAATTTGTTCTTAGTTCTTGTTTTTTTCCCCCAACAACTTCCCCTATTCAGTGTAAAAACTTTTGTCATCATAAAGAGCCACTGTTTTACTAGTTCACGTGACCAAAAGAAAAAAAATAATAATAAACACTGATGGCTAGACCTCAAATTAAGCCATACATAGTATTATAATAATAATAATAAACACTGATGGCTATCACATAAAATGTCTCTCTTTTGTACATCATTTCTCCTTTTGTTCCATCACGTTGCGAAGATTTTGGTAACCAGATTAATTGGTAGGGGGGGGGGGGAGATTTAGATTTTGCTAATCTTTACCTGTTAAGCTCAATCTGGTTCCTCCATCAATTTGACTAAATACTAAATAGCTTTGATTTAAAATGTTAATAGCATAATTCAAACACAGAGACGAGATATCTTTAGATGTGCATCGGTTATTATTGACCATGTAAATCTCTTTATTATCATACTGCAGTACTTTAAATTTGTGCAAACAGTCCAGGAATAAAATATTATTGATACTGCATTGTTCCAAACTTACGTAGTAAGTTTTTCCAACGGGATTACAAAATGCAATAACTGTTACAGCTAGCAATTGGCTTGATACTGCATTGTTCTTTGATTTTTTTTTTCCCTGACTATTGATTTCTTGACAATAACCTCAACTTTAGTCTCTAATGTACTATCACAACCCCGCAATGAAGGGGCTGAAAAATTGTGAAAACAGAAACAAAATGATGGCCAAGTTGACACCCGTCATCTTGATTTTCGAAGACATTCTTGAAATATATCAGCGCCTGCTCTGGCTGACCCAAGTTTGTTCCTCAATTTGTTCTTGTTTTCCTTTCTTCATTTTATTTTTTGTAAGAATTTTTTTTCCGATCAATCTTAGTTCTTACAAGAGATTTCATTATATTTGAATAGGCTTCATATGGGGTAGATCTCAGCATTTTCTATTACTTCCCTAAGTGCCTTTTTGCCTTTGTAGCAAAGCACCTGAAACATATACAAACAAATGAACACTTAACAATATAAGGTCCAACAACAACAACAAAAAAATTTTGATCTATTTTCATACTGTACAGAAACTACCCCTCCTACAATATATTTTGAGGCGAACCAAGCAGCACACTGATATAGATAGGTGTGTTTGTCCCATATCAATTAGGTACATAAAAGGTGAGTGCAGACCAGTATGAAAATGTAATCCCCCAAAATTTGCAGAATTCAAACCTTTTCAAATATGTTTAACTTCCTTTTAGCTTGTCAAATGATCTGTCAGTAGTAATTGTACTCCTGAATATAATTTAGAATCATACCTCATTTGCATCTTTACAAAATTTGTCATCATTTCTCATTGGCCACTTGACTATCCAACATCTGAAAATAACTAAGAGAAGTTAAAAGTTCTATTAAGATGACTTTAAAACTCATAATTAGAAAACAAAAGAAATAAACAAAAATAAGGTACCTTTCTTTACCAAGCCTACAGGCCAGCTCCTCAGCCAAGGCCTTACCAGAATCATCAGCATCAGTTGCTAGTATTATTCGGGATACCTATGAAATTTCATTTCAGAAGCTCAATTAATAATTGAACTACTCATTTTTTGGTCAGAACGGTTTTTAATCATAAAATCAAGGACTGATTAAGATTTAATTGAATCTACACATGGTAAGCAAATACACACAATGCCTTGTTTATCCGTTCTATAACAAACCAGCGCCATGCCAAGCTTGTGGGATACTGGTTTCAAAGAAATACTTGCTTTACAGTAAGCTTGGTGAAATAAAGACAGCTAGGCAGACTTGATAGTACAGAGAAGATGAAGAAAATTAATTTTGTTAGTGAAATATACCGATTTTAAGTACTCCTTGCATGTCCATAAGTATTTGTATCGAGTATCCTAGCTCAACCAATAATAAAAGGAACTATTAGATAACAAAAAAATAAAGATAATTTAAAAAATGTGCTAGGATGAACCAAATAGTCCTAAAAAGTACACAATAGTATCCACAATTAAAGGTGCAGATCCAAATACACTAAACATGCCATATGTACTCAAATTAACCACAGAACTTTCTTCACAACTTTCCATAATTGATCCCCACATTCTTCTCAAGTAAAGGCTTTGATTGCCCATTTAGTTATAGATTCTGCTTCAACCACTGGGTATAAACTTAACCGAACCTGATCAAAAAGGAGCTACTAGGTAACTAAATGTAAGGATAGTAAATGGATGAAGTATCTGTCACCTTCACATCCACTTACTGGAGAAGTACTAATAGATAGTGTTAGATTGTTAATTCATAATCAAACCTCCTCTTGAGCAGGGATCTCTTTATTGGAGATGTGAAGGGGTGCACCATTAGGGACACTCACACAATTTCTGAAACCAGCCTCCTCCATGGAAAGCTTATCAATCTCCCCCTCGACCTATATATACAAAAGTAACAAAAACCCCACAAGAAGAGAACATCCAAATTAGAACTTCAAAACTTAATTACAAAACCTTTTAAAAGCTGATAAAATATATTCTCAGCAATCAGTCTTACAATAATGATTTCATCCTCATTTTTAATATCATCTAGTCCATAAAGAATTTTTTTCGTACCTGCTTCCTGTCGTAAAGAGAGAACAATTAAATTCACATATGCATTGATATCAGAAGGGTTGTGACTAAACCCAACTATAATCTAGTATCATGATTAGTTTTCCTTAATTTTCTTATAACTTCCTTGATATCCATTTGATCTTTGCAATGATTGACCGGATCACAAAACAGATATGTTATATTGGCACCAACCAATTGAACAATATAGACATCCACATCATGACTTGTCAAAATTAAAAACTATCTTTTTCTACCTCAAAAAAGAATTGGAAAAAAAAACACTATAAGCATGATATATAGTAGATATATATTTTTCTATATCATGTCTATAAAAAGATAGAGATTCAGTATGTTTCATTGTACATTAAGTGACTTCGAATTTCAAAAATCCATAATTATTGATTCTTAATGCATCATCCAAAAATACTCAAATTGTATGAAATTTGATCGTTAAGCTATCTATATGTCTGATAAAGACCTATAAATTTACTTTTCATTCGAACACAGAACTTAGCATGGAGTTGGAAAATTGTCTGATCATCCATCCAAAACCGGTATGGATTGAAAATTTTGCAAGAGAATCAAATATTAATGGAAGAATGCAATATTTTGGACTGTTGATGGTCTTTTGCTCATAATTTCTTCAAACATCACATGCTCGATACAATATAATTGCATAAAATTGATGCAAAAGAAATATTACCTGCCAAAATACCTTAGGCATTCGACGGTACTTGCAATTGATAAGAGCCCCATCTTGTCGGTATATAAAAGCAATAGCAGGCTAGCAAAGAAAAATAAAGAATAAACTACTATAAAAGATCACATAACCTGGTTATCTTCTTCTCATGCTGAAGTAAATGAAAAACAAAACAAAAATAGTTTGTACTAGGTCAAGAGGCACCCATAGGAGGTCATAATGTACTGTAGCAAACCATATATCGCCTTCTTGTCATTTCATTAATAGTATTTTGGCTCATTGAAAAGAAAAATAATATCAATGCAAGGTGCACTCAAGTACCATAAAAGATCATAAAGTACATGCATCATAATATGTAACCTGATCATTATTTCATTGGTACTTCCATGTTTGATGAAAGCTCTAGTGATTTTTATTATAATCGCTACTATATTCCTCAAGGAAAAAAGAATATCTACACCACCGACTTGCATCAATGAGATCATAATTGACATCTTCCCTCTCAGAGTCAGAGAAAAGAAGTACACAAACATTTTGTTTTAATTTGCTGTTCCTGTTATTCCTAACCCTTTTGTATATAACAGTAGAAGGAATATATATTGCTAAGCTACTTATATAAAATTTCATCTGCATATATGAGATAAACAAAAGAGTACACAAAATATTAAAAAATTTTAAGGTATCTTATTTCTCAAGAGCTTCCTTAGAAGTTAGACATCTTCTAGAAGTTGATTTGAATTGTTAAAATGCAAAAAAAATAAAAAAAATTAAAAAGAATAAAAAAAGTATTGATTAATATTTAGCTTGAAGTGGGGGCAGGAAGCAAAGGGAGGAAAACTCATGTTCTTTCCCTTTAAATATCGATATATTCCAAATGTAAATACTCTCCCACCTCCCTCACAAACATAAAATCATACTATAATTGTGATTCGGCCCCTCGAATTTTCAATTTTCTGGCTCTGATCTTAAGCTGAGGCTTCATAAGTTCCATTTTACATTGAGATCTGAATATGTACAATAGTCAGCGCATGGATTGGAAAGGCTGGGGACCGTTGTGAGTTTAAATTCAAAAATAGTGGCAAAAGGAGATGGCGCGAGGGAAGCGGGCCAGGAGCTGGGAATGGGCTGTGTGGAGCAGACCGTGTAAATACACACAGTATTGAAGCGGGCGGCCCAATAAGCGATTAAATGGAGATTGAGCGTTGGAAGCAACTGGAGAAGGAAGGGAGCAAACCGTTATTTGTATTCAGTGAATTCCGTTATGTTTACTTGCTTTGTCAGTATAGTAAATTTTCGTTTTGTTAATTACTTTTTACAAATTGCTGCATAGAACTTGAACTCTTATTACAATATTATTCTCAAAATCCCAAAAATTAGCTGTTGTTTTGTTCTTGTTAGATCATCGTATCTAACAATTGGTATCAGAGCACCGATCTCATCGGAGTATTGATTGTGAGATTGGATTGGGTTCCTTTCATTATCTCCCTCTCAATACTTCGTGGAGCCCATATCATGGTGTCCAATGCTGATCTCCAGCGTTCTATCGACACAGTCCTGGCTCAGCTTGAATCATTACCAGATGCGTCAGGAGCTAGCTGTCACCAATCGCACCTTGCATGAAGAGAAGGCTCATACTGAGCAACGATTTGCTACCATGGGAGATTGCATTCGTCAAGAACTGCACATTAATGCAACCTCCCTTCGTCAGGAAATGTTTGATCGGTTTGCAGATCTGGATGCATGAGTACCTAAATTGCCTACTCCTGCTTCTGGCCATGCACCGACTAATCATGGTGAGCCTCTTATCTCTACCATACTTAAATCAGGACGCCCGGAAAGAGGGGAGACTTCAGGAGAGGATTCAGAATTTATCAAACATGACACTCGATTTCAGTTTCCCAGGGTCGTATGAAGAGGTATGTTGATTTAAAAAGGCGTGAGAGGACCTTCCATGTAGGGGATTGGGTTTATCTAAAACTGCAGCCCTGTAGACAGGCTTCCGTTAAGGGGGAAATGGGAACACACAAGTTGCAGTCCAAGTTCTATGGACCATTTGAGATACTTGAGAGAATTGGCCAAGTGGCTTACAAACTTAATCTACCATCAGGTTCCCTCATTCACCCTGTTTTTCATGTTTCTCAATTTAAAAAAAAAAAAAAAAAAAAAAAAAAAAAAGATTAGGTCCTGCAGTACCAGTCAACAATTCTCTTCCATTAGTAGGGACCAATGGACAAGTGAAATTAGAACCAGTAGCAATACTTGACCGTAGAATTGTGAAAAAGAATAACCAGGTGGGAGTGGAAATACCGGTGCAATGGTCCAATTTAGATCTAGAAGATGCTACTTTGGAAGATTATGATCAATTAAAAATCCAATTTCCTTTATCTAAGCTTGAGGACAAGCTTAAAGGGAAGGGGAATGTAATGTCAGCGCATGGATTGGAAAGGCTGGGGACCGTTGTGAGTTTAAATTCAAAAATAGTGCCAAAAGGAGATGGAGCAAGGGAAGCGGGCCAGGAGCTGGGAATGGGCTGTGTGGAGCAGACCGTGTAAATACATGCAGTATTGAAGCGGGTGGCCCAGTAAGTGATTAAATGGAGATTGAGCGTTGGAAGCAACTAGAGAAGGAAGGGATCAAACCGTTATTTGTATTCAGTGAATTCTGTTATGTTTACTTGTTTTGTCAGTATAGTAAATTGTCGTTTTGTTAATTACTTTTTACAAATTACTGCATAGAACTTGTATAAATAGGAGTATTCGTGCTTTTTATTGTTCTGTTGTGAACATTGAACTCTTATTACAATATCATTCTCAAAATCCCAAAAATTAGCAGTTGTTTTGTTCTTGTTAGATCATCTTATCTAACAACAATGTAAGGTTTTTAAAAAACTATTTACAAAGGCTGCTTAGTAGTAAAAACAGAAATCCAAATTGCTAAAGTAAATTATTAAAGAAAATGAATGGTAGTGATTTTAAATTATCACAATTATTCTTTTCTTTATAAAGAAAATGAAAAATGAAAAGACAAATTTTTGTCTACTGCAAAGGACTTACAAAAGGTAGCATCAGATTACTATAGTTGCAAGAAAGCGTACCCCACTTTTAGTTGACTTTTGCATTACACCATTTCGTCCAAGTGTCTTTGCATAAATCCCTCGTGATTTGAAGAATGCAAGAAGCTGAAACAACATACAGACGAATATTCATTGTTTTACTTATTATTTCGTTTTGCAATATTGAGCTGGTGAGTACAAGACAGCTGAAGACAATTGTCGTGACTTATTATTAATTAGGATTAAGGTGAGCTAAATTTGGAATAATTGAATCATCAGGAATAATAACAACCATGTAAGAATATTAATCATAAAAACCAAATGCCTAGTCTTTAAATAGACTACTTTCTTGTTCATATGGTAGAACTAAACTATAAAAAGATAAAAGAACAAGAAACAATTGAAATAGACTGGTACAGACTATTTAAGGTTTTATGTACCTCATTACAGAGTGGCTCAAGCTTGAGTTCTTTTTCTGTGATTTTTCTGGGCTGCTGCTGTTTCTCAACCTCGGCATTCACTTTTGGTGCTCGAGTGTCGGTTGAAACCATGCTAGCATAGGCCTACAAAGGTAATAAATAAAACAAATATATAAATCAGTAAAATAAAGATTGGTAGGACCGGTACAGATACTTGGGTTTTTATGTACCTCATTACAGAGTGGCTGGAGCTTTTCTTTTTCTGTGATTTTTCTTGGCTGCTTCTGTTCCTCAACATTGGCGTTCACTTTCGGTGCTTGAGTATCAGTTGAAACCTTGCTAGCACACGCCTGCACAGGTAATAAATCAAACAAATATATAGATTGGCAAAAAAATTTAAAAAAAAAAATCTTCATTTGTAAAGCATCACCTGCATTCTCTGTAATTTTACTATCACTACTGCCATCCTGTGACTGTCAGTCAATTCCCTCTCCAAATTATAGTACTGGTAATAAGGTGGAAGTGGTAATAGTAGTAACAAACTATGGACCTAAGCCTATCATTAATCCCTCAATTTGCTCTTGTGCCAAGTTTAGCATCATCCGCATTTTTGAATAAATTACACAAATAACCTTAGAGGTATCAATTTCCTATTTTAGTCCATAGAAGTGTTGAAGCTCTCATTTTCTTACAAGCACTCATTATACACCATTTTGTTAATTTTCATCATTTTTAATTAAAAAAAAAAAAAAGTTCACCCCTGGTCAAAGGATTCATTTGATGGTAAATGATGGATTGATAGCAAAAATCAAATGGTCAAATTGGGATGATAAGAAAGGAACAAAAAGTTCAGCATGCCGGTCAAATACAAATATCAATATGATTACATACCTGCAGATAACCTGCCCAGCCACATTTCTTATTGAAGCACTTCCAAACAGCTGAATGCCTTTCTCCAAGAAAAACAAAGTTTGGTAGTGAAATAGCATCATTACAGCCATGCATAATCAACATTATTTGTAACTAATTAAAGGATCAAAACTAAGCTTAAGTTCCAGTTAAACAAAAAAAAAGGAAACTCAGAAAAGTATCCGAGTAATGAGTTAGTTTTGGAATACAGCAATCGGCTGATATCAAAAAGTTTTATTATCCAAAAACCTAACTTAAAAATAGAAATAAAGGTCATGGACCACATTAAGAAGCAACCATAGCTTAAGTAGGGAATATTTCTTTTCATCTAAAAAAGAAAATCATTGCGATACCCTTTACTGTGGAGTCGCAAATAGAGACTCTTCACTTTTGAACCTCCTTCTAGACACTGTTCAAATATTGATAAAAGAAAAGGTCACAGCTGACAGTGGAAATGATAAAAAATAGTATGACAAATATTGGATCTTTAAATATTGCAATTACCTGGTACAGTGCACGGAGACTGCAGGATGTACAGATCGATTCATTTATTTGAAATTTATTACAGGGATGCTTGATTAAATTAAATATAACACAAGACAGTTCTTGAATTGCTATAAACTGGTGCAGCCTGGTCATGCAACTCTGGTATAACTAAACCTTTAATAAAGCTGTTCAAAGAGAGCAGTATCGCTGCTGCAGTGCTGATTAGATCCTGAGCTGGTATACAAGCTATAGAGACTAGGTAATGGCATGTGGTATATAGTTGCATCAAAAAATCATTCTATTACTCTATAAAAATTTATAAAGCAGGTTCATGTTTTTTTGCAGATTTCAAGTAACTTATGGACAATACTCAATAGTCTCATGCAGCATCAATACAGGTTTGTAGTGGCAAGTACCTGAGGGCATTCAAGGTGAATGAACTGGCCAGGCTTATTTAAAACAAGATGAATTCCAGCCTTATACAACTTTTCTCTCAAGGAAATCAGCCATTCCTGCACTTGGTTCTCTCTTTTTCCCTCTAATGTTGCAGGAGTACCTACCCATATGAACAACAATATGCATTGGAACTCGTTATCATAATAACCACCAAAGATGAGCAGGCAGATAACAGGAGTGAAAAAATTCAACAGAATGCCCTCCCTAACTAAAAAGATAAAATTCTGCCAGACTGACATTCAATCCATAGAATTCTCCCTTGCCCATTAACCCCTTCAAAAAAGAAGCAATCTACTTGCTTTCATACTAAGGGGAAGTGAAGGGAGGTAGTTGTGGCATCTTCAAAAGAGAACATGAAGTCAAAGTAAGATGCTTTCTTTTGGGGTTCATGCATTATACACTGCAGTTTCTAATTGGAAATGAGGTATTTCATAATTCTCCAAGGAGAAACATTTTTGGCTCAGTAAAATAAGTTAAAGCTTTTGTTTAATTTCAGATTAGAACCTGCATACCAGATCTCTGAGTACGCTTATCATGGTCTAACACAATTTTAAATTATGTAAAAGACCATAATGAAACACAAATATGAACTGCTATATATAAATTAGAGTTTACATAGAAAAGGTTTTACCTGATACTGGCAGCATCACAGTAGGAACTACATGAAAGAAAGAAAACGAAATTCAGAAAAAAGAAGTTACCTAAATTATGAACCATTTAATACAAACTCTTGCCACCTGACACGTGCTTATACCATCTAATGTTCAGCATGTTATACTTCGGTTATTCAAAAAGCAAGAACTCAAAAGTTGTTGCAGCCAAATAAAAACTTGAAAAAAACAAAAACGAAAACAAAAAGAAACACTGAAACAATTATCAGGTAGTGCTTCTACATTTTTTCTTAAATATAAAAAATGTTACATACCATTTCGCTGATACACAACTGAGCCAGTCGACCGAACTTCCATGTGATTCAGACAATTTGGTATAAAATTGGGTTTGGTTTCACTTCGGTTTACTGAGATACGACTCGTGTTAACTACAAAATTAATATATTAGATGATATTATAGGCAAATGACATACAATAAGAAACTTTAGCGTTAATTTTAGAGAAAAAAGTGTAAACGAGCTTATAGCTTCTTACAAGTACTGCACGGTAAAAGAGGGTAAAAGAAAAGAGGACTATATTGCTTCATGCTTTGTACAAGAAATCTAGAGTTGGGTTCTGATTGATAGAGAGAGAGAGGCGCTCTAATGCTGGAGAGATGTTGGAAATAACTGCAGTAGTCGGAACCGGACATCAACGACATACTGGTGCGGCGATGGGATTTTTTAAGAGAACAAAGCGAACCCAAGAGCAAAGCAAAGGACTAGGAGCAATTACAGGCGAAAGACGAAGATTGAATCAGAGGGTTTGTCTTCTTGGTTCTTTCATCAATTGATTAAATACGGATTGAAAATTGCACAATCTGTCTATAGTGAATTGTTTGACCCGTTTACACCAGAGAACATAGTGACAAGTTTGTGATTCAGGAAACGTTCGACGAGGTCAAAAATTCGACATTCGGATGTAATATAAATACGGATTGAATCAGAGGGTTTGTCTTCTTGGTTCTTTCATCAATTGATTAAATACGGATTGAAAATTGCACAATCTGTCTATAGTGAATTGTTTGACCCGTTTACACCAGAGAACATAGTGATAAGTTTGTGATTCGGGAAACGTTCGACGAGGTCAAAAATTCGATATTCGGATGTAATATAAATACAATTCGAAAATAGTTCATTTTATATAATATAATATAAATAAAATATATATTATAATGATAAATATTAAAAATATATTAAAAATATATTAAAAACTATAAATTTTCATATAAAATAATATATAATGTATTTTTTGCGGAATAATTCACGAATAAAGCGTTTTTTTATCAAAAAATGCACTGTATATTAAACTACAAAAAATGCATTGTATATTAAACTAACGAATTATTTATGAAACATCCTATAGATGAAAAACGAATTATTCGTGAATCTTGTTACTATGCCAGATAATTGATTGAAAATTGTTACCTCTGCAGCAGTATGTTTCAACGGACCCGATCAAGCAGATTCAAAGTCTGTTTCAAATCGAATGGTCCTAATAAAGATATAGAACAATTAATAAGCTTTTTATAAGGATTGTTAACGGTTTAAAATGGTCCAACCGGAAATCGCATCCTCTATGGCAACTCAAAATTTGAATTAGTTGTCTGGATTTCAATTTGGTAAGCGCTTCGTAAATTAAAACCATGACTGTTGTGATCATTCTAACCGAAATTCAAAACTGAAGGTCCAAATTGTGAACAATCCATTCCCAATTTCCCAATTTCAATATTTAACTAATCGCCTACAAAACTAAACTGCACACACACGCAATAACATATGTGGTGGTGGAAACTCAAGAAACTTTGTTATAATGCTATTTGGAAACAAATAGTTTTGACTAAATATAACAATAATACTAGTAGTACTAATATGTCATATGTGTGGAGAAACATTATGGTTTTGCACCAGTTAGGTCAGACTGATAGCTCTGTCATCATTGGTAATGATAAACATATTGAATTTTGTACTGATAAATGGATTGGTAAATGCGCTCTCATGTCTTCTTATTTTCACTTCATTTCAATTGTGCACTAATTCTCATATTATAATATATGAAGTGGTTATGTTTGATGGTCAGGCTTTGGCCTTCAAAAAGGTTCTCACGGATGTTTTGTCATTTGAATTCAATGAGCTATGTACTATGATAAGACAAATTACTTTGATTGATAAGAGTGATCAATTAAAATAGAGGTTTCCCCTTTTGAGTGCTTCTCCTCTCATAATGTCTATAAAATAGTTCATGTTCAGGGGTAATACCGATAGTTCTGCAAATGAGTGGTGAATCTTACTGTTAGTTTATAATAATCTTGAAATCAATAATAAGATGAATTTATTATATAAAGGTTTATTCATGAATTGGATATTTAAAAGATATTTTATTTTCTTGAGTATTATTGAATTAATGAATCATTCCAAGTTCATGACTGAAATTGTCACACCCTAGAAATAAATTGAACGGGTTAGGGGTGCTAAATCCCGCCACGTACGCACGACGAGACGTGCGTACGAAAGGCTAAATGAATAAAATAAGACAAATCTCAGAATAAACAAAACAATAATAATAATACAAAACAATAACCAGTCCAGAGTAACAAGAATAGATTACAACGCCGACATCGGCGGGGCTAGCTCCATCGGAATGGGCGACAAAATCTCTCAAAGAAAAACCCAAAAGAAAGAAATGAAACTCGAAACCCGATAAATCCTAATCCACTACCCTGCTCACATGCGGAAGCGGCGAAGCATCTCTGTCATCGCGCAGGACTGCACCTAGCACTCTCATCCACACTCAATCCCGCACCTGTGATACCTGGATCCCACAACCACCGTGGAAACGTGAGTAATTTAAAAATTACTCAGTACGGATTTAGATCCAGCCTTAAGATTTTATCTTCTTTCCTAGACTGGACCCAAATACCGATACTGTATTTTAAATGCATTATAACAATTATGTATAGTATAACAATACTTGTGCACGTTTGAGAAAAACTCCTATATGAATGAGATAAAATGGTAAATAAACCCGAAATGAAAAATCTGTGGAAATACGGATATAATGTATAATAATTATGTATAAGGTACGAGATTTAAAACACCCGTATACATATAACCCGGTTGCAGATCATCAGTCCATCCACAAGCGGGCACGTGATCGGGCCCTGGACTTGTGACTTACCTAAGCGGGCACGTATTCGGGCCCAACTTACAAACTTAGGATTTTCGAGTAAGCGGGCGCCAATGCCCTGAATACCCTGGGAAAATTCGGCCTCTCGGAGCGATAATGCCCTAGGAGAGTGACGGCTAAAAGCACGTACTCGGTATTCTGAATCTGATGATCCACCTCACATAATAATAATAATAATAATAATAATATGAGCAAAGGGGGTTTAAATAATTATGCTTTCAGTTGCCATATCGTCAAAGGATATAACTACCCGTGAATTGATAAATCGGAAACAAATGTGAGCCTACACTGTACCAACCAAGGGTCAGAGGACCGCATCCCGTAAAGTAAACAAACGGAGTATATACAAATGGGAGCCTACACTGTACCCACTAGGGTCAGAGGACCGCATCCCGACTTTCTCTGTACCAAGACTAAGGGCCAAAGGAGAAAGCCCTTCGGACAATACTAGGATCCTAAATAAGTAGGATAAATAAAATAATATAATATCTCGAAGTAGATTCCAATCTTGAATATGGCCGCCACACTAAAAAGCGAAAGACACGGTATCCGATCGCTCAAATTTGGATAAACATTCTTATTTATATTAAGAATAATGATAATATAATATTGATCAAAAATTAAACACTCGACACAGGCCGAACCCGCGCTTAATGACGGGGTCGGTGGATAACCCGACAGTAAAGATGCGCAGTGCATGCATATACGACCAGGTGGGTCCCACGGGCCTATGGGTCACCGTACGTAACTGCAGCGGTCTGGTTATGCAAGGCAACCTCAGACTGAGAATTACCCGGTCCGCCTCTCAACACTCTCATGCATTTAATGCATGATTAATTACCTGACTTAATTAATAATTAGTGATAATAATAATATTTTCCTAATAATTATAATCTACAACTTGAATTATTTAATTCTATTTAATCCTATCTCGGGACTATTTCCCGGATCCTACTCCTACCCTATCTACATGAAATATGATATGATATGACATGCGAATGCGGGTATGTCTCGAATATGCTGGTCAATTTACCGGATGCAGATGACAAATCAGATTTTGGTCTCTAATCAAAGTTTGGTCAAAAGTACCGCATATCAGATTTATTTTAAAAACATTTTATTTTCGGTTTGGGTTCCTAATTCTGAAGAAAGAAGATTAAATCCCAGGAAACCGTACCCGGAATAATTCGATCAGGTCGGTAACGTCAATTTGCTTAGTCTCCGGTGGAGCCCACAATTTCGTCAGTCATCTCATCCTGGATGTACTCGATTGTCAACTCGTCAAGATATTTTTGAAAACCTATGAAGTTAAATAGATTAAATTGGCGAGTATCCTAATCACATTAGAGTACGGTTTGGTCGGGTATGGGACCCTCGATTGAAATTATCATTATTTAAGTTCGTATTTTAAGATTATATTTATTTTGATTTATTTACCTAACTAATTATTATCACTTAATTAGATTAAATTTATAATTAGGATAATTAATTATTTAGGAATAGAGAAATTAATTAATATATAATATTTTATATTTAATATATTTAGTATTATTCTTATTAATTTAAAAATAGAGACATTAATTAATATATATATATATTATAATATTATGATTCTTATCACTTAAAAATAGAGAAATTGATTAATATATATTTTAAAATCTAAATTATTCTTATATTTTAAATTATTATTTTATAACTCTTAATTATTCATAATATATTCTTTAATTTTATTTTATTTATACTAGTATTATTTTCAAAATTTTGAGATTATATTTATTTCGATTAACATAACTAACTTAATTTATTTAGATTAATTAAGTTGTCTTAATGTCATTTAATTAATTTAATTATAAGTAGGATAATTAATTATCTAGAATTAGAGAAATTGATTAATATATAATATTATATAATTAATATTATTCTTATAAAAATAGAGAAATTGACTAATATATATTTATATATTTATATATTTATTAATATTATTCTATTATTTAATAGAGAAATTGATTAATAGGTATTTTATATATTAATTAATGTTATTCAATTATTAAAATAGAGAAATTGATTAATATATATTTTATATCGTAAATTATTATACTTTATTTATTATTCTATAACTCCTAGTTATTTATATTATATTCTCTAATTTTATCTCATTTTATATTTTAATAGTATTTTCATTAATTAGAAAATATATTTTATAAAACTAGAATTAAAAATAAAGAATCAAATTAAAAGAAAATAAATTCAATTAAACCTAAATTTAATTAATATTTGTATTTAATTAAATGTGTTGGTGTTTTAATGTTCGGGATCATACGCTGACTACCAAATCGTTGGTGCCAATGCACCGATATCCCGAATCGGGGGCCGTCAGGGAATATAATCATTTCTCAATTCTTAAAGTTTACGTATTAGTCCATGAATACCGCCAAACCTTTCGGGGCGGCTTCCAATTAATCAATCACATTTTAATTTATCCCTTGATTATCTTGTGACTTTTAATATTGGGCCTCCTTAATATAATACTAAGTCCTAATTAAGTTTTAACTCATTATAATTCAATTGTTGGCCCATTATGATTTTTCATTGTCTTATAAGCCCGATTTAGTTAAATCGGGCACTAAATCGGGCCTAATTTCCCTAATCCATTTATCCATAGCCCAACAGCCGAAAATCTAGTAACACAAAATCGACAAAGGCAACAAGAAGGGCAACAAAATACCAGAACCCAACTGACAGGTATCAGTGTACCAGGCAACAACCTCACATATTAACCAGCACAAGCAAACCAGTATAGAAGGGTCAATAAGCACAGACCAAGTTAGGACATGAACCAAACAAGGCACATTACCAGCCAAAAACAACACAGTCACAATCCAGTAAGTAACAACACAGACACAACCCAGATAGCACAGCTCAAAAACCAGCAATGATAATAAGCAACTAGCAAACCAGGGGCAACAATCCCCCTTATCAGTAGATACATAATAGGGATAGAGAGATTAAGGGGCCAGATCAGAGTAATCACCGTTCAAATACCAGCAAACAGACAAAGACAAGGCAACAAGGCATCAACACAACTAATTACAAATCCAACTAATTATCAGGATCAACCAGCACACGACGAAACCAACAAGCAAACAACTAAGATAGTCAGAAACAACAACAAAATTGAGCAACAAGCCCCATGGCCAAAACAACCAGCACGGAGATAATCGCACAAGAAACAAGCAATCACGCAAGGGCACAGTCCAAGCCTCGCTTCACTGGTACCAAACGGTACCAGTGTACCAAGGTAAGTATAACACATAAATCATCATACAAGGACAGTCACAGAGGAGCACGGCTTAGCCGGCATACAGATGGCCCACACGGCCAGATAGAAAGAGAAAGGGAACAATATTACCCGATTTCACACAAGGCAGCAAGAGGCGAGTTGGAAAATCATCGTTGAGACCAGTAAAAAGGGTGGAGCTCAGTAAGGGTGCGGTGGTACGGTGGCGGAGGCGGTGGCTTGTGCCAGGAAATTGGCCTCGAGCTGGTGGTGCGAGTGAGGTTTTAACAGCAAGGTCAAGGTAGATGGGTAAATGAGGGGGCGAGGGGGTCTGTGACGGCGCAGTGGCGGTGAGTGACGTCGCCGTCACTTAGCCGAGGAAGGGGGGCTATAGGCGGAAGGAGGAGGGCGTTGTATAGGGCTTTGGCGTTGTCTCTCACAAGGGTGAGGCGATGTAGGGTTTAGGTCTGGAGCTCGCGATTGAGAGAAGCTTAGACGGTAAGCACAAGAGAGGAGGGAGTGAGGCAGAATGGGTGAAGCGATAGGGAGAGGTGGGTGTAAGGAGCTCAATTACGGAGAGGGAGGCAGAGAGATTTTGGGGCAAATGGGGAAAATCGGGGAGGCAAGTGGGGAAGACGGAAAGAGAATCGGCGGATTGATTGAGAGGAAAGGGTTTAAATACGGAGACAGAGATGAGGCGTCGTGAGAGGGTGAGAAGAGAGAGAGAGGGGGCAGTATTAAGGGTGAGAGTTAATGAAGAGAGAGATAGAGAGAGGGAGGAGAGAGATAATGGGGAGAGAGATGGGAGAGAGAGAGAGTCGGATGGGATTTTCTGTTACCGAAATTTTTATAGCTATTGGTGTGGCAAATTAGTTTCTTCATCCTATTTAAGTATTCAATTTAGGAATTTCCAATACTTGTTATTGAAATCATTTTCATCCATTTGTTAAATCCAAATAGGATTAAATCAGAATTCATTTTAAATGTTCAGATTATATTTATTTAACAAATTTAAACTCTTGACTTAATTTAATTTATTTATTTTAAGTGATTATTCATTTGATCCTTGGATAATTTCGTAAATGAGCTTGATCTTCATTTATTTATCTATAATACAAAACATAAAATAATTAAATTAGATTATTATGTTTTGTTTCATAAGTTATTGAGTTACGTTATTTCTTAATTGAAATTCAGAATTTGTGATTTTTATTAATATTTTTATTTCTCATTTTTAAGTTATTAAATCTTAAATAGTGGATTTTAAATTTTGATAAGGTATTCAATTCTCAATCTCATTCGACTACTTATATTTCAACTAGCTTAATTTATTATTTATTTGATTATGCATATATATATTCCGCTAAACATTGAGTTAAGTTATTTATTAATTTACGTTGAATCATAATTATTATCTTAATTATCATTATTCTTAATTAAATTTCACGGTTTAACAGAAATTGTGAAACTTCATAATATAGAATATTCTTTTAAAAGTCACTAACCGATGTAATTAGCGGGAACACTAATTAACCGATATCAGATTAGTATGTGAATTAAATGATGGTCAAGTTTCACAGACCATAGACAAATAATTATCATTTTAATCACATAGATAGATGTTCTAGGAACATCGTATTTGACAGACCCTGAATGAAATATTAAATGGAATTGTGTTCATATCATTAATGATTTCATTCAGTGTTAACTTCTAAAGTATGAGGTATTCATCTTTCCTACATAAGATATGTATGTGTGTGATTTTTATCAAACGCTGTCCGAAAAAGGTGGCTATAAAGATAACTCTTCGGTATACATAATTTATGCGGAGGAAGAGATGGTTTGTCAAAAGTACTATTGTCCCTCGTATCTTTATACGAGTTATAGCATCATTGGGTCTCTTGATAGAGTAAGATTATCTGGTAGCGGTATAATTATAAAAGTAATTATATTTAATAATTTACTCAGGATCAAGAAAAGATTAAGTTTGCAAGGATGACACACACCTACCTTGAAACGAAAGAATTAATACGAGTAAATAATTTACTGGATCATGATATTATACAGTATAGCATCATCTGTGTAATTGGATGGTCATAGTGCATTCTGCCAGATGTTTCCTATGATTATAGAAGTTAAAACAGTTTTAACTCTATTTACCAATATAACACGGATCATGTCGAGTCACACCGTATAGGAGTTAATCGGAGAATCTTATTGATTAATTATAAATTATTTATAATTAATAATAAGATAGTTATAATTAATTATATATGATGTAATTAAATTATATTTATCATAGAGATGACAAGAAGTAAAAACCAGATTGAATTTATAATGTGTTAGACACGTCGTATAAATTTACCGAAACAACAACCGAGAGAAATATAATTATACATGACAATTATATATATATATATATTCTTTGGATTTAAAATGTTAATTATAGATTTAATAGATTAATATTTTAGAAATCAATCATGGAGTAAATCTATAAAGGATTAAAGAGGTATATGTATCTCTCGGTAATCATCTGACATACCACTTTAACTCTTGGCTTAAGTTAGAAGTAAAATAATATTTTACGGTCTTTTGTAAAAGATTAAAATGTATGTATCTCTCGGTAATCATCCGACATAATTTAATCCCTAACTTAAGTAGAAGTAATTTTTTTATTTTACGGTCTTTTCTCAGCTTAAGCCTTAACGGGATTTGGTTGGACCAAAACCCAACATTAGACTCTTCTATAAGGTTTCGAACTAGGCCACAAACTTGGTTTCAACTTGTGTCGCCACCTTCGTGGCTAGATCTGTCTCCAAGATTTTAGGTACAGCTCGGGTATTATCTCTCACTAAGCTCCATTGCTGCTGATTGAGCGTCATCAATGAGCTTATATGTGTCCGGGCACCCATGTTCATCAGATGTTCACATGTGGCTGTATCAATAGTCATTTTAGAAGATTGTTCTAAATCTTCATAAAATATTTACAAAATGAAACATTTTTCAAACCCATGATGCGAGCACAGGCGGATTAATTCTTAGTATCGATCCTAAGCCTCACTAAATGACTCGCCATCTCTCTGTCTAAAATTGATAATTTGGGTCTATAAAGCTGAAGTACTAGAGGGCGGAAAATTTTTAGCGAGAAATACATTGGACATTTGTGACCAAGTCACAATGGTACCGGCGTCTAGTAACCTTAACCAACTTCTAGTCATCTCACCTAAGAAAAATGGAAATACCTTAAGTTTTATAGCTCCGTGCTCAACACCGTTAATCTTAACAGTATTACATAATTCTTCAAACATAGCCAAATATTGGTTTGGGTATTTATGTGCTAAACCATGGAACATATGTTGAGATAACATGTTCAAAATTATTAGCCCCAACAGTGGACACAGTGTAGCCCAATTGAATCTTGTTTGCTTTGGGAGTGGCAAACTCCTAAGCGAACCGAGTGTCAACGCCATTCTGGGCCATTACAGACTCTCCTCCAAAATTCAGTCTTCGGGGCTCTATGTCACACCCCAGAATAATTAAATCGGATTAGGGGTGCTTGATCCCGCCACGTACGCACAACGAGACATGCGTACATAAGACTAAATGAATAAAATAAATCAATCACAGAATAAACAAAAACAATAATCTATACTATTATATAAAGCATCTAAGAATTGGAGGGTCCATTTTTTGTCATTGTAAATTTTTATTATACATTTTATCCCTCAATTAGACGGATAATATTTATTGTTGGTTGATCGAACGATTGATCGCGTGCTTGATCCCCTCTTTCTCTCCATTTCTTTCCCTTATATACTATTATTTCCATAATTTTTATTTTTTATTTAGCAACGCATACGTACGAATTAATGGTGATAATATATGTTAGAAGATAAAAAATGAAATAAAATAAAAAATCATCCAAGATTAAATATAGTCTTTATTATAAATAAAAATAATAATAAATATTCTAAATACATATCTTATAATATTTTAATGTTTAAAGAATGAATGGGTATAAGCTAGTAAATATAAATACATGACCATACAATCGAGAATGAACAAAGAGTATACAACGCATGTATCGGCGGGACTAACTCCATCGGAATGGATAACAAATCTCTCAAATGAAAACCTAAAAGAAGAAAATAAAACTCAAAACCCGATGGATCCTAACCAACTACCCGTCTCACATGCAAATGCAGCGAAGCATCTCTGTCATCGCACAGGACTGTCCCTAACACTCGCTCCAAGAACATCCCGAACCTGAAATACCTGGATCCCACAACCACCGTGGAAACGTGAGTAATTTTAATAATTACTCAGTACGGATTTAGATCCAGCCTTAAGATTTGATCTTCTTTTCTAGACTGGACCCAAAAACCGATACTGATGTTTAAAATGTAATATAATATTGATGTGTAAATATAATAATATTTTCATGCACATTTTGAGAAGCTTGTCTAAATGCTATGACATGAAATGACAAGGAACTCAAAATAGAAAATATGTGGAAATAATAATATAATATAAAATATAAGGTACGAGAGTCAAACACCCGAAATAAATACTCAGATTGTAAATCTACCAGACATATCCCGAGCGGGCACTACCAGGGCCCAACTTACTAACTCGGGTCTTGCCTAAGCGGACACTACCAGGACCCAACTTACTAACTTAAGACTTTATGTTTGTGCAGCGACAACGCCGCACAAACGACAATTCGGGCTTCCGAGGCGATAACGCCCTAGGAGAGTGAATGACTATTAAAGCACGTACTCTAGTCTGCTGAATCTGGTAATTTACCTTATAAAATAGAAGCAAATAGTATGTCTTCAGTTGCCATATCGTCAAAAAGAGATAACTACCCGTGAATTAACAAATCAAAAATAAATGGGAGCCTACACTGTACCAACCAAGGGTCAGAGGACCGCATCCTGTAAAAGTATCAAAATGAAATATAAACAAATGGGAGCCTACACTATACCCACTAAGGCCAGCGGACCGCATCCCGACTTTCTCTGTACCAATCAGGGGCCAAAGGAGAAAACCCTTCGGACAATACCAGGATGCTAAATAAGCCGAATAAATATAATAATATAATATCATGAAGTAGATTTCAGTCTCGAATATGGCCGCCCACACTAAACACTGAAGAACATGGTATCCTAATCGCTCAAATTTGGATTAAAAATCTTAATCATATTAAAAATAGTAAAAATATAATATTGATCAAAAGAAAAACACTCTAACACTGCCGATCCCGCCAAATGACGGGGTCGGTGGATAATCCGACAGGCAAAGATGCGCAATACATATACAGACCGGTGGATCCCACGGGCCTATGGGTCACCGTACGTAACCACAACGGCCTGTGATGCAGTTATGCAAAACAACCTCGGGACCGAGAATTACCCCGGTCCGCCTCTCTCAAAGACTCCCATGCATTTAATACATGATTAACTACTTAACTTAATTAATAATTAGTGATAGTATTAATATTTTCCTAATAATTATAATCTACAACTTGAATTATTTAATTCTATCTAATCTTATCTCGGGACTATTTCTCGAATCCTACTCCTATCATGTCTAAATGTAATATGACATGATATGACATGCGAATGCGGGTAGGCCCCAAAAATGCTGGTCAAGTACCGAATGCATATGACAGTTCAAATTGGGTCCCTAATCAATTTTGGTCAGAAAACACCGCAGTTCAGATTTATTTTAAAAGCTGTTTTATTTTCAGTTTGAGTTCTTAATCCTGAAGAAAGAAAATCAAATCCTAGGAAACCGTACCTACGAGTGCTGGTGAGGATCGCGGAGTCGCTCTACTCCGGAGATAGAACACCGACCTCTGGGTCGACGTCCGCGTACGTCGGGTCAGGAGTGACCTCGTACTCCGCGAGTGGATCCGAGTCGACTATATCACCTATTTTAATTTAAATTAGATTTTTTTAGTTTTAACTTGATTTATTTCGAAATTAATAATTAAATTAGATTGATAATTTAATTAACGTTCGCTCGGGTTTCATCGTCTTTTCTTGAAAATTCGGCAGCATTTCTACTGCATATATGCGGTGTCGGAAAAATCTAACTAACTTATTTTTTGTTCGTAATGCAACGTTTGTATATTTCGGTTAAAATCCATCAACTCAACCCAATCAAGGGACAAAGAATTGTCAACAACAAGGGTACCAAGGTCAACTGGTACTAGTAAACCAGGAGAGGATTAACCCAACGAAATAGACAAGCAATCAAGGTAACGGAGAGGGCAACAAGCACAAGGGGGCCACACATAACTTGAACCAGTATGGTTATAGCAAGCAAACCAGCAAATTAATACAATCAACCCAGCCATCATATTAGCGGTACCAGCCACACAAAGCAAACCAGAAAATAAGGGTAACCCAGCAAAAACAATATTATTTTCTAGGGTTTACCAGAAATAGGCGAGCCAGAGAAACAAAGAGCAAAAAGGCAGCAAATCGATGTAGGATGAGCTCTCCCTAGAAGAATCTGGCCACTGCCTCTTCCTTCCCTTTTGAATCTCCTCTTTCTTCACTTTTGTGTTCTTATCTGTTCTTATCAGTTCAGATTTTTGGTTATTAAATTCTCAGCACATGAGAGAAGCAAAAATGGGATGGAAGGGCGCACACACAGACTTTATAGAGGGGGTTAGGGCATAGAAGTCGGGATTGAACTGTTGAGAGTAGGTAGAAGAGGGGATAGACGATCGGGATGGGATAAGAGGAGTGATGAGTGACTGGGTGAGGGAGAGGGGTTCATCGCAAGCAAAGTCAAAGAGAGGCGATGGCCTCGGCAGAAAAGAATGAGGCGGGGAGTGGGAGTGATAGGGAGCGGGTGAGGGCGTAAGAGAGAGAGAAAGACCTTTATCGCTGGGTGAAGGTATTGAGAGAGACAGAGAGAAAGAGAGAGCGATGGAAAGGGGAGTGGCGATCAAAACGAGGAGGAGCGGGGGGGAGAGTGGGGAGTGAG
Source organism: Schoenoplectus tabernaemontani (assembly GCA_037127355.1). Classification (NCBI taxonomy): domain Eukaryota; kingdom Viridiplantae; phylum Streptophyta; class Magnoliopsida; order Poales; family Cyperaceae; genus Schoenoplectus; species Schoenoplectus tabernaemontani. The sequence goes on from CM073756.1 coordinate 17,324,614, forward strand.
AGAGAGAGCATTTAATGAAGAGAGAGGGTTATCAATTGGGATCGGGTGTGGTCCTTCGTGCGGAGATTCACACAAAACTCTACTCTATATTCACTTAATAATTCATTTGTTTATTTCCTATATTTAACTAAGTAATAATGATCATTAAATTAAATTAAAATAGATTAATAAATAATTTGATTTAACAATCGAGTGAATACACGTAATTAATTAAATAAATGGATAAATGGATAAATAGAGTTTAGATATATATATATATATAATAGTAAAATAATAATAAATTTTATGTTTGGTCGATGACTTACGTAGATAAGAAAATGCGTGGTCAATATTCTGAGTAAATTATAAAAATTCAGTTAAAAATCAGCAAGTTATTAATATTTATTAACTTATTGGCCTTCTTAATTGTCCATATTATGTTATTTTTATTTATCGATTTATTTAATCATATACACCTATATATGTTCTCTTAATTATTGGTTTAGGTTATTTGTTAAGTTACATTAAATCATTATTATTGCTCAAATTAAATTTCATGGTTTGACACTCTAGCTCCACAATCGGAGTGGTTTTCTTGGTCTTCTTGAAAGTAGCATTGCACTTGTAGACTAAGTGTGTGCTCTTCCCTACCAGATCAATTTCCGCACGAGAAAAAATAAATAAATTACAAATAAAAAATAAAAGTAAATAAATAAAAAGAAAAAAATGTCTAGTTTCTATTACTAAAGTTTAAACCAATATTCATACAATTATCCTCGAAAATGGTGTCAAAAAACTTAATGGGTTTTATACAACAGCTAATAATTACCTTAATTTGTACCAAATTCCGGTCATAAGCGTATGACCTTGTCGAGTAGTAACTAGGGTGTCGAATTCACAAGCACAAATGATGAATTACTGGTTCACTAATCTAGACAGACAAAAATAAGTGATTGCTAAACCTAAAATTAATCTAAAAATAGGAAATAAAATGATGTTTTAAATTATATAATGGAAAACTAGGGGTTCCGGTTTTTTATTTTCACTCCTTTGTTAACCTACTCGGTGTCTTCACTTTTTAGATAATTCAATAGTGTGATATTAGCAATTCGAGTTTAGCATTGATGGGCGCTTTCACGTGTTAATGTCGTGTTCAAACTATTCAAACTTCACAATTACGTACTTCACCCTAGGAATTCAAACCCTTTGTGTTCTTTGCTGTTAAAACCTTATCAAATCCCGATACTACACAATTATGAGTTGACAATTGGTATTTAGTTTAGTTCTAAGTATAATCACCTAAGTTGCAAATTTACTATTAGGCCTTGAGTGCAAACATAGGTTTTACCCTTCAAGATCGGAAATTCTAACAATATATTTTTATAAACTACTATAATTTTAAGATAAATCACACAACAAACACTTGTTACAGTTCAAACATGCAAACAATGAATTTTAAGGGTAAATCACACAAGAAATTGCTAAAAAGATTCAATACCGAGCAGTTTAACTAAAAAGATTCAAGTACTACAAACCATCACCCCTAGAAGAGTGATTAGCCACGCATATTCAAGAGCCAATAACAGAAATTCAAAGTAATAAAAGAGCACATAGCATCAGAAAAAGAGAGAAGAAAATATTAAATTCAAACTATCGCTCGATCTCTTGCTCGAGGGCTTCGATTCGGCGTGTAGATCTTCAAATTCAGCTCTCGGGGGTACTAGATCTCTAATAAATTTTAAAACTTTTTTCTCACACTTCAAGATGGCGGCTAGGACATCTAGGATGGTAGAGAAAGACACCTGGAAGGGTATTATATAGGAGGGTAATCAATCAGCCACTGCTGCTAAAGTGAACGTGTTATTTTAATCAACTGCATGTTACACTAGAATTAATAGTGGAAACTGAAAGGTGAAACTGAATCTTCTGATCCAAAATAGTAATTTAGGTTGTAGGCCAGGTACCAAAACATGAAACCTATTACCTAAGTGAATACCGATGAAACCCTAGAATTTATATTAGACATCAAAATAAGAAGTATAAAACCTAGGATGTGCCAAAGTGATTCGAAAATCTTAATGGGCTTAGACTTATAAGGTGAGATACCGAGAGGAGAAATTCAAATTTTTTAGGTACAATATCAAACCATAAAAGTGTAAATTTAATATTAAAATTTTGAAATTGAATCCCCGACAAATACTAGAATACATTGAAAGATCAAATAGAGTAAATTAACTAAATAAGTGAGAGTGAAATCGAAAACTCCTAGATTCTTCTATTTGATAAATTTCAGTTGGTATTGATAGTCCTTTTTTTAATATAATTTTAGTTTAAATCAAAACCCTCGTTCGATTGTCTAGATTAGTGAAACTAGAAAGAATCGATAATTCACCTTTGTCCTTGAGGTTCGACACCCCAATTACTACTTGTCTAGTTGTATGTTTGCGGCTGAAATTGAGTATAAATTAAGAAATTTATTAGTTTAGCAGAAAATCCATCAGTACCATTGAAAATAAAAATCTTTACGTGCCTGATATGTCATAATAAATTTTTCATCATGGATAATTTGCATAAAAGGGGATGGAAAACAACCAATCTTTATGAGAACTATCACCGTACTTATTTGCAAGATAAGTTTGGTTTTGGATGAGTTATACTTTGTTTTGCAAGATTTATTTTGTACAATGGCATAATTTTGATGAGGTGCTCATCTTTGAACTTCCTTTATCTGGTAAATTGAGAAAAGGCTTTCTTATAATGCTTTGTAGTATGTTTGGTCTTATGGTAAAATAAAAATAATATGATATTCAAAATTGTCAGTCACAATCAGTTAGATCTATTATATGCCTAATTATTTATCTAGTTCAGTATTGGTCAGGAAACATTAGGCTAGCAGTGGTGTCTTATATTCAACATTGATTGCCATAAGATATGAACTTGATCCTCATATAAATGCTTAATCCTTTACCAGGGATTACTAGTGGGACTGATGGGGACAGTGAGGTTGCCAGCATTACTATGAGTGTTAGTTCATATTATGTTATTGTGTCAGTTTGCTTAATATTGCTAATAAGTTTATTTGTGTTTGTTGCTATATGTTTGAGATGTTGCATGTTTAGTTTTGTTTATTAGTTGTTGGTTGTACGTAATATTTACTGGTGATTTTTAATTATTGTTGCTTATAAGTAGGTTGGTTTGAGTTTATTTTAGAAAATAGATAATGATGTTGATGATTTAATAAGTGTGTGTAGAGATGTTACCATTCAGCTTTAAAATTCAGAACATATATTGCTTGTGGTAACTGTTTTGAAGTTAAGTTGTGTTACTCGATGAAACATGAGAATGTGAGTGTCTGAATCTATTTTCTAGTGGGCTTTTAATTAGATAGTGGATAAGGATATTTTGTAGTTGTGTTTGTTTGTTTGTAACTTAATTGTTTCAGTAATAAAATGAGCTTAATGTCTTTATTCAAAAAACACACACAATAAACATATATTTTATTTTTTTTATTTAATTATTTAATACTTATTATTATGATGAAACTGGTTTTTAAAATATTACATGATTCTTTTCTAGTTAATAGTTTATATTCCTTTCAAAAAGAAAGACAAATTAATTTATAACTTATGCATTATTCATGTGATATATTGAAGTAGTATATCCATTTGTAAATTGTATTTTCAGAGTATATTACATAATGTATTTATTACTCAATAACTGTTTGTTCTTCATACAATCATATGTGAACTTAATGGATAAAAATAAACTATGGATTAGACTAATACTCAATGGATAAAAGCATAATATAAATAAAACTGCTAAAGACTAATTATTTATGATTAAGTACTTTTAACTAATTATTCTAATAATTCAGAAAAATCTCATCATAATCTAGACTTCATGATAAGCCTCAATTATATACTTTTTTTAATTAAGATTTTATCTTTAATACTATTTTATTTATGTTATTTTTTTTAAGAATTTCTTTATGTTTTGTGTCGAGTTTGAGATATTATTCATTTTGTATTTGTTTATGGGAACTAAAGCGAAATAGAGAAAACAACAAAAAAATGAATCTTGGAGCAAAAAGAGCAACACAATGTGAAGAAATTGAGCAAAAACCAACTAGTGCTTAGAATTACAGATCGTAATTCATAATTCTAAAAATTACGATCAACAAATTGATAGATATCATCTTGGTTGTATTGTCCACTTTGACACCCAAAATTACATACCAAAATTTTGAAATTTGTGAACCGTAATTTTTCGACGATTATAACGAAATTTGAAATTCTGAAGTAGTTTTATGAGAATTAAAAAGGAAAGCAATCTTTTCATCCCAAACATGTCTCTACCTTGGTACCCCTTGAAAAACATATCTAAAGTTATCTTTGAAGGAATAACTCAATTTCGGAAGAGATTTGAGAAGAAAAATCAAGAAACGGGTAAGAAATCGAAGACGTTCTTGGTGTACTCTCTCTTTTTTTTTTTTTCTTATGTTGTATTGTGATCTAGATATATTTTCTCTTATATTTTTTATGTGATGTGTGGCTAGACATCTTTCTAGTGTCTAAGTGTAAACTCGATAACTCGCATGGTTTAATCATTTTCGTTGTTTGATCTTTTATTATTTATGATTGCTATTTTGATTAAATTAAATGTGTTATTTTAATTAACTGCATATTATTCTAAAATTAAGGGCTAAAATAAAATAAAAATAAAAAATCTATATTAGAGTTTCGTATTCCTATAATTGTCAATTAAATTATAATTTGACATGTCATTTTGAATAGAAAATGACTTTTCGAGTAGAGAATGAAGACATTGCTGAAATTATAAAATGACTTGTCAAAGTAAATTAGTTTTTTTCCTCTACAGTGGTTTGTCAAAGTGATTGTTAAATTTTGTATACTCTCTATAATGCTGAAATTAGAATAATAATTATCAAATGAGATTTGACAAAATAATACAGATGCTCTTAGGCACCGAGAGGAGAAATACAAAATCTAGATTATGCAAAATAATTCAATGATTTTAATGGATTTATATTTGTAAGGTGAGATGTTGAAAGGAGAAACCTGAATTGTTTATGTACGATGCCAAACCATGAGAGTGCAGTTTTGGTACTAAATCCTGAACTTGTACCCAGTAAGCATTAGAACGCATAAAAATATTGAATAGAGTAAATTGATCAAACGAGTGAGAATTGAGCAAAAACCCTTAGATTCTTTTATTTGATAATTTTTAGTTGCTGTTATGAAATTATTATTTTTAGCATAATTTTAGTTTAAGTCCAAACCCTTATTGATTGTTTAGATCAGTGAACATTATAAGAATCAATATTTCATCATTGTCCTTGTGGTTCAACATCTTGATTGCTACTTAACTAGGTCATGCACTTACGAATAAATTTATATATTAATTAGAGCATTTATTAGCTATGCAAAATACATATCACTTCATAATTAACTTGACCTAGGACTAGATACTACTTTTAGATCTGAATACCTTCAGATTTTAATTAGAAAACTGAATAATTCTCTCAAACATATGCATATACTAATATTGATTTTGTATATTATGAATCTACTCTACTTAGGGTTTCTAATCTTAAACATATTACTAATATAAATTCTAAGCAATTCAATTATGCACAATAATAATTCAGTCATAAAAGTAATTTATAGAAATCAAGAAAAATATATACGGTGAGAACGATTAATTACAATAAATTACAAGATACATACATAACCCTAGATAAAGGATTACTCTCTAAATCATGGAGAAAATCTATAGATATTCATTGTAATTAAAGGAAAAAAACAAAAAAATAAGAGTAGAAAGAATTACATCCGAAATTTACAGTTTTCTTGGCCTTCTTCTTCTTCTCTATCTCCAATATTAGTTTTTTTATCTCTAAAAATAAATTCTAAGTCCTCTAAGTGATTTATAAATAAAATCTAGGGTCTATATATAAACAAAGACCCTAAAAACGGCTCATGAAAATTCGAGTTGAGTCGAGCCGAGTTCGTGAAACGCTTCGAGCTGAAAAACCTAGCTCAAACTCGGCTCGTTACTATTCGAGCTGGCTCACGAGCCAATGCATATGCGTTGACTCAATTTGACATTTAGATTTAGTACATCTACAAACTATAAGGTTGGTACATCTAGAAGATTGGTATGAGAATTAGTACAAAATTGGTATATCAATAAACTATGTTTTTAATGACATCTTCGCTGCATTAATTTGAATAGATGAACTAACAAAAAACTATCGAGTCAGATATACGAATCTAATTACGAGTGAGTAAGAGACATCTTTAAGCTGCTGATATGGTGAGAGATAATGAGAGAGGAGTTATCGGATTAGAGTTCGACAAAAAAAATATATAAACTATTTTTTATTCGAGCTGAGTCGAGCCACGAGCCGAGCCGACCCCAACTCAAACTCGGCTCATTTAACTACCGAGCCGGATTAGCTCGAGCCATATTAGCTCGAGCCCGAACCTAAAAATGATCCCAAAAAAATACAAAAGAAACCAAATTAAATGAAACAGGCTGGGCTTAGATTCAGCCGGAATTCATTGGGTTCGGTTGGAATTCGAAACCGAAAAGTTGGCAGTATGCTGAGTCCGATTGGAATTCTGGAGTTCTGCCAAAATTGAAGTTTTTGGAGGTTGGATTAAGTGGAGTCCGGCTACAATTAAACATTAATTATCTTTTTACTTCATTCTTTGCTCTGATTTTCTCCATTGTGGCCCCAACTTGCATTTTTTTCATCTATTTTCTTCTCGATTTTTTTAAACACCAATCAAAATACAGTAGTTTCTTGAACCTGTGTAATTTTAACCCTAAAAAAAATACTAAAATTAAACTAAAAATAACATATTTTCAAGACTAAAGCTCAACCAAAATATAACATTTTATTCTGTTTATCAATTGCCTCAATCCTTTCTGAAGACTATTTGATAATAAAGCAAATAGTGTATATAAAATAATAAATAAAATCCTATTCCAAAGAATATGCATTAATTTCTACATAAAAATTTGGATTTTTTTAAAAATGATGTACATATACTTTTTAAACAATGCTTAATTATATATTAACAATGATTAAGACAACGCAAGTATCAAGAGAATCGAAGCTAACAAAAAATGCTTAATTATGTTTAATATAGTACTTGTTTTACTCATAAACTTATTACAGGAAAATAAAATATTTTATATGAACTTTTTTTAGGGCTGTTCATATCTCCTGGCATGAGTAAATTTAATATGTTCCGTCTACAACAATAATAAAATTCTTTAATCTCAGATTTTTTTTAGTAAATAATAATAAAAATATAGAAAAATAGCTAAAATTGGGTCACTTTTGCTGAACCAGCCTGGTCCGCATTTTGAACTCGGGACCGAGTTCAAAACTCGGGTCCGGCCGAGTTTTTTTTTTTTCTATTTATTTAGTTATTATTTTTAATAGGTTTTAATAGTTTATTTAGTTTATTTATTATGTTTAAATATTTATTTGTTAATTTAACTCAGTTTTTAATATAACAATGGTTTTTAATTAATAACCGTCGTTAAAGATATTTTTAATTTAAAAAAATAGTTATAATATTTTTTATGAAGTCAGATTGATATATGAAGTCAATAATCAATAGAGACAAATTAATTAGATAAGAACATATGTTATTGTATATTATTCACTCATTTAATAACTAATATAAAAATATAATTATGCATCCAATAATAAAAAAAATTACTCAATAATACATATATATATCACGCTCATGTAATAATATAAAAAATTATACAATTTCTATGAAAAAATCTAAAGAAAAAATGAAACAAGAGAATTTAAAACTTCAAATGCGTTTTTGAGTTTGAAGATGATATTTTTTGCCCCGAAAATGGCGGTAACAACAACAAGCCAGTTAACCATGTAGATCTCATCGTAAACTTTCTCGTGCGCTGCGTAGAACGCCTTAATCGAAGTTTTCTATCAAAAGTTATGACCGTTTGAAATTGAAATGGTCGATTTTCAATTTTTATTCCTTCTCTCTTCTTTCTTTCTTATCTCTCTCTCTCTCTCACACACACACACCTCTCTTATTATATATGAATATATAAAAATGGTTGATAATACGTGATATTTTAGTTTTTGAATTTTAATTTTTGGATCCTTAGTTTGAGTGTTGTGTAAGGTCGTTTTTGTTATAGTGATAATATGAACTAACGTCAGTGTTAATATTTTCAAAAATATATTTTAATTATTATAACATTATGTCTTTTATTGTTATTTCGCATAATAAAATTATTAAATAAATATTTAAAAATAACTAAACTAAAAAATAAATATTTTAAACATAATAAACAAACTAATAAAACTTATTAAAAAATAAATTCTTAATGACTTTAATTACATAATTATACATAACAAGATAATTAAATAAATATTCTAAAATAAGCTAAATTAAAAAAATAAAAAAAAATAAACTATTAAAATCTATTAAAAAAATATTAAAATCCATAAAAATAAGTTAAATTAAAAAATAAATATTTAAACATAATAAACAAACTAAATAAATTATTAAAACATATTAAAAATAAAAACTAAACAAACATAAGAAAAAAAAACAAACTCGACCGGACCCGAGTTCAAAACTTGGACCAGGCCATCGGCTGCAAAACCCGCGCGTCTTTTGGCCACTTTCCGATATATATATTTTTTATTTACTAAAAAAAATCTGCTTTAATCTTAAATAAATTGGATGCACTAAAAATAAAATTCAATCCAAAATCAGAGAGATCCTGTATCTCAGACATAAAAAAATTTAGTAGTGATTTCCAAAAAAAAGGGTCGAAATCTGACTATGTGATAAACAAATATAATGCAAAACTGCAAATATGATTCGAATTTCAAAATTACCGGTTCTCTCTAGTCCTAACATATGCTGTCGATTTTCAAAATTACCGGTTCTCTTTAGTCCTTTGATATAATCGGAAATCCCTCCATGTGCTTCGCTGCGCTACATACATGGCGTATACCAATTATCGCTTCAAACTAGCCAATTTGATCCGATATTGCATTACAAAACGATCACTTTTCTCAGCCAAATCGGTTCACGCTCAAATTCTCAGTTTTGGTCTCTTACCCGATACATTCCTTTCTAACCGCTTAATCGAGCTTTACTCAGAATGCAACCGATTGGACCATGCTATTTGGGTCTTTGAGTCAATCAAGCAACCGAATGTTTATTCATGGAACGCTATCTTTTCTGCAGCGTGCAGATCAAACAATCTGGAGCTGGCCTATCAAATGTTCGATCAAATGCCAGAGAGAAGTGTAGTTTCTTGGAACACCATAATCAGCCTCCTTGTGCGTAAAAGACTAGAAAGAGATGGGATAGAATTGTACTATGCAATGTTGCATGAAGGGTTGGCACCTACACACTGTACCTTTGCAAGTGTACTGAGAGCTTGTGGTAGCTTGATGGCAATAGATGATGGTATGAGATGCCATGGTCTTTCCATTAAACTCGGACTTGGTAGTAATTTATATGTGCAGAATTCTTTGCTTGGTTTGTATGTGAAATGCCATTGCTTTGACCGTGCACTTAAGTTGTTTGATGAAATGATGCAACCAGATGAGGTATCTTTCACATCCATTATGAGTGGCTTGACTCAACTTGGGTCCACCAGAGAAGCATTTAAACTGTTTGTCAGAATGCATGGACTTGATATGTGCATAGACCAAGTTGCCATTTCGAGTGTTTTAGGTGCCTTGGCATGTGCTGAAAATATTGAAATGCGGTTTCATTGCCAAATGATACAACCTCTAATTTCCAAGAAGGGTTTTGAGTCTGACGAATATGTCAGTAATTCACTCATGGACTTGTATGCAAAATTGGGTGCGATGCATGAAGCTTTGCTGGTTTTTCATTCGCTGCGTACTTTCAATGTAGTTTCTTGGAATATACTTATAACTGGATTTGGTCAAGTGGAGAAACCAAACATAGTTATGAGCATTCTTGGTTTAATGCAAAAATCAGGTTTTGAACCCAATGAGGTAACATATACTAGTTTGCTCTCAACTTGTGTAAAATCAGGTGGTATTAAATCTGCCAGTGAGATGTTTGATAATATACCTGAACCCAGTGTTGCTTGTTGGAATGTTTTGTTATCTGGGTATTGCCAAGAAGAATTGCATAAAAAATCAATAAATTTGTTTAGAAAAATGCAATTTGCAAATGTTTGTCCTGACCGTACTTCCTTAGTGCTTCTTCTTAGCTCTTGTTCTGAAATTGGGGCTCAGAAATTTGGAAAGGAAATCCATGCATTTTCAATTAGGATGATGCTGGATTCTGACAGGTTTGTTTCTAGTGGGTTGATTGATATGTACTCAAATTGTGGGTGTATAGAGGATGCAAATAAAGTGTTCCAAGGAATGAATGACAGAGATATAGTAGCATGGAACTCCATGATATCTGGTTTCTCTGTAAGCAATCTCAATAAAGAAGCCTTCTTGTTATTCAAACAGATGAAACAACTGGGTTTGACACTGACTGAGTCTACCTTTGCAAGCATCATAAATTCATGTGCGCAAATACCCTCCTTACCTCAAGGTATGCAAATGCAAACAGAGACCATGAAATATGGTTACATTAACCATGTGTATGTTGGTACAGCATTGATCGACATGTATACAAAATGTGGTGATATGGAGTCAGCACAGCTTCTCTTTGATCTTATGCCAATTCAAAATATAATTTCATGGAATGAAATGATACATGGGTACACCCAAAATGGATTTTGTGAGAAAGCGCTAGACCTGTTTGAGCATATGCTTGAGAGAGACCAAAAGCCAGATAGCTTTACCTTTACCTCGGTGCTGACCTCATGTAGCCGGTTGGGATTAGTGGATAGAGCAATGAAGTACTTCAATTGCATGACTAACCTTGGTGTAAATCCCATATCAACCACTACACTTGCATTACAGATTTGCTTTGCCGTTCGGGTAGGTTCAAAGAAGCTGAGAAATTAGTTGAAAACATGTCAAGTAAAGATGAAACATTAGTATGGGAAGTATTATTGAGTGCATGTGCAATTCACAACAACCCGTCTTTAGGAAAAATTGCAGCTGAGAACTTGTTCCGTCTCGACCCCTTGAACCCATCACCATATGTTGTTCTGGCAAATATTTATTCAAGTCTGGGCCAGTACAATGATGCTCTGGCAGTACGGGAGTTGATGGATAGAAGAGGCGTTGTGAAGGATGGAGGTTGTAGTTGGATAGATGATAGAGCTGCAGCTGCACCACTTGGTTTTAGGGTCTCAGAGGATCTGGAGACACAAAGTGGTATATGATGTTTAGTTGACCAGGTGCTGTTAGCCTTTCTTATTTTTCATTTGAATCTTTGTGTTGATATGGAGTGGGAATCTCCTGTAGAAGACCTTGATATGCACCACAGGTATGGATTTGCTGGTTATGATCTGTATACTGAATGCTGATGAGTACCTTGTGTGGCTTGTGGCGGTGAGTCCAGTATGACTGCACGCAAAGAACTGCAAATGCCATTAATGGCTGAGTAGTAGGGGACCCGGAATAATGGCAGTGACATAGTATTTTATGACATAGATTTAAGGGTCACTTTTAGCAAGTGCTGCAACGGAGCTTTAATTTTGAGTGTTGTAATAGAGGGTGCATGTAATTATCTTACTATCTTAAAAAGCACCTAAGAACTGGATTAGTCCAGTTATTTTGTCAAAATGTTTTGGATTTTTTTAAGATGTGAATTTTCAAAATTACCCTTGCCGCTGATTATCAGACGGCTCAATTAAAAATTTCAACCAATAAACGATGGTGATTGCATTGAAGTCGATATCCGCTCCTCTCCGGTTCATTTCTCCTTTTGTCGCTGGTTTCATTGACGATTTTCATTGGTTTCTCACTCAATTTTAAAACCCTCACACTCGCATATTTTCACTCTCCCTCACCATCGCTCTTTATCGGGACAGGCGATAGCCTCTCTTTCTCGCGAATCCCGACCCCTCACTCTCTCGAAAACCCACCGCTCTCGCGAAAACCCTTCCTACTTCTCTCTCACACCTTCTTCACTTCGCCCTTCGCCTCTCCACCGCCGCCAATCCTCCCTTCTCACTAGGATTACGGTCCTCTCGCATATCACATTTCCCCATCCGCCTCTCACTAGGATCCACTTGCCTTCTCCTCACCGTCTTCACCGCTACCCATCTCTCTCGGCGCGCCGCCAATCTCATCAACCATGCCATCCCTCTCTCTCTTGAGGTATTTTCTCTCTCTTTCAATTTGTTTTCTCTGATTTTTACTCTCTAAAATGAGTTTTAGAGTGTTGTCGTGCCATTATATGCATGGACCTCAATTGTGAATTCTTTAGTTCTCCATAAGATTTATTTTCTCGTAATTTATGGTTTCAGCACTCCCACTTTCGCTTAGGTTTTCATTGCACTTTGTTTATGCAATTACATTGATGAAAATTACTTCTCCAAGATATGATTTCGCACTTTTCTACATCAGCACCACTTCTGGTATTTTAGGTCTATTATGCTATATACAAATAAAATTTCTCTCGAGTTTTCTTAGTTTATTGATTATTTGGTTTGAAAAGACAGCAAGCATGTTGATTTGAGAAGAGGAAGAAAGATATGACATTTCACCTTACAGAATGAAGTCTGATATATTTAGCACAGTTCTGTTAATTTCAATTCCAGTTGATTCTAATAGGGAGACCAAATCGTCCATTGAGAAATAGTGTGTTTGTTAGTTGCTTGTATCTGTCAAGTTTGTTGGTTTGTACATTAACTTATTGTTTTGTCATGTTGTTAGGAATGTAATTTGTTAAATTTATATGCATAAACTTTGTAATGTTCTCTATTTATATTTAGATCTGTTTAAGAACACCTCTGTCATGTTTAATATAGGTGTGTCAAGCGAATATCAAAGAGCGAGAAAATATAGACAAGCGGATTGACAACCATCTCCTCGTTATTTTACTAGGGTAATATACCAGTTGGTCATTATGCTTCATTTTGTTTTCTTTTTGATTAAATTGAGATATATATCATGAAAACAATATGGATTATAAAAAGCTATCTAATTCATAGAGCTTAACTTCACTATATGTTATTATGCTGCTTGCTTTCTACAAATACCATTAGGATTGGTGTTTTACATTATAGTTATTTTTATCAGGTTTGTCAAGACTATTTCAACATTGATTAATGGTGTTTTTTATTAGATGTGAAATTTAGGATTTTTTTGAAGCAGTGATTATTCAAAAATGAGTTATCTATTGCAGCTTATGGAATCAGTTAGGTATAATTTAGATAATACCCTTGTTGGATCAATTTGGCCAAAATATCAAAAAAAAAATTGTGGTTGTTTCCTTTTCTATATGCTTAGTTGTCTTTCATGTTTGTTTTCTTTTTTATTTCCTTTTGTATTTACTTTTTGTGTCTATAATACACAAGAGTTTCTATTTACGAACCTTTTTTAGTTCCTTTTTTATTTACTTTTTGTGTCTATAATACACTAGAGTTTTTATTTACTTGCTATGGGAAGTATTATTTACCAAATATGCTTTGTATATCTGTGTTAAGGAAAATGAACATATATTTCAAATGTCTATTTGTATGTACCAAATGATGTTATTTCATACCTTACTAAGGTATAGGTTTTTCAGTTTGTTAACTCGTGCTGTTTTCATATTAGCAAATTTTTACATCTTAATGGTATGGAAATGAAAATCAGTGGTTGTTAAAAATACATATTTCAAATGCCTATTTTCATATATGCATAATATATTTTACATATTAGATAGATAACTTATCATTCTTTGATGTTTATTTTGGTCTGGTGTAACTATAAAATTTCTACAGTCCTGCTCTTCGAATGATGTCGGTGCAAACAAATAACTCAACAAGCAACACGCCATGCACGCGTGTATATGTTGGTGGTCTACCACCAACTGCTAATGAGCGAGTAGTTTTCATTTCGTTTTTTTTTTTTCGATTTACATCTTAGAAGTTGAGAACAGAAAAGTGATGACGATATGGTTGATTTTTCTTAATTACTAGAATTTTCATACACACACCCTCGATTTCAATCAATCAACCAATTTTAGTCCGCCACTCTCTCCTCAAAGGTATGATGTTTTGTAAAATAAATCCTTTCTTTCTTTGTGCTATTGTTGAATGCCTTAGGGCGAAAACTTATAAGTCGTTTTACTTTATTTTTGGTGTCGATGGGGTTGTAGTTGAATAGATTGGTTAGTTGAACCGTTGAATATACGGTTTATCAAAGCATAAGCATGCAATTTTCTTTAGTTTTGAAAATAATTCGTGGACAAAGCAACTTGAGAGGAGAATTTATCAGCAGTTGCAGTAAGTATCAATCCAGGCCTCAGTCCTTTCTAAGATGTTTGTTGTTCTCTCTTTTTTTTTTCCGTAATTTTTGTATTCGATCATGGTTCTGCAAGTGCACTTAATGTGTTCAGAGTTAAGACAACGACGCCAGTTCTTAAAAAGAATTTTTAATTTGGTCAAACCTTATCAGAATTGTTTAGTCTTACTTTAATTTTTTTATTTTTATTTGTCTTTATTTTGCTACTTGTAGTAAAGATAAAACTTAAAAATAATTTGGAATTTTATACAGTTTAGGTTTGAAAATAGATTGGCTAATTTCTAAGCTTTGTTTCTAACCTGCGTTTCTGCATTGGCTTCTAATAATAATATCAATTTTCAGTTGACAGGGCAATTTCTGATCTCGCTTTGTTCATTTCTGATCTGCCTTTTAAGAAAAGCTAATATGATCATTTCAGCAATAATATAATTAAAATACAATTTGTGATCAAATTGTTGTTAACAGAGGCAAATTGAATAAAGGAGGTCAAGGACATATTGTGTAAGGTCAAAAAGTTCTTCATAGCACCCAAGTTTGATCGGTAGAATTTTACGGGTAGAAAATTAGATTTTTTTTTTTTAGTCTGTGGCTTCTTACTTATGCTGAAATGATACACATAATTGGATTAAAAATTTAAAACTGAGGCTTAGTTTAACATATTGGTGCTTCTTGAGGTTCAATTGGTTGTTATAATTTTAAAATGATGTCAATTCAGCTGAAGATGCAGTATCAGGAAAGTGGAGGATGTCAAAAGCATCGTGATGGGTGATTTTGTTAATACGTCAGCTTGTAAGGTTTGCTATAGGACAATTCAGAGGAGCAACATGGACGACATTGGTTCTTTGGCTTCCATCCCTTATGTTGTGTGCATGCGGCTCATAGATTGCACATCTGATGGTGTTTAGAACCAGCTAACATAAGGATTTAATTTTGAATTTTTCAAGAAATGATTTGTCCTCTTTTTAATTCTTGATATTCTAGACTTCTAGGGTTGCTTTTTTTCACAATAAACCTTAAAATTTATTACATGCAGAGGTTACATGGGTGCAAAGCTGACAAACAACATAGAGTGTGATTATTTTCAAAGATATCATAAATATTATTTCTTAACTGACATTTTTTTCTATGCTACTTTCAATCACCTGTTTGCTTGCCGAACTTGAAAAATACTCCGAGGTGCCCATTTTTAAGACAAGTCAATTTTATTTTTCTATTTACATACCATTTTATTCTTTTTTTTCTTTTTTAGTTTGCAGCGGTTTCATGATAGTCAAATACTGATATCTCTAATGTGAGGATGCAATGCAGCTACTTTGTGGTACCTTTGGTAATCAGGTATACACACAGTCCTTAATAACTTACTCTCTCTCTCTTCCTTGATTTCTTCCTCTCTATTTTTTTGTATACTGCTTTTATGAAATATACTTCATGTTCAAATATTATCCTCTTCTCCGATAAGTTAAATCGTTTTCCTTTATTTTTGAATATTTAGATAATGGAGATAGTTTTACCAGAGTTATAAAAGATGCTGATAGCACATATTGTCTTAATTGGGGCTGAATCACAATTTCCATTTAATCAGTTCAATGTTGAGTACTTAGTTCTCTTGGCTGTGCAATATTGCAAGACTGACTGTGCTTTGAAGTTTGTTCCCGCTCTACTTGATAAGTTATGATTATTTAAACAGTAGGGAAGCATTTTTTTCCAGATTATTTGATTAAATTGGAATAAATAGTATATTTTTCTTTCTCATTTTCACTCCTATATTTAGATTCACATTAGTGGAATTTTGCCAGCAGTCGATCTCATTGGAGGTAATGTTGTCGTTAGGGTAAGAATTTTTCTGATTTCTTTTTAGAATTAGATTGAGGTGAGTTATATCAGTTACCTGTTATATCTTTTATTTCTTTCTTTCTTCAAGTATACTTAAGTTTAGATACCTACTATAGTTCTATAGTACATTTATGTTCTTATCTCTATTAATTCTATTATCGATGCATCAAGTACTCTCTTTCATTGTTGCTATTTGCATCTAATTATTGTCATTACGCTCACCGAGAAGATTTTTTTTTTTTTGTATAATTCATTTAATTGATACTGAAGGTAGATAGAGCCTCTTCTAATGCCATTGTCTGGATGGATGTGTGCACCAGCTCTATTTGCTGTTATATTTTTCCGTTTGTTCATTTTTTAGTGTAAATACAGTCAGTAAAAGATAAAAATAAGCATTAGTCATTCTTTTTAGGTACTTTTTGTTCTCTGTCTGAGATATCAAATAATTAACTAAAATGTTAACATTGAAAAAGCATAAAAAAATTATTGGAACCACCTTCAGCTTTTTTACTTGCTTATGTTTGTTGACAATTAACTTCTGTTGATGTGCCATTTGAGTCACTGATTTTTTGTTGCTTGTGTCGCAGGCTTAATTTATAATTAAAATATTTCTCATATATTAATTTATTTTAAGATTTTTTGTTGGTTGTTGCTAACAGCGAAGGAGATTAAGTCCAAAGATATATCTGATAATTAATAGATGTTGAGAACATTCAAAATGAGCCTGCTTATTGAAAAAGAATCCGCGCGTAAGAGCGGGTATATGTACTAGTTTATTACAATATATAAAGAAGAAACAAATTTCGTGCGTAAATAACAAGTTTTGAGTTTGCATGCTTAGCAGGATAAAATATACCTCAATGTGAAAGATTAAGTTTTTTTTAAAAAAAAAAATGAGTATGGTGACTAAAGAAAACACAAATTTCGTGTGTAAATAACAAATTTCATGTTGTCTAAAGAGAAATTTCCAATTTCCTTATTAGTTATAACTAGCTGCCTGGTCGCCAATAGAACAGTTAATTAAAGTCCCTCATTTTCTGTTCCATTTTTTTTTTCTAAAAGAACATTTTCTAATAATGCACACGTTGCGCGCTCAACTTCACTCTGTATTATATCTATAGCTAGTAGCAATTTTGATCAGTACAGAATTTGCTACTTGAACGATTTAACTATCTTTCATTATAACCTGTCATCTTTAGCATTTCCATACTTCTCAGTAACCAGCATACTGCAGATAGATGCTTTATTTTACATATAAAAGAAACAAAATTAAAAATTTCTCCTGCAGATGCACCTCCAGGATACTAGTAAACAGCAAGTAATTTTCAAGAAAATTGGCAATCATTAACCACAAATCAGTCTTTGAAGTTGTTCCATACATCTCAAGCTTATCTATTAATTTTTATTATGTTGACACTGAATTTCAAGAACTTGTTGCAGTGCCAACAGTCACAATGATGGCACCAGGCTGGCATTCCCACTCAGTCCATGACCCATCATACACAGGCACTTCTTTTTTTCCAAGTTTATATAATCCCTGCAGTACATATTTGAAAATTCAGATACACAGCACTGGGTAGTGTTCAATTTACAGTTTTCCATCACATGTTAAAATTTTGTTAAAATGCTTTCTGAAACTAAGAGAAATAAACTACAAATGTGCAGACATGTTAATGTACAGGAATATAGCAAAACTAATCTTCCAACATGCTAAACTACTAATAGTTAATAGGAGTTGGGGCACATAACACTCCCGTGCTATGGATCGGTTCTTCTTTTTCAAGGTCTAAATGGTCGATCCGAGACGCTTAAAATGATTTCCATATGAATATCTAGTTATAAATCAAATTTTATATTTTTTAGAATTTTTATCTCCAACTAGATATTCATATGAAAATCATTTTGAACGGTTCAAATCGACAATTTAGACTTTGAAAATGAAGAACTAATTCATAGCACGGGAGCGATCCGTACTATGCATAACACCATAGTCCAACTCTAATTAATAATTTAGAATAGTACAAATGGGGTTGGACATTTCATGGTATATTGTTTTGTTCCTGCACATTGCAGATAGTTTGGTACCACTATAGCTATTTGCTGAAGTTGCAAAACAGACACATAGTTAGTTAAAAAGTTCAGTTCATATTTGTAGTTGATTGACACTATACTCCAATTATGCATATCCAAAAAGAAGCCTTCTTGACAGTAGATAAAAGAAATTTGCTGGAGAAGTTTTAGAATATAGCTATAGTCAGAACTTACTAATGCTACTATACATGCAGTGACGCCACTTGCACATGAAACAACAATTGGATTTTCGAGAGAAATCCCTAGAATTCAAACAAATAGTTCTTAGTAGAAGTTGGTTACATCGAAGATTCAGTTGACTTAGTAGAAGTTGGTTACATCGAAGATTCAGTTGACTGCTAGATCTATTGTTAAATATTAGTGTTAATGTCTGTTCAGACCAGTTCCAGTACTGATTTCTGGATCCAATAATTTACCAGTAAAAAAATAGAATATATTAGGGATAAGTCACTTGTTTGTTTGTTAGTGGACTATTAAGATGATACAGTACAAGCTACCCAGTATATAACCAATCTGTACTGATAACTGATACGTAACTATATCTGCTCTTAATAACTAAATAAAAATATCACCTTCCTTCTTAAACATTTTCTGAATTTCATCCCGAGGCAAGAACAGTTGCTCACTATCCAACATCTGAAGAAAAGTATCAGATTTCAATATATCTTAAGCTTCCATTTGAACATCTGAATGTAAATTTTAATTCCATTGGTATTGTACATACATCTGGGAAAGGCACACATTTGCTTCCAGGTATGTGTCCACTTCTGACACCTTTGCGTGGTTCTGGTGCTGTACCATCAAACCTGAGAAGATTCAGATAAGTGGTTATACCATCTTTTCTACAACATTTCATATTATTATTATTATTTCTATTCCCTCTATTGCATTTCATCTTCGCTTCCTGGTATATGTCCAGCTATCTCTAATCTATTCCTATTCCATATTTTGTACAACATTTCTATAACACTTCATGTATATGTCCATTTCTGGCACCTTAATTTCTTCAATATTTCTATTCCATCTTATCATGTATTATTATTTTTTTGTTTGCAATTGTGATTAGACGATGCCATATGCACTGATTTAGGCTCAGTAGAGCCTTCACAACTGGTTTCAGCCCGATATTGGCAAAATACTTGTCCGTGATGTATTGGTTATTTATGTGCAAATTTGAATATTGTACTCTCATAAAATAACACATTTCCAGCAGAACAGAATTTGAAAAAAGAAGAGGGATGATCAGGGGGGAAATACCGTCCTCTCACTCTTGCATCGATGTGCTGGTGTGTTCCATTTTCGATGTTCTGCTTTATCTGTTACATTATACCATGAAGTTATTTTCTGCCGGTACACTTCTACACATAAATGTTTACGTCTTTGCCCTTAAAATTTGAAGCGTAAGAACATAGTTTGTACCTCAAACACAATGGATGATAAGTAAGAGGGACTATAGAAAATGTCTTACCAAGAATAAAGATTTGAAAATGTTTTTGATTTAAGGGTGAGTAAAACAGTAAAACATGTCATGTTACCTTTTGAAGTGTCCAAATTAGATGAGGTCGAAGCTCCACTTTAAATGTTGCAGGGCTTGTCTACAAGGAGGGAGAGAGGGAGAGTCACAGATTCATTAAACACTCATGAATTTCTTGAACAAAGCTAATATTTTGTGCAAACAATGAAGGAGAGATTCAAACTAAATAGCTCTTTCACTGTTTATTTATTAACTATCATCAGTAATCTACATGTTTAATTTGATAATAATCGATCTGGCTTTTTTTCATTTATGTCAGTTTAAAACTTTAAATTTCATTGGTGGAGCCCAAAGCAATCTTAGATCTGATATACCCTTGTTAAGATATCCCAGACTATACTGCTGGTTAGCCGACTTACAATATTCTCTTTGTAGTGCAGTTCAACTGCTTGAATAGCCAGATTTGATTTCGAAACATCATCAGAAGAGGAATCACTACTTTGGAACTCAAATCCAGAAGCTTTCCACTTTGGGAAGCCTCCATCCAATACCCAAATATTATCATGGCCAAATACCCTAAATGTCCTGATATAATAAAAAGCTACTTTAAATTGAATTCCAATTCAGTAATGGAAACTTATAAAGTTCTTCAGTTTTTTATCACATATACCCATTCTATCTATAACATATAATTCTCTGTAAAGCAATTCACTTCTATGGATAACCATATCATCCTCAATAGACTTCAGAAAATAGCTTAGAAGGTGGTGTAATCTACACTAAATGCGGTACAGACTGCAAAGTTGATTACAGAATTTAAAGTCAAACAGGAGCCGGAATAAAAATTTTCTTTAACAATCAGCTAATATTACTAACAAATTTGTCAACTTACCACCAAACTCGAGGGGCACTATACATTCCCTTTCCGTCATAAACTATTATTTTATCCTTGTTTGTTATACCAAGAGCTGTAACAGCTGACGCAAAAGCTTCTTCTGATGGAAGCATGTGCGGCAACTACATTCAAATAATACAGTGAATAATGCAAAAGCAATAGAATATGAGTGTGAGGAACAAACATAATTGTGAGAACTTGTGTGTATTAGTTGTGTTGTTGATTTTGGTTCCATCAACTTATATCTGATAGGGTATTCCACAGCTGTTTTCACAGCTACAGTTTATGGGAAACTATTTTTGTTTCTTTTGAAGTCATTTTGTTGAACTCAAGTATGTCTGCTTCTGCCATGCTAGGAAAATAAAAAAAGGACTGATATGATCATATGATAATGAAATTTGAGACTAGCTTCTGTATACCTCCGGTGGTCCCTACAAAATTGTTGGAATGAATATACAAAATTAAATCACAAAAACCTAGACTTACATTAGTGTTAAGGTCAGAGAGATGATCAATGTCAAAGAACAATGCACCATGTATGTGTTCGTCCTGAGATAACAAAATAAAAGCTAGGAGGTTAACAAAAGAAAATAAATCAATAGGACCAATATGCAATGGGGCTGATTTTTTGTGCACCTCCAAGTACCTTATTTATACAATTTCTAGGAATAACCAAGTTTCCCTATCTCAGTATTGTATTCTAAGCAAAAAGGGGAAGGAAAGGGTAGTTCGGGTGCAACTTTTAAAAATATCTTGAGCAGACATATACATGTGATGATTATTGTTTTATGATGGTGACGGGACTTTCCAATTTCCAGGGAAAGATGAAATTGTTTCTTTCTGTGCTAAATCTTTAGATGAAAAAGAAAACATAAACAAAAAAAGAACGACAGGTTGCTGACCTTGTATTTTTGAAATGGATCTATATTTTCAAATGGCATATACCAAGAAGCATCCAATACCTAATTTAACAGCTCATTAATACACAGACAGAATGAAGATAAAATATCACAAACAAAAAATTACCTGATATCAAAATCTTTGTTAGAACAAATTAGTCGATCAATTAACTGGGTATGGAGCAGCAAATTGTGATGAAGTATCTAATAACCATACAGGAGTTGTCAAAGGTTGCTTTAATAAATATGAAACAGGCGGTATAATGTAAGATTAATTTTTCAAGAAGAAACTGTACACGAGTCAGTTTAAGTAATATACTAATATTTTAAGTAAATTTTAGCAAGGACTGTTTTTTTTATGTTTCATTTGAATTAAATTATGGCAGGATATTGTTCAATTCACCAAAGAGAACATATGCTTACCTTTATATCAGGATTTCTCAAATTCTGATGCAACCAGCTAACAGAAACAATTGCATCATCTTGCTCCATCAGATAAGTTCAGCCAAGTGGAAATTCTTGAACTGAAGCTGCAGTTGTAGAAAATTCATAATGAAGGACTTAAAATCACAGATATTGGTACTGGATTCTGGTAAAGTTTGTAGTTTGTACATGCACAGGAATAGTGGATTCTGGTAAAGTTTGTAGTTTGTACATGACTGGACCAGCATTTACTATTCAACTTTTCTTCTGTGTTTAATCGGCACGTTGAGATACAAGAAATGAGGCTGAGTAAAGTGCCAAAAAATTGAGCACATATGATACTTTCCCATGTTAAAGCTTAAATTGAGCAGCAAAAGTCATGTAAAGCTTGATTTGACGACTATCTTTTTTCTTTATATGAACAGTCTCACAAGCCAAAATATTAATAATCTTTTCCTATAGCTAATAAGACAACAACATTATCAAAAAAGAAAAAAATAGTACAAGCCCATTTAAGATACTAATCAATATATTAAGCTTCATTTATTCTTAGATTTAGCTCAATATGAAATGAAACTGTTACGTACATTGGAAATTAGAATCCTTGGTTGAAAACGTGAAAATTGATTTCTGGTTCAGATATCCTGAGACTGTTACAGGTCACTGGCAACAGGACCATGGATTCTGGCAAACCCCTTATCCGCGACGTCAATAAAGTTCATATGAGTATATGAAGCAGCGAGTTTAATTCCAAGATCACCTTAATAGGGTATTTTGATTTGTAGATTACTTCCCGAAGAAATAATCTAAGAAGGTAAACCGAACGCATTAATTAAACTTTAAATTCTTTTATCCCCCAATTAAACATAATACTCTTATTATGACTGAACAAAATTGATCAGTGAAGATAATGAAAAATTGAAAAGAAGAAAGATGAGAACTTGCCTTAAGAGTGGTTTGCTGGAGCGGCTCTAGGTGGGGCTTAAACTGAGATAAAAGAAGTCAATTTGGGTTTTTGAGGCGTTCGTTCAATGGATTGGGCAAAGTGGACAGCCAGAGAGCAGGTTGAATAAGACAATTTGAATCCTGTCGAGATCTTCTGTGGTGGGTGAGAAGGCAATTATGCCCGTTCGCTTACCTGACGCGAATCCAGGCTATGTTTTTTAAACCTATTTTCTGTTTAAAATTTTGAAAAAAAAAGTATTTTTTTTTAAGAAAATATATGAATTCTTAATACTTTAATAAAACAAACTACTAGTATTGTTTGTTGCAACGCCAGGATGAATAATAAAAAAAATGTTCTTATTTTATGTTGAATGAGTACAATTAATATCATCAATTGCAAGTTGACATTAAAAAAAGCCTCATATTTATATTATGATAATGATGGATTCTTTTTTACACCAAATTATACCGGATATTTTCAAAGTTTTTAAAATCCAAACAGTCATTCTTCGCTCCAAATCATACAACATAATATATATATTAAAATAAACTTGTTGATATTTTTTTTTAAATTTTCTATTCTTTATTAAGATGAATACAAAATTGTTATTTCCAGACTACTAAATTTTATACCAATCTTAATAAATAGTAAAATTAAAAAAATGTTTTTTTATCTACAAGTACATTTTAACATATTTATCATGTTTAACTGTTTAGATTGACTATTTAGACTTTAAAATATCTAATGTAATTTGATGTGATGAAAAATTAGTATAATTAAATCCCTCCTCTTGTATTATTTAACATTGAATTGTTGGTCAACCGGACCGCAGTAACAATTTTGACATGGATGATGGATCCAAGTCACCCGACCCAGCACACGTCTGCATATTAGTTGACAAAACTATAAACTCATATATAACTCTTCATATATCCCTGAAACCTTTTACATTTTTTTCTCATAACGCCTGAATTTTTATCTGTTAATTTTTTGGTTTCCTTGTCCTATTGACTTTCGATTCTCAATTTTTCCCTGTATAATGTGGCAAATAGGGTAAGAATCTGCTTCTCGTTTTTCAAACGAGCAAGATTCTACTTGTAAATCCGATGACGGAGGATATCTTGAAAAACGTATGTATGAATCTCAAAGAGATAAATACACTTCTACCGTCCGATTCCGATGAGTAAGAAGCTGCTCATTTTTTTTTACAAGCAGGATCTTGTGACGGCAAATAGATGCGACAAACACTAGCAATCTTCATAGTTTTCGTTTGTACTTTAACATTTTTAAAATTTTAAATTTAAGATGGCAAGAGGCAATGCACGTTAGACTAGATCGCAATTATCGGATCCCTCTGCCTATTCTCCGATGGGAAAAAATATATAAAGAAAAGTGATCCACTTGTAAAGAAATCACACAAGTTCAGATAAAAATATATTCATCAATGTTTACCGCAAAATTCATATCTTAGTGTAACGTATTATGATTTACATAAATCATGCACAATTTTATTATAAGCCCAAAAAAAGAAACTTCCAGAAGCCTTTTGCATTTATGCCACGAAAAAAGATCCTTATACAAAATATATGTTTACATGTACATTTATGTTTGTCAACTCCCCACTAAAGTGATAATCCCAATTCAAGGAAATTACTTCTTCATTTGTTTATAATTTTCTCCTCACAAGTCCCTTGAAGAAATCAAAGCTGCAATGCTCAAAAGAAAAAAAAAAAAACTGAATTTTAAGCATACAAGGACTTCCAGGTAAGAAAATACCAACAAAGAAGGCAAACCAAATACCTATTTCCATCAGGATGCAATTCATAAGAATTGTTTTGCTTGTCAGTGGCCAATAAATAGCCTGATGATGTCAATCCCTGTCCACAACATGATTACATGTAACAAACGTTATAGTGAAGTAAAATGATACGAGCCAAAATTAGATCCTTCAATACAACTCACTTGAATTGTCACTTCAGCTTGTATGGATCGTCCATCAATCAATTCTTCTATGACCACTTTCTGGCCACTGCATAACCCCAAAAAGATTAAGAAAATGAGGGAATATTAGCAAAATTTCTCAGAACAAATCAAAATTTACTGTCTAAATCTATCAGTTAGCCAAAAGCACAGTTCCATCCTGTTTCCTATTACTTACAAAAGCTTATTATCAGTAAGCGTCAAAATAAAGCACATTACGAACACTGCATCAACATATATCAGAGTATACGAAATCAAACAACAAAAATAAAGAAAATGAATACCTGTGAAGCCATGTCTTGCAATAAAGATCTTCTAAAGCATTAAATCC
Source organism: Schoenoplectus tabernaemontani (assembly GCA_037127355.1). Classification (NCBI taxonomy): domain Eukaryota; kingdom Viridiplantae; phylum Streptophyta; class Magnoliopsida; order Poales; family Cyperaceae; genus Schoenoplectus; species Schoenoplectus tabernaemontani. The sequence continues at coordinate 17,349,902 of CM073756.1, forward strand.
TGGAAGGAAAAGGATACTAGGCGATTAAAAATTAAGTTGGATGTCAATACAATAGTAAAACAAATAAAATACATAGTCAATCATAATTCATGGACTGTACAAGTATGCTCTTTATTTTTCATAATTAGATCCTTTTGAACAATGCCAGGCACAACCCAAATATTACTCCCACTAGTGTTGACTACACAAATCAATTTGGTACAGTTTCAGGCTGTAGTAGTTTGTTACTAAACAAAATAGGATATGTGTGGAAAAGTGTAAAGTCTAAGAAATTAGTATTGCTAAAATTTAAAAAAAGAAAAGAAAAAGAAATGGAGAAAAGAGACTTCTTGCCTTCCTTCAAGAAAACTTCAAAGAGCTCTTCAAATTTATTAAAAAAGGAGGCCAGTATCTGTTCTCTCGTTAGCTTGTTTGAATTGGGTCTAATTTTCTCAAGCACTGAATTTAAACATGTAGTAGGCTTCTGATTATCCACATTAAGCCCAACACCTAGATAAAGCAAAAACAGAACTACAATTGTAAAGCTATAAACTATACCATGTGATAATACTCCTGCATTTCTGAGTTCTACAGACTTCTACGTAACTACAGAAAGTCGAGATATTATACATAATGTGAGTATCCTTTCGAAAAGTTTGATTTTAGTTCAAAATGACCAATATCTAGAATCAGGAACAAGTTATTGCAGAGATTCATACTGGAATATCTACTTTAAATTTGAAAGAGGAATCCGTATCCTTTGGGTACCCAATATTTTGAAAGGGGCAGAATCTAATCTGTTTATTCAATGATCGTTTGAGATTTAATATTTTTCTGCCCGAAGGTGCTGCCCCAGACCTCTAGCTGATCCCAATTACTTTCTTTCTCTCTCTCTTGCACATCTCCTCCGGTGCAGTTCTTTTCTCACCAAACCCAAATTAGAACTAACATTCATCTTCTTCCTCTCTCATTTGCCTTAGTCGCAGTCTCGTAGATTCAACCGTAGATCACATCCTCCTCCGCCTCTTCTCTCCTTTCATTCTCGATGAAACCCTAGATCAAGTGCGTCTTTCGCAAATCGCATCCCTAGATCGAGCGTTGCCTCTCCTCCACCTCTTTCGCAGATTGCATCCCTAGATTGAGCGTTGCCTGTCCTCCGCCTCTTTTCTAGATTGCCACTGGCCGCAACTAGAAAAGGCCACTACTATTTTAATTTGCAAATAGCGAGAGCTTCTCCACGACCTAAAGAAGAAATGTCAATTTGAAATCTCTATAAGGTACATGAACAAATTTTTTATTTGAGACTATATTCATAATTACGAGGAGTTGGAAACAATTGTTAGTAAATATATACAATTTTGTAAGAATATTAACCAAAGGAATATTAATAAAAAAAAATATTGATGACTTTTGCTGTTGGTCTGAAGCAATTATTTTGTCCAGGACTGTTTTGTAAAATTTATATGTAACATGTAGTTAGAACTTTTGGATAACTGAATTGGGTGTGAATTTTCAAGGCTAATGCCTATGCTAAAGCAAACCAAGCAAACTAGAAAAAAAGAAAACAAATACTACACTGTTCTAACTTATAATGTACATGTTAGTTCCATGTTTCAGCGACTTCATTAAAAAGAGTTAATGCATACTTAGAAATGATATCTCAATGCATGCTTAACTCATATTAGTAAGCTGAATTTATATATTCTTAATGATGAACAGGTTTGAGATGAAAACCTCTGCCAGGATGTGTAATGTGCCGAAATTGCCCTTCTGAATCTACATTAGTAATGTGAAGTTAGCAGGGTAGGGGTAGTGGATAGTAAGTTTGTTGATTATGAGGGTGTTTGTCTGTTTTCATTTTTTTGGTTGGTTAAAAAAAAGAAGCTAGTAAAAGAAATTGTTGTAAAGAATTGATAGAGATTTGTAATTCTTTGGAAGAAATATGAGAATTTATATTCCAATGCTGATTCTGCCAAGTTTAAACTAATTTCTAGTCCCTGACTTTCATCTTGCTATATAATTCTAAATATAAACCTTACCAAAAAGAAAGAAAATGGCATAAAATGTGAAAGAGAATATGAACTGATACAACTGTAAATGTCTTAGTACACAGTAAATTCATTAGCCGTGTTGTGTTAATTTTGCAATAAGACCCTCAAAATATTATATATCTCTAAACATTTATAGTTAACTATAACCTTTATATATCAAAAAAGAGCTTTCGTTAGTCTATACAAAAAGAAAACTTTATTTTCCCTCTGAAAAAAACCTTCATTCTTTTCGGTACCTCTCACGCACTTCAGTGTATGAGGATTTTGAAGGATGAAGATGACATTGTATTTTTTCAGTTAATTACAAATGTTTCAGTAATATAGAATATTTGGGGGTTTTATTGTAACATCAACACTTCACAGGTGATGCATTTACTGTGTACCAAAACATTCAAAGCTGTACAGTGTTAAGATTACACTCGCTCCTGATACACTAGAAGATTTGTATCTACTCAAAGAAGGAAATAAGAAATTTGTATCTACTCAAAGAAGGAAAGATGGAATTCAAGGATGTGCATCTGGGTACACACCACCTCTATAAAAAGGATAAAACTAGAAAACAATAATTCCAACTGGCAACCAACTAGTGAACACCAACCAAGTCATAGTGGCATCATTTAGGGCCCATAATTTATTCAAATAATATTAGCAGAAGCACAATATGTGTTACATGCCTCTTCTCTTTTGCCTAATTGGATCAGGTCCTTTGAAGACCTTTCTTTTTTCCCTTTATTCTTAGATTAATATTTATTACAGCCGCTTTTAAAGTAATATAAGCATCCCAAATCTTGATTTTTGAAAAGAAATAGTTTTCCCTATGAATATGTCGCTGCTTTTTTAACCTCTCTTCGCAGACGAGCAAAGAGGATGACGAAACAATGAGCTTCGGCGAGATCAAGTTCAGTGGAATGAACAAGAGGCGGAAGTCCATCTGCTTTTCTTTTAATCAGATATGAACTTTCCTCGTACTCTCACAGAGAAGACTATTGGAACTGGAGATCAGAACTTCGGTCAGCTAGGGGTCTGGGGCAGCGCCTTCGGGCAGAAAAAAATTAAATCTCAAATGTTCATTCGAAGAACGGATCAGATTCTGCCCCTTTCAAAATCTGGGGTACCCAGAGGATACAGATTCTTGAAAGAGAGTACAAAAAACATATTTTTTCAGAATCAGGGGAAGAACTGCATTGGAGTACCGATGTCTACCATAAACCTAAAGATACATATAGTAAGGTGCATCTATTACCAAAAACAAGCCAATTATGAGTATTAGCAGGAAGTCCTTGCAGATCTGATAGAGCGTCTTTTGCGGTTCACAAAGATCAAGATTGAATGTATGTTGATTTTTTTTTCTATTGAAGAAAGATATATTTGTGACCTTTCAAGAATTAATAATCAATAAGAGAAATTGTTGGATACTTCTATTAAAGGGATTTTTTTTTAACATTCCACTGATCAAATCATAATGTACCAATACACTGAAGAATTTTGAACCTGCCAACCACGGCCCTTTGAGAAGACATACTAGTGTAGGCAGTCAACACAAAATCACAAGTCTCTGTCTGAAAATTCTGATTTGTATATGCCACAGCTGTATGTGACTGCATGAAGTCATTTTTCATTGGAGAAGCAGCCACAAAGACTGGTCTGACATGCTGACATTACTTTTGGCCACATGTTATCAGGATTGTAACCTGGTGGCTGGGCAGATTTTGGTTTCTTTCTTTCATGAGTAGGAATAGACAGGTATAAATTATAACAGAAAATTCACACGTAAAGTAGCATGTGGTATATCAGTACTTGTATGGTGTGGTTCAGTCCAGCAAGTGCCACCATTTCAAAACTAGCAAAGAATCATACATTCTCCCCTTATTTTTCTAATCTTATATCCTTTTCTCTCTAAATTAGTTCATATTTTGAAAAGAATATTCAAGTCAAAATGTACCTACCGGCAGAAACATTGAAAAACGTGGACTGATATGTAGAGGTACAGAGGATGCCTCCTACTTTAAGCCCTTCTAAGTACAGATCATTTGGCCATTTTATTCTTACATCTAGATGTGGTAAACCCTGAAAGAGAAAAAGATGTGATAAACAGGAGAAAATTTAAAACTTACCAGATTTCTTAATACTTGGAAGTTGGAACGTATACAAAAAATTAGGGATACTAAAAGAGCAGAAATATTGTGTTAAAAGGGAAGCCAAAATTTCTTTGCAGTTGCAGATTTCTGTTTTAACCTGAATGACCAGGTTGAACCCACAAAAAACTAACAGCCAAGTGTACCTCAAAAGATCCCAACAAATATTATGTACTGCAAAGGAAGTAACCAGCACAACAAGATTAATTACCAGAAACATCCAATACACCTAATCAAAAGGAAAGAAACATCAATTATCTGATATACTATTCCATTTGTTCAAACAATTAAACAGATACTCCATCAAGTTCTCTCTCTTCATCCACTTCTTTCTGTTGAATGCAAAAGTCACATACGGGCCATGAATGTTAAAAAAAAATATATGGTAGATTCAGCGGCTTTCAAATTTACCATTAGTCATAGTGCACTTAAACTATACCAAACCAATCAAGGATTCTGGAGCTATTCTGTATTTAAAGCTTACGAACATTATCTCGGCATAATTGTTTTATTGCCTCAGTAACTGCGAGCGACACAACATATTGCAACAGAGGAAGTTTCTTCCCATCTTCCATTTGTACCGTAAAAGAGAAGAGAAGGCAGCCCAAAGGCGACTCCCAAACATTTTTTGAACGACCTTTAAAAAGAAAAGTAGAAGGTCAAATAGCCTATTTGTAAACATTGCTTCTACTAACAAAACACTTGGTAATCCACTTCTTTCCTTCGACCACGACTAATCTCTTCCCCGACAACATTTGCTGCTCCAATATATTAAAATGAAACTAACAAACTTTCTGTTAAAAATATGAGTATACATATTAGAATTAAAAGAATATAAATGATTAAACCAAACCTCTTCCTTTGAATTGGACATCTGTAATGCAGACAGTACCACAGGGTAGCTCATGAAAATTCCTAACAAAATAACCAAATTATAGTTACAGAACAACCACAAAATAATTGCATAGGAAAAAGGAAATAACATGTTAACATAGAACTAATCAAAGAAGATTGAAATTCAAGCAACAGCATTTGCAAATTGTCACCAGGCCTCTTTTAAATTAGGTTAGAGGTTTGTATATGGTCTTTTTGTTGGAATTGCCTGGGCCTCTTTCAATATATCCCCACAAGACCAATTTCTCCTCACCTACACGGCTACACCCTTGAGTATCTTTCATTGAATGAAATACCCGACTTTCTAATATGATAACAACCAATAAAGAGAGAATGGGCCTAAGTTGAAATTTTATTGTAATGCCTTACAGTTTGTTCTAAGTGTAATGGTTCTTGGCTCTCTTCCTTCTAAATCCCTAATAACCTTCTCTGACCCTTTTTCTCTATTCATAACATTTTTTTTTGTTCATTAAAGAAATCAACTTGTATAAATGAATTTTTATTCATGTACTATCAAATTTGAAACAGAGAATTAGTGGATTTCGTTTTCAATTAGATGACTGGTAGAAATTCTGAACACATTTTCAAATAGTTGAACAAGATCATGGGCATTTGGAAAGTAACAAAATAATAATACGACAAAAGGTGCAATGTTTCTCACTTGGAAACAAGATCATGGGTAGAAGAAAGCCTCGGCGACCAGAGAAGCAACCGCCCAAACCTACTGGCCACAAGTGAACCCATATAAGACCCCACTCCAAAAGTCAATTGATCAGCGGCCCCCAGGTCAGAGTCCATCAGAACCTTTACTTCCTTCTCCTCTTCTGACAGATTCAGAGTATCACTGGTCTCGAATTTCAGCTTGAGAGACTGAGCCGCCTTCAGCTCCTCATGGGATTTGGCGGAAAGGACTAGGAGAGTAGAGCCCATGGCCTTGATGTGACTGTGGCGCCGGGGAAGGTGAATAATGACGGCGACTGTTGCGGCGGCGGCGGCGGCGGCGGCGGCGGCGGCCAACGGGTGGATGCGAACGGTGAGTTGCATAAGCTTGTAACGTTGACCAATGACCACGATCGGACTGGAATTTATCTCCGTTTCTGATATTACTCTCTTGGCCTCTGGTTAAAATCGTACGATCAATTTCGATGCGATTCAGCGTCAAAGGACTCAAAATGATGCGAATCGTGAGGTCGTATCGGGTAGGAGGTGCATGAGACGTATCGTCATCTGTACGTATCGTATCAAACGATTCCCGATGCAAAATTATTACGAATCTCGATGCAAAATTAACTCCGAGAGACTTTTGAACAAACTTTTTGATTCAAAACTCTTTGTATCTCCCCCACCTTCATAACTCTAAGATATGTTTGGCACTCAATGTAATAGTAAAAGTTGAAATAAAATTGCTATTTCGACGAATTAATTTGCCAAATAAATTTAAACTAAGTAGAAAAGTGTGGAAAAATGCTAATTCGGTATATCAAGTTATAGATGGTATACCAGATTAGTTCTGGTCGGAATAACGATTATTGTTTGATTATGTTGTATTATATTATTATATTATATTATGATTATGATTATGATTATGAATTATTAGTATTATATTATTATATTATATTATATTATGATTTATTATTATATTAATATTATTATTATTATTTTTTTATCATCAATGTTAGTATTATAATATTATTTATTATTATTATTATATTATAATAATATATTTTAGTATTATATTATTATATTATGACTATAAATATGATTACTTTATTATTATATTATTATAATTATGATTATGATTATTATTATTATTATATTATTATTATATTATTATAATTATGATTATTTATTATTATATTATTATATTTTGATTATGGTTATATTATCATTATATTATTATATCATTATAATAGTGATGATTATATTATTATTATATTATAATGATTATATATTATTATTATTATTATTATTATTATTATGATTATGATTATATTTTTTTATTATTATATTATTTTGATTATTTAATTATGATTATGATTATTATTTAATTATGTTATATTATATTATTATATTATGATTATATTATTAAAATTAAAATTATTTATTATTATTATGATTAAGATTATAATTATATTTTTTATTATCTTATTATATTATGATTTTATTTTTATTTTTATAATATTATTTTGATTATAACTATGAATATTATTATTTTTTATGATTATGATTATGGATTATGATTATTTTATTATTATTATATTATTATTTTACTAATATTTTTATTATCATCATCATTAGTAGTATCATAATTATCCATATTTTAACGATTAACAATTGTCAAACGATATTTTCGCTATTCCGAATAGTCAAGAATACCACTATTCTACAACTCTTTCAAAAAAATTACTATTCTATCACTCTTCCAAAATTATCACTATTCTAAAATTATTCTTTTATTTGCCAAACGAACCCAAAACGATACTAATTCTTTAGGATGAATCGTTAAAAGAGGGACAAATCCTTCCTGACCGCTTCGAATTTTTTGGCAAGGAACAAAAATTTGGTATATCTTGCTAAACAAATTACTTAATATAACTGAAAAATATGATTTATAACATAATATATATTATATTTGTTTGTTTTTCTCAAATAAATTTACAAAATCTAGAATAAATTGTCACACCCCAGAAATAAATGAATCGGATTAGGGGTGCTTAATCCCACCACGTACGCACGACGAGACGTGCGTACGAAAGGCTAAATGAATAAAATAAGTCAAATCTCAGAATAAATAAAACAATAATAATAATACAAAACAATAACGATACCCGAGTAACAAGAATAGAATACAACGCGCGACATCGGTGAGCTAGCTCCATCGGAATGGGCAAAGAAAATCTCTCAAAGAAAAACCCAAAAGAAGAAATAAAACTCGAAACCCGATAAATCCTAATCCACTACCCTGCTCACATGCGGAAGCGGCGAAGCACCTCTGTCACCACGTAGGACTGTCTCTAGCACTCGCTCCAAGAAAATCCCGAACCTGAAATACCCGAATCCCACAACCACCGTGGAAACATGAGTAATTTTAAAAATTATTCAAGATACGGATTTAGATCCAAACCTTAAGATTTGATCTTCTTTCCTATTTGGACCCAAAACCGATAATCGATGTTTGAAATGTAATATGATATTGATAAGTAAATATAATAATATTATTATGCACATTTGACCTACATGATATGATATGATATGGTAAAGAAACCCGAAATAAAAAATTCTGTGGAAATAACAATATAATATAAAGTATAAGGTACGAGAGTCAAACACCCATAATAAATATCCAGATTGAAAATTTACCAGACTCATCCCGAGCGGGCACTACCAGGGCCCAACTTACTAACTTAGGACTTTATATTTGTGCGGCGACAACGCGAGGGGCTCCCGAGGCGATAACGCCTAGGAGAGTGAACGACTATAAAGCACGTACTCAGTCTGTCGAATACGGTAATTTACCTTACAAAAATAGAAACAAACGGATATAATATGTCTTCGGTTGCCATATCGTAAAAAGGAGATAACTACCGTGAATTAACAAATCGGAAACAAATGGGAGCCTGTTTGTACCAACCAAGGGTCAAAGGACCGCATCTCGTAAAAGTGTCAAAACGAAATATAAACAAATGGGAGCCTACACTGTACCCACTAAGGTCACGGACCGCATCCCGACTTTCTGCGTACCAACTAAGGGCCAAAGGAGAAAGCCCTTCGGACAATACTAGGATCCTAAATAAGCTAGGATAAATATAATAATATAGTATCACGAAATAGATTCCGATCTCGGATATAGCCGCCCACACTAAACACTTTGAAGTACACGGTATCCTAAATCGCTCAAATTTGGATTAAAAATTTAATCATATAAAGAATAATAATAAGAAATACAATAAAGATCAAAAGATAACACTCGACACAAAGAACCCGCCAAATGACGGGATCGGTGGATAACCCGACGAGTGCAAAGACGCGCGATGCATATACTGGCCCGGTGGGTCCCACGGGCCTATGGGTCACCGTACGTAACCACAACGGTGCAGTTATGCAAGGCAACTCCGACTGAGAATTATCCGGTCCGCCTCTCAGCACTCTCATGCATTTAATGTATGATTAACTACCTGACTTAATTAATAATTAGTGATAGTAATAATATTTTCCTAATAATTATAATCTACAACATGAATTATTTAATTCTATTTGATCCTATCTCGGGACTATTTCCCGGATCCTACTCCTATCCTGTTTACGTGCAGTATGACATGATATGACATGTAAATGCGGGTATGTCTCAAATATGCTGGTCAATTTACCGGATGCATATGACAGGTCAGATTTAGTCTTTAATTAATTTTGGTCAGAAAATACCGCAATTCAGATTTATTTTGGGTTCGTAATTCTGAAGAAAGGAAATCAAATCCCAGGAAACCGTACCTGGGAGTGCTGGTGAGGATCACGGAGTCGCTCTACTCCGGAGGTAGAACACCGGTCTCGGGGTCGGTGTCCGCGTACGCCTGGTCGGGAGTGACCTCGTACTCCGCGAGTGGATCCGAGTTGACTATATCACCTATTTAAATTTTAAATTAGATGTTTATTAGTTTTAACTTGATTTTACTTCATAATTAATAATTAAATTAGATTGATAATTAATTAAACGGTCGTTCGGGTTTTATCGTCCTTTCTTGAAAATTTCGACAACATTCTTGCTGCATTTATGCGTTGTCGGAAATTTTTGTTTCTCGCATATCGATCTGTTTAGTTGTGTTTATCGTCCTTGATCGCTTTTATACGTTCATTCTTTATTTTAAATTTTGAGTTTATGGATTTAATTATCAAATAATTTCATTTAAAATAGAGAAATTGATTAATATATAACATATAATATATATAATATTATATTCTAATATTCTCTTATTTATTTCTAAAATAGGGAGATTAATTATCATATATTTATATCTCTATATATTTATTAATATTATTCTATTATTAAATAGAGGAATTTATTAATATAGATCATATATATAATGTTTTATTTTATTATTCTTTTATTTATCGTAAAAATAGAGAAATTGATTAATATATATTCTAATATATATTAACTACATTCTAATTATTATTTTACTATGTTTCCAACTTATATAGTTTACTTGATTTTATATAAGTATGATTATTAGGTTTTTATAAGTTAGAAAAATAGTTTTCAAAATAAAATTAAAATAAAATAAAATAAAAAGAATTAAAGTAAAAGGAAAGAAATAACTAAAATAAAATAAACGGAAAATAAATAAAACAAAAACAAAAATAAAGCAAAAGGGTTATTATATTATTAATGTGTTGGTGTTTTAATGTTCGGGATCATACGCGACTCTAGGAGCCAATTGTGCTGTCGTGCAGCTGCAACCGAAACGAGGCGGCGGTCGGGGAATATAATCATTTCCCGATATTAAAGTTTATGTATTTATCCATGGATACCGCCAACCTTTCGGGGCGGCCTCCAATTAATTAGGCACATTTTAGTTAGTCCATTTTAAATTTTCGGGAGACTTTTAAATATTGGGCCACATTTTATTTCCACTAATCCTAATTATGTTTAAGTTAATTAAGGCTCATTTGTTGGCCCAATATGGTGTCATTGAAAATCTTATTTCGGCTTAACTACGGGCCCATTTCCATTTCCTATCAACTTATCCCATATACTAGTTGTAGTTCCTATATCTAATATTCTCATACAGCCCTAACACAGTCAGCAATGGAACATGGTCATTCACCAACAAAAAGGCCAAGGCAACCAATAGATTTCAGAGTTGACAGAGGTCAACCCAACACAGATTTAGAGGCATCATAGTCACAAGCAAAACAATTTAGTAGAGAGGCCCAATGGCGCAAAAACTAAGGTAACACAGGTCAATGCACCCAACATAGACACAACAGAGAACAAGGGACAAAGGCAAATAAGGTAATAAGCCATGGCCATACTTAGCATCATAGAACAATAACCAGCAGAATACTATCTAGCCATGCAATCATCTGAGCCCATAATAGCTAATAAATCATGTACCACAACTAGAAATCAGGTAACACATTCAATAGGACTTAGGCTAGACAAATGATGAGCAACTAGTACTGAATCCAGTATCAGAATCCAAGTAACACAACAGCACATAACCCAGGGTCTCACATGATAAACAGGCAACACCTCGCCTCGGCTGTACCTATCTCGGTACCAGTGTACCAAGGCCATAAAAGGAAACAACCAGCAAGGATCTCATTGGGCAACAGGGTCTAATACGAGTATATCAAAGTTCAATCCAACAACTAATCAACATAGGGACAGCAGTTCAGGGTGAAATTAGGGTTTAGCAAAAAGGGAGTCAAGTGCAGTGTCAGTGAACAAGGCCACACAAACCAGCTAAACCATCGTACCAGAATCAGAGTGTCACGACCAAGGGTCTGACTGGTACTAGCAACTAAATCAATCACAGAACCCACAATACCAGTCAGTAAAGGCACATTCAGTGTCAAATAGAACCCCGAAATCGAAAGTTAAGGCCAGAAACCGTATCAGCCCCCCCATTTACCAGCATATTTGCTCAGAGTCAGTTAATACAAAAGATCAAACAACGCACGCAACAAAGAATATCGAGTATGCAAGCAATAGCAAAACACAAATCACACGGGAGAAATCGACTAGCATTTACTAGTACAGAAAAAGGTCAGAGGCTAGGGTTAGGTTTACCAGAAAAACCGGCGCAGCAAGGCAGAAGCTAGTATAGCACTAGCGAGCGAGAATAGCAAAGGTAAGCAACCTTCCTCTTTGATCCCCGGCCACCACCTCTTTCCTCTCTCTCAAAACCCTACTGTCATTATCGAATTTCGTTGAAAATTTTCTCAGCGCATGAGACGCAAGGTAGCAGAGAGGGGAAAGGCGCACGCATAGGGTCCATTTTATAGAGAGAGTTGGGGAGCGACGATAGGCGCAGTCAAGGGAAGATGACAAGGGCTAGAAAGGTCTAGGTCGTGCCTGATGTGACATCAGAGTGAGGGGCACAGAAGAGTGGTTGCGAGCGAAAGAGAGAGTGATAGGGGGTGAGACGGAATGGTCGAGAGTAGAGCTGTCGCAAACTCGATCGGGAGAGAAACAAAGTCTTTGGGAGAGAAAGGGAGGGACAGAGAGTCGGTAAGGTCGACGGAGAAAGAGGCGCCAGAGAGAGAGAGGGAGATGGGAGAGAGAGAATGAGTGAGAATTTAATGGGAAGGTGATGGGGTAACAAAAAAATGAGATTTTCTGTGGACAGATGGTGTGGTAATTCGTGTTGCATTCGAGTTTTTAATTAGTAGTGTAGTATCAAATTTGTCTTTAGCGTTGCATTGCTTAATCAAAATGTTGGTTTAATTTTGATGTTTCAATTGATTTCGTTCGTTTTGTCCTTCTGTTCGCTCTAAATTTTATTATTTTTGCAACTTCTAAATTTTGATCATTTGATCCTCCACGCGGCTTTATTTCTTTTGATTGCCTGGATATTAGATTATTTTGATTGGTTTGTTTATTATTCGGTCCTCATTTATCTGGCTATTTTCATTAGATTATTGGTTCGATCTTTAATTTAGTCGTCAATAATCATACTTTTTATCATTGGTTAATTTTTCTTAGTTTGTTTACGTCAGGGTCAGTTTTTAAATTAAATGTCAAATTTATTGTTATTATTAGTATATATATTTACATTTATATTGCGGGCTTATGTTATTTACTAATTTGTGTTAAATTTTTTTTATTTATTATCTTAATTATCATTATTTCTTAATTAAATTTTAACGGTTTGACATAAATATTCAACTATTCAAGGAAAAACTATGATTTTAGTTATTTCCATCTAAATTTAATTATAAATATAATCACACACAAAAAAATTGAAAGCAAAACAAAAGAAAGTAGTTTTGACGCAGCTCATTGATTAACAAATAATAGAAAGATACTAATATTTAAATTTGAAAGATGACTCTAGAAATAATAGAAAAATACTAATATTTAAATGTGAAAATCGATCATCATTAAAAACTATTAAAAATAATAATAAAATTCTAAAATTAGTATAAAATGGTATGTTATAAATTTATTATACAAAGATTTTTGAGCTATCTAGAATAACATTTTGGATAATTTTTTTTAAAATTTGGATTGTAAACGTTTCGACCGAAATATTTCTAGAAACACAATAAAGAAACTATATACACACACGTAAAATAAATAAAAAGGTGTTTATATGACGCATCCCATTTTGCATATTGTGTCGTGTTCTTATGTTGTTTTCAATCAATCATTGCTATAATTATGATCTTTGCACCAAAACTGATGTATAATTAATCTACCTCTCATATACATCCATTACCATAATACCATTTCAATATTTTTTTTGTGGCAGAATTTGAACAAATAGATTATATAAGTATTATGCATAAATTGCATCTGAAATGATTTTACAAGTCGCGTGTCCCTGTTCTGCGTGATTATGTTATTTTTTTGCAAAAAAAAGGAAAAGAAAAGAGGGGAGATGATAAACATACATGTTCTTGTTGACCCGGCCATGAAGGTTTCCTAACTTGAGGTTGAGGACGAGTGCTGATAGGTCAAAAGGAAGTTTTTAATCATTTTTTTCTACATTTATGATTCAAATATCCCGTTTGAGCCGCCTATAGCCCGTCTGAACAATTAACGATCCCCCCAAACCTCCTCTCTCAGTCCGTCTTGGATTTGCTTTTGAGAATATATAAAGCCCATAGATAAAATGGGCTTTATGTAAATAATTTGTTTGGAGAATTCAGGGTACCTTAATTATGTCCCTATAAAGTATAAACCGTCTGCATAAACAATTCAAATGCTCCGGGTTAATATACACGATCTTTAGCTTAGAATTTTACTTTGAGACTTTTGTTCGCTGAAGTTCCAATATGGATATGAATAACAGAGGTAAATTCTTCTGATCAACCTCCTCCCAGTTCTTCGAATTATTAATCATAGAAAACCAAATGGATCTGGCAATTTCAGTTTAGATGAGCAAATAATTTGTCGTTGTGCATATGATTTTTTTTACATGAAATGTACTGCTCAGATTTACTGGGATCAATATAATGAATATGATCAATGATCAAGGAAGAAATTAAGAAAAAACTACTTGGTTGCTAATATTCTGCTAATCATATTCATCTTTTTGGGTAGCATGTAGAGAATCAATCTCACATGTTCTCAATATCTCATTATCTTGTGCTTAGTTGGAGGCGCACTAGTAGCTTGATTTTGTTTGACAAAGGAAAATGTCAGGAAATTAATTTTTAAACAAAGTATTATTGGTTGGACAAATATAAAATAACAATGATCCTAAGTTCCTAACCGTGACTCGTCTTGATATAATGCTGGTATCATACCGGCCTTCACTCACTTCTCCGATACATAATATTGTAGCGATTAATTTATGTTTTCAGAAGGATACATACCTTCATTAACCGCAGAAATAACCCATATTTTTTTGTGCGTAAAGATGAGAGTCTAAGTAACTCATTTTTTAAATACTCATAAATGTCAGATTTTTAATTTACGATCTCTCATAAGGAGAGCATTATCTTTGTAACTAAATCAAAGGTTGGTTCTCAAAATAGCCCATAATTTAGCATTCGGGGTTACTTCACATTGGTGATATTGGACTTATAAAAAGTTTAAATAAGTTTAAAAATAAAAATGGGCGAGTAATTTGTAGGCATACTTTTGAACATATAGAGTATAACAATAAATTAAATTTAATATAATTTCAGTATTATTTGATGACAAATTAAGAACTATTAATTTTGAATCTCTGAAACATGATACGTAGATAATTTATACTATATTTATACGTACTGTTGGATTTTGGATTTAAATATATGGTTAGGTAATTTATACTATGTTGGATTTGAGAGTAGTATAATTATCAAGTAATCCACTCTTCTTCTTCTTTTTTTGATAAAATTAAGTGATCCCCTAATCTGCATTTAAACAAATTTGCTGCTTGTATCTTATGACCTTCTTCTAAAATTTACTATGTCGACAGATGTAACCGAACTTTTTGGATAAGTAAACTCACATAGACAGGTTATATGTAATCAATTTCTTATGTACCGGCTGCACGCATTATAGTTGCGCCATAGGCTTATATCTATATTGTTTTATCTTTACTAAATGACAAGTGACTTCATTATTTTCTCAAAAGTATATGTAGAGGATCCAAACATCACCGGCCATGCCCATTTGGCCCAATACATATTCAATTATATGCCAATCCTGTCATATTATTTACTTTAAATTATGAATTGAAAAATAATTTACCAGGGAGAACCAAAGATGTGGCTTCATCAAGAATCATTAATTTTTGCAATATTTAAATATGATTTGGGGAGTGATATGTATGAATGATTACAGAGAGATTTGAGGTCGCTTTTAGCCTTTGAATTTGGAGACACAATTTATGTGCTTTTTGTCACGTTTACACTTGGGAGAACATGCTAAAGATGCTCATTTTCTTAAATTTTTCCTAGGGTTTAATTAGAGTAGGCCTCTTAGTAGCCTAGGCCTAAATATTCAAATCAATCTTGGTACACATATTTCTATTTGTACAGTTTTGAGAAATATTTATTTATGTTTGTTTATCAAACACATGTTGGCATGTTGCCAACTTGGTGAGGAGCGCTGCCAGAAAGCAAAAACAAATAATCAATCATATATGGAAATGCTTCAACAAAATATTGATGAAATTAATTATTATTAATTATAATATGTATACTTATATGTAATATAAATATATATTATAATGGACCGTTTAATTATACCAATTATGAAATGATCAAATTCTGTATTATTAATCGAGTTCAATATGTGTCATGAGAAATGAGTCTTTTAATGTGTAGAATGCGTATTAATAATTTTATGATTTAGTGATGGTCTAAATTATATAAAGTTTGATAATAATACAATTATGCTATTGGTCCCTGGAGAACACAACTATAGACAGTTTTTTGATAAAGCAGTGAACCCGTTAAGAGAGGATTTGGATCTAATATGGACCCGCTAAGAAATAACTGGTGACTCGGTTATTGCGTTCATTATATACAGGGAGACTATTGATTTTCGAAACTAATTCCCAATTCTCTATTCTGGCACCTTTTCATTTCCAACAGAGAAATCCAAATCTCTCTCAAGACATTGATTGTCCTCAATTGCATATACTTTTTGTTAGGGTTAATCTCATGAATTTGCCAACGTTTAGGGTAATTTAGTCATTTTACTTGAATTTTTATCCCGAGATTGAGATATTGTGGTGTTTTATTTATAATTATAGGAATCATGCAATTGGGATGATAATTGAAATAAAATGGAGCAATTGAACATGACTGAGAAGCGCTTAACCACGAACGACATCAAGACGGACCATCAGTAGCAAATCACGTTAAATTCTGATCAATAAATTTTTTTTGTATTGACTAATATGATATAATAATCTTTTAGATATTGTTCTTAAATTTTCAACGCATCTTAGATTACCCAAATCAGAATTCGGATGAAAAGTTATGACCAAAATACAAACCATTACGTAGCTGGACCCGTCTCCATACAGGTCGTACGAAAATGCATATGACCCGTATGCTTCATATCCGAAAATCTGGACAGAGCTGGCAACAACTGTCCGATTTATTTTCCTCCTACATAAGACCCTTCTAGGTGTCATTCTCGAGGATCCGAGAAACCCTAGCCGTCATTTTTAAATTCGAAAATGTTGCTTCGAAGTTCTAGAGAGATCTAGCATCCCGGGGAGCCGAATTTGAAGATCTACACGCCGAATCGAAGCCCTCGAGCGAGAGATCGAGCGAGAGTTTGAATTTAATCTTTTTTTTCTCTTTTTTTGATGCTATGTGCTCTTTTATTGTATTAAATTTTTATTATTTTCTATTATATATGCATGGCTAATCACACTTCTACGGGTGATGACTTGTAGTACTTGAATCTTTTTAGTTAAACTGCTCCATATTCAATATTTTTAGCAATTTCTTTTGTGAATTATCCTTTGAATTGTTTGTTTGCATGATTGAACTGTAACAAGTGCTTGTTGTGTGATTTATCTTAGGAATTATAGTAGATTATGAAAATATATTACTAAAATTCCCGATCTCGAAGGGTAAACCCCATGTTTGCACTCAAAGCCTAGCGGTAAGTTTGTAATTTAGGTGATTATACTTAGAACTGAACTAAATACTAATTATTAACTCGTTAACTGTGTGGCGTCGAGTTTTGATAAGGTTTTAACAGCAAATAACACAAAAGGGTTTGAACTCCTAGGGCGATGTACATAATTGTGAAGTCTGAATAGTTTGAACATGGCACTGACACATGAAAGCGCCCGTCAATGCTAAACTTGAATTGCTAATATCACACTATTGAATTGTCTAAAAAGTAAAGAGACCAAGTAGGTTAATTAAGAAGTGAAAAGGAAAAGCCGGAACACCTAGTATTCCATTATTTAGCATAAAACACAATTTAATTTGTTATTTAGTTTATTTTAGTTTAGTCAAAACCAAAATTCAATCAATTAATCTCTCTATTGTCTAGAACTCAATTGTTAGGTCAAGATTAAGAATCAACTTGTCCCTGTGGATATGATACCTAAAAT
This sequence comes from Schoenoplectus tabernaemontani, assembly GCA_037127355.1. Classification (NCBI taxonomy): domain Eukaryota; kingdom Viridiplantae; phylum Streptophyta; class Magnoliopsida; order Poales; family Cyperaceae; genus Schoenoplectus; species Schoenoplectus tabernaemontani. Next base: position 17,367,704 of record CM073756.1, read on the forward strand.
ATCTTAACGACATGTTATACATTTGCAACCACATCCGGTATTACTTAGGTTTAAAACTTAATAATTAAATAAACCATAAATACCGCATCAAGTTTTTGGCGCCGTTGCCAGGGACAACTGTATTCTAAGTTAGAATTTATCAATTAATCTTAAGTAATTCTTCTTTATTTTTTTTATATATTTTTGTTGCTTAATTTTTGCTTGCTTTCTCTGTCTTGTAGGTTAAAATCTGGTAGAAGAAGAAGTAACCACCCAATGATTACTAAGGTTGCTACTTCTGAGCCAAACTCTTTGATATTTTCAAGGTAGACAAAAGGTGCGGTCAAATGAAAGACCGTTGCCAAGAATCATTCCAAAAAAGTTGGAAATGGTGGACATAATTAAAGAACTTCAAGTGAGATTTGCGACTCTAACTGACCAACTTGAGCGAGCAAACCGCAATCGAGCACATGAGGAAGATCCCAACCGCCCTTTCAAGGATTTCACTGCGTCAAGGGCCGATGAGATTCAACTAGGGTACAAGCCTCCAAGGATTCTCCTCAGCCATCTGTTGTCAAGGATGTACCAACCAAGGTAAGTAGGGAGGTACCCCGCTATGTAACTCGCACAGGTATACGCCTTTTCCTTCTCGCCTCCCGAAAGATAATGACAAAACTGAGAAGCAATTCTCAAATTTTATTAAGGTGTTAAAATAATTGTATATTAACCTATCCCTAATCGAGGTCATAACCCAAATGTCGATTTACGCCAAACTCTTTAAGGATATACTCTCTAATAAGCGTAAGTTAGAAGATGTACAAATTATTTCATTGACCAATTTACCTAAGAAATTGGACGACCCCGGGAAATTTGCAATTTCATGCTCGATAGGTAAGGTGCAATTCAAACGTGTATTATGTGACTTGGGTGCTAGCGTTAGTCTCATGTCCAAATCAATTTTGATAAAATTGGGTAGGGGAATTGAAACCAACCCGAATATCATTGCAAATGACGGACCAATTGGTAAAGTTACTAATATGAGTCGTTGAGGATATGTTGATCCAAATTGGTAAATACTTTATATCGATCGACTTTGTTATTCTTGATATGGAGGAGGATGCCCAAACACCGCTATTGTTGGGTAGACCCTTCTTGAACATGGCTAAAGCGATAATTGATGTCCATAAAGGAATGATTTTCTTCAAGATTGGCGATGACAAAATAACTTTTCAAGTGGACCGTGCTATGAAATATCCATCTAATGAAAAGTTTATTTTCAGGATTGATGTTGTAGACACGCTTGTACAAAAAGAGCTCCAAAAAGCTGCAAATGAGATGCCGCTGGAAAAACTCCTCGACGATCGGGACTTGACAGCACAAGAGGAGCAAAATGAGTTAATTCCCATTTCTTCGTGGGCTACAGAGATTGTTTGTGGGCCGCAAGGCTCAGTTCAAATGCATGCTAAGGAAGCTATTTTGCAAGAGGATTGCGGGCCGCAAAAACTTTCCTCTAAGCCGCAAGTTGTTTTCAAGACCTCTCCAGAGAAAATCTTGCGGGCCATAGGAAATTTTTACGTGCCGCAAGAAGGCATCCAAGACCCCAAAATTTGTCCAAGTACACAACCATTTGCAGGACGCAGAGAATATTCTGCGAGCCAAAAAGATGTAGTAAGAGAGGTATTTTCAGCAGAGACAATGCTCGAGTTCGGTGAGACCCCCGATAAGTCACCCACCGCCGACTCCAAAGTCGTTAAGCGACTTTTCAAGAAGGTGATCTTTCCTCGATTTGGCGTGCCGAGAGTTATTATCAGTGATGGTGGTTCTCACTTCATCAACTACTCATTTGATGGCCTCTTAGAGAAATACAGAGTGAACCACAAGGCTGGCCACCACTTACCATCCACAAACGAGCGGTCAAGCTGAAATCTCGAACCGAGAGATCAAGCAAATTTTGGAGAAAGTTGTTGGGTTTGCCAGGAAAGATTGGAGCTTGAAACAAAATGATGCACTTTGGGCCTACCATACGACATACAAGACGCCGATAGGGATGACACCATTCAAGTTGGTGTACGGGAAGCCTTGTCATTTGCCGGTGGAGCTTGAACACAAGGCATATTGGGCTATTAAAGAGATAAATTTTGAAACGTAAAAGGCGGGGGAAAAATGAGTTCTCCAATTACATGAGCTAGAAGATCTTAGACAAGGGGCGTATGAGAATGCCAAAATGTACAAAGAAAAGACAAAGAATTGGCACAAAAATGCACATTCTCCAAAGGAATTCCAAGTTGGAGACTTGGTCCTATTATTTAATTCCCGATCTCGCTTATTCCCGGCAAGCTCAAGTCTAAGTGGAGCGATTCGTTTCAGGTGCAACGGGTCTTTCCTCATGGGACGGTGGAGATTTAGAGCGAGCAGACTGACACTTTCAAGGTGAATGGGCAAAGACTTAAAGTTTACACGCAAAGCGAACCAGTCGGAGAATATGTGACAATTTTCTTTGTGGATGCAAACAAGGAGTGAAGCACAATCCTAGCATGGTCGAGCTCACGACATTAAATCGAGCGCTTATTGGAGGCAACCCAAGTTTTCTTTTGAAATTTTTTATTTTAGTTTATTACTCATCATTTAATGCATTTTATTTAATTATTACATTGTAGGGATAAAAACTCATTGATAATCATTGGTGAAGAAAATGAAGCGATGGGTCAAGCTATAATTGTCAAATTCTACATTCAGAGAGAGATAGGTATGCGACCCGCACCATAGTATATGTGAGTATCTCTGTACCCTTTATTTATATTTTATCGAAGCATTGAGGACAATATTTAGTTCAAGTTTGGGGAGATATTTGAGATTGTATCTACATTTACATGCATTTAGGTATAATTTTAATCTTTAGCATTTTTTTTTATTTTAGTGGGTATTTTTATAAATTTTTTTTTTAAAAGATCTAAAGAAAGGGTAGGCAAAGGAGTGACTAGCACTAGGAAACTCTGGGAAATTGATAAGGGAAACATCAGACTTTTCTAAAATTAGCCTATGGTGAATGAAAATGGTACTTAGAACCGAAAATTCAAAATAGTTTTGTCCTGAGAAGTTTTATATATGATAGGTATTTTAAAACTTGACGTTCTCTCGAGAACTTGATCAAAGCTTTGAAAATTCATTTTATTTGTTTTATTTTTAAATGGAAAAACTTAAACAACAAGGGTGAGTAAGGCGGGGCAGCAATGGTTCCTAATCAAAAAGGGGCCAGAAAATTAATAAGGCAAAAATCATAAACTTAATAGGGCCCCTAAAAATCTCTTTAATAAGGAAAACCGTGGTGTGTCTAAACGTACGAAGGTTCTCATCCGCACACAAACAAACAACAAAGAAAAAATAAATCAAGTTAAGCCTCAAGAAATGCTAGAAATATTTAAGGAAACTCTCCTAACTCCTCAATACGGTACGAGGCAGTCTCATGTGCGCAATTGGGTATTATATGTCGGTGTCATATCGTCAAAAAGTAAATGAACCCGAGCGAGACTCAGGATTATCATTGTCATTTTTCTTTTTCTTTTTTTGGATTGTGAGGAATTTGTTGAGTTGATGAGGGGAATAAAAAACTTGAAATATTTATCATCCAATGGAACATTTTAGGGCAATGAGATTGAAAGTATGAGTCTAAGATAAATTTCCCAGAGTAAAATATTATGGGCCAAATCAGAAATAATAGAATATTCCCAAAACTTTTCTCAAAAATCTCATATTGGTCGATCAAATTTTAAGGCTTTTATTTTAGAGTTAGTCACTATTTTTTCTCAGACATCTATGATCTTTAACATTTAAGTTAGGACGTTTGAAACTTTGTTAGATTTTAGAGACCAGCTCGAACCTTTAACAAGAGCTTGCTTAGGGACAAATAAAGTTTAAATTAGAGAAATTTTGATAGGCCTCAATTGCATATATTTTTTTGTTAGGGTTAATCTCACGAATCTGCCAACTTTTACGTTAATTTAGTCATTTTACTTGAATTTTTATCTCGAGATCGAGATACTATGGTGTTTTATATATAATTACAGGAATCATACAATTGGGATGATAATTGAAAAAAATAGAGAAATTAAACATGACTCAGAAGCACTCAACCACGAACGACATCAAGACGGATCATCAGCGGCAAATCACGCTAAATTCTGATCAATAAATTTTTTGTATTGACTAATATGAGATGATAATCTTTTAGATATTGTTCTTAGATTTTAAACGCATCTTAGATCACCCAAATCAGAGTTCAGATGAAAAGTTATGATCAAAATACAAACTACTACGCAGCATATCCGTCTCCATACGGGTCGTACGAAAATGCATACGACCCGTATGCTTCATACCGAAAATCTGGACAGAGCAGGCAACAACTGTCAAATTTATTGGCCTCCTACATAAAACCCTTCTAAGTGTCATTCTTGAGGATCAAGAAACCCTAGCCGCCATTTTTAAGTCTGGGAATGTTGCTTCGAAGTTCTAGAGAGATCTAGCACCCCGTGGAGTCGAATTTGAAGATCTACACGTCGAATCGAAGCCCTCGAGCGAGAGATCGAGTGAGAGTTTGAATTTAATCTTTTCTTCTCTTTTTTTGGTGCTATGTGCTCTTTTATTGTATTAAATTTTTGTTATTTTCACTTGAATATGCATGGCTAATCACCCTTCTACGGGTGATGGCTTGTAGTACTTGGATCTTGTTAGTTAAACTGCTTGATATTCGATCTTTTTAGTAATTTTTTTGTGTGATTTATTCTTTGAATTGGTTGTTTGTATGTTTGAACTATAACAAGTACTTGTTGTGTGATTTATTTTAGAAATTATTGTAGATTATGAAAATATATTGCATAAATTTCCAATCTCGAATGGTAAAACCTATGTTTACACTCAAGGCCTAGCGGTAAGTTTGCAATTTAGATGATTATACTTAGAACTGAATCAAATACTAATTGTTAACTCATAATTGTGTGGCGTCGGGCTTTGATAAGGTTTTAACAGCAAATAACACAAAATGGTTTGAACTCCTAGGGCGATGTATGTAACTGTGAAGTCTGAATAGTTTGAACACGGCACTGACATGAGAAAACGCCCGTCAATGCTGAATTTGATGTGCTAATCTCACACTATTAAATTATTTAAAAAGTAAAGAGACCGAGTAGGTTAATTAAGAAGTGAAAAGAAAAAGTCGAAACCCTAGTATTCCATCATTTAGTATAAAACATAATTTTATTTGTTATTTAGTCTAATTTTAGTTTAGTCAAAACTAACATTCAACTAATTGATCTCTCTATTGTCTAGAACTCAATTGTTAGGTCAAGACTAAGAATCAACTTGTCCATGTGGATATGATACCTAAAATACTCCAACGATAGGTTACACACTTGTAATCACATTCGGTATTACTTAGGTTTAAAATTTCATAATTAAATAGATCATAAATACTGCATCAGAGATAAAGTTCCAGACAAAGATGAAAATTGTCTGCACCGGTCCTCTCAATCGCTCCATCGGATTAGAGGAAGATCGCTAGAAGGCTTAAAGAAATTTGATGATCAACGGGGTTGTGTTTTTTTGAAAGATCGAGAACATGAATCAAGATAATTTATTTTCTGATTAGGCATGTAGTAGAGAATCACAGCATAAAGTAATTTCATTAATTGGTATCAGAGCCTACTCTAGTTGAACTGTTAAAGTTTAAATGATTGATTCAAAAATTTCTCAAAAAATTATACTTTTTTAATTGGATCTATTCTTTTTAATCAAATAGTTTAATAAATAATTCGAAAATCTGAATATATGTTTGTTTGAATTGAATTTCCATAAATTAAAATCAAGATTGGCAAATTGGTTTCAAAAATTAAGTTTATTAGAATTCAGAAAAATTGAAATACTTCAGAAACTGATTTACCAACAAAGTAGTTTTCAAATTATATATGATTAATTATTAAATTTTCATGATTCTATTAACAAAGTGCAATTTTTTATCTGTATTCCTCTGCTGTTATTTTCGAATCATGTCAAGATAAGTTATTGTCGGTTATGTAAACTGGCGATTTATTTCGCCAGAGTTAGGATGCCTATTTTGTATTGCATGCCTAACTTTTTTTTTGCCGATGGATTATGAGATAGTATGACTCTATTGTCTTGTGTGAAAATTATAATACATGAATGAATGATTGATAAGTCTCAATTATATATTATATTCAATTAAGGTTTTATCTCAAAAACTATGCATTTTATGTTAATTATTAAGGATTTATTAAGTTTTTATGTCGAATTTGAGATACTGCTGCATTTCTTATTATTTTATAGGTTATGAAATGTAAAGAAGGATGTCAACATGAGAAATGATGCTTGGAACGAGATGGATCGAACCTATACGAAGAAATCAAGTGAAAAACACTTCTGGACAAAAATCACGGATCGAAATTATCAAAATTATAGACCGCAATAATGAGATTTTCTCTCTGGTTCGCTCTGTTAAGAAAGTTCAAAAATTACGGACCGACATTTTAAAATGCCGGACCGTAATTTTTTGGGCGGGAAGCGCGAACTTGCAGTTTTAAAGTGGTTTTCTCATTGAAATTAAGAGATTTTAACACTCCTTCGCCCCAAACATCTCTCAACTGACTGGAGAATAGATCCTAAGCAAGAAAGAAGAGGAAAACACCATTGGAGGGGATTTGAAAGAGAACTCAAGAACCGGACGAGAAATTATAGATCTTCTTGGTGTATTCTTTTTTTTTTTACTATTTTCTCATGTTGTGTTGTTGTTTAAACATGAATCTTTGTGCAATTTTTGACATGATTTGTGGCTAGACATCCTTCTAGGGGTCTAGGTGTAAACTCGATAACTCGAATGGTTTAATTGTACTCGTATGTTGATCTTTTAGTTCTTATTTTTTGTAATTGCTATTTTGTCTAAATTGAATGTTTAGTTTTAAACAACTGCATGTTACCCTAGAAGTGAAAGCGAAAACCGAAAGGTGAAACTGAATCTTCTGATCCAAAATAGTGATTTAGGTCGTAGGCCAAGTACTTGATCGTGAAACTTATTACCTAAGGAAAAATCAAGGAAAACCTAGAAATTGTGTGAGGTGCCGAAAGGAGAAGTATAAAATCTAGGTTATGCCAAAGTGATTCACTAATCTTAATGGGCTTAGACTTATAAGGTGAGGTACTTAATCGTCAAACCCGAATTGTTTAGGTACGGTATCAAGCAACGAAAGTGTAAATTTGATACTAAAATCTGAGATTGAATCCCCGACAAACACTATAACATATTAAAAGATCAAATAGAGTGAATTGACCAAACAAGTGAGAGTGAAGTCGAAAGCCCGTAGAATCCTCTATTTGATAAACTTTTCAGTCGTGGTTTTTAGATTTATGCATTTTTAGTTTGATATAAAACTCTCGTTCGATTGTCTAGATTAGTGAAACTTGCGAGAACCGGTAATTCACCCTTGTCCTTGTGGTTCGACACCCAACTACTACTTGACTAAGTCGTGCGCTTGCGATGAAATTGAGTATAAATTAGGGTATTTATTAGATTAGCAGAATACACATCAATGATGTGTGTAAGCGACCTATGGTGTCCAATTAATTAATTTTTTTTTGATGACTTACATGTCACATATGTATGCATTATTCTTAGGACTTTATGTAATTTTTATTTATTATTAGGATAGTAATTTAGTTAAAATGAAAGAATTACATGAATGACGAGATAATGGCTTTGTGAAGAGGATTCTTATAAAGAAGATTTTCATGCCTTAGGTCATACTATCTCACTTATGAATTGAGTTATATTGGTTGTTGGTTATTTGGTATTGATTACATGAACCTATGAAATTAATATTTAGGTTAAACCAATATATTTGAGATATTTTTTATTCAGATGATGTTAAATCATTATGAAGGTTTCGGATAAAAATATATTTTTAGAAAATAATTAATAAAAATATTATCTTACAAAGTAAGCTCTCATATTGACGTTAATTATTTTTCAGACTTATATATGGAGGATATACATATAATTCATGTGTGGATAGCTTAAAGTCAGCATCGGTTATATTTTTATGTTAGCTAGAGGACCTATTTCTTAGAAGAGTGCAAAACAAACCATGATTGTCTCTTCTACCATGACAACCGAATTCATTACGTATTTTGAGGCATCAAACCATAAAATATGGCTAAGGAGCTTTATCACAGGGCTACGTATTGTGGATACTATTAAGTTATCACTTATGATATATTGTGATAATAGTTCAGCAGTGATGTATTCTAACAACAACAGGAGCTCGTCGAAATTCAAACATATTGACATTAATTTCTTTGTTGTGAAGAAGAGAGTTCATAGTGGACTTATAAGTATTGGGCATATTGGTACAACTTTCATGCTAGCAGTTCCACTGACTAAGGTATTGATATCCAAACAGATTCATGAGCATGTCGCTCATATGAGTATATATGTTACAGAGGATTATTAGGTTGAGTGAGAGTTTGTATTTCATATTTTATATGATATACTTTTATAGATATCATGCAGTTATTCTTATATGACATTCTATGATTTCGTATGTATCATGCATTTATTTAGTTATCCAGTTTTCAGCTATTTAATTTTATACACACTCTGAGTTTATGATTGACCTCAAATTCATATTAATTAAGGTGACCAAATTGAAAATATACATATGAATCACATTACATGTAATTTTAAACTACACATCCCCTTCATGATTGATGTCATTCAGTTATATTTATATAGTGATTTGGGTTAGTTTAGTTTCGCTTTATGAGACGAATACTATATAAGTCCTTATAAATATGATTGATAGACGAAATTGAATGATGACACAAAAGGTTAAGGTAGCACAATTAAGAGTACTCAATTCAGTTTTATCAATATATATTTGAGATACATATAACCCAAATTGGAGATTGTTGGTAATTATTATAAATTACGACATATATGGGCTTATATGTAATATAAATATATATTACAATGGACTATCTAATTATACCCGTTATGAAATGATAAAATTATGTATTATTAATCGGGTTCAATATGTGTCATGAGAAATGTGTCTTTTAATGTGTAGAATGTGTATTAATAACTTTATTATTTGGTGATGGTCTAAATTATATAAAGTTTGATAATAATACAATTATATTATTGGTCCATAAAGAACACAACTATAGACAATTTTCTGATTAAGCAGTGAATTCGTTCAGAGAGGATTTGAATCTGATATGGACCCGCTAAGAAATAATTGGTGGCTCATTTATTGGCGTTCATTATATACATGGAGACTGTTGGTTTTCGAAATTAATGCTCAATTCTCTATTATGGCACCTTTTTGTTTCCAACGGAGAAATTCAAATTTCTCTTAAAACATAGAGTTCTAGACAGAGACAAAAACTGTCTGCGTCGATTTTCTCAATTGATTCATCAAATTAGAGGAAGATCACTAGAAGACTTAAAGGAATTCGGTGATTAACGAAGTTGTGTTTCTCTCGAAAATTGACAATATAAATCAAGATAATTTATTTTCTGATTAAATATTCATTAGAGAATCACGACATAAAGTAATTCTATCAAATACACCATAGAGTTGTTTCGTGTCCCCAAGGAAGTTGTACGCGGAAGCATCACCGGATAATGACTGCTGAATCCCAACATGGCTTCTCCCCATGCGCAAGTCGCAACTGAAAGTGAAATAGAAACATAAAGGGTAGGGATTACTTGAAATTGCTATTTTGATAATTTTGATTCTGAATTTTAAATAAATTCGAAAAAAAATAAAAATATATGTTTTAGATATATTTTTTTATTTATAGCTTGATAATATTTTAAATTTTAAGTAATTTTATTATCATTTGATAATTTATCAATTAATGTTAAATTAGAACGGTTACAAATTGTATAAAATTTTGATAGTCTTTGATGAACTATCAAAAAATAATAAAATCGTATAAAATTTAAAACACTATCAATCTATAAATAAAAAACAAATCTATAAGTAAATAATTGCATCAAATTTCATATAACAAACTTTCAATGTTGGGTCGTCTTATTAAATGAGTATGGATATATAATGCATATGCAAGACACGAATAATGCACCAATTGGCAGATGGCATACATATCTTTGACATATCAATGCGAATCAGTGGTGCTAATGCTAAATACTAAATAGAGAAAGTCTCTGGTACAGGCTGGGCTTTCTTGACACTACAGCTAGCGATTGTTAACGTAAATAATCATACTGCATTTAATGAAATATTTTCCTCATAAGTCTGATCATCAACTCGATTTATCAATTTCCAAAAAGGAAGAATGAAGTCCGTTTGAATTGTTGTGAAATCAGAGCCCTCTTTCTAAGTTCTAACAAAACTTTTGGGTTTAAGGACCACCGATTCACTGACAAGAATAGGCGCATTTATTAAAGTTACAGGTGTAATCAAAGTTGCAATTATCAATAATCAATTGACCACACTGATATGATTTTAACTACCAGTGAAGTGTAGTTGCAGTGGTCCAAAAAATAGAATAATTTTCGGGACCAATTAGAGTCGTAATTTGTCTGTTTGTTTGTCACATCAATTTATTCCTAACGGTGAACTAAAAAGAAATCCATGCATGTCACGGAAAACCTTCCTTTTTTATTTTCGATCCCAAAGCTCTTGGGGCATGAAGAGATGTATATCATTAATTCATTATAAAAGCGGATACTGAGAAAAAAATATTTAAAAGAAGATAAGATCTATAGCGGGTGCCAGGATAATTGCAGTCCGAATCCAAGTGAGACAAAGATCCGCAAAATTGGGTCAGAAACTAAATTTTTTTTGCCTCTGGCTGCACGTGCTTTTCAACTCTCTCGCCAGTTCAATGAATCGGAGAAAGCAGTACTGGCATTCAAATGAGATGAAAAGGAAATATCCAGGAATTACTTACCAACCATTGATTTATAAATAATTGTTGTATTGATAATACATTTCAGTGGTCAATAAAAATCATTAAATTTATAGAAGTCACCGAATTACATAAAAAAATCAGTTTAGTAGCAACTCGCTAGAATAACCTAGCAGATGAATATCTGCATTTAACATCTCTTGTTTGGTGTAATACTGATCAGTTGGCAGGTTAATTTTAGAATTTAATTTTTGAAAAAGTAGAGGTGAAAGTAACTTTAGAGGACAGAACTGATGCATAGGTCCAATAGGTTTCTGCTATTCTGTTGACAGAGGCCGTGCTAACCATTTTGCTCTTGACATTGTGTTATTGTTGCTAATTGTTGTGTGATGCAGATCGATGTATCTTACACTTATATTTATCTCCCCAAAAAGTTAAAAAATGATTACTTTACCTTATAACCGATAGGGCAGCAAAGTCTGATCTGATTTAAGAAATCTGTCCAACTCATCAGAATCCGAACCCTAACTCGATCTGTCTATCATCTCTATTTACGGGGGATGTGAATAGTCATTTCCTAGTTAGGAAATAGCTTAGGGGCGGGGTCCGTGCGGACCTTTACGGCCTAGCAGCCCTTGCATGGATGATAAAACGAAAGAGTGCAGAGAATATTTGTTTTTCCAAATTGGTATTGATTGTTTCAGACTGAATAAAAATCGGTAAAACGCTAAAACAAGATTAGGGCGGCGAGAGTTATGTTTGAGTGAGTCGGATTTAGTTTAAATTCGCTCATAAAAATTTGAGTCAAGTTGAATCGAGCTCGTGAAATACTTTGAGCTGAAAAATTTGACTCAAATTTGGTTTGTTATTATTCGAACTAGCTCACGAGCTAATACATATATGTTGATTCAGTTTGACATTAAAATTTAGTACATTATTAAACTACAAATTCGGTATATCTACAAAAATGATATATGAGTTAGTACAAAATTGATATATCAACAAACTATATTTTCAATAAAATCTTTTCAGTAAAAAAACTATTGAGTTAGATATATGAGCCGACTCACGAGTGAGTATGGGATGTCGTTAAGCCCCTGAGATGGTGAGATGATGAAAGATAAATTATCGGATTAGAGTTTATCAGAAAAAATATATAAACTATTATTATTCAAATTGAGTTGAGCTACGAGCCGAATCAACCCCAACTCAAATTCAGCTCATTTAACTATTAACTCTAGATTAGCTCGAGGCATAATTGAACCCCAGCTAGGCCACATGCCCAAGTGTTTTTTTTTCAGCCCTAAACAAGACTATCATTTTTACAAAAAAAAAAAAGAAAAAAGTGGTGATTAAAATAACGCAAGAAGTGAAATCATTTTTCTCATAGAACCAATCCATCATATAGATAATGTTTTTCGTGAAAGAGTGGAACACTACAAAATCTAAACATAAGAGATTACTTATGAAAATTTTATGGCATTTTCACACACAAGAAATCTCAATAAGTAATTTTAAATACAAAAATAGCAAGGAAATTAAATATCGTAGTAAGGATAGTTGCAAAACGAAATTTTTCATGAAAATGATAATTTTGTGCCAATTGGTGAAGAAAACGCACCTCCAATCAGGTGGCATCGGAATATATAATGCTAAAGTGTATCGAGAAACAATCTTCACTGATATTTTGAAAAAAAAAAATGTGTCGTCAAGTAAATGCTCGAGAAATATCTTTCATTAGACTAAAAGTCCAATAATTAATTTTATAAAATTGGCATACATCGGACATGCCATCAGAATTTTTATCAAGTAACTTATTTTGAAGATGGGAGAATAGTGTTATATTTCGAAAGCATTGCAAGTACGACAAACATTTTCAAATTATCAGCCAAACGCGAAAAAATATATTTTCATGTCAAAAAAATATGATACTGCATAATAGATGTCTTGTTATAATATAGACCTTTCTTGTATATGTATTTTGTACATCATCCGTTCTTGACTTGATGAACGGGCTCAATTTACTTCATTTATTATTTAAAATCACTAGTTTATATATAAATTAATTATATTTTTTTGATAAAAATTAGTAAATTCATCAGACGTTTTTTACATTATTGACCTTCAAGTATAAAAATATATAAATTAAATAATAATTATTTTGTGTAATATAATGATAAAAATGTTAACTCCATATAAACCAATTCTGTCTCCGTCCCGCTCATATAACACTTTTAAAAATAATTTGGCACAAAGAATAATAATAAAGAATATTTTGATCTAAATAAATCATTATGAGCACGAAAACTAAATGTTAACAACCAATTCAATGATTTAATGTACCGCTTTTGAAAACTCAATAAATAAACTAGAGCACCGTAACCGTTAAACAACCAATTCACTGTGTATGTACGAACAAAAAGCAAGGGTATTCGTACAAAACAAGTGGACGCTTTAATCGTGGTAAAGACTAAAGTTTCGTCGATGAGGTAGACGACAGTGCGAACCGTGCACACGTGGCAGACGGAGAATCATCCTCTTTCTCCTCGACCCATCACATCATGTCAAATCAAAGCTTTCAAAAATTTTTTAAAATGTTTTGGCTTTTTCACAATTTCTAAGCCACACAAACTTCGATGGTGGTGGGAGCAGACGAGCAGTACATAGTTTTTTTTTATTTTTATTTTTTAATTTAGAAGTGCATAGTTGTCTTCTGAAGTAGATCTTCTGATCTCGGCAGCGTTATCTACTTATCTGTCTGTTGACTCTCTGATATTTTGAGATTTCTTCTCTCCTTTTTTTTTAGGAAATTCTTCTCTCCCTCTCTATTATGATATTGATATTAATTTATCTAATTGATATTTTATAGAGGTGTCAATTATCGATTTGATCCAACGGGTTAATTTAATCGATCCGATCTCAATCCGACCTGATATGATCCGAAAATAAATGAATTGGATATGAATTTAAATTTTTTGATCTGAATCGGGTCGGATCAGATTCGGGTCAACCCAATCCGACCCGATTAATTATATTTTTGAAGTAATTTTATGATTTAGTACTAATTAAAATTAAAATATTCACTAATTATATACTAATTAAGATTAATTATAAATTAATTAATATTTAATTGTTTAAAATTATATAAAAATAATTAATAAATATTTTATTATTTTACACAGTTCTGATCGGCCTGTGACCCGATCGGGTCGGATATAAATTAAGATTTTTTTATCCGAATTTAATCAGGTCGGTTCAGATTAGATAAAAATAATAATAAAATAATATAACTCAATCCGAACCTAACCCGACCCGACCCATACCTAATATCCTGTGATTAGATTACTCTCCCGACTTTACAGCCTTCCTGCGACTTTTTGCTGTTATTAATTTATGATTGAATTAACATTTTTAGTTTTTAGATGAGATACAAATATAAGATGGTAGTGTAAAAATAAATAAGATAATGTTGCGGGTTATTGATTTTTAGGTGTTATTTTCATATGCCAAAACTCCACAGTGCGTACTATATACGAAAACATATTGTCAATGTATTTGACAATAGAAAGTATAAATACAGAAGTTAATATCGTTGTCGATATAATAAATACTTGATTAATCAATTGTGGCCTACCAAAAAAAGGGCTCGATTTACAAAAGAGGAGGCTATTTTTACTTCATTATTGGTAAAGTAGAGTTTTTTTTTATATAAATTTTTATAGTATTTTTATACAAACTGATTGATATTCAAAATATTATTGAAAGATTTTTTTGTTCAAACTTTTGCATATTGGAAATGTATTTTTTTTAAAATATTTTCCTGCAAATTTTAGTTTAGTTGGGAGAGAATTTATCGAATTCAATCATGTGAGTAAAATCACCGGTCTTTTTACTTTTGTTTCTCGCGCAGTTTTAATCCCCAATTTAGTAATGTGCATGTGAAGTCACTTGTTTTGTCGATAAATTAGTTCTTTTCGTGGAAATTCATTAATGCATCTCGATACAAACTTATGTTTGGTGAGGAAAGATTCATTTTTTTAATTATAGTTTTGAAATTATGGAATAATACGAAATACGATTTGAAATTTTGCGTATTTAAACTTTTTTGGAACAAAATGAGATGTACAAAAATATGTTGCATAATATAAAAAGTAATTGTTTGGTCGTATCATGAAATATTATAAAATTCCCTCAATACCAATTTTCATATAGTTGTTATTATATTATATTATCTTAATGGTATAATTATTTTCTTCAACTAATTATATCAGAAAAGATGCATACTTATAATAAAGATCAAGGAAACATTAAGGAAAACTTAAAAAGGAATATTTTATAAAAACTCCATAAGGGAAAAAGAAATGCTAGTAAATCATAAATATTTATTTTTCTTTATAATAACATTACATTAAGAAGTAACGGAATAAGAAGAAAATTCATGAGTCCTGAGGAGGAAACACGAGGGCTTGTGCATGAGAAAACAAAATAAGGTTTGAGTAGATGCATATTTTTTTTGTATAAACTATATACGTTTTGAGGGCATATACTGTCGTAACAAGATTATAAGGGATGAAATTTATGCAAGTTAATTATCAAAATCCATACAACCTAAAAAAACACATAATAATCATGAGAATATGCAAAACTGATTGTTCGATTTGTACCATAAAAAATATTGATAGAATTAATTTTTTTTATATCTAGATGTTTAGATTTTATTCTAATTTCATTGTAATAATTACAAATTTGAATGGAACAATTATTATTTTTCCTTAAAAAAAGGTTCGATTTTTTGCAAAAATGTAAGTAACATTTAAAATAATTATTTTTTATGAAAAAAATATTATGAAAAAATTATGAAGAAATAAATTGAAGTAATGGCAAAAGAAAAATGTATAAAATTTTGTTCCCACTTCAATAAATTTCAACAATAAACTTTCTAAGCGATATATTTGACAAAACAAGAAGAAATGAGCAGAGAAACGCAAGTATGCAACCATATGTCGGGGGGAAAATAATGAAGTCTAATCAAATTAACTTTTCTCCCATCATTTTACGTGACATTTGGATCTGAATATGGGATAAAAATATCTCAAATCTTGGGATAAAAATTAGGTAAACTCAAAACTTCTAATTTAAAAATTTTGATTTTTGCCATATTAAGCAAACTCCACACAGTCCTCTCTCCACCCGCCTCCCCTGTCCGCACTCCTCTCCTCTCTGTCCTTAATTTCCTCTCAATTACAGATTGCTATGATGCATCTCTCGATTATTTGATTTCATTTCCAGCGCCGCTTTTGTTTAATTGGTGTAATTAATTTATTAAGTTTTAGATGATACAAAATTAATTTCTCCAAGAAATTAACATTTCCGTGCGAAAGTAACTTCTTGAAAATATTATCATGACTCGGACTGTGTCGACCAGGAAAAACAGTCTCCAGTCCACTCATCAAACAGGACTGACCCGAGGGGTGAAATGTCGGGAAAATTACACCATTTCCCCCAACAAAAGAAAAATAGTATTTTAACAAAGGTAGATGTAGAATTTTGATCGGTGTCATTAATCAAATTATAATATTTTATTGAATTTAAATAAATTAATTAAATAATAAATAAAAATTAATATTTTAACATACATTCTTATCTAATGAAAATTATTGAAATAATATTTTTTTATATATTAAAAATAATAACGAAAAAAATATAAAATAATAAATAATCAAAGTGATGAAGAAAATCTTTTCTTTATGAAAATTTTATAATTTGAAATCTTTATATGATTCTTTTATTATTTGTGATATTGAATATTTTTTTGATAAAAATAATAAAATAATTTAGGAGAGTTAGAAATTAAATTCAAAAAAATTATTAACAAAAATTTAGCCAAAAAATATTATTTTTTAAAATTTAGAAGTTGATAATTATATTTTAATCAGAATAAAAAAATGTATAGGCCCTTATGTTATGGAAGGATAGTTTATGTTCACTTTTTTTTTGAATTCTATACTTAATGTTCACTTTTCACTTTTTTTTTGAATTCTATACTTCGTTCGTCGTTATTGCATTATTTATGCATTTTAAATCTACAGATTAAAAATATATAGTTTTCCGAGTTCTACAATATTGGAAAATATAATAATATGAATAATAAATAATTACAGCATTGCTATTTAAAATCCCGTTTTCTTAGGCACACTTAATTAATGAAGTCTTACGACTAATTTATTCGCATACATAATAGATACGTACGGAGGAGGATGTATAGTGCTGATGACAATGTATATATCCAACTTATACCAATATAAAGTGGGGGCAGTAATCCCAATTTGCAACGATCAAATCACGGTGGAGCTTTTAGTCAAGTATATTTAGGCCAGTATAATGTCAGTCAACCAAAATTATAATTATGAATTATGATTGATTTACATTATTATGCCTGGTTGCTCTGTTACACCTAGTTCAAGAAACAAAAGAAGACTGAAATGAAATAAAATGGATAAATTGTCACATAGTTTAGTAACATATTTCAGAAATAACACGAGCCGTCCGATCAAACACATCAAACAGTCCATACTCATTCCAGAGCTGCAGTCATTCATGGACATGGATGAGGATGATGAGGACGTGGGTCGCTCGGCTATACGAATGGGCCACAGCCCTTGCTCTCCTACGTGGGCCATACTTGTTTCTTCAAGGGCTTTGTTGCAGTGGCTGTAAGCTGTGGCACTTGCATCCCCAACTGCTGTGAATTGTGATGCAGGTCGTTATTTCAGCAAACCATGATGCTGCTATTACAACTCATTGCACCGAAAGATGCATGCTTCCAGTTGATATAAGTTCTTCAGGAATGCCTATGCGTGTGCAGTCAACGTCGCTGAATTTAGAGGTCTACGAAAAAAATGAATAAGGATCGAATTTAATAAAAGATTTTTAAAGAGTTGGATTCAAAGAGTTTGATTTTAAAAGGTGAACAAGTGTCTGATATATATATTTTTTATATGTATTTTTTAATATTAATTTATATTTATATAAAAAATATTAAATTATATTTTTTCTGTTTTGATATTTTTTAATTTTGTTCAGTTTTTTCAGATTTTAAGTGTAATTAATATATAATATAAAATATTAAATAAATGGACCCGTGAAGAGCCGGATAAGGGTCTAAAATGATCGAATTTGATAAGAACCGAGTCAGAAGGGCTTACTTTTAAAGATTGAGCTTAACCTTTAAGAAGCCCAGTATTTATCATTAGAAAACGTCGAATTGAACTTGTAAGGAACAATCTTAGCCTTTAAGAAGCCTAGTATTTACCATTAGAAAATGTCGAATTGAACTTGTAAGGACTGAGTAAGAATCAGCAAGACTAAATTTAAGGGCCGACTCATTATGAGTTATATCTAGTGCATGCACAAATATGTTAATAGTATTTCCTTTTTCATATTTATAAGTTATAACTGAAGTAGTTCGGTTAATAATTTTAATTCATAATGAATTATTGGAGATGGATTATTATGAAAAAAGTTGTATGTATTGTTGTTAGTAGGGGTTAATCACCGAATCTGTCCCGATTCGACATGAATCGAAAATAAATGGATCAGATACGGGTTTAATTTTTTTGACCTGATTAATTATATTTTTTAAAGTAATTTATGATTTAGTACCAATTAAATCTTAAATATACTTAATTATACACTAATTAAGATTAATTATAAATTAACTAATATTTAATTACTTAAAATAATATAATTTTTTTAACAAAAAAATTTAATTATTTTACATGGGTCGGGTCGGATCGACCCGTAATCCGATTGGATCGGATCGATCCGTAACCCGATCGGGTTGGGTATGGATGATAATTTTTTGACCCAAATGTAATCGGGTCGGGTTCGAGTTGAGTAAAAAAATAATAAAATAATGATGACCCAATTCAAACCCGACCTGAACCCGATACGACCCCTTAACACCCTAACTGCTAGACATCTTCTTTATTATCATTGTATGGAGAGGCAGATTCAATCTGTTTTGTAAACTTGGACATAATAAGTAGGTAGATTTTATATTCTTAAATAATTAGATATAATATAATTAAATTTTCAATTAAATCTCAGCATTCATATAACTTTTAGCTATATTTTTTTTTTTGTTTCTAGAAGAAAAACTCATTACTTTAAACTAACTTTTTGCACAACAAACTTAAGCACTGGCCGAGACTTGCCCTACACAGATCCATCCCTGTATGATATTCTATTCGAAGTGAAAGTACTTCAAATTGTATTTTGTTGTGCCCCAAGTTTTAATTTGATCTGAATTATTCAATAAATTTTTTATTTTTAAATATGGTAGGATATTAAAATTTTCTACTTTAAGAGATTTATAATTAAGTATTTTTTTTTCAAAATTTTTAAAAAATAATAAATGCTTGTATATTAAAATAGATCATTTTTTTGTATCCTGCAAGTGATATAAGTAATTGACCCCCAAATAATTTATTGAGCAACTATAATTAAAATTATAGGGATTATAAAGTAAACTCTAGTGCGTTCACACATCAACGAACGATGTTGTATATAATATCTTTTAGGAATTTAACACTATACATATTGTGAATTCAACATAATTTATTGACAAAATAATATATGTGTCACCACGAATCATTATTAATAAATAATAATTAAAGATACGAGTAATTGTAAACCGACCAACAGATTACAGATATTAGTACATAAACCAGTTTTGGCAAAATATAAATATAATAATTCATAGGTAGACCATTTCCACATATATATTCCAATACAATATGTTTTAACAATAAACAAATTGTTTTGAAAAAAAAGTAAAAATAATAAATCTTGTGATGTATAAGTTTTTTAATGAATTTCGATATCATGCCGCCTCAAAACATAAAGTTTTTCTAATATCATGTGATATAAAAAAGCGAAAAATCTGTTCAGTAGATTTAATTAAAATAATTTTGATCAATTAAGTAAAGTTAAATTCGCTATTTTAAGTCTGATTGATCAAGTTGAAGGAGCGGATCGATTGGATTAGATAATAACTTGCTTGTACACTAAGCATTCTCGACCGAATCAGAAGAGTTTCTTCAATAAGAATTACCGTCTTTTTTTTTCAGTTTTTTCTTAAAAAAAAACTGAAAGACACTTGTGGGAGTGACGTTTTTCTCACTGGCATTAGGACTAAACAAACTCTAAGTTTTAGAAAAAAAAAAAATGAAAGACGTCATTGAGAGTGACGCACTGATATTCATATTCTTAAAATTTCAATTTTATCACTATTATTATTAAAATTAAGAATATTTAAAGAATTATTAGAGCATCTGCATTGTTGTCGATTTTTAAAATTAAGATTTCATGTTACATCATCAAATTGACAATTCATTTTAAGAGTGACATCCCTAAATAAAATGAAAATGTCAAAATAGCATTGTCGTAATTAATTTTTTGTTTCTCCGCCTATCGTGGCTTATCAAATGAAATGTCAAATTTAAATAATTATTTAATTTTATCTAATATCTCTATCTCTAAAATTTAAATGATAATTATTAAATAAAATTTAATAATTAATTTGATAATAAATTACGGATGCTCTTATTAAAAAAACTGTTAAATGCTTGCTGGTACAATCAGACTCGCAAAACAAGTGTACTCTCTCTTGTTCTCAAGTTTTTCTGTTTTTGAACAGATAGTGATGACTGATGAGAAAGGGAGATTACTGAAAGAAATGGTGGCCGAAAAATGCTAACAGTTTATGTGTGTTCAATCAGTCAAATCAATCATGTCCCTCTTTTTTATATAAAAGAAAGGAAAAAGAAAAGAAGACAGGCGTGTCGTAAAAAGGGCTATTTTCACAACAAACGGCCTTTTCTTTTCTAACAGTGTATGTGCGACCTAAACCCTGCCTACAAAGGTTTTCTCCTGTTTAATTCTTCTTTTTGTACTGTTTAATTGTGCTCCAACGAACAATTTCACGAAGAAACTATATTTTAGATTGATTGTATGTGCAATACTTGCTTCTTTTTTAATAATGAACAGTGTATCCCGACAGCTTTTACTGTTTTATATGTGATCAAGTGATCAAGTTTTACATGTGATTAATAATTCATGTTATGTCTAACAAAAAAACTCTGGTTTTATCTTTTTTGCTGACTGTTCTATAAAACTTATTTCATGATAGAGAATTTCAACAGCTTTTATTCTTTCATAAAGAAAAAGAGAGATGCTTATCCGAATAATTATAATGGCTTCTTGAATTTTCCTCCAAAAAGAATTGTATAGTAGCTGTGTACGGGGAAGAGAGAAAGAGAGAAAAGAATACTGTGTGCAGGTATTCATCTGTCTTTTCATGCATTTATAATCTTTCTTCTTTTGAAAAAAAATGGCAGAATATCGCACATGGACCGGGAGAAATGGTAAACAAACTAAATTTCCAGTCTCAGCAGCTTTGGACAACTCCCTTACTCCAGATTTTATTATAAATAATTATTAATAAAATAATATTATTAATAATAAGAGTGAGAACGGGTAAATTCCAAATCTACGAACCAAACCGCGCCATTGGCGTGGTGCGTTTGGAAACGCGGCACGCCGCGCGATGCGCGTTTCCTCGACACGCGCCAGCCGCGCATGGCGCGTTTCCTCAGACCACGCCAGTGCTAGTGGCGCCTATCTTTGCTATAAATACCACTCCCCGCGGTTCATTTCTCACAACCACAAAAACAACAAACATCCAATTCCAACAAACATCCATTTTTCTTCAAAATGCTACCGGATTTAAATTATAATCCCGATGAAGAAAATTATCTTATGCAGAACAACCGAGCGGCAATAAATTTTTGACGGGAATATTTCCAAACCAGAATGAAACCAATTCCTATCCAACCCACGATCAAACCAATTCCTATCAAACCTACGATCAAACCAATTCCTATCCAACCCTCGATCAAACCAATTTCTATCCAACCCACGATCAAACCAATTCCTATCAAACCTACGATCAAACCAATTCCTATCAAACCTACGATCAAACCAATTCTTATCAAACCTACGATCAAACCAATTCCTATCCTACCTACGATCAAACCAATTTATATCCGTATCCAGCTATTTACAGTAACAATATAATTTATCAACAACCAAACCCAGCGGTGCCACTATATAATTTTTTTGGCGGTAGTAGTAGTACTACGTCCGTCGTAATTTAGCTGATAATATTGATGACAAAAGTAGTGTTGATCCAACGATAATGGAATTAAGTGATGATCAGGATGAGCAAGATGATGGCGGTCCGTATTATTCAAATGAAGAAGAAACAGGAGAGGATTACACTGACCAGTCGGATTTTTCGATCGATGAATCTGAAGATGAGGAAATTCAGAGATGCGATACCACATTGTTAGTTACCGGACGAACTGAGAGACACCATCCCGTAGAAGCGTTAAATAATTTTGAGATGTTTGACCGTTTAGGCGCGAATGAATATCTTTTAGGACTCGATGATGAGTTAGCTGAAAATAGAATATTTGCTTCTAAATCGGCTTTAAATTGGGTAATTTGTGATTGGAGTGTTAGGAAAAACGTTCAATGTTGGGTACAAGAAAGTTGTAAAACACGACTTATTATGAAATGCAAAGAAGGTAGTTGTCCTTGGAGATTATACGCTAGACCTGAAGAGGGCTCGACCACATGGAGGATCATCACAAATAAAAACCCCCACAATCGTAGAAGACCACCGGAGACCGCAAACACTTACAACTCACATCTAATTTGATTGCAGGATGTGTTCGACAACATTTAAAGAAGGATCTCTCTCTAACAGTTCAACAAATCGGTATGATTATAGAAACAAAATATCCCGGTGTGGCACCGACGTACGGTAAACTTTGGCGTGGCCGAGAAAGAGCAATTGAACAATTATTTGGCACTTGGGAAGGATCATATACATTGCTTCCACAGATATTGGAGGCGATTGCTCGGACTACTCCAGGTACAAAATTTAAATTATTGACGTGTGATACTTCGGATAATAATGTAAAAATGTTTAAATCCATAGTTTGGGCGTGCGAATGTTAGACGTCGAATGGTAATGGATGAGATGGAGGGCAGGATACGGGGTCGAGGTAGGTCATATCGAAGAGATGAAATGAGTCGTGACCCACTTCCAATGGATACATTACAATCAGGACGACATAGGAGTAGGGCTTCAAGTCCCACAACAAAAAGGAGAACCCAAACTTCTCGAAATACTTTGCAATCATCGAGACACTCAACTAGTTATGATCCAAGAGATAACAATGAATAACTCAAACTTCTCGAGATGCCTTGCAATCGCCGAGACACTCAACTAGTTATGATCCAAGAGATAACAACAGAATAACTCAAACTTCTCGAGATGCCTTGCAATCAACGAGATTCTCAATCGGTCATGATCAAGAAAGACAAGTCGTCAATGCTTCAACTAGGGGTGCTAGAGGAAATAATTTTGGAGGTAGAATCTTAAATTTTTTCGCACGGAGGAAAAAAAATGATGTATGTTTTATTTTTTCGTACTATATGTGTGTTGTATTTAAGCAAGGTTATGTTCTATGTAAGCAGAAAATATGTTGTATTTAAGCAGAAACTCCATAATAAAATATAACCACAATAAAATAAATAATACAACAATAAAAAAATAACATAGAAACTCCATAATAAAATAATACAAAAAAAACAATATCCATAATAAAAAAAAGCAACATATAAAAAAACAACATATAAACTACTCCTGACGACGCCTAACATATCGACGTGCTCTCGGACGTGTCTGTAAAAATAAAGACGGTATATCGTTGAAATTTTATTTTTTTTAAACAATTAATATTGACTAAGTTGTAGAACAAACAACTAACCACGCTAAGTGTATATCGAGGAGGTGGATGAACGTCACGCCGCTCCCGACCATGAGCAAGTGGAGTGAAATCTCGTGTCTGTGCAGCTCGCAAAGCATCATCCCGGATATGCGATGACTCTCCAGGCCCGGAAGGATAACCATACGGGTCGGATCATAATGTCGGCCGTATCGCGGATCCCATTCGTCGGTCGTACTACGGTACATGATCCATCGATATCGCCGGGTCCGTGAGAAATGCCGAGTGCCGAATGGATCGAGAATCGTGCACCCGATGGATCGGGAATCTCAACCGTACAACCTAGCAATAACTTCGTTCCAATCGTAGTTCTCTCGGCATCCGTTAATACAGTTCAAATCATTTAAATTACGCTATTAATACGTTCAAATCATTGAAATCAAGGTATACAAGACTTACGTTGTCGAGGAGAGACGTGAAGTCGCAGCCTCATAGGGGAAATGCGGTGGATGAGTAGTGGATGGAGTCGGTGCGGCCTCGTATCACCCGTTGAATCCGAATAGCATCAATATCCGTGGGTAATCCCGCCGCCGTAAGAAGCTCGTCCATCTTATGAGGCATGCCCGCATCCTCAAAATGCCCCTTGCAATCGGCGAGCGAAATCTTGCCAAACCGTCTCCATCCCCTAGTGACCGCCCATCGGACCGCCTTCGATTGCACTCTTTGTAACTCTAGCGATCCGTTATACAATGATTACATACATATATTACTTATTACCGAATAGTGCATATAGATATATAAATTTTATAAATTTTAATATACCGTGCGTCGTCGCGTGAGGTACGTGAGGAATGTAGCCGATGTCGGGGATCTCCGCGTCGAAGGTATAGGAGGTACGACATCACTCGGATCAAGTGGAGCGCTAGCGCTCCATAGAAATCATACCACCGTCGATATCTCCTATAGTCCTCCGCATTCCACTCTTCTTCATCCGGTCTCGTGGAGGAAGCTCATTCCATATGTCTACATACGCCCGATGATGTTGTCTCCAGCTCATATTTTTTTTCTAGAATCCAAGCGCGATAATTTCGATGCTCCTCCGTAAATGCCCGTAAAATTAGTTAGTATAATTGTGCAAATAGTTAGTATAAGAAATAATAAATATAAAAATTATAAATTTTTAGTATATATGGTAGAATACCTCGGGAAGTGGAGGCGGTGATCGATCGAAGTAAGCCGAACCGTCGCTCACCCGATCCGGATAGTACCACTCTACTATCGGAAAGTAAATAAGTGGAAGCCGACAAGTATACGAGTCCATAGAGTCGTCTACGCATGTCGGCAATAAGTGACGAACCGACTCGTACGGCCTCCAATTGACATGCGTGTGCAAGCAAAGATAATCGGTGATCCTCACGTACTTCACACCGACGTGTGACGGATTGAGATATCTCGTTCTTATCAAGCGTCCATTTCCTATTATCAGTTCAAATTATAATTAGTGATTACACATATATTTTCATCGATTGATTGATTATTTTTAAATTAAATTATTACCTGTCAAAAGGCGCACAACTATCACGGTCCGGTGTACCCCCTACCACCGAAAATGAATGCATCGAGGCGGGTAATGGACGAGCGGGGCAAACGCGTCCGCTCCACAACAACAACAAAAGCCACGGACCACCAATACTCCTCGTCGTCCTTGGCATGCCACATCAAGACGCCGATATAAATAACCAAGTACCTAGCCGCCCCCAATTTCTTCTTCTACCGAATTATAAATCTTCCCGTAAATTAAATATTAGTAATAAAATTATTTAATTATGAAACATAAATTATTTTAAAATCCTTAAAATACTTACCGTCAAAATCGGCAGAAGAAACGCGAGTATGAGTCTCCATTGTTGTCGGGAACATGATACACCCCGCCAACTCCAAAGCAAAACCGATCGCATATTGATTAAGACCCTGATGATCGTCTGCCTCCGGAGCGTGATCAAAGTGGGACCGTAACTCTCGTAGGGAAATAGAACGTCCGCAAAATTTTACATTTAGCTTAATCACGATTTGTGAACGAAAAAAATTAAAATTTTTGTACAGTTTAATAAATTACCTCCCATCTTTGCAGAATGCTGATATATCATCCTGCCCAAATAACTGACGGATGTATGCTGAAAAATCTCCATCAGTATATCCAATCACCGGCTCACCAATGGTGGATAAACCCCACAGACATGCGACGTCCTAAAAAAAATTATATTACTATACCATCTTTTTAATTTTGTAATTAAATTAATAATATTTTATTATTTACCTCTAGAGTCACGGTCATCCGCCAAAATTGAAGTGAAATGTGTGAGTTTCTGGCCTCCAAAACTCTATCAACGCGCTCAATAAACCCGTATCAATCTTTAAGTTACGGGCTTCCGCTTCTTGGACATAAATCTCACGCAGTCTGGCGAGATGAAGAAATCCCATAACTCGCAACCTACTCGAATGTGCGAGATGTATGGTATCGTCGGACGGTGAGTGCGGAAACGAATGATATTGTTATCTCTCCGTAATTTTCATTTCATAATTAGCTTCTCATATATATATATTTTATTATTATTTTTAAGAATATAATGTACCTCTCGCCTCGACTATAATGTGTCCGTGTTTGTCTTCGTGGAGATAAATTATGATATTGTCATTTCGTTGCTCGCCTGCCATTATCTAGTAAAAAAATTCATTTCATAATTAATTTATAATTATTGTACTTCATTTTTAATCTATCTATCATATAATTAAATAATCAATAAATTCTACAATTAAAAGCCTAATTAATCTATAATTAAATAATAAATAAATCTACAATTAATCTTCAATTAAGCCTAATTAATCTACAATTAATCTTCACATTTAAACGTACAATTAATCTTCAATTAAACGTATAATTAATCTACATAATTAAATTATAATTAATCTACATAATTTCACATTTAAATTATAATTAATCTACATAATTAATCTACACAATTAAATTATAATTAATCTACACAATTAAATTATAATTAATCTACACAATTAAATTATAATTAATCGACATAATTAAATTAAATTATAATTAATCTACACAATTAAATTATAATTAATGTACACAATTAAATTAAATTATAATATACACAATTAAATTATAATTAATCTACATAATTAAATTAAATTATAATTAATCTACATAATTAAATTAAATTATAATTAATCTACATAATTAAATTATATTATAATTAATCTACACAATTAAATTATAATTAATCTACACAATTAAATTAAATTATAATATACACAATTAAATTATAATTAATCTACATAATTAAATTAAATTATAATTAATCTACACAATTAAATTAAATTATAATTAATCTACACAATTAAATTAAATTATAATTAATCTACATAATTAAATTATAATTAATCTACACAATTAAATTATAATTAATCTACATAATTAAATTAAATTATAATTAATCTACACAATTAAATTAAATTATAATTAATCTACACAATTAAATTATATTTATATAAAATTACCTTTAATTGCAAAATTCCAAGCACAAAAATGCACTCGTACGTTTTTTCCTCCTCTCTCTCTTCCTTTTTCTTTCCTTCTCTTCTCTTCTCTTCTCTTCCTCTCTCTCTCTTCCTCTCTCTTTCTCTCTCTCTCTCTTTCTCTCTTTCTCTCTTTCTCTCTTTCTTTCTCTCTTTCTCTCTCCTCTCAACACAGCGCAGCATACCTGCGCGTTTGATATTTATACGGGTGAAACGCGCACCGCTGGCGATGGCGCGTTTATAATAACGCGCCAGCGATGGCGCGTTTGCTGGCGCGCGGTACGATTCGTATATTTAGAATTTAACCGTTATCAGTCTTATTATTAATAATATTATTTTATTAATTATTATTTATAATAAAATCTGCCCTTACTCCAATGATAAAACTTGCTACAGGAGAAATCTACTTATATTTTATAGCTTTTGCCAGTTGCCATTTGCCAGATGACTATTAAAGCATTAATTAATTCCCAAAATGCATAATTTATCAACCCTTTTATCTTTATAAAAATAACTATATAAAAGTTTTCAGATTATTTGAATTATTTAGCAAATAAAATAACATATTCGGGACAGATGACAAAAATGTGTACAGATTGACAATCTGTATTATATTTAATTATAAATTAAGTTTTGACGTAACGAAGTTAATTAATATGTAATATGAGCATATAAATAATTTTTTTATGGTACATGTATGTGTTAAATATCTTGGATAATAATGTTTATTTAAACTAAAACAATTAAAAATGTACTTGGAATTTAGGTTTCATACTTAAATAATAGAATTCTAATGGCCGAGATTTGACGGCTATTTAATGATTTACCATTTAAACTTAAAATTGATTCAGAGGTTGGTAAACGCTATATCCATGTAAGAAAAATACATCTATTTTTTTTAGTATGAGCAATATTTTCATAATATGAATATGAAATAATTAGATATATAACAGCGGATGGGTTAACATTTGCTGGAATTATATATCACAGAATTGTAGTTATCTTATGTTTTGTTTTCCTATCGAACATGTGAACGACTTTTTTATATTTAGGAAAATTTGGGCAAGTATTTGTCATTCCTCCCGATAAAATATATATCACATGTACACACCAGAATCATGTTATATATGATAAAATCGGCGAAATATATAGGGATTTTAGACTGTGGTCAACGAAAAAGGAGACAAAGTGAATCTTATATGGTATATAGCTGTGGAAAATATATGATAATTAGTTGTGATTCAGACCAACCGAGTTTGAATTAATGTCTGAACTAGTGTTCATTTTATTCTATTAATTATACATATAGGAATTACTCGGTCTAGTTAGTAATTAATTAATTAGGTGGGACATCTAAGATTCACTTTTTCTCCTTATTTAATTGGTGTAATAAAAATATAATAAACACTTTAAAGTGTCAAAAATGGAATGATTTAAGTTGAAGTAAAAGTAAAACTCTTTTATATGTGCTTTAAAGCATCACTTTTTTCATTGAGCACTTTTTATACTATCTACTTCAACTATTTACTTCACTATTATCAATCATCACTACTTTAAGATAATTTAATTTTTACTCCATTTTAACTTTATTATACTTATCAAACTGGAGGTTTCTACTTTAAATTCATGAGAGTTTAGTGCAAGTAAAACTATAAAATATATACAATCAAACTACAAGTATATGCATATCAAAAGGAGTCCAATATTCAAAAACCATGAAGATGACTAATGTTGAAATGGGAATACGAGTTCATTTCCTTGAACAAAGAATTGAAGTATTACCAAGTCTCATCATGGCGCAAAAGTTTCAACTCACCAACACTTCAATAAGGTGCTCTACAAAACAGGAAAAAAAAAATAGATTCTATGTATTTTGAGGGCGTAGGATATATATGGGTGTAAATAAGTATAGCCCTACAAATTAATGATCCCTTCTAAAAATTTTAAAGATATGTACTTAAACTGTGATGTATACATTTTAAAACAATTAACACAGAAATCGTTTCTGACATTTTGTATACCCAATTATTCAAACAATTTAATAACATTAGGACATCGATTTACAGTTCTTCGTATGAAATGGTGCGTTTCTCAGATACATAAGCTTGCAAGTCCTACAGCGTACCTCCAACTAAAGGGAAAATAAAATTGAATTGAGACCACTGTTGAAATGCTGCCAGAAATCAAAAGATGGACATGAGCAGAACTGCAGAAGAAGAGAACACTTAAAACTGGGACAATTTGACAGATACAATGTGTTCAGTCCCAAGAATAAAAAAAGAAGCTGAATTAAAAAGAGCCCAATTTGTATATAAAAAGAAAGCATGACAAGAAAGAACGTGAAGGCATTGGTGCTAGTGCTAGTTGTTTGAATTGAGCTAAAAAACAAATATGAGAAATGACCTCTCATTGAGATTAAACAATAAAGGAAATAAAGGTCCTTACAAGATATCCAAAAGCTGCCCATGAACAAGGAGGCTGGAGGCATAGAGACTGCCAATTATTTTACCTTTTTTTCTTCGCTATTTCACTACTCACAGGGAAAGTAAAAAAGCGTGCACTAATCATATGAGAGCTATTTCCAGCTTATACAGTATTTACCCATTTACCAAAACAGTGCCATGCCAGAACGAAACACAATTAATTAACTGGACATGCAGGCGGGATACATTTTCAAACTTCCAAATCATAAGAGCTTTGAACTTCAAGAGGCAATCTCAAATACAGCCAAGATATAACTGTGAAATAGGTAATCTGAAGTACGTACAGAACATAGGATGGGAACTTACATATAGCTAGTGAGCCATGGATTTTTCCCTAAAATACATACTCGATCTCAACCTCGATCCCTAATCAATAATTTCGTCCTTCTGTCGACAGGATCTGGCTGATTCTGACACATTATCGTAAATATCATAGAATTTGGCCTCTAAAAAAAGAACGAAAAAAGGAAAAAAAACATCTCCTAATAGCTAACTAAGCTAATACCAACATCGGTTAATTAAACACAGACAAAGGTAGCATACATCCTGTACCATGCGACTCCGGCGCAGTGACCATCATCACAGCTCCATCCCCGCCATCCACCAAACCCTCATGAACCATCATAAAATCATGATGGTAGTGGTGGTGCTGATTACCATAGAGGAAAGCATGAGGGACGCCTCCATCTATTACCAAATTAAGGTCGGCTCCACCGAGATACTCTTGCTGGGGCCGTCCATGCAGTGGCTTAGCTTCACCTAATTCAGAAGCGGTGTGTTCGGAGTAATGCTCAAACTGGATATTGTGCGGCAACTGATGCTGTTGGTTTCCATTTGAGGTAGGAGGGCGTTTTCTCCTTTTCTTCTCGTAAGCAATTCCCCTCGCCTTGGCCTGGCTGTCCCTGACCTCTCTCAAGTACAACCTGACAGCCCGGGCACCGAAAGGGTTTTCTTCGGGCCGGCCACCATCTTCTTCAAAGGCTGCCCGAAGGCGGCCAACAAGAGCATCCAGACTGCCCCAAGCTTGCTTTAACGGGCATGGGCATGGACCCGGTGGGGTTGGGTTACCAAAAAAGGGGCAACCAAGATTGTGCACCTTGGTTTTGCCAAATTGATCAAGGTACCTCAGGAATTCAAGCACGTGGGCTCCACTGCATCGGGAGAGCTCAAGAGGCGGTCGGTGGTTGCGGAGGTACTGGCGAAACGTGTTCCAGTCTCTGCGCTTCTGGGATTCATATCGGCTTGGCCGGGGACCGGGGCTGTCAGAATTGTTTGAGGAAGACATGCTTTAATTTTTGTTTCTCCTTTCCTCGTGTGTTTCTGTTTCCTTTGGAAAAATCGAGTGAGTACTACTTACTACGTTAATAAGGGCTTGAACTTGTATCCTGCAGTTAAGAAGAGAATTCTGAGTGTCTGCTCATCATCGCTCAGTAGTAATAAAAATCTAGAGAGAATGAGAGCTTTACTTTATTTGTGGAAAAAGTAATTAGAACTGATTTTGGAGGGGTACCATATGTTAATTAGAGATGATGAATTTTTGGTTATTCTAGTTGTCATTTCTGATTTTAGGTTATATATTCTAGTTCTCAATTCCTCTATATAATTGACTATTGATCATTGGTGTAATGAACCTTTTAATGTTATAAATACAATGAATTGGCAGCCGCCCACGGCCAATCTTTCAAAAGAAGAGGGATAAATTACTCTACTCTTGACAAATAAAATGAACAGGAAAAAGCAAAACAAAAGTTAATTAGGGCTTTTTTACATTTTTTTGCTCATTTAATTTCAGGTGATGAAGATAAGCGAGTCGGAAAGTTTGGTTTATTTACTTCGAAATTTAAGGCAAAATAATAATAATAATAATAATAATAATAATAAATAAATAAATAAATAATAATAATAAAACGAAGTAAACAAACCAAGTAAAGGGGAAGAGAACTACAGTACCAGAAAAAAAAAAAAAAAAAGGATGGTTGTTTGACGACAGGAGTAGAACTATTTGAAGAAGGCAAACGATTGGATGCTCATGGAAATGGAATGTGCCGAATTGGGTTTTAAGCTGGAGTTACGCAGCACGACGGGTCGATGGCACATAATAAATCACTAATCGAACGATAGTCAAGCAATCAACAAATGGAAACATAATGCATGCTCTAAAATTCTGGAAAAAAGAAGAAGGAAGTTTTAATGGGTGAGACAAAAATCAACTTGTTGGAGGAAGGGATAGAGAATACTGCAAAACAAAGTTGAAATTTGAAATATATAGAAACAGAAGTAGAAACACAAAGTTTAGAAGGGTAGAGCGAGGGGGGAGACAAAAACAATAAAGGCGAGGTAGGTGCAATAGGGTTTTCATATGAAGGAAAAGAAAGCTCTCAATTAAGGCATCATAACATCTACTACAAGTCTGCTGATATCACATATTTCAGCGCTTGAAAATTAACAAAAAAGGTTGCATGATCGAAACGTACACAATTAAGAAGCCTCAGAGAGAGATAGAGATAGATAGATAGAGAGAGAGAGAGAGAGAGAGATTACACAGGGTCGGGGAGGAGCAAGGCGGTGAAAGACGGGGCCCTTAATTTATGGCGTTGAGTTATGGATGTAGGGATGGAACGAAATGGTAAAGGTGTAGAGATCAAGGAGAATGAAATTAAGGAACCACCCAGAGGAGGAGGATGGTAATAAGACTTGCTTGTGGAACAGTGCTTCGGTGCTTTACTTACATGGTCTATTATTCAATATATAGACTCTACCATTAAAAAATTGGTGCTTGCATTTGGGAGACACGTTAAGACTAATGACTAACAATTAATATAATATAAGTATTTTTATGAAGGTAACCTCCCATAATCATGTACTAAGTAGCCAATTATTTTTTTAGTGAAGCCTCTCTCTAAGTCGGATCGGACACCCAATTCTTTTAAGGTGCTAATGTCCCCTCTCTATCGCATATTGGGTCTTGAACTCATGATCTTAACAATAGTGATGGTATCACTGACTATCCATATTACACCACGTTCTATGTAGCCAATTGTTAACAGTAACATAATTATTCTTTTCTTAAGCATTTTATAGTTTTTGTGATGTTACTAATTCAGAATGGTGATTCAGTATCGTTATGTTAGTGTTAAATAACAAAACATAAACGACACTGAACATATCAGTTATTTCAATAAACTGATATTGATCTCTATTGATTTGTGTTGTTTTTTTTAAATAATCGGCACTTATTTCAGATGATGAAATTTATGTCGATTTTCTTGCATTCAATACATATTATTTAGTAATCAACATCGCTCTTCCTCGATTTTTTGCACTTATCAGTATTACAATTATATCAATGTTGCTTTACTTTTATGTTCGACACTGATATGTTTTGAAATTTATAATTAATTTATTTGTTTAGTGTCATTTATTTAGAAATTCAACACTATATATATTAATTGCCCTCCACTAATTCTTTTATAATCTCATTCATAAATTCAGAAGCCTTTCACTGCACCATACCACTCGCATTCTTTCCTTTTATAAAAAGAACTTGTATTTTTTTCTATATTACTCTTCAGGTTTTAGACTCCAGATATTTTTTTTCGAGCCATGAATTCTCATAAACAATTAGTATTTTCTCGCTCATCAATAAAATCATCCAAAAGATTCAACTGATATATATAGAGAGAGTAAATCTAACGTGCTCTTAAATTTACAGAAGTATTTCATGAGCTTAACTCAAAAGTATATCAAATTATCTTCTAATTTTGATTTACTATACTCATTAAATTTTTCATATGAAAATTTTATGGGATGCAAAAATTTAAGGTGTTTTGAGTTTTCTAGGTCATCGTTTTTAATTTTTAAAAATAATATAAAAATATCAAATGTTTTTTTATTTTTTTAGAACTGATTTTCAAAAATTAAAAATGAAAACTTAAAAAACTCAAAACACCTCAAATTTTTGTATCTCATAAGATTTTCATATGAAAAATTTAATAAACATGATTAATCCAAATTTGAAGATGATTTGATATATTTTTTGAGTTGAACTCATAGAATATCTCTGAAAGCTAAAGAACACGCTAGATTTTTTTATATATATATGTCTTTGATCTTGAGAAGAGGATCGAGGAACTTGAGATCAAGCAGACATACCTTAATTTTATATTGTCACCCAGAAAGATTTAAAGAAAACATGAGTAGAAGTTTGCTTCGCCAGTGATAGTTAAGGACAAAACAAACTATTTTGATTTTAAATTGACGACATTACTTACAGAGTACTATGAAATAATAAAAAGTTTATATGAATATTAAAATGAAGGGAGCCGCTCGACTATATTTTCTTAAACGTATCTACGAGTTTAAGTCAAATAGAAAGGAAAAAAATTAGTATTGTACTTTCAATGATTTTGTTCTTAATTATGGTGATAAACGTTAATATTTGTTCATTTCTGTCAAAGACCACGCTTAATAAAAATCTACAACCATTTTATTTAATGGTTTAGACCGAATTCATTTATCACACTACTTGAAGTGAAGAGAGAGAAGTGGAGACAAGGGAATGGGGTCCACAAAGTCGACAGCCACCTCGTGGTTGTGATGGTAGCCTGATGATTCTCTTGCCTTTGCACAAAAGGCCCTTTCAAGTATCTTATTTTTTCACTTATTCTTCTCTCTCACTGCATGCTTTCTCTCTCTTCCCTTCTTCCTAAAAATCATAAAAAAATAGTTCTATGGCTAGCAAAGCCCAGAACTACAGTTGCCTGGTTTCCTCACCATTTGTGGAGAAATTTTCTGCTTAAATGCCAACTTACTGTGATTGAATAATGCATCACGGACAAAGTTCTGCGTCTCACTGTCCTTTTGTTTTGAACTTTTATGGATATCTGCAAAACCATACAATACAATAAAGTAATCAATTACTAAGCCGATATGGCAATTATCTATTAATATTACTTTTTTTTCCGATCTTCGTACATAAAATATAATTTTAAATTTCTCATTTTTTTAAGAAATAGATTCTCAAGAAATAAGAAATTTTTATATTTACCATTCAAATCAGCTATTATTCTTTGCATGATAATAATTTTGTTATTCTGATCAAAATGAATGAGTCAGATTGATCTATCTTTCTCCTCTCTTCGAAATTCACATGTCCGTTTTTTATCTCACAGTTTTGATCGGAAAATGCCGACAACAATAAGAGCAGATTTGAACTCTTACCATCCAGCCAACGACATATGGAACTTAATGATCAGTAATATTTAATAACAAAATTTAAACAAGATTCGAATTGTGATTTCAGTAAATTAGTTAGTCATAATTTATATGGTGTATGTTGGAATTAATTATTATTAATTACAATATGTATGGGTTTATATGTAATAAATATATTATATAATGGTCTGTCAAATTATACCCATAATGAAGTGATCAAATTCTGTATCGGGTTTATTATATGTCATGAGAAGTGAAGCCTTTAATGTGTAGAATGCGTATTAATGACTTTATGATTTAGTGATGGTCTGAATTATATAAAGTCTGATAATAATACAATTATGCTATTGGTACCTGGAGAACACAACCAACGAACCCGTTAAGAGAGAATCTGAATCCAATATGGACCCATTAAGGTATAACTGCACTCTGTTATATGGACGTCCATATATATGCAGTGATACAGTTGGTTTTGGGACATCTTTTCATTTTCCCCACTTTCTGGCACCCTTTCATTTCCAACAGATCCAGATCTTTCTCTCTTAATTTGTTCCAGAAGAGAAGAAAGCTGTCGACACGGTCCTCTCAATCACTCCATCGGATTAGAGGAAGATCACTGGAAGGCTAAAGAGTGCAGTGATCAACGGGGTTGTGTCTCTCTGGAAGACCTTAAAGCATGAATCAAGGTAATTTAATTTATGTTTAGGGTTCACTAGAGGATCATGGCCATAACAGCAAAAATCCTATCAGTGTAATCTTAAATTTTCTAAATATTAATTATGAAGAAACATGTATATTGTTAAATGATCAATAATTGCACTAATTACCAGATATTGTCGTCTATTTATGCTACAGCATACAATTGTCGGAGATATATTATCTGGCGGATCATGCGAATAGTAGTAAAAGAGTGCTATTCTGTAGGAAAGTGCTATTTTTTAAGCTATTTAAATAGTAGTAATCTTGTTTGATAATCCCTATTTAGCATACTAAAAGGACGATTAATTGTCCTCCTTTCCCGTTTTGCCATGTATTTTCTCTTGAACATTGTAGAGGAGCGTCACTTCAGGCATCAAGCCAACATATAGTTTTAGTGTCCTTGTTAGAAGTTTTGTCAAGCAAAAGAATAGTACTCTTTCGAAAGATCAGTGCTTGAATAACACTGGTACCTAAAAAAGGTAAAATTGACAACTCAACACTTAACAGTAACGGTTTCATTTTTTTTCTAATTATAATTAAAATTGTATACTATTATTACATATTATTTCATATTTTGAATAGCCGTCTTATATAGAATAACGCCTTTAATTTTCATTGGTTTTTATGTAGCTAAATTCTCTGTAGATCTTTCCTTTTCTATAATTTATAGAAATTTGTATGCCTTCAACATAACGAGCGAGTAAACAGATCCCCTATACTCCGTATAGAAATTAAATCGAATTATTTGTTATTTGTTGACCGATGCTGATTTTTTGGTCTTCTTTGAAAAAAATTGAACTCACGTGGCTTCCAGCCTTGTTGTCCGGGGCACCCAAAAAAAAGGGATAGATAGATAGATACCAATTGTAACTTCAAATCACACCATTGTTGTCATCACCGCATGAGAGCAGAGAACTGATCGATCTCGACGAGGTCGATGCAATAGCTGCACCACCACTGCGCAACACTAATATACAGTAAGTAGTCTTGTAAAAGGTTCCAGTGTGTCCGAGTCACATGCATGCATCCGGACGCAAAAATGAATGCATGAATCTGGAAAAAAAATAATACATATATGATCAGGCAGATTGGATCTAGCTATGCATGCTGACATGTGGGGCCCGCAACGACCCCCTCTGAGCTAGTTTCAGGGCTGGAGATTCTTAATTCATTCATGATTCATGCAATATGAACGTGCAATTGATGAACTGATACTGGCAAAAAGTGGTGGTCCTGCATGGTGTTTGCATGCAATCACGACACACTGAAGCACTCAGTACAAGTATATTAAACAGCCTGTTCAATACTTTGGAAGAAAGAAACGAGGTCTTATGGAATTCATTCATACAAGACCGACATCTCTATCAGATGATAGAGGCGATCCAGATTTTAAGTCAGAGAGACAAAAATTGAATTTTTCTTTCAGATAGGGTAAAACAAATATATTTTTAATTTTTTTTGAGAATATACATAATTTAGGGTATTTGTAAAAAATAATTCCACAAGGGACAGTTAAGAGAATTTTTTTTTCATATATGCGTGGTTTCAAAAAAATAAAATAAAATATATGCATCATCCCCTCAAGAAATGCAGATAATATATACAGCTATAAAGGTAGTTGCATGATATCTGTGATCGATGCATATATATATGTACTTTATTCAAACACATTGCTTCTGTGCTGCGCTTGATTTAATTTTTAATTTCTTTACGAAATAAAATATGATTGTTACCAGAACTAACAAGTAATAGAATAAAAATCATGATATATTAAAGAATTGTATGCTAATTGTCATCGCATAGTCAAAGTGTCAATTGTGGTTCAAACAAAAATTGAAAAAGCTGGCAATATATTCTGCAACGTTTATTCAAAATAAAAATGTGAGGTCCGGGGAGGCGTTACAAAGTACAAACCCACTAGACCGAGCATATAAAGCAGGAAAAAGAAACGCAACAATAAGGCCGTTGGGCCCACAAAGAGAACTATTGAGTCCATGATTTGGATATTGGACTGTGTATATATAGTTGTTGTAGGCCTTGTGATGTGATAGCCCAATTGTTCTCTTTCTAATCACTGCGATTCATTGGAAATTTGTGATAATACAAGTCAGACAAGGACAAATCCAGCTCATATATAAACCAACAAAAAATTGCATATTCTGTTGAGTGCAGATCACACATTCATCACCTAATTCTGTCTGCTTATGCCTGACATCTCTGGAAGTTTTTCACCCAAAAAAGTTACAATGCAAGACAACTAAATATGGGATAATATAAAGATATTTCTGTAATTTTAAGTGCAGAATCCATAACTTGTCAACGGAACTAAAAAATTATGCCTTGATCTCATTATGGAAAAGGTAAATTCATAAATTAAAAAATTATGGACTTCTTCCACTGTTAGACACAGGTCCACACCTACTTGTCAAACATAGTACCTGGAAGCCCATCATAAACAGTACTATGGCAAGAAAAAGTACTACACAGATAAGATCCTTCCATAATCTAAGCACCTCATGTCACTTAAAAATCTTTTTCAAAATCACCTTCCACCTACTGTTATAGAACTTCTTTATTTCCTCGATTACACAGTCCAACCCTTGGACCCGTGTCAGACTGATTGACTGTGTCATCCCGTTCCACATTTCTGCGACTTCTTTATTGCTTTTTAAGTAGTTCAAAATAATCCCATTATTTCTGAGTAGTCTGGCATCCTCCTCGGTATCTATGATTCCATTCATGAATTCAATATACCGAGATAATACCAGTGGCTTGGATCCGAATGATGCTTCATATGCAATCAAGTTTCTCAATAAAACTTCACTGTTTATGTCAAGGCTTATTATAGGTAGATGAAGCGTCACTGTTTCGGTGCAAAAATCAACTGTTGATATACCACCGTTAATGGGGCAAATTTTAATACCAGAAGAGATTAGTTCAATCACTGATGGAATGAAAATCTCTTCGAGCAATGGTTCATTGTTTCTTTCACTGTCTTGTTCCTTTTCGCTTGATAAAAGTTTGTCTACTCGATTTTTTATGAAGGAAAGAACAGGTATGTTGTTCATTATCTGAAGTGGAATTCTTACCAGAAACATAATTATCAATGAACGAAGAGTTCTTATGTGGTCCAAAATGGATTTTTTGTCGAACTTGTAAAATTTCGTACGAAATTTAGGTTTATGTCATCTTGGTCAACAAATTTATCTTCCTCCAGAGGACCACAATTCTCCTCTATATAACTAGGAACAATATTATAGTACAGAAAATCCAACAATTGTGGATGATTCTTGATGTCAACATGACAAATGTGCACCATTCTGAAAGGAGAGATTTCTTTGGAAAATCTAACAAGCATATTGGCTACTGTTCTTCTGTTAGTTGTTGTAATGGGTTTGGGTTTCTGCTATCTTCAACACTAGAAAAAGCGGGATTTGGTTTTCGAGCATTATTATATCACGGATTATTATATTATGTGTCGCTGTCCTGTATTTGGATCAATCAACAAATGTGTGATCCTAGGCGGGATTCTTGGAATTGATTTACTTTGTGTCTTAGAAAATATTTGCAGAAACTCAAAAAGGAATGATGCATCAATTGCCATCATCCAGGCTAGAGTTTGCCCTGTTAAATCTAAGTGCCTGTAAAAAAAAAAGGATAATGATTTGCATAAATGCATTGTACCTACAAATCTAGCATGTGAGTACTTTTTAGCAGTAATTTCAGAAAGATTAAATTGCTTCTGTATCTATGGTAGTGAGCTCTAATATGATATTCTAGCTTTTCAAACACATCTACAAGATCTTGAAATCTCATCATTTCTCAGAGCTGATTTTGCACTCTTTTTGCCGACGCAACTTTGCATCGCTCCATGTGCTGTACCTCCTCACGGACATGGTGATATGGGCCAAGAGACAGGATCTGAGGCACATAAAGCTCTGGTTTTATGGTCAATAGAGGTTTTGGTACTTCAAAGATGGAGACAGCTTGGTCATGTGCAATTTCTGACTCTTCGTCCATTATCTGGCGGATGGTCAAGATCCATTGGTTTTGGTCAGAAGGAAGATGTTGATGTGGGTGCATTGTGTAGGAGTAAGAACAGGGACAGACAGAAGGGTTGATAAGGACCTGAAATTAACTTTTCTCGTAACTCATAGAAGTTGCAACCGGTAAGGTTAAAGTTAGTGGAGTTTTGTTTGATTTAATGAATATGACATCAAGTATTTTCCGAAATAAACTGAACCATGACATTTACTAGAGTCCCTGTTTCGTGAAATTGCAATCATTTAGAAATTTTATTATTCTCGGTTTCTTATTATCTTCTTTTAAGTTCTGAAAACTGAAAACTAATATCTTTAGATTGTAGTTTGGTACATCAATTGTCTCGCTTTTACTGGGCACCAAAGTTTTGGCTGTGGGCATGATGTGTTTTCCGAAGCGACCCAGCCTGACAAATAAGAAACCGGGCTTTGATAAATCGGCCCGGCCCAAATTCCAGACCCAGATAGATCGACCGAACCCCGTTTGAAATGGATGAGGAGAAGAATAAGATTATCTGAGGCCTGGGCCTGGCTTCTAAGACATGTGACAAAATTGCAAAGAAAGAAACAGGAGGAAAGCAACTCTACGAGCAACAAAGATTGCGTGGCCGCAACGAAAAATGTGGAAGTTGTTGCAGAGGCTGCTACAAGGGAGAATAGATGTAATTATTAAGTAGATAGAATTTCTTTCTTTATGAAGACGGGTAGTATTGGCATTAGGAGATGGTTCAAACAGAGAAGAAATAAGGGAAGTGCTGGAGGAAATATTGTGATACTGATACGATAGTGAAGATTTTGATTGCATGATAGAACCTGTTTGTTCTGTCCACCTGTCATTACATTATGCTAATTGTAACTTGGAAGGTTTGAGCAGTGGCGGATCTAGGATTTTGATTAGGGGGGCAATTATCGGATTGTAATGGCTTATCGGGTTCAAACTCATTAACTAATCGGGTACTAAATAAAAATAATAATAATTTAATATATATACTTAACTAATAAATTTTTTATTAAATAATAACATTTTATATATTAAAATAACAATAAAATAAAGCTCAAAGTAATAGATAATCAAGTTGATGAAGAAAATTTTCGTCTAAGGAACTTTATATTTTGATATCTTTGCATAATTATTTCATTATGCACGGTATTAAATATTTTTTTCTCAATAAAAATAACCAGACAATTCAGGGGGGGGGCAAAAAAAATTTCCAGAGAGGGGCAAAGTACCGAAAACATTACCGAAAAACACTATTTTTCAAAATCCAGGGGAGGGCACGTGCCCCCCTGGATTAAACTGGGTCCGCCACTGGGTTTGAGCATATACATTATGTAAATTAGTTATATTTTGCTTCCAATATGAAAAAGACCAATGAAATACTAATATAACCAGTGGAAAATATAAATAAACTGCAATACTAATATAACACATGAGCTGATGATGTAGGCAGTTGATCGGAGATCTTGCACTGTTAAGACTAATAAAGAATTGAAAACTGAAGATACTATAATTATTGGTCTTGAACTGTTAAGACTAATAAAGAATTGAAAACTGAAGATACTATAATTATTGTCCGCTGAGCTGCCTGAGTCTACAAGAAAAGTTGAATGCAATGCTGCATGGTGAGAACGAAGACTCACAAAATTCTACTTAAAAAAAGTAATGGTGCTAAGATTGTCGAAGTTGTCCTTGGAAAGGCTCATATAATACCAATGTTTTTCCTCCTGATGAGATAATTGCCCCTGAGTATGATTAGAGTACTCTTGAAATAAAAAAAAAAATCATGCTATGATACCAATTCCTTAACTGATCCTACCTTTGAGAGTAGTTGCTTAATTTGCAATAATCGGCTTTAAAAAAAGTTTGACCAGTTATAGGAAGGGGAAACATACAAATGCAACCAGGATGATTATCTGTTTCTGTTCTTTCCATAACTCAGTCAGACTTTTTGTATGGTTTTTTCAGGTTTTGAAACTGAACCCCAACAAATAAAATGCTTGCGTTAGCTACATAATGGTCAAGTACCTGGATAGATCTGAACCCTTCTCAGAGCCGGGAAATATGTTGGTCAATCACAATCATGTTAAATCTCAAAAATAACTTCGTTACAAGTACAAAAAAGAATTTGAAACATTGTAGTTCATCAGTGGTAATTTCTGATAATGTCCCTTGCAACCATTTGTAGTATACTATTAGACTTCTATAATTATATAATAAATTTATTGCATGCAATTTATCCCTTCACATGATGCTATGAGGGAAATAATATTGTTGATCCTAGTCAAACGACAGTGAACAATCTACTGCTTTCAGATATTTGTTTTTGTGCCTGTTTAAATACTCAATTCGTTGTAATTTGTAAAAGACCTTTAGTCACAAACACTTTAGGCCTTATGCTTTCGGTCCTTCCTGTAAAGTTAGGGAAAGATGGATCTTTTGCAAAAAGTGGCCCAAAATAAAAAAAAAAATATGCTGAAAGGGGCCCCTGTCTTGATGGACCTCGGATATGTAGCATTCATCTTGTTTGATTTTCATCTATATAGAATTCAGCCCCCATCTGGGGAGATCATCATGATAGCAACCTTGGTTGAGTGACTTGTTTCTTTTTTGTTGATTCTTTTTAACAGATGATCACTTGCTAAGTTTCAATATTATATAGGTGGAGATTAATTGAAGATACATTAATTTGACAATCTAGTCAATGATAAAAATAATCTATAATTTTAAATCAGACTTTATAATACATTTATACATGCAAATGAAAATTTGGTAGAATATGATCAAGTTCTAATATTCATCGAACAACTTGAAATTTGTAACGGTCTATATTTACCGACATTTGATATAAGTATGATTTTATTAATTAATTAATTTGTTTTTGAGAAAAGTAATATAAGTATGAATATAATATAACAAAATATGTAACTGAATACAAAGTAAACATGTATTGCTTGCATTGATAACTTTTAGTTACACTATCGATTTCATGGAGCCAGAAAATTTTAAAATTGGGTCAAATATCATATCAGATATCAATATTAATATATTTGTTATATTAAAATTACTAGCTTGTAGTTATAGAAGGGTAAATATTTTTTATATTTGTTATATGAATGATACAATTTTACTTATTTACTCTATACGTATCATATTCGATGAAATGATATGGTCAATTTTTTTCGTTAACTCAACTAATATGGGTATGAGTTAAAAAAAATTGTTAAGTAAATGGATATGAATATGGGTAAGGATCATTTCATATTTTGTTGCCTTATACAATAAATCATTAAAAAATATTTATATTATTTCAAATATAATTATATTATCTAATAATTATCATTTTTTCAATACAAGATTAATTGTTTTGAGTCTTATGATTAATTCCCTCTATTTTTTTAATATAGAAAGTTGAAACCACTTAATTTATAATTTTAATTTTAATTTTATATTGGTAAAATAGAGATGCATTTATATGAAAAGAATGAGTTTCAATATTTTTTCATGAATGATAAAAAAATAAGTAATATATTAATATTATTATTACCATCCATTATTATTTTGTTATCCATTTATTTTGATGAGTAAAGATAAAATATAGATAAATCTAATTTTAATGGATAAGAGTAGTATATAGATAAAAGTAAATTTAAAAATATATAATAATAAAAATACTGTTTACCATGCCAATTGAAATAGATATTTTATTAAAAATATAAATATTATATTAAAATTATTGAATATAGAAGTGATCGGATAAAACATGGGTTATCCACTTCTCCGGTTCTCCTTGCCGGCTCCGCCAGTGAGGCCAATTTTGGATTTATCGTGATATTTTATGAATATGAAACTATTATATTTGTTTTCAAAACGTTCTTTATCTGCACCGCCCCCTATTGTTTATCTACTTTTATTTAGGTCTAGGCGTCTAGCTATCTACTCTGGAGTTCAGATTTTCTGTGGCGTTTTTAGTGAAACTATCAGTGGGCGCACCAATAACTTAAGGCCTCAACATTTTTTTTTTTTGAGGAAAAGTATCACAATTTATTCATGAATTATCCGTATCTCGCTTCGTACTTTAGCATAAAAAATCTAGTCGTCGATTTATAATTTGAAATTCACAATTTTTTTAAACTTGCAAATATTTAACGAATTTTATGAATAATCATGGTTTATCCCAAAGCAGTAAAATAGGAGATTAAAATATAAAATACAAAACAGAAGCTGCCTTTAAAATTAACTTGTTGGAAAAGAAAAAGTGAAATATAATTTTGATTACTTTTCTCCATTTTCATCTAAGTTTGAACACAAACATATTGTGAATAAATTTAAAATTAAATAGCATGAAAAGTTTTTGGATTATTGTCTTTGTTCTTGTATTATTTAATAAGTAAAATATATTATTTATTTTTCTGTAAATATAGTTGAACATATTATTCGCATTATGAAAAATGAACTATTGCTGAATTATTATATCCAACCTATGCAAATTAAATGAGTTGATGTCATACATGTGGCGCAGGCATTGGTAACATTAACATATGAAACTGGAAGCACATGAAAAGGCTTCAAGTTTAGCGCCACGAGATCAAATGGAAATTTATAAAGCATCTACCCAAGAACAAAAAGTATATGATATCAATTAATAAACAAAAGGTGCCTTTGATCTTTTATCAGTTTCACCCGGTTGAACATTATTAGGCACTACGGAAATAGTTTCACCTTTAAACGTCAGAAAACTCCAAGTGAAATGAGAAATCAATCAATTTGGATTGCTCTCTCGAATAACGATTATTGTTTGATTATATTATATTATATTTATGATTATAATTGATTATTATATTAATATTATGATTATTCCCCAAATGAAATGAGAAATCAATCAATTTGGTGCCTCCCCTTAAAAAAAATGAGAAATCAATTTCATGCGAACATAATTTTGTTTAGACGACAGGCCATTGAGGGCGACAGAGCATCTCTCTCTTCCAATTAGTATTTTCGGATTTGATTTGATTTAATTATCTTTTATATATAATAACAAACAGTAATTTTCTA
The DNA here is from genome assembly GCA_037127355.1 of Schoenoplectus tabernaemontani. Taxonomy (NCBI): domain Eukaryota; kingdom Viridiplantae; phylum Streptophyta; class Magnoliopsida; order Poales; family Cyperaceae; genus Schoenoplectus; species Schoenoplectus tabernaemontani. The sequence goes on from CM073756.1 coordinate 17,412,564, forward strand.
TACTTTAAAAACAAAAACGCATCAACGATATCACATCCTCCTCTCATGCATTCGATCCGAGATCACATATGAGTGTTTCTGTCTTTTATTGTTACTTTTTAAAATTTTACTGTTGATTTTTTATATTTTCACTTTCCAAGCAGTTACATTATCTATCATACAACCTGACACCGGACAATGCATAATCAAATATTTAAATATCATCAAATTTACAGAGAGACGTCAGGTAAATCAGAAGACCGAAAATGACAAATAAATATGTTCATCAAAATATAAAATAGGATGGAATCGTTTGACAACTAATAAGCTGGCAATTTTGAGAACAAATTTTTAAAGTAAGTTCAAAATAACTTGTGAAACTTCATAAAAAAAGGAAAAATATAGTCATATTCTTCAACTTATTCATTGATTGTCTTTGAATTTTTCATGCAGTTTAAAAGTCATTTGATATTTCATCAAATCTCAATAAATTTGAATCATTGCAAGTTTTATATAACTTTTTAATTATTTTATTAATATGAAATGATACTCAAATTATGAAATTTAAAATATAATAATCTATAAGTTCAAAATTATATTTGTAATTTTTGAGATTTTAATTTTATTTGACATATTGATATTTATTTAAATTCTGAGAAATATATATAAAAAATAATATATATCACCACTTAATAGGAGCTCTACTTAAAAATATAAAAAAATCAGAAAAATGACCGTCTAGTGATCCTCTCTCCTTGAATTATGGTGAAAAGGATTTTTTTTTTCTCAAGTGGGGGTATATATGGTGCTCATCGCTCTTTTTTTTTTTTTTGAAACTTGATCATTTAATGCTCCTTGATTCTTAGTCAACAAGAAAAGAAAGGACTGCGCCAACGGAAAGAAGTAATTGATTTTGATGTTCTATTATAATTTATAAAGACCATCAGCATAAAAAATGTAATTCAATGTATTCTTGGCTTGCTTATGTTTTGAATTTGTTGATATTTAAAGTTGAGATGTGCGGTTTCTATCTTTATAAACGAATAATATTTGATACGTTGTTAGAAATAAAATATTGATTTTAACATCCAACACAAGTAGAGATGATCTATATTATTTAAAGGGGAGCCCTTAATTATGCAACAGTTGTAATTTAGTATTTTTTGATGGATCATCAAACAATAATTAATTTGCATGAAATTTAAAATATTATAGACCTTTAATTTGAAAAATATTTCTATAAGTTTTCTATTTTTAAAACTTTCTAAATTTTTTAGAATGTCATTATAAAAATTATTAAAATAACTCATTGTCAAGGGCCCCTCCCCTTATTGGGGTTAAATATCTTTTTCTGTTAAGTGTTAAAGAGGTTTTATGCATATCACTCTATATCAAGTGATCCGGAATTTTATTAGTAAAAAGATTCTTCGATCATTGATGGAATTATAAAAAATATTTACAATTGCATGAAATTTGTTTGTTAACATATTATGTCAATACCATACTTAGAAACTTATTTCTTGAATAGTTATCAGTTTTATTTTTTAAAAATACTTTCAAATAATCCCTACTAAAAATAAATAATATTTAAAAGTTGTCAGCAACACGTACATACCATTAAGTTTTTGCTTATATATTCGGCTATCTAGCACACAATTATTCCTGATTTAATTGCAATCAAAGAAAATATATCAACAAATTAAAGATAGTAAAAGCTTTGACTACTTGATTTGTCAGCTCCGGACGAACTCCTTAGTTTTCCACTTCTCTATATTTTCTCCATTTCTAATCCATATCTGTATTTTGCTTGCACAACACAACAATTCTACAAACCTCTAGCACTATCAAGTGAGCCCGTGGTCTACAATAGTTAGGCTTTTCAGCTGAATTTGTTTTCTTTGATATAAGTCGATTAGAGTAATAGAGTGGATCTTATTCAGTTGTGATTTTTTTTGTACTGTGCCTTGCCTCTGAGTTTGACACCATGTTGCCAGTAACTTGAACTTAACAGGACTTCAATATGACATCTTCTTAATTAACCTATATACATCGAGTTTGGAGGAAATCGAAAAGAAAGCATTACAACATAATTATAATATACATCAGTCCTTTTAAAAATAGATTTAATTATAAGATTTTTTTTAGGGAGCGCATCCATTTTTTTTTTGTCTTTAATTAAGTGTGATATTATAAAGATCCGTCCCTGCAAATAAATTCTTAATTTTGATAGGGTAGCGATTGGCATAAGCCGGATATGCTCCTCTTAAAGATAATGACTGATACATTTGTTCATGAGTTTATTTTGAAAGTAATTAATGAAGAAATTTTTTGGAGTAAAAGATAAGGATCTAGTTCTCAAATTTTAATAATAATGATCACAAATTTCAATAATATGATATTCGTGATTTCAAATTTAAAGAAATTTACAATAAGAAAATAATGAACTGAATGAAAACAGACAATGAAAAATGAAACAAATGATAGTCATAACAGGATATATACAATTGATACTCAAGCGCCCTACTTCCGAAGGTTATTCTGGGAACCATTGCCTATGTTCTATCATAATTTCTCTAGCCGATTGAATAATTTTTTGTGAGATATCAGCAAAAATTCTCCTGCAATGCTCCCATACAAAAATATAATTTCAATAATCATGATAGCTCACATACAAATGTAATTTATTTTGAAATTTTAAAATTTTGATAGATTAGACTTTCATCTTTACTCAAAAAACAAAAAGGAGAAATGACTTCACACGTTCTCAAAATTTTAATTTTTGACACCCGAAATGCTAATTATGACAATCACCCTTGAACTATCCAACTAGTGACAAACACTCCTCAATATTAATTAGCTATATAAATACTTCATTTTCTAATGAAAAATGACCAAAACACCCTTATACATCTATAACATGATAACTGAAATATCTATGTTTCTTGTACTTTTAATTTACAAAAATATAGTAACTAATTATATATTCATAATATATAATATATTTTATTATTATTATAAATTAATTATATAAATATTTAAAATCAACAAAATTTGTTTATGAAGATATGAAAATGTGAAATATTATTAGGTTACTTTGTAATTTATTAATTTTTAAAATTAAAAGTTATTATGCAAAATAAAAAATAATTTTTATTATCAATTTTAAGTTTTTATTCAGGTGTATATTTCTTATAAAGAAAAGTAAAATATATAAAATCAAAGCCTGTATTTTTCTATTTGGTGATAAATACTGTAAGGTACTAAGGTGGTAGATTTGAAATTTTGAATTGAAAATATTATTTACAATCGAGTAGCTCAATCCGTCTCTATCTAAAAAAGTTTAAAACTTGTTTTTGTTGATACTCTTCTTATTGAATATTTGAATATAGAGATAGAATTTTTATTCAAAACTAAACCAGCGTTTTTTGATAATAATTATTTAAATAATTCTAATTTTAATAATAAGAGTTATAAAATCGAAATTTTAAGAATACGAATGACAACGCATCACTGCTGTTAGTGACGCTGTGTAAATGCGTCGGTCCCACTGGAGCGTTTGTGTTTTTTAACTTAGAGTGGTACTGATAGTGTTTCATTTGATGGCAGCGCCAGTGAGAAAAACATCACTCTCACTGACGCTGATAGTTCTTTTAAAAAAATATAACTGAAAAATAAAAGAAAAGAAAAGTGACACTCATAGTGACACATTGTTATTTTTATTTTTAAAATTTTAATTTTATCATTTTTATTATTATAATTAGAATTATTTAAATAATTATAATTAAAAATCGCTGAAACTAAACTAGTACCATAAAAAAGTAAAACAGAGATGAATAAAAGATGACGCAAAATAAAAGAATATATTTATCATACCAGAGTCTCCGATGCTCCATCTCCACTTGTCTCTTCGCTTGCGCAGTTGCGCAGTTGCGCCTCCATTATGTTCCCCTCCTCCTTCCTCTCGCAATTTCCAAAGAAAATATAAAAGAACTATTTTTAGTTTTTTTTTTAATCCGCCCGATTAGGAAATTTTGTAGGGGATTGAAAAAAACTGAACCGATTTCTCTTTCTCCGTGAATCCGTACATACAAGAGGAACAAAAGTGGAAACCCTAACCCTTGTTTCGGATAAGGGGTTTTCATAGTCGAACTTCCTCTCTCAGCTTTTAGACTTCTTTTTGTAAGGATTCGATCATGGCGGCGCTCGATGGAGATGAAGAACTAGGTTTGTGTATACCATCTTTTGTCATTTCATTTGCTAGATCTGATTTATTTGGTTCTTTCTGATAAGTTTCGTTCATGTGAAATTTTATTTCCTGTCTGATTTGGCCCTGGTATAAAAATCCTTTATTTTGAGTCCGTGTAATATAAGATGAGATTGATTGATTAATATGTACGAATTTCTGGAAGAATTTAGCTACAGTATCCTTTCCGATTGCCACTTCCTGAACTATGAGCTTCTTTCTCTAATTAATGTTGCATGTGCGGTTTGAATTTGGTACTTTCACTTCACTAAATCGGTTTGCTAATATTGAAATGTTTGCAGTTTGTAAATTTCCTTTTTGACTATAAAAATATAACTTGTTGATTTCATTTTAGTAGTTATGCTAAATTTAATTCCCAAATTTATTCCATAGCTGTTAATTAGAACATTTGCTCTTTGTAACTTCTTATTCTATTTAAGTGAAAAAGTTTCCTTAATATTGTGTTTTTTTCCTCCTATTTCTCTTTTGTTTTGGTTAAGGTGGGGCCTGCTTTGATGCGTCCCAGTATGCATTTTTTGGGAATGATGTTGTGGAAGAAGTCGAACTAGGCGGCTTAGAAGATGAAGAAGAAAAAAATAACAATTTTGGGTTATCGGGAATAGATGAAGAATTTCGACCTTCTTATTCTGGGGATAACATTGAGGTTTGTTTATTATTTATTTTCCATTTGCATTGTATGTCTTTTGCAAGTTTCTATTTATTAGTAAAATGAAAGTTGTGGAAATAATATATGAACTTTTGAACATGAGAAATGGAGCCAACATAATCGATGGCGGGCCTTGTGTATTCTCCTGGAAAATACTGGTTTAAAACCATCTTCAGCTCAGAATTCAAGGGTCTTTTCTTTATTCACTGAAAGGAAACACAACTTTTGAACATATGAAAGAGACTACGAGAGGGCTGCTGTAACTATAGATTAAGACTTAAAGAGAGTTTGGGACTGGTTCAAAAAGATGAAAATTTTGAAGTTTGGAAAAGCACTTGAGGCGTTTGCAACTATAGTAGTTACTAATATAGTATTCTGAATAAGCTGGTTTAAGTTGCAGATGATGTTCCACAAAAAAATGATAATTTGGTGCAAATTCAGCGTTTGATAAGAGGACCACTAGTAATTTATTTAGAACTTCAATGATATCTATGTTTGCACATACTTGATTAAGTGTGATAGGGCAGGGAGGCACAGAAACATGTAGTGATGTATGAGAACTACACCTGTCATTTTCAAATTCTCATCAGGATCTGTAGACACCAACTCGTTCTATTTACTCTTGTTTATGGTGTATTAATATAAGTAATCCTTACCGAAATAAGCACTAAGAAGTGTTTTACATGATAGGTAGCATTTTATATAGTGATTTCTTTTTAAAAATAAGAAGTTGTTGCTTGGCAAAGCAGAGGGAGATACAGTTAAACATGCACTCATTGTGTTAGCTGCAACCTGATTATGTCTTTTAGTGAAATATGTGCTTTTCTTTAATAACAGGCTGAAAGAGAAGACCTAAATTCTTTTACTGACATTGATGATCTTGCAAGCACATTCTCCAAGGTAAAATTTTAAAAATTATTTTCCAAAGTAATTATTTTTATTACTCATAAAGTATTATCTAGCTGAGGTAATTGTACATATTTGGTTAGTATGTGTCTGTTGGGACTTCTCATTCGATGCTTAATCTGTGTATAAATAAGTATCATTTTTGTTGAAGGGGTGTATTTTTTTGAAAGAATGGAAGTGGGTGAAGGAAAATTTATGAGAATCACTTTCCCCATCATTCCATTATCTTGTATAGTGTTCTCCATTCAGGTTTCAAATCTCAACAGTTAGTAAAAAGTGACAATTTCTTGATTTGAGAAGAGGCAGATTTTGCAGTAATAGTTTCTTTAAAAATGAGTACTTTTCTCAGTAATTAAGAATTTCTCTATCTGGTTTTACAGCTGAACAGAGTAATTAGTGAACCAATACAATCTGCAATGGGTGCTCATGCTAAATCATTTCCTCATGAAAGTGAGCTTCTTGTCTTTACTTTTTGTCTTTTTGCAAATTGACCTTTCCAATATTTAAATATGTAATAAATTACAGTCTTGGCAATGAAAACTACATATTAATTTAGTAGAATTTCTTATAACCATCAAAGATTTCAAGGTTGCATATTTTCTTCTCTTGAGATCTTTCATGTTTGCCCATCCATTAAGTATTGCTTCAAACTAAACTTAAGATATTATAATTCCGCCCTCAAACAGGTAGTCACACTGGTACTCCTTCCCTAATGCCTCTTTATCTTAATATTGATTGGAAAATGTTTGGAAAAGATGATGTTCTGTCATGTTTAGCTTATGTTTTTTAAAAAACTGACAGGATAGTGCTTGGGTCACTGGTTCGCTTGTCGGACTGGTGTCTCAATTGGTCTGGTATATGTTCTTTTTATGAAGTATGTATTTTATTATATTTGGTGTGTAGTACAATAAAGATGTGTGTCATGTTGTTACAATCAGTTTATTCATATTTATTAGCAGCATTGTGAAAATCTTCATTGAGAATGTCCTAAAATATATACAACATCATCCTGACACTGAAGCTACCAAATTGGAAAATCTTTTTCTCTAGAGGAAAAGAAATTGTGGTGTACTGTCTCAAAAATGTTTATATTTTTGAAATGTCTACCAACAAATGGGAAGTGAAATTTTCTGAAGCTTGACACTTGAATTTTTCTAAGTTGGATATTTTCTAATCCCAACTGGGATTTCATGGTTTTTGATTTGAATCATTGTAATTAATGTATGACTTGCACCAGTTATTATGTCATTTGCCATGTCTCTGACATTTTGATTCGAAATTTTAGTTGCTTTCCATTTCACATGGGAAAAGAAAGAAACTGTGGCAACTAAGACATTGATGGAGCAAAACCTGCTCCCCCCCCCCCCCCCCCCAGAATGGGTTGCTTCTTTTTTTTTTAAATAAAAAAGCCAGCTAGTTCAACCGATATATTCTTTGATCAAATACATGTCTGGGACCCTCTGTTGGTCAGTCTACAAGAAATGAACGTCGAGAGTAGAATTTAATATCACAAGTAATGAACTAATGCAACCAAATCAATCCTGGTTTAGGTACTTGAAGGATTAGACTGGCTGGGCTTATTAACACTTGTTTAACATAAATGAGATTGGGTGATTTACTTCGGTCAAATGTGATTAGTTGATCAAATTATCTGAGTCTTCTGTTAACTCCAAATTTAGTTGTTTGGCAATTTCTTTTTCTAAGTTTAGTTTAATTAATAACCAAAGATATAAACAAAATTATAATGTTTCAAGTGAATGATTGATAGTTGCAATGACAAGGCAAGCAATTTATGAACTTGCATAATTACTTTCTGTAATTGCAGATTCTATCCCTGCAGAGTGGGTCCGTGAGGCAGGACACAACCTGGCATGGCCTGATCAACATTTACTTGATACTGATCAAGCTCTTATAGATGCCAACAATGACCAGCAGCGTTGGTGGTCCCAGTCCCATCTCGCGTCATCTCCAAGCATTTCCCATCTAGGGGACTCCAAACCTCTCCAGCGAACTGCTTCCTATCCCCAAAAGGAACCCCAACACTTCCCTACTGAGCCTATTTCCATACCCAATCGCCACACCACCTTCAATCCTCAACCATCGGCACCTCCTTTGTCTCTATCTGGGTTGATACCACCTGGGCCAGTGCCAGTACGATACCATGGAAGTCCCAACTTCACTCCACCAGGCCCCTCAATTCACCCTAATTTTATCCAACAACGTGGAGCATCGCCTGCAATGAACCCTAATGTTGTCCCCCCTCAAATGCAACACTTAATGCAAAATCCGATGTACATGCGGCCCCATCATTCCCCCCCGCAGCAGATCCTGAACAGGATCGACATGCCCTCATCTCCTGACCTGGCGGATCCACGGTTCAGACCAGGTTACCGCGTCAGACCAAATCACCATACTCGGTTTGATAACAATATAGGGTGGCAACAACCACGGTTCTGTTCCCGTTACATGACCATTGATGAGATAGAGCATATCTCTCGCATGCAGCATGCACTGGCTCATGGGGCGGACCCATACATAGATGATTACTACCACCAAGCTTGTTTATCCAAAAAATCTGTTGCTTCAGGTCTGAGGCATCATTTTTTCCCCAACTTGATACGAGACCCATCAACGCGCACCCGTTCTAGAGATGAGCCGCATGCATTTCTTCAGGTTGAAGCTCTTGGCCGGCTACCTTTCTCCTCCATTAGACGGCCCAGGCCGTTGTTGGACGTGGACCCAGTATCTTCTTCCCCAGACACAAAACCTGTCAAGCCCCTTGATCAGGAGCCAATGTTAGCTGCACGTATTACCATAGAAGATGGTCTATGTCTTGTTCTTGATGTAGATGACATTGACCGTGTGTTGCAATTCAATCAAGTACCTGATGGCGGGTCCCACCTGATAAGAAAGAGACGAGCCTTGTTGGAAGAGATTGCCAGTTCATTACATTTGGTCGATCCTCTTGCACCTGGTACTGGTACTGCAACTGGGACCAGTACTAGTAAAGATGATTTTGTTTTCTTGCGCATTGTTTCTCTCCCAAAGGGAAGGAAGCTTATCTCAAGGTACCTAAATCTTCTGCATATTGGTACTAATACAAGTGAGGTGGCACGGGTTGTCTGCATGGCAGTATTTCGCCACCTACGTTTCCTATTTGGATCAATACCAGCTGATTCTTCGGTTGCAGCATCCACCAAAACTCTGGCCTTTTCTCTGTGCAATTGTGTACACAGGATGGATTTATCTTCTATGAGTGCATGTCTTGCAGCTGTTGTCTGTTCTGATGAACAGCCTCCTTTAAGGCCGATTGGCAGCCCAGCTGGAGATGGGGCCTCCCTTGCTTTGAAGACTCTGCTGGAGAGAGCTGCAGAATTGCTGAAGAGTAGCTCGGCTGATTTGACAGTCCCAAACCGGGCCTTATGGCAGGCCTCATTCGATGCATTTTTTGTTCTTCTGACAAAATACTGCACCAGTAAGTATGATAGCATAGTGCGGTATGGTTCTGGTATTGGGCTGGAGGAAGTAGCCCGTGCTATTAGTCGGGAAATGCCAGTGGAGTTACTGAGGGTTAGCTTGCCCCATACAAATGAGGCTCAGAGACGGTTTCTGGTTGATTTCGCTCAGAGGTCCCTCCCTGTTTCTGGACATGCACATGGAGGGTTGGATACTGGACCTGTCTCATCTGCTTCAGTCCATAGTTGAAGGTTCGTTTTGTTTAGCTGTACTAGATTGTTTCGCTCTGTCCAAGGTTTATATCATAATTTCTTTTCTTTGATGGGGGGAATATGCGTGTTAGGTAAGGAAAAGAAAAAAAAAACATACCATGCTTTGAGGGAGTTCCTTACAGAGTTCTTCTGGTTTTCTTAAAGGTAGGTTTGGCTTAAAGGTAGGTTTGTTTGGTTTTCTTAAAGGTAGGTTTGTTTTCCAGTGAAATGAGTGTTTGTTGATCAAGGGTTTTGATGAATGAGGTTGAGGTTCAATTAAGGACATAAGAGGAAAATAAGCCATCATCTCTGATGAGCTTATTTTTGTTGCTCTGAGGTGAGAAAAAGAAAGACACCAATTTAGGATTAGTGAAGCCTCAAAGATGGGTGTGATGTACAGCGTAGTTGGGACTTGATGAATGGAAGTTGTAATCAAGGTGCCTCAGGGCGGGAATTCTCAGAAGCTTCTTTTGCACTTTTATCTTTTTCTCATTTGCTCTCTTACGGATGTTTAGTGGAGTGGACATGTGTCATTGTATCACTCCCGCCTTTTGAATTGGGGTTAAAATTGTGATTAATGTCTTTTGGATCAGTTCATGTGTAACAATATGGTTTTGTTTGTTTTTACAATTTTTTTTTTGAAACTTCTTTATCCATACCAAAAGTCTGCAGGAGGTTTGTAACGGACATTTTTTTCTGTGTACTGAGCTGTAGTATATTGAATTTAAAAAGAAAAGGTTTATTTGTGGGAATATGTTTTTATGTCTCGTTTTGGTGTGAGATCATCTTCAAACCTGATCGATAAAAATGGTGTTTTAAACATCGAACCTGAAGTTGTAAAAATATTATCGTTAGGCCAGCAATTTGATTCTGGTAGAAGTATAACACCAACAAGTATAGACTCTATATCTGTGTTTTTCTGTTTAGAGAAATAGTTTCGCAAAGCTTAATAGTGGTGCTACTATGCAGTAGGCGTCCCGTAACACAACATACGATTCTGCTGACGTCCTGGTTTATATCAAGCACAATTAATTTGAAGTAAATTAAGTTTGCTAGAAATGGGCCGTCATTTCAGTTTTGCTGTGTAATTTGTGATGAAATGTCAGAGATTGTCAGAGGCGGACAGGCCACTTTGATTAGACAAAGCAAATAGTTCTTTACAATCATGGAGGTAATTATCATGGAAGTAATAACAATTCTATGTAATTTTCAATGTGGTGTTATGGTCAGAGATATCGTACTTACCGTTAAGGTCGCAGGTTCAAATCCCGACGAGCCTTGAGAGTAGATATTCACAATTTAAAAGAATTAAATGTGGGACTTGATAATATATATAGCACCTACAATTAAAAAAACTTCCGTATTGTCAAAGGTTTCGTTTGGCAAATCAAGGAATAGCTTTGGAAGAGTGATAGAATAATATTTTTTTTTGGAAGAGTGGTAGAAGAGTGGTATTATTGACTATTCGGAAAAGCGAAAATATTATTTGGCAGTTGTTACTCAGAATAGTTAAAATTTGAATAATTATGATACTAATAATGTTGATGATAATAATAATAATAGTAAAATAATAATCATAATAGTAAGATAATAATAAAAATTAAGTAATAAAATAATCATAATAAATAATAAATTTATAATAGTAATATAATAAAAATATAAACATAATCATAATATAGTAATATAATAATAAAAAATTATAATTACAATCATAATTATAATAATATAATAATAATAATAATAAGTAATAATAATTTTAATAATATAATCATAATATAATAATCATACACATAATCATGATAATAATAATTATAGTCATAATCATAATAATATAACCATAATCCTAATCATAATAATATAATAATAAAAATATAATTATAAATAATTATAATTATAATAATATAATAATAAATTAATCATAAATATAATCAACATATAATAATATAATACAACATAATAAAAAAATAATAAAGTAATAAAAAATAATCATAATAAATAATAATATTATAATAGTAATATAATAAAAATATAAACATAATCATAATATAGTAATATAATAATAAAAAATTATAATTACAATCATAATTATAATAATGTAATAATAATAAGTAATCGTAATTTTAATAATATAATCATAATATAATAATCATAATCATAATCATGATAATAATAATTATAGTCATAATCAAAATAATATAACTATAATCATAATCATAATAATAATATAATAATAATATAATCATAATCATAAAAATAATTATAATTAATTATAATTATAATAATATAATAATAAATTAATCATAACTATAATCAATATATAATAATATAATACAATATAATTAAATAATAATAAAGTAATAAAAAATAATTATAATAAATAATAATATTATAATATTAATATAATAAAAATATAAACATAATCATAATATAGTAATATAATAATAAAAATTATAATTATAATCATAATTATAATAATATAATAATAATAAGTAATCATAATTTTAATAATATAATCATAATCATAATCATGATAATAATAATTATAGTCATAATCATAATAATATAACCATGAGTGATGCTATGGTGCTTCGCGAAGCAAAAAAAAATTTGTGCTTCGCGTCCGTATCTCGAATTTAAAAGTTCAAACGACCGATCCAAACCGTTGAACATCATCTTCATATTGAAATATCTTTGGAGATCAAATTTTATATTTGTTTGAAATTTTTTGCTATTTTTTAAATGGGTACAAAGTTTGTTGATCTAAAGATTTCTGCACCATCCAAAACTAGCGACTTTGTACCCATCTAAAAAATATCAAAAAAATTAAAAAAAATATAAAATTTGATCTCCAAGGATATTTCAATATGAAGATGATGTTCAACGGTTTGGATCGGCCGTTTGAACTTTTAAATTCGAGATACGGAAGCGAAGCACAAATTTTTTTTTGCTTCGCGAAGCACCATAGCATCACTCATATAACCATAATCATAATCATAATAATATAATAATAAAAATATAAACATAATCATAAAAATAATTATAATTATAATAATGTAATAATAAATTAATCATCACTATAATCAACATATAATAATATAATACAACATAATAAAATAATAAAAAGTAATAATAATCATAATCATAATCATCATAATATAATAATATAATAATAAATAATCTTGATCATAATAATATAATAATTATATTTATATTCATAATATAATAATATAATATTAAAATTATATTTATAATAATAATATATAATATAATAATACTAATGGTAACGATAATATTATAACAATAATGATAATAATAATCTAATAATAATAATAAATAATAATAATTATAATATTAATATAATAATAAATTATAATCATAAATATAATATAATAATATAATAATACAAAATCTTAATCATAATGTAATAATATAATATAATATAATCAAACAATAATCGTTATTCCGACGAGAGCTAATCCAGTATTCCACCTATAAGTTGGTATACCGGATTAGTATTATTCCGCACTCTTCTACTTAGTCTAAAATTTGTTTGACAAATTAATTCGTCGGAATAGCTATTCTATTCCAACTTTTTACTATTCCATTGAGTGCCAAACACTCCCAAATAGAGTTACTTAACTATTCGGTTTCGTTTGATGTATGTACTTCAGAGAAGTATGCAGAAACATTTACTGGTTTCCACCGAAGATTTTTGAACTCTACGTCTCTACCACATTCAATTTGTAGCTCAGTTTTTATTTCTGATCTGTTTCGTACTCTCTTTTTTCTTCAAAATTTTCACTCAATTTTCATATTAGTTCAAATTGTGCCACAAAGAAGAAGGCGATGATAAACAATTGTCCTAAATTGAACTTCAAAAAAAAAGAAGAAAAAGCACGTTCTAGCCTTCTAGGTTGTTTCTCAGCCTCAGTAATACAAAACTACTTCAGAAATTGAATGTTTTGAACAAAAAAGAAAAAAAGAAATGGAGTGATTCAAGATATCACAAACACAGATGGGAAGCCAGCAACCATGAATATAAAATAACTAATGCACAATCACAGTCCTAAATCCTAATAGTAGCATTTTGAAGGGTGACAAACAGGTTGAGTGGTGGGGCCCTGTATGCGCAGTTTTTGTAAAAAAAAAATTTCATCATCAACATAAAAACAGTTGGAACTGGACTGATATTGACTTTAGCCTTTAAGAGTTTGATTCGGGTGAATGCTATGGAGGAGATACCGGTGATGAATTTTGCTTGGTTACAACTAATTAGATAGATGAGCTACTGACACATTCATTCCTAAGGAAGAGTACAAGTGATTGAATAGAATATAGGTTGTTCAGGATAAGCTATTTCTAGTAATGATTCTCTTTAATCTTAATAAACTTATATTTACTGTGTGTCCCATACACATGGAAAATGAACAATAGAATGCCAAAAAATACAAATTAAGCAACAAAATAATGAAAAGAATTAACTGAAAGACGTTGTTCCCAATTCTGACAAGCAGTCAAAAGGACGAATCCAGCAGTATATTAATACTGGTCCAAAAGACTAACATTTAGCAGAAAAACAAAGACAACAACTGAAGAAGAAAGCAACCTACAGATGGCAACAAGGGCTGTAAATACCCGTACCAGAAGATATTAACATCTTCTGGTGAGTTGATACTCCATTTGATACCTGTTGATCTGTACCACAGCCATCAGAAAACAATCAAAAGGATACACACATTCCCGCTGATGGAGCCAAAGGGAACTGTGGGGGCCAGTTGACCTCTCTGAATTTTTAAAAATGCCCTTCAAATCAAATAATATTCGACTTTACTGAAATAAAATTCTTAAAACCTTTCTTCAATTGACATCACTGGTAAAAAAAAAAACTTAAGAATTTGCACCAGCAGCAGCAGGCTGCAGCCCTTGTCTTGGTGCTCTGGTATGGCCTTGAACATATATGCTGGCAGATGGGAAATTGGTTTCATCTTGTCTATTCCCCATCATAACACTTGAGCACAAGTGATGCAAAGATGTGAGGAATTTATCATGGGGGTGACTGAATCAGCGAGTATTTGCAGGGAAATAATTTTCAATTTTCAGATATTGTAAGGAGATCTAGTAACCCTAATATTTTTTGTTCTCATTTTTTTTCTTTCTGTCGATACTAAATTGACAACCCCTTACATTATCAGCAGTCCATGAAATTGCACAAAAATAATGACTTATGAGCAAAGCAACGTCCAGAGAGCCAATGAACAAATTAGGAAATGATAACTTCCACTTAGTGCATGCATGAATGTGAACAACAGTTGCTGAAACCAGAATTAATCTTTATTAACAATAAAATAGCTCAAATGTATATTCATAGCTCCTTGACAACTTTGAATGTTCTTAAAGTTAATGTATTTGCGATCTATATGCTTGTTTTTTTTTGTAAGGAAAGACGAGACTGAAAAAGCAAAGAGAAGCATCTTTGGTTGTTACGGTCCATGTGATCCAACCTGGTAGTCATATATTCTGAGATTATTTTATTCTTAGCAAACTTCACTTAAAATTTAGAAAACTGTTCTAATACCTTTACAATGCAGGTGCAAAATACCACGTCTTGTTTCTTTATGAGCTGTACTATCTCAAAGTGTTCAGTATATATTTCAATTTGTACATGTCAGTGCGCTTTCTCCTGTAAAACTTGCAATATGGTGTCGAATATATAGTTCTCAATTGCAACACAAAGAAGCGCAAGACAGTTTGATTCAGTTTTCTTGTCCAAATCAAAGTAAAAAAAAATGCCAAGTTATCTTAGTATAAAGGAATTAATAAATTACCGTTGAAATAAAATTGATAATACTTATCCTAATTAATGATAACCTCGAAATTAATGCTTTTAGGGGAAAAAAATAAACAGATTAAAACTCTCCTTTCTTTTTTTGTTCAATCTAAGGAATAGTGTCGCCAAATCAACTCCATTTTAAACTTGTCAAGCATAAATTAACTCAGTTTGTTTTGCATACTGTCAATTAAAATGGGTCTCTTCCTAAAATAAAAAAAGAAGATAAAACAATAATAATATAATATCTTGGATGCAATGTACGTATATATCAGGCTTCAGGCCTGAAGATACTTTTAATATTAATCTGCAAGTTGTATCTTTTCTTCATTTGAAATAAAAATTTATCTTGACGCAGAGACTAGAGTTGCTTATAATGCAAATACGAGCTAAATAGATAATAGCAGGACCACCGAGGCACCGCCCCAAGATCTTACACGCCAACTCCCTGTACTTTATATATTACATTTTGGACTGTTTGATTTACACTCTTTTTATATCAGAGTTATTACTGAAATAGATCGTCAAAAGCATATTAAGAAGATTATATGTTGAAATTGTTATGAAATTTTAATCAAAAAAAAGAAATTGCTATAAAATGACAGTAAATTTTAATGTAGAAAATTTTATATTGATTTTTTTTTTCTTTTCATTTCTTTTCTTTACCAATTGATGTTGCCTATACTGAAATATTATTCAGATATGGAATTTGATCTGAGTACAGTTATATATGCAAACTCTAGTCACATCGGCATGGGACAAAACATTTTAAAATGTTAAAACAGAGAACTCTGAGTTAAAATCTAAAATAAATGGAGGGCTAATTATGCGGACAATCTGACAATAATAGTTTTATGATAATTTCAGCTGGTGTGAACTAATTAATTGTTATACTTCATACATTAATTCGTCTTGACATAGGAAAAATTGAGCTTTTGATGTATAAAATTTTTGAAGTTTGCAAGAATATATATGTATAAAAAAAATAACGCATGCAAACAAATGCGAATCTTTAATTTTCCAATTAACAAAAAATAAATCTTTCATATTACAACTTTTGCAGAATGTGCCATGCATGAAATTTAAAACCCATGCCAAAAACGAAATAGTATGAGCTCACAAAAATGTATATAGCCTTCTTTCCTTCCATGGAATCATGACAGTAAAAATAGTACAAAATATATTTTACTATTTTTCAGATATGTAAACAATCACATCTCTGAATTGTTCATAACATTTAAATTAAGTGATTATCTAATTATCCAAAAAATAGTAAAAAAATAAATAATGTACAATTTGGTCTACAGGTAAATTTGTATATAGAAGTCTATATCGAGAAGTTAAGATCAATTATTCAAATTTTGAAAAACCAAAATATGAATCTTTAACACCAACCAATCTATTTTATACATAACTGTATATAGCATCGGCCAAAACTATTTTTTTCTACTTAAATAGCACCATGTCATATAATAAATATGTTATTGTACGTATCTTGACTGTGTGAGAAGCCTTGGTACAATATTTGTAAAGAGAGGAAACAGTGCTTTCATGAAGTATTTTATTACTCGGACCCATTTGCAACTCCATGTAAAAAATTGCGTTAGCCAGGCTAGGAAACATGAATAAATATTGAAATATGTATTTATTAATAATAAATATATAATAGTACCTTGAAGGCCTATTGTTTACTGATAAAATTCATTGGCAATTCAAAGGAATTTAATTTGTTTGTCTCGATCTCCAAGGGAGGAACTTCCTTCGGATCAGAGGAGATTGCAGAATCATAAAGTGCTACTTATAATTTATTAAATATTTGAGGAATTAATATTATAGTTAAGCTATAAAGCTACTTTATTTCAGCCCTACCCTTTTCCCTACTATAAAAATATATTCTACTAAATCATAATTATATTCTTGTCTCTTCACTAATCTATTTAGCTCAAACTCCATCACCAATTGTTTTATTGTTAGATAATATTCAAATAATGAAGAGGAGGTTCAAATGCCTCAATCATTCCTTAACTTTTTAAATTTTTAATAACTCAAAATTTAAAACTAAGATATCAAAATATAACTGTTAAATTTGATCTATATTATGTTTTCTTCTTACACAAAAAAAATATTCATTTTGTCACTTTTATTTTTATATAAATCAACAAGTTATAAAATTAATGTCCAGAAATTAACCATAATAATACATTTTCTACAAGCATTTGTTATTACAAAAAATAATATTTAAATATCATAATTTTTAATCTATACATAAAGTGACCTAAGATCTCTCCATTGACTGCAATGTAGTTGCTGTACGTGCATCTCTCCTGCAATACAAACCTGCGAATAAATAACTTGAAAATTGGGATAAAAAACAGTATATTGTGAAGAACCACTATCTGAATTTGTTAATTTAATCCAAAAAAAAAGGAACATAAAAGGAGTTACATGCATAAACTCTTGCATGCATTATTTGAGTCCCTGATTCTTGACACAGCATTGGAGCATACTTTTGATAAAATTATTATCTGTTCGATTGTGCTAAAGCTTTTTTTAATTCATATTTATTTTTAAGTTAATCTACAAAATTTATACGTGTACAACTGTATCATGTTTGATGAAGTTTGGGGGCAATTAGTGATGCTTAAGTTGTATCCATAGTTGGCCCACTTATGTAGACAGCTGTTAAGTTATAATGTCAACCAATTGAAATGACATATTGTGCATGATAGGAAATGGACAATTTGCACAAAAGTACTTATACTTTCTAATCATAGGAAATTGATTTACAAACTGCTTTGAAGTTCATACCTTTTTTAAGTTTCCTTAAATTTTGGTGGATGACAACCATCTCTAAACAAGGGTGGAGGATAATTGGATAAAGCTTAAATCATACTCGTATAAAAAAACTTCCCAAAAGTAAATATTAAAAATTAAGCTTTCAGCTCATAGCAAAAACTCTACGCTTCTTTGCTCAGAAAAAAATAATGAAATGTTTTGTCCGGACTTATTTTAAATTGCCAATAATTTTCTCACTAGTTTCCAACAGTTGTTGTGTGACATTATTTTTTTGAGATAAATATAATATTAAGAATCTTCGTTCATTCAAACTTGTAACTTCTCACATAGAAAGTATTGTCTTTGTCATTAGATTAAAAATTGATTCTATTATGTGACATTATTATCTTATACGAATATGATTTAAGTATAATTTGTGGCGTTGTTGAGGTTATGTTTGCAATTTCGGACTAACTAAATGATGGGATGCTGGGAGCAACTAATGAGTAATGACATATTTATATCAATATCAAGAGGTGGGGTTTATCCGTTTATGACATTTTAATATATTGGTACCAACCACATGGACTTTGGTTACGAAGCCAGAAAGAACTTGGGACTTCAAATCCTCGGTAGCGCACATAGTAGTCTATGTGCACTACCGAGGATCTGAAGTTCGATGATGTAAGTTCCGATGATTTGTCACGCAATGTAGCTATAAATTCGGTGAATAATCAATGCATTCTTTATTTGAAGAGAGCGTTATCAAAAAAAAAAATTTCGCAGACACTTTTAAAGATGTTCTCACTTTTCTTTAGAAAATAGCATTAATAATGATAAATTAATTAAATTTTATATTTCTAATATATTTTATTTATCTATTTATTTCAATCTCATGTGATAACTGTTTGGACTAATTTTATTTCAGTACTTTCTTCCTTCACTAAAAAAAATCGGAGAATAATTAGTTTTTATTTCTCAATTAGTGATATAGATAGGTGCAGTATGGAATAATAGGACATCTGAATAAAGAGAAAAAGTTTCTCTCTCCATCATTCAATTCCCTAACAAAATTTTTTACGTATTTTTTTTGTACAATTCATGTGATATTTATTATTTTTCATCTAAATATCTGATTTAATTATCTAAATATCTAAGTGGAAGAGCTAGAAATTTTTTGAACAGGGTTCAATAATAATTTATATTATATTAATTTTTAAAATTATATTAATTTATTTACATAATATTATACTTTTATGATTCAAATTAGTTCAAAAATCAAAATGTCTACAAAATTATTTTACTAAATTATCCCGAAAGTAATATTTTTATAATATTATTGCACCATAATATTATTTTTTCAGATCAAAAATTTGAAAGTAAAATCAATTTGAATATGAATCTAAAATAATAATAGAATTACCTTCTTAAGAAGAAATTTGGATAAATAAATAATTTTATAAAATAATTTTCCTAAAAAAAGTTACAAGAATTTAATTGTCAATTATGTTACTTTTATAATAGTTAAAAGGATAATAAAATTCAGTTCATATTTGTTCTTTAAGAAATTACTAAATTTGCACAATAAATATTTCACAAAAATGGGATTCACTAGGAAAATATTATATAAAATTTATGGGATTTAAATGCATATAGTTATTAAAAATTGAACAATGTTAATACAAAATTTATCAAATTAGTAAATATAATTAAAAAAATAAATGAAGGACATTGAACTCTATTAAACAAATTTAAATCCACCATTGCACCCATATATAAAATACCTAAGCTTTTTCTTCCTCGAGATTTTTCTTCTCTCTTCTTTTATTTGTCTTTTGTTTTCCAAAGACTTTTTTGTATCTCTCTGTTGTTACTATCATTATTTTTTTCCCTCACGTGAGTTTGCTTCTTGAAACTTCTTCACTTGCTTGCTATTTTTTTTACTAACAATCATATAAATATCTGAGTTTCATATCTAAATATATGATTCACTTATATAAATATCTAATTCACTGATATAAATACCTAAGTCAATTCTTTCTCACACGGGACTTTATTTTTCGAGACTTCTCTCTTACTATTTTTTTTTACTTAAAATCTATATAAATATTTGAGTCTCATATCTAAATATTTAGTTCACTATATAAATATATGACTCACTTATGTAAATATCTAAGTCATTTCATTTATATTCCGAGACTTTTCTCTTATCTCTTTTTTTTTACATTTTTTTTGCTTTCTCAATGTTCTTTTTTCTATATCTCTTTATTCTCTTTTTTGTTACCGTCATTAATTTTTTCTTCAACGTGACTTTATTTTTTGAGACTATTTTCTCTCTCTTATTATTCTTTACTGACAAACTATGTACATGAGTCTTATATCTAAATACGTTATTCACTTATATAAATATTTATGTAGATAGATGTATTTTTGTTAAAATAAAAATTAATTATAGAGGATATACTTTTTTTTATTAAAAATAAAAGTTATATAGGAAGATTTTCTTGAGGAATTTACTTTGGGATATTGTTAGACGATCCCATGAATAAATCAACAATCTAAAATTTTAGAAAGAAAATAAATTTGTGAGTAACTTAAAAAATAATTTCTTAACTTTTGGAAGTTAAAATAGAAAAAAAATTGTTAGTGATCCCAAAGTAATTAGGGAAATTTTCATAAAATTCGTATATAGTTTCTGAAAATTTGAATATCCATTACTTTGCCCATTCGTTGACATGTTTGCTGATATCCACCAACATTATAACTTTAAAATTAACTAGTAAATATATTCTCTCTTAATAAGGACTCTTATTTTTTATAATATTTAAATATAATAAAAAGCTAATATTTTAAAAGTAAAAAAATACATAAATGATATGTATAGAGTTGATTTGTATTTTATATTATTTTTTAGATGGTTTAAAAGAAGTAAAAAAAATATTAATAGGTGTTGCATTTAATAGAAATAGATTTTATAATATTTTATGTACTTTTGAATTTGGAAGGTGTTATCTATATACCATCCGGCTAAATGTCTAAACTCTAGATATGTGTATTTAAAAATAAAATAAAAAACGGAGAGCAAAAAATAGTGTAAAATCAATCATATTGTTATTTTTTTATTGTAGTTTTTAATCTCAAGTGCACAAATAAGTAGAAGGTATTTTAATCAATAAGAAGGAGTCTCTTAAAGTTATTTGATTCTTCTTTCCTTAGCTCATTTTTAATTAATATAATAAGATAAAAATAAAATAAGATAAGAAATTGAACTAACTATATGACTAACAAAAAATAATTAAATTAACTTTTCATATTGTGTTATTATTAGTTTCATCCGATCTATTTGTTTTGATATTTATGTTTGTTGGACAAGAACAATCAATATGTGGACTATTTATGGTGGCATTTTTTTTATAACTCTAGGAGGATATTTTTGACAATTAGACTGTGGGCAATTACAGATTCGCGTCAGTGATATACCACACCAATAAATCAATGATACAGCTGTTTCATCGCCGTAGGAATAAAACGCGGTGCCGTCTAAGATTCATTATTCTCGCTGGTAGTTCCTCTACCAACCGAAAACTTTAAGGCTAAATAGTTTGTAGCTTTGCTCAATTATGGCTTATGTAGCATACTGAAGTTGACCTATAAAAGGGACATACATATTTATGAAAAATTATTATGCTAACTAAAATTTTTGGCATTTTTTTTCAAAACATTAAAACAAACATTTGTCGATATGTAACGGAGGTGATATCCTTGCGCCGAACGAGGTATCATTTGTTTGTAATCTACATACTCAACATGTCTCATGTTAAGTTGAAGCATATTAGAACTCTTGATGCAAATGTAAATGTTAATAGTCACTAGTGATTATAATGTATCATTAAGAATGAAAACCATAATAAGAGTTTGAATATATTTAAACTTCAATGTTCGCCACTACGTCAGAAAACCCCTTTTGCAATAAGCGCACCATTTACAGCGGTTTTTAACTGAAAACCGTTGTAAAGTTCCTAATAAGTACTGCGGTTGTTAAAAGAACATATCCATCAATAATTTTACTTTTTATTTATATAATATTATAATATTGCTCCTTTTACAGTGGATTTTTAAATAAATATGAAAATTTGAATCACTATAAATCCATAAATAAAAGAACATATCTATAAATTTATTTTAATTTTGAAGAATTTTTTAAATAAGAGAATTGTTCGGTTATAAAATTTTAAAAATTTTAATCCATAATGGAATTAGCTATGTTTAAATAAATTGCTCAAATGAAATATATATAATCTGTGTTTATTAAAATTTGGAAATAAAAAATATATATATTAAAAATTAATTTGCAGCGGTTGTCAGACACAACCGTTGTAAACTATCGTTATAACGATTCAGTAGTCGTTATAACGGTTCATCTCAATACTCAAAAATATTCTAAGGCAGAAACATTCTCAAAGAAACCAGAGTGTATCGTTATGTAACGATTTAGTAATCGTTACAACCATTTGTGAAACGTATAACGTTTCTGTAAACGTTACAACGGTTCATGAAAACGTATAACGATTTGATAAATCGTTATAATGTTTCAGCTCAGTTGATCCAACGGCTATAACGATTCAGGTATTGATCCAACGGCTATAACGATTCGTAAACCGTTATAACGGTTCATGTCGAAAAATAGTTTGCAACGGTTTTAACGTAACAACCGCTGTAAATTGATTTTTATTTTGGAAAAGTTCTTTTCCCACGGCATTCAAACCCCTTTCCCGCCTTTCCCCCTTTCCGCATTCAAACCCCTTTCCCGCCTTTTCAATAGTATATTTGACTCTGCTTTCTCTCTAAATGTCATCTATCAACATTCAAGTTTTTTTTACTTGAGGGGACATCGCTTCAGGACGGGACTTCGATAACTTGCACATAAAATTGAGTTCGAAGGTAAATAATATGTTCTTGCCTTTATTTATCATCTAATTTATTGCTTCAAATTATTATTTGTATAGTTATCTAAATAAGATATATTTTAATCATATTTTTTGCTGGTTAGCTTTTATCAACTTGTTAATTGTAAACTTTTGGGCTAGGGTTAGGGTTTGGGCTGCGTGAATTCCTCTTAGACCGTGTTTTCCTTACTAAAATTATAATTATGTAATATTTTTATTATTAAATTTGAAGGATTCTTCTCATGCAAATGGAAAATGAGATTGACAACTCTGAAATTAGCATTTAGATTATCTTAATTTATGCATGCAATCTCCTCGAACTGAGGCCCTAAAATATGATAGTTATGTAGTAATTTACTTGATTTTTTTATTTTATTGATTTAAGCTTCTGGTTATTCACAATTTTTTAATGAAATGGGTAGTCAAACCGTCACTAATTTACGACTAACTTATTTACCATATTGTGGGAGAGACCAATGAGCGCATTCATTGAGTGTGGTTCTTTTTTTTTATTAATAACAATAATACACATAGAACTTTTAGCCATACATTGCAATGCCTTTATAGAGTGCAGTTCTTTTTTCATTAAGAAAAATAATATAATTAGGACTTATCAGCCATGCATTGCTTATTCTAAAATTATAACTACTGTTGCTGATAATATGCTTGAAACTATTATTTCTATCTAAAGCCAATTATATGTATATTTGTTAAAATCCAAAATAGAACTTTCTTTATTAATAAAAATAATACTAATATAACTTTTAGCCATACATTGCAAGGCCTTATAGAGCGCAGTTTTTTCAATTAAGAAAAATGATGCAATTAGGACTTATCAGCCATACATTGCTTATTCTAAATTTATAACCCCTGCTGTTGATAATATGCAATGTATATTTACATACTAATCATTTTTTCTTTTTTCAGAGCATCAAAACCTATAATCCTTTAACATCGACCGAGTACGAGGAAGTAAAAAAACTTTGCGTTGAGTTTGTGATTTCCTTGTTTTGATATTTTTTATCAAGTTTTAATATTTTGTAAATATTTGTTATATTTTGTTGTATTATGTGTGTATGTTAGATAAATTAGTTAATTAGATGTAGTTAATTAGTAATTAAATGTAGTTATTATTATTTTTGTGAAAATGAATGTGATGAAAATATTATATATGGCTAGCATATATGGGCTAGTCACAGAAATAAAAAGAACAATTTAAAAATAAAAATATTTTTACAACGGTTTTTATGAAGAAACCGCTGTAAAAGAATTTATATATAAAAAAAATTACAGCGGTTTTTATGAAAAAACCGCTGTAAAAGGTGATGTTTACAGCGGTTTTTAGTTAAAAACCGCTGTAAATAGTATTTGGCAGCGGTTGTTATATAAGAATCGCTGTAAACAATTTGCAGCGGTTTTCAACAAAACCGTTGTTAAACTTTGCAGCGCTTCCAATAACAGCGGTTGTACAACCGCTGCTAACTGGGGGAAATAACCGTTGTAAAAGCCTATTTGTTGTGTAGTACGCACTGCATAAATAGAAATAAATACCGACTGCAATATAGCATGGAATGTCTATCCTGCAACTTCAAATATAAAATTCAAATAATTCGGGGTATATAAATTTTAAACTTCTTAAAAGTAATTTATTATTTAGAGCTGATTTTTATACGTTCCATTTGCTCTATATTCCTGCCTAATAAAATAGGAAATCTTGTGAATTTTTTACTTTTCAGCTATGTTACCCGGGTACTTCATATACCCAGCCGAACAAGTACCGGGTGCGTATCGGGTACGGGTACGCGTTGGGTACGGTACGGGTATGTACGGGTACGCCACGTGGCGTATTGAATTATTTTAATCGGTTTGACCGGCCGATACGGTCACCGTGCACATTACTGGTGCGGGATCCGTGACAGTGGGTGCGGGATCTAAGTGCATTTTGGGTGCGTTTCCGGTACGGCTGGATGTAGTCAAACTCAAAAAATTCAAAAAATCAAGTGCATAAGTGAGATTTGAACCTAAAAAATAAGCTACACCCGTTAATGCATTAGACCGCTACAAAATCTCTTCACTTGTGTTAGTAGTGATTGACATATATATATATTATACTTATCTATTTTTTTATTTTTATGTATTATATATTTATTTTTACTTAAAAAATATTATATATATTACCGTATCCGTATCCTAAAATATTTAAAATTGACGTACCACCGTATCCGCACCGTAACCGATACGATACTCGCACTCGCACTCGTGCAACACAGCTTTTCAGTATTGTAATCACAAGGTATTGTTCAAATTAATAAAAACAGGGTTTGGTAGGTGTGTGTGTCAATTTCAATGACTCCTCCACATCAACGAGGCCCACCTTTTCGTATTTTAATCAAAATAAAATAATGATAAATAATACAATAATCACTTAATCAGGACTCAGGAGCGCGAGTTTTGTCAGCAGCGATAGTATATCCTTTTATTATATTTATATTTATATCTGGACAAAATCTTTCACTGTAGATGCTGGTGCTACCGTGTCAACAATTGTGACGCTATATTAAATTATTAATGAAAGAAAAATAAAAAAGTACGGTTCAGAAAGAGAAGCTCTATTGCATTTGCTCGAGTTCTAGATTTAGTGTCAAAGAAATGGAAATGGAGTATCATTTAAGATTTGAAAGTACTCTGTACAATATATGACATGTGGGTCCAGGAACAAAATAATTGGTGTATCATCAAGATGACGCTCCAGGTGCATCCATATACTTCTATGCTGGTGCGATCTCCCATGCGACTTTTTGCATTTGTTCTTAGATTGGTGTATTAAAAACGGGTCGGGTTGGGACGGGTTATGACGGGTCTATTTTGAAGGTTTGGCTGTGATTCGTTTTAGACCTATCGGATCGGATGGGTCGGCGGGGCGGGATGAGTCGGCGGGTCGGATGGGTCGGCGGGGCGGGATGAGTCGGCGGGTCGGGTCGGGTCTAAGATTTCTTTTTTTAAATTAAAAAATAACTCAATAAAATTCAAATAAATTCTGAAAAATTCTGAAAAATTTAAAAATAATTATTAAGAATATTAAAATATATAAGTATTTATATTTTTTACCAAAAATAATAATTTTTCCCGTATTTTTTTATTTTTTTTGAATTTCCCTGGGTTTGCATGGGTTCCAGGGACGGGTTTGCACGAGTTGGACGGTTCGGGTCGGGTCGGGACGGATCCAAAACGGGTCGGATCTAGCACGAGTTTTTTTAAAAAAAAATTCCCTCAACCGTGCTAGATCCGTCAGTTCTAATGAATCTAACCCGTCGAGTCGCGACCACGAGTTCGGCCGGTCAGATCTGACTCGTTCGAGTTTTTTTATAACTCTAGAGTGGGCATATCATTTAAGATTTGAAAAATAAAAAAGTACGGTTCAGAAAGAGAAGATCTACTGCTCTAGAGCTCTAGATTTAGTGTCAAGGAAATGGAAATGGAGTATCATTTAAGATTTGAAAGTACAATGTCAATGTACAATATATGACATGTGGGTCCAGGAAAAAACTTAATGGTGTATCATCAAGCTGACGCTCCAGGTGCATCCATATACTTCCCGTCTCCTCTTTCTTTCGACACAGACGGAAAAACCGAGTACAACTGTACAAGTAAGAGTAGAATTAGCGGTGTGAATGGTCGGATCACTTCGTGTTCGGATTATTAATTCAATCTAATTAATATTCAGATTAAATTTTTTTGACTCACATCTAACCCGATCAGTCTATCCGATCCGATATGTATAAAATAATTAAATAATTTATATTATTTTAAGTAATTAAATATTAATTAATTTATAATTAATCTTAATTATTAATAATATATGATTAAATTTTAATTAGTACTAATCAAAAAATTACTTCAAAAAACATAATTAATCGGATCGGATTTGGTTGACTCGAAGTCGACCCTATCCGATTCTAGAGTATTGAAGACGGTCCGGTTCAAACCCGGACGGTCCACGGTCCCGCACGGTCCACACGGTCCGGTTCAAGGCGGTCCAAATTCAAAAAACCCGAACCCGTCCCACCGTTGGCCCCCGAGGGCCGGACCCCCACGGGACGGTCCACGGTCCGGTCCAAATTTTTTTTTATAAATCGGAAAAAATAATAATTTATCATATTTTTAATAATAATTTTTAACTAATTCGAATTATTATTTTTAATTGTTTAAAAATCTAATAGTACTTAAAAATTAAAAAGAATTGTAAAAAAATAAAATTACAGAAAATTATAAAAAATAATAAAAGTTGAAAAATAAATTTATTAACTTTTAGATAATCATTTTCATCGAATTAATTATGTATTTTTTAATAATTTAAAAATTAAATAATACAAAAAATTATAAAAAATTAACTTTATAATATATCACCGGACGGTCCAACGGGGTCCGGTCCGGTCCGGTCCACGTCCACGGTCCGGTCCACGGGTCTAAGACGGTCCATTTTCCACGGCTCGCCACGGCCCGGTCGGCCTCCGATCCACGATCCGGTCCGGACGATTTGTCGTCGGACCGTCCGGTCCATTTCAATACTCTATCCGATTCGGATCAAAATAATTAGACCCATAACCAATTTATTTATTTTCGGATCATGTCGGATCAGATCGAATTCATATCAAATCAGATTAACCCGATGAATCGCCAGTTGGTCAATAATTAACATCCGTAAGTAGAATACACCTCTGTGAAAAATTAACAATTATCTCAATTATTACCGAGGGACCATTTTGCTCTATATTAATTGCTACCGGGATCTCAATAAAACTAGGGTAAATTCAATGCGTTTGACACGACCGACTTCATCAATCCTACTTGAAATATAACGAATTTATTATTTATTGGATTGTGGACGCATTAAATTGTAAGCAACCAGAAAATTATAATTTAGTTATGGATTTTGTGAAAATATTAAGTAAAATCCAATTCTTATATTCTTTTAAATAATATTTTAACTCTGTTAATAATATCATTATAAAAATAATATAATACATTGTTAATTTAAAAAAAATAATTGAAACTTATTTTACTTCTACTTTTAGTGAAGATATTTTGATTAATTTGTTGTATTTTTATTATGCCTTAATTTTATATTTTCATACAATAAATCTTTCAGAAACGTGATGAATATGTAAAATTCGATTGTCTAATTTGAAATCCGAATTAAATGATTGTATTATCCATTAATTAATTGTGTATTGAAATTGACTCAGCCAAATTATAATTAATCAGATTGACATTATATGAGAATCCGACCAATCCGACTCATTTACACACCTAATAGAACAGATATCGAACTGTAAGCATCGTGTATATAGTAGCTCTAATGGCCATCCACCACAAGTTTTTTCCCCATATACATTGATGTCCCGTTTTCATTCGCTGCAGCATATTAAATGCAATCAAATACAAGCTCCATCAATAGTGCATTCCTAAAATGAAATAATTGTTTGTGTCATTTTAGTGCTGTTAGTGTCTTCCACTGAAAGCTGATGATGAGATATATGTTAATTTGTATTATGTTTATGATTTTTTGTAACTTAATTATATTATATTTTTTCTTGAATACAAACATTATTTGTTATAATGCGAATTGGGTGTCATATATACGCTATTATTCCTTATTATGCATGCAATTCTAAATGGTCCTTGATCTTATATCATTAATTGAAAAATACTAATGATTCTTATACACTGTTATGCGAATTGGTTGATTGTTTTTATGAATGATGCATTCATTCATTGATCACATGATTTGTTTATCCCTTATTTAAAAATCTCTTCATTTCTTTTTATCTATAAAAAAATGAAAATGTACATTTTAGACAAAAATTTAAAGATATTTGTAAATCATCATATAATGAAAAAAATAATTGGTGAATTTTGATATTAAAACTTTATATTAAGTTTAAATCAATTTTCTCTAAAGGTGAAATGTAATCTAACATTTTCCTTTCCTTATTGTAACACAACTTAAAAAATGTATCATTTTTTGCCTTTCCTAAATTGATGATATTGATTAAAAATTGAGGAATCAAATAAAATATTAGACTGAAAGTCTGAAACTCTCTATCAAGTTAAAATCAAAATAAAATTTACATGATAAATAGTATTAAATTTTTTTATAGTGAATGTTATTGTTTTCTCACTACAAAGAAGATTTTTTTTTATTTCCTCGTTGGTCCAAATTTTTTTTATTGGTGTTGATAGTGAAGATTTTCAGTGGAAATAGGTATTAAAATGATAAATATTAACATAATACATCATATGTTTAAAGATCATAGAAGAAATTAAATTTCATTGACACTTCTTATTATGTACCTTCCCCACAAGAGTATGATACATACATGATCATATCCCATGAGAATGAAACATTTGGCAATTGGCAGTCAGCATTAATTTTGTATAAGAAATAGGATAATGAGTTGTACAATGATAACATGTTTCTTACTTTTAGTTCAATGAGATTCAAAAATAAAGGGATTAACATGAGTACATTAACTGTAATTTAAGTATTTGTAACGTTCTAATGCCATAAATTTTGTATGCCACAAGATACCACCAACTTATTTTTTAATTTATATTTTAAAATTGAAAACTTAAATTTTAAATCTAAACCGTTGATCTGCTAATCTTTATAGTAGATATATGATCCTAAAATTTTATGATTTTTGGAGTTCATTCCGTACTAGATCAAATGAGAACTGACTGATTGCACACCTCTAGATGCACCGCCAGCCTCCCTCCCCCTTCCCTCTCTCCTCCTCTACAAGCAAACCCTAATGGATCTGTACAGTGCCCATCCCCCTGCACGCCTCCGCCTCCACCTGCACGCCTCTGTCTCCACCTGCACACCTCTGTCTCCACCTGCACACCTCTACCTCCACCACAGCGACTACATATAGCGACCCACCTCACTCACCTCCGCCTCCTCCCAAACAGATCCGATGTATAGCGACCCACCTCACTGACGACTACGTTCAACGACCCCGCCTCTGGATCTGATGTGCAGTGACTACCAATCACCGCAACAACGATAGCCACGACAACAACCCTCGCCTCCGAATGAATCAATGTTTGTATTTCAAATTTATTTTTTGTTTTTCTATTTTTATTCTTCTTTTCAATTTCGTTCAGTTTCTTCTTTTGTAAATCCATTATTTCTTTTTCTTCTTCTTTTATTTTCTTTTCAGTTCTCATCTATTTAAATCCGATGCTTTTTAATGAAAAATGGATTTGGCTGTTTGTCTCCCCTTAAAAAAAAAAAATCTAAAATTGACTCCGTATCTTTTTGGAGAGAAAATAACATCAGAAAATTAACTCACTATCAGCAATTGGAGCTTTTAGTAGAAAATTTAGTATATCAAAATTATAAAACAAATAAACAGCTAGGCTGCATCTGAAGTCGAAACATATTATTCGGATTATAAGTTCTTCAAAATAGTGTAATTAGTACAAAACTGTAAAGCCTTTACTACAGGTACGATTACTCTTACAAGTAATTGATATTATAAATATAAATTTCTTTTCTATTTGTGTTTCTTTAATTCATCTAGGGCGTGCAATGAGGGTTGAAATGCATATAGAAAAAAAATGAGGCTTCCTTTTATGAGATATATTTGGAAAGTTAAGTGTGGTTGTACCATGAACCATCACATGACCTCCTTTTATGAAAATTAATTTGGTTATGATATATTAACTTTTGCAATGAAGATTGACGACGAGCTACTGAATTTTCTAATCCCTGAGCTATTAACTAGAGGCTCTATGAGATCAGAGTTCAAACAGTCAGCACATATTTAAAGTGAAGGAACTAATTTAGATTTTCTTTTTTTAGTTTTTAGGGAATCAAATATACCGTCAACATGTGAATAGAAAATTTCTGTCAACATATGAGTTAGATCAATTAGTGTTCAACAGATGAGTTGAACTAATTATTATTTAATAAATATTTATTAAATATAATTTTGTGTTCCGCGTTCTATAATAATTGGTCTAACTTATAATCCGTTAAATAATAATTAATTGAACTCATCTGATGGTAAAAATATATTGCCCAAAATAGGTTTCAGTTTTTAGACCTAAAAGGGGTTAACCTTTACACCTGTATCATTTAGATTAAAAACTATTTTTTGGAACAAGTTCTGGAAAAGTCAATATTTAATCATTGTTTGGCTCTATTTTCTTCGGAAAAATATCAATGTAATTCATTGAAAGCATATGGCCCTAAATTTAAGGCCGACGAAAACAGGGATATCATCACCTACCTACACAGATTGTAAAGCAAAATGCTAACGAACTAATTAAAGTTAGAATTGATGAAGTATTGCATTTAATTATAATTGAACACAAGTTCCAAGGAAAGGAGAAGTTCATATATCAGATCATTTTCTGAGTTTAATTGCATTAAAAAGAGAAGGTAAGAGACAGCGACAAACCTGAAAACTGGGGATCAGGCATACCAATTCAACATAATTTCTTGTCAAGTCTAGCGGGACTAATTTAATTAACACGTCGTTCTAATTTTCTTCTTCCATAGTTCCATGTCCTTGTCATTTCACTTGAGACAAACATCTAGCCGCCATTATTGATCCCAATACAAGGTGGAATGTGTGTTTTGTTGAATGGTCAGCAGGTGGGCCGGGAAGCATCACCGTATGAATATGCAATAAATTAATAAAAAAATTTAGAACTTGATCACTTGAAAGAGAGAAAATTTTATAAAACAGATGACGGTTGTACAAGTGGTCGAGTTGGTATGTCATTGATTCATTCCAGTCAGGTTATAAAAATTCTAATTTTATGATCAATTATTGTAGTATGTCTTGTATTATTTTAGTTGGGTTAGATTATGTTAATTCCAGATATCTTTTTGATAAAATAGTTTAAATGAAAAATAATGAATACATAATATTAATTTAAAAATATATAAATAACATATAACAAATAGTGATAAATATTTTTTTAGCAAGAGTCTATTTTTTATTTTTTAGTAAACCAATACTAATCTTCATATCAATTATTATTTTTTAACAAATACTAATCTTCATATCAAAATCTATTAGTAAACTAAATTTTATATTTTTTAATTTTTTTTTCTATTTTTTCTGATGAGGAGAAAATGACTTGATTTGAGAATTCTGATTCATCCAAAAATGATGTTTTTCCCCTATCAAAAAAATAGCAAATGAATTCCAAAAAATATAAAATTTGATTTACTAATAGATTTTGATATGGAGATTAGATTGAACAATTTAGATCGATCATTTCTAACTTAAAATTAATAATAGAACGTAAAGTACACAACGCTCTTGTGCGTTTTGAGGTTTTTAAGTTATGGTTTTTAATTTTTGCTCTAAAAATAATAATAATAAGCACCATCCCACAAGATTTTTATATAAAGAATTTAATAGCCTAATTATATATATATATATATATATAAAAACGGTGATTTAAAAACTCAAAACACTCTAAATTTTTGCATCCCACAAGATTTTCATATAAAAATTTAATGAGCATGATAAATTAAAATTTTAAGATTATTTGATGTACTTTTTGAGTTAAATTCACGGTATATTTACTCCTAAAGATACTGTGAGTTTAACTCAAAAAGCACATCAAAATATATATATATATATATTATAGGGATTAGGAGATCCTAAAGATACTTTGAGCTTAACTCAAAAAGAATATCAAATCATCTCCAAATTTAAATTTATCATGCTCATAAAATTATTTATATGAAAATCTTGCGGGATGCAAAAATTTAGAATGTTTTGAGTTTTTTAAGTCATGGTTTTTAATTTTTGAAAATAAGCTCTAAAATAATAATAATAATAATATATTCAATACTTGAACATCATTTTAAAAAATTAAAAACGATGACTTAAAAAGTTCAAAACACTCCAAATTTTTGCATCCCACAAGATTTTAATATAAAATTTTAATGAGGATGATAAATTAAAATTAAAATTTGAGTTAAAGTATCTTTACTCTCTCTAAAGTATGTCTAGCATGCTTTCGTTGGCATTTCAATCGAAATGCTTAAGCTCATCGGGCGGGTCGGGTATCGGGTTCGGGTTCGGACGGGTCGGTTTCTCTAGAGAAATATGTCTTGCATGTTAATAGATTTCGATTGGATTGAAGCATTTGATTTCAATCGGTTTGAAATGTTAATGAGTCAAATTTTAATTTTTTATGCTAAAAAAAATTATAATTTAAGTAACTCAATAAAATCTTTATATTATAATCTTGTAGTATACTAATTTTCATCGTGTTTGAAATTAGTTTACTATACTTAATGATTTTTAGAAAGTAAGTTTTTTTGACATATAATTTTTTTATTAATTTTCTATTATTTTATAGCTATATTTCAAAAATCATTAAGTATAGTAAACTAACTTCAAATACGATGAAAATTAATATTCTACAAGATTATAATATAAATTTTTTATTGAGCTACTTAAATTAAAATTTTGAACATAAAAATTAAAATTTGACTCATTAACATTTCGGTTGAAATGCCAACAGAAATATGCTAGACAAAAAATATATATATATATTAAAAGAGAAATTTTTTTTCTCCCCGGACCCTCCATCCCCAAATAATCTCTGCACTATCATCGCTCATTTCTTTTAATTAAGCGCATGCTAATTGAGCTCGACATCCTATATATATAGTTTCTTCAATATTTTCCTCAATTACCCAGAATAAATATCTAAATACCCAGAACACATCTATAAATACTCAATTAATAAATCTAAATACCTAGATATTATATCTAAATACCCAAAATATATATCTAAATACATAAGTAAAAAAATCTAAATACCTAGATAATATATGTAACTACCCAGGACACATATCTAAATACTCAGAACACATATCTAAATACATAAGGAAGAAATCTAAATATCCTAGAATATATATTTAAATATCTAGGATAAATATCCAAACACCTAGAACACATATCTAAATACCTAGAACACATATCTAAATATCTAAGTACGAAATCTAAACACCTAGATATTATATCTAATTATATATAATATATTATTATGCATGCATGACACATATCTCAATAATTAATATAAGTAATTTTATAAAAATAGAAATCTAAATACCTATATATTTTTTAAAATATTATTATATATATATATATATATATATTTAGAATATAATTACATAGAACACGAGATTGGCGGTCCGGAAATTATAAATTGTCACGTACACTTTTGCGCTAATGGTATTTACGCGGCGGATTAATAATTGTGTGTGCGCTTAAAAGGAAAATTCGTTAAGCACAGTTGAGCGAAATTTATTTGTGGGAGATTTTTTGGAAAATTATCACTGGTACTGTTAGTTGCGTCCATATTAAAAAATGAGATGAGTGTCGATTCCGAACTTATATTTGGATCAAATTGTTAAGGTAGGATGGGTTGATCAAGTAAGCTGATTTACATTACTCCAAATATAAATTTTTATCTTAAATGAAATAATAGTAGAAATTGCAAATTCTATTTTTCAACTTATACTGTTGCTACCGTCGTAATAATATATAAATATCAAGGGAGAAGAGATGTCCAGTTATAAAAAAAAAAACAGAGAGGATTTGAATACAAGCCCCGTCTTTACCTTTGCGCGTCCCTGTTACATTTTGCACGATTAGTTGGTGACAATTTTGGAAGTTTGTCCGACGTGGCACATATGCCACAGAGTATGTCCAACAAAATTGCCATGTCAATGTGTATTGTAAACTATGGTTTATGCAAGGTTTGGTTTCTTTCCACAAAGAACTGGTAGGTGACCAGGCCTCGGAAATCGACAAAATGGAAAAAGTATAACGTATTATTTCTTTTCTTCTATTTAAAATTGAAATAAAAAACGATGGAAAAAATGAGCGAAGAAGAGTCAAACAGCTCATGACAATTACATAATTCCTAAAATAAATTATTTCCTACAAATTACAAGTTTGTGCATCCCCTCTTTCTTCGCTCGACTCGTAACGGTTCTTGCAGCCATTTCTTCCTCAAATCTCTCCTTTTCTCTCTCCCTCTTTCTATTTCGCCCCAGAACAGGTAATTTTTGTTTTACGATTTCCCGCTGAAAATTCAATTTCTTCTCCTGCTTTTCATCGGTACTTAACTTTTTTTTCCTTTTGTTTTTCCTGATTTTGATCGACTTTTGCAAGAAAATTTCGTCTTTTATTTCAACACTCAGTAGCTTGTTTAGTTTCTCGTGTTGTTTGATCTGGTTTCGACTCGTCAGTTTTGATCCGGGTGGGGTTGATTCTTAGCTGAACTCGTGCTGAATTAGGATTTTCGTATTAGTGATACCGTCTCAAATTTTCTCAGCACGGATTGACCGGGGTGTTCTGATGTTAGCTTAAATTCGTGATTTGTGAAGAATGCGTAGTAAATACCTTCTCTACGATTACTGCTTTGCATTAACTTTTAGTCGATCGCAATTTCTGCTAAATTTTAGAAATTTGAGGCGCCGATCCAATTGAGAGCGCTTGCTTAGGTATGGTTCCAGCAGTTACAATTTGGAGACGTTAAAATTTATTTTCATGTTAGTGTTTTCAATCAGTTTAAATTTTCAATAGTCACCGTACTCCATTTGTATTATTTTTAGTGTCCATTAATCAGTAATAAATTGCTTCGGATTCGTTTATTGCTATAAATGCTATTAATTCCTGAGTTACTGTTACCGGAAACTCTAATCTTAGTTACCTTCATATAAATGGACCCATATTTGGTCGCCTTCGTTGACTTCCCTTATCAATTGTGGTATATTTGTTGTCTAGATACGACTTAGTCTTTATTTTCTGTAAGCCTAAAAAAAGTTGACTTGTTGTGTCTTTATTCTTTTTTTCCTTGTACAGACGAATTTTTTGATGAGTTAATTAATCTGGGATCCGATTATTATGTTTTGTGTTATTAGTGAAAACAAGTTAGAAAAACTGAAGATTCCACGGACATGAACGCCAAATATAATTTTTTGATCATGAGGTCTTTAATTATTTGAATTTCCTTCTGTTTTGGTTTTTGTCTCTTACTTTGTTTTCATCGTGTGTATCTGTGGAAAATTGGATTTCTACATAGCTGTTTATTATATTGACTCTGTATCAGTTGTAATTTTTCAGGCACCCTATTTTCTAGTATGCACTATGCAGTTTGATCCAATAAAGTGAAAACTGCAGAAAATTTGGCGGAGAAAGAAGTAAAGTTCATAATAAAGCCCTTGTCTGGATATTCTCTCACATGCTACCAGTGAATAGGGGAAGAGCACTCCAGAGAGCTGGTACAGCTATAACATAGCCTCTTAAAATTTTCTCATATTAATTACTATTTCTATTGCATTAAATGTTAAATTAACACTTAGCTGTGTGGTTTCTACATGGCAGTTCAATAAAAAGTATAAGCAGTTGATTCCTAATTTACATGTCATTTGTGTACCATTTTATTGTTAGAATTATCCTTTCTTGTATTATGTTAGCAATTTTGGTTTTAGCTGTTGCTTAATTAGAGAAAAATAGTTTGAAAATGATGAAATTAGGCTTGGTACATTGCTGGTCAATTTACTGTTTCCTACTGGTTTGTGTGTTATTCTTGTGTAAATGATTAACTGTGTTATTCTCTATGAAAAAGTCAAAGGTTTGTGCTAAATTATTTAAGGAGAAGTTGCTGCCAAGTCAGTAAGCTGGAATAAACATTATACTTTTTGAATAGTCAATGTTTTTTGTCAAACGTAATTTGGCACTACAGTTTATAAATAGTTGTTCAATGAATTGCTTGGATGCAATAATTTTTTTAAAACACATTGATACTTTTGTGAAGTAACTCAGAACATTTAGCCATTTATTTAAGCTATCTTGTAAATAATGGCTTTTGATTGAACTTACTTTTTTACTGCATCAGATTTGCCTTAAATATTTCATCTTAATCATAAGAGTGAAAAGAAAGAAGAAAACTTTAACAAATTGGCAGAAGCTTTGAGCAATTGAGCTATTCCTTTGCTGTGTCTGTTTTATTGTATTGATCCCTCTCTCTCTCTCTCTCTCTGTAGGAATGGATTTCACTGATGCAAAGAGGAAGCCAAATGTTCTTGGAAAAGTTGTATTGGCTTTTGTACTGACTGTTTTTTGTGTATTTATCTTGAAGCAATCTCCTGGTATTGCTGGCACCAATATGGTATGTATGGAACCTTTTTTGCATTTCCCATAGTGGAATTTTCATTCTGAATTTTGCTAGCCGTACTACTAGCAGGTACTTATTTAGGGAAACAAAAAGGAATTGACAAAAAAGATAAGAGTGGATATGCTGCAGATAGGACCATTGCCTAAGTTTCCATTATAACATTTTTTTCCCTTAACATGTAGTTTTGAAATATTTATGTTTCTTCTGTTGCAGTTTTCAGTGCATGAACCAGGTGTGACCCATGTGCTAGTAACAGGTGGGGCTGGTTATATTGGATCGCATGCTGCTCTTCGTCTCTTAAAGGATAATTACCGGGTTACCATTGTGGTAATTTCATATAGTTCCTATCTTCTTCTGTTCATTAATTTAACCGTTTTGCATTTTCTTGATATCAATAATATATTTTTTTTCATTGAAGATAATATATTTTTTTTGATGCAGGATAATCTTTCCAGAGGAAATATGGGGGCTGTGAAGATTCTTCAGCGGCTGTATCCTGAGCCAGGAAGGCTCCAATTTATTTATGCAGATTTAGGCGATGCAAAAATTGTATGCTTTCTCTCTCTCTCTTGCTCTCTCCATTTTTCTTTTTTAAAACTTTGAAGCGGCTGCCAGGGTGATCGTCTCCCTCCCTCCCTCCCTCCCTCTCTACTGCTTTCTCTATTTATTTGCTGTGACTATTGTTGTGCTAAATTTAATCTATAAAATTACCCAGGTAAATAAAATATTCTATGAGAATGCATTTGATGCGGTAATACATTTTGCGGCAGTTGCTTATGTAGGTGAAAGTACACTCGAACCCCTTAGGTATCACTTTTTTCTTTGTTTTGAAAGTTCAAAAAATAATTTTTTGTTCTGTTTCCATCATATAGACTATTTTGCCCATCCTTCTAAAAACAGTGCTTGCTGGTACTGAGTTGTGTATTAGTGTGGCTGCTGTTTATTGGCATTGTGACGATTGTTTGCTGGTTGTGTTTGTTTAAAGACTTGTCTATTGCTTGTAAGAATTTTTGCTAAAATGATAGGAAAGAGGAAATAAGAAACAATAAACAATAAATACATGCATAATGATGAGAAGGCATATAGAAACACGTGCATGGAGTCATTGACACAAATAAAATCAATGTTTTTAACCTCTTCTTTGTTATTTTGTTTTAATAGGTATTATCATAACATAACTGCTAATACACTAACTATAATGGAGGCAATGTCTGCTCATGGTGTGAAAACCTTAATCTATTCGAGCACATGTGCTACTTATGGGGAGCCTGATAAAATGCCTATTACTGAAGTTACACCTCAGGTTACCTTTTGTTTTACCTAGATTTTCTTATACAAGTGCTACACGTAACTTGAAAAAAATTGCATTCAGCTCATGCAAATTCAGTTTCATATATTTTATTATTATTATTATTATTTTGCTTTTGCAGTTCCCGATAAATCCTTATGGAAAAGCAAAGAAAATGGCTGAAGATATTATCTTAGATTTCTCAAAGAACTCTGATATGGCAGTCATGATTTTAAGGTTTGTGATTTTCTATATGGTAAATTTTAATTCAAGATTTGCAATTGGGGGATGAGATGCTTAACAAGTTTGTTAACTATTGCAAATGTTGGTCATTTCAGTCTTGTATTTTTTTTTTCAATTGGATCATATAATAAATACTTTATTTATTGGCTTCTCTTAATCCTCTGTCGGGAGTTTACTCAGAGCTTATACTGTGTCTCATTCAAATTTTTATACCCATGATGAATGTTGAGCTTGAAACATATCCTGCTTGAGCCATAATTGGACAGTTTATGTTGACATGATTTTTTTTTTCATCTCAACTAATGAAAAAATAATACTGGGCTCTCTATATATGTGATATAATATAACTCTTTTCATTTTGATTCAGATACTTTAATGTTATTGGATCTGATCCTGAGGGGAGACTGGGTGAGGCCCCAAGACCTGAATTAAGAGAGCATGGTCGCATCTCTGGTGCATGCTTCGATGCAGCTTTAGGAATTATTCCTGGACTAAAGGTAATACTTTAGTTTGTCTTTATATGTTATATTGACTAAATTTCTTAATAACACCAAAAGTAAATAAAATTGGGCAATTAAAAGTGAAAACCATGAACTGTAAGGTTTAGGTTAAACTACAATTGATTTTTTTTGTACCTAAATTTCTATATGAGCTCAACTGGATCTCCTAATAACTGGAGTCATTTTTGGCATAGTTTGCCTCCTTTTGAATTTTTCATAACATATTTTTTTTATTGCAATTAACTTTACAGTATGAAATTTCCTGATATCTATTTTTTTTTTTTTTTTTTTTTTTTTTTTTTTGGGGGGGGGGGGGGGGTGTTGTTGGTGGTGTAAACATGAGAGATGATGAATTTATTTGAAATATGGAAGTAAATGGTGTTCTTTTCAAGATTACCTTTTTTATATGCCTGTCTAAATGGCATTATCCTTTTAAGGAGTTTTTTTTTTAATTCACAAGTGCTAATGAGTTGTTGCAATGTTCACTATAGGTTAGAGGAACTGATTATGCAACTCAAGATGGTACCTGCATTAGAGATTACATTGATGTTACAGATCTGGTGGATGCTCATGTGAAGGCACTTGGCAAGGCTGAGTCGGGGAAAGTTGGTATTTATAATGTTGGTACTGGCAAAGGTTCGTCTCCACAAGATCCTTTCCAGCTCTTTTATACCTCCCTGGTTGAAAATCATCCCATTTAAATAATAACATGTTTCTCAATATATATATATATCAGGTAGGTCGGTGAAAGAGTTTGTGGAGGCGTGCAAAAAGGCAACAGGTGTAGAAATAAAGGTAGATTATCTAAGCCGTCGACCTGGTGACTACGCTGAAGTTTACAGTGATCCATCCAAAATAAACCGTGAATTGAATTGGACTGCCAAGTACACTGATCTCCAGCAAAGCCTTTCAATCGCATGGAGATGGCAAAAGTCGCACAGAAATGGCTATGGAAGTTCCTAAGGTATAGAAATTAAATAGCATCATTTCATGAATATAACTTCATAAATTATTGATTACCGGTGGAAGCCTTTTTCGCTGTATGCATATTTTTGTCAAAGGTATTATAGGGGAGATAAAAGATGAATTTGTTTGTTCTACTTTTACCGTTTTGCTGTAAGTTATAGGGAAATCTTAGCAAGGGCATAGTGGGTTAATCAATCACACGGTTATCTTCGATTTGATTCGTTGTAGAAATCCTGCTTATAATTCTGTAATGGGGGACTAAAACAGTCAACAGATCATTTTTTTGTACTACCCACCTTAGATTCGGACAACTCTATTGTATTATTTTGTGCAGTTTTTATAGAATAAGTACATAATATGTTGCTTTTGCTTATTCTTATGTGGTTATATTGTTTGCTATCTAGCCTTTAGTCTAATGACAAAAGATAATACTCTCTATGTGGAAAGTTGTGGGTTCAAAATTCGAATAGAGGTCTTAAGAATAATTATGAAATATGAAATTTGAGGGTTAGATTCTTATTTTTTTGATAAAAAAAATTATTAGTGTTATGGCTTTTTATATTTTTGTTCCCGTCTAGTCAACAATATGAGCATACACAAATGACCTAGTATTTAAGTGGCAGTTAACTACAATGATCTCAAAGAAATTATAGATTGAAATCTTCATAAATATAAAATAAATTTTATGGATTAAACTCCCATCATTCTCTCAAAACAAAACAAAACATGAGCACGCCACATCTATTTAATGGACCACCAAAAGTTTACGGACTTCCATAGTTTTTATTTTTTTATTTTTTACTTCTAACTCCGCTTAAATCCCGACCGTAAATTTTTTATAACCATCTGGTAATTTTTCGAGGTCGAATAAAACTTTTTAACGTTCTTATTTTATTCTTAAG
The DNA here is from genome assembly GCA_037127355.1 of Schoenoplectus tabernaemontani. Lineage (NCBI taxonomy): Eukaryota > Viridiplantae > Streptophyta > Magnoliopsida > Poales > Cyperaceae > Schoenoplectus > Schoenoplectus tabernaemontani. The sequence continues at coordinate 17,453,745 of CM073756.1, forward strand.
GATGGAAATCCATTAACAATTAATTAATTTGACATATTTAAATGGATAGAGGTTCTTGACGACCACACAAATAAGGGTATAAATTCCCAACCTTTTTAATTCGGCCTAGATATGTTACTCGGAAAAAAGTGTTCATGGTATCTGCACTTATAATTTATAGAGAGAGCTTGCCTGCTCAGTACGCAGCGACAACTGACAAGTGAATTTCATACTGTAATTATGATTGTTAACTTGTTATGTGAGTTATAAAATATTGAGGTTATGTTGAGAAATAAAATGGGCCTCAGAACACCTTGTAACTCTTGTAATTCTCAGAACACCTTTTTGAATACAATAAACAGAACAAAGTTTCTCTTCTATGTTTCATTAATTCAACATGATATTAGAGCAGGTTTAATATTGTTTCATCATCTACCCCGACAGAAGGTCATCCAGACTGTAACAGTCGGCACCAACCTTAAAAGGAACACCAGTGAAGGAGACATCTGTTCTTCTTAGTTCATATCAAGAAATATTAAAAGGGTCCAGGGCATTCAAAGCCAGAGACTAGAATCAAGTAAGGTTGTTCTTATCAGTAAAAATACGAAAATTTTATCAAACATAGGCTGCTCATACCAGAAAAATTGGCAGAGGTCACTGAAACTGAAAACCCAGTATCAGAATCTCCATTTCAACCAGGAAACAACAGAAAAATGAGCACAATTGCAACATACCTAATTGACAATTCCAAACTGACCAACATAATTCTCAATGGAAATCAAAATTACATCCTCTGGTCGAAATCAGTGTCCATAGCCCTTGGAGGCAGAGGTACACTTGGGCACATTACTGGCACCAAGCTCAAACCGAAACCAACAAAACCAGAATTGCCAACAGTAGAGGAAATCAGGAAAATTGAGGAATGGGAAGAGACCGACCTTTCAATAATGTCTCTTCTTATCCAAACAATTGAACCAAAAATTGCGAGATTATGCATGTTGCTAAATTCCTCAAAGGCAATCTAGGACAAGGTCAGAAACCTTTACCCCTGGTCAAGAATTTTGATGAAGAAAAGTGGAACTAACGAGGTGGTTGATATTTTTGATGCAGAATGGGCGGGTAGCTGTGATAGAAAAATAACCACAGAATTTTGTGTCTTTATAGGTAGTAATCTCATTACGTGAAAGAGCAAAAAATAAAATGTTGTGACAAAATTAAGTGCAGAAGTAGAATATCGAGCCATGGCTTCCACATCAAGCGAGTTAATATGGATAAAACACTTACTTCTAAACATAGGAATAGAGTACAATGAAACTATGAAGATGCATTGTGATAATCAAGCGACATGATATATTGCATTTAATTATGTATTTCATGAAAGGACGAAACATATTGAAGTGGATTGCCAAAAGAGAAAGTGCAATCAGAGAAAATCGTGTCTCCGTTCATTAGAAGCGGTGAGCAATTAGCAGACATATTTACAAAAGCTCTCAACAAGGCAAGCCACATGAACATAATCAACAAGCTGGGCCTGATGAATCTGTACGAGTCTAACTGGCTGAACAAAGAGGACAAATAACTATACAAAAGAGGACAAAAAGACGCACAAGGAGGACAAAAGTCGTTGATCACCTGATACCTCCAACTCAATTTGATGGCGAGTGTTGAGAAATAAAATGGACCTCAGATCCATTACGGGAATTATCATCACAGACCCATATTAATAGGAACAGCTGTAACTAGATTAACAAATTAGGCAACCCAATTCTTTATATTCTTAGCAAGTTTACATTGGAGATAACCGTTAGCAACATTGTATATAACAACAGCTGTAACTCTTGTAATTCTCAGAACACCTTTTTGAATACAATAAATTGAAAGTTTCTCTTCTATGTTTCATTAATTCAACAGGTTACAACCACACTAGATGCGCTTGAAATAATTTATATATGGAACTTCATACTGCACGGTATATCGACCCTCTTCCTTGAAATAAGTTTCAGATACATTCACTGTTACATCACATGTCACGTGACAGAAGTTACAAATACACTAATTTCACCGAAAGACTTGTCAACATTTTTGTAATGCAATATAGTAATTAGTAAATGACATTATGACATGTTAAAAATATGGATCTTTTTGGTTTGGAAATGCCTAAAGTGCCTAATATAGAACAATTTGACACTATACTAATGTTTACTTGTTAAGGTTCACATAGGTGGCTTTGACTTTTTAGAAGAAATTCAATTTATATGTTGTGTTTTTTATCGTTGATAGATTTCGATTGGATTAAAGACCATTTGATCTCGGGTCGGGTTGGGTCGGGTCGAGTTTTTTGACTTTTTTTCGGGGGGTTCGGGGGGGGGGGTCTTTTTTTTTTTTTTGGGGGGGGGGGTGGGTGGGTTGTGTCCAACTGTGCCGGAGCAAATTTTTAGGTCTAATAATATTTTTTATCAAACTTTCTTACTAAACAAGAGGGCTTAAATTAATTAATTAGGTATGCTGAAATATTGAAGACCCAAGTAAGGCATTAATTAAGCCTATATTTTTCTTGATCCAAAACTACTACTATTTTCTCAGACCAATATTTATGTTTGCCGCATCAATAATTGAACCCACTTCCCCTAAACTTGATATGCACCTTTTTTTCGTTGGGCTAAAATATTGCTAAAGCAAGAAAGTGAATCCAGAAATTCTGACACCTATTTTAAATTTCGATAGACTTAAATTATATTCAATTCTGATTTAGCACAAATGCTGCCCAGTCCAGAACTTAGGAGTTATTATTTCGGTGCACAGCATACTTTCATTGCGCTTGATTTCAGCCCAAAATTCGTTTGAGCAATTGCCCAACTTTGATCCTCTCTCTGCCCTTAAAACGAAATTTATTTTAAAACTTTGCTCAAAGTTCGACGCTCATAATATTTTTTTACTGAAATTAATTATTACAAATTTTACCTTAAACAAACTGAATTGAATTATTTTACAGAGGCTCATGTGCATCAATGTCTTTTCACTTAATTATAGGGAAAAAAGTAAAATCTAGCAACAAAAAAAAAATAATACTAGTGGTAGTAGAAGTACTACTACTAATAAATAAATAAGAGATCCGTAGACCTTACTAAAAAAATTAAAATATATAACTACTCGACTTTTTCTGAATCTTTGGTTCAAATCGCACCAAAATTAAAATTTGTGATTCGTGCTCATACTTTTAGTTTCTCAAATATGATTATGTTTCATTGTACAACAATAAACGTCAAATTTCGCGGTTTCTCTGTACAACATTTACCATTAATTTTAAGTTGGGCGTCCAATTTTAAATGACTAAAAGAATGATTTCCTCGGAATAAAATTGTTAAATGTGGCTGGATTAAAGATGCGAGCTTCTAGAAAGTTCGTTACGAAAGTTGCTTTCCATAAAAAAGAATACGAAGAAAAAGGAAGAAAATAAAAGGCGACCATTCTAGACTTCCACACAGTCAAAATATCGAAGAAATCTGGATATTCCACATGAGACGCCACTGAGTTTCATTTTTCTCACAACGTGCCAAGCGCATTCGGCTCCTCTCCATGCTACGGAAAATAATGGAGGATCCCTGCAAATTCTAGACGGTGACACGTTGCAGGACTTTTAAGTAATGCTCCACTGTTTTCCGTGCAATGGAGAGGATCCGAATCCTGTCTAGTTATCTATTCTCCTCTTCCTTTCATACCATGATCGCCATCTAGAGTTTTACAAACGGTCCGGGTCGGACGATCCACGGGTCGTGACGGTTCACGGTCCATTACAGTTCACATGGGACGGGTCTAGGTGGATCAAACTCAGAAAAATTCAATCTGTCCCGCCGTTGGCCCCCGGGGTTGGACCCCCACGGGTCGGCACGGTCAGGTCCGGTCCGGTCCATTTTTTTTAGAAATTCAAAAAATTATGAAATAAAAAAAATAAATTTATGATATTTTATAAATAATAATTTTCATTGAATTATTTATATATTTTTAATTATTTAAAAATCGAATAATACTCAAAAAATTATAAAAAATATTCAAAATTATAAAAAGTTAGTCCGGGTCACGGTTCCACACGGGACGGATCTACACAGTCATGTTTTGGGTGAAAGGAGAATCATTCCACCGTTGGACCAGATCGTGGTAGGGCACGGGACGGACACGTGTTTGACCACAGTTTGATCTGATCCAGTCTACAATCACGGATCGGTCTGAAACGGATTGAACCGAACGGTCCATTTCAAAACTCTATTGCCATCGCCATCATTTTCCTTCCCGTGTTCTTGCTGCCCTTCTCTAAATGACACCACTGTAGTGTTACCTAATTGAATCCATTAATTTTTTTTGAATTTCTCACTATTGAAAATTTTAGATTATTCATGAATGAAAAATATCCTCTTTGTAATGAAATAATATTAACATCCATTTTAACAATTCGTACTTTTTTTGTGATTTTTTACTTTAACAAACAAATTCAGTCTCATAATTTATTTGATTCCTTAATTTTATCATTAATCAATGTTAGAAATTTAAAAAAAATGAGAAGTGATCAAATTTATTTTTATTTGAAAAATTCGCTTATAATATAAAAGGGATGACACTTTAACTAATATTAATTATAATTTTGTGTTATTATGATAATTTACTAATTGACTTGGACATTTTTTCTGAAATGTTTATTTTTGCTTCTTTTCGTTGATAAAAAATGAAGAGCTCTTTTTAAAAAAAAAAGAGGAACAAAGTTTTTTTTGTTACTGAATGAATGGCTATTTTCGAGAAATATGTTAAGAAAAAAATTTTGAATGATTTTTTTTAGACTACATTGGTAAGGAATTTTATATCATATTTAGTAATGTACAATAATACAATACTTATTTATTATTATTAGTTTTTGTTTTTTCTATATTCAATTTAGCAACATTTGAACTTTGTATTTTTTTACTAAAACAATTATAAGTTTGTAACTCTTTTGTATATTTAAATTGAGAAATATTAATATACTTTTAGTAGTTTCTTAGTCTAAGCAAAATTCGATAAAATTTTGAAATTTTGCATTCACAAAAGTCAATCCAAATAGTTCAATAATATATAGAAAATCAATTATTATCATTTTTAATATTTTATATAATCAGTTTTAGCATACAAATATTGATATTTAGAATCATTTTTCAAAAATTACATATAAAAATAATATTTGGTAGTTATAAGTTTTTGAACTGAAGATTTTATTGAGCTATTACATCAAATATTTGACTGCAGGGAGTTCAAAATTTTGATCTGTATATGTGTAAAAATATAAAAAAGTATTTAAATTGATAATTAAATTAAATTTAAATAATATTAATGGACACTACTAATTTATAATTCTGATTCCGCTGTTGGATCTGATTCATGAGCAACTGGTTCATTAATTAATTATTAATCAAACGCATGCATACGACATATTGAGTTACCCAAAGTGAATATCGAACTTTCAAATACCAAACAATATGATGGTAATCAGTTTTGTACGTCTATAAGTCCGCCACGTGTTATGACAAAAGAGAAAAATTTATCTGGTCGTAGAAAACTTGGTATAATTTTCTCCCTTTTGGAGAAATACTGAGGTCTCAACCTGACCTTCTCAATCGTCGGATTTGTGGACATGCAGTCAGAATTGATTTGCCATCTTTGATTGCTTCGTGAATTGTTTTTTTTTTCTCTTCGACCGGATCTGAGCATGTTTGTTCATGAGCAAACCGATCATGATCCTCACGTCCTTCTTTCTTTATATAAGGCCTCGTCTAAGAGAGGATAAATAATTCAGCTTTGATACAGACACAAAAACTTATTGATCATAGTAACTTTTGTGCACTCTCTACACACACTCACACCCAATTTTCTATTGAGAAAGCCTGCTCTCCTCATAAGACAGGACATATCAACATATAATTTTTGAACCATGCATACATGATAGGAAGTCAGAAAATATTGGATAACATAAACTGCATCTCATCATTAATCTTATAATTTCTCTCTTTATTTACTTCAGTTTTAATGAGAAGTTCAGGGCTGAAATAGATAAATTCAAATATATGTGGGATTCTTTGTTAATTAGCTTGTCGATTTAAGGCAAATATTAGTTTATTAGAGCATTTGAGGTGGCATTTAATGTTGATTTTTTTTGATGAGGTATGCCAATAGCATATCTTAAACTTTATTGATAAGAAATAAAAAGAGAGTTTTGTACACAGTTACAGTTCAAGGATATACAAGTTTTCCTGCAAGTAAACTACTGTATATGAATTCTCCAGCTATTGTCTTGTAGTCCCTCTGTATAACGCCCCTCAACTCAGAGATCCTGCCTCTTTTTGTTGGAATATGCGGTTATTTTGTTCTTTCCAAATATTCCAAATCGTTGTGAAGAACTGGGTGTCCGATTCTGCACGCTCTTTCCCTTGTCTGCGCAGCCGGTGTCGTTGCCAGTATCTGGACAAGTCGTCATTTTGCAATGACAGTTGAGGCCAAAGAGACCAAATCGCTGTGCAGTGGAAGAATAGATGTTGAGCCGTTTCCATTGGTCGTATGTCGACACATGGTGCAATGTTGTTGGTGAGGTTAGATATCCTTAGTGAACTTTTCTGCTCATTCTATTGAGATTTTATTACGTTGAAATTTTGTAACTATTGGGACTTTATTATGTTTAAATTAATCAGGAGCGTAAAATAATTTACATTCACCGAACTCAAGATTAATGAAACATTTTTTTTTGCTGTTAATTTGTGGATAATATATACATGTCCGCAGTAACCAAAAATTCGCTCCAAGTTATAGACAGGTGCAATGCATCGGCTATTCATAGGAGACGAGTTACACACGGACACGGACACGGCGCCTCATGGATGTGCCGTAGGGGTGTCAATTATTGATCTGATCCGATGGGTTAATCCGACTCAATCTCAACTCGATCCAAACCGACATGATCTGAAGATAAATGAGTCGATAGTTTAATTTTTTGATCCGAAACGGGTTGGATCGGATTCGGGTCAACCCGAGCCGACCTGATTATATTTTTTAAAATAATTTTATGATTTAGTACTAATTAAATCTCAAATATATATTAATTATACACTAGACTTGACAAATCGGACGGGTCAGATTGTTTTCGAGTTGGATATGATTATATATGGTTTACTTTCGGATACAGATTGATATTAGATTTGGTATATTTCGGATTAATCAATTTCAAATTCGGTACATTCATGAGTCAGAATAACTATATCAATCGGATAGTCGGGGTTCAGATTTTATTGGGTTCCGGACCAATCTAGATAGTGGATGATTCAGGTGTCATAATTTTTTTGATTCAGATCACAGTAAGTTACAGATAATAAGGTGCAGGTTTCAGATATAAATCAAGATTTTAAATTATATTTGGATCACATTAACTGATTTATTTAGACTTGGATTATTTTTTTACTTTGAGTTATGCTAAGACAAATATTTTATAAAAAAATATATGCTTTTCCATTTGAAATTAAATTACTCAATTCAATTGTATGATTTTGAAATTTATCGGGTCAAATAATCAGACTAAATTAATAAAATTTAAAAATTAAAAATCTCATGATTAATGCATATATGTGTTTAATGAAGAGTTTATAATAAATTTATGAATTATGTTCATTTATTAAAAATAAAAATTATGATTGATTTTAGTGATTTAGAAAACACAATAAATATAAAATTTTAACTATAAAAATATCTTTGTACATATGTTAAGAATCATATAAAATAAATATGAATAAAATATTATATACCGGATATGGATCCTTCTCGGTTCGGGATAATTTAGATTCAGATAATTATCGGTTTAGGTATCACATAGTTTCAGATTGTTTCAAATTCAATTTTTTTTGGTTAATAGGTTTCAAATCGGATAATATATATACAGATACATAATATTTACGGGTTTATTTAGATTCAGATTTCTTCGAATTTTGTCAATTATGGGTTCGGATCATGTAATTCTCTGATTTTAGCAGATCCGAGTTAGATTCGGATTAAACAATTATCGGACGGACTATTTTGATCGGGTCAACTTTTGTCAGGTATATTATACACTAATTAAGATTAATTATAAATTAATTAATATTTAATTATTTTATACGGATCGGGTTAGGTCGATCTATAACCTGGTTGAATCGGATAAGAATCAAGATTTTTTGATCCGAATGTAATCGGACCGGGTCAAAAAAATAATAAAATAATAATGAAACAAAAATCCTTTGCTATTATTTGGAGACGGATGCCCCACAGCCCCAGCGGCCAGCGGCCTAGCGAGTGGTCAACCGATGATACGTAGCTGCTAAGGCACCATATATATGTATTTTTTTTAATTATTAGAAAACTAATTGCCTACTGCCTAGCGATCCAGTGGTCAACCAATGAACTTATCTGCTAATTTTATCTTCGTTTTAATAATTAAAGATTATTTGATTTTAATTAAGAAATGTAACAGTTTGCCTGAAGACAAGATTATTATGTGAAAGTAATTAATATCATATAAGCACAGTAAAAAAAAAGACAGGTTAGCGAATAATTACAGTTAATTTGTCATTGCATGCGGAGAAGATTTCGCTTGCCGTATTAGGGTTGGCTTTCTTCTAGTCCTCTCCCCTCTCCCCTCTCCCCTCTCCCCTCTCCCCTTTGTCCTTAATTAAATTGCCTGTAGGAAGAAGCTGTGCCTATTCGATTTATCATGAATTAATCCAGACAAACACTTACACTCTTTCTTCTTGATCTCCAGTCCCTAAGGGTAAGAACTAAGAACACTTAATTCCCATTATATCGATCTTGTTCTTTCCAGAGAAGCAAGAGAATATCTTTTTGATGGCAATCGCAAGGGAAGATGGTCTTCAAACAACCACGGTATTATAACCTGAAGTAGATTAATCCTTGATCTCTTTATGAATTGCTAGCTTTCTTTTTTTGTCTCTTCTTTCTTCACTCTCGCTTTCTTCTTCTCACTCTTGTAAGTTATTACTGTCGATTTTGGAATATTTTTTCTCTCTTTTCTTTTTTGTTCCTTTGGATTGGTTCCTCTTTTTCTTCTCTCTTTAGGTCCCTCCAACAGAAGTGTTTTCTCTTGATTATCTAGATAGAGCTCGTTAAACTCTTAAAACTTACACCCAAGTCGCTTGAGAGAGTTGTGATCTCTGAAAACTATTAAAACTTACACCCAAGTCTCTTGATTATCTTGTATGCACAGATGCCTTCAAAATCTAATCTCTGAAAAACAAAAAGATTATCTGGTTAGTGGGAATCTTTGTTATTTATTTATTTTTTTGAGTGGGGGAAATCATATGAAAATGTAATATGGCATAGTTTCTCGTCAACGATTTGGGCATATATATCCATAGACGTAGTTTTCCCTGCTAGTTTCGCTAGTAAATTAAGAAGTTTAAATCAACTACTAACCTGCTTGTATATATTTCTGTTCTGCTTGATTAGGTAACAGATAATAACTGCACAGTCGACGGAATTACTGAGAACCCAAACCCTCATCCCGTTGATGAAGACATGCAGGATAAACATGTTATGGCTGCAAAAAAGGTGAAATATTTGTCCGACTTCTTCTAATGAATTAACCTATTAATTTTACATGGCATCTCTATAGGTGATAGGATGGAGCTTTCAAAGCATCAAGGTACATACTACACACCATCATGCTTGGTGATAAGTGATAAGAATCATAACTCATAAGACATAACTACATACATATTTTTTGTATCTTTCCATTTTTGTTATGCAAGTCATGCAAAAATCATTTTTCACATATATTAGATTGTTGCTTACTTACAGGACAAGAATTCTTTCGATGGGAAGACTGGCTTGATTATAACAGGAGATGATTATCCTAATTCAACTGATAAGCACTACCCGAAAAACCAGGTTTAATACTTGTTTTGAAACCCTAATGAAAACCTAAAATGCATGCGCTGCTAATATATATATATATATATATAGAGAGAGAGAGAGAGAGAGTTTGGCTACGGTGTTACGCGTAGCACAAATGACTTGTGTGCTACGGACTTTCAAAGTTTAAATGATCGATCCGAGATCCGACCAAAATATTTTTCATATTTTAGAGAATTTTTTATATATTTTTTAAAATGGCTAGAAAATAATTCCTTTTGAATGACTTATAATAATTAAATCATCAAGTGATTTTCTAGTTATCTTAAAAAATAGTAAAAAATTCTAAACAATATAAAACTTGATCCTCAACTAGATTTTCATATGAAAAATATTTTGACCGGTTGGATCGATCATTTAAACTTTGAAAATGGAGACAGGTTCGTAACACACGGGACATCCGTGCTATGCGTAGCACCGTATCCAACTCTCTCTCTATATATATATAGAGGCGTGCTAATGTGCTTTATAAAGCACAAAATACTTCGTACTTCACGTTTATATCTCATATTTCAAAATTAAAATGAACGATCTAAATTGTTAAATATGATCTTCATAGAATACAAGTTTATCAAATTGAAAAACTCTACCCTCGAAAGTTACACTATATGGTTGCTTGCTTTGTCAAAGTCATTTTAGTATTCTCTCGACGATTTCTTCTGGTTCGCACTAAATTAGTATACTCTACATATATAGCGCTGGAACATACAGGCCTCAGCTTCATAAAGGCAGGTGCCTAGCGGCTAGTTGTTTCAGACTCGCTGGTCTATACTAGTGCACATCTCTATATACTACACCATCATGAGTGATAATAAATAATTGATTCTATTAATTGTTTCCACCTTGTTTATTCATCCAATCTGTCATTTTTCACTTGTATTAAGGTTTCTGTTTACTGCAGGACAAGAACCCTGTTGGTTGGAAGACTGGTTTGATGGTACCAGCAGATGAAGAGCATGACATGCAAAAGCAGGTTTAAATACACGCTTAAAATTCCTAATCAAAACTGAGAATGGTGGTGCTTCTGAAATATATAACAACCCGTAACAACACAAATTTTAAAAATTCTATTTTTATTCTCAAAAGTTACTCGATGTATTTGCTTGTTTTGTGAAAGTCATTGTAGTATTATTTCAAGAGGATTTATTCTACATCTGGGTCACCAACACTGATGATAAATAAGTAAATTAGTCAATAGAAATGGCAGATCCAGTCGCTACATTTATATTCTTGTTTCTTTTCTTTCAATAAAAGTTAAGATAATTTGTTCTTATCTTATCTCTTGGTTCTTTTCGATCCTGCAGAAAGTGAACTCACCCAGCGGAGCCCCAGAGCCAATTGATCAAGAAGCATCTCCTGCTGCGGATAAAAATAAGAAATACGAACTGGTTAGTCTTCAAAGTTTGAAAATTAAAATATATATGTCATTATATATAATTATATATTGCTTAATTACAAGTTACAATTAAATTCTTAATGCTTCAGTGCAGTATGCTCCACTATATAACATATATGTATCAACTACATTTTGCATTAAATTAGTATAAGTGTATAACTGTATAAATACTTAGCACTGGAAAATAAAGGGCTGGACGACTCATAGTCCCCCATGATTTTGACTGGATATAAGAACAAGAAAGGAAATCTGAGACTGAAAGTCTGAAACCCTTCATTTTGTCACCTGAATTCATTTTGCTACTAATTCAAAAGGTGTTATTTTTTAGTCTTTACCCATCCAAATATATATATCCTATGTCTAATTCTAGTATTAATTCGAATCCTACATTAGAAATACTGATGAAAAAAGTTAATACCCAAGCAAAGTTAATACTTATCAAGTGAATTATTTGAATTTGGAATTTATCAATTTAGTTTTGGATTGATAATAATTAAATTAAATTAATAAAGTACTAGTATATTGCTCCATGCTTTACTACGGTGATATCTTTTAGAAATATTAAAATTCATATCTTCAAGTGAAAAATAAGAAAATAAAAATAAAGATAATTTTGTAATTAATGTAAATTTCAATCATGAATACATAATTAATGCGAAATAAATGTAAATTGAGAGAAAAGTTAACATTTAGCGTTTAAAAAAAGTTAAAATTCATAATTGATAGCAATTTAAGAAAAAAAGAAAACAAAATAAAGCAATTGTACTCTTAAATTATGTAGCATTTCGTGTAACAAATAAAATTGAGAGAAAATTCTAATTTCAACATAAATGGTCATAAAGATAGTAACATTATTTGATGAATAATTCAATCCGATGAGTGATATTAGCTCTAAAATTTTAATAAAAAATCTGAACCGTTATAGGATGAGGACACATACGTACTTAATAAGAAGTAGAGATAATTAACTTGATATATGAATGTTTAACTAGTAATTAAATACAGTAATATCATTCTATATTAATATATATCATATATGTGTATTATGTGTATTCTAATTAATTATATTTTCCTTGTTTTCACTAATCTGATAGATCGAAGAAAACCGCAAAGCAAAGAAGAAAGTTAAATTGGAGTTTGCTTGCGCTGTAGTTCTGGTGGGTTCTTCCGAATTACTATGCATCATGTTTTTACCCAGAAACTCTGTCGATAGACGCATTCTTTCAGCCATATCTGTTCTAGGCTTTTGGGCTCTCATTTCTGGCATCTGCTTGATGATCCATACCTTCTTCATGCTTGCACCAAGCAACCGATACACTCACTCAAACCATCATACCATCTCAAAAGTTCTCACCGTGATGTCGTACACTGCTCTTGTGCTCGCATCACTCCCCTTGTCTCTACTCCCCAAGCCCTATAACCTTCTTATACCAATTGTCTTGGTCGCTGTACTCCTAACCCTAGGTGCTCATTTATATCTCAGATCAAAAACCAATGACGAAAAAACTGATGAGAAAGACCAAAGTAAAGTCGACCAAGAGGAAATAACACGCCTTTCTGAGCTAAGTCAAGTGGTTATATCTTTATCATCTGGTGGTTTGATCGGTCTCTTTTTTGGCATACACAAGAATGCTTCGAACCATGCCCTCCACCCGGTTGTCTTTGCATCAGTTTTTCTGACATTCACATCTTTCATATTTGGCACGTCACTTATGTTCCTTTCCCAGAAGCGACTGATGCGTTTGAGCTCAAGTACTAGGAAAATTTTCCTTAATATTGGGGTGGGATTGTGCACGTTGCTACTGGTTTTGTTGGCATTTGTTGCTCTATTAATTGCCTACACTTTCTTACAAGTGTACACCGTTATGGTTCTCATTCCAGCTTTGATAGTATGTGTCATTTGGGTATCTATCAAGTTTTGTACAGCCATCCAAGATAACTTGGGAGAAGACGAGATAAAATTGAGCTACACATTGGGAAACAAGGTAAGAATGTTATTAATGTTTGATTAGTAATTAATTACTTGTAGATCACCACTAACGAAACAGATGGATTATTCATGCTTTGCTCTGGAAAAGAAATATTTCTAAATCATGTTGAATGTGCCATTTCTCTGAAACACTACTAAATACTTTCTTTGAGAAATTAATAAACTAACAACGATAATAATGATTTGGTTAGTTTCCGGTAAGGAAATTGCGATATTTCTTTTACTTTCATCGCTTTAGTAAGCAATTTAAGTCAATAGGGAGAACAATAGAATGATTGAAGTAAAGATATATAGGAACTGCAGAATCCATTGATATTCTACTAGTATCTTGTTTGTGCGTTGCTACGGTGATATCTTTCAGAAATATAAAAATTTATATCTTCACGTGAAAAATAAAAAAATAAAAATAAAGATAATTTTATAATTAATAAAAAAATAATAATTAAGGGGGTTAGAAATTAGTTTTAAAAGAGTCGGGTTAAAAAAAATTTAACAAAAGAAAATACATTTTTTCCAAATTCTAAGGATCAACCATGAATACATAATTAATACAAAATAAATATAAATTGAGAGGAAAGTTAATATTCAGCGTTTAAGGAAAGTTAAAATTCATAATTGATGACAATCTATAAGAAAAAAGAAAATAAAATAGAGCAATTGTACTCCTAAATTATGTAATATTTCGTATAATAAAAAAAATTGAGAGAAAAATTCTAACTTCAACACAAATGATCATAAAGATAGTAACATTATTTGATGAATAACTCAATCTGATAAGTGATATTAGGTCTAAAAAATTTAACAAAAAATCTAGACCATTACAGAATCAGAACACATACGTACTTAATAAGGAGTAGAGATATATTTCTAAAAAACAGTTGGATTTGTAGTGAAAGTATATTTACAACTAAATCATATTTACTTGCCTCAAACTTTCAGGTTATATCAGTATCTTTTGGTGGGCTCATGGCTATCTTCAGCGGTTACCTTGGAAGCAATGAGAAAAACTTGCACCTGAACATTTGCATGATATTTATGGCCTCAGCATTTCTTTCGGGGCTAATTCTGATGCTGTTATCCTACATGTCTTCCACGAGATCACGTATTGGTATAACTGTTAGCATTCTTGGATACTATGCAATAAGTCTGCTCGTATTTGGTCTATTCTCTGTCTTCATCGTTGAGATTATACAACTGATCTGATTTTTGCCATGTCTAAGGTATGTACGTATAGATGCATTATAATTAAATAATTTAAATGAGCAGTATGAAATTTATTTATTTATAAAGTTTAAAATACAATACAAAAGATAACACCATGAGAATATGTAGCATGAGTTTCAAATTTCATGACCATTTGTACCGAAGTTACATCTGCACTAGATGCATATAACTATACCGGTAAGTTCAATAATTCTAATTGTTGTCTTATAGTATTATTCCCCTTCATAATTTTAATTGGCGTATTCGACTTTCCAGATGGCTTCAAATGCACACAGCCATTTTTTTTAAATAATTATCTAAATAATTTTAGTTTTAATAATAAGAATGATTAAATTAAAATTTAAAAAATATGAATGACTGCGTGCCACTGATAGTGACATTTGTAAAGACGTCATTTCTAGTGACGTCTTTCCATTTCTTTTTTTTTCTACTTTTCTGTTAATTTTTCTATATAAAAAAACTGCCATCAGCGTCAGTGGGAGTGACGTTCTCCCACTAAATACTAATTCAAACTTTCAAACTCATTAGGTAAATGATCGACAAAGTTAAAAAGAAAGGAAGATGCCACTAGGAGTTGTGTCTTTACTCAAACGCATTAGTCTGAATAGCGTGTTTGCAAAGCGCCATTGTCAATTGCGCACTATCATTCGTATTTTAAATTTTAAATTTAATTATTTTTATTATTAAAATTAAAATTATTTAGATAATTATTTTTAAAAAAATCACTGAAATGCACACCTACAGTGCTGCTGAGAATCATCTCCGAAACCCCTGCCTAGGATGAAGTGTTCTTTTTTTTTTTAAATTGGGGTCGGTGCTGTTACGAAGGAAGTGTTGAAATATTTTGGATACTGTTAAGGATGATGTAATATTCTCTTATAGTTAGATTAGAGTGCTATGTATAGCACGGATCATCTATACTACAACTTATTTCTTATTGTTTTTTAAAATTTAAATGATTGTTCACAGCTGCTAGAAAAGATTTTTATTTTAAAATCTAGTTATATACTATATATATATATATATATATTTAATTTTTTACTACTTTTAGATAGTTAAAAAAAATACTTCTTTTAAATAACTCATAATAATTAAGTTTGCTGCACTCTAAGTGCCAAATGCAATTGTTAGCTATTCCACTCGGTCGAGTCAATTAGAATAAATATTAACTAAAGACAAAGATAATGATAATAATAAAAGCGGTTTGGTTTTATGGTTATGCTTTTGTTTTAATCTTTTTTCGGTTTAATTAATGAAAAGTAATAATAGTCTTTTCGCTACACAAAAGAAAAAGAAACGGCTTAGCTGAGTTTTACAGCCTTTTAGCTAGGATCCTCTTTTCAATTATTGTTATCAGATACGAAAGATTGGCTTGAGTTGAACTTCCAACGATAAGTATGAAATTTACCAATGCATTGCAGATGTATTTAATTGTTTGTATTATCCAGCCTTCAAAGTTAATGAGTGAGAAATCGTAGAAGAGAGAGGGATACGATCGAATGGTATAGAGACACATCAAGAATGAAAGAATATTATATATATCGCACAAGTAATAATATGTCTAGTACAAGAATGTGTGTGTATGTATAGGAAATGATACATCTTGAATCATCCATCTAACTGCCTTTGACCAAGACAAAGCAGGTTAATTGGATGCTAACTCATCACTAACAATGAGGTTTGCCAGAAAATTAAGGTGTTACTACTTAGGAGCAAAAGATAGATTGGAGTATTCATTTAAGGAACCAAGAGGCGCTTAGGTGGTGCTGCTCCTCTATGCTCCCCGGAAGTCAAAAGAACAGAGTGATTTCTTCAATGATTTTAGTGATAAAAATTAAAAAATTTTGGTGTTTTGCCTTCCTCAATCCTCCCAAATTCTTTTCCGTCCCTCCCCAGTTATCCAATTTTTGTTCCGCCCTCATCTACCGTCTCTTTTCTCAGATAGTGTGGTAATGAGTTGGCACTTGGCAATGTATATCATACATGGGAGTCCCATGATGTACGAATAGGTCTCTCTTAAACACTTCTTCTGTATATATTGCTTGATATCTCGAGGTGCGAATGAGGTTTACCGTTTACAACACAGATGTTCAACATTTTTGGAGTTTTTTTTTTGTTTTATCGGTGGACAAATTAGTTTGGCGTAAAATAGTATGGTATGAAGAACTATTTAACTGACAAAAAGAGCCCATAATTTTTGAATTTTGACGTGTTTTTTGTTAGGGAATCTCAGTAAATATATTGTGTCATGATGTTCTGTTCAGTTCGTCCGCTTGACCACTTCATTTCATTTTCATTTGTCAATTTTGATACCCTCTCTGTATCTTAAATGTTCGGCCTGTATATTAATGTGAAATGTGGTCAAAGGTAAAGCGAATACAGGCCTTACTAGGCCCATAAAGCCATGCTCTTGCAGCAGGTTATGCAGGGCTAGGCATATCTATATATTATAGTATTATTGATTTGGCATGGCCTTCTCTTACGGTGCGGATAATATTTAATCGTATTTAATTCGTATTTGATAGATTAAATGTAGTAATTCACATTTGAATATTCGGATAAAAAAATAGTACAAAATAATTTTTAATCTTAACTATCCGTATCCAAATACTAAGTATATAATATATTATTTAATATATCATACTAAATATTCATATCCGAATAATATTGAAAACTTAAATGATAGATTTTAATATATTTTATAAAATTTAAATGAATTATATGCTTATCGTTGATAATTTATATATATTATCCGTATTTGTACCTAAATTATTATTATATGAGAATTCATATTCATATTTAAAAAATTAAAATGAATACGACAATATTAACTACTATTTGCACCCCTACATTCTCTACTGTATACCTACAGTGTGAAAACGGTAACAACTAACAACGAAAGAATCTTTGCACAACTTTTCAGTGGTACACAGCACAGTCAACTCATCTAGAACACAATCATTAATATCTATTTTTAACACTTCATTGCCAACTATTGTGTTTAAAAACAAAATTGACGATTTGAATCATACAACACAAAATTTTAAAGATAAGATATATCATATGAAAAAAAAACATTTAAAACGTTAATAAATAATTATTACATTTATTAATTCCATTCAAATAATAATAATTCTAATAGTTACGCCAAAATGTTTAATTAAGTTTGTTCATCCCATAATGAACTAACTTAATTAAACGGATACCAATATTTACAAAAGATGTCCCGAAAATAATGAAAAACCACGAAAAAGTTAGTAACGTTTTTGTGAAAAATCATTACTAAAAGTTACTAAACATCAGTAATGATTCTTATGAAACAATCATTACTAAATGTCAGTGGGCCCTTAGAAACTTATGTCAGATCTTTTGTCTTAATTATCAGATACCTTTAAATAATATTTTTCATTAAAATTGTTATTAAAAGTTACCTTCAACAACTTTTAGTAATGGTTTTTATGACAAAAAAAACATTACTAAAGGTCAGTGGGCGTCACCTATGTCGAAATTATGTTAGAACTTGTTGAATTGATTGTCAGATACTTTCAATAATGATTTTTTTTTTCATAAATTCAACAATAATTTTTATGAAAAAATTATTAGTAAAAGTCAGTGGGCCCCACTTCTGAATTTATGTCAGTGTTTATCAAAACACCTTTATGTCCATCATTAGTAATATTTTTTGTGAAATACCGCCATTAAAGATAACCTTCAATAATATATTTTTCATAAAAAATGTTACTAACGTCTCGATGAATAGTAATTTTAAAAAGTGATACCCATAGATTCTATATTCTGAGCTCTTAATCATATTTACCGTTTACGATATTTTATCCGATGTTTCTGAATGAACAAATTTCACAATAATAAATTTTCTCCCATTCCGCTTCATCTTCTCCCTCCTACTCATTTTTAAAACTCAGATCTGAAAAATTAAGAGAGTTGTTGGGAGGTTGAGACAGAGAAAAAAAAAAGAAAAATGTGAAGGCACAACGGAGATTCATAGCATCTGAATTTTAAATTGTCATAACTATTGATTGAAAACGTTGATTAGGATGTGCTACACGGAAATGAAAAGTTCACGATGAGATTTACGAGGTTAATAAAGACGTTGTGACGATAGTTTTTAGGATCAAAAGAGTTTGTTTAAAGCCTCAAAATATCATTTGAAGTTTTTGGATATATTTTTGTTCTTTTTTCAGTTTTTTTTTTCAATTTTTGTTAGAAACTAATTGTACATATTTTCATATTATTTCACGAATAATATATATTCACATTTTGTATATATGTGTGTATGTTCTTTTAAAGACATATTTTATAATTTTTTAAGAAAATAAAGATCTTCAGTAAATTTTTTTTCATAAAAATCATTAATGAAGGTAGACGTAAAGGTAAAGATATTTTAACGTAGATTCTAAAATGAGATCCACCGACTTTTAGTAACGATTTCTAAATAAAAATCGTAATTAACTTTCAGTAATAATTTTTCATAAAAACTATTACGGAATTTTGCATTTAGTAATTATTAATAAATCTCAAATAGTTTGCCGTGTCATGCATAAACATATCAAGATAAGTATGTGTCATATATACCGTGTTTTTTTTCTTTTGTAAGGACGTCAAGAATGACACTAGTAATAACGCGTGTTAGCATGTTATGCTTGTACATGTTTGAATAAAATTTTAAAATATTCAGTTGTTAGTTGTCAACTAATCATTAATAACATTTATTATTTCGAAAATAAATAATACATTACGATTTTTTTCAGAATTGAGAGAAAATATTCCCAAAATAATTAATACGAAACATCATTATTTTTCATTAGAATATTTGTAACAGAAAAAGAAGACATGACTTTTTCATTAAAATTTTAAAATTAATACGAAATATCATTGATTTAGATAAAGATAAGAGTTGAGTCATTCAATTTTAATTTCAAAAAATAACTTTTTTTCAGTTTTCAAACTCATATAGAACATTATTTTTACGAGCAAAAACTAATTCTCATGCACAAATCATTATTATACAACCACAAAGTATTAGAATTAAACTAATTTGACGAAAATTTGAAGGCTTTAAGCTATCTTGAGACAATGTAGGACATCTAAGTAACAATTTTAGTTGGTAAGATGATGCAGAAATTGAGTTCGGAGAAGAAAAGGATTAAGGTAGTACCTGAGAAAACTGATTGAGACTTGCGGCCACCGTTGCTATTTGTTAAACCCCCGCTCTCTTGCTCCTGTCGTCAAGAAACGAACCTCTACATGCTCTCTTCCTCTCATCCTCTCTCTCAGTTGGAGCGCTACCTCTTCCTGGCGTAGCTTCCCGTTCATATAATTCATTAATAATAATTCTGTGGTCTTCTTGGCCCTTTCGTCAATTATGTTTGTTTGTAATTTACTTAGAAATTTCTTTAGCTTCAATGTTCCACTCCTCTCCATTTGACACGGAAAGAAGAAATATGAAATACTGTACTAACAAGTCGGTATTTCTGCCGGGATGTTTTTCTATTTAAGCCAGAAGTAAACGTATTTTTTATAAGTATCAAATAAATTATAAACTTTAATAATAAATTAATTAATTAATCAAAATTGTAATAATAAATATAACAATATGCGTATGAAATGTGTTTTTTAAACGCATCAATTTTATTTATGTCTTTTCACAAAAATGCATCAATCTCACGGACATTTTTCTACTAAACGCGTCAGTTTCACTGAAGTTTTATTTTTCCACTAAATGCGCAATTCATACTGGCACATTTATATGTATGATATCTGCAAGTATTGATGGGTCCGCAAATATTATTCTGATGCAAAGGCATCAGTCCCCTAACGCCTTTTAAACGCACACCGCATATCTGTAGCAGCAGTTATATCTAATTAAAAATTTATTAATTAGTACTAATTATTAAAATTATGATTTATTTCGTACTTATTAAAAAATCATAGCAGAAGTAAAAATAAACTCCAAAGTTGTAAGTTTATTTTAGAACTATATGTTTGGCATGTTTTTGCTGATTTTCCATGTATTATAATGTTATATGTATATTTACTACTGCCTGTGAAAATTGTCTATTCTTCCCTCTGAAAAATAGTGCGAATGGGATTCCATTTAGTATTAGAATGGAGAAAGTGGCGTTGACCTGGCTTGAGAAGACTTGGTCAGTCAAGTCTCCCTTTAATAAGACAACCACATGGACCTGGTACATGCTTGTGATAGGAATATATTGGCCATTTGTTTGAGTTAAATATTAAAAAAAATGAAACTACTACTATTGTACCAGAATTAACAGTTGTAATCATAATTATCTACAGTTGGCAACGACTACAAAATAAAATAAAATTTAAATTAAGAAACATTGAAAATAGTAATAACGATGATGAGCTAAATAATGATATTGAGAAATTATTTGGTACACAATTTAAAATACTTATAACAAATTAGCGACAACTATAATGAAAACAAGTACTGCGATTATAATGATAATTATGACATATTGACAATTTAATAATAAATTAATTATGTCCCCACGCAACACTAATTTCTTTCTTGACATATTGATGTACCTCATTTCAGGCTCTGAATTAACTGCGTCCGGCATGACTTGAAATAATTGGGATCTTTTACAGGCTATTATATCAAGCTTTTCATTCATTAAGCCCAGTTAAGTACTTCAAATTTTACGGGCCAATTAGTTTCTTGCTATCTGTACCCATTGAGGTACAATCCCCAACCCTGCTCTATTGTAGAACAGAAGTGAAGTGACAGAGTAATAAAATAAGGCGGGCACCAGTTGACAATTGTTTATTTCGATAATTTTGACGATAAATGCTTAAATAAATATAAAAAAAATTCAAAAATAAAAAAATTATAAATATATTTTTTATCTATAGATTTATGTTTATTCAAATTTTATACAATTTCATAATCATTTGATAGTCCATCAAATATCGTTAAATTATAACAATTATAAATTATATAAAAAATTGATGATTCTTAATGAACTATCAAATGATAATGAAATTACATAAAATTTGAATAACCATCATTATATAAGCAGATAACATATCTATTTTTTTTCATTTTAAAGAATTTTTATTTATTTAAATATTCATTGTCAACCAATCCCTTCTTCTAAAATAATTGGTTATCTGAGTGAGCAAATTATTTGTATTGTACGGAGCTCCAACATAAACATCCCAAGTTTTATGGAATCTCCGTTGAGAAAATTAAAAAAATGGTTTTTTTTTTCAATCTAATTTTAAAATTGCAACCTCAATGAATCGATGTCTGTAATCTCCGTTGAGAAAAACTGATGGTCGATTTTATATATTTTCATATGTGCTATGGTATCGCTAAAAAAATGTTGAAAAGTATTTTGTATTTTTTAACCAAATTGAAATATTATATCAACAAACAGAAGTAAAAAAATATATTTATTTTTGATACACTGAAATCATTCACGAAATTAAATTGTTGACCCGATCTTCACTACATAGAACCAAGAGTATAAAAACGGACAGAGACAAATCAGCCAACTGTGGATGATTCTTTTCGTTTTGACCTTGGTTTTGTATTTTTTTTTTTTTTTTTGGAAAACACGTCGAGAATGGCATTTTCAAATTTCAGAGAATTCCTTTGAAAATGTTTTGTTTTGTTATCAATTAACATCAAGAAGCACAGCTCAAATTCAAGCAACTAGAAAAGAAAGGATTCATCTCTTCCATTAAATAATCCCAATCTACTCTGTGTGGGTCTTCATCACGACTTTTTAATTGACAAGTATGTAATCATTTCATTGATAATCTACTCTGTGTGGGTCTCCACAAACCACTTTATTTATGGTATTTATGATGTATATACGACAAGGAAACATCAACATTTAAACTTTAGCAATCACCGACCTTTATTTCGAATTCGCATTTCCAGGTCATTTATCAAAAGTTAAAGCAACCATGATAATTTACAAAAAATAAATTTTATTGCTGGTTGATTCTTCCCAAATACCATACATGCAAATAGCAACAAGTGAAATTGAAATTTATCATATAAAAGATGGAATATAGAAAGGGGGGGGGGGGGGGGATCAGAGGCACAAATCCAACACATACCCACCTCTTCTTTCATTATTCTTTTTCTGGGCGGATGCCTGACAACTTATAATATTAACAATTTGACAACCAATTTTATATAAATTTATAGAAAATTTTAAAAATAAGACAAAAAAGATTGATAAATATATTCTTGAATTTATGAATTTATTGTGATTCAATTTTCATACAATTTCAATGTTATTTATTATTCCATCAAAGGCTATTAATTTAAACACTTAAAATTATCATATAATTTTGATAGTGTTTGATGAAAAATTAGATAACACTCAAATAATTTGAAAATAAATTACAATCAATAATATATTTATAATTTTTTATTTCAAAATTTTCTATAAATTTATATGAAGTTAGTTGTCAAAATTATTAGTTTCAAAAATCATCACCCTTCTTTTTATACCCGAGAGCAGTACTGCTCCGGTCAGTCAACAACAGTTGCAAAAGAGATAGTTTAGCCCACTGGTTGGCTGAGCTTGGTTATTTCTGATCAGAAGATATACAGTGATTGACAGTAACACATCAAAGCTTTGTTTGTCTTCAATTACATCTCATCGCATGTACCAATCATTCCTGCAAAGAGAACGATAACTGTTGGTGGTATTTAATAAACTATTAAAAAAAATAAAATTAGATCAACTTTAAAACACTATCTATGGATCAACAAGTAAACATAAAAAATCTATAAATCTGTAAGTAAAATAAAAAAGACTAATTTTACTATGAATCAGGAAGGAGTTCCGTTAATTTATTAATTAATAACAATGATTTTTTACTCATCAACCTCCCTTCTTTAATCACACTAAAAAATTATCTTAACCATATAATATTCAAAATTAAACGATTCAAATTTATTCTGATCCATAGCAGAATTTTCTCAAATAAAAAATATATAAACTGTTTTTCTATTTATAAGATTTATTTTTTCAAATTTATTCTCAAGAAATCCCTCCCCTCTAATTACGTAGTAGGAAACTTGAGCAGAGTACCGATTGATATACAGAACCAATCAAGTAAAGGTTCCGTCATTTCAGAAAGGAACAACGGAAAAAGACAACAAGAAGAAAAGGAATTATGGTAATGAAATAATGAAATCTCGTGGTTACTTGAACAAGAAGAAAATGATGAAATCGTTGTCATCTGAAATCGAAAGTTTATATTAATATATACCAACAAATTGATAGTTCTTCCTATTGTGTGTGTGTCTGTGTTTCCATGAACAGAGCTCTACCTTTCAAGAATGCAGGAGAGTCAGGGAACAAAGAACGGTGACGCAACCAACTATAAACCGACAAACTCCACAAATATCCTCGAGGCAGAGCTTGGCAACTCGTCGAACACCTGGATTAAGTACGCCATGAGAAGTTCTCTGAGCTGCCGTCTCTCATGGTGAATGCCCATTATTTGGCGGCGCTCCTCTGATTCAGGGTGGTCGCCCCTGTTTGATCCACCGTTTCTTTGTCTGGCCATGGCCCTTGTGAAGAGTTCTCTTTTTGTTTGTGATGAATGTCCAATTATTGTGGGCTTCTACGAGACTTTTTGTTGGTGCTTTTGTTTATGAATAGGAAGGCCGAAGGATTGTATTTTGTATGACTCACCATTGGCCAATTCCCCATTTAACACCAAACCTTCGGTCAGTTAATAATTCTTTATGGAAAATGTTTGGTGATACCAAATTGATATCATATTATTATTAAGTTAAATAAATTATTATTCACAATAATAATTTTATATAATATTTAATTTTTGAATTTAAATACCGTATTATTTCTGAATAATATTTAATTTAAGTTGAATGACAAAACATACGAAATAAGTTAAACAAAATAAGTAGTTATTATGTATAGTGAGATGATATTCATTTTTAGTATCAATTTTGATATCGCTATATTAGCTCATTTTTGTTTCAATTTAAAATAAGAGTTGGACTACGATGCTTTGTATATCATCGATGACCCATATGTTATGAATTGTTTCTCTATTTTTCAAATATAAATGACTAATCTGTTCACTTAAAATATATGAAAAATTAGTTGTAAACCAAATTTTATATTTTTTAGATAGCTAGAAAATCACTTGATTTAATTATTATGAGTCATTCAATAGATTCTTTTAACTATTTAAAAAATAGTAAAATTTCTAAAAATATATAAATTTTTTATCTATAATTATATTTTTATATAAAAATTAGTTTAAATAATCGGATCGATTATTTAAACTTAAAAAAAAATATTTTCTGTTACACAAAGTAGCAGCATAGTTTAAAATAAGGCAAATTCTGTAATGGATCGGATTAAATATAGATCGTCCATTTCTGAAAAATCCAACGATGGAGATAACATACTGCATTTTTATTAAAATGATAAAATCGTCATTATGACATCCTCTCCGTTAAATCTAAATTGAATCGGTAATGCATTTTGCTACAAATTGAATCGGGTGAGACTTGACTCAAGTACGGTTCGGTTGAATCGGGTGAAACTTGACTCAAGTATACTAATTTATCAGTATTTTTGTACTTTCACTGCTGTAATTGGTTTATTTAATCATAATTAGAGGGTATATATTGGAGGTAAGAATTAATTGTATGCTGAATGTGAGGTTGTATGTACGAATACTTTGGTTGTGCAACTAAAAAAAAAATTTGTCACTAAGAAGCAATATAGACTTCAATTTACTAAAAAAATTTCAGAAATCTCTTAAAATTGAAGAGAAGCAGAGGAAAACAACTTTACCGGAGTGCCTTAGTCTCTGCAATCGTCGGTCTATGCAAACTACGGCAGGTAAGACGGAGAAGGATGGTACCGAATAGCTTTTAGGTCTTGCACAATTTAATTCTCAGCAAATACCAAATCTCATAGAATCGCCTTTCTCCCGTTCATTCGTCAGGTTCTTTCGATCGCAGATTCGTCGCTGTGCGGATTCGTCGCCATGTTTCCTTGCTTCGCCGTGCGCTTTTTTTGGATGAATATTTCTTCACATTTCATCAGCGACGCTAAATAGAGACAATAATATTAATGGAAGCTTAACAGAGAAATAATATACCCATTTTGCCCTTTTAGAAATTAAGGGTTCTGATTAATCGGAATAAATTTTCAGAAAAGAAGTCCGATCCATGGCAGCATCGCTCAATAAAATAATATATGAACTTTTTTCTAGAAAGGAATGAACAAATTAGTTAAGATACTTGTCATTTTATGGCCACCGCTACGGAGACGGAAAGGATGGAGAAAGATAGGGAATCGAAGTCAAGAAGATTTTTAATTCAACCTGAGCCACCCAAAATGACAAAAGATAACTTCGTCCCAAAGTTTGATCAAGTGTTTTTTGTGTGTGTGTGTGAGAGAGAGATCTGATGATGATGTCGACGTGCTGATGGAGTGACAAATCGTCAGATGATTTGTCATTCATGACATCGGATTCAGTCATTCAGATAGGACATATTTCGGTTCTTTGGGGCATTGGTTTTTTTAACTCTGATAAAAAAATGATTTGTTAAACCATTTGTAGATTTCTCGGCGGTATTATTTATTTATCGTGTCCAATTTCATCTGAACATATCAAACATGTAAAATTTGGCTATATGGAAAAACAAACTTTTTATTCGAAATAGGCATAAGAATAAAAAAATTGATCTGATTCGCAACCCGATCTGATCCGAAATGATCTCAAAATAAAAAAACTAGGTATGGATGAATTTTTTTAATCTCTCACGCGTTGGGTATGACCTAATTCGTTAAATTGTATTTAGATTTATTTTATAATTTTAAGCTAATTAAAGCATATATATACACTGAGATTAATTATATATTAATTAAAAAAACTAATTAAAATATATAAAAATAATTAATAAATAATTGATTATTTTATTCAGATCGGATTCATCCCCACGACGTAATTTCAAACGGGTCATATTAGATAAAAATATTAAAATAATGATGATCTATCTCGTCATCGAACGTAATCCCAATCCAGCCAATTGACATCCCTAAGATGAACTTTCAGCAAATTGAAATGCTCAGAAAAAAGTTGCGCTAACTAATATCTTGAAATACTTAAATTTCGTAGCGATCTTATAAATTTTAAATGGTATAGATATGAAAAATATAATGAGCATAATTTAGGATTGGTTATTAGTGTTTATGTTTTCTCAATGAAATTTCTTCCTTATATATTCATATAAAAGTATATGGGAGGTCTTAAAATTATTTTATCTCAACAAAATATTTACCACTACTAAATTTTAAATTTAGAATATTATTTTCGTTAAAATATTCATCATTATTAAATTTTAGAACAGTGATACAATGCCTCTAATATTATATTCTCATTTCCATCATTAGTCATTACTATGACCGCGGATCTCACACGCGTTAGATTATCTTCTAGATTATTTTTTCAGAAATTGGTGAAGCAGGTTATTTATATCTTCCTAAATGTTATGATCCTGGTTTTACGCGGTCTCTTTTTGGACATAAATTGATTGATTGATTCATTATATGTTGTTTACTTAAATCAGTTCGATTTCCGAGTTGTGCTCCGGTACCCCCTCTAATCCAAAGAGTGGAACATGCAGATGCTAGAATACAATTTTTAACGGAAAATAGTTAATTTGAACATTTTGAATTACAAACAAATAAATTGTATGAAAATCACAAATATTTAGAGGAGTTGCATATAATTCTGTCAACGCAATAATGTTAAAGAGAAAATTTAAGAAGGCAGAGAAACGCCTAGTATACGTGGCTTGTTATTTAATTAGTTGACCAATCCGAACCGAACCGCTCAAAATATTTTTATATAAATATCTAGTTATAAATCAAATTTTATATTTTTTAGATAAAATATCATTTGATTTAATTATTATGAACCATTTAAAAGAAGTAATTGTCTAACTATCTAAAATAAATAAATATAAATTTTGGTCTATAATTAGATATTTATATGAACAATTTTTTTACCACATCTTTAGAAAATTTTCAAGACGCAAAAAACTGTCCATAAAAGTCAGAGCGTGGCACTCACCAAATCAAAGGCCCAAATTACTCAAGATTGATCAAGATCACACTCCTTTTTGTGATCAGTTCTTACTAAGCCATTATAACAGTTTAACTCGAAATAGCTCAATCAGTTATGTTTTCTAAACTGTATTTAAAGAGTTGCTCGATTCTTTTTTAAGCAAACTTAAAACTTTCAATTCTCTCAATATTCTCTAAGCACTTAAATTGAGCCTACTAACTAAAACAAAATCATCTTTCATCAAGGATCTTAAGTGAAGACTAGCTATATACTAGCTCTTGTTATTCTCAAAGAAATTGATTGTTGAGTTATTCAATTATTTCTTTCCTTATAATCTTTGAGCCTTGAGTGTTCTAGTATTATAGTTTTTTATTGTCTCTTAGTCTTCTTGTACGCATTGTGTAATGAAGCTAGGGCTTTATTTATAAAATAATTTTTAATTAATATATCAACGCTCCATTTTCAGAGTGAGTCACGGAGATGTAGGATTTTGTACTGACCTCCATTAAAATTTTATCTTATTTACCTCTAGTATTTTGTTTCTTGATTGATTAGTTCTTGCATTCTACATCTTTTCTAGATTCTAAACAAAATTGAAATTTTGATTCATGTTTCTATTGTTCTTAATTTTTTAGAGGGATATGAGTATGACTGCTAAATCGGTTTTAAATTGTATTGACTTGTATTGAGTATATCTTAATATTTAGGTTAACTATCACCTTAGACTCTCATTTTATAACAGTTGGATTATATTGTTATGATTTTTTTTTATTATTTAGGTGAATAAAATATTTTATATTTAGTTGTTATTTAGATAAATACTGAGTTCAAGTCACTAAAATTTTTATTTTTTATATTTAAAATTTATAAATGAATTCAACGAACAAAAATCAAAGAACCTGTCATTTTTGAAAAATGGTTCGAATAATTTTTAAGCTATGCTAAATTACTCTTAGTTTGAAATTATTAGCCCAATAACAATGGTTGGCATTGAAATTATAAATAAAAATTGACCAGCCTTTTTGGTGTATATGTTATTTTTATTTCAATTATTAAAATTGAAAAATCAGACTATTATCATTTTATCTTCATTTATAATATTAATAAATAATACTAAAAGTCATACAAATTTGATATCCTAGTAACCGGCATTCTATAGTACATGATTTGAAACATTAACGGCACACAGAAATCCAAATTTATCTCTCAGTCTCTTCTGGAGTTTATATAAAGAAATTTAACTAATTAGTGCAGAATTTTCCTGTAGTTAAAGGTAAAATCTTTTTTTTTTTATGTATTTTATACATAATTTGCACATAACTTATAAGTTGTACAAATTATAGAATCGTTTTTTATGTATTTGTACTTAAAGATATAATCATTTTTATGAATTGTACTTAACTTATAAATTGTAGAAGTTATTTTTCCTTTACCTAATGAAACCCTCTTTTACGTATTTTGGTGTCAGGCTGCACTCGGGATGTTTGTGTATGGGTGCATAATACATTTTATTATTTTGGCATTTCTCAGCCGATTAATAATGTTAAAACCACTGATGTCATGAATGACGAAATTGCAACTGGTCCAGCAACGCAATAAAAAATGAGTGCGCATCATTTGACGCGTGACAAAAATTGCAGTGCGATTTACCGTGCAGAGATCATTTAGGGAGGTTTTGTGATCGGTGAAAATACGGATCTCAAAGAGGTGAAGGGCTGGATTTTTGAGCTGTAACGTTGTCGTGCGTCACAGGACGCCGATTCATAAAAAATAGGATTTGCAAACATACCGGTCCATACCGTCCAAGTTTGACTTTGATAACGTTATAATGAATCACGAATTACACGGATCAGATTAAAGCGGTTTAAAAAAATTCTGATTTAACCCGCTGTTGCCCACTAAGGTCGGATCCCATGGTTTGAGGTGTTCTGGATTTGAACGGTCCGATCCGGATTGATCTAAAATTTCTTCTTCGTCTTTTTTTTTTCTCAATTTTACAGAATCAGAAAAATAAAAAAATCTCAAAAAATTCATAAAAGTAATAAAATAAATTTATAATAATTTTCTCTATTTTTGTTTATAATTATTTAAAAATCAAATAATACTCAAACAATTCCAAAAAACATCAAAAATCCTTAAAAGTTTCAAAATTTAAAAAAATCCCAAAAATTGAATAAAACTTTTAAAATAAATTTCCGAAAAATACCAATTTTTTTAATAGTTATAAAGAATTATAAAATCAATTTTGTATAATATTTTGAACAAAATTAGTTGTAAAAAAATTCTAACATTGTTTTTAAGAATGCAAATTAAATTTTAACATTCTTTTTAGTAAAATGTTCTTAAAATTGTAACATTCTTTTTTTTTTAAAATGAACCAAACTAAAAAAAATAAAGTTACTCTCCTCCTTTATTCCGGGCTTGAGACCGGCTATGTAAATTGTGAAAGAACATAGGCGGAGTTCTAACTTTTTTGTTAGTAATATTTTTTAAAATAAAAAATTTAAAAAGCAATTGAAATATTTAAAAAATAGATGAAAAAGTTCAAACTATTTAGAAATACATACCAAACGTCTTGAAGTTAAAGATTGCATGTACCATCACAATCATCGTCCAAAGTGATACCTTAAGTGTGATATTATATTGCATACAGTGTTTCGGCATATAATTATTTCTCGTGATATAAAAAATTAAATATATTATTGTTAATTTTGGCCACAATGTTATTGGCGCGTGGAAGCATGTGCTATCACGAGATGAGATTTTTTTTCTAATTTTCAGGATTCAAATAATTTACATTCAATAAGATCGAAAGAAAATTTAGTACACATGATATCCGGAGATAATAAATCTAAAAAAACGGGAGATCTTGTGTTAGCAGGGGATAAAGGGAGATAAGAGAAGATAAAGTTATCATCATTTTTGTAGATAATAACTTTAACTCCCACTTATTCCTTATTTATATTGCTCCCAAATGTAACATTATCCCAACTAAACTTTATAGATGATTCCATTAATATATATCATTTCTTTTTGGCGTGTGCAGTGAGTGCCGCACGTGACACGTCACGGTATTAACTTCCCTGTTTAAGTACATATAGAAGCTTCTTGACTTTACTCTTTCAAGTGGTTTTTTCTATTTCAATGTTTAACATACTCTCTCAAGGCTTTTTCTTGACTTTCGGATACCAATTGAAGAAATATTTGAAAATAAGTAATTAATAATAAAGAAAAAATAGTTATATTACCAATACTTTGAACGAGGAACCCTGCAGCCAATAAACTCAATTAAGTTACAAGTCTGTAAAAGAAAACAACCAATGAAAAGGTAAAGTATATATGTGTTTGAAAACCTGAAATAATAAAATTTATAGAAAATGATATGAATGAAATTAAGGAAATTGATCATGTAGAGCCGGGAATCGTTCAATCTTGGCAGAGAACTCCTGTAGGAGTTTGACAGAATTTCAGCAACGAATAATGAATAATCATATTTAATTAAATCCATGAAGGAATTAATGTAGTATATATAAACAGAATTTCAGGATCAAGAGAAAGCTACCTCGTACTATCAGTCGATCCTCGATTTTAGAACTCCGGGAGCAGCATGGCCCTCATGACGGTGATGCACCCGTAAAGAAAAATGATGTATGCAACGAAAAGACGTGGACCCGGGCCATCGGTGTCGTGTGCAATTATATCAGCAGCTGCGAAAGACATTACAGACATCCCGAGGAGAACGATCTCGTGGCGGCGACCACCTATACGCGGCTCTGCTTCTCTGTTCATCGCTACAGTACTGATAACTGAAAGATTATAATTAAAATTGATAGTGTATGTCTACTGGGAGTGATTTCAGATCATGTGCTTACTACAGTACAGATAACTGAAAGATTATAATTAAAATTGATAGTGTATGTCTACTGGGAGTGATTTCAGATCATGTGCTTACTGGATTATTATAGCATATAACGATAGGTTGATGTTTATGTATGAGCTAGTTTACAAATTATATGTTAAACCGTGTATCACTTAACGCGTTTCAATTCAGCAAAAAATAAATAAATATATATAACGCGTTTCTAAAATATTATTGGAGCTTCCTCGAAGTACCTGTGTACTTTCGATTCTTGTGCTTAATTGGAATTTCAGTAGTGTACATGGTGCCGTGTTGATAGCGTCATGAGTTGATACTTGTTGAAATGTAATGCGTCTACCTGTTTGTTTGTCTGGTAATTTGTCATGGTTTGGTGCGCATAAGAGTTCTCAAGATTCGCTGGAGTTTGATTTGATAATTGTTCCCAATTAATTAGTTCGTTTAATGAATTTTGAATTATGAAAAATATTTCTTTTGATTTTCCTTTCAATGAGACTGCATGTAAAATATTATTAACCCACATAATTATATCAATTATGTGGGTTAATAATATTTTATAAATGAACAATTTACATTAATTATGTGAACATATTATAATAACTATCATATGCAAATACAATAGTCTTGTTACCTACTTTATTTTGATACTATTTATATCAATTTTGTGGGTTATTTATATGCCAGAATTGAACTTTTTGTGCTAACACAGTAAACACATTATGCTAATTGTAATGGATATTAAATTACTTTTTATTACATATTTACTTTATTTATACCGGATGTCTTGCTTATTTATATTTAATACATAAATTGTCAATAACTATCATGGAAATGAAATTTGAGGTATAGCGGGAGGCCGCATTAATAAATTAACTATTTATATTTCTTAATGATGTGCTATAAATTAATTACTTGTAAAGAAATATGGATTCATTATTAGATAGATTCTGAATATTTACAACAAATGTAGGGTCATAAAAAGTACCAG
This sequence comes from Schoenoplectus tabernaemontani, assembly GCA_037127355.1. Classification (NCBI taxonomy): domain Eukaryota; kingdom Viridiplantae; phylum Streptophyta; class Magnoliopsida; order Poales; family Cyperaceae; genus Schoenoplectus; species Schoenoplectus tabernaemontani. Next base: position 17,486,299 of record CM073756.1, read on the forward strand.
TATAAAAATGGTAATATGTGAAGTAATGACAGATCAACGAATACAATTATAATTGAATTAGCAATAACCATTAATATGTAGAACTATAGAAAAAATAAAGAGATTATGTCAAACTCAAGAAAGAAAAAAAATTCAAAAACTTAGCTTTTAGAGAGGCAACTAGTAAAACTCCAAGATAAATATTACATAGAAGAATTAATTTTGAATTCTGATTTTACTAAAAAAAATAAAGAAAATAGATAAAATAAACATAAAAAAACAAGTATATATGTCTAAGTTGTCATAAAAATCTAGAGAACCGTGTATTAATTTATTGTAAATAGAAGTTCATAAAAGATAACCAAAAAATTCATTGTGAAATTATTTAAAAAGACAATTGTATTATCCAAAAAAAATTAAAACAATCCATCATAAAAAGTCATTGAAAATTCAATTAAAAATGCAGAGTTGTTATGGTTATTAATTTTTATAATAAAAATATACGCACTATAATGATCTGAAAAAAAATAAAGGTGAACACAATTAGGATACAAATTCATAGTCTCAAAGAGAAACAATCATGAAACAAGTCATGATTACTTATTTTTTATTTTAACAAAAAATCAATACTAACTATAATTAGATGAACCAAACATTATATGATCAATCACAATCAATTCAAAACTTATAAATTTAGACTCAAATTCAAAAGGCAAGAATTTAAAAATAACCATGAACAATCAAATTCTTTGGAAGAATGAAAGAAGAACGTAACAAAAATTAGATAGAAGATAAAAAAAATCACAATTTTGGTTAAGCCATGAATAGAAAAGTGAAATTTCTATCGAATTTTGTAAAACGTTGTTAGAGGGTAAAGAGAATTTTCTGATGCTTCTTGTATAGAAAGAGAAATATTTAAAATAAAGAATATCTTGGTAGACGATATTAAAACGATTAAAAGAAATATTTAAATTTCAAAACAAAATAGTCAACCGAAGAGGTGCTTTTGTGGGTTGTGCTAGGTTGTCAATGGTAGGATAGGGTATGGGTGGAAGTATTTTTATATCCATACTCATTAAAAAAAATTTATTCATATTCTATTCATATTTATTAAAAAATTTTTTTTATCCATATCTTACCCTTACCCATTAAAAATTTCGGGTAATGAACGGATAACGGTAGATAACGGATAAAAATAAAAATAATTCAATGAAAAAAATTATATGATTTAGATAAATAAATAGCATTAAATAAATATACTAATAAAGTACAATAATAATTAACATTTTAGATATAATAAAAATCATATAATTTTTTCATGTCAATTGTCATAAAAAATATATACTAATTACTATATATATTTATTAAAAATATAAAATAATTATATTTATATATATTTAACTATATATATATATAAAATTTACCCAATGAATAACGGGTAACGGAAATCCCTTACCTATATCCATACCTGATAAGTTAATAAAAAAAATTTCTTACCCATACACATACCCGATGACCTAACGAAAATAAAATCTTACTCATACTTATCTTATCGGATACGATACAGGTCGGGCAAACGGCCAAAATGGTGTCATTTACGGTCGTAGTTGTGACTGTTACAAAAAAAAAAAAAAAAAAAACTAAAAATTGACATAGAAACCGATCAAGTAACTGTTACAAAAGTAGTTAACAACTTTTGAGGATAATGGGTGAGGACAGACGTGCGGGATGAATATATTTATCTTTTTAATTTTTATCATTTTCTGAAGATGCCGCACCCACACCACATATAAGAACATAAGAAGTTAGAAGAGTTTTGAGTTTTAATGATACGAGTTTGTGTTTCAAAAGATATCATAAATTTATTTTTAAATCATATTTTAAATTTTGACGCACTAAGTTTACAATCTAAAAAATTGATTTTATTAATTTTAATGATAGATGTATGCTTATAAAATTTTATGATTTTTGAAAATTATCTAATACTAAATCAGATGATAAAGACGTGAAGAAATAAAAATTAATCAAGCATAATTAATTATATTCATTTATGTTATTATTATTTTATGTTAGCTTCAAGTGAGTTTCAAAAATCATAAAATTTTAGAAACAAGCAGTTATCATAAAAATTAGCAAAATCAACAATTTAGATTAAAAATTTGAGTGTCAACTTTTGAAATATAAATTATAAAATAAGTTTGTTGCATTTTGTAACGCACAATTCATTTTTGCATTAGAACTCTTCTCATTATTATTATGACTTCCTTCTTATATTCTTATAGTTTCGTTACAATTACAATAATATTCTATATCGGTAATCTACGCTTCTTGTCACGTAAGAGCCGACTCTATTTTATTTTAACTGAATAGATTATTTTAGAAATAAAACAAGAACAAAAATCAATGAATCTCTCTTCTTATTGGAGTACGATTCTGTTTTTAATAAAGCTCCCATGCATCAAATTCAATATATGTTATCTTTTATATGTTATTCGTAGAACTTAAATCTGCATCAATTTATTATATTAATGAAATAAGAATTTGCGGTTAATGGAAGTACGAATCTTTTCTGTGGAGGAAGAAAACCTGATGGATTCAAGGTGGCCTATAATTCTTTTTATTTTCTATTTTTTTTTTTTGTGATAGAAGAAAGGTCAAGCTTCTTAGCAATTAGGTCAGATGTAGCTCTCAACTCTACAGTAACTCTTGACTGGTTATTTTATTTCATAAAAAAGGAATAGAGACAACTTATATGATCATCCAATGTATAAAGATTTTAGCATCAAACCGATGCCAATTAAATTTTACTTCATAATTTCATTTTTATATAGAAAATAATTTTAATATATAAAGCTTGAGTGATGTTAAAAGCATTACTTTAGTGCTTTTAACTAATATATATATATATATATATATATATATATATATATATATATAATTTTCAAATTTTTATTTATTTTACTAAATAAATTATTTGTATAAAAATATTCTTCGACAAATATAAAAGGCTAATTCTACTGTGGATCAAAATTATATTGGAGTTGAAGACAGGGGCGGACCCAGGCTAATCCCCTGGAAATTTTTTTTGCCCCCCCCGAATTGTCTGGTTATTTTTATTGAGAAAAAAATATTTAATACCGTGCATAATGAAATAATTATGCAAAGATATCAAAATATAAAGTTTCTTAGTCGAAAACTTTCTTCATCAACTTGATTATCTATTACTTTGAGCTTTATTTTATTGTTATTTTAATATATAAAATGTTATTATTTAATAAAAAATTTATTAGTTAAGTATATATATTAAATTATTATTATTTTTATTTAGTACCCGATTAGTTAATGGGTTTGAACCCGATAAGCCATTACAATCCGATAATTGCCCCCCCCTAATCAAAATCCTAGATCCGCACTGGTTGAAGAGATCATGTTGAGATGAAGAGTTGCAATAGATTCAACTTTAAAAACAGTTAAAAATTTTGGTTCATAGAAGAATCACTCAATATAAAAATTTATTTCAAGAACTTTTTAAATATTTGATTGTCCTGCTTAGTAACTATTGACGTCAATGAAAAGTTAAGAAAAAAGTAAATTAACTCATTAATGTATATGCATTATTCAGATTATTGATCTCAATAATATAAAACATTTCCAGCAGTGGTTCAAGTAGGGGCAACAATTATTGACCCGACCCGACGGGTTAACCTGATCCGATTCGAACCCGACCTGTCGGGTTAACCTGATCCGATTCGAACCCGACCTGACCCGAGAATAAATGGATCGGCTATGGGTTTGATTTTTTTGATCCGAATTGGATCAGGTCGGGTTCGGGTCAACCCGACCCGATCTGATTAATTATATTTTTTGAACTAATTTTATGATTTAGTACTAATTGAAGCTTAAATATACATTAATTAAGATTAATTATAAATTAATTAATATTTTATTACTTAAAATTATATAAAAATAATTAATAGATATTTAATTATTTTATAGGGTTGGGTCGGGTCGGGTATGGGTCAAGATTTTTGACCCAAATTTAATCGGATCTGGTCAAAAATAATAATAAAATAATATAACCCGACTTGACCCGACCCGACCCATTGACACCCCTAGGTCCTAGGTTCAAGTAATAAATTAACAATAAATGGTAAAAACTAAAGCAAACTCCCATGTTTAGTATGTAGCATAGTTGTGTTAGTCAACATCAAATTCCCTATTTGCCAATTTGTTTTCACTTCCTGTAATGTTCGATTTGGGTAATTTTAAGTTGTATGTGTTCACGTCGACATGAGAGACCGAAAAGGTTTATATGCATAGTATTTGTTTCTATGACGGTATGAGACTATGATTGTAAGAGACATTTAGAGCAGGGATGTCAATGGATCGGATTGGATCGGATCGGTTCGGATCGAGTCATATTATTTTATTATTTTTTTTATCCGATTCGAATCCGACCCAATTAAATTTGACAAGAGAAAACTTCAGCAGAAAGTAACTTCCTTGTTTGCTTGAAAATATAGAAGAAAGGCAATATCCGACCACTACTGAGACTTGAAGCCTTAGAAACAAATGGCGTGAGGCACCTCGGGTGCCCAAATAATAAATTTGCTAAGACTTAGACTTGTTAAAGGACCTACTAAGGAACAAAACAACGACATGATAAATTGAATTAATCACTCGAGTGAGCATTAATTTACATAGCAGCTTATCCTGATAACAGAAGTATTTGGAGATTAGTAATATGTCATCGCCACAACACTAATTAAGAGTCTCTACCTTCACTCAAAAAGAGAAAAAAATAACTAAGAGGATTTAGATGGATATTGCTGAAATCATATTTGTATTTGTTCTTATTGGATGGATACAAATATGGATATACATATTAAAATGAATATCAAAATTTAAAATTATAAAAACCTTAAATGAATATGAATACAAAATCGATATTCAATGGATACAGATTGGGATATTAATTCAGTGACAGATAAAAAATTAAAAATTAATATATTACTTATAAATATATATATTAAAATTAAATATTTTGGACGATAAAAATATTTTAGATAACAATAAGTATTTGAAATACATATATTTGTTATGTTCATAATATGTAACACTTTATATAAATAGAACTTTTGACAATTTATACTAGTTTATAAATAAAAACCTTATAAATATATTTCTATTTGGATACTGATTATCAGATATCCACGTTACTTTAACTATTTCATGAATTAATATTTTTTACACATCGTTGGGTGCAACGACGACCCCCGTCAACTGGGCTTTTTGCCTTTTCTCTTTTTTGAAAGATAATTTACTTTTTTGAAAGAATTACCTGCGTTTCGTTCTTACTTCTTTTTTTAAGTTTATATGGTATCTAGGATCGACCTAATATTCCTTGTATAAATACCTAGGAATGGTCTTAATTTGGTATCGAACTCATTGATTTCTGCCTCGAAAACTAAATTTTGTGCCATAAATTTGCAATGCGTCAGAGGATCCCTCCAGCAGTCCCTGATTCTCAGGTTAGTCCCATATTTCTTTCCCTGTCAGGAGAAGTGAATGTGAAACACCTGATCTCGAAATTTCACGGTACAGTTGCAAACAACATCCACACGTTGAATTCCTTTTCTGCCATGGGAATGGAATTGTTTATGGGTTCATTAATTCAATACAAAAGTTATCATTGGCATCCTTTTTATTTTGTTTTCGTAGGATGTCTCGCATACAATATTTCTATGATCCATGTGAACAATAATTTTCGACGAAGCTTCCACTATAACAATTAAGTATTTTGCAGGATGACTTGAGCCCACATGAAGAAGTCGCCATCGACATGCCACAAACAAGTCATGACGAACCAGATGCTTCTGTGAGTTTCATTTTTGCTTATTTCATTCTTTTGATCAATATTTCCTTTTCGTTTTAGTTTTCTTTGCTTTGATTGGAAAGTGGAATGCCTGCGTTTGGGCTCAACTTTGGTAAATCTCGAATGGATATTTTTGTTGCATACACCAGAAAATTGAAGTTAGCAAATAGCTGAATAGAGAGGTCGGGTGAGATGAGCATCGAAAGTGGGTTTGGACAGGCCGAATATGCAACATGTATTGATTCGATTCATTATCACAAAATTTTGCCAAACTCTTTTTGGTTTCTCTCTTGTATATTTCAGGAGTGATCAAACGTACATCATCATTGATGTCACATTGGTGTCGATAGATACAATTACATATCAAATAAGTACTGTTTCTTAAATTCTTAAATAGTAAAATTATTGATCGAATATTTTATATATATCATGCTGACGAAAATTTACATAATTTCAATTTTATTTATATATGCATCAAGTGTAAATAAAATCAATAGATGAAATTTTATAATTTAAACTCTTCACTTGATGACTATTGAAATGAAGTTGGAATTTTAGAGTTCTTCATATATGTGAAATTAAAATGGTGTAAATGGTTTGCATTTGTAAATTTATACACAAACAACAAATAACCATAGTCACTAGATCCCTCATATTTCAGTGCATGCTCCATTTCTGTATGAGGGTTTATGGCTTACTGAAATCATACCATTGGGATTTATTGAACAAAAGAAATGTCAACTTGCTCAAACTATAGTTACAGGTCTGTAGATTTAACATTTTAGAAGCACCATTATGATGATGCACATGCAGTAAAAAATTATTGCAACCTATAGAAATATAGTATGATACAATTAAAAGCTGACACAGGAAATAAATTATGACTTTTGGATAGTTACAGATATATTTTCAAATTCTTTTTGTTCTTTTACAAATGAAAATGGATTGCTAATATTTCTTTTTGTACATTAAAAAATTCTTTTGGCTTATAACTACAGTTCTTAACATCTGCTTAAATATCTCATTATTACCAGGCTGAAGCAGGAAATGAGCATGCCCATCACGCCAAGCGTCTCAAAACATATGCAGAAACTGCATTGGAAATTACCTTTAGCCTTATTGTTGCAGTTTACACCACAGATCTAGCTAGTAATAAGAACAAGATCTTCGTCCTGGCAACATACAGTGCTCTATTGTTTGCTCTCTTCTTTGAGCTACTAGTTGTTGTGCTCGTTGGCTGCATTGAAAGACCTGATCAGAACTGTTTTCATGGTCGATTTAAAGAGAAACTGTATTTCTTTCTCTATGGATCGAATGCACTACTAATGCTTACTGCATTTTTCGTTCTCATTCTTCGTACCTATAGATATGCATATCTAACTGTTTTTCTAATTATTGCCCTGTTGATCATCAGTAGTCTCCTTTACAAAGGTTTTATATTGAAGCATACTGAGTCAATAAAGAATTACAGAGAACATGACAGTGAATTAGACCATTTCTCCGAGCTCTCTTCAGCAGCTGCTCTCATGATTTTTACAGCTTTCTCAAGTATTGTATTCTCCGGTCCTACTCCATCTGAAAGAAACAATGAAATTAAGGTCACTGACTGTTTTCTGTACGTTACTATCATCATGAGCCTTCTTCTGATGCTTTTAACATCAGTATGTTCAATAAAAATCTAATCTCAGTTATATCTTGACCAATACATATCTTTTTGCTCCATGCAAATGTCTAAAAATGGGAAATTACCATATGCAGGTGCCTCCAGCAGTTCATCACACGAATGCAAGGGCCCGCATGGTTGGGGTAGTCAAATCCCTTTCGTATACACTCCTCAGTATACTGACCTTGGTTGGGCTGATGGCTGCAGGTGAAGTTCTTCAAGGCATTGTTGTTTTCTCAATCATTGCACACGTCATTGGAGCTACATATTGGTTCGTAACAGAATTATTATACGAGCATGACAACCGATTTAGTGATGGAGCACAAACAGTTTCAGAAAAGGAGCTTGATTCCCTATCAATGGTTTCTGCAACTGGGGCATTCTCTGTTCTTATGGTTGTCTACTCTAAAAATGTGGATAACAGCGAGCCATATAGCCAGTGGAATTACTTTGTGCTGGCTGTATGCATGATTTCCTTATGCTCCAGTTTCATCAGCTGTCTCAGCAAGATGGTTATTTTCTGTTATGCTCGGACAACACGAGCTTGGGCTAAAGCTGAGTCGATCTTGAACATCATAACCTACATTTCACTGTTTGCTGCGTTAATTTCAACGATCTTGCTTGCAGTTTATAGCATCCTTAAGTCCAAAGGATCTTCTAACTAGTGATGATACCATACTTGCATCATAGAAATTAGAATGAACAAAATGATGCTTTAATTGCTGTTGAGATTAAATAAACCGCTCAACGCAAATAATGTCTTTACTAATAAGAATATGTCTCTAACAAAACTAAAAAAGTAGCTTAGTTTTCCTTCATTATACTATTTTTTTCTTATATCTATTTTGTAAGTAAAATTAAATTAGGAGTTATCTAGTTTTCAGATGATTACAAAATCTAGAGTTAAGTAACAAACCTCAGAGTCTATGCGTTCAACAATAGATATAACAAACCTCAGTCTCAGACAGTGAGGAAGCTGGGTTTAATAAAAAAAATTTATTGTTGGGGGCCCACACATCCACACCGGGACTGGTACAATAGGTGTAACAGATACAACACTGGTACAGTAGGTGCCAACTACCAGAACAACCACAAACATGACAATTACAGTTCTAAAGAGGACAATCCCGCACACAAATTGGATCCCGAGAAATTAGAAACAGAACTGATCAATGCGTACAATCAACCAACCAACAATGAAGTAAAAGATGTTATCACGGTTTAAATCGAGTCCAGAAAGCACATAAGAGAAGACACAAGAAATAAAGTGGTTCGGCCGAGCCTACTCCATCGGAAGACAAACGATCAACAAACTTACAACAAATCAAAAAGATTACAAGAGTGTTTCAATTACTAGAATAAGCAATCGCTTCATCTCTATCTTCCTCATTCTCTCTTTTCTATTCTCTCCTCTCACTCTCTTTTGTTCAAGGCATACAAGAAGGGAGCAGCCACCAACCACAATCAATTTTACTGTAGCAACTCTAACTTTTTAGCAGCACTCTCCAAGAGAGAAGGGGTCAAGAGAATAAATAGAGTTCAAGAGTTGAATACATGGGCCACGGCTGAATTGGGCCTAAAAACCCAATAATCTCCACCGTAGGCTCAAATCAGCAACTCATTCCATGCCAACCGTCATAACCTCAATAATTGTTTGTCGATATTCCATTTGCCTCCCCCGAGCCTCCTAGTCTAGAGACTCACCGCATCAGACCTGAGTCCACGGCCCGTGACCGCACAGATCCAATGCCTCATGCAGCATCATCCACCGCATTTCCACGCCTACCTCCACCGGTCCCAAGGCGTCCACGAAACTCCAGACGGCCAAGCCTGCCAGCTCCAGCTACCCTCTGTCCAAACAACTGTGCAGTGGCACTCACCGTCATGTGACATGTCTCAACCGTCGCAGCACCACTACAATCAGTCATATCATCACTTCCTACAACTCTCCAAGTAGGAGTGCCAACCGATACGATAGTGGACACGGACTCCACCGTACCGACCATCTCATAGAGACCACTGCGCGTAGTACCCCGAATGACAACCAAGTCACCACGAAGTACCTCCATGGACCCACCATGAATCGTAGCTCATACTCATGTGAATCTAACTCATTGAGAGACACAAGACTCCTCCGTACACCAGGTAGATACCGAACATCGATAACCGTACGGATCGTACCATCCCACATCTGAAACCTAACCGCACCGACTTTGATAACCGATAAGGTTGATCCATCAGCTAAAGTCACGGTCTCACCGGACACCTCTCAAAAGGAATCAAACCAATCCCTCCGAAGATAAACATGAAATGTGCTCCCAGAGTCTAACACCCAGCTACTACCGGCACCATCGCTACCATTGTTCGTCCCGTCACCAACAGATTCATACACATCCTCATGACCCACACATACAATGACATCACCGTCATCACCAATCGCAACCGCCGTGCGACCGGCTCCAGGGGTAGGTGGACAGTCCAGCTCTCTCTCGGAACAATCCCATCGAAAGTGACCGGGCTTGCCGCACTTAAGGCATGTACCGTGGCTCGACCTTTTCCGTCGCCGCCAATCCGATGCAGTCACAAGTGCACTAGATGATCCCGACACATCCTCCTCACGTTGCCTCAAGGACTCAGAATCCAAAAGTACGGCAGTCATCTCCGACATAGTTATGTCACTCTTCTTTCCTAGCAAAGACATCGTAATCGGATCATACGACTTTGGTAGGGATGCCATGAACAAACAAGCTTGATCATCTTCCTCGATCTTTCCACCCGCATTGAACACATCTCACACTAAAGTGTTAAACGCACCAAGGTGAACCCTCAAATACATACCCTCCTCCATCCTAAACCGGTACAACCGCTTCTTCAAAGCAGTCCGACTTGCCAAGGACTTGAACAAATACATGCCTTCTAGTTTCATCCATAACTCATTTGGACATATTTCGACCATAAAAAGAGCCTTGATTTCATTTGACAAATAAAATCGGATTGTACCAAGAGCTTTATCACACAACGTTTTTCACTTGTCATCCTCCATTTTTATTGGTTTGGTACTACTTAAGGCATCATTCAACCCCTGAAGTATAAGGGCATTACGAACCAAGCCTTGCCACAATGCAAAGTTTTGTTTCCCATCAAACTTCTCAATCCCAAACAAAGACGGTACAATGGGGTTTGTCATGTTCTTGTTCAAGTTGAAATCGCACCAAACAACCGTACTACATCACCGTACTACCGAACCCATGCTCTGATACCACTTGTTGGGGGGCCCACACACCCACACCGAGACTGGAACAAATAGGTGTAGCAAATACAACACTGATACTGCAGGTGCCAACTACCAGAACAATCTCAACAGCCACAAACAGGACAATTACAGTCCTAAAGAGGATAATCCGCACACAAATTAGATCCCGAGAAATTAGAAATAGGACCGACCAATGCATACAACCAACCAACCAACAATGAATTAAAAGATGTTACCACGATTTAGATCGAGTCTAGTAAGCACACAAGAGAAGACACAAGAGATAAAGTGGTTCGGTCGAGCCTACTCCACTGGAAGACAAACGACCAACAAACTTACTATAAATCAAAAAGATTACAAGAGATTACAAAAGTGTTTCCATTACTAGAACAAGCAATCACTCTATCTCTACCTTTCTCACTCTCTTTTCTATTCTCTTCTCTCACCGTCTTTTGTTCAAGGCATACAAGTAGAGAGCAGTCACCAACCACGATTTTACTGTAGCAACCATAACTTTTCAACAGCACTCTCCAAGAGGAAAGAGATTAAGAAAATAAATAAAGTACAAGAGTTGAATACATAAAACAAGGCTGAATTGGATCTAAAAATCCAACATGTTTTGATCATAACTCAAATGCCGTCCAATACTACTATTGACACATTCAAGTGCAGCACCACCCAAACACTCCCAAAATTTAGAGTGACATTATTAATTTCCATCAAATCAATCCATGTTGGATCTATTTCATCGCCCAAGAGAATACAAATAGGAGTACAGGACCCCCCCCCGCCCAAACACTCCTCACACCCTGACCCCAGTACACGATTGAAGTTGAAGCACAAATATTGGTGTATACTGTCAGGTTAATTAGCGACCAGTTGAGTACTGATAAGTTAATCAGATGCGAATTAAGAGCAGACGAATTTTAATTTTAGGAAACAATGGTGAGGCGAGGCCAGAAGTTAAGAGGAAAATGTTCTTAAATGAGAGACAATGGAGGCAATAATAGTGACAAACCTCGAATCAGTTCTTGGCAAGTAGAAATTCCAAGAATTCGATCAGATCTGACAAGTAGATCAGGTCATCGGGAGCTCCGTTGGGTTTTCGTTGCTGTTGCGCCGCCAACAGGAAATGTTCCTATAGAGTTGGTTTTGCAGAGGAGAAGTATAATTGTGAATATACATAAATAGTTTTTAAATATTTAAGTATGTCATATTATTATTTTTTTATCATTCATTTTATTAAATTTTTTCATCTACTTAAATTTAATAATTTATAAAAATATTTTTTTCTCATTTAAAATAATATGTGTAATATACTTAAGATAAAATTTAACTCTTAAAATAATTTAACTTTTTTATATATTCTTTTATATATTATTATGTGCTTAATTATATTTATTATTATAATATTATTTAAATATTGTGTCTAATTTCAAAATTTATTAAACATATTTAAAATTTTATATTGTTAATTATTTATTTGAGGATTATATTATTGGGACGAAATCAGAATAATAGCTCTATTAATATAAAATTCTCATAAAGGATGGGATCACTTGACAATGAGTTATTTTGACAAACATGACAATGAATTTTCAAATAAATACTAAATAAATCTTTAAAATAGAAAATACTTTATGAATATGTTTTTCTATATATAGATCGATGGTGATTCAAAATTCATATAATTTTATTATCTTTTGATACTCTATCAAGGACTATCAAAATTTAGATTAGGTGATGCCCCTTACCAGACAGCGAAATTTGGGTTTTTTCCAATTTCATTATAAAATTGTAATGGTTATAATTTAACAGTTTTTAATAGATTATCAAATGATAATTAAATTATATAAAATTGAATCATCAGCAATCTATAAGTAGAAAGATATATTCATAAGATTTATTTCGTATTTATTTAAAAATTCATTATCAAGATTGTCAAGATAACTAATCCCTTCCCTATTATAAAACCTGCCTGCGAAAATGATTGTCATGCTCAGGCCCGTCTAAAATTGGGCCATATTAGAGCCCAATATGTCCTTACCAAGGCCAACCTCTACGATGGGGTCGCCGTGTAACATTTTCTCTCCTTATCACAAGGAAAATTGCACGCTTGAAGCTTGTTAGAACTTGGTTAGAACCACGCAAGCGAAATATCATATGTACCGAGCGAATGTGACCCAGATTTACTACTGCTTTTGAGTAATGAATTTCAAAATAACGGTTGTCCTTTTGTACAATAGATAGATATTTACTATCACCGCGTGCGTTCAGCTGCTTGGAGGACTTAGCACCGTTGACTTGTTGGTTTTGGTTTTTGCTGTGTAGACATACCAGAAGTCCGAGTCCATATCATTTGATCATTTATGTTGTGGTTTTGGCTTGAATTTTTATGAAGAATCAGAACATAAGACTTTTTAATAAGATATTAATAATATATTTTTTGATATGATCATAAAATATAAAATTTGAACAGCACCATTTGTCCTCAACTAAATCAATAACAACATCAGAAGACTCCAATCATCTATAGACACTCTAATTTTGAATTGTTAAAAATTTTACTTAAAATTTCATAATTTTATATATAGAGAGAGAGAGGTGCTAACGTGCTTTATAAAGCACAAAACACTTCATATTTCACGCTTATTTCATGTTTTAAAATTAAATGGACGATCCAAACCGTTAAATATGATCTTCATATCAAAATCTCCTTGGTGATAAAATTTTATATTTTTTGAAATTTTGTTGCTATTTATTTAAAGAGATAGAAAATCATTGATATTGAATGGTTCAGATGACGTCAGATCAATGAATTTGGTAGCCCTTCAAAAAAATAGTAAAAAAATTTCAAAAAATATAAAATTTGATTACCAAAGAGATTTTGATATGAAGATCATATTTAACGGTTTAGATCGTCCATTTAAATTTTAAAATATGAGATATAAACGTGAATTACAAAGTATTTTGTGCTTTATAAAGCACATTAGCACACCTATATATATATTGAGTCTTGAAGTTGTATATTTATATTATTATTCTTGAAGTTGTATGTTTATAATTTTATACAACAATATATATATATATATTATATATATATATATATATATATATATATATATATATATATATATAAATTGAGTCTTGAAGTTGTATATTTATATTATTATTCTTGAAGTTGTATGTTTATAATTTTATACAACAATTCAAAATCCTGCTTCAAAAAAAAATCAAAATCAAATACGGAGTGAATTATTTAACCTTTCACAATTTCAACAACAAAGAGGACAGCTTAGCGGTCTATCACGCGCTTCTCTTTTGTCCCATCAGTATAATTCATGGCAAGTTCCTATACTGTTCCAAAATAAATAAATTTTCTTGGGTAAATTGACTTCTTCCTAGTCAACTGGACTACTAGCGCTCTCTACTGGTGCTTCTAAGTGTCTTCTCTACTTAATCTCATCCTCTTATGAGCCATCTTTTAATGTATTAGTGGTTCTTTTGTATCTACCTCTTTAATATTTGGTCTGAAGAGCACTGCTGATTCCATAGAATTTGCAAGCAATGCGTCAACCACAGGTTAGTCTCTCCATCTTTGTTCCTTGATATCTGAGTATTTTTCTTGTTCCATCTCTTATCTGCAACGGTAGTAATATAATGTCACAAGTTCTGCCCTGTGTTTACCATTCGATGGAAATTGAAGTTTTGAATTTACTTCAACAATCCTACTAATATAGTTATTTTAAATTAAACTTACCAAATGAACAGTTGTGATCTAATATCAGATTCACTTCAGATTTAGAACTATTTATGTCTGATTTAGCGTTGTAAGATTTTAAGATCATATGATGGACCTAAAATTAAGCATGTTGGTACCGTACAGTTCCTGTGTCGTTCACACTTATACTGTTGGTGTTGGGGCTAAAATGTTTCATTACAGTAAAAATCAGTATCTGGTTTAGTATACAAAAATGTCATCAGGATTTTGGATTACTAACAGAGACGGAGCTATGTGGACACATACGGGTCAAATGACCCCAGTGAAATTTGTAATTTCTTGACAGGGCATCTTAAATTATGATACCTTCCCGATGATATGTGCTAACTTACCATCAATTTGAACACACTGATTTTCTTTTTTTTTTTCTTTCTTCTTTCTCACTATCGACTCCAGTAACATTTGGACAATTGAACTAAGAAAGTAATTTTGTCCTCTGTAAGGGAGGTCGTTTTGTGCATGGAATCTCAGGCCTCTTTTGTGATTACCAACAGAAATGAACAAAATTTTATATGTGCCAAGAAGTAGCATATTTTGTACTTTTATATTCATCAGTTGGTTTTTTCAATATGTTTCTGATATTTTTTATCAAAAGTGCAAGTTCGTGAGCTCGGACAAACTGCATAGGGCAAGTCACAAGTCAAAAAATTTGTAATGGGTAAAGCCAATTTTGGTGAGTCAGACTGGTTTAAGTATGTAA
This sequence comes from Schoenoplectus tabernaemontani, assembly GCA_037127355.1. NCBI lineage: Eukaryota > Viridiplantae > Streptophyta > Magnoliopsida > Poales > Cyperaceae > Schoenoplectus > Schoenoplectus tabernaemontani. The sequence goes on from CM073756.1 coordinate 17,501,550, forward strand.
TTGGAGTGTCATTAACAAAGATGGTTTCTCTGCCGTGCTAAATCTTAGATGTGATTTTATATTTCAATTACTCTGACCAATTAAAAGAAAGCAACTGAAATGTATAAGGAATTCATCTTTGCCTAACACATCAAATCTATTTCGAGTGAACAAGTTTCTCTAAAGAAGTTTAGTAGCACATAAGAATTTTACTACTGACCTGGTAAAATAGGAAATTTTTTCAGTTTGAATTTTTCCATTTGTGAAAATCAACTAACATATCTTGTTATTGCCAGGCTGCAGCAGAAGATGGATACAAAGATCATGCCAAGCGTCTCACAACATACACCAAAACTGCCATCCAAATAACCTTCAGCCTAATTGTTATATTTTACACCACAAAACTAAACAAGCAAGATAATGAGTTCTTCATCCTGGCATCATTCATCTCTCTATTATTTGCTCTTTTCTTTGAAATGGTTCTGGTGGTACTCATTGGATGTGTTGAAAGACCTAATTCAAACTGTTTTCGTTGTAAATATGAAGAGAAAATGTATTTCTTTATCTATGGATCAAATTTACTACTGATGCTTACCGCATTTTTTCTTCTTCTTCTTTGTACCTCCAAATATGCATATCTAGCTCTTTTTCTAATTTTAGCCCTGCTGGTCATCATTAGTCTCCTTTACCAAGGTTGCAAAAGGAAGCACACTCTGTCGATCGATAAGTACAGAAATCATGACAGCGAGTTAAACCGCTTCTCTGAGCTCTCTTCAGCAGTTGTTCTCATGCTTTTTACAGGCCTATCAAGTTTCGTATTCTCAAGTTCCACTCTTTCTCGACAGAACCATCACGTTAAGGTCACCGAGTGTTTCCTGTTTGTTATAATCGTCATGAGCCTTCTTCTAATGCTGTTGACCTCGGTATTATTTCATACAATTTTACTCTAAATGTAGTCTTTCTCTTTGCAATCCTTCTTGCAAATGTATAACATATGGCTATTACAGGTGCCTCCAGCAGTTCTCCAGGAGAGTACAAGAGCCCGTATGGTTGGAGTAGTCAAATCCCTTTCCTATGCCCTTGTCAGTCTGCTGACCATGGTAGGACTTATGGCTGTAAGTGAGATTCTTCAAGGCATCGTTGTTTTATCGACCTCTGCACACTTCATCGGAGCTACCTATTGGCTGGTAACAGAATTACTATATGATCATGTTAACCAAGTCCGCACTGGAGCACAACAAGTGCCAGAACTACGAGTGCCAGCACAACCAGTGCCAAACAAGGATCTTGATTCTCTATCAATGGTTTTTGCAACTAGCGCATTCTCCGCGCTTATGTTTGTATACGCTAAAAATGTGGATAACATCAAGCCATACAGCTGGTGGGATTATTTCCTGATGTCCATATGCATGATTTCCTTATGCTCCACTTTTATCAGCTGTCTAACCAAGATGGTAATTTTCAATTATGCTCTAAAAACACCAGCTTGGGCTAAAGGAGAGAGGATCTTGAGCTTCATAACTTATCTTTCAATGTTTGTTGCATTAATTTCTACTTTCATGCTTGGGGTTTATACAGGCCTTATTTCAAATGGATCTTCTAATTAGTGATGATCCCATACTTGTCGTAGAATGAATAAAATGTTACTTGAATTATGTTGAGCTTAAATAAATAACTCAAAATAAAAACAATTGTTTTTTAACGTTCTATTAGGAATACGTTAGGTTAGTTTTCCTTCATTGTACTTGGTTTTCTTTCTTATTTCTAATTCTATGTTAAATTATATTGGGAGGGAGGTTACTAATTTTCTGAGGATTACAAGATCAAGAGGGAGTAATCAGAAAAAACAGAAAGTCCTTGTGTGTGCTCATCAACAGAATCCATAAAATTCAGAAGTCAGATCAAAAATGCATTCCAATTCCTACTGTGAGCATTGCACATTTAAGTGTCTGCCCCCCCCCCCCCCCAACCAAAAAACACACACACACACACAAAATCATTTTTGCTTTTTCATGAAATAAAGTACAGTAACAAACCATTAATTTCGAAATACTATCAAATCAATTTGTATTGCAACTTTTGAAGCACAGAAGAGGATACAAATTCAATCTTCACTGCCCACCGTTGTCCATAACACAAATATAGGAATGGATAGGATGCTATCGTTTCCAGCACCTGCAAAATGAAATGTCTGTCGGTCACAAATTAGAGCGGTCAAGGCAACTACTGTAGCGTAACGGGTTCATGTTGCCGGGTTAATTAACGACTAATTGCTTAATTATCTGATGAGTAAGAGCAAAAATCAGAGAACCTCAGGATAATAAATGTTTTGTAAAAACATAAATTATTTGAAAAAATAATAAATTAACATCTTTGTTTGTAAGTTATTTTTCATTTTTCAGGCTTTTTATAAATTTATTTAAAATTTATTATGAAAAAAGATATACTGATTTTTTTTATCAGAATCGTACCCCAGTGGCCCAGCCTGATGTGGATTTATAATCAAGCTTTTCAAGGAATCCCACAAGGATCTCTAATTTTGCAATAAGACATCTTCAGGATATTTGCAATATTTATTTAGGGTATTTGCATTTTTTTTATTTATAATACTTTTATCATCCATTTTGTAAAGATCGCTTCAAACAATTTTAGTTTCTTCTCATTAATCAAATATTATTAAAAAAAATCGTAGTTCATCAAGATTGAGCTTCGAATTTTCAACAATTGAAGGAGCTCATTGTACCGACAGGATTTCGACTCCGACAAACAAGAGAACCTGTACCGGAACTCTCGGCTCTCAATGTTGTGATGGAGAAGTAACCCTATGATCAGAGGGGAAAAACACACCAAACAATCCAAAAGGTAATAAGAACTTTGTTGATCCAACGGTAGTTTGATTATAATATAAATTCATCTCATGATAATCAGGCAATCTATCAAATGGGTTGATATATGAATCATGCATACATAACTCAAAAATCACTTCGTATAAAACCAAGTCATGTCATTTTCTTCTGCTAGTCTTGAAATGATTTTTATATTATTTACTCAACAAAAGCTAATGAAAGAAATTTGTAGTCACCCATGAAATAATTTTGTCCCTATAAAAAACTAAGTGATATGAACATTGAAAAAATAAATGCAAATTTTGGTGTTTTTTGGAATAGTTAATCAACTCTTAGTATTTTAAAAAATATATTTTAATACAGCAATTAATAAAACCTAGATATTTATTATTTTCGAATAATAACTTTATATCACATTAAAAAACTTTATAAACATTCAATAGTAGTTTGTTTATTTCTCGTTTGGACTAATTCGGTTTCCATATGCCATTGGGAAGATTTTTTTTTTCATTTTCATATATGTCCTTTACCGTCACCGCGGATTAAAAACAAAAAAAAATGCAATAGATAAAAATATTTGAACAATAAGAAAATATTATAGATATTTATTTGTAAAAAAAATAATATAAAGATATATCAGTTTTGTGTCAAAACAGGATGGGAAATTGCAACTGTTATGGGACCAATCTAAAATTATCTTCATCTTACCATTTTTTTAGTGTTTTCCATTACTATTATGGGACCATATCTATTCTGAATCTTTCATTCTATGGGAATACAACTGTCATTTTAGTACTTACATTAAATTTAGTAACTTATGTTTTTTACATATAAATTATATAGAATATAATTATTGTCATATATAGATCCAGATTACTTCTCGGAAATTTCAGTCATGATTCAAGTATTTTTCCAGTCCATCATCACCCGAGTCATAATAATTCTTCATTTTATTTTTACCGATTATTTGAACGGCAAGGAAGATTTCATTAATATCGGCAAGTGGAAAATAAGGGAAGATAAATCTGATTTGTGGGGTCATAAAAGTAATTATATTAATTATCTCAGAATTACGCACTTTGTCGGACATCTTTGATATTTAATGGTTTTACTTTTGTATAAGTCCGTGTTATAAATAAATGGTGTGATTCATGTGACACAATAAACCATATTTATATTGCATGAATAAATATCAAAATGAGGATTAGTTTTCTAAGTTTTTTTATTAACGTCTCATGTTTTTCGTCTTATCATTTATTTTAATCAAATAATTCATATTATTTTTTTCTTCATTTAATGAGATAATGTGATGTATCTAAGGTAAAATTTAAATACTAAAACAATACAACTCTTTATAATTTTTTTGATAAATTATTATTTAGCTTATTCATTATTAAACATATTTTCGCATTTAAAAAATATTTATGACCAAAAAATTTCTAATAATAATTATTTTATAGAAAAAATTCTTCTTTATATATGAACAGCAGACTAGTGTAATTAAAGAATAGATGTGAGTAGTCATGTCTATTGCACAAAAAAAGAAACCTCCGATCCTACGTTTTCAGTGAGCGGCTGAATATTTCTAAGGAATCATTTCGAAGAGAGTTAGGTTAGTGTATTATACGTAATACAAATGATTTGTGTGCTATATATTATTTTTCTATCTTTAAAGTTTAAATAGTCAATCTATACGTTCAAAATATTTTTCATATGAAAATCTAGTTGTGGATCAAATTTTATATTTTTTTAAGAATTTTTTATTATTTTTTAAGATAAATAGAAAATTATTTAATTTAATTATTATGAACCATTCAAAATAGTATAAAATTTAGTCTCCAATTATATTTTCATATAAAAAATATTTCGATCAATTGATCGATTATTTAAACTTTAGAGACGGAGAAACAATCTGTAGCACACAAGCCATATGTGCTACGCATAGAACCGTAGCCTAACAATATATAGAGAGAGAGAGTAAAGATACCGTGAGCTTAACTCAAAAATTACATCAAATCATTTCAAAATTTTAATTTATCATGCTCATTAAATTATTTATATGAAAATCTTGTGGGATGTAAAAATTTGAAGTGTTTTGAATTTTTTAAGTTATGATTTTTTAATTTTGAAAATGAGCTCCAAAAATAATAATAATATATTCAATCTTTCAACATTATTTTTAAAAATTAAAAACGGTAACTTAAAAAACTCAAAATGCTCCAAATTTTTACATCCCATAAGATTTTTATATAAAGAATTTAATTAGTATGATAAATTAAAATTTAAAGATGATTTGTTATACTTTTTGAGTTAAGCTCACGGAAAGTCCGTGAGCTTAAGCTCATAATATATTTATTCATATATATGTGTGTGTTTTCGTCAATACTGGAATTAAGATACATGTGAAATGATTAATCATATAAGTTAATGATTTTAAGCATAAACTCATTTGGTACAATACTATCATGATTTAACTTTAGCCCGGAATCTGTACCTAAGATGTACTTCGTGGCATTAAATTCTCTAAAGTTCAATCATTGATCAGTTATTGGAATTAAAAAGTACGGGAGGAGACGTGGTCTTAATTTCAATCATTGATCAATAACCGAGTTATAAATTTACTTATATTTACTTATAATAAGTTAAAAGAGGTTAACTTCCAAACTTCACATGCTATACTATTAATTTGATTTTTTTTTTTCACTCTCCTCATTTATGTTTAATTGAGGTAGCTTAAATGTTTCTAAATCTCTCTTTATTAAGTTTTAATATACACTTCGTGCGCAATTTAATTTTTAGATGAAACCACTCTTTTTTATCTTCTTTTGTATTTCATATTAAATCATTAATTATATTATCATTATTATATATATTTTATATATATATATATTGATGTTCTAATAACTATATACGATTAAACCTCTGAATCTACATTTTCCTAGGAAAACTAGCATGCTCCCAGGAGCATGGAGTTCCTTCATAATCATAGCTCAAAAATTATAATAAATGATTTTAAATTTTGATTTAACACTCTCATTAAATTTTTCATATTGAAATCTTACGGGTACAAAAAAATTGAGATATTTCAAGTGTTGTAAGTCATTGTTTTTAATTTTAAAAATAATGTATAAATATTAAATATTTTATTATTATTTTAGAGCTGATTTTCAAAAATTGAAAAGAGTGATTTAGAAAACTTAAAAGACCTCAAATTTTTGTATCCCATAAGATTTTCTTATGAAAAAATTAATAAGAGTGATAAATTAAAATTTAAATATTATTTGATGTATTTTTTGAGTTAGAATCATGGATGGACTCCGTATTCCTAGAAGCACGCTAATTTTAATATATATAGTTAAATATTGTTGTCAGGACGGAATTAAGATACATGTGAAATGATTAATTATATATGTTAATGATTTTAAACATAAACTCATTTTATAAAATATTATCATTATTTAACTTAATTAAATGAGTTATTGTGTATATTTAGTCGAGTAATACAAGAATAATATAAAATGAGTCGCATCACTATAATAAAATTCTAAGCATTTAGGCTTTAGTCCGGAATCTGTACCTAAGATGTACTTCGCGGCATTAAATTCTCTAAAAGTTGAATCATTGATCAGTTATTGGAATAAAAAATGACCGAAGGAGACGGGGTCTTAATTTCAATCATTGATCAATAACCGAGTTATAAATAAATTTATAACAAGTTAAAAGAGGTTAAACTTCCAAACTTTATATGCTATACTATCACTTGTATTATTCATTGATTTTTTTTTGCACTCTCCTCATTTATATTTATTTGAGGTAGCTTACTTGTTTCTAAATCTCTCTTTATTAAGTTTTAATATACACTTCATGTGCAATTTGATTTTTAAATGAAACCACTCTTTTTGTCTTCTTTAGCATTCCATATTACATCACTAATTATATTATCATTATTATATATTTTATATATAGTTTTGTTGTTCCAATAACTAACTATTATATACATATATATAAATTATCTTATAGAAATATATATTTTCTAAAACTTACTTTTTTCAATTAATATTTTTTCTCTCAATGAACCCGGTAAACAACCTTAGTTATAATAAAAAAAAATCATGGAGTTAAAAGAAACGTCTGTATATTAATTCGATATATGAATTCAATGATCACTATGGGCAAACACAAACGTCATAGATAGAATACATACAGATATATTCGAATCTTTAGCTCAAATCTTTCGTAGAACTGAATTACTGGAGAAATTCCTTATTGGAATTCATCAAATTTTGGTCAGGTTCTTGCGTCTAGCACTTTTTTTTTTGCCTTTTTATCCTTCCGGGATCAGATTTCCCTTTTTGGAACATGTTTAGTGTCCCGCTGGAGATATTTGTCCCGACCAATATTTCTTAATTGTAGTTATATATTTGTCAACTACGAACATATAAGTGTTAACTAAGAGGAATTAACATTTATGTATAGAACAACGTATAGAAAAATATAATTTTAATTAATTAATAATTATACATTCGTAATTAAAAAATAAATATTATAATTGATATATACATATCGAAAATTTTCAGAATAAATGTCTGACGAGACAATGGGCACATTGGGCTGCACTCAAACTCTCCCTAGAGAAATCCTATATCCCTAGACAAGTAAACATCAATCCAGCACAGTACAAGTGTAACGCATTCATTTCACAATTGGAGATAAATGGGCCATGAGGAGAGGTGGGTTTGTTACTGTTGTCATGGGCTCATATTTTAACCCAATTTTAGACGGGAATGTCATTCATCTTAGAGGGCTGGTTTCGATGTTACTTCAGTGATGTCATTGACAAGAGCAAAAACATCTGAAAAGAGGGGGAAACGAAACTAATGAGTTCAAAATAACCCAGATCTCGAATTCAAAGCAATGCTTCGCAGTTCGCGCAAATTAATTCAAAAATTGTCAACATTATTTTCGTTCAAAAATTCAAGAAGGCTACAGACAATCTATTCACAGTACACACTACAGAGGATCCCCACTCAATAGTCAAAATTAATATAAATCCGAAGCATCTCGTTATTTACATTTACGGCCACCAAAACACTTAAAACGATTTACATCTTGAAACCTTATTCAAAATCAAAGTGTACAGTTTTATTTTAAATAACATCATTATTATTGGATGATCATGAATTTTCGACAAATTGACCAAAAAATTAAATATATATAAAGTATAAATATTGTGTTCTAATCAGAAGTCAAATATCTTATACACCATACAGGCTCCAAACTTTTTCTATGAATGAACATCCATTAGAAGTTATAACTTTTTAGGGAGAATGTATGATATTAATAATAAATACCCACTTCACAGGATCGACTAAAACATTTGTATATTTTATTTTTAAGGAGTTGTATTTATCATTTTATCATTAATTTGCCAATAAACCACAATATCTTAAGTTAGTGATATACAAACTCTTGCATCCGAACCTTTGAACTCTCTGTTATAATAGATAATGAGGGGGCGAGTCTACTTTTGATTGCTTGGAGTTTAAGATGTATAATAGATCGTTGGGTTAAGCAAGAACTCTGGTTCTGAAACAAAGGCTGAGTACAACTGGTACTAGCCTTGGATCAGACCTATTGCGCAACATATGGTCTCTCATAAACTATCTTCTATGTTTGGAATAAGCTGGAAATATATCCTATTAATTGTATTTCTTCGTTTAGAGATTAGGCAATTATTCTATTTCTCTTTTTTATGATCTCATAACATATATGTAGTATCTCTTCTCTGTATTAAACAACACAAGGAAAAGAAACAAAGTGTGGGTTGTAATATACTGATTCTGATGAAATACATTGGGAGGGAAGGAATGTTTTGAGGGAGTTTTGTGTTAAATTTCTGATTGCTTTTATTTACTCATCAAGACCAGAGAAGGTTTCAGAACCTGGATGCGAGTCATTTTTGCAATTGCATTTCAAATTCTTTTGACCATAGTGTTATAAGTTCATACCAGATTTATTTTCTTTGCAATTCTGCTTTATCTTCTTTATTAATGTAATGTTTCTTTCCTTATTCTTATTCTCAAATTAAAATAAAATAGAGGGATTAGCTAATACTGTCCCCTCCATTCTCGAGCACAGTTGTTTGCTGAGGTGATAATTTCAATAAAAATCAACGATGCTGATAAATAAACAACTCTCAAAACTAGATGTGTGCATTTGGCACATTCTATATCAGAAGATATATATGTTTTTATAATAATCATTTTTTTTATTGTCACTTGTGTTTATAAATCTTCAATTAGTTCAAAATTCAAATTAGTACCGTCCATTACCATTTTGACTTGCACATGATTCTAGCACTCGTTTTTTTAGATTGACACTTGTTTTTTTTTTCAAAAAAAAAAAAGGAAAAATGTCTAAAAGTAACAAGTCGTCTTAACTGACACTTGTTTTCTTTCGATTTGCACTATCAACGCTACTCAGTTCTTTGCCTTGCATTAGTTATGAAACTTACTATACAGTGTTCTGTTAGTTTCCGCTAATATCACGAAAGCATTTCTTGATTAAAATATTCTTGTATATGTATATCCAAGTTATTCCTTCATTTATATAGACTATATCGAAATAAGTTAGTTCATTGTATAAAAAGTTTGGTCACTACTCTTTTTATCATTTTGGAACACGAATTAGCAAGATCTCTCATCCAAAATATATGCCCAGTAGTTTAAATTAGACAATTAATTTTAAGTTCAATTAGATGTTTAATTATTTCCAATTTAATTTTCTTCAAATTAGGGTTTTAACTTTAGATATTAAACGTCATGATGACGAGCAACAGGAAATGATAAAATAAATATAGTTATCTAATATTTGTGTTCATTCGGTGTTGTTTAAAAGTGTTACGTCCATCGCGAAGATTTGAAGTATTTTTGGCGTTCCACCTGTCAGCTGGTAATTTGCTGAAGAATGAAGACCACTGGTAGAGGCGAAAGAAAAATGGAAAGAAAGACAAGAATTTGGCTCGTTTTTCTTTGTATGATAATGTAATCCCGTAGATTGAGAATAATACCCCTTAAATGGGCCGATTGCAACCCCCTGACCACGTGCGTCTCTTGAGAGATCGTTTGGAACGAAAAACTATGTGACTCGTTGTGAAAACACTTCAATAGACTTTATTCGGCGACTCGCGCCACGGAGAATATACGAACATTGAAATAGTTGGAGAAATTCGCCCTGATCTGACTAAGCTTTAAAGTTCAATCAAAGGCTGGAAAGCTGGTGTTGTCTTATCCTTTAATTGACCGCTTTATCCTCATCTATTCTATTCGTATCTAAATTCAATATGCACAATTGTACATTACGTAAAAAAATAAAATAAAAAATCTAAAAAATGTTAAGAATAATTACTACTCATGTAAGTTGCACAGTAATGAAGTTTTAAAAAAATGGTACTATCTATAGTCTGTTTTTTTAGAAAATAAACTACAATATTTTTTTTGAACTTAGTAATAAAAAGAAAATTAATAATTATCTAGTGCGTGCATCCTACAAATGCACAAACCAAAGAATCCCGATAATTATTTAAATTTTCCGAATATAAATTATTTTTTATTAATAAAAATGTATATGTATTAAATTAATAATTGACATTTATTTAAGACTGATAAACGCACGCCTGTTAGATGGCTTAGGGGATCTTCTGATTTCACAAGGAGCAACGTTCACTAAGAAGAGTTATTTCATCGTCTGAGCTTTGGAATGGAGAAAAGTGTCGAGCCTAATTTTCTTTGGTTTCAACGAAATTACAAATATGATTTCTCACGAGCATCTTCTGCTCTTGGTAAGACTGTGAAATCCTTTTCTGTGTCAACTATTTCACTAATTTTTAGAAATCACTCTAAAAGATGGTGAAGGTGATACTTCGTGTCCCAACCGGGGTATGCCGCAAACCCCCTCTTTACTGGAAACCTATCACCTACAATGCAGCAGGGTTTGCAGCGCACTTACGGTCATAGATATGTAGGAGGCAGTTTTGAGATTGGAGTTGGCACGAATCTTCACGCAATCGGACGACCCACCAACCGCGCTACACGATGCAGCGCGGCAAGTGGTAAGAATTCCTCTTTACATAGTTGTTATTTTCAGAATCTTTACACTGAGCTAATTTTTATTATTAGTTTTTCTTTGTATATTGAACTAAAATGAATTTAAATCAATAATTATTTGAATAATTTAATTGAAATAAAAGAATGAGAAGAAGCTGATCGGTGATTTGTATCAATATCGTTTGATGAAAAATATAAAGATCATGAGATTATAAAATGATCTGTATTTTTCAAACACGCACATATTATTTATCATGAAAATTGGAGATCAAAAAAATTGTGTCATTATTTTTTTGAATGATGCAAAAATAAGTTTTGAAGTATTCTAAACAATATTAAGTTAGGGAAGTGATCACTTGACAATGATTATTTTCACGATGTTGATTATTAAATTTTAAATAAATATGAAAAAAATTATAAATTATGTCATTCTAGTTATAGATTGATGGTGATTTAAATTTGATGTAATTTATTATCATTTGATAATTCATTAAAGACCGTAAAATTATAATCATTACAAATTATATATAATTTTGATGATCCTTAATTAAATATCAAATGATAATAAAATTATATGAAATTTGAATTATCGATCTATAAGTTAAAAAAACATATGTATAATGTTCTCCAAATTGTATATTAAGAAAAAGAAAATCTTTACAACAACACCCCAATAAAACTGTATATTACTTAGGTTCTCCAAATTGCATGACAGACATTACATTATCAATATAATAGTTGTTTTATCAAATCAAATTCAAGCATCCCCAAATACGAATTTGTGAATGAATTTCACTATAAAATCTGCAAAGGCGGCCATTGGCGGGGATATGGCAACCATGACTGACATGAACAGCAGAGAAACCCCAAAGAGGAACAAAGCATATGCAAGAAAAGCGTGACTTCCAGCACTCGAGGCGTGACCTATATGGTCGAAAATAAAGCAGGATGCGAGAAGCATCAGAAACAAAGCACAGAGGCGCAAGGCCCCATCTAACCGGTCCGTCTCACGAGGCTCAGGCCTGATCGGATAATTGATCGGATCAGGCAAGAGCTGATTGACGGGCATTATACCGTTTTCCATTGTCTTCGAGTCAATCGCCACAGACGAGAACTTGAGATGTTTAAATTTCTTTTTCCCCCGCTTTTCTTTCTTAGGACGGAGCTCGACGAAATCTGTTGAGATCGAAATCCGATCTCAGGACCTGAGATCCGATCTCGAACTGTCTGATTGATTTTGAGATCGAGCTCAGAATCTGATCTCAACCATCTGATCCGATCTTAGAACTCTGACATCGAATCGTAGCAGATACGGTTCGAGCACGAGTCTGACTCCTGTCTTCTATAATGATGAGGGGTAATTTTTGAGAGAGAATTAGAGGAGAAGTGTAGGCGACAGGAGAGGGGAGGGTAGGGTATTAATAGGGGCACAAATCAAATATGAGAGAGTGATAGTGTATTAAAAACGGATCGGGAATTCGGGATGGGTCGGAGACGAATTAAAATGGATCGATCAATTAAATCAAAATGAATTATGACGGGTTAGATGAAATAAATTAGAACAGATTAAATTTGAGAGGATGCGGCCTCTTAGAGTGGTACGGTGGCGTAGTGGCGGCCTGGCGGGTTTAAACGGGCCTCTAAATCTCATGTGGAAATTTTTTAAGGAACAATTATATTATGTCCATGATAGATGGCGTCCACAAAGAAGTTGTTGAAAAATCCCTTTCTGCCATAGACTAACTACGACAGCAAAATCGGATCCATTAAATTTATCCATGGACGAGGAGTTCGACCAGACTTATATACGACATTTGTATGATATCCAGAGAGATAAATAATATATAAATTATTCATTAAGAAAGCTACGATGATTTGAGATGGATTTGATAAATTAACGAAGCTATAAATATTGACACAATTAAATATTAATTTTGAATTTGTTTTAACTACGATATTTTTTGTGCACAAACAAGTTCCTTGCTGTGATAATGGCTGTGATAATGGTAGTGAACAATAGGTAAACGAGCTGAGCTGACTCGCTAATTGCTAAAAATTTTGGTTTGAGATCGGCTCGTTAAGTTAACAAGCTAACCGAGCTGGCTCATTAAGGCTCATTAAAGCTAATTTAATAGTTAATAATATTTTTTATGATATTTTATATTAAATTTATATAAAAATTATTAAAATAATTAATGATAAAATATTTTACATAATTTAATATAATAATTTAAGTACATATCATATTATAAACTATTTATTATACTAAAAGTCTATAATAAAAATATATAAATAATAAACATTAATAGTTTAACGAGCTAAACGAGTCGAGCCACCTAAGCTCAACCTCAGCTCAATAATTTAACGAGCTTAACGAACCGGCTTATCAACGGCTCGTTCCATTAACGAGCGAGTCAATAACGAGTTAATCCCGAACGAGTCATAAACGAACCACGAGCCACAAATTTTTTTGCCAGCAGATAACAATGATAAATAAAGAGGTAATTTACCCTCTTTCATAAAACATTAAGGTCCCGTTCAACGCTTGAGAAAAAAAAATTAAGTCTGATTCAATATTTTATTCCCATATAAACAATAAAAATCGGTTTAAATACTATATTCATATCCATTCCCACGGCAACAGGCCCTAAAACTCAACCTTAAAGCAATCGCTTTTTTCAAACTGCTTTTTGTTGTTCCGAAGTCCGAACTTAAAAAGGTATATTAATTAGACTATTCAATGATGGCCCTCATGATGTGTACTGTCATGTCATTTATATCGAATTAGTCAAAGCAATAAATGATTCTCTCTTGTTACCTCACTTGACAAGTTGGCATTTGGGTTGTTATAAAAACGAGAGTCCAGTACCTGAGCAAATATTGGACTAACACGAGTCAGACTCCAGCTATCGTGGCTGGTCAACGGGTTGTCTTGAACTGAATTCAACAAAAGAAGAAAAATTATTGGAACGTACGATCTGAATCCAAGGGTATCTAATGGGTAACTGGATGCGTCCAGTCAAGAGTAATCGAACGATGGATTGTTATAATTCCATGACAAAGAAATTATTGTAGCGCGTCTCAGCTGTTATAGATTTATTTAAACAGTTATAATGAAATTTTGAAAATATTTCTATTAAATGGATTTTTGTAATGAAATTATTATAGCTATTCCATCTGTCGAATTTATTTAAACGATTATGATTAAGTTCTAAAAATGTTATTACTAAACAGTTCCCATAATCATATATACAAAAAATATAGATAACACCGCTATAAAAACAAATATCATGATAAATATATTTCCTACGTGTCATAGTTCGGACCTGAGTCTCTCATGAAGACATGTAATCAAATTGCGGCGGAGAGAGGAAGCTTCCTGGTAGCTTCCCTACTACTAGAAGAAAGTTATCGAGGGCGAAAGCAGTACGCCGAGCCAGAAAACTTTTTAATGGGTTCAATAGTAATTAAAATATTAATTTATATTATTATATTAAATTAACAAATTATTACACCATAATTATTAATATATTTATTTATTTACACAATATAATTTTAAAATTCAAACGTAAAAAGTCAAAAAAATATTTTGTTAAATTATCTAAAAAATTGAATCATTTGGTTATACCAAAATTATTGTAATACTATTTTTTTCTTAGGTAAAAATTTTCAAAGCTAAATCAATTTTGAACACGAATCTAAATAATAACAAAATTATCTTCTTAAGAAGAAATTTTAACTCAATAATTTAATCACCTTGCAAAATTAAATGAGCTGGGTTATTTTAATTCATTTTTATTTTTTTAACAACTTTGTTATGTCACCTAAAGAATTGGATAGAGATGATTTTGAAGTATTCTTCTACAACTTCTGTAGTTCTATTTGTTACTTTTCTAATACTTAAAAAGAATAAAAAAAATTCAGTTTCTTCAAATCTTTAAGGAATTTTAAAAAAAATGTTAAATGTTAAATTAACAGAACATAACATAAAAAAAATGTTATTATTAGCAATATATAATTATTATGTCACCATCATCATTATAATCATCATTGCTAATATCATTATTATCATCATTATTATTTTTATTATTCTCATAATCATTGCTATCATTATCATTGGTAGTTTCGATGACCGCATGAGAAACCGGCGAGATTGCATGTGCCGTTTTCAATGCTTCCTTCTTGTTATCATCACATTATCTTTAGGTAATTTGGAGGAGTCGCATAATTAGAGATCATCGTCATAATTTCATGTCGTTGCCACTTGACACTGATTAATTTCAGACAAGCTCTTTAGTATTTAATAAACTCTTTTATTGTACTCTTAATTTCATGAAGAAAAAACTCGCACCACGATCATGAACCTTAATTCGGTCCTTCTATCTGTTGTAAAAAAACTCAAATAATCTTTTCACAATTCGCGAAAACTATTTTTCTTTTTTATAAATAAAAAATTTCGCGTCTGCTAATCACATTATCCATTTTTGTTATTTCAAATATTTAACTCTGAATTTTACAACATTTAATTAAAAGCTCGAAGACTGAATTTTGGAATAAAGAAGACATGTGCTTTTTATTCAATAAAAAAATACATTCTTGACTCTAGCATATATTATGGCACGGCTAATGGTACAAGTTTTGGACACGTCGGTGATTTTGTTCTCTCAATCTGCAGGAAAAATAATGGACATACTTCATCATTTATTTATTTATTTGACAAAATTTTGTTCAATTCAATTCTATTAACCCTCGTTATAAAAGCCAAAGGAAGAGATCACAAAGAATTTGAAAGAATGTTGATAGATACATCCTGAACATATTAAGTGTGTTTCAAATTTTATGTAATTTAATTATCGTTTGATAGTCCATCAAAGATTATTAAATTAAAATCATTGTAAGTCAGGTGAAAATTTGATGATCTTTAATAGACTATCAAAAAATAATTAAATTGTATGAAATTTGAAACACTATCATATTAATTCAAAAATATGTCTGTTAAACTTTTTATTTTATTTTTATTTTTTTATTAAAATTATGAACACAACCGTTGTAAAATTATCCCTCCCCTTTTAACTTTGTAAAGAAGGTTCTTAGAATTGAATTCGTATAAATTTTGACAAAAATAATAAATAAATTATAATGTGTGCCCATGATTTTTGCTGCGCCTAGAGATAACGAAGTCACTGAAAAGCGTTCAAAACTTGTACTTTTAACCATGCCATAAAATGCTAATTACTAGAGTCAAGCGAATGTCTTTTCTTTGTATAAAAGGCAAATGTTTTTTATTTGAAAATCCATAGTCTTCGAGTTGTTAATATAATATTGTAAAATTCAGATTTAAATATTCGAAATAATGAAAAAGGTAATTTGATTTCGGAAGTAAAAATAAGTTGCCAGATATCTTTTTTTTTTTTTTTTTAAAAAAAAGCTGATCATATTTTGCATCCTCAACTTAAAAATTTTCTATACTAATCCTCGGTCCCCACCAACCTATCCTTTTCTACAATTTTGTCGTGAAATGAAGTGTTGCTTTTCCCACAAGTGGCAACACTACAAGTCAACAGCGTTAATTTCATTCTCTTCTTTTTAGAAAATAAATAAATGATATAAAATAGAGTAAAACAAGATAAGAAGAAACGCTGGTCCTCTCTGTTTCCTGTATAGCTAGATTCATGAGACTGTTTAATTACATCTAATTTTTTTTAATGCTAGTCATGCCGCATCTGATTACACGTTTATAAATGTTGATGTGTAGTCCCTGTATTTTCTTGGAATTGAATTGCATGTAACTGGAGATGCAGCAATGCGAGATGCTTTGTTGCGAATCTACTGAAAATAGACTACCGTCTTTTTAAGAAAACAGTACACGAGCATTATTCAATTAAAGAAAACAAAAAGAGCCAATAACATGGGAACAGGGAAGGGCTATATATCCACGAGTTTTATTATTCAAATAGGTCTCTGGACTTCGAAATTCGTTTAAATTGATTTCTGAACAACTGAATTTGGTTCAAATTGTTCCATAAATTCTTAATTTCTGTTTAAATTTATCCCTGAGCTGTTAAATTGGATTCAAATTGATCTTCTATTTAATTCTCCATTTAATCAATTATTTGACTTTTTCTAATTAAAATAATTTGACAGACTAAGGAATTAAATGAAGAATTAAACACAAGGACTAATTTGAACCAAATTTAAGATTTTAAGAACTAATTTTAATGATATTTAGAAGTTGAAGGACTAATTTGAACCCAAAAAAGAGTTTATGGATCAATTTAACCCGAATAAAATTGTTCGGGGATCAATTTGAATCTAATCGAGAGTAAACATTAATTTTCTCTGAAAAAAAATTTGGGGGCAATTTAAATAAAATGCAGTGATTTTTTTAAGGTAGCAAACAAATAATCTACTATGTAATTTTATTAAATCAAATTGATAAATAGTTACAGATAAAGTAGAAAAAAAAAAGAAAACGAAATGAAACACAAACATAGCGGTAAAAAAAGAAATTTAAATGAAAAAAATGAAAGAAAATAGGCTTAATGCATCATGTTGATCTGCGACCCATTGTTGCTCACCGTGGCCCGACACTAGAGCAGGTAGGAGGAGGAGAAGACAAGAAGGATGATCTTGATATGCCATATTGGCATGACATCACACTGAAGTACTATGTCGTATCCCGATCCTTCGACATATAACCCAAAAGAGAGAAAAAATAGAGTGGGAGAGGGGGAGGGGGAGAGCAAATTCATATCCGATCGGTTAACAACCACAATGTCAAAGAAAAATCTGTGTACCAAAACCAGATCCATCGACACTTAAAAATTAAGAGACTAAAAACAAACTTTTGTCAAAAATAAAAATTAAGACGCTGTATACAGGAGTCATCTGTTTGGAGAAAACAACCCAATTTCATTATAAATTATACATCACTACTCATTTTCTAGGGAGTAAGGGCATAATTTATTTGTATTGTTGACAAACAGACTGGTAAAACCACACCCACTAAACCTATGCCGAGAATTAAGGAAAACAAACCCATCAGCGGTCTAGCCCAACTAACCCTTCCCAGAAAATCAAGAGTTTTATCAAATCATGATTCAAGCATCCCCAAATACGAATTTGTGAATGAATTTCACTATAAAAGCTGAAAAGACGGCCACTGGCGGGGATCTGGTAATCATGACTGAGATGAACAACAGAGAAACCCCAAAGAGGAACACAGCATATGCAAGAAAAACATGGCTTCCAGCACTCGAGGCATGACCTATATGGTCGAAAATAAAGCAGGATGCGAGAAGTATCAGAAAAAAAGCAGAGAGGCGCAACGCCCCTTCTAACAGGTTCGGCTCCTGACGATCTGGCCGGATCGGATCAGGCAAGAGTTGATTGACGGGCAGTATCCCGTTTCCCAATGTATTCGAGTCAATCGCCATGGACGAGAACTTGGGATCCAATTTCTTTTTACCCCGATGTTATTTTTTTCTGGTCTTTGAATTGAGCACGAGGATGCCTATATAAATAAAGACAATATTTTTATTTTTTAATGAAAAATAATGGTCAAAACCTTATGTGGACTTATTATACTAACCCTGTGATCAAAATAGAATCGCGAGGTGGAAAACGCGAAATGGAAATGGATTTGAAGAGGAAATCGTGATCAGAATGACGGAGGCGAGCAAGTTGAATTCATTCGTCGCGAATTGGAGAGCGCGAAATCGCGATGTGAAATTGTCACGAAGTTATTTGTAAAAGTGACTGAACTAACTAAATAACTAAAGTGGGCCCAGCCCACGTGGGGATTTCTTCATCTAGAACACTAGTGTACGAGATGGGACGGAACAGATCAGTTCAAATTCAAACGGGTTAGAATGGATGATATGTTAAACGAGACGAGTTGACTTTGAAAGAGTACGATCGTGAAAAATAATGCGCATTGAAAAAAAATTCAAAAAGCCAAAGCAATGCTATTATAAATAGAAAAATATAATAAATAAAAATAAATAACAAGAATTTATAAATACATACTGCCACTGTAAATCTAAAAGTTGGGGGCCGTTTGAGTTTCTGAAATATCATCTAAGTCTCCATCTGCGTCTATCATAAATTCATCAGATAATGGTGCTTCAACATGTGTATATTGATTGCATTGTTCTATAACAAACTAATCTTTAAACATATAAATCACTCGAAAGTCTTTGCATCCAATATGCTGTGTTTATCAGTTAGAATTATGTTTGCTAGACTAAAAAAATAAAGAATATAAAAAAAACTAATTAAAAAATTATTATAAAAAATAAAGAAATTAAAATAAACTAATTATAAAAATAAGGAATATAACATAAACTAAATAATAAAACTAATGATAAAATAAATAATGTAACATAAACTAAAAAATAAAAAAAAATAAAGAATATAACATAAACTAAATAATGAAACTAATAATAAAAAATAAAGAATAAAACATAAAAAATAAAATAAAATTTATTCTACAATTTAACAGAAAAAAATAATGTCACATTTTATTCTACATTCAAAATGCTATAAGAAAAGAAAATAACAAAATGAATGTAAATTAATTAATTAATTAATTGAAAATTGAATACAACTTTAATAAATCTAATTAAACTATAACTATATTTTATAATTTAAGTAAAACTAACACTAATTTCAATTAATTTTTACAAATGAGGAACTATAACTAACTATCGAATGTCGTCGGATTCGAAATATAGCAAAATATTTAACACCATTCTTTTCTTTTTTTGCTTCACTTCTTGTAGAATGACAATAACAAATATTTAATAATACTACAACTTTTTTATTATATTTAGAATTATAAAATTAAAATTTCATAATTTGACAATATGAAATCAATTGAGAAATATTGGTTATGAGAATTCAGAAGAGAGAGTTTGAGTTTGGAGTGAGATTCTGACATGAAATGAGATAGTATTTTATTTACAAAATTTTGATAGGGAATTATTTTTTTATCTTTTTGATTTTTTTTTTTAATTTTTTTCAATTCAAACTGCAAAAGTATTTTTTTTAAAGTTATCGGGTTTTAAGGGTAGTTGGGTTTTTCAGGTTTTATTCTCGTGTTTTCATGGCGGGTCAGGTCGGATGAGACATAAAGTAACCCTAATTTTTTGGGTTTGCCGGGTTTGAGGCGGGTTTCACCAGGGTTAATCGGGTTTTACCCGGATTTTATTCTTTTTTTGTAGGGTTTTATCGGGGTTATATTCTTTTTTTTCGGGTTTCATTTTGAATTTGGCCAGATTTTTACATGGATTTGGATGAGTTGGCAGGGCGGGTAAAGGGTGGTTCGATTTTAGATGGTCCGGATTTATCTTGGATTTTTTGAAAAAACACGACCGCCACCCGCGATTGACCCATGAGTTGGCTGATTCCCAGATTAAGCGGGTTTTACCTCGATCAGTAAAGAAAAGAGTTTTTGGGTCATGGTGCTTAAAGCCATTCAATGGATGAGACCATTGAACTAATATTTTGGTATTTTAACTTTTCTAAAATTAAAAATATATGTTTAAATAAAAAATAGTGAAAAAACTTATTTTACTATATATTTCAATAGATTTATAAATTTTAAGTGAATGTTGCACCCCTGCTTTTCACACAGGATTTAATTCAACTCTACGCGAAAGCTACAGTGCTGATGCAGTCAGTATATACAGTTCAGACTTTCACTCAATGTCAATTTGTACTAGCCCTTTTCTAGAAGAATTCATTTTTGACTGAAAATTTGAAGGAAGTTAACGTTAATAGAAATTACTAATTTTATTTTCTATAACCTCATAAAATTTATATTTTATTATTTTATTGAAATATAACGGAGGATTAACAATATGAACCAAATAATAGAGCGTAAAATACTGTAATTTTTCTTTTAATTACATTCCCTCCCTCTCTATCGTCTACGTTCGTTCCCCCTTACTCCGTGCAGTATCCGTTAAGTATTTTATCCGACACATCAATCTATATATTATGCTATTATTTAAAGATGTATATGTTAATTTTACAGAATTATTAATTATATTTAATTGTGTCAGAATGTACATTATCAAAATTCAGTGTATATGTATATAAATTGAACTAATCTATTGAATAGAATCTTCATTTGTTGAAATAAAGTTTTCCCCAAGAATATTAACTAATTACACATTGAAAAAAAATTGTACAATTTATCACATGATGTTTTAAATAGTATTTATTTCTTAAAGTAAATAACCTTATTTTTTTGTTGTGATTGATTTTTATATATAATCATGCGACCCTTTTTCATACTTCTCTCGCTCAGGGAAAAAGAGCAAACGTTGCGGAAGGACATCAAATCGCCCTCAGAAATGAGGATTTTCGTTCGAAAATTTTGATTTCTGATATGATTGATTTTCCTTTGAGTTCGAAAATGTTGTACAAGATGTTAAAAGTTAAGCATCTCTTGAAGAATTGTACACTTGTCCAGGATTTAGATCATTTTACCAATTTGTCAAGGCAGATAATCAATTAGTCTCACATTTTGTCAATTTTGTTGATTGCAGTTTTGCTCAAATCAGTCCCTTTTTGTACTGGCATAAAAAGCTCAAATGTGCTCAAGTTGAAAACAAGTATATGAAACTAATTGAGTGCTCAAAATTTAGTCATATTCGACTGAGCCTTTTTTTCATTTTTCTTATATTTTTTCATTGTACTTAATTTGCAGTATACACTTGGAGTTGGTCTACTATCTACCGAATTCATGTTGAGAGCTAAATGGACTTAGCTACCTCTAAAAGAGAGCATACATGCCTGAATTGGATATTTTTCTGCTTATGAAGAGAATTACAAGTAGACAAGGAAACACAATATAGTGTTAGATTTATGAAGCAAGACCTATTGTATGAGCTTGGTTGTTTTTAGTTATTGTCAGCAACGAATATGGCTTGAATGTATTAGGTTACTTAACAGTCAGGAAAAAATATGTTAGAGATGTTTGTTTTGTAATAAATAAGTTTATAATTTTAGTTAGAGATGTTTGCAGTCTGTGTTGTTTTCAATCTTAACTTCAATTTAAAATTTTGACACAAAAAACACTTATGCGCCAAAAAAAAAAATGAGCACTGCTCTTTTACCAGTAAAAGAGCAAATAACATCAGATAGGCAAATTGATATTGCACAATTCACATGATCACAAAAAAAAAAGATAAAATACACATTTTCATTAACCATAAATTTTGCAGTTTCATACATTTGCTAGTTATACCAAACATCACCTGCTATCAATATCAAAATATCATCATACAACAAAAAGAAAAACTATACACCAAATATCAATTGTCAGCATATTTTTCCAACATCTTCAACATCAACAACCTGACCCCTTTTTCCTTTTGCATCAGCTAACCTCTATATATTACATCAAAACTGAAGCAATTAGATAAAATAAAAAATGAGGAGCTAATTATTGATGAAATTATAATTACCTTAGGATATGTTTTCATGTTATGGCCTTCCTTCTTATGACAATATCCACAAGTCCGCATCTTCTTGACATCTCTAATTTCTAAAAGTTGCCTGAAGCGATGCGGCTTTCTCTTCCCCTTGCATTGTGACACCAGCGGATCATGATATTGCAAAGACTTACGTGCAGCACGAGGTGGCTCAGTAGTAGTGATGGTTATTTTGGTTGAGCTCAACAAAATCTATGCTCATTGATTCATTAATTTTTGTCACCTCAGCATCAAGTTCCCTAATTCTTTTCAATTCTTTTCACCATTTCTTGTAGTTCTTCACCATTTCAAGTTCCCTAATTCTTGTAGTTCTTCACCATTTTTTTTCAATTCTTTTCAAACTCTAAAATTGTCCAACTGTAGTCAATAATAGCTCTCATTTCATTTTTGAATTCTGGGATTGACCCGTATAAAATTCCTAAATGGTCCCTAGCCTTTCTCATAATATGCCATTGGCAAAATCTATGAATGGCATTTAGAAAAACTATAGCAATTGCCGCCTTCATGGCTGGATCTTGGTAGGTGATGATAGCATTTGGATGTTTTCCACCCATTGCTTGCAACCATGTTTCAAATAGCCAAACGAAAGTTGTTTTCTTCTCATCTCTAATTAAGGCGCAACCAAAATAAATATTATGTCGATGATGATTCACTCCAATGAATGGCCCCAGAGGCATGCTATATCTATTAGTACTATAAGTTGTATCAAATGTCACCACACCACCAAATGCTTGATATGCCCTTCTAGACAGACCGTCTACCCAAAATATGTTCTTGACAACATCATATTCATCAGACTCTATAGAGAAAAAAATCTGGATCAACTTTTTGCTTCTTGAAAAGTACTCAGTCATGGTGGCAACATCAACTCCAACTAATTTTCTATTTTCACCAGCGACCTGATTACTCAAGTCTTTCTTTTTGAAATGGAGGTGCTCCCTACCCCCCTTCTTTGCTGCTAGGTACTTCCTCATTTGTGCTGTCCCAATATTTTGTTGGCTTAGCATCTGAATATCTTGCTTCTGTTCTTCAGAGATAAACTTGTGGGATTGTAGATTACGCTTTTTTGAGGGGGTGCTCTTAACTAGTTCATGATTGTGATCTTTTTGAAAGGCAGAAACTCTCCATAACCCATCCTCTTGCAATCTTACTTGTATTGATGCCTTACATCTAGATCTTTTATTCGAAACTTCTCTTTCAGGTGTCTTTTCATTAGATCCAATTTCAATCTCAATTGACTCTTCTAAACATGTTTTCTAACTTGATTTCCTCCCCTGTTTTGAGCACACTATTCTAACTGAAGTTATTTTCTCTTCGATATTCTTGTAATAACCACCTCGACGGATGCTAAATCCACTCACATATCCATAAACATTGTAGAACTTGTCTCCTCATGACTTGGAAACTCCATTCCAACATAAGGTTGAAAGATGTTGTCAGCTACAGGCTTGTATATCATGTGGCTGAACATGAAAAAATAATAGATTAGACGATTGAATATATATTATAATATTGATATCATGATCAGCTTAAGAACAAAGTATACCTCTCCATCCGCTATGCAATTATCAGCATCCATTACAGAATCATTAGCATTAATTATAAAACCATCAACTTCTAAAAGACATTGCAGATGCGACATCAGAAGTAATTGCTCATTGCTAAAAATTATTCAATAAGAAATTCAACACAGATGTTCTAGTAAGAATTACCAATAAATTCACATTTTTGAACATTCGGCAATGATAATTAAGAAAAATATACAAATTTATAGAAAATGATCTAAATCCCGGACAAGTGCACAATTATTCAAGAGATGCTTAACTTTTAACATCTTGTACAACAGTTTCGAACTCAAGGAAAATCAATCTTCATATCAGAAATCAAAATTTTCGAACGAAAATCCTCATTTCTAATCTTAATTGAATTTTCAAACTTAAGATGTGCTAATTTAACTACATATCTCATTTTCGATCTTTAGAAATCTTTGCAGATCATAAACCCTAGAAAAATAATATCCAAGGGAAAAATAGAAAGAGAGAACCCTGTGGAGTGAGAAGTCATGGGACTGGGATTTCTTCTTCAATTGGTTGGGCTTGTGCTATTGTGGATCGTAGCGACAAGCACAAAGGGGAGACCGTGAGGAGAGAGAGAAAGGAGTGCTGAACCTTTTAGAATTTTGTTCAATAAGATCAGGCGGGAGGAATCGCACACGGGCTGTGCGTCGGATTGGTCGGATTGGAGGAGGAAGAATGAGAAGGGAGAGAATGAGTAAAAGATCGATCTGTAAATGGTGAGAGAGAGAGAGATATGAGAGGAGTGTGAGAGAAGGAAGGAGAGACAAACGTGTGTTTAATTTACTTCCCATGTGACCCCTGCACTAACGGAGAAAAAATGAATTTCGCTCTGTTACTCTCATCAAGCGACCTCATCTAGCGTAAATCTAAAAACGTATCAGATGACAGACAGATCGTTTGCGTTTCTACTTAAGCGCAAATGTTTTATATACTAGTTAAATATCCGCGTGTTGCATCAAATTTTTTTATTTAAATATTAAAATATTATAAAATAAAAAATTATATTTATTTAATATTAAATTATAAATTCATCAAATTATAGAGAAAACCTATAATAAAGACTATATTTAATCTTGGATGAGATTTTTACACAATATAAGTTAATGATTCATAATTTTTATGGCAAAAAAGTAAATTATTCTAACATATATTATCACCATTAATTTCTTACCAAATATACACAAGGTTGCTAAATAAAAAAAAATATTATGGAAATAATAGTATATAAGGAAAGAAATGGAGAGAAAGAGGGGATCAATGGACGCGATCACATACGTTCGATCAACCAAAAATAAATATTATCTATCTAATTGAGGGATAAAATGGGTATAATAAAAAATTACCATGAAAAAAATAAATCCTCCAATTTTAGATGCTTTATATAATAGTATAGATATATATAGAGAGAGTAAAGATACTGTGAGCTTAAATTTACGGAGGTTTTTCCGTGAGCTTTATTAAAAAAGTACATCAAATCATGTTTAAATTTTAATTTATCATACTCATTAAATTTTTTATATGAAAATCTTGTGGGATGCAAAAAATTAGAGTATTTTGAGATTATTTAAGTCATCATTTTTAATTTCAAACATTAAATATTTTATTATTATTTTTAGAGCTAATTTTTAAAAATTAAAACAATGACTTAAAAAGCTCAAAACACTCCAAATTTTTACATCCTATAATATTTTCATATAAAGAATTTAATAAGTATGATAAATAAAATTTTAATATGATTTGATATCTTTACTTATATATATATAAGTAAAGATATCGTGAGCTTAACTCAAATATGCAACTATATATATATAGTGAGGCTATGGTGCTTCGCGAAGCACAAAACCTTCCGTGCTTCGTGTCCGTATCTCGAATTTAAAAGTTCAAATGGCTGATCCAAACCGTTGAATATGATCTTCATATTGAAATATCCTTAGAGATCAAATTTTATATTTTTTTTGAAATTTTTTTGCTATTTTTTAAATGGGTACAAAGTTTACTGATCAACGATTTCTGCACCATCCAAAACTAGCGATTTTATATCTATCTAAAAAATAACAAAAAAAATTTAAAAATATATAAATTTTAATCTCTAAATATAGTTCAGTATGAAGATCTTGTTCAACGGTTTGGATCGGCCGTTTGAACTTTCAAATTCGAAATACGGACGCGAAGCACCATAGCATTACTCATATATATATATATATATATGTGTTTTATTTTTATTATTCATAATTTATTTTATTATGATTTTTTTCAAAAGGATAATTTCATGTGTAATTTTGTCAAAACACGTTTTTTTATATAAAACAATTTCGGATTCTATTATAAAACTTTCAAATTTTGAGAATATGGCAATTTATGGTTTCGGCTGACTCGTTAGTTTTTCCTTCTCTTGGGCTGAGGCTGAAGCCTGCTTCTCTGTTTATTTGATTTGGATCTTGGGTCGTTTAGTCTATTCTTTTACTTGGATCCGATTTCTTTGTTGTTTTCTTTGCTTACATAAGAAACCGGTTGGGCTTCAATTTAATTTAGGGATCGATAGATACTCAAGGTTTGGGCTAATTCATTTTGTTTTATTGATCCACACTAAATTTCTTCCCTTGATTATTTTATTGACAATTTCATCAAATACATGTGTGAGAATAGTTTTTCTTTGAAGACGTTGAGTTTTCAGATATGATACTAATCGGTACGACTCTGATATACCATCAGGTTTGAACCACAATTATATTTACATAAAATTGCAAGTTATTTACAAGAATACAACCAATGTAGAACCAAACCTTATGGTTCGGTATTAACCTGGTACAAGTCCATACATAGGTTATTTACAAATATACACAATTGAGCACGCATTCACAGTTTACATCATACATCAAAATTTTAAAAGTCATATCATAATTTACATGAAAGTCCATATAACAGTTTTGTAATTAAGCTAAATAGCATAGCTCTTCAAATGTACAGTTCCTGCAAGACATGTCAAGCTTGGGTTGAGAGAATATGCGACTATATATACAGATTTATAGAATATGCAAGGTCATCAGTAAGAAGCTTGAAGATTTTTAAATCCCCTTTTACTTCAAAGTTTTACTAGCATTTGTTTTTAAATCCCTTTTTACTTCAAACCTTATTGACAAGACCATGAAATGTGAGATGATTACTCGTACTTTTGCACTCATATTCAGGCTTTATTAGAATTGAAATGTACTTTTTTTTCTTTTTTGCCTTTCAGCCCTATTGATTTACTCTCTTTATGCTTCAACTCTTTTTAGCCATGCATGAATATTCCAAGTTTAATGATTTCTTCTCTGCATTTTAATCGAAAAATGTTTATTTGAACTTTCCTCACATTGTTCTTCATTCATAATAAGACTGGTAACTATAAATTCACAGATTGCAAGGTTATTTCTTATCTTTTTGCGGGGTTGAGTCTAATTTCAATTAATTTCATTGTCAAGCGTGACCAAAGCTTTCTTCTCTGGATGGGTATTAAGACAATTGTCAACCTCTTTAGTCATGCTTAAGTTCATTTCCGAGATTTTATATTCCGAGATCTCAAATGGTCAATCTAAGTTGTTCAATAATTTTTTCATATCAAAATCTTATGGGATATTAAATTTCATAATTTTTTTGAGTTTTCTAGTTTTTTTAAAATTATTTTTAAAAATAGCCCTGAAATAGACTATTTTTATGTTAAGCAAGGCTGATTTTAAAAATAATTTAAAAAATAACTAGAAAGTTCAAAAGATCATGAAATTTAATATCTCACAAGATTTTGATACGAAGAAATTATTGAGCAATTTAGATTGACCATTTGAGATTTTAAGATGTAAAATCTCACCCCAAAGCAATATTATTTTTTTACTTTGCAAAACACCATAACACACACACACACACACATATATATATATATAGAGAGAGAGAGAGTAAAAATACTGTGAGTTTAAGCTTACGGAGGTCTTCCGTGAGTTTAACTCAAAAATACATCAAATCATTTTTAAATTTTAATTTATCATGCTCACTAAATTGTTTATATAAAAATCTTACGGGATGCAAAAAATTAGAGTGTTTTGATCTTTTTAAGTCATGATTTTTAATTTTTAAAAATCAGCTCTAAAAATAATAATAAAATATTTATTATTTGAACATTATTCTTAAAAATTAAAAACGGTGACTTAAAAATCTCAAAACGCACTCCAAATTTTTACATCCCACAAAATTTTCATATAAAAAAAATTAATGATCATGATAATTTAAAATTTGAAGATAATTTAATATATTTTTTGAGTTAAACTCACGATATCTTTATTATATATATATAACCAAGGGAAAGGAACCTACTACCTATGTCAGTGAAGCGTCTGTAAGCAAAGTTCCACAACTAAATCCTAATGCCGTAACTAATACACAACGTGCCTAATTCTCTCCCTTCACTCCATTTCCCCTGTGACGAAGCCTATTAAGTAGAGCTTTCTCGCTACGCGCCTGCCTTTCACATCACGTCTCAATCAAACCACTTAATCTGATCCAACCAACGTCTAGATTCACCGAAAAGAGAAAAAAATGCAGTATATGTTTTAACAAAATTTTAACTTTATTTGAATAGTTATTAAGTAATAATTAAGTAATAAGGTTAAATTATAAAATTTAGTTCGTTAATTTTATTGTTGTTAGATGTATATATAAATAATATTGAAATGATATAATTTTTTCAAGATGATATTTATAAAATATTTCTTCAATTAGTTTTGCTATTTAAATTTTTTAATAATAATCATTTGATATTTAAATTTAAAAAATACCGATATTGCACTAATAATAATGATAATTTGATCTCTCGTCTTTGAGCATAAGCACAGGAACTATATCAACTGAAGCCAGGGAGCCATCTACCAATCTCAAACTTCCACGGAGCCTCACGGCAGCGGCAGGCGACAGAACTATCAGAATTTTGTTTGATTTGAGCTTTAAGATTCGAAGCCACTCACGAATTAGCAAGTGATGATGGATTGGATAGCCAAAAGAAATCGAGTAAAGAAAATCAAAATCAATTTTTTTTTTTGATCTGGGACAATATCGGCGTTGGATTGAACAACCAGAAGAAATCGCGAATTATTCTTTGATTTGGGACATATCACATCTGAGAAAATCAAATCCAGCTTTATCCGATTATTAAATTAAATTAATTGAAAAGGAAATAAAAGAAAAGGATAGGCGGAAAAAAAAATACCAGAAGTAGGTAGAAATTGTCGCTTGAAAGGAACAGAGGGGCGAGAAATTGATTGGAGAAGTGGACTTGGAAAATTTAGATTTAGGTCTCTGGGATGAGGTGGGTGTTTGTGCGGCGAAGACGAGAGGTCAGATACTTAGAAAATAATTTATTAGATTTTTAGTTTGGGATATTGGCGCCTATATTTATAAAGTCTAGAGATCTATCGGGTTTGAAAACTTTAATTTAGATCAGTTATTATATAAAAATTGCTATAAAAAAATTAGTAAATAATTGTTAGTAAAGGTCTCATCTGTTGTAGTGTGTGTTTTGAATATTGTTGTTCTATGTTTTAGTTATGCTTTGTAGATGCAGCATTTGTTATGCCTTCAGATAGTTTGCTGATACGGAAATCATAGTTGTATGCTTGTGTTTATTGTCAAATTTGTCAACTGCCTAAAAATATCAAGTCGTCCACTACACGCCTTGGCAAAAGGAGCTGTCTTTTATGATTTGCTATGTAGGACCTGCAAGTACTGTTCTCGAACTTCTCTGACGGCGAAATGTTTTTTTTGCCCTTCTTTCCATATAGCAATTACATTTTCCTATATATCGAAATGCATGCTTCTTAATTATCAAATTAAAAAAGTAGCACAGAGGCTTCAGTGCCCCAATATTTCGTTAATAACATAAAAAAATAAAAACACAAAAATAACACTTTGAGGTCGGAAATTATGAAACTAACAGATCCATATTTGTTAAGAGCGGACTCAGATCCGTATTTGTCAAAAGTGGACCTATGTTTGTGTTTATTAAGTGCGGAGTCATCTAGATCCATATTTTTTAAAGCGGATCCAAATCCGCATTTATCAAGCGGGGACTCGCCCAGTCCGTGTTTATTAAGTGCGGAATCAAGCTCACGTTTGTCAAAATCGGATCTCATTTTTTTTAGAAAGTTAAGAAAAAAATTTCAGTGAGACAACTTCCTCGGTCCGAACCAAGGAATAATTGAATTGTATTAATTCTAATCAACATATATAACTCAAATCCTCCCGGTCCTCTTATAACTAAATTTATTAATAGATAGATCTAAGTAAAATTTAAGTTAATAATTAAATTTATATATATTTTATTTAAGATATTAATTAAATTTATAATTTATTTTTTCTGATAAACTAAAATAATAAACTCACTGAATGTATTCAGTTAATCTCCTAATAACATTAAAAAATACATTCAATTCAACTTCTTCAATGATAAAAATATTATCATTAGTTATATAATAATTCATTAAAAAAATATAAAGAGTTGCATTACAATACAATACAATCGTTTCAATATCAACGATTAGAAGAGTCTCTAATAATAATCTGATTATTTCAACAAATGACTTTCGTACAATTCGATTACCACGTTGATTTGATGATGCAGCTATGATAGAAAAAAATTTAAATTATTTGAAGATGTGGTTATGTCACAAATTAACTCATATAATTATTTGTCTCATTAATGTTATGATGTATATTTAAAAATATAGCAAGAGAGACATTGTTAATTGAATGTCGTACAACATCAAAAGTAGTATTACTTATATTATTTCTCGGCGGTGGAATGGTGGAGTGACTGACTGATTTGAGCTACTTGCTAAGTATTCAAAATTTTCTATAGCATGAAAATGTATAATGCATAATTATATATAGGTAGCAAAATATTTTTTTTTATTTTATTTACATACTAAAATATTATCTGAGTTGTTATTATTTGATGTAAGTCTTGATCCTTATTTTACTTGTCATCCATAACCATTAAACGAATATGCTTTCTACGACCCCTTCGGATCAATCATCACTCGGGAATGATTCTTGAACTGTTGCACTTTGATCAAACAATTTGATTTGGATATGGATAAAATTGTTCGAACCAGGTATTAAGAAGTGCTTGAGTGCTATAAAAGAGACATATAAAGTAATTTAACTCGAATTTTTTGACTCTTATTACCACCGAAAATAAGAAAGAATGGTATACTAGTTAGGATCGATTTCAAACACATACATTTTCACATCATACATTCTTCAATGTGGAGAGTGTATTTAAAATTCTTGAAATCACTATTAGGTAATGTTTCACCGTGATGAATAACCTCGTACCACTCCCCGATCAGAGCCATAAGGGTCAACCTTGTGTAGGCATGATTTTTCAACTCTTTTATTTAGTATTTCGGTAACTTTTGTTGACCGCACTTTGCCTCCATTCACTAATATCATAGATGTATTTTTTCACCCGTTGAACCAATTAACGCACTTATACCATGTACCTTCATAATCGACAAACATCAACATATTTTGAATACATGATTTAGTGATTTTGACTCATTATCTGTCATAATTTCTCAATGATAATCTTTTATCTTTGCACTGAGCCCATCTACCTACTTGGATTTATCTTTTCTTTACCATTTTGATATACTTTGAATTATTCTGATAACGGATTATTGAATTATGATTGTGTTGGAGTATTTTTTTCATTAATCTCAAAAACATCACTAAAATCACATAACAGATGATGTTGTTATGATCTATTTTTTACAATCAATGGACGCTCTATATGTTTATGAGGATTATCATCTTCATCAATCGACTCCCAATAATATTTTCCAATCTCTCATCCATTTATTGAAATGGATACAAAATCATCATCATTTCGCTACTCTTCCTGTAATACATTATTTTTTTAATTACGATTATCATCATCCTCATCACAATCATTTTTCTCCCATCTATCTGTTGCATTTGGACCAATAGGTGTCGGATAAAGGGACCTCTGTGGATCTGATTCGTGTATTTGATGTGCTAGATTTTTTATGGAAGATATAGTATTCTCGATTCTATTTCTAGTTTTGAGTAGTTATTCAAATGAATCTTTGCATTATCAATTGACGATATTTTTGCATACAACTCAACTATTCGCCAATTTATTTTTTTTGTTGCCGTTTGAAATATTATCCGCCACTTAACCTCATCCCTAATAGGAATTGAATAAAAATAAAATGCACTAGTACCACATGCATTATATCAAGCCTTGTTACTAAAAATATATTAATTCTCTAGTAATCCGAGCTATTTTTATATCGTAGTTCTGGTTTCATCAAAACACGTATTTTTATTTTCAAAAAAAAATCTAGGATGATTATCATAATTAATATCTGTTGATCCTGTGATGATATTACCACATGTATAAATCACAATCAAAATCATTCTGTCAAATTATTAAAATATTATTGGTTATTACCTTAAATATATTTTTAACTTTATTAATATAAAATAAATTTAAATTTAAATAATTCATTGAACTTTATTATGTTCGGAGAGAGTCGGAAATATGAATTTGAAAGAGCTGCGAGTTTATAATGAGTCTAAGTCCATAGTTTATAATGAGTCTAAGTCCATATTTCTTAAAAGCAGAACTAAATTTATTAGTACATTATAAGATAATTTTAGTTATATACGTTGATTAAAATAATATAGTTTAACTCTTAACTTTCTAAAAAACTAAATTTATTAGTAACAAATTATAAGATAATTTCAGTTATATACGTTGATTAAAATAATATAGTTTAACTCTTAACTTTCTAAAAAAGCTCAAAAGAAAAACGCGCTTTTAACAAACGTAGGAATTTTTTTTACCAATTTTTTTGTAATTATATTTTTAACAAATGTGAATTTTTTGTTAGTTTCAAAAAAATTAATTTTATCCCCTAAATCAAAGTCTAAATCCGCCTCATCTTATAAACGCACGACATTCTATGAAGGACAAAAAAATCTCTAGATGAAATATTTTTTATCTGACCCGTTCGATCAGAAATCAACGATTTTAATTTAAAAATAATAAAATTCATACATCAAAATTTATATTTAAATTTTTTTCATAACTATTATAATTAAAATGAACTTTTCAAATTAATCTTTAAAAACTCTCCACTCAAAAACACCTTCAGAACCTGCCGAGAATAATTGCTCTTCACAACGACAGGTACAAAGAAAATCTCACTTATAAGAACTCATACGATAACACGATAAGCCTTTTGTTTAAGTGAGTTCAGATCCAGTGAAGTGTTCACATGGTGGGGTCCATGGTGAAACGCCTAACCGACAACCGTGGGGTCCATGAGAAAAATCAGCATTTTCCAGATAGTGTGACCGTGTTATAAAGGACAAATTCTTCCCGTCGGACAAAAAAATTTGTGCTGACCTGACCAGATGAAATCCTTTCGAATGGAGGTAGCGTTATTTCAATCCTGGACTAATTTCTTTTTATCCAGTGCAAGTTGTCCCTTTTATTGTTTTTAATATCTGATTTGTTGAGATTAGCGCTGCAGTTGTGATCGGCTTTGCTTGCAAGAAAAAGAGTGTCATCTGCGTATAAAAGGCATGTTACATGGTATTAGTATTTTGCAAATAACCAAAAAAAAATTGCGAAATTGAAAATAAGAAAAATTTCTGTTGAAATAACAATTGAACATTTAATTAAAATAATATGTAGAAATTACTAATTTAATAATCTTGCAGAAGATTCAACGTCATATATAATTCACAATTGCTTTCAAGCGTCAAATATAGGGAAGTAAAGAAATCTAATTACGAAATATTTCAGATGGCTTATAAAGCGAAACTAAAATGCATTGAAGCTGTAGAAATAATTAGAAAACGATTAAGGGAGACTATTTAAATTTTTGCGGCAAGATAAATTTATAATTGAGAAATGTATGTATTCTATAATAGACTCATTTTCATTTCAATTTCCAGCACACGACACAAAAGATTGAGAAATGTTTATATAAAATCTCAAAATATGAATAGGGGCCCAAATATATATGTTTCTTTTTCTAGTGCGTACATTTTTGTTGTTAAATTTCCGTACATAAAAAAATCATGAAGCTGTTGTATGACAAATGTATATTGTCATGAAAATTTGAGCTGAGCTGAGCTCAAATCAATTCATTTCGAGTTGACAACAAGCAGGTTATTGTTAGATTTTTAGACTCAAATTCAGCCTTTGCCTATCTTTCAACTCTTGAATTTTATTTATTTTTTTGAACTCTTCCCTTTTGGTCAGAGAACTACTGAAAAAATAGTGTTGCTACAGTAAAATCGTGGTCGGTAACTGTTCCTTATATGCTTTGAATAAAAGAGAGTGAGAGGAGAGAATAGAAAATAGAGAGTGAAGAAGGTAGAGATAGAGTGATTGTTTATTTTAGTAATTAAAACATCATTGTAATATCTTATAATCTCCTTGATTTATAATAAGTTTGTTGGTCATTTGCCTCCCGATAGAGTAGGCTCGGCCGAACCACTTTATCTTTTGTGTCTTTTGTGTGTTCTCTTATGTACTTGCTGGACTCGATCTAAACCGTGATAACATCTTTTACTTCATTGTTGGTTGGTTGGTTGGTTGTATGCATTGGTCGGTTTGTTTATAAATTTCTCGGGATCCAACTTGTGTGCGGGATTGTCCTCTTTAGGGCTGTAATTATCATGTTTGTGGTTGTTGGGGTTATTTTGATAGTTGGCACCTGTTGTACTAGTGTTATATCTGCTGCACCTATTTGTACCAGTTCACGGTCTTATTTGTGGACCTCTCAACAAGTGTTATCAGAGCATGAGTTCGGTGGTACGGTGGTGTAGTACGGTTGTTTGGTGCAGTTTCAACTTGAACAAGAACTTGGCAAACCCCGTTATACCATCTGTGTTTGGAATTGAGAAATTTGAGAGGAAACAAAATTTTGCATTGTGGCAAGGCTCGGACCGTGATGCTCTTGTGCTTCAGGATTTGGATGATACCTTGAGTAGTACCAAACCAACAGAAATGGAGGATGACAAGTGAAAAAGCCCTTGGTACAATCTGATTTTATTTGTCTAATGAAATTAAGGCTCATTTCATGGCCGATACATGTCTAAATGAGTTACGGATGAAACTAGAAGGCATATATTTGTCCAAGTCCTTGACAAGTCGTACTGCTTTGAAGAAATGGTTGTACCGGCTTAAGATGTAGGAGGGTATGGATTTGAGGGTGCACCTTAGTGCATTTAACACTTTGGTGCGAGATGTGTTCAATGTGGGTGGAAACATCGAGGAAAAGGATCAAGCTTGTTTGTTGATGACATCCCTACCAAAATCGTATGATCCGATTATGATGTCTTTGCTAAGAAAGAAGAGTGACCTAACTATGTCCGAGGTGACTATCGTACTTTTAGATTCTGAGTCTTTGAGACAACGTGAGGAGGATTTGTCAGGATCCTCTCGCATGCTTGTGGCTGCATCGGATTGACAACCATAAAAAAGGTCGGGCCGCGGTACATGTCATAAGTGCGGCAAGCCCGGTCACTTTCGACGGGATTATCCCGAGAGACGGCTGGACTGTCCACCTACTCCTGGAGCCGGTCACACGACGGTTCCGATTGGTGATGACGATGATGTCATTGTGTGTAT
This sequence comes from Schoenoplectus tabernaemontani, assembly GCA_037127355.1. NCBI lineage: Eukaryota > Viridiplantae > Streptophyta > Magnoliopsida > Poales > Cyperaceae > Schoenoplectus > Schoenoplectus tabernaemontani. The sequence goes on from CM073756.1 coordinate 17,537,259, forward strand.
GGGTAAGGATGATGTGTATGAGTCTGTTGGTGACGGGACGGGCAGTGGTAGCGGTGGCGCCAGTAGTAGCTGGGTGTTAGACTATGGGTGCACATTCCATGTTTGTCCTCGGAGGGATTAGTTTGATTCCTTTTGAGAGGTGTCCGGTGGGACCGTGACTTTGACTGATGGATCGACTTTGTCGATTGTCGGAGTTGGCGTGGTTAGATTTCGGATGTGGGATGGTATGATCCGTACAATTATCGATGTTCGGTATATACCTGGTGTACGGAGGAGTCTTGTGTCACTCAGTGTGTTAGATTTACGCGGGTATGAGCTACGGATCCGTGGTGGGTCCATGGAGGTACTTTGTGGTGACATGGTTGTCATTCGTGGTACTAGGCACGGTAATCTCTATGAGATGGTCGGTACGGTGGAGTCCGCATCCACTGTCGTATCGGCTGACACTCCTTGTCAAATCGTGAAATTCAATTAAGAAATAATAATAATTAAGATAATAAATAAATAATAAATTAATAATTAATTATAATTTAAGTAAATTTAAATAATGTAAAAGCTGACAATGACGTAAACAAAATCAAGAGAATTAACTAATGATAAACATTACGATTATTGACGACTAAATTAAAGACCGAACCAATAATCTAGTGAAAATATCCAGATAAATGAGAACCGAATAATAAATAAACCAATCAAAACAACATAATATCCAGACGACCAACAAATGAAATGAATAAAGTCGCGTAGAGGATAAAATGACCAAAAGTTAAGAAGTCGTAATATATATATATATATTAAATACATAATTTAATAAATTCTTTATATAAAATCATGGGATGCAAAAAAGCGTTTTAAAAGCGTTTTTAATTTTTGAAAATGATGTTCAAAGAATAAAGCGAGCAAAAATTAATTAAAAAGAACATCGAAATTAAACAAACATTTAATTTTGAACATTTAATATGCAACGATAAAGATAAATTAACACTACTATATATATATATATATATATATATATATATATATATTAATTAAAACTAAAATTAAAAGCAACCCGAAAAATGTCCCACAATGCACGATAAAGACACTACAAAAATCTCATTCCACCGACCACGAGAAAATCTCATTCTCATCCCATCCCCCTCTTATTAAAAACCCACTCAAAATTTCCTCTCTTTTTCTATTTCTCTCTCATGTCTCTCACTATCTTTCACCTGTCTCCCTCACTGACCCTCTCCCTCTTGCTCGAGTCAATACCCCTCTCCCTCAATTACATCCTTCGTCATCTCTCTCCCGATCGTTCTATCTCTCTCTACGCTCTCTTCTCACTCGATTTTTCCGCTTGTGAGAGGTAACCCTAAAGTCTTCCCCCTCGCAACCTAAACCTTTGACGAAACCCCGGCACCATTCCCCTTGGCAGTCCCCCATGTCGCTTCACTATGATTGTTGCCCTCTCTCTTCCTGTTATTCACCTTCTCTTTTAAATGCCCGCTCCGGTCCCTTTTTCCCTTATTCACGGTTAACTTGCCCATGCGCTGAGCTTTAGCCTCTATCCGATAAGAATAAAATACTACACTTGAGTAAGACCCGATTTAAGAAGAAAAAGGGGTGGTCGGAAGTTTGGGAGGTAGAACCACGCTGTTCCATAACAGTATCGGGCCTTGCTGCCCCCTTTTTGGTTTTGCTGCCCTATTGGATCTCTATACTAGTAAACCCTAAAATCTGATTTTTGTGCGTGGCTTGAGATTTTTGCTGATTTGCTTGTCTGTTATGGTTGCTTGCTTGAATTCTAGTTGTGGCTTGCTTTGGATATCGATTTCTGTATTGATTTACCTTGGTACATTGGTACTATTAGTACCAGTGAGGCGAGGCCTGAGCCTAAGCCCTCTGATGCTTGCTTGCTTTGACATTTGTGCTGGTTTCTCATTTCTAGTTGATACCCGGTTTGTTGAATTAAGCCCCTTTGTGGCTCACTGTTGCTTGGTTGCTGGCACTCTATTACTTATGTTGTCTCTGTCTGATTCTGTGTCGGTTTGAGTACGTTAGTATCTACCTTATAATTGCCTCTTATGCTCATGTGGTTATTAGTTTTTATTTTACCAGCTGTACCAATAGATATGATATTGGGTGGATTGTCTCTGACCTGATAATTGGCTTATATTGACTCTTGAGGATTGTTGTTGTTATGTTTGGTTTTGTTACTATCATACTGTCACACTGTTACAGCCCTATTGTGTTGTCTGGTTACCGATTTCTTGTTTCTCTGTACTGGGTAAATGTTTGGGCGGGGTTGAGATCCAGGTTTACATGTGCGGGATTGATTTTTGATGAGAGTGCTAGGTGCAGTCCCGCGTGATATCAGAGGTGATTTGTCGCATCAGCACAGTGAGACCGGTAGATGATTATGACTTATCAATTATCGGGTTTTTGTTTCTTTCTTTGGGTTTTATTTGAGAGATTTTTGCTACCCATTCCGATTGAGTTAGCCCCGTCGGTGTCGAGCGTTGTACCTTACTGTATATTCTGGACTGTTATTGTTTTGTATTATTATTATTATTTTATTTATTTTGAGATTTATCTTAATTTATTCATTTAGCCTTCGTACGCATGTCTCGTCGTGCGTACGTGGTGGTATTAATCACCCCTAATCGGTTTTAATTATTCTGGGTGTGACACTCCTACTTAGAGAGTTGTAGGAAATGATGACATGACTGGTTGTGGTGGTGCTGTGACGGTTGAGACATGTCACATGGCGGTGAATGTCATTGTACAGTTGCCCGGACATAGGGTAGCTGGAGGCGATAGGCTTGGCCGACTGCAGTTTCATGGACGCCTTGGGACCGATGGAGGTAGGCGTGGACATGCGGTGGGTGATGCTGTATAGGGCATTAGATCTGTGCGGCCATGAACCGTGGACTCTAGTCTGATGCGGTAAGTCTTTGGACTAGGAGGCTCGGGGGAGGTAAATGAGATATTGATAAATAACTATTAAGGCTATGACATTGGCATGAAATGAGTTGTTGATTTTTTAGCCTACGGTGGAGATTGCTGGGTTTTTATGCCCAAATTTAGCCTTAGCCCATCTTTCAACTCTTAGACTATATTTATTCTCTTGAATCCTTCCCTCTTGGTGAGAGAGCTGCTGAAAAGTTAGTGTTGCTACAGTAAAATCATGGATGGTGACTACTTCTTGTATGCCTTGAACAAAAGAGAATGAGATGAGAGAATTAGAAAGAGAGAGTGAGGAAGACAAAGATAGAGTGATTGCTTGTTCTAGTAATTGAAACACTTTTGTAATCTCCTTGATTTATAGTAAGTTTGTTGGTCGTTTGCCTCCCGGTAGAGTAGGCTCAGTCAAACCACTTTATCTCTTATGTCTTCTCTTGTGTGCTCTCTTATGTGCTTGCTGAACTCGATCTAAACCGTGATAATATTTTTTACTCCATTGTTGGTTGGTTGGTTGTATGCATTGATCGGTTTTGTTTCTAATTTCTCGGGATCCAACTTGTGTGTGAGATTGTCCTCTTTAGGGCTGTAATTGTTATGTTTGTGGTTGTTGAGATTATTCTGGTAGTTAACACCTATTATACCAGTGTTGTATTTGCTGCACCTATTTGTACGTGTTCACGGTTTTGTTTGTGGGCCTCTCAATAATTATTTATGAGCTAATCTCGAGCGAGCTTTCGTACAACACTAGTTATGAGAATAAAAAAATAGAAAACAAACTTTCATTTTAGAAATCAAGTAAAATTAAAGCTGAATAAATACTAAATAGAATGACAATTAGTAATGTTGTAGTATTGATAAAACAATATTAATAGAATGACAATTTTGTAATATAATTTTAAAGAATCTTTCAAACGCTTAACTTATTTTTTCCGTAGTGATTTATATTAAAAAATTCAAAATATTAAATCACTTATATTTTTCATTTCTTCTGGCTTGTAAAAAGTCGATCGACGTATCATTAGTCTATTTAGAGTGTTAAAATAACTCGGACGGTCAAACCTGACCCGCGTAATCAGTGATCGCGACCCATCCCGTCCCGACCCGTGACTCAACTCGTCAAACTCATGACCCGTTAGAACCGGCGGATCTAGTACGGGCGCGGACAAAATTTTTTGAAAAAAACCCGTGCTAGGCCCCGCCCAACCCGTCCGACACGACCCGTGATAACCCGCCCCCGACCCGCCTCGACCTGACCCGGGAAACCCGTGCAAACCCGGCCCAATACCCAGTAACCCGGGAAATTAACAAAAATACGGAAAAATATGGGAAATTATTTTTTTTGTCAAAATATATTATAGTTATATATTTTTAATATTCTTAATAATTATTTTTGATTTTTTTGGATTTTTTGAGAATTTATTTGAATTTTATTGGGTTATTTTTGAATTTTGAAAAAAAAAAAAAAAACCCGTCGACCCGTCCCGTTCCTAGAGGTGGCAGAATCCGATCCGACCCGAGAAACCCGCCCGACCCGTCCGGACCTGAACCCGACCCAATACATTTTTTTAAGAAAGTCAAACTGACCCGACCCAACCCGAACTTGACTTGACCCGACCCGACCCGACCCGAGATCAAATGACCTTTAATCCAATCGAAATCTATCAACGATATGAAAAAACACAACATATAAATTGACCCGACCCTGACCCGACCCGGCCCAACCCGATTTCTTCTAAAAAGTCAAACCGACCCGACCCGACCCGTCCGACCCGAACCCGAACCTGACCTGATCCGCCCGATTGCCACCTCTACCCGGTCCCGACCCTACGCGCCCCACCCTTGGACCCGACCCGTCCCGACCCGCCGACTCATCCGATCCGACGGGTCTAAAACGGATCGCGGCCAAACCCCCCAAAATAGACCCGTCCCGTAAAAACTCATTAACTGTCCCGTCAAAACTCTCTAACCCGTGCAAACCCGCACCCGACTTGTTTTTAATGCACTTGGTCGATTTTTATATTTAACTTTAAGCAATGAATGTTGTCCACTAGGGTTATAAAGTATACGCCTGAAAAGTGACATGTGATTGACTCTCAGGGGGAACCAGATCAGTTATCGCCATGTTTTTAATACACTAGGTCGATTTTTATATTTAACTTTAAGCAATGAATGTTGTCCAGTTATAAAGTATACGCCTGAAAAGTGACATGTGATTGACTCATGGCTCATGGGGATCGTTGTGGAAGAATCTATAACAAGAAAGATCTTATGTTGTGCCATTTGGACGTCAAGAAAAAGTGACCAATAGAAATTTTTAAAGAGTCAGGAGCAACCAATAGAAATTTTTTAAGTTTGGTCTCGCGTGACCCACCTATTAATATGGAATTAGAAAGACAAGCGAGGAAGGCCAATGCATGACATCGCGGTGAGACGGTGACACGCAGAAGGAAAGTTCGTAGAAGCAACTTCTCAAATTCCGTTAATTACTAACTGCAATGTCTTCTCCAGAGTACACAATAAATGGCCACTGCCAGTTTTCAGTACATAAGATAAATTCTAGAAAGGACGGGCGGATTTACATAGTGGCATGGATCAGTTGATTTTTCACATCAGAATTTTCTTTTTTTAAAATATTTTATAATTATATATATATTCAGAAAAAAATAAAAAATATATTTATGTTGAAAATAAATTTCAAATTTTTTCCCCAAAAAAAATAATTTTGATCTCTAGAAATTTTAAATTGTACCCCCTAAAATTCAATTTAATGGGGGTGGCTCATCAAATCGAAGCCACGCACATTACTGGCCTTCTGCACTATTAATTAGGAGCTAAAATATTCTCTAATATTATCTACTAATGAATTCACATCCGTCGTCATAGTTTTTCTATACTAGCTATGTACCATAGTTTTTACTTTTTAGTTTGTATGAAAAATGGGGCGAAAAAAAAAAAACCCCCTACTTCTAAAAAAGAACTTTATATATTCAATCTGATGGTGTAAAATGTATGCTAAGATTCCTGTCATAGTAAAACTATGACAGTTGATATAGATCCAGCTATTAACTACTGCTGACGTCCATGTCCTTTTGAAAGCTGCAGCTTCTTCAGTCAGACCAACAAATGGAGGTGAAAAAAATTAGAATCCTGACAAAAGGATGATCCCATGCGGACAGTCCAGCTATATAAGCTAGATTTAAATCCATTATTCAATAATTAAAATTTTATAAGCATTCTTCTTCACTTTAACCAGCCTAATACGCCGACTCAAAACCAATGGAAGAAATGGAAGCTAAGCAAATTGAATTCGACCTTGTCGCACCAGTCCATCATCAGCCTAACCGTCGCCGCTGGCTAGAGGAGTCACTTCGAAGGTATGGTCTCCTTCTCATGTTGCTTGGAGCAACAATGGTCTTGTTAACCATCGGGTGCACCTCAGCTAACCCGGAGCATGCGCTTCTTGGATTCTCTCTTTTGCTTCTTGGGTTCGTGCTGCTTGCTTTTTCCGAGTTCCGTGGAGCTGCAGCAGCTGAACGGTTTACGGTGACGATGGTGGGAGCTCTTGATGACTTCTTTGGCCAGCATTAGCTAGGCATACTCTCAGGGAGTTATTAGTTACATGCGTGACCATTATGTTATATATATGCTATTGAGTCCAGAGCTCATCTCATGCTTTTTGCAATTTTATGCTTCTTTTTAATGTCTTTTGGATGGGAGGAAGAGGAGTTAAATAACCCGGCCGTATGCAGCCTTTTATGTTGTTCCTCTTAATTTGTGAGTGTTGATGTAGGTTGTATTCTCTCCATAATGAAGATGTATCAAATTATGATAACTCTCTTGTTTATTATTTTCGTTTCTTTTCTGTTTTCTTTGTGGCAATGGTAATAATGATAACTCAATTTAGATCATTTATGTTCTTCAATTGCATGTAAACTAAGCGGTCGTACGTACTTTATAGGTAAAATAGTGCGCGCGCAGCCGCGCACAAGCCCCTACTTTTCATGTGTCTTTAATTCTTGTGTAGCGTTGGAGATACAGTCGTGTTTGGAGTGTGCGACTTAAATTAGCTAGGCAGCTGGTGCATGAGCCAGTGATCATGAGGATTGGGGAATGAAGTGCATGAGAGAGGAGACCCAATAGTAGGAGTATGGGCAGCATAAGAACGAGTGGTGGCACAGATGGCAATATTTGCGGCATGGCCAATTGCGACGTAAGAACTTTGTTGTTCTATGTGGAATTGGGGCCTTCCAGGCGGTGCGTTGCATCCTGGTGTGTCCAAGGAGGACGAGGAACATGTAAATCAATGAATGTGAGTAAATTCCTATGGAGGTCTGTGGCAGGAATCGGCTGCTGGTGGAGGTCTATGGGAGCAAGCGTGGAGGGAGGGGAGAGCTTGGATGGCCCTTAATCTTTCAAAACGTAGTTAATTTGAGTAGTTATTAAATAATTTTAATAACAAAATATAAATAGTTTTGTACTTCGATCCTCTATTTTTCTAATAAGGCTATCAATCATTCTTTTGACATTTTTATTCTTCAATCTGATTCAGCCCAGTATAAAAGCGTTAATCAGTAAATTCCTGTCTATAGCAGCGAGGGGCAGAGGGGTTCAGCCACACGGTAGTGTGGTGATGGACATCACAGTAATCATCCATCACCAGTAAAATAATACATATTTTTTAAGTCATTTTTAAAAATTCAAAACTAATATTTATAAAGTTTGAAAAATAGATTTTTTTATATCCTATTATATTTTTTTTAAAAGAGAAAGCACCACGCATGTTGTGGCTTCCATTTCTTTTCAAAAGCAACTAGTTATACAAGCTTACAGTTTACAAGAGATAAATCATAACAAAAAAATCTCAAAAATAAACTTGAGCAAAAGAAAATAGAGGGAACAGAAAATCAGAGTTGAAAATCTTAACCAAGGAACATAACAGCAAGAATACAACCACAAAATCTATAATGTTGAAAGCCGAACTGAATGCTCAATCAAGCAAATCCTCATCATCAATAGCCACACCATCATTGACCTGAGCCAACAAAAGGGCGGTGGAGTGCTGAGAATTGGCCATAGCAGCCATCATGTGCTCTAATCCGGTCGCTGAACCTGTCCAACATTTATATAAATGCAAAATAAGAAAATAAATGCTAGCAACTCAGGAGCCCGAAGAGGATTGGAAGATCCTTTTGTTATGTTCCAACCAAATAACTCAAAGGGTAGCTGCTAGTAAAGTACCCCAAAACTAAAAATTATATAAGGGTACATACTAATTCCAAAAATCCAAAAGTGTGGAGACATATTTATCGTCCTTGTGAATGAGATGTAAGTAATTTTGACCAAAAATGTATAATAAATGGACAATGAAAGAATAAATGGTCCACTGATTCAGAACTAGTGCAAAACACACAAGACGGATCACACACCCATCCACGCTTGCACAAATTATCCTTTGTCAAAATTTTATTATACAATGTCATCCAAAGAAAGAGTTTATTTTTAAGAGTAATTTTCAAAACCCAAACCAAATTAGACAAATACGTTTTAATCCCTCCAAAACATAAAAAGTAATACATGGACTTAATTGAATAAAAATCATTAGGTTCTCATAACCAAACAGCGGAGTCACGCTCGTGAGAGAATGACAATGAGTGAATGATAGAAATAATTTGAGACTTTTCTTGTCGTATGGGACACTAGCTCCTCGAGTGAGGTTAAGTTTAATAATACACTCATTCAAACCTCACGAAGTGAGACAATTGAAGATTTTGTTTTAGCATAAATCATAGAGAAATATAATGATAAAGGAAAATCATTGTACCAATTATCCATCCAAAAATTAATAGAGTGACCATTGCCAACTATGTGTTTAGCCCTAAGTAACAAAAAGTGTGAAATAGAAGTTACTGCTTTAAAAAGCAGAAAAATTAGAAGCTGAAGTAGTATTATACTTAAAATAAATCAGAGATTGCTAAAGACCCTCTTCATTAATATACTTATATTTGCAAAACCATTTACAAAGAAAGGTAATGTTCATATGTTTCAAATTTAAAACCCCCACCACCACCGCATCTTTAGGACGACAAACAATCGCCTATTTAACCAAATAATACTTTGTCTTAAGTATATCTGGACCGGACCAAAGAAAATGCTTTCTAATTTGATCAATCTTATAGATAACCCAAACAAGAATTTTAAATAGAATAAAGTAATAGAGAGATAGAAGAAATAATTGAATTAAGAAGCACTAAACGCCCACCCAAAGAGGGAAGCTTACCCTTCTAAGTAGGGAGTTTATTATTAATTTTATCAATTAAACGTTGTCATTCTCGTCGAGATGATTTTTTCCAATGTAAAGATAAACCTAAATATTTCATAGATAAGGAGCTTAGTTTACAATTAAGTTGGAGAGCAAAATTAGAGGCCAATTTCGAGGAGATATTAAGGGCGATAAGTTCATATTTTATAAAATTAATCTTTAACCCTGAGAGTCCATCAAATGCTCTAAGTGCCCATTTAACTCGTTCCAACATCAAATAATCAGTTTTAAGAAATAAAAGTGTATCATCAGCATATTGTAAATTTAAAATCGTTTGACCATTAAGAATAGCCACCCCTTACCCTTCAAAATGACCTAAATTAACACCCATAAAAAGAAATTTATTAAGACCTTCAGCAGTAAGTAAAAAAAAGATAGAGAGATAAATGGTCACCTTGTTTGACCCCTTTCCTACACTCAAAATAGGTGCCGAGATTGCCATTAAAAAACATCGCACAATGACATCCCCATAAAATAGATTCCATCAACTTAACCCATTTGGGATCAAACCCTCATTTTCGAAATGTATTTAGAATATAATTCCAATCAATATTGACAAAAGATTTCTTAAAATCTAATTTAAGTAAAAGACCAGGTTCTTTAGAATGATGCATAAAATGTAAAATTTCATGGGTATATATGACATTATCCATAATATTCTGATCTTTAAGGAAAGCATACTGGTTAAAGCCAATCAATCGATCCAATATAGGGTGTAAGCGAGAGATTAATACCTTTGTAAAAATCTTAAAACTACAATTAAGTAAACTAATGGGATAAAAATCTTTTATCGTTGATGTATCTGCCACCTTAGGAATCAAATAGATAATAGCCCTATTAAACCTAGCAATGTCCAAATAATGATGATAAAATTCAGAAAACGGAGAAATAATGTCATGCTTAATAAGTTTCCAAATTTTTTGATAAAATAAAATAAAGAAATCATCAGGCCCTGGAGCTTCACCATGAGAGAGCCATTATATGCGTGCTCTCTATTGCCAATAAATTACTTCATCTTGATACACATTAGTTAATTCATTTTTAGCCCCAAGAAAGGAGTCATATTCAATATCAGATAAATCACTATGTTTTTGTAACTCTTGATTACCACTAATAATACTAATTTGATCAATTAGTAAAAAGTACAAGGGTTAAATTATAATTTGAACAAGTTCTACAACAATCAAGCACAAGCAATTTCTAAATCAAAGAGATGAAATAAAGTAAAAGAAAAAAATAAAGTCAATCAAAGGATCTATTCAACGCAAATACGGGAACCCGCTTCTCGTCTAACGGTAACAAAGTCCGATCTATTCAACAAAAAGTCAAACTTTGCCCTCTTACACACAAAGGATGAGAGACAAAGCCTAAAGTTAATGGAGTAGCAAAAGCTAGGAGTAGATTTAGCAATGAAGCAAATCACTCAAATCTCTCAAGTGTTTAGAACAAGTATCTTGAGTTTTAGCTAGGTATAGCAAAGTTTTCTCAAAACTCTTTAATGGTGGATGTAAGAATATGTTTTGCAAGTGTGTTCAACAGTTAGAGGAGAAGGGAGATGGTCCCCCTTTTATAAAGAGCTGAAAATCAAGTATAACTCACTTTTAACCTTAATCCATTGTACAACGGTCTATACCGTTATACAATGGATTAAGATTCAAACGGTAAGATTGAGAGAAATTTGCCCGTTATTTTATCGTCTTTGATTTTCCAAACCGTTGTATAATGCTCTAGAGCGTTACACAACATTATGTAAAATTTCTCTGAAAATCCAGATAAAACAAACTAGATTTCTTGAAGCGTTACCTAACGTTCTACTCCGTTGTACAACGGTCTAGATCGTTATGTAACGGTTTGAGTAATCTGGTTTGTTTTATTTATTTTGAACTCAATTTGATTGATTCTAGATTTATTTTAAACAAAGTGGAAAAAGACATATTACAATTATTCTCTGGATATCATCTTGCATGTATGGTCTTCGTCTTTTCCTTGAGTTCTTCAATTCTTTTTGCTTGAATTATAATTATTAAATAATTTTACAAGCAAATGGTTAAATTCAAATGTGGTTTTACAAATCGACAAATACAAAGAAATTATTTAGTACAACAGTTCTAACAATAACTCAAAATGATGAATAGACAAATATAAATGGTTTTTTTATCTTTGAGAGTCCTGTTAATATTGTCATTCCACCCTTTAAATTTAATACGTAATTGGTCTAGTTTCAGCTTCCAAATTTGAGATATGAGAGGGCCAGGTGGAAAACTTGACCACCATTTAGCCATTAACTCTAAAAAAACCCTTCTTGATTTAACCAAAAAGCTTCAAATTTAAACATAGAAGGTGGAATCAATTGGGAAATCCCATTTTCTAAACAGATGGGTGAATGATCAAACATTGTTCTATCAAAACTATAAGTGCGTGTATTAGGGAAAACAATGGACCACACTTGATTAATAAAAATTCTATCTAAACAAGCCATCTGGGAGCTTTTACCTCCTCGGGCCCAAGTAAATGTCTATCAGTACACTTAAGATCAATCAAGACCAAATCATTAACCCGATTATTAAAAGCATCCATATTGCTCAAATCAAAACAAACCCCTTTCTTTTCAGTGTGCGATCTAATGGAATTAAAGTCCCCACCCACAATCCAAGGACCAGCCCAATTAGACCCAATTGAAAGTAATTCAGCCAAAAAACATATTTTAAATGAGGATTAGTGTGACCATAAACAGTTGTACATAACCATACAATGTTATCTTTTTTATTTTGGAGATGAGCAGTTAAACTAAAAATATCCACATCTCAATTAATTAATTGACAAGTGACAGAGTTAATACCCATAAGTATACCCCCGCTGCCCCAACAGAGGGGATAAAATACCATTCAGTAAACTTAGGAGAAATAAAAGTTAATAATCGATATGTAAAATCTTCTTTCTTAGTCTCTTGGAGTCAAACAATATCAAAGTGTTCCCTAGAAATAAATTCTTTTAAAAATGATATTTTTCAGGTAACCTCATTCCCTTAATATTCCAATGTACAATCTTCATGAATTATTAAAGAAGACCCTAGGTTGTCAGTGTTAGACTTTTGGAAAGCCACATGCACATCATTCAAAAAGCATTTAAATTGAGCAAAATCAACACTTTTAAAGCCCTCAATACTGTTATCAGCTCTATTATCATTAGTAATTGATAAACCCCACTAGGAGGGCATATTGTGAACATCAGTATCCATCAAAGGGCTAAATGGAAATGCAAGAGAAGAAAATTTACCCACTGCAGCAGCTCCATTATTGCTCACAACTTGAGAAGGCAAGGATGCCCCTACTGCAGCAACCCCATTGTTGCTCACCACATGAGATGTCAATGATGCATCTTGGAAACGAATGCTAGATGGAGATAGCTGGGTCTGCAAGGGGATAATAGCAAGAGGTTCCATCTCGCCAGCGATGGTGCATCATGGTGTATAATCAGTTTCGGAGCCCCATTAGTCTCTTGGGTAGAAGGAACAGCGGCATCAGGAGAGAGGAATGATCATCAAGAGCCTTTCCTTTAGCCAGATTGGATGGTAGCATAGTAGGGATCTCCTTTAACAAACCCGAAGGCTGCTCAATTGATTCAACAATAGGCTTGACTAGCTGAATGGTCTTGAGTAAATTGATTTGAGCCTTCAAAGCTTTGTTTTCAGCGAGCAAGAGGGTGTGTGATGGTTGTTGCTGGCCCCGTTTACCTTTATACTAGACTTTATTTCTTGGTTTGTTAAAGTGAGAAGGCTTAGGGCCAAGAGGCTGTGAAGAAGTGATCTTGGAGGGTTGTCCAGTAAAGGGACTAGAGGTTAGGCCAGAGGGCGGCATGGGTGAAGTGGCTGTAGACTGTGCGGATGAAGGCATGATAGGAGGTCGTGTAGAGGGAGGAGGTGGCCGAATAGGTTGAGGAGGGAGGGAAGGATGCAATGCCGGTGCATATGGTAGACGAGGAGAACAAATTAGTATGGTACCAGTAGAATTTGTTGCAATAGTAATAATTGGTATGGATCTAGGTGAGCCAGCTGACAATCCCACAGCCGGCGGTTATGGTAGAGGTGCATGAAGAGTAGCATCATCTATCTCATACTGAATCCGGGCAAATGACACCCACCCGTTCGACAAAGTAATTTCAAACCAAAAAACTAAGGAATGAGCTCAAGAGCTGTCACTTCCACATAAACCAGAGCAAACCACGGATCAGATCGAACCCTAGCATTGAAATCCAAGTCAAGGAGAGTACCAAAGGGACGCATGACAACCTCAAGACCGTGATACTCGTGCAGATCATATTCTAGATCATAGATGCAAATCCAGAGTTTCACTCCCTTATATTGCGAGTAAAGGCATGATAGAACAGATAAAACGACAAAACGGCGATGTTTAAGGACAATGAAGCCTATTGAAGCCATCTCCTAGCGCCAAGCTTCCGGGCCTTGAACCTGGTAGCGACAGGAGCCAAGGTATCGAACCTTCCACATATTAGAAGGAGGAAAACCGAGCGTAGACCATCCAAGATCTCAGATGGGGGAACCTCCACCTCCGAGCGAAAGAGAAGGCTATGTTGAACCTCCTCAGCTAGCTTGGCAAAATTTTCATCAGAGAGGCGGATGCGATGGAAGATAGAGGTTTGGACATGGGTAATACTAGCAGACACCATTGAGGGCGAATCAGTGGAAAAGGGCTGCCAAGAGGAGTTCTTGGAGGGATCGGGTTCTGAAAGAGGGGTGGATCGGATGCAAAGAAGAGGCTGCGGCTGTAGTGTGCTTTGATTTGGGGCAACAAGATAAAATATGTCCGAGCGAACCACATGTGAAACAAACCCAGACGTTTCTTACAATCTTTAGCATGGTGGCCCTTCTCGCCACAGTGCAAACACCTATCGCTCAGCCATTGGTGCCATCGTTGGTGAAAGTTAAATTCCCATCAACGTTAAGTTGGGCAAGCGAAATCTTGCCAGTAGTAGCGGTCAATTGAAGAGGAACCGAGGAGTTGATAAGTGGAACAGACGATGCGATCTCTGTATAGCTACGAGAAAGTTTCGGATGGGCTGAAGATAAGGCCCCACCAAAACGTTGAATCAACGAGGTAGCATAAGCCTGTTTGACCCCTTGAGGCTAGATGGTAGCTTTGATGGACGGATGAGAGGAAGAAGATAGAGGAAGTCTTGGAGGGATCTTGGAACTTATATTTTTTCTTCATATCTCATCATATTTTAATATAAAAATTTATTGAGATGTATAAATTAGGATTTGGGAGATGTTTTATTTATATTTTTTCATTCTTACTAAATTTATTCATTAACTACGTGGAGCATCTTAAAAGAAATCATGTTCACATATATATTGAAGTTAAGTAATACTCCGCAATCCGAACCGAACGACTGAAAGTGGCACATGATAATTAAAAAATCTAAGTTAGCCACTCCCGATGAGTCAAAAAAAAAAATTGATTGCCATGTGGAATATTCATTGTCATCATTTTCCTAGTTTTGAAGTTAACTTCAAAAAAAAACTTAAACGAATGAGTTTTTTGACAAAAGTAAGAGGTATAGTTAAATGAAAGTTGCGAGTTTGGAAATATAGAAGGAACATAATTTCAGTTAAAAAATGATAATGTTGAATAAACAAATAAATGATGAAAAAAAATCATTCTTGGTATTTTCAATTTGCATCTATTATCTATATATATCTCCTACTAATTACAAAAAAATAATTTACATATAAATACATAAGTGTTTATGCCTCGTACAAGAGCTTATCTACTTTCTTTTGTGAATTAAAGACTTATGAGCTATGTGGCCCAGATACGTGTACGGGTGTCCAACCCGATACGACACAACACTACACGACACATTATTTTTAAAAATTTATAGACATGACACGGTGATGGACACAACAAATTTATATAATTTAGTATAGTTTATTACTCATATATATGATATTTATTTGAATCTAGCATAAAAAAGTAATTTATTCTAATGGAAAACGTGTTGTTTTGTTTGTCACATGTCCAAGGTTTGAATCATCGTAGGTAAATATTTTTCTTATGCAATTAATAAATCACAACCCACAGCTCAATATGTTGTCAGGACTAAATACTGGTGTTTTTTATGTTTGCTAAAAGCTTATAATAGGTCCGTAGTAGGTATTGTTTACAAAAAGTATAGGAGCCACTTGTTTTAAAAAAAAAAAATTACTAGTTCTAGGTTACTAGGCTTGCTTAGATACAGAGGAATAACACACTTCATAGTCAAGCTTCTATGTCTGACGTGTCTAAGTATGGACACAGAGTGTTCAAACATTGACTGTGTCTTCATAAATAGTTGACGGTGTCAAACGCGTGTCGTGTAAGTGTCTGTGTCTGACACGTGTCAGACACAGACACGCTTCCATTTTGAAAGTGTCCGTGCTTCATTGCTTATGAGTATCTAAAAAAATAATTATTTGAGTTCCTGTTGTACGGTATAAACTTCTATTGTCAAGTACTTTTTGGAGATCAAATATAAATATATTAGGGTATATATCAGTGTTCAGGTAATTATGGAGTATGTAGATATCATTTCTTATAAATAATTGTATTACATTGTAAATTTATATAATGAATTATATTATGAGATATCAAAGACTAGAATTAATTGATAATATATAAGCTTAACAAATTTAGCAATTGTGCAACGAAAGAACAACTTTATTATTGTTAAGGGACCGAAATGCTACAATCGAGAAGGAGTCTCATCAAGGTTAAACTGTTTAATTTTTGAGCTATGTACTTGAATTGACGAACTAATACAGATGTGTTTGGATGATGAAAGGATTAGTATAAGAATAACACTGTTTAGGTTAGTACTTGAGAATAATGTGAGGTTAATGATATCTCGGAAAATGTGAGAAGAGTGTTAATTTTTACTATTCTGAGTTAGTAAAATGTTGTTTGGATAGAAACGTAAAAACAGTAGAGAGAATAGTTAAAATAATTAATTATTTTTTAGTATTTTATTTAATAATAATATTTATCTAATACTATTTCATACTAATATAAAAGAAAAAAATATTTTATTATTATTTTCACTATTTTCATGGACACTAATCCGCTAAGTCAACGTTTTCTATGGATTAGCGAATTAACACTATTCTGCTGTTATTTTTAGTTTTGTGTTTGAATAGTTGTTAACACAAAAATAATACCGTTATTTCCAAAACAGCTCGTCTAACGCTCTAACGCACTGCACTTGCGTTGATTTTTGCATTTTAGGGGGCTCCCATTTTTTTCGCCCATCTCAAGGAGATCAGAGGTCTACTGTGAGCTGCAGCGCAGTGACGCGTGGTATTTGATAGCAATCCAACCAATATAGGGCCCATTTCAAAAATTAGGAACGATAGCATGACAGTGGATACTTTTGGATCCAGCTCTAAATTTTTTATTTTGTGTATATATTTAAATTCATAATTTTTTGAATATCATCCTGATTAGTTATTACTCGAGTTGCTACGCCATTTGCTTCTTAGCCTAATTGTCGTGCCTATATATAATTTTTTGAACACTCAAATATCAGCAAAAGGCAAAAGAATTTTTTAAGGTAAAAATTGTGATTTGCATTGCGAAAGAAAATTTTAATGACAAAACAAAACTAAAAAGTGGCAAATTTTTAATTCACTTAATAACGAATTTTAGAGACGTTCAATTTCAAAATTAATGTGTTAAAAAACAGTATCAGGTTGCAATTTTTTCTATTGTTGAAAATTTTCATTTCATGACAGCATATCCAATAAAGTAGAAAATATTAATTTGTTCAATAAATACTCCTTGTAACATAAAGGAAAAAAATTAAAAAAATCCATTGTTCGATTTTAATTCAAAATCTTACAGGTCGTTAATTGCCTCTGAGAAGTATGGAGCTCCCCGTTACTAAAAAAACCGATCCAACACTAGGTATGAAAATCTAATTTACGCAAATTTTACAATCATATTGAAACTACTCTCCTATTTATTTTGACATTTTGTATTTATATATTCGTATCCGTTTATGTCCATTCCTATTTTCTCGCCTCCGAAGAAAATGAGACTGCTGACTGCTGAACTCACATCAGATGAAAAAGTTCCTCAAACGTGGTTCTTTTAATTTGTGCGGTTAGATCATCTATCAACAGTTTTGATTTAATAATAATATACAATCTCATGCATCAAAATTCGTGTTTAAATTTTCTCAGATCCGTTATAATTTTTTTGAGCCATTATGATTTTCCTTGCGGAGATCTCCGTACGGAAATTCTCCGCAGAGAATACAGACCCGCTGACTGCTGGCCTGCTGCTAATAATCGATGGCTGCTAGACTCCTAGTTGGCGAATATTGGGCTGGACAGTCCAGACAGGCCTGTGGTTGTGTGGCTTTGCTTTATTACTGGTGTCAATATTTAAGCCTCTTAGGTGGATTTGGTCTCCGAGAAGGGGTTTTCTTATTCTGGAAACAGAAATAGCGAGATTGGATCGACCTCCTAACACAACATCTCCAGGCTTCAGCCCACTAAGCAATCCATAACACCACGAGTTCAGACCATCTTTGATATTTCATTTTTCAATGTTATGCCACCACCAGCCTGCCAGTCCGAATTGAGATTACTCTTATTATGCTTGTGCATGCTCCAAGGTTCAGTCATGGCGGTCAATGATCCTCTTTGTTTACTCAGGCAGAGAAACTTATTAATGCCTCTATTGCAGACATTAAGTGGACTACATTCAGGAACGTCTTTCTCAATTGAGGTAATAGAGCATGCATATCTAAGTGTCAACTGTCAAACTACCCAAAAAACACAGGTCTACAATAAGCTGTTACAGTGCTATTGGACTGATGTAAAAGAGCATGCACATCAAAGTGTCAACTGTCAAACTAAAATTAATAGTTCAACAGTACAGTCAGAAATGCAGAATTTTTTCTATAAGTAACATTTTGAAACTAGAAGGCCCTGTGCCATTGCAATATTTCGTTTCAAATAATTGGGCTACAATAAAAAAATAAGAACCACATGATAAATTTTAGCCTCTCTTTTAAATTTGTTCAAGAGCATGCGCAACTAATATTATTGAGAATGCACTTGATGCATTAAACATTGCTTCACATTATCTTTTTGTTCGAATTAAATCGTTTTGTTAAAATTTTCATTTGAAACACTAATAAAATATGATATCATATTTTATATATTTACTACAGTAAAAACAATATAAAAATCATAATTAATCGAGTATTTGATATATTGGGATCTTAATTTTATAAAAACCTCTTAAAAATAAATTATTAATTAGCAATATCAAATCTCATTAATAGGCACTAATTAATTAAAATTATTGACAGAATGGTAATGGGGAAGTGGAAATTAAAATTTGTACAATGAAAAATATTTAAAAGATAATATATGATATTTAAATGAACAAAAATATCAATTTCATTAATATTTTGGATGAAAAAACTTAAGAGAGTGAATTAATTTGGTCAAAATAGAAAGTTCAGTAATTCTAGATGGACAAATCAAACATGAGTAACTATTTTTTAACATAAACCAAAGTTTGACGACCTACAACCAAATTTACCCAATAAAATTCATAACAACAAGACATAAATAGAACTTTGAAATGTTGGTAAGCGATTGATTATAAATATTAAGTATGAGCTTGATTTTTAGAAAGAAAAAATGAATTTGTTGTCTCAACACTCAAGTATTCGGACAAACGGAGAAAATCAAATTGGGTAAATTTCATCGGAGGTTACTCAAGTTTGTTCTTTCTCACAAATTAATCACTGAAATTTGATTTGTATCTTCATATCCACTATACTTTTTATTTATTCGAATCAAATCATTTTGTTAAATTTTCTATCCAAAACACTAATGAAATATGATATTATAGTCCAATTTTATATTAGTTAAGCAATAACTAGATGAAAAATATAAACTATTCAAGTATTTTATATGTCGGAATTTAAATTTTTAAATATCTTCAATCACTTAAAGAATAAAATATTAATTAATAATTATAAAATCTCTTTACTAAAATAATTGATGTATGTTTAATGGGAAAAAAAATAAATTTTGTAGGATGTAAAATATTTTAAAAAGATAATAAATCATATTTAAATGGACAACGATGTCAAGTCAATCTAATTATTTTAAAACGTAATTATTGAAAACATCAAATCGGGATAAACGTCATATTGGTTATGATCCTGCTTCTATTCCCTGTACTTCTCCTCTGGCAGGCCTTCTTCTTCGAGTCTAGCCAGGTTTGCTGATTGAGATCGATAGAAAGGGAAACAACAGTGTGTTACGCACTGACCGAGATCACGGATGAGGTTAAATAAGTTGTCGAGGAGTAAAATAAGTTGCGTCACGGACGGGGTCCTTCGCATTCTCTCGTTGTCCTTACAGCTGCGGAGGGCTCCGGTACAATAGGATACTTTTCAGCGCTTCGTTAGTCCCACCACGCCGAAATGCAAGGGAAAGATTCGCTGGGCGCTTATAAAAGAGGATGGATGGCTACGCTGATAGGCATAAGACGGGGTCGTTGCATGATAGCACGGCCTAGGTCAGTGGCCTCCATTGTAATTGGGAGGAACGCTGGCCTACCATCTGCCCAAGTGGCAGAGTGGACGTCGTAATTTATTTTGTGGGTGGGTCGGGCAATGGAGGCGCCCCGCCACGCCCGGGGTGGGGTGTGCGTGGGTCGGGCGCGAAGGCGCCCGCGCCACGCCGGGGGGTGGGTGTGCGGGTCGGGCGACAAGGCGTCGGCCGCGCACGGGGTGTGGGTGGGTCCGGCGCAGTCGCCCGGGCCACGCCGGGGTGTGGGGTGTGCGTGGGTCGGCAAAAGGCGCCCCCGCCACGCCCGGGGGTGGGTGGGGTGTGCGTGGGTCGGGCGACAGGCGCCCGCCCGCCATGGGTGGGTGGGGTGTGCGTGGGTCCGGCAAGGCGCCCGCCACGCCCGGGTGTGGGGTGTGCGTGGGTTCCGGCGAAGCAAGGCGCCCCGCCACGCCCGGGTGTGGGGTGTGCGTGGGTCCGGCAAGAAGGCGCCCCGCCACGCCTCGGGTGTGGGGTGTGCGTGGGTCCGGCGCAAGGCGCCCGGCCACGCTGGGTGTGGGTGTGCGTGGGTGGGGAAAGCAAGGCGGCCGCCACGCCTGAGGGGTGGGGTGTGCGTGGGTCCGGGTGGCAAGTTGTGGCGACTTCTATCACCCTAATTTTTGCGTGCATCATTTTGACCTAATTGATAAAAGATATTAAAAGAAATAATGAACGAGGATTAATGATCTCTTACTTCTATGGAAAAAGTAGCAAGATTGCCTGAAAAACTCGTGGTGCGGTTCTTTTGATATGAGCGGTCCGATAATTTATCAACGGTTATGATTTCACGATAATAATATCAAGGTGCATCAAAATTCATTTTGATTTGAGCCTAGTTGATGATTTATGACGTTATGATTTTAACTTGGATTAATGACAGAAAAAATGCATCAAAATTTGTGTTTAGACTTCCCACACTTCTATATGTTGTGGTGATAAAAGTTCCAAGATTGCCTAAACTTGCTATCATATCCGCAGAACCGAGCAAGTTCGCCTGGCCCCACTCCTCTTCGGGAAAAAGATGACTTTTCCAGCGCACATTTTTTTATAAAATATAAGACCGCACAAGTTTCTCAAAAAGTAATATATTAGAAACACATAATTCACCCAAAAATATGTTGCTTAAATTGTTCAATGGATCTACGATATAATAAATGAATAGTAGCCCAAAAGTGCGGCTGTTCAAAGATTTTTATTACAAACAACTGATTTTTTTCTTAAGTTGAAAAGTTCAAGCTGGTTTCTCAGTCATTAAATGATTTGCAATATATGATGAAACAATGATTGTATGAAAAATAAAACTAAATGATTGATTGCACTTTTAATTTTAAATTTGACATAATCCAGTTAATTAAATATTAACCGTTTGATGAAAATTATTTTCACCAATTTATTTTTTACAATGAGAACAATTCTCTCTAATTTTATCTATATTTCTTTAGTGACCATAATCATTGTTAAACTAAACAATATTTGTTATACAACATATATAAAATCATCAATAATATACTCCTACAATTTTCCATTTTTTCGCTGTAATTATTATTTCTTAATAAAAAAATCTAGATGACTAGAAAGTACCGTCTTTTGAATAGAGAAACACATCTGCTGTTGTATTTTCTACGACAACCGATTATCATTGAACTTATGAATGATGAGGTTCAAAAAATAAATTTTAAAAGCATCTCCCTAAAAACTAATCATTACCGTTGATTTCAAGATGGACCGTCCGGATTGTACGACAGCCTAATGGTCTCAACTATGAAAGCAGATTAAGATCCCATAGAATAGTGTTTGTATTGAATTTGTCTCTGTAATCTCCCATCAGATGGCTATTTTTTATTTCCGCTGATGTAAGCTACTGACATACCATAGTCTTAATTTTTTTATCGCACTTGATTTATTTCGTACTTTCTATTTTCTTTCTTCTCATCATTACCAACTTCAGCATGATATCTTTTACTTTATTATGAAACGAACATACGTAAAAAGTCAACTTTGTCGTCCTCAGCTGATATTATAACATAATTGCTTTTGATATGTCCTTTATGTAATGTATGTACCGTGCTACTGCTATGTAAAATGAATTTCCGTTCATGTAGATAAAACAGACCCCATCCCACGTCCTCAAATTCTTCTCTTTTCGCGCGTCCTCCTTGTTTGTCGACAGCACCCTACAAATTTCCATCGTTTGCTGCGCTACATCGTTGATCGTTCGATTTATTTTGAGATTGTTTTTTTTTCGATTTTAAAAATCTCCTTAATAATTAAGAATCATTTGTCATGCTGCAACCGTAGACGATAAAGATCTAGTAACCAATAAGGGTAGGGATTAAGAAATATTCGAAGTTCGTAGTTCGTTCATGTTCGAATCGAAAAAAGTTCGAAAAAAGTTCGTTCGATTATAGTTCGAAATTAATTTTAAATCAAACTGATTCGATTCAAAATTACATCGAATCAAACTTAAACCATGATGAGTTCGTTCGAAATGTGTTCGCGAACTATTATAGTTTGAACTTTTATTATGTTGTCTGTTTGAGTGACCGTTTGTTTGAATTTGTATTAATTATTTGATTGTTTGAGACTTTGAGTAGTATGAATTTATATGAAATTTATTAATTTTTATTGAATGAACTTTTAATTTTGTATGAATTTGTATTAAATTGACATTTTTTATATTTGATTATGTTATTTTGATATGAATTATTTTGGTATTGTGACAAATGCTTTAGCTATAATGCATACTGTTGATTGGCTGCTTATTTGATCACAACTCCACCTTATGAATTTTGGTTATCAGCTTTACATTAAAAGAAATAATACTGATCTGGTAATGGTGGCTTGGAAACATCACCTCTGTGTTCTTCTCAACAAATAATATCCTTATGTTGTGCTAACAACAGTACTGGTACCAGAAATGTTGAAAAAGATCAATCTGATTTCTTAATATTATTATATTATTATTATTTTTTAATTTCATTTTAGATTTACTGAAATTATTCTACTGATCGTAAGTATTCTGTGCATATGAATTGTGGAATTTGTTCACCTGATAATTCTATTTCGAACTATTGTTTGAATTTGAAATTGTCTATCTATTTCAAATCAAAGTTCAAATTTATTAATTTTCCCTTTGCAGCCCTAAAGAAGGGTCTTTCGGTTCTTTATTTTTCCCTTTTTTTTCTCATTTTTCCCTTCTCTTTCTCTTCCGCATGGACATCGTACCAAGGACTTTCTTTTTTTTTTCTCCGCTCGGATCGCTCATGGTGAAAATTAACTTTAGCTCTAAGATTGTGTCAGTATCTACAGTTAACCAACACAAGCGAAGCAGGCTCGAGGCCTACTGCTATCACCACCACAAAGAAGCGGGGATGTCGGCGAGCGGAAAGATTGCGACGAGAGGGAAAAACCTAGTTGCGATGGAAAATGAAAGAGGAAAAAAAAATCAATCTATCCTCCTTGACGCTTTATCAACCTCGCTTTATGCTCCTCCATACAGAGGAATTTCCATTCTTTTAAGGTTGTATCGTCCAATATTATCTTCACCCTGTTGTGATGCACTAGCTATATACCCGCGCATTGCAGGAGAATTTTTTATTTAAATATTAAAATATTATAAGATAAAAAAATTTACATTTATCTAATATTAAATTATAAATTCATCAAATTATAAAAAAAACATATAATAAGGATGATATTTTTGCACAATATGAGTTTATGATTCATAATTTTTATGGCAAAAAAGTAAATTATTCTAACATATATTATCACTATTAATTTATTAACAAATATGCACACAGTTGCTAAATAAAAAATAAAAATTATGGAAATAATAATATATAGGGGAAAAAAATGGAGAGAAAGAGGGATCAATGGATGCGATCACATATGTTCGATCAACCAACAACAAATATTATTTGTCTAATTAAAGAATAAAATGGGTATAATAAAAATTTATCATGATAAAAAATGGATTCTTCAATTTTTAGATGCTTTATGTAATAGTATAGATAGGGAGAGGTGAAGCTGAAGCGGTGATCAAATGAGGCGAACAAGAAGACAAAAGGGTGGGATTTAAAAAAAAACACCTCACAAAGAGATTGGAAAGTAAACGGTCAAGAATAATGTTAAAGTAAATAACGTCAGATAAGAGGACTAGGATCCGATTCGCGAAAGGAGGGAGAAAATAAACAACAAATGTCGAAATGGACCGATAACAACATTTAATAAGGATCAGATCACAACATTTAATAGTGATAAGATAGATGAGACAAAAGACAGAAATAAGGAAACCATAATCACTAATACAATATCTATACTATTATATAAATCATTTAAGAATTGGAGGTTTAATTTTTTGTCATGATATTTTTTTATTATATTCATTTTATTTCTTAATTAATCAAATAATAATTATTTTTTATTGATCGAATGTATGTGATCGCGTCCATTTATCCTCACTTTCTCTCCATTTCTTTCCATATATACTATTATTTTCATACTATTATTATTTTTATTTAGCAACCTTATGCATATTTGATAAGAAATTAATGATGATAATATATATTAGAATAATTTATTTTTTTGCCATAAAAATCATGAATTATTAACTCATATTGTGCAAAAATCTCATTTAAGATTAAATATAGTCTTTATTATAAGTTTTCTCTATAATTTGATGAATTTATAATTTAATATTAGATAAATATGAATTTTTTTATCTTATAATAATTTAATGTTTAAATGAAAGAGTCAGTTGTAGTATATAACTAATTAAAAAGAAAAAGCAAGATCAAGGATCAATGTGGTTTTTATTTAGTACCCGATTAGTTAATGAATTTGAACCCGATAAGCCATTACAATTCGATAATTGAACACCTAATCAAAAAATCCTAGATCCGCCACTGTGGATCACTGTCCTTCTTGCGCCAAAAATTTGACAATTTTGGAACATCCACGCCCTTTAATTAAACATCGAAAGAAATAAAAAAAAATCTCCACATAACACAACATTGGCAACTGTCTTCAGCTAAAATAAAGACAGACATGCTATGTTAATCAGAACGCTCAGATTCATTTAAAATCACAATTACGGTGCACTGTTTCCCATTACATCAACTTCATCGCCGATTTAGGTTGTCCTTAATTTTATATTTCGTTGAATCAACAATTCAATTACATAAAAATAATCTCAAAAGATTGAGATTTTTTATATTATCATAGTATATATATTGTCTAAAATGTAATTATCGATAAACAAGAACCATATTATACATCAAACATCTCACAAATATACAGACACACGTTATACAATGATAACCAAGAAATGAAGGGAGAAACAAAATGGCAATTAAAGAACGGATACTTTGACAATGTAGTATTTTAATATGATGCTCTAAATAAATTTTAAAGAAATGAAAATAAAAAATATAATATATTTTTCACTTATAAATTGATAATTTTTCAAATTGTATGTAATTTAATTATCATTTTATAGCTCATTCAAAACTATTAAATTACACGCATTAAAAATTATATAAATTTTTAATTGTCTTTTATCAAATGATAACTAAATTGTATAAAATTTAAAACATTGTTGATCTATAAATTAAAAATATATCTATTATTTTTTATTTTTAATATTTCTAAATTTATTTATACTGCATTGTCATGATTGTCTAAATAACTCATTTCCTTCCCCACTGAAGAAACATATATTTTCTTTCTTTTTCTTTTTATAGGTTTATCTTGTTTAATACTCAGATCATTTTTTTTAACTCTATTTGGTTGAAATTTTTTTAAAATCTTTCGTAAATTAAACAGTGTAATTTACCGTGTAGCAAATGACTGAATGAGCTTGAGATGACCGATGAATAAATATTAAATAATGCGCTTGATTTTGACGGAGAAAACTGTGCCGCTGAAAATCCGATTTCTCCTGGCGTGCGTCATATCCTCTCCGGTCCCACCAACTGGCCAGGGCCACTGCCCTCTCCACTGAAACAGAATTACAGAAAGGAATAGCAAACTAGTTTATCCAAAATATCCTTTCCGTTTTTCTGTTTCCTGAGATCTTTTGTGGATCATTCTATTCTATTTAACATGTGTGTAAGAGCCGAACATCTTAATACAAGAAAAAAAAAAATACCAAACGAATTGTGTAGGAAACAGACAATTTGCAGATAGGTAGAACGGGGATGGCAAATTGACAATTCATGGAAAAAACTGAGGGTAAGATTTTTTTTTTCTCCCCAACCTAGAATCTTAAATATCACCGACATGCTATTTAATAGTTATTAACAAGAACATTATAATTGATGTCTGATTTTTTTTTAAAAAAGAAAAATAAAATTCGTACACTCATTTTCATAGTACAAACGAACACCCATGCATGCACATTTCTTATTTATTTCCATCTACTTGGACTCCAATAAATTCATATATGAATTTTCATACCCACAAAATCCCGTCTCGTATAATATCATGCCAGTCAAACACGCCTTAAGTGTTAATTTTTCCATATCAGTATAAAGACCTTTTTTGAATAAAAATAAGAGTTAAGCCCTCATCTTTTAAATTTTATTATCAGTCAAAAGTTCTTTCATTTTTAAGAAAATTGATATAAACAAAAAACGTTTTACTTCTCCGATCTTGTCGTGCTGTAAAATTTATCCACTTCTTTCATGCGAGCAAAAACAAACCATTTCTAATCCAGTCGAAATCAATTTAGTAAAACTGGTTAAAATAAAAGAATGCATAGTGAGTCATTGACATAGGGAAGAATCTGAAGATACATAGTCTTTATTGTCTAGTTCCAAAATGTAATGAATGTCAAATGTACTCTTATGTGCATTAAGCAAGGCATATAATATTTTTCTCCCCAACCTGACAACATTCCTGTCAGTTCCCTGCTCTTAGATATATATGATGTCAGACATATACTTCCTTATTCAAAGTAAAATTGTATTATATCATCGGACTGATTAATAGCCAAAACTACAATAGCACCTCCAAACTAACAATTTTATAATTTAAAGACCAACTGACTAATTTGAAGCCAAATTAAAAGGGCTCAAACAAACTAACTAATTAAAGAGAACAATATTAAACAAACTGAGTTCAAGGATTCTTGCCCAGCAGGTCCAAGTATAACCTCAATTAAAATAAACTTCCTAAATGAAGTAAACTGTGACTCAGAGTTCTCTAAGCACCATTCTATCAACAAGTATAACCTCATTTAAGATAAGAAAATAAATAGTTAGCAAAAGAATTAAGTACCTTTAAATAATTATTTCGTCATAAAATACGTGTGATTTCCAAATAATTGTGAATTTAGAATTTATGAATGAGATTTTGAATATTCTGATCACTAAAGTTCGTTACAAATACGGTAAAAACCTTTTGAACTAAAACTCAACCGATAGTTGCATGTTATTTTCCCTTAATCAACTTATTTTATATAACTATAATAGCAACATTAGATAAACATAATAAGACACCGTGTTAATTATTACCTATTAATTCGTACTTACTCTACGTCTTTGTTTAACTTTTTATTCATATTTTTGCGATCATAAATTATTTTTATTTGTTTTTTAATAAAAAGTTTTTATTTAAAACAAATCCTATCCTAACATGACGGTTAATTAAATAATGCTTATCTTAATTGATTATATATAAATAAAAAATCACAATCCAACCATAATAAGCGTTGAATTTTCCTACGTTATGTATTAGATTCCAAGTATCCAACAAATGAGAAGTCCGACATCTCCTTTTCATTACATTATCCAACGTTTTAAAAAAAAAACAAAGTGAAACAAAATCCACTGGAATGAAAAAATACGAATTAACACAAAATCCAATAAAAGTTTAATGGGGAATTATACGAATTACGTTATGTATTAGATCACATCATATAATTCCCCATTAAACTTTTATCCAATCCATTGCAAAATCACCAGTATCTCAATCGCGAGCAAGAAACAACTTACGAAAAGCTGCTACCACCAGACCTGCCACCATCAACGCCCTTGGGGACCTGCGAAGGAGAAAAGTTTGCAGAGGCCACATGATTGAACCAAGAAGAAACAGCAGGAACCCTACAAATATATGTTCTGGATTAACCGATGAAGCTCCAGCGGCCAACACCATAACTGAAGCGCCAGAAAATAGGAAGAAGAATGCACAGTGGCGCATCGAGGCATCCAAGTTATTCAGCTCGCGTAGCCCCATCTCTGGCCTGTGTTGCTGCTGGTCGATGTACCTCACGCCTTGACTCGCCATCTTCTCTGCTTTGATTTTAATTGGGAAAATGGGAAGGGAAGCGCTTGAGTGTCCTTATAAAGGATTCTTTTTGTCAGAGGAGGTTCAGGCCACTGGGAGTATCAAAATAGTGGACCTATTTTATTCTTAAAGGGAAAGGAATTTGTGGGGCATTGAGTCAATGGGAGCTGTAAGATAGAATTGGGAGGAGAAGAAAAGAATAAAACGGAGTTTAGGTAGGGGTGGGGTACGTGGGTGGGACCGTGTTCTAGAAATTAAAGAAGAATTCTTAACACTGCATTCCATTTCTGTGGCAATTTCCGAAACACTAACCGCGTGGAGATGGTGACAAAAACTCAGCAAATGAAATTGTGCCCAGACGCATACTATTAACAATTCAAATGGATCCGTTTGGCAACCTCTGAATAGTCTTTCTTCCAGAATAGCGGACTATTTCAATTTAATTTTTTTGTCAAATAAATTTTAGTATGTTCAGAATAATGTAAAGTTTAGCTAATTCGGAATTCCAACCCATAGGTGGTATACCGGAATAAGAATTATAGATTAGCAATTATTATTTGATTATATTATATTAGTTAGTAAGTAATTATATTTTATCATATTATACCATCATCATTATTATTTATATTTTTATAATTGTATTATCATTATTTTTTATAATTGTATTAATTACTTTATTATTATTACTACATTACATAATAATAATAATTATTATTATCATTATCATTCTCATTATGATTATGATTATGATTTATTATTATTATTATTATTATTATTATTATTATGATTATATTTATTATTATTATGCTTATGATTATATAATTATTATTATTATTATATTAATATTATTATGATTATGATTATAATTTTTTTTATTATATTATGATTATGGTTATATTATTATTATGATTATGACTATGATTGTTATTATTATTATTATCATGATTATGATTATGATTTTATTATTATTTGATTATGTTGAATTATACTATGATTATAATTATGATTATGTTTATTTATTATTATTATATTATTATGATGATATTTTTTATTATTATATTATTATATTATGATTATGATTATATTATTATGAGTATGACTATGATTATTATTATTTATTATGATTATGATTATTATTTGATTATTTGTATTATATTATTATATTATGATTATGATTATATTATGATTATATTATTATATTATCATTATGATTATTATTTTTTTATTATTATTATATCATAATTATATTATTATTATTATTATTATTATTTTACTATTATCATTGTTTTATTATTATTATTATCATCATCATCATTGTTAGTATCATAATTATTTATATTTTAACTATTCAGAAACAACTACCAAACGACATTTTTACTCTTCTGAATAGTCAAAAATACCACTCTTCCAAAATGATACTATTCTACCACTCTTCCAAAATTAATCCCTCATTTACCAAACGAACCCCATTGGATTGTCTATTTGTTATTTTTGTAACATTTAAAAGGGAAAAAAAATCCCGTCTTTAAAAACTTTAAAAAAATGTTGAATTGGCACAACATCACATTTCACAAGAGTAATGACAATTCACTAATAAAATATTATATAAAATTTATAGAGTTTAGATTCACATTGTAATTTCTGAAAACCGATCATTTTCTTTTTCATAGAAAAAACAGACTTAATATATGTCAGTTTTCATTGCTTTTCGGAATCTTCATATAAAAAAAACGTAGTATTAAAAACTCATCAGCGTATATCTAACTACTACGAGCAAATCAGAAAGTATTAACAGCCAATAAAACCCCATAACGCAACTGAATTAGTCCTGAAATCATGCACAAAAGATGAAATAACTAGAAACTAGGAATTCGGTTATACTTATAGCACCACTTGAATATTTTCCAAACCAATCAAAATTTTCTCTGATTGGTAAACTAGTCAAACTTGTATATAGAGAGAATTGAGATAGAATATTAAAATAAAATAAAAGAACCTAATAATTATACCCCAAGTTTAGTATCCGTCAAATACCCCGACTGAACTGTGTTGACCACGTACTAAAATAGCTGCTAAAGACATTTCACGTTCTGAAATATGATCCGTCCTAAATCGTAATATTTTTATACCTAATGCTCTACTCTTAATACATAATATTATATGTTTTAATAGATAATAATACAAGATTTTTTTCTTCATACCTAACTTCATTGGTCTTAATTGTCAGTTGTTTTAATAGTTATTAATACACATTTTTAAATAAGTAAATATATCTTAATATTTATATAATCGAGTCTATTTTCTGTTTGTATATTTGTCTTTATTTTTCTCAATAACCAATGTTCTCTTAAAGAAAAATAAGTTTTATAATATTAATTTATAATTAAAAACTCTCTATAAATAACAACTATACTCTTAATAGTTGTTAAAATATATCTTCATATAAACTAGAAAAATAGACTTGATTTAATAGATATTAAGACATATTTTAACAACTATTAAGAATATATTTATTAGTTATAAAGAGTTGTAATAGTTATTAAGCTGTATATATATATTGAACTTTTTTTTTGTTTATATATCTATATTTATTTTTCTCAATACTCAATTTCTCTTAATACCTAAGTTGTAATACATAATTATCTTAAAGAAAAATAAATATTATTACATTAGAAAGAAATCATTCATAAGTAATAACTAAAATATTAATATCAATGATTTAAAGTGTTAATATTTACTTAAAAACTTTGACACTTAATATCATCACTTATAATTCTTTATATCTACCATAAAAAAAATCTTAATACTAAATATAAAATATCTTAATATATCAATCATTCAAACACATATTAGTATATCATAGCAATCATTCAAACTGAAAAGTAAAATATATTATAACTCTCTGTCACTAATAGATATACTCTTAATAATTATAAAAATATATTTTAATATCTATTGACCCAAGATTCTTCTTTTGTTTGTATATCTGTCTTCATTTATTTGTATACCTATCTAAATATCATCACTTATAAATCTTTATAACTGTAAAAAAATAATCTTAATACCAAATATAAAATATCTTAATATATCAATACATATAGGTAGATCATAAAAATCATTTAAACTGAAAAATAAAACTATTATAACTCTTTATAACTAATAAATATATTCTTAATAGTTATTAAAATATGTCTTAATATCTATTAAATCAAGTCTATTTTTAAGCTGTATATATGTCTTCATTAGTTTGTATATCTATCTAAATATTATCATTTATAAATTTTTATATCTATCATAATAAATTTTAATATTAAATATAAAATATCTTAATATATCAATCATTCAAACAAATATTAATAGATCATATAATAATCATTCAAACACAAAAAAATTACAACTCTCTATAAACTATGAACTCTCTATAACTAATAGCTCCACTCTTAATAGTTATTAAAATATCTTAATATCTATTGAACCAAGTCTCTTTTTATCTGTATACCTGTCTTCATTTGTCTGTATATATGTTTTAATATTATCCCTTATAAATCTTTATATTTATCATAATTTTTTTTAATATTAAATATAGAATATTCAACCATTACATCCAACATTCAATATTTATATTTGTCTTTAACAAACAATCCATTATATCCAACATTAAACCATTACATTCAACATTTAGTGAATAATAATTTATTACAACAATCAAATTATCCAATGCTTAGATTATCCAGTTGTGCATTATCTTCAATAATTTAACTAGAGTCATTCAATCAATATCGCATATCTATACAATACCACTGTGTTTTCCAACATATTCATATAATATGCAGTCACAAAATTAGTCTCCTTTAACATCTTCTCACTCTTTCGATGTTGAAACGGGTTTTTACTTAACAACTTTGAATATCAATGAGAAATCAATCTGGCAATCCCGATGACGAAACAAGCACTCGTGCCAGCATTTCTAGATCTTATTACTAAGCTTGGAGCAGTGCATTTGATTTTAATTTTTTATATGATTTTCTATTTTATTGGGTTTATACTAATTTTTTTTGGAGGTTTACGACATAAACCATAATGTTGGTCTTTTCTAGTGTAAGCAGTGTGGTAATGTTTAAATGAAGTAAATACTAATTTTGGCCGAATAAGTAACAGTTCTTTGCTTTTTGTCTTGGGGTTACTAACATTTTGTTTCACTTTCCATTGGTTCTATATCCATCAATCGAACAGTTCAAATTTTTATTGATTGTACTTTACATGAGGTACCATTTGAAAATAATAAAAAGATAAAAAAAATGCTTAAAAATTCATGACAAGTGTTGGATGATATTCATCAACAACAGTCAATGTTTTTGTCTTCATCAAGGTCATCATTTTCTTCGATAGGATCAATGTAGTGATGAAGCTGCACAGTAAGATATTTTCCCTCTGAATTTCACTGCATTGTTCGTTGTATGTTCAAAGAATCAAATCTATAAAAAGTACATATATCAACAACTAATCAGATATATAAAAGTCTTTATATCTATAATTTTATGTCTTAACCATCTACTAATTAAAATTTTATATCCTATATTCTTAATACAAATAACATAAGTGTCATCAAATGTTAATAATTTAAATCTATTTATCTATTATACAATATCTTATTATTAATAATATGAAATCATAATATTCAGAAAAAATGATAAAACTTACAATTAATGCTCCGGCGCCTGCCTCACGTGATTAGACTTTCTCTTTAATCTTCTCCATGTTCTCCGATGAATTTTTATCTCCATTGCACTAAATTAGCCCAACAAAACTTCTCACATACTCATTGTCTCCTTTCATTGACAAACTCACTAATAAGAAACATTTGATGATCCAATTTGATCTAGTTTTGTATGATATTGAAGAGGGAAGCCAATTGGTCGGATATGATTTGAGAAACAAGCCTCTGATTGGGTCGAATGAGATTTCTTCTGGCAATCATACCTCCAACCAAGGCATGGAGACTAAAATGACAAAATCTAAAGAGAAATCTAGGGTTTACGTGGCATGAGAGGTGGTGAGAATAAATGAAGAAGGAATTAAAAAAGAGGAATGAGGAGGAATTAAGAGGCACATACAAATAAACTTTTGCAAGGCCATCAAGATCAGAGAAGAAAATGCAAAATCAGAGAAGAAATAGGGAGGAGCAATCGAGATTCAAGAGTAAAGAAGCGAGCACAGGAGAGAAGAAGGGAAAATGTTGGAAAAAGAAATCAAATCGAACAGAGGAAGAATGTCGTCGAATGAAGAAAGAAGAGAAACTTTCGTTGAACGAGAAAGATGGTCGTCAAATGTTGGAAAAATGAAATAATCATTAGACAAGGAAGAAACGATTTATGGCGCTGAGAAGGAAAAGAAATTGGAATTTAATTTAATTAAATTATTCAATGGTTATGAAAGTTATATGTGATCCAGATGGGTTAGGTACAAATTGGGTAGAGTTTGTAAAAATCTTCTCATAAAATAATTGAAATGACGATTCCGAAGCCCCTTAAAAAATAACTATATTTCTAAGCTTTCAAATCTACCAGCAAAATATACAAATCATGGACTGTGTATACATCCTATAATTCCTATTATTATTTGATAAACCCATGGTAGATTGACCGAGATCAGAAAAAGTCCCGGGTAACAGAAAAAAATATAAAATAGGTTTTGCCTCCATTACTACTTGACTCACTAAAAGAAACAAAAAATCAAAATCTTCAAATATCGAAGTCAAAATCAAATGAACATATATTTTTCTGTTTGTTCATTAACTTATTTTCATCATTATAATACTCTTAATTCAAATCAATTTAGATTTTTTTCGTAACGACGATTTCATTCAGCAAGCAACTTTTACATCCTTCATTATAATTATTGATATTGGGTTCTTAAATTATTTCGAAATAAATATAAATAGTTATTTGAATGAGCATTTTTATGTTGTTTTCAATGTTAGAGGCGAGTATTAAAATGATTTATGTACATTATTTGATGGTTATCACCATTTGTTTTAGAACCGCATCACATTTAATATCCTTCCTTTTTATTCAAGTATTACCGAATACAATCCGATGAGAACCTGGATTCTTAATAAACATCTCACATCATCATTTTTTATCATTAATTTTATTTAAATCATTTTATCTATTTAATTGAATAATTAATATATATTTTTTCTCTCTCATAATTTAAAATAATGTGTGTAACGTAAAATTTAACATATAAAATGATCCAACATTTTTTATCCTTTATAAATTATCAGATTTAATTATATTATTTACTACTAGTATCTTATTTGCGCTTTGCTACGGTGATGTCTTTTAAAAATAAAAAAAATTATATGTTGTTGTGAAAAGAAAGAAAATAAATATAAAGGTAATTTAGTAATTAATGTAAATTTAATCATAAATACATAATAAATGCAGATTTGAGAGAAAACTTGACATTCATAATTTAAGAAAAAATAAATCCATAATGATGACGATCTAAGAAAAAAAATAAAATAAAGCAATTGTACTTCTAAATTATATAATATTTCATGTAACAATCAAAATTGAGAAAAAATTATAACTTCAACACAAATGTCCATAGAGATAGAAATATTATTTGAAGAATAACTCAACCTGATTACCGATATTAGCTCTAAAAATTCAACAAAATTTTGAATCATTGCATGATCAAGGTACTTACGTGCTTAATAAGGAGTAGAGATAGAGATAATAATAATTACATCTTTAATATTTAAAAATTCTATTTAAAATTTATTTAATGTGAAAATTTATTAAATTTATTTTAAATTTTATGTTTTCAGTTATTTATTTAAAGACTATATTGTCTGAGACTCGGTGCGAAATTCAAATTACAGCTCTAATAAAATGAATTATCAGATGGTATGACATTTAATTCCTCTGCCCTTCTAAAATAAGATCAGAGTGGAGAGGCGCGAGTTCCCTTAGAATTTAACTATTAGAGCTTAAGAAATAACGTATATATTATATATCTAATTATCTGTGACATTTATCATGTTTGTTTTGGTGTCGTTTTTATTTTCATTCATAGACAACTCCTATATGTTAAGTGTGCCCATGATTTTTGCTGCGGCTAGAGAAAACGAAGTCACGGAAGCGTTCAAATTTAAAAATGTGTACTTTTAACCATGCCAATAATGTCATAAAATGCTAATTGCTAGGGTCAAGCGAATGTTTTTTTTTCTTTGTATAAAAGGCAAATGTTTTTTTATTCGAAAATCCATAGTCTTCGAGTTGTTAATATAATATTGTAAAATTCAAAGTTAAATATTTGCAATAATGAAATGAATTTTGATTAGCGGACGCGAAAATAAGTGTCAGATAAGTACTTTTTTTTTTGTTTTTTTAAATGAAAGCTGATCATATTTTACATAACTTCAAGATATTCATTCCATACTAACCCTCGGTCCCCTCCGACCCTCCCCATTTCTACAATTTTATCATGAAATGAATTGTTGCTTGCCCCACAAGTGGAAACACTACAAGTCTTTTTCTTTGTTTTGTTTTTTTTTGCTAATGGCAACACTACAAGTCAACAGCGTTAATTTTATCCTCTCTTTTTTTTTAGAAAATAAATATAGGATACAAAATAAAGTAAAATAAGATAAGCACAAACGTCAGTCCTCTCTGTTTCTTGTATAACTAGATTCAAGAGACTATTTTAATTACATCTAATTTTTTTTAATTCTAGTCATGCCGTATCTTTTTACGCGTTGATGTTGATGTTGATGTGCAGTCCCGGTATTCTCTATGCCTACCTCCGACCCTCCCCTTTTCTATTTTGTCATGAAATGAAGTGTTGCTTCACTTGCTTGCTCCACAAGTGGCAACACTACAAGTCAGCGTTAACTTGATCCTCTTTTTTTTTAGAAAATAAATATATGATATAAAAATAAAGTAAATAAGATAAGAAGAAACGTCGGTCCTCTGTGTTTCTTGTATAATTGCATCTATTTTTTTTTTAATTATTGTCAGTTGCATCTGATTACGCGTTTATAAATGTTGATGTGCAGTCCCGGTATTTTCTTGAACTTGAATTACTTGTAACTGGAGATGCAGCAATGCGAGATGCTTTGTTGCGAATCTAATTAAATTGGACTAACGTCTTTTGAAATAAGAAAACGGTACACGAGCATAATTCAATTAAAGAACCAATATCATGAGAACCGTCTATCTCTAATTTCATAGGATTTTTCCCCAAATGTAAAACAAACTTTGTATTTAATTGCCACTAAAATTCCAAAACATCGGGACTACACTTATGAAAATTGGAAATACGAGAAGACACAAAACTTGGAGACTTTGATGTTTACACACAGCAAGCAACCGTTTACGAGACTAAAAACCACATAGAACAAACAGAGAACATATAACAGATTAAGAAAAAGAGAACTACAGCAAATTTACCATAAATGACTTTCCATCGATAACAAATCACCATTATTTCAATCTCGAGCAAGAAACATCTTACGAAAAGCTGCTACCACTAGACCCGCCACCATTATCGCTTTCAGGAACCTACGAAGGAGAAAAGCTTGCAGAAGCCACATGATCGAACCAAGAAGAAACAGCAGGAAGCCCACAAAGATATGCTCTCGATTGACCAATGAATCTCCAACGGCCAACATCATAATTGAGGCACCTGAGAAAAGGAAGAAGAATGCACAGTGGCGCACTGAGGATTCCAAGTGATTCGCCTCCTGCCACCCCAAATCGGGCACGGGGTGCTGCTGGTCAAAGTGCCATATGCCCCAATTGGCCATGCTCTCTTAATTCTCTGCTATGAAACTGTATACTCTGTTATATCTTAACTATATTTTAATACTTGAGTTTTCACTGGGGTATAAATAGCACTTGGTCAGATAGCTAACCACAATTCGAAAGAAGGGGGAAAACGAGGGAGGTTTGGTACTTGGTTTTGTTACGTCTCTGTGTTTGTGTGGTGTTCTTTTTTCCTTTCTTTTTCTTTTTCTATTTTTTTTTTCTTTCTTGCTGCTTTTTTTTTTTTTTGATTCCCGGGACATTCTTTCAAGAATAGGTGGTAAGTGGTAAAATATTATATGTACTATTGTTTTTTTACTACCCTCTTTTAATTGCTCGAACAAATTTATTTATTTATATTTGAAGGAACGGGAATTTTGTTTCAAACAAAAGAAATGAAGTATATGGTGCAACGATGTACTCTTGTACATCTTTCAAACATATATTATATTGTTTTTTACATATATTCTCTGCATTCTGATGATTCATAATAAATCAATTGCAAATGAAGATATATATAATTTAGTAAGATTTTTTTTTTAAATAAGGGATGTAGTAATTATGTATTACAAATGATGCTGCAAGTATCACATTGCATTAAGTCTTTACTGGATTCGAAAAGATTACTAAACATATAGAAATGATGAAACTTGAGATTTGGAGGCATTATTCTACAAATTTCTCGGTTCGGCTAGCAAACCTGTTTAAACAATCATACAATGTAATTTTTTTTTTGGGTCATATTCCATGTGTTGTTATAATTGTTGCATAAAATCTGCCGACATTATTTTATATAAATGTCAATACGATCTTATATCAAGCTCGAATTGAAAAAGATGAGCTTTTATTTTTAAATTTTATTTTGTGTCCAAAAAAATTTAAATTTATGATTTTTGAAAATAATCATATTTAAATATCAATTGAGTTACTAAATCATTTCCGCTCCAATCATTTTTCTACTGCAGCAACGGCCCAACCCTCCTAAATCTAAGTTGTAAGTATAGCACCGTTCCTGCTATAGAAAAAATAATAACAGCAGATACGAATCCACCATGAGCTGATGAGCCAATGTCTTGTATTTGACCTAGACTTGACCTTACAATGTAAATAAGAAAACATAAAAAATATAGCAAAAAAATTAAATACCTTTACACAATTGTTTTGTCATAAAATACTTGGTGATTTTCACAGTCGAAACCACCAGATTCAAGGGAATGTCTCAATGAGTCATAAAACATTGCTTTAATAAGCCAAAAATGTAGGGTGTAAAAAGAGATTCCTTTAATAAGGTTGGAAGCAGGTGCTATTCTGCAATTCACTTTGGACCGATTTTGCCATTCAAAGAGCTTTCCTATATCACCCAAATTAATTTTCTAGACAATAGTTAATAGCTTTTTAAAGATAAAATAATTATCATTAATTTAACGGTTTAGTGTTAAAATGAGTTTAAACAATATTCAATTTTTAATACGGTGCTGTTTTAAAATATAAAATTGAGCAATGCATTTATATACCTAATAATTGACAAAATAATAAAAGTAACTGTAAAAACTAATAATACAAGTATTTAAAGTTTAAATACTACCATACTATCTCATAAGAAAACAGTAAACTGTAAACAAAAAGTTTTAGAAAATCAAACATAAAAAGTTAATTTCAATTTTTCAATCAGTAATAAAACCACTAAAAATACCAAAAAATGTTAAATCTTTTTTTTTTTCAAAAAAAGAAGAAGAAGAACTTAACATCTGGGGATTTAAAATAAGCTTAAATTCCGTTTTTTTTTAAAGATTGGTATTGTCCGATTCAGCAACGAGACGATGAATATGGCAAGAAATTCAAATTTATACATCTTACACAGAAAAAAAAGAAGTATTTTTTTCTTTTTTGTTGCACTCCATATAAAGTGAAAATGAACCAATACAAGACAAGTGGGAGACTCTTATTAACTTCTGAAGCGAAAAAATGTGGATAATTAAAGATCCGGGCTTCGGCCTTCCTCCAGTGGTCCCTTCATATTTTCTGAGTTATTCCGATGTGTCTAAGAGGGCTCCACGCTCTAGCGATAGTACCAGTGTTATTCAGCGCTGGGGACAGGAGATAAAAAGTTCACTCAACTCAGCCAGAATTTTTTTGCCCCACCATAATATTTTCATCAAGGGCCACGTCATAAACTTATTTTTACAAAGAGTCATGAAAATAGCGCAATCTAAACTCACACCCTTTAAAATATATTTTTCATACCCAACAGTTGACTTCGTTCAACCAACATTGAAAGACGCAAGTTTAGCTCACACCCTTCAGTTCAAATTTAAAGGGCGCAAGCCCGGCTCATGTCCTTAAATTGAGCTAGCAGATAGAACTTTTCGTGACTTTTTCGGATTATATTTAAACGTCCCTATCGGAATTTTCTATCAAAAATTATAACCGCTTAAAAACCAAATTTTCAGCTAATCAGTACAGATGAAAAAATTCTTCAACCTACTAATCATTATATATAACAAATAATTAAAATTATATTTATATTTATAATAGTTAAAATTATAATTAAAATTATATTTATATTTTTAAATATAATATGATTAGTTATTAATTATATTTACACTTACATTTCTGTATTGACAAGTCATAATTTTCATTATAATTTTAAATATAATTTTAATTAATTTAAACTATTTACATATAGAAATAACTAAACTTATATTTAATTTTTAATTAAAAATATTTTTTTAATTTTAATTATAACTCTAAATGTAATTTTAATTAATTTTAACTATATATATAAATAATTAAAGTTATATTTAGATTTTTAATTAAAAATAGAAATAGATTTTTATTTATTTGCTATATATATATTGAGTAGTGGGCTGAAAATTTTCTAAATCGATACTAATGAGCTGAAAATTTGATCTTTAAACGATTATAATTTTTGATAAAAAATTCCGATCGATACGTTTAAATAAAATCTGGAAATTTCATGAAAAAGTCTATATGCTAGCTCAATTAAAGGGCATGAACCGGACTTGTGCCCTTCAAATTTGAACTGAAGGGTGTGTGTTGGGTTTGTGTCATTCAATGTTGGTTGTACCCGGTCAATTATCGGACATAAAAGATATATTTTTAAGAGCGTGAACTTGGATTGTGTCCTTCCCATAATCCTTTGTGAAAATAAGTTCAAAATATGATCCTTGATAAAAATAAAATACTGTTGAAAATTCTTTCTGAAATAATTCCGCCACTGCTCGGAGCGGATATGCTTCCATCGTAGATGCTGGCTGGGGTCACGTTTCTCCCTCTTGTTTGTCAAAATCTCTTCCTATTTGTCTTCTCAGTTCTCACAGAAATTTTCGACCACACCTCTTCCTTCGCCCTATTCTAAATTCACAATTTTTGCTGGTATTAAGAGATAAGAATTGAATAGGCTTTCTTGTATTAATTAGTTCTAACTTCTATTTTTCATTGTTGCATGTTATGTTCCCTTGAATCAACTTATTTTATATAACTATAATAGCAATATCACATAAAGATAATAAGACAGCGTGTTTATTATTACATATTAATTGGAACTTTCTCTACGTTATTGTTTAACTTTTATTCGTATTTTTCCGATCATAGATTATTTTTATTTTTTAATATTTTTTTATTTAAAACAAGTCCTATCCTAACAAATAAAAATTATTTATAAATAAAAATTCACAATCCAACTA
The DNA here is from genome assembly GCA_037127355.1 of Schoenoplectus tabernaemontani. Classification (NCBI taxonomy): domain Eukaryota; kingdom Viridiplantae; phylum Streptophyta; class Magnoliopsida; order Poales; family Cyperaceae; genus Schoenoplectus; species Schoenoplectus tabernaemontani. The sequence goes on from CM073756.1 coordinate 17,577,960, forward strand.
TAAAAATCGTTGAATTTTCCTATGTTACGTATTAGATTCCTAGCATCCAACAAATGAGAAGTCCGACATCTCCTTTTTCATTACATTATCCGACGTTTAGTCACTTTATTAAAAAAAAAGCCAAAGTGAAACAAAATCCACTAGAAGGGAAAGAAGGAGAGTCAGCGTCAATCAGAGGTCATAATAGAGTTGGATTAGATTAGTTTGATCTTTTAAAATAAATCAGAGGTCATAATGGGTTGGATTCTGATCTTTTAAAATAAATCACAATGAATCAGATTAGATCAATTTATATGTTAATTTTTTAAAACTTTAAATTAATTTTGGTTAATTTATAAATCATTTGATCGAATAGACCAGACGGAATCAAGTTCGGAATAAATCAGTTCGGATAGACTTTTTTGAAAAAGTCAGGTCAAATCAGATTGAAATCCTACGTATCAGATGAATTTCTCTACAAATAATATAATGAAAAAGGAGACGCCGGACTTCTCATTTGTCGGATACTAATACAGAAAGTAGGAATTAATTAGGAACTGTTTTCCAACTCATGTACATCATAAATTCTCCAGTCATCAACCCAATTGTAGAAATATATAATATAAGCTCACTGGATTCCTCCTCCAAGACATTTGAATGAACTCTGATGGAAAGTGCGGGCGCCGCAGCCATGACGTATTTTTTTTTCAAATGCTAAATATAAAAAAAATATAATATAAAATGATTGAGTTCATCTGAAATTCAATTTAGATTGAGTTTAATTTAATTTTAAATTAAATTAGCACATAATATAATTCGATAGAAATTAATTTAAAATTAAAGTGAACTTGAACCAAAGCAACATCCATTTGTATGCGGTATTTCTATGCAACCCAAAGCAGCATCCGTGCATTTGTATGGATCCAAATTTGCTATTATTTTTATAAATAATAGGGTTCTACTTTTAAATATAAAAAATTTAAAAATTTTAAAAATAGAAAAAATCTATGAATATATTCCATTACTTTCAGATTGATAGCCTATAAAATTTCATGTATTTTCATTAATGTTTGATAGTTCATCAAAGATTATCAAATTTAACGGTTTTTCACTAATGTTTGTACCAGTTTCAAATTAACAGTATTTGATGGACTATGGAACGTTAATGAAATTACATAAAATTTGACGGGAAATGTTAGCTCCATGCAAATGTTAGCCCTCAAGTGGACTTTTTTCAAGTGAACAAACTGTAAATTTTACCTAGGAAGATGAGAAGATGCTGATAAAATAGATAATAAATTATAATGTTAAACTTTCTTCATATAACCACAATTAGAAGATGAGAAGATGCTGTAAATGAGGGGAAGTATCTCCTTACTATACTGACATGGCTCTTCTTGCAGCTCAACTACTAATAGTTGCATCTTGGCAATTTGTATTCTTGTCAGGTCTGTTTTCATTCTAGCAATCACTTTATCTGCATTCTCACTACGCGTTATTCATTCTACTTGTGATTCTGATTGAAGAAGTATTTACGTGATATATTATATATTCTAATATTATTTTATTTCCAACACTGAACAAACTGCTACTTTTTTTTATCTTTTATTTCATATTCATCAAAATTTCTAGAAGACATCCCCTCCAGCAATTCAACATATTTTCTCCCAAGAGCAATTTCACCATGAAGAATGATGTGGGAAACATTGATGCAAGTTATTTGGTTTGAAAATGAATATGAGTGGCGGCACATATGTATATTTCAACTTTTAATCACATTATGCTTTCCCCATGATCACAGCATATGATATTTTGTGCAAACTAAGTTCAATGTTAAAATTAGTGAAATAATGAGTCACTTGAGATACACAAGAATGCACACTATATTATATCTAAATGTAAGATTTGAATACTAATTTCTAGTCTACCCCAATTTATTCGGGATTAAAGGCTTTGTTGTTGTTGTAAGATTTGAATACCAACACTTTTAATGATAATTATGCATAGTAATGCTACCAGGACTTGCTTGCCAACTGACAACAAACAAAGGAAAAAGTATTACTTACCAGTAAAAGGTTGGGGTACTTTGGTTACATGCAAGCTACATATCCTCTCTTTCAAATCCAATAAAATTTGATTTTTCAATTCACTCATTAAGAAAATACTAATGAAGAGAAATAATGTTAATCATGCTTAACGAAATTATATATAAATGAAGGAATTGAATAATTAATAAATAAATACACACCTTGTAGAAGGCCATTGCCAACGCATACAAAGTAATTTCTAAATTTAAAAAGATAAATCCTCACTAAAATTTACTAATACAAAAGAACAGTAAACATAATTGTAACTTTTAAAATAATAATGGCCTTTTAACAATCTTGAATAGCATTTGGATACAATTCAATCATTTATTGTCTAATTGATAGTTTGATATCCAACTTCTACATCAAAATCAACCGATACTCGTAGTTATAAATCGAAGATGTAAATTTTTAAATTATAGTCCATAGATTAAGGACGAAGTATTAGTTCTTATTTACAATTAGTGAGTGAGATAGCAAGTAGGAATGAGGAGTGAGGAACTAATACCTTGTGAGCACCACAGAAAGGTTTAATGAACCAAGATGTCTCTTTCCAACATTTAGGGTCCTATATTGGTAGTCACCGATCATAGTCCTCTGGCAGGCCTTCTTCATCGAGTCTAGCCAGGTCAGCTGGCTGAGATCGAGAGAAAGGGAAACAACAATGTTACGCACTGACCGAGATCACGGGTGAAGGTTAAATAAGTTGTCGAGGAGTAAAATAAGTTGCGTCACGGACGGGTCCTTCGCGTTCTCTCGTTGTCCTCACAGCTGCGGAGGGCTCCGGTACAAATAGGACACTTTTCAGCGCTTCGATAGTCCCACCACGCCGAAATGCAAGGGAAAGATTCGCTGGGGCACTTATAAAAGAGGATGGATGGCTACACTGAAAAGCACAGGACGGGGTCATTGCATGATAGCATGGCCTAGGTCAGTAGCTTCCTTGCACTTGGGAGGAACGCTGGCCTACCATCTGCCCAAATGGCAGAGTGGACGTCGTAATTAATATTGGGTGTGCGTGGGTCGGGGCAGCAAGGCGCCCCGGCCACGCCTGGGGTGGGGTGTGCGTGGGTCGGCGGACAAGGCGCCCGCCACGCTGGGGTGGGGTGTGCGTGGGTCCGGCGGCAAGGCGCCCGCCACGCTGGGGTGGGGTGTGCGTGTGTCGGGGCGACAAGGCGCCCGGCCACGCTTGGGGGTGGGGTGTGCGTGGGTCGGGCGCAAGGCGCCCGGCCACGCCCGGGGTGGGGTGTGCGTGGGTCGGGCAAGAAGGCGCCCCGCCACGCCGGGGTGGGGTGTGCGTGGGTCCGGGCAGCAAGGCGCCCCGGCCACGCTGGGTGTGGGTGCGTGGGTCCGGGCAGCAAGGCGCCCCGGCCACGCCTGGGGTGGGGTGTGCGTGGGTCCGGGCAACAAAGCGTGGCGACTTCATCACCTTGATCTAGGATGAACTTTGTCGCGTTGGAAGAATCGACAAAGCTGGCTGCCAAAATTAATGAACCTTTGAAGTAGTAGGCACATTGATTTTACAAAGCTGGCTGCCAAACAAGTCATTAGGCTAGGCTAGGGTATCAATGGGTCAGGTCGGGGTTGGGTTTGGGTCAGATCAATATTATTTTAATAAATTTTTGATCTATTTTGAACTCGATCCGTTCGGGTTACTAGTCGATCAGACCCGATTCATGCAAAATAATTCAATATTTTTTAATTATATTAATATTATTTTAAATAATTAAATATTAATTAATTTATAATTAACTTTAATAGTATATAATTAATATATATTTAATCTTTAGTTAATATTAAATCATAAAATTATTTAATAAATATAATTAATCGAGTCGGGCTAATCCGAACCTGATCTGATTTGGATAAAAAAAAATTAGATTCATATTTGACTCATTTATTTTAGGGTCATGTCGCATCGGGTTAGATCAGATCAATAATTAACAATCCTAGACTTGCCTAGTCCTCTCTGGGAGAAGGAATTTTTTCAGTACACGTCCCTATTTTTTTATTTTTAAAAAATATTTTTATTGGAAATTTGGACTCACTAAAAATATTAGAATTTTTTCGACTCACTATGATTAGAATTTTTTTATCTCGGATCCTTTATTTTTCTTTAAATAGAACAAACTAGTTAGTTATCATTTAGAACTTGAATTAATATCTCGAGCTTTTAAAAAAATATATTATATAACAGAAAAAAAAATAATTTTTTTCCCATTCAACAATTAAACTTTAACACTAAAGTCTATATAGAGCATTTGATTTATTTTTTTGAAGTGTGAATTTTTTATCCATTACATCCTAATTGTTTTTGCGTGCAACATTTGAAGTATAGTTCTTTATTTTTCTTTTTCTATTACTTGTGCTTCAAAATATTGTGCTCACTGCATTCATCTTGAAAAATCCTTATGACAAAACAACTTTATGCTATGCTAGAATATTTTCCGTACTAGCAAATAAATGTTTGAAAAAAAAAATTTGAATCGACTAAAATTTTTGTCTGATTATTAAAAAAATAGAGGGCTCGAGATAAAAATTCGGATCATAGGTAAAAAAAAAAATTCAAGGGTCCGAATTATTAATTTTGTTCCTGAAATAAAAATTCGGGTCCTTCTAATCAGTCAAAAAGATGACACTAATGTGAAATCCCGATAAAAAAATAAAAAGATTCTAAAAAGAGAATAAAATCACATTTTGCTTTCTAATATAATACCGCATAAGTTTCTCAACCAAGCTCCCATGATCCAAACGGGCATGTTAGAACCGGAAAAGGGGAAGTTGCAAATCCTTAGAATCATTTTTTATTCCAAGATATGTTTTAATCTTTAAATTAATATTAAAATTGAAATAAAATATAAAATTAAAAATCAGTTGCATCGAAATTAATAATTAAATACTAATTTAATGATCAAAAAGTACCTTAAAACTAAAAATGATTGCAGGCCCATCGGACTTCCACTTCCTGTTCGAACCTACATGTGGGTTCAATGCGCAACGCTATCGTGTGATCGCATCATTCGCTTTATAATCTGATTGGTGGAGCCGTACTTAAATAAAACAATAACGGACTCTCAACGGTTTAAGAACCCGTTTTTCAATTAAACCCGACTCTTCTTCTCCCACCTCCGCCTGTCTCACCGCTTCACCTCGGTTTAATTCTTCTGTCTCGTGGAAGCTATCCTTCTTCTTTCTTCCTCTCCCCCCTCTTTTCTTTACACAGCAGTTGAATCCATTAAAGAAACTAATCTCTTCTTTTTTTAAGTACTATACTTGTCCCCAATTTATATTGGCGTACTGTATGCCTAGTTTTTATTTTTATTTTTTTAATTCGAATCAATACTTTGAATTTGAAAGGCCATGTAGGTTATATTATGAGTTCAACTAGTTGCTTCCATTCCGTTGAGCTTCCATGAATCAATATTTTTTGTATTTGTGCCTGGGTCCTCTTTAGAGAAGAATACATCAGGGGACAAGGAGGAGAGTTGCTTGGGTGGAGATAATGGATATACCGGGCTTCAAAAGTCGTCGAGAGCAAGTAGAAAAGCAAGATAATTGATCGAAGATAGAGCATGACAGAGGTTTATTTGATAACTTTAGGATGTATGTGAGAAGTGATGGAGGAGGGGAGACGACGAGATGAGCAGTTGGAACTCGGAAGGGGATGAGATGCACTGATCAGAAGTTAATCGGAGCGATGAATAATTAACAACGGGTTAATAGATAACGGGTTTGTATTTCAATATAGTTGCGTACTCCATTAATCAAGATGCCAGTTCGAAAATTAAGATCATATGGCTCTAGATACCCATCGAAGAGAACAACCCCTTTTGGGGAAACCTAGCTATCAACAACCGAAAAGAACAAAATCACTAAATCAGCATAATCCCCAACATCGAAAGGGTGAACCAGTGAAAACAATCACATTTGATCCCATCTGAAAATTTACAGAATTTTTAATTCGGTGAATATTTATTTTATTTGATTTATTGAATATCTATATTATCTATATTTCTATATTATATTATAAAAAGAGAAATACCCAAAACACCCTTTAATCGTACGATAGAGACCGAATCAGTGTATGACATAAAGGTTGATATTTTATCAAGCGTATTTATTTTTCCTCTCCAGTGAATCGATAGGTGTTTCGCTCCGCAACTATAGCGAAATCACTTTCCCTCCGTAACCTCCCACCCCCTTCTCACTGTTATTTGTGTGAATCGCCGCTTTCCTCTTCTCTCTTCGGCTGCGCTGCACAAAGGGCTTGCCTCACCTCCTTCGACCCCCTCTCTCTAAACCGTCCCTCCTTTCTCTTTCAATCACTTTTTCCTCTTGTACTCCTGCTTCTTCCCTACCGTCGTTTCCCTCAAGACGCCAGCTCTATGATGAAGAATATGATGCTATGAGATCGGCCGAATACCCAATGGGTGGGCTCGCTACTTGGTGCCGCCGCAACCAGGTGCTCTCTCTCTCTCTCTCTCTCTTTCTCAAACCTTAGAGTTATTTTGATGTCTTTCCTTATTCAAATTAACAGGAAAGAAATCATAATTTTGTACTAATGGATGGGGGTTTGGTTGTTTCTTGTAGTTATGGGTAAGGTAGAAGAGCAAGGGGAGTCCTAGCACGGTCATGTCATCACAGTCAGTGTTGCTCTCAAGTACCGACACCAGAATCTTGCAAAGAAACTCATGACTCTCCTTGAAGATTTCAACAGTTTTTTTTAATAATAATTATTTTTAAATTATTATTATTAAAAATAAGAGTGAAAGCTGTAAAATTTCAAATATACGAATGGCAGCGCGCCATTGCCAGTGACGCGTGTGACACGTTTAATCCCTATAAATTCTCACAAACACAAACAGATGAGCATCTGCGTGTTTTGGTTTATATAATAGGCAAACGTGTCACTGCCAGTGGCGCGTTTGGTCTCAACGCTACTGGCAATGGCGCGGTTCAAACGCGCCACTGGCAGTGGCGCGCCATTCGTTTATTTGAAATTTTACAATTCTCACTCTTATTTTTAATAATATTAATTTAATAATAATTATCATTAAAAAAACTGAGATTTCAATGACGAGATGTTAATTCTTACTTATTCTTTTTTATTTATTTTATTTTGCAAACTTGGGTGTTTTATCACTCTTTAAATCTGATTTCTTAGTTGCTATTGGAAAACCAGTACCACGCCCAACTATCAGATGGTCTATACCAGCATATTCCATTCTATCTCTTGTCTGACACTGGCCACTTTTTGCTCTCCTCCTCCATGAATTTTGTGAGGTAAGAACTAATTTATGTTAGATTATTCTTCACTTTTCTATGATTAAATTTTGATCTACGAGTTACTTAAAGAACGTCTGTAATGGATGATGGGTGAAATTTTGATCTACGAGTTCTTAGAAATCAATGGCAGCCTTCTGAGACAATAATGGTGAAATTGACAACACCAAGTTGATGAAAGCATAAACAAGGGTTCTGGTGCTTTTCTGTCACAATTTGTCTTTCTTTTATAAATAAATCTATGAAGTAACTTACATTGAAAATTTTGCTTCAGGGCAAAAGGAGAGATACTGATTGGTTAAGGAGGCAACTGTTGTTACTGTACTAATGGAGCATATTAGTTTTTACTATGAATCATTATTCTTTTTATGGTGCTTATATTTTTAACTTTATACAAACAAATGAATATTGCAACTTTTAACACGTTTGATGTAAGAAACCTGAATTGTCCAGGGTGATGCATAATAAGTTATTTCTCTGATGTGCGACTTTTTGAATCAATTTATGCTTTTATTTCTCCTTTGTTTTTACAAATGGCAACCAAGTTAATGTTAATATGGTTCAGAATGAATGTTGATTACTCTTTCTATAGGTCGTGAATTTATTACAGGTTATTATTGATAGAACTGTTAAAGTTTTCTTCAAATTTTATTTCAGTTACTCAATAATTTTGTACCTTTTGAATATTAGTTTAACATTTAAACATAACCCATTTAAAGACTGGACTTTTAATAAAGTTGTATTGTTAATTTTTATAAACATGCTTGATGTATAGCTGGATGTTTTAATCTAAAAAAATCAATTCGATTAGATAAACACCTTTGAGGGCCTGCACATTGAGCGAATATTATATAAAATAAAATCGCTTGAGCTTTTAGCAACATTTATAAAATAATTATAAAATTTGTCCTCAAAATTTCATATTTTTTTGAATATTTCAACAAAGTCAAAGTCCCTGAAGAGTAAAAAAAAATGGAAAGTAGATATTCTCATAACAATGATTTTTCTTTTTGTTTCTTGGATCAATATAATGAGAAAGATCAACAAACTTCATTCTTCACTAACCAGCCAACTCTTTTATTTGGTTCTTATTACATATTTCTATAAAATTAGATTCATGAGGATCGTGATGGAAACTCAATTGACCGGGCATTGATCAAGTAGGTTCTAGAAACAGTATATGATTTTCAATCGGAGACATCAGTGGTACCTTGTCATACTTATTTTGAGCAAGTCTTGCTCGACTCAAACTGTGTTTATTATCCCATCAAAATAGAAAGATGGCTTTTAAATTTATCATACCAAGAATATGTATTGCAGGTATATCTATTATTTCACATCCCTGGAATATATAAATTTCCCTATGATATCTAAAGTGGGAATACTGTTATGCAACCATCAAATACCTGCTTTTAAAAAAAAATCTCTAATTGGTGTTACATTTTTCTGCTTCCTCTCTGCTTGGAATTGATAAACTAAGAGCACTTGTGCTTCCTCTCTAATTGTTTCTCAATGAATATGCAGGGTATTTTGAAGTTCTTTCTTTGCAATAATTGAGAAATTTTTAGGTTTTCTATTAGATTAGTATAAATGGATTTTTGGTTTTTGGAGGTTACTGAATGCATGAATGCAGAGAAATTAATTGATCATCTCTTTTCTTTTCTTCTGGAAAAATAATTTGTTCATGAAATTTTATTAATCATTTATGACAGATGCTGAGAAAAAAGAAGAAGAAGAAGAAGATCACACTTTGACTTGATTCTGGCAAATGAAAAGAAAAGTCATGTCAAAGAAATTAAAAATAATGGTGATGAATGTTGAATCCACTGATAAAGTAATATTTGAAATCTGATTTGTCATTTTTTTTGGTTACATAATATTCAAGTCTATATTTGTTGCCGCAGTTGATTGAGAATAAGAATTTTATGATAATGAGAAACTATCCAGTGAAGATTTAACTGACAAACTCCACAAGCCCCAGGTGACAAACACGTTCCCCTAAATCTTAGTCCTCACAAAAGAAGCTTAAATAGCTATTTCTTATGTCAATGAATTTTGTCGCACAACTATTTTCTTACTGTGTTAAAGCTGCTACCACCTACATGATCAGTGGCGGATCTAGGATTTTGATTCGGGGGGGGGGGGGGGCAATTATCGGATTGTAATGGCTTATCGGGTTCAAATCCATTAACTAATCGGGTACTAAATAAAAAAATTAATAAATATATATATACTTAACTAATAAATTTTTTATTAAATAATAACATTTTATATATTAAAATAACAATAAAATAAAGCTCAAAGTAATAGATAATCAAGTTGATGAAGAAAGTTTTCGACTAAGGAACTTTATATTTTGATATCTTTGCATAATTATTTCATTATGCACGGTATTAAATATTTTTTTCTCAATAAAAATAACCAAACAATTCAGGGGGGGCAAACAAAATTTTCAGGGGGGGCACGTGCCGAAAACATTACCGAAAAGCACTATTTTCAAAATCCAGGGGGGCACGTACCCCCCTGGATATACCTGAGTCCGCCCCTGTACATGATATGATGTTGGTACGATGCAACTTCATTTTTGGCTGGCAACCTAACTGAGCTATGTTCTTACAGTACTTTGTAATCTACTCGATAGATAGTTTGGACTTTTTAATTTGAGAAAAATATCATTTGTTTAGGGTTTAGGGAGCATAGTTTTTTTACTGTTAGCTTTCTACTAATGGAATTTTGTGAATTTTAGCAATTATAAGGTCTAGATTTTGTGGCTGATCATCTTCACTTTGGTGCAAATTTTGCAATTAAAAATATCATTTATTTAGGGTTTAGGGAACATAGACTTTTTACTGTTGGCCTTTTACTAATGGAATTTTGTGAATTTCAGCAATTATAAGGTCTAAAATTTGTAGCAGATCATCTTCTCTTTGGTGCAAAATTTACTTGCTGAATTCTCTTCCAATACTATTTTTAGAATAATACTATATCAAGGAAATAAAGTGTAATTAGTTCAAATAGGCAATATTTGTGCAGTGAAAAAAAAGAACAAAATGTGAGATGGTTTCAAAAGTGCTAGGCATCCTATTCTCAATTTTTTTCAAACTTCAACGATTACCAAAGTATAATTCTCCTTTCCATGATTGGTTGTCAATTCAATAAAATTAAATGCCTTATATCATGTGTAATTTGAGAGTTTGTCAAGGCTTGTGTCTGTTATTTATTCAGATGATAACAACGTCCACGTTCCCCTCTTATCCAGTCATTTGTAAATTTTCGCTGCTTTATTATATTAGTTTTGATCGAGTTCACGTTTATTGTAATAATTATTGAAAATTGGTGCTTGTATTTTCTATCAACTGATTTGTCCTTCTTTTCATGATTGGTTGTTAATTATATATCTTTTACTTTATATATTTATTTGTTTTCTTTTATATAACTTATTTTAGAGAATTTATATGGTTACAAACATTACTTTGATAATTCCAATCCTATATTCCATTCAATCGTGATTGATATTTGATATAATTAGTTATGCTAGGAATTAATGTCACTGCCATGATAGAAACTATCACATGTTAGAAATTAAGAATGAGAATTTCATAATCGCTAGGAAACTTCCTATCTGCGTTGATACGCGACACAATCCCTTTCTTGACATCTTAAATAATTATGGGAAGCGTATTTTTTTTTTGAGCCATTTTAAAAGTTTACTTGCGCAAATAAATTTACCTGCTCCATAATAATATAATTTGAAAGGTAGCGAGAGGTAGAGAAAGGGAGAAGAGAGAAACGCCTTTATGCAAATTCAATCAAAATTTTCTCTCTCAATTTGAGATAAAAGATTTTACTTTCACTCTCATACCCATTCATTTTCCCCTTCCGTCTTTGAGTTTTTATTATTAATAATAATAATTAAATTAATATTATTAAAAATATGCAAATTCAATCAAAATTTTCGCTCTCAATTTGAGATAAACGTTTTATAAAAATTGAAACTTTCGATAAATGCGCTCTCATGCCCATTCATATATTTAAAATTTTTTTCACCCTATCCTTTTTAATTCATTATTATTACTCTCCTTCTTTTCTTTTTGTGTTTTTTTGTGGAGCACGGTATTAATAAAGAATTGAACTAGACTATCACGTGGCAAATGCGTACTGTTGATTTTAATTGTCACATGGAACGATCATCAAGAAAAAAGTGTATAATATTGTTTTTATTTTGTAAATGTCATTGGAAGTTAAATCTTCTTGAATGTGGGGCCACAAATTTTCAGGCCGTTTATATAAAATTCTAACAAAGTACGAAATTTCACAATTCCATTTTTTATTAATGGAATTAAAAATATTTAAAACGTTCACCAATTACGTGGCAAGTCGCGCCGCTGCAGTAGTATTAGTATCTGATATTCTGATCCCTTGTGCTTTTTGGTATAACTGAGAGGATCCAAATCATTTTGTGGATCCTTATTATCAGGTTAGGGACAATAATAAAGCTTATGGTCCATCCGGCCTATTTGAACCCGTCCGGTCCGAAGGTCAAACGAGTAGGGTCGGGCCGGGCGAAAATGAGTTTAGGGTGAGACCCATCCACCCGATCCGTAATATCAATAATTTGTAATATGTATTTATATGTGTTATGTATAATTGTATGAGTTAGGCTACGGTGCTACGCGTAGCACGGATGATCTATGTGTTACGAATCATTTCTCCGTCTTTAAAGTTCAAATAATCGATTCAACCAGTAAAAATATTTTACATAATAAAATCAAGTTGGGAACCAAATTTTATATTTTTTGAAAAAAATTTTTACTATTTTTTAAGATGGCTAGAAAATCACTCATTTTGAATGACTCATAATAAATAAATCAAGTGATTTTCTAACCATTTAAAAAATAGTAAAAAAATCTGAAAATTCTAAAATTTGGTCTCATCTAAATTTTCATATGAAAAACATTATAACCGGTCGGATCGATCATTTGAACTTTGAAGACGGAGAAACGGTCTGTAGCACACGGATTATCCGTGCTATGTGTAGCACCATAGCCTAACTCTAATTGTATAATTATACATAAGTAACTTATCAAATTGAGTAAAATTAATAATTTAACTAATATAATGTTCATTTAAATTAATTTTTTTAATTAAATATCATAATTTACAAAATTTAGTACTTGAGTTGGTGCAAATATTTAATAATTTTTAGACTTAAAAAATAATTTATACTATGATAGTGCAAATATTTAATAACATTTTAGTTTAAATATAATAATCATTCTCTAAAATATAATATTAAGAAGAGAGAAATCGTTAACCAAAGAAATTATTAATTGATTATGCAATACTTTAATTAAAAAAATATAGCAATAAAATATCATTGATGACAAAGTTGGGCGGGACGGGTAGGCTTGTCAAGCATCATGGGCGGGTCGGGTCATCAAATTTAGACCTGATGGTAAGGATCAAGTAGGCGGACCGAGGATTTTAAAAGATGGATCGGACTCCGAGTTTAATATAAACCTAATCCAACCCGACCCATTGTCATCCCTAACCAGGTCAGCCATTAATAAACTAAGCTAAATGCATCAGCTGGATTTCTCCTTGATACAGTCCAGTACTTTCTTGTTTTAAAATATTACACTATTCTCTTCTTTTTCTGAAATATATATGATTTATCCTTGGTAGGATAAATAAGATCAGTCCAAGGATAAATATGAGAGCATCTCCAATGTAGCAATCTATTTTAAATTTTTATTACTATCATGTCAGATTTAATTAAAAAAATTATTGATTACAGTTAACATTCTCCAATGTAGAAATTGTCTCTAGATTCCATTTATGCTAAGTCATTTAGCGAAAATAGAAAAGAAAATAAATAAGTTTAGCGAAAATGATCTCCACTACTAAATGAAGTGAGTTACTAATTTGTCATGGCAATTAGAATTGAGTTGCTAAATTAAAAACCGTGATTATAATTTTTAAATTTGAAACTATCTTTCCAAAACTAAAATCAAAAATAAATAATGACACATAAAAATAGAAATTCTCGTTAAGAAAACAAATATGCAAGGATTTAAAATTTGCCCGTCTTGCGCCGTCTGTGCGTTTAATTTATAACGGAGTTTTGCGACTGATATATAACGGAAGGATATTAGTATATTACTGATACATGCAAAGATATGCCCCCTAACCTTGTTCAACTGGGAGTCGTTAATGGGTAATTTTAATTGCATCCGAATTTTAAATTGTGGATCCATATTCATTGTCCTCATTTGCATTCAGATTACATTCGGATCTTTTAGGCAAAATATTAGAAAAAAAATACATACATATATTTAGCATGAATGATAAGGGCTCAACCTTATTTTTTGCTCAGATGTGTGCCGCTAACATAAAAACAAAAAATAATAATAATACAGAGTCAACTCAGTAATCGATTATATATCCACGCAACTTCTTTATAATATATTTAGAAATGAATCAATGCAATTAATCAATTTAACGAAACCACCAATTTAATATCCAACTCCGGTTATTAAATACGTGCTCAAAATAAAATAAATATTTAAATGTATCCCACCATCAAACAGAAATCAAAACCATCCATACAATCATTAGCAAATGGCGCCAGATACAAAACCAGCAGGTACAAGAAAATACCATGAAAATTAATTTCCTTTTCAAATCCATGCGATTACAATTACTCGTGCATTAACCGCATATTTTCAAAATCATATCATGTGCAATCCTTTTTAAATTCAATACTATTATGCATTCATGCATCGGTATAAATCTTCTATACCTAAAAATACATCAGAGACCTGAATAATCATTCCCGATTGCGCTTATGATACCAACGTATCACTATCCATTATTTTTATTATAAAAACAAGCAATTCAACAATCCCATGCATGCACTACCACACGTGCCAAACGTACTTAACAATTAAAATCAATTCAGGTATTTATGTTCCAAGTGGCTCCCGAAAGCGTCAAATCGGAAAAGGGATAGGTTCATTTGTTCGTTAAATTAATTTTCAATTTCAGTCGTTTTGCGATGACTATGACCTGTCATGGGTTCCTTCTTAGAATTGGAAAGCACTTTTTGGCCTTAATTAGCTCACAACTTGATTTTCATAATTTGAGACCCTACAAGGTTTTTCAAGGTGGATTGGTCAAAAGCATATGTATGTTACTATTTATGTTAAAATTGAAGTAACATAACAAAATAGTGATGAAGAGTTAATGCTGCCCTAAATATCCAATGATCAGGAAGGTTATCAGCTATTATGTTTTAAATACGAGCTATCATTTGATAAAAAAAAATGGTTTATTTTTTGATAATTTTGTCATTGACAATGAAATGTTAAATAAATATATAAAAAAAATACTTGTATAATTTTTAATTTATAAATTGATAGTGAATTATTTCATTCCCATGATAAATAATCAAAACTTTCACTCGCTTTCTCACCTATTAAAAAAACAGCCAACAGGGCCAGAAAAATGATGGTTCATGATAGTGCCCTACCTAGCAGGGGTGTCAATGGAACGCATCATTATTATTTTATTATTTTTTTTATCTAATTTGAACCCGATCGGGTTACATTAGAGTCAAAAAATCTTAATTTATATTCGACCCGACCAGGTAACGAGTCAACCCTACTCAACCCGTGAAAAATAATTAAATATTTATTAAATATTTTTATATTATTTTAAGTAATTAAATATTAATTAATTTATAATTAATATTATTTAGTATATAATTAATGTATATTTAACATTTAATTAGTATAAAATTATTTAAAAAATATAATTAATCCGGTCTTCTTAGGTTGATCTGAACCGGACCCGATTTGGGTTAAAAAATTAGACCCATATCTGACCCATTTATTTTTAGATCATGTCAGGTCGGATTGGGTTCTGATCCGATCGGGTCAATAATTGACACCCCTACAATATAGTATTTAAGCTATTTAATTTATGAAAATATTTTAAAATATTATTATTGATACCATCATTGTTATCAAATTTATTATTCATGTTAAATATTCATAATAATAATTTTATTATGAAACTTCTTGTTGAATATTTTTGGTATTCGATTTAAATATCACTAATTAATCTGAAAAAATATTTATTTATGACCAATAAAGTACTATACGAAATAAGTTGTATAACAATAAAATCATTATTATAAATAATAATTCATTTAGTATAGGTAAAAAGTTGGTATCGGTATCAACGATCGATGTATGAGCTCCCTTATTTGATAGGGAGCAGGATACGTTCGCATTCCTTTGAACTTAAAATTTGGTTTGAAAGGTGCGTGAACCGTTGATTTTGCATCGAGATTTGTACATTTAACAGACCTCGAGATTCAAAATTCACACTTTCAATGATCATTACGAATCTCGATGCAAAATCAACTGCTAGCGCAGCTAACGTAATCCGGGTTCTATTTGATAAGGGTTGTCTTGGCCCATCGAACAAGAATATTAGAATCCTTCTGCTTTGAAGTTTGAAAGCAGTAAAATTTTATGTAATATGCAATGGACTTAATTTAATCTTTTTTTGGTAATACCTGAATATGATATTGTTAAAATAACAACTGATGTGCTTATTCGGTGAATCCTTGTTCAGCATTAGGATTCACAAATAAGCCCAAAAGGTCCAATTTGAAAATAACACATCTTGAAGCAAGTGTCATAACTCAAACCCCAACTCTTTACATATCTTGACATTAAATATTACAAGAATCTCATCACAAATAACCATGAATTAAGATTTTCAGAGACCCGAAATAAGGGTCTGTTAAAAAGAATCGATACACTCATTACACATCGGCTAAAAAAAGCGACATTTTCGTTTGATGAAACTCAACAGCAATCTAAGTTACATTCACTGGAAAAGGAGCTCAGAAAATTTTCCACGGAATGAAATTCAATCCATTATCGTTTATCAACCATTTTCTTAAATTCTGAATCCTGCAAGTAACAACATCTGGATAATTCTTACGACGAAAATAGCAACCATCATTACAATTGGTGATCCTCAAAGGAGAAAAGCGTGCACAAACCACAACACTGAACCGAAAATAAACAGCAGAAAGCCCACAAATATATGCTCCCAAACATTATTTTAAAATGCGGCCTCATGATAAAAAATGCAGTCCGTTTATATTTATGTGGTGTGATGCCGCATACATAAGAATATATATCCGCATATTCAATAATGTGCGTTATTTTTTAAAATATTTTTCATATTAAACCTATAAAAATAGTCATATGATATTTTTCATACAAAAATATTCAAAATTATATTAATATCTTATTATAATTTCTTATTTTACATTAAAAAATTAAAAATAAATTATTGATTCAAATATTATAAATTTTTTTTATAATATATATCCACATATGTAATCCGCATACTAAATTGCATATGTACCCGCATGTTATATATACATTATGCAATAATCAATCACATATTAAAATCCGCATTTTGAAACCTTGCTCCCAAATAACCGATGATGATGCTCCGACAATTGACAACACAATCGAAGCACCTGAAAATAGGAAGAAGAAAGAACACTGGCGCACCGAGGATCCATGTGATCATTTGGCTCATGCTGCTCAAACTCTGAGATAGCAGGAAAAAAAATCTGAAAAATCAATCTTTGAAACAATACAATACTTAATATTATTTTGTTAAGCCAATAAAATTATTATTTTGACTTTATTCTGATTCACACTTTCTAATACAAACATTCAAGACTTTTCTTTTTTATGATATGGTATTAATTATTAATATGAAATTAGATCTTTGATTCAAATATATAAATCAACCCCTTTGCATTTCATGAATTAAGTAGATTAATCTTTCTTAAAATATGAAATTATAATAAATTTGTTGCGATGTGAAAGTATTTAAATTATATCTTAATCAAAATTAAACTCATGATATGAGTTCGGCATATGATTGGGATCAAGAAATTATGTTATTTTATTATTTTTAATTACCGAAATGAATTTTAGTATTAAGAAAAGTAGAATTGTTATGAACATATTTAAATACTTTAGTTATGTAAATGTAATATGAATACAAAATTTTATTTTGTAATTTTCTTTCAACATTTCAATCACATATTGTTATGAATTGTTATGATTATGCATGAAATTTTTTGAACTTAATATAATATTTTTATTTTAAAGAAATCAGTAAACCCGTAAAAAAAATTTCTGTCTAATGTGACACAACTCGTCCATGAAGAGTAGCACGCGCGTTAAGATTTTTAGCCCTCCAATTACCCAATCATCATCAATGGAAATCTTGGTTCATAGGTTGCGTTATGAAAATCTGTCTAGTTATTGAGTCCATAATTTCTGATAGTACAATTGGGATTAGTCTAAGTTAAAAAAAATGGAACTCGTACGACAGATAATAATCGGAGATAGACTATATACATTGAGTCTCGGTCAAGGAGAAAAAAATTGAGACCTATGTAAATATTTAAAACCCTTTATTGTTTATAGGCTATTAAATCAGATTTTTTTTATCAAGGATAGAAAATATTCATATTCTCGGATGATTGCAAGGGTTTTAATACATCTAGCCAAACTCTAGTTTAAAATTTAGTCCCAGAACTATACCCGAGTTTTAAAATCAATCCCATGTCCCAACTAGGGATGTCCATTATTAGACCTGATCTGATCTGAACCCGACTCAATTGATCCGATATGATTCGAAAATAAATGGGTCGGATATGGATCTAATTTTCTTATGTGAATCGGGTCGGGGTCGGATTCGGATCAACCTGACCCGACTCGATTAATTATATTTTTAATTATATATTAATTAATATTAATTATAAATTAATTAATATTTAATTACTTAAAATATTTAATTATTTTACATGGTTCGGGACAGGATGACCCGTAACCCGGTCGGGTCGAGTATGGGTCATGAATTTTTGACCCGAATATAATCGGGTCGGGTTCAGATCGGATAAAAAAAATAATAAAATAATAATGATCTGATCCGAACCAACCCGACCCATTGACACCCCTAATCCTAACCCTTTTATTTATTTTTTGCTTTTTTATTGTTTAATGATTTGTTTATTATTTTGTATAGTTTTTAGTAGTTTATTTAGTTGTTTTATTATGTTTAATTATTTATTTAATGTTTAAAAATTTTAATTATTTATTTAATGATTTAACTTTTATAATTATTTATTTAATTATTTTGTTACATTAGTTAAAGACGTTTTCTATGCTTACTGGATTCCTCCAACAAGACATTTCTTGTGATTGAGAAACTGAAGGGCCAATCGTCCGAAAGCGGTCTATATTTTTCCTACAAGATGTCACTAACACGGATAAGAATCTGCTGTTTTTCTCAGCGAAAAACAGGGTCCTGCTCGCTAAATCAGATGATCAAAATATCTCGGAAAACGTATGTACGAATCTCGAGGAGATAAAGATATCTCGCGCCGTCCGATTTCAACGAGCAGAACTCTGCTCGCAGAATTGACGAGCAGCATATGTACGAATCTCGCTGAACTCTGCTTCAACCTCCGCTAACAAAATTTTCTTGAAATTACAAGGACCCAGGTGTAAGTGGAGAGGTGGGTAAATTAGAGGGATAAAGCAGAGTTCACACCATCAGTGCCCTGTTCTTTTTTTCTCTTTTCCAAGTTTCCTTAGTCTTAGCCTATTAACCGGGGAATGTTTAATTTTTCAATGTTTTGGGATCAAAATTTATTTCAAACTTTATTTTAACTATTAAATTTGCATTAATATTGAAAAAAGTATAAAATAAAAAATGAGTAGCATTGAAATTGGTGAAAAAATATTGATCCAATAGTTAAAACAAGACTTGAGACAAATTTTGATCCCAAACTATTGAAAAATTAATCGGTTTCATTAACGGGCGGAACCAGAACCGAGTGATAGAGATGTCTGATTTAAATAAATAAAATATTTGAATAAAAAAAAGTGTCTAGACCGTCTATTTTGATTGTTATTCCACTCCTGCCTATTAATAGTAGTTATTGAAACGCCAAAATGGCCAAAACAGAAGTTCCAAAATTTTAACAGATAGAACAGAGAGAGTATAAAATATTAAAATTAAAGAAGAGAAAATGGCGAATCAAGGCGTGAGGTACATCGACCAACAGCAACTCAGGCCAGAGTTGGGGCTACACGAGCTGAATAACTTGGAGGCCTCGGTGCGCTACTGTGCATTCTTCTTCCTATTTTCAGGCGCATTCTTCGACCAACTGCAACTCAGGCCGCTGGAGATTCATCGGCTAATCCAGAGCATATATTTGTAGGGTTCCTGCTGTTTCTTCTTGGTTCAATCATGTGGCTTGTGCAAGCTTTTCTCCTTCGCAGGTCCACAACGGCGTTGATGGTGGCAGGTCTGGTGTTAGCAGCTTTTCATAAGTTGTTCCTTGCTCGTGATTGAGATAATGATGATTTGCAACGGATTGAATAAAAGTATAATGAGAAACTTTATGATGTGATTAGGTGTGCCCCTAGTTCCCCTGTTTTGATATTCGCTTTTTTCCAATTTCCATAATAAAAGTGCAAATGTTATGTAATATTTATTTTGGTATAGTAATGTATTTATCACGTTGTATAAGTTCATCGACACAGAAATATTATTCAAAAAAAGAAAGTTTGGGCTTCTTTTTGGTTTAGCATACTATGAAATTAGAATTAACCATTCTCTGTTTTCATGTTTTTGAACAGTACTCTGAAAGTGAAAGCACTCAGTGTGTTTGGATTAGAGAGAACAGCGCCGTTCTCATTTGGAAATACAAAACAGTTTGGATTAGCACTGCCCCACTAAACCATATAATATATGGAATAGCTAAAAGAGATGAGAGTTCGTACTTATAAAAAATAGAAGTCCCTTTTTCATTCATGTCCCCGTTCATCTCCTTCTTCTCAGGAGAGAAAAAAAGGAGGAATAAGATGGTTAGTCAATCTTCCTCCACAAAATGGAGTCGATAGAGACAATTTGATGTTGTTGACGTTGCATTTGACCCCTCTCCACTATGACGGTTCTTTAGAATACCTACTTTCTCTCTCCTCCTTAATCGCCTTTCGCTATTGAATAAAATAATAATAATTAATAATAGATAAAGAATGAATAATAATTATTAGTATTAAATAAAGTAATAATTAATAAAAATAATAATAATTTTAATATAAATAAAAAATAATGATAATATTAAATATAATAATAACTAATAATAATAATAACACCAATAACAATAATAAACAAAGTAATAATAACTAATATTAAATAAAAAATAAAAAATATTATTTTATTTATTTCATTATCACTATTCTCAAGTTACCATTCAAAATAATAAAAATTAATATTTTTATCATATTTTTTTGAAATATTACTAACCTGACACTATTTTCAACTACCAGCCCAAAACCTTGCACTAATTCGTCCACTATCCAAACACACCCATTTATAATAATGAATATAAGCAGCCTCATATTTTACCCCCATTGTATTGATGAGTTGGTGGTGGATAATCGTGCTGATCTTTTTTTTTTTCTTATTGCTATCCGAAATCATATTTTTATGAGTATATTTAATGACACATGTTGTTAAGAAATTAAATAAAAGACAAATACCATATTGTTTATCAGTATCATATGTGTTGTTTACCATGTCATAAAATTTTTAATCTTACTAAAATTTATCATTTATTGAGGCTGATATATTATTTAAAATTATACTTAATATTTAATTATAAAAAATATATAATAAATTATTGAATGATAAAATTATGTAACATAATTTGTGATCATATTCAATATCAGTTGTTGCTATAATTTTCGTAATCTTATTAGTACTTACTAATAATTGTTAGGATTTTTAATTACGCTTAATATTTTGAAAATGTTTTAACTCGTTGTTATAATTTCCATAATCATGTCATATATGACTTTTCAAATCTTTACTAGATTATTCCATAATCTTATTTTTGTTGTATATTTATATGGCTCAATTTTTTTTTATCGGAAGCTCATTTAATTTTATTAACAACATTTAAATCTTTACAAGTTTAAAATCCTACCATTTTTTTTTCAAATCCGTAACCATAATTTTGTTAGTTGATTTATATATGTTATACTTATACATGATTTTGCCTAAAAGCAGGCTGCCCACAAAAATACAAAGCACCTTTTACCAGGAAAAAGTTTACCAGATACAGCATATAGTATATTTTACCAGATACATCATGCTATGAGCCTATGATTCTGGAGACAGAACCAGAAACTTTATATCACTGCCCTTCTTTTAATTCCATGTTTTTTTCTGCGGTTGCATGCAATGCAAGCCCAACCCAAAAATTATACTGGATTGCACATCAATATGACAATGTCCTCTTCGGCTCTTTCTATACATATACGTGTAATCAGATGCGGTCCCACTAAACAGCAAAATTAGGATTCAATTAAATAAATTTCTGACTCGAGAACTTTTTTATTCACGAGTAGTCTCTAAGATTAATATGTCAATGTAAAACTAGCATAAATTCATATTCCTTGGATCTTATATGAATTATTATTACTAGGGCCGCCGTCCCGGTTTCATCGCAGAAAAAAATGTTTATTGAGGGAAATTTAAATTTACAGACTCCTAAAATCATGAAACGTCAAATGAAATAAATATTATCATGAAAATTTATGTTGTGACTCGTTGAATTCTTTATAATTTTGCTAATGAAAATATTAAAATTTGGTAATCATTGGATTTATATAAAATAATATTTATTATAAAATCAAATAATCAATAATATGGATGATGTTTTAAAATTGAAAATCCTCTTTCTTATTTATAGTAATTAGAAAAAAAAATCACCCATTGTGCAAGACTTAATACTATTTACGAAACATAATTTTATTAAATAAAATTGTATAGTACATAGTTTTTTTTTTAAAAAAAATAGTTGATTATTAATTTATTTGATGGATAATTTTTTTTAGACCTCCCATTAATATATGATAAAAAAATTAGAAAATGAAATAGAGAAAAATAATATTGATCAAAATCTGAATCATCTAGATTAGGAGCATTTCGGTCATAAAAAACTGAAATAATGAATAAATTCATTACGTATATTCTTTCTAATATAGTAAGCTAGTATAGAAAAAGGAAAAAAATATAATTCCGACCTGCCAGATTAGGAGCATTTCGGTCATAAAAAAAATGAAATAATGAACAAATTCAGTACGTATATTCTTTCTAAGCTAGGGAAAAAAATATGATTCCGACCTGCCGGATTCGAACCAGCGACCTAAGGATTTCTGCTCATACTACAGTCCTCCGCTCTACCAACTGAGCTAAGGTCGGCTTTAGTTTGATCATTCCAATCTCACTATATTACAGATACACATGTATTTTTTAAAAATGCAACATAGTTATTTAACAGATTACATATATCTTAAACTCTACAGATTACGACACGCACACACACAAAAAAAAAAAACGAATGTCACAAGACTCGCTTTCTGATATATTTTATAACTTCTTGAAAAATCAGATTTTGTTATGATCATGAAACTTCGTTCCAAAATCATCTCCTTTCATGTCTTTTCCATTTTATTCTATTAAAATGAACTGCATTTTTTTCACTTCATTTCGATCGTAGTATTAAGCTAGTGAATCGTCTACTTCTTCGTTCAAAGTTGTAACGTCTATTTTCTTCCACGCCTCATAACGAAACATAAGATTTTGAACATTTTATACGGTATTTGACTGGACGACACTATTAACAAAAAGAGCATGAAAAAAAAATCAATTAATTTTTTCACTTTTCTTCTGTCAATTCTCACAAACGTCCAAATTAAATTATAAAGTTTTTTTTACACTATAACAAAAAGAATACATGAAAACAAAATCAATTAATATTTGTTCACTTTTCTGCTGTCAATTCTCACAAACGTCCAAATTAAATTATAAAGTTTTTTTTTTAGAAAAAATAAATTGTAATGTTGTTACCTCTGACAATTGAACCGTAATAGAAAGACTTAGCTTTTTCAAACTTTCGTTTCAGCAACTTTTAAGTGTTTTAATTTTCACTTTGTTTAGTAGGGGAAAAAATAACAATTGATATTCAGAAAATATCTACATCACAGATTTTTTTTATCAACTATTGATGCCAATAGAATGAAAATTATAGATATCGTAATTTTCATACAAGCATAGAAAAAACATATATAAACATCTAACAGTTTTATTAATACATTTTGACAAATAAAAGTTATATTAATAACTTTGAAGTCCGAACTAAAGAAATTGTATTATCGACAATCAACGGTGAGATCTTATCCTTTCTTTTTCTTATGAAATTACTTTATCATATATATATTCACATGATTGATTTAATTACTTTTAACAAACAATCCTCCTTGGGTTTCCCAACCGATCTAATAAACTCAAAGCCCAGAAAAGTGACAAAACAAACCATCTCCTTAACCAACCATATACCCTTTCACATGACCCCTTTCTACCTCTATAAATACCTCTCAACATGTCAGCTTCAAAATCATCCCAGGAATTATATCCATCACTATCATGGCTTCCTACAACACTTGCTTCCTTTCCATGTTAATTTCTCTTGCCTTAATGCTTTCATCCAACATCGACACGGTCCATGCGGCTCGCAACCTAGATGTGGCACCACAACAAACTTTTCCCGGCCTGACCATGCCGAAAATCGACCCCCTCCCCAGAGATCCTACACCAATTCCTGAGCTGCCAAAGATTGATCCCTTGCCAAAATATCCTCTGCCAAAAGATCCCCTGCTGAAAGACCCAGTGGTACCGACTGTACCAAAAGATCCCCTGCTGAAAGACCCAGTGGTACCAACTGTACCAAAAGATCCTATTGTACCGATCATTCCAGCCCCAAAAATACTGCCAAAATTACCCTTGGGGCTTTTCCATTTTCCCAAATTTCCCAAATTTCCCAAGGTTTCAGAGCCTAACATTCCTGTTGGGCCTAAAATCCCATGAACTACTTGGGCTTTAAGAAGGCATTGTGCAAAGCTCTTTTATATGTTAGATAGACAGTGCAAATGCCTTGTGGAACTAGACCTCAGTTTAGTTTGTTTAATTAGGTTTTAGTAATTCTACTTCTGGAGTGTGTTTATGTATTTTAGTAATGAGATGTATCTTTTACTTTTCATGCAGTGTATGAATAAAATTGGCAATTATGAGTTAATTTTTCTTTACATTTATGTTGTTTTTCATACATCTGCTTCACAATAGAAATTAATTTCACAGCAGCATATAATACTGGCAACTTTCACTATTTTTCAAAAAGGACGTCCGATAATTGCACGAAAGAAATAGAAGTTTGTGTTACTAATCCAAAATTATAATGAAAAGTAAAAGTTCAACACGACATATATAGTTAACAAAACTAAGAATTATCAAGAACTCCAATTGTAAATGAACTCCCTGAACTGCTCATTTTCATCATAGTACCTTTTGATTCAATTGATAAAACTCTGTGCAGCAGCTTGAAATCCCTCGACAGATTAGGGTTAACATGCCTTAACATTTTCTTCAAGAAGTTAGTACTGACAAAACCCAGTGGTCTAAAACTTCCAAAGATAGCACAGCTCGTTCAATGCTTTGAGAAACCAGCAATTACATAATTTTTTTTTTAAATCAATTCAGCTGTTTCAATTCTCCAATTTTCTTCCCTATTTCAAAATTTTCACATGGTCCAAGTAAGAACAGCAGAAAAGAGATCAATCTTAATTTAAAAAAAGATAAATTTTTAGTCCTGACAATGGAGCAAGCTGAGGAATGCATATTTGGGACAAAAAAACACGGGAAGTTTCCAAACAAAGTTTTAATATGTCAGCATATTTTCAGTTTTATCTGACAAACAGCTATACACTGGTGAGTGGCATATATGAAATGCAATAGCATTTTGGTGAAACGGCCACTTGGTCGGTCACCGATTCAGACACCAGTAGGCCCTGTGCCAGAAAGAGGGGGGGGGGGGCACCCCCATAATTTTCGAAATTGAAGTATAGTAATGTAGTTTTTGTGTGTTTAGAAAAATAATTTTAATTATTGAGCCTCCTATAAAATATTGCTATATCCATCAAGTAATAAAGTTTAATGGTTATTTGAAATGTTGTGAATTTTTTTAGGTCCAACAAGTTTAACATTTATAATTTTAATGCTTATTATTCAATGGTGGGCTTGTCATAAGAAATTAAGCAACTCACTTGGGCCGCTTGACCTGTGTTGTGGAGGTAATGCACCACACTTTTCAAAAAAGTACTAAAAAAATTTTGTGGACTGTGCACAATTTCATAGAATATTGAGAGACAGGTTCAGGATTTTCAACATATATTAGTTGTAAACAACGTAGGCTCATTTAGCACATAATTCTTCATTGAAAGCTTTAGAAGACTACAATCCGCTCTAGTCCTAATTTCCACCAATGAAATAACTAACATAGAAAAGAGCCAATACATAGAATGAGAAGAAGTATCGCACAATTTACATGACATGAAATTAGCAATTATCAAGCTAACTTAGTATTTTTAATGGATAGATTACTTACATATTAAACACTTTAATATTACTTCATCCTTTCTTTTAAACGTAGTGCTAACTTTGTCACATATTTCAAATGGCAGCTGCTGTCATTCATTCAAAAGTAAAAAATAAAAACTGTCACATGTCCACTTTGATCCGAACTAACAACCACAATCGGTTCCCACCAAACAACCATAAGTGATAAATATTAAGCTCCAACAGCAAACAAATACAAAGCACTTTAACAAATACAACACCCTACCTCGTGAATTAATGCCCGACTTTAACCATGACTCGGTTTTACATATAAATACAGCCCAAAATGTCTCCTTCAAAATCATCCTCAGGAATTTTATTGCCTGTACATCTCCCACTGTCATGGGTTCCAACAACGCTTGCTACCTCTCATTCATTATTACCATCGGTCTTTTGTTTTCGTACAATACAGACACAGTTCATGCTGCTCGCAACCTGAATTTGATGCCAGCACAGACCTACCCAGGCCTGACTGTACCAAAAGATGAAACCCTACCAAAAAACCCCTTACCAGTACCAGAATTGCCAGAAGTCGACCCCTGGTCAAAAGGTCCCCAGCTGAAAGACCCAGTAGTACCTATCCTACCTAAATATCCCATTGTACCAATCTTTCCAAAGCCGAAAGTACTACCTATACTACCCAAGCCTACAATCTTACCAAAATTACCGTTCGGTTCACTTCATTTTCCGTTATTTCCAAAAATATTCAGCATTCCTAAAAGACTTATTCATGTGCCTCACTTTCCTATCGGTCCCAAAATCCCATGAAGGCCTTGAGCTTAAGTAGCAAGGTGGTTTTCAGAGGCAGGCAGTGTGCTGTGTCAAGGGCCTTCTGAAACTGGATCTCAGTTTAGTTTCCTTATAATTCAACAATTGTACTACTATTGTGTTTTTAGTACGCATTTCATCAGCAAATTATCTTGCACTTTGAATGTTTTAGTATGAAATAAAACTCTAATATTATGACCTTGGTTTAATTTATTTCCTTAGAATTCAATAATTCTACTACTGTTGTGTTTTTCACTTTTTATTATGTATCTCATCAGCAAATTATCTTGTACTTTGAATGTTTAGTATGGAATAAAACTTTAATATTATGACCTTGGTTTGTTTATTTCCCCATTTTTATACATTTAATGTTCTTGGGTTATTCAAAAGCAATTAGTACTGGTGTCTTTTTTAAAAAAGACAGTGAAAGACTGAAATTATTAAAAGTCCCAAGGCCACAGATATTTGCATACAATTGGAGATGCTTGTCCAAAACAATCAAAAAAAGGAAAATTTCTGAACTATTTAGTCAAATAGAACTCGGGATGCTAAACACTAAAATCAATGATAATAGATTGAGCTGTTCACTTATATCACGTACATGTTTTCTGTCACTATTAAGTCTATGTACGGCTATGGTTGCAACCGAATCGGATATTATCCAAAAATATCCGGATTTGAATTCAGATTTTAACGGATATGAATATTCAGATTTGGATATTTTCGGATATGGATATTTTTTTGACGGATACGGATATGGATACGGTATGGAATTTGAAACCGGATACGGATGCGGATATGGATAATCATCCGGATCCGGAAGTTTTAAAATTTTGGATATCCGTGACTTTGAAATATATATAGATAGCCCAAGTATTAATCCAATACAAAATTAAATATTAATGAACATAATCCATAAATAATACAAATATTATATTGACTATATTAAACATTAAATATTAATGAACATGACCCATAAATAATATGAATATTATATTAACTATATTAAACAGTGTGATGCCGACGGATAAAATTTTATTAGTTTGTACCAATAATGTTTTATTACAGTTTTTAAGATGACTTATTTTACCGGAATATTATATATAAGAAAGATTCTTAAATTTTATGATCGAATCATGATATGTCAAAGTTGTTATTTTTTATGATAAATTATTTTATTTAGCTTTCCGAATTATATCCGCATTTCGTATATGATAATATCTTATCTGTATTAGTATTCGTTTATTATCCGATCTGTATATGTATTTGTATCCGAAACTATCCATATATGTATTCATATCCGAAAAATAATAACGGATATGAATACGATTTTATTATTATCCGTCCGTATCCGATCCTTTTGCATCCCTAGTACGGCCGGAATCAAGTTGGCCAATTGTTCTCCATCCAGAACAGCTCTTGGAGCAAGCCGAACCAATTTTTCCACGTGTTCTCCAAGCCTCAAAGTTCGATGTGTATCACTCTTCCTAGAGATAGTGTGCTTAGCTAGGGCCATTTTATTTTCCAGAACTTCCAATGCAGGACACACCTTGAAGAAACCCAGCATCCCAAATTTTGTGATTTGCTTCAATTCGACTATGTCAACTTACGTCCCCAAAAAAATTAAAAGAAATTTAAGTTCAGTTTATGGAGAAAATTATAAAAATGATCTTATTGTGGCAGACATAAAAAATTGGGTATACGACTATACGGAAACAACATCTCTGAAAAAGATAGACTTAAAGGCTGCTTTAAAGTTTTTCTAAGATCAGAAGATTCTATTTCAGCAAAATTTTGTTGATACCTTGATATATTTTAGCAAGATTTAAGATAACAAAGTTTTCTAAGATGACATATATTCCTCATCTGGTAAGTTTGGTCACAGCAACACTCAATTGAGCAATTGAGCACAAATTTTAGTTCATCTTTGTGCTTGTGCAGAACCCAAAGCATCTAAACTAAACAAAAAGAAAAAGAGAAGAAAACTAGTATGGAAAAATGTAAATGCAGCCATGCGGGATCACATCTGCCAATACCAAAGCAAGAAAGTATGGGAAGGATACTTTGCTTTCATCAACAAGGGGTCACGATTAAAATCTTATAATAACTTTAAAAAAAAGCATAAAGTTCCGCATATTCTAAGATGCGATACAATACTATACTTTTATCAAGGTTTTAAACTTTTAATACCTTGAGTTGTTCTGGTGAGGCAGTAAGGAGAGCATCGAAGCGTTGGCGCTTTCGGAAGATCTCGACACGTGACATGGCACCATCTTCGCCGTCTGATAAAATGGAGTTGAGAAATGTGGTAACCAGTTGACCCTTCAACCGCCTCCTCTGCCTTCTTCTGGCATCAAAGGATCAAATTAGTCAAACTAACAACAAAATTGTTTATGTAAGAGAAAGGTAAAGAAAGAGAAAAGTTATTTGTTGTCGCAATACAAGTTCAAATCGCCTCGCTGTTTCTACTTGATCTCTTTATCTATGTCGCTTCCAATCAGAGAATCTTTATTCTAGGATTTTTTTGGAAGGTTATATCTTTTCCATCCATCCGAATTCAATTCAGCGGTACTAAATCGGCAAGAAATAAGAGCAGGAAGCGAAGAGATTGGATGCGAGCAACTAGAATCTTTTTTTTTTCCGAGACAGGAAATGCACTTCAAAAAAATTTGAAAAGAGTAGGATAAAAAATTAAGATTTTAGAGACCTAGTCCTTAAATGTTTGTTAATTAAGAAGTGATACTTGTAATTAACTAAATACTAATTACTTTATTCCCAATATTAAGCATTTGATAATTTAGCAAATTTAATTCAAATTTGATTTTTTTTTAATATCACGTTAATATTTAATTCTTAACATTTTTCGGAAGTCGTGAATCTAATTATCACCGGTATAATTTCCCTACCCGCGGTTCAAATCCAACGATCTAATTTCGTTCAGACAATTGCATAGAGTAAGCAGCAGTGCAGCACTCGCCCAGAACCGGTCGGAATTGTACACAACCGGTACGATGATCTTACAAGTAACAAACGAAAAAGTGGAATTACATTCCCCTAGCCTTAGATATATTTAGAGGTGGTAATCGGGCGGGTCGGGTCGGGTTCGGGTTCGGATCGGGTCAGTTTGGCTTTCTGGAAGAAATCGGGTCGGGCCGAGTCGGGTCAGGGTCGGGTCGGGTCGGGTCGGGTCAATTTACATGTTGTGTTTTTTTTTCAGATCGTTGATAGATTTCGATTGGATTGAAGGTCATTTGATCTCGGGTCGGGTCGGGTCGGGTCGGGTTCGGTCGTCGGGTCGGTTTGACTTTCTTAAAAAATCGGGTCGTCGGGTTTGGGTCCGGGCGGGTCGGGCGGGTTTGTCGGGTCGGTCGGGTTCTGCCACCTCTAGATATATTGACATATTGTTATGGCAAATTAGGGATACTGGTCCAAAATAACAAAGAAAAGGAAAATAACAGAACTATATACTCAAATAAAACTCAAGATACTGTACTCAAATCAGTTGATGTCACTTAGCTCCTCACTTCCATCACATAGATGTTTGCTCTCATTGTAAAACCTCTGTAAGACCGAAATCAGTTCGGCCAACCAATTATTATTATAGAGCACCTTAAATTATTTGTTAATTCAGAAGTTATTTGTAGTTAACTACTTGCTAATTATATCTTCTCATAATATGAAATATTTGTTAATTTAGCAACTTAATTAATTCGTTTTTTTTAAATATCACCTTAATATTTAAAACTTTTTTGCAAGTAATTCGAATTTTTTTTGTTAATAATTAGAGTTTTCATGTTAGCAGAGATAGAAATAACAGCGTGTTGATTATTTCAGAGATTTGTAAAATTTTGTAATTGGGCGATTTTAAAGCTATAAGTTCATTACTATCAGTCAGTGTCTGTCTTCTTCGATTTCTTTCTTGGCACTCGTTAAGTTGTTATATATGAAAATCAATTTTCCATAGTGCTCTTTGTTATACTTTAAATCATCAACTATATCAACAATTAAGGCACAACCGCAACGCAACTTTTTAAATATCCCTAATTCTACACAGTAGAGATCATATAATATGATGCTTTAATTCATTAAATTTTGATAATATTTTTTCATCTTAAAAAAATACAAATACAATATCGGAAGAAGTGCATTAATTTATTAATCAACATCAATATTTTTTTACTCATCAACCTTCCATTTCTAACAACACCAAAAAAAAAAAAATTTAACCATTCGATACTCAAAACTGAACTCTCTAAAATAATTTCCATACATAATACAAACTCCCATAAAATTTTGTACTATGGACAAACACCAAGTACTTTACCCAATTACAGACCCATCCCTTCAAGGTTCAAGCCCAACTTTTTACCATTACTCAGTTTTGCCCATAAATTATAAATAGAACCCAAAATGCCGCCTCCTAAAATCATCCGCGCGAGTTTTATTGTTTGTTTGTACATCTCCCTGACTTCCTAAAATACTTCTCATTCATCATTTTTATTGCTTTTCGGTTTTGAGACGAGGACACGGTGCAATCTGAATTTGATGCCACCACAGACCGGCTTATTATTCTAAGATCATGTTATTTATTCCAAAAAGAAAATCTGAAAAATAGAATTTTTTTTTTTTTATAGAATGTTCTTTTATTTGTAGATTAATACCCGTCAAATTTCATATAATTTTATTAATGTTTGATACTTCATCAAAGATAATCAAATTTAATGATTTTTCACTAATATTTGTAATGGTTCTAAATTAACGGTATTTAATGAACTATCAAATGCTAATGAAATTATATAAACTTTTTTTTTATTTTTTAAATTATTTTTCTTTTTTTTGAAATAAATAATAAAATTCTATTATTCTCCAAAAATAACAGCAGATTTGAAGCCCACAGACCTACCAGGAGCATGACTGAACCAAAAGTTGAACCACCACCCAAAAATCTCTTACCAGTAACTGAGCTGCCAAATGTCCACCTTTTCCAAAATACCCTGCTGAAATATGCCATTGCATCAATCCTTCAAGCCAGAAGTACTGCCGACACTACCCAAGCCTACGATCTTACCAAAATTACCATTCGGTTTATTTCATTTCGGTTATTTCCAAAAATATTCAGAATTCCTAAAAAACATGTTCATGTGTCTCACTTTCCTATTGGTTCCAATATCTCACGAAGGCCTCAGGTTTTTAAGGGGCCTCCTCTGAAACTGATCTCATTTTTGTTTCCCTAGAATTGCATGCCTGCATCTATCAAGTATTTCACCTGTGAAAATATCTTTGTACCTGAAATGTTCTTATGGAATTAAACTGTAATATTGTAACCTTGGTTTAATTTATTCGCTTCTTGTCTTGGTCTTGACTTTATTTAAAACACAAACAATTAAATAGATATACTGCAAATTACTAAATGATAATATGACGAATCAATTTAATTTTAGCAAATGGAGTGATATAGAAACTCTTGGAATCTTTTTCCGAGGGAGGAAGTGAACTTTAAAAATTTTAAGAGCCGAATAAAAGATCGAAGATCTCAGAGCACCTTAAATGATTTGTTAAACATGAAGTGATATTTGTAATTACTTACAGCAATTATCAGAGTATGAAGTATTCTCTACTAATTAAATATTTATCAATTCAATTGAATTTGCCAGATTTTTTTTTTTTGAAATATCAAAACATCATAAAATTTCGAACATCTAATAGAGGTAGGAATTTGTCAAACGAACCGGTTAGCAGTTAGCAAAATCGCAAATAACATTCAGATAATTCTATTGAAGTGCAATAGTACACTAAAGAATGTAGTATAGTATATATCATAAACTATCATGTTTAATTTTATATAATTTTGATGAATCTTCTACAATCTTAAATGTGTAAATAAAATTTTCTATTAATATTTTTGTTAGTTAAAATTAAAACATTAGTAAAATACTCTTTTTTTCGCATGAGTAACCTCGTATCCTCAACTCAACTAACCAACCAACCAATTGTCCACAACCAGCAGCTCAAAACCAAGTCCTAATTGTCAGAATATTCAAAATCTCATTCATAAATTCTAAATTTACAATTATTTGGATATGTGATTGGTTGAATTAGCTGGATGAAGCAAAATAGATTTGCTCCCCAGGGCCCTGTTGCCACTTGCCAAGCCGAATTACAGCCCATTGACTCCGGAAGCAGTTCATTAAAATGCAATAAAATTTGAGCGAAAGAAAGAAAATTAATATATTATATTTTCTGCTTAACTATGTCTTTATCTTTGAATATAAAGAAACCATCAGACCTGATAAAACAAGGATCAACAGGTTTGATGGTTTCTTTATAGGACATATCACGGTCAACTATGTCTTTATCTTTGAATAATCGGATTTATGCTCAATTTATGATTTGTATCTATAGTTGGCAAATTTGAAATCTTAGAATTTCAAGGAACTAGTTTTACTCTTGTGAAAGATTTTTTACTTTAATGTGATATCTCAATTTTTTTTATATACAGAGTTGACTAGTCAATTTTTTTATATACAGAGTTCATGGACTTGAATGAGATTCAATGAGTGGTACAGCCGATTCCATACTAGCATAAACTTCAATTTTAGTTTAGTCGTGTCTTGACTAGTTTGTTCATTTTTCTGTCTGGAGATTTGTTTTGTTGTTTTAGATTAAATGCTATGCTATATTGCTATGCAAACTGTCCTTTTTTGTTGTTTAGATTAGGTGCTATGCCATGCAAACGGCGCCGAGCAGTGGCTGAATTGAGTGAACTTTATCTCCCGTCCTCCAACGCTGGATATCGCTGGAGAGTGGAGGGTGGAGCCCTCTTACTCTTAGCCACCTCGGAATAACTCAGAAAATAAGAAGGGTCGGTATGCATTCCAAATTTCTGAAGAAGCGAACGCGCATGGCCTAACTGCTGTAACAATAGAAGGAACCATCGGAGGAGGGCCGAAGCCCGGATCTTTAATTATCCACATTTTATCGCTTGCGAAGTTAATAAGAGTTTTTTTTTTTGTCTTGTATTGATTAATTTTCACTCTTATATGGAGTGCAACAAAAAATGAATATTGTTTCTTTTTCCTGCGTGATATGGTATGTGTGGGAGGCTAACATACTTAATCTTCTCCGTAATTTAAAATCCTCAGATGTTAAGTTCTTTTTTTAGAAAACTGATTTAAAATATTTTTTTGGTATTTGGGTGATAGGAAAAATGGTAAAATCGGTCCAAAGTGAATTGCTGAATTAGACCTGCTTCCGACCCTGTAAAACTCTTTTTACACCCCTGCATATTTGGTTTATTAAGGCAATGTTTTATGACTCGTTAAGACGTTAATTTCCTTGAATCTGCTGGTTTCGACCGTGAAATCACACGTATTTTATGACGAAACAATTATTTAAAGGTACTTAATTATTTTGCTAACTTTTTGTTTTCTTATCTTAAATGAGGTTATACTTGTTGATAGAATGGTGCTTAGAGAACTCAGAGTCACAGTTTACTTCATTTATGAAGTTTATTTTAATTGAGGTTATACTTGGACCTGCTGGGCAAGAATCCTTGAACTCAGTTTGTTTAATATTATTCTCTTTAGTTTGTTTGAGCCCTTTTAAGTTGGCTTCAAATTAGTCATTAAATTATAAAATTGTTAGTTTGGAGGTGCTATTGTAGTTTTGGCTATTAATCGGTCCGATGATATAATATAATTTTACTTTGAATTGGGAAGTATATGTATGGCATCATACATATCTAAGAGCAGGGAACTGACATGAAGGTTGCCGGGTTGGGGAGAAAAATATTATATGCCTTGCTTTAATGCACATAAGAGAACATTTGACATCCATTACATTTTGGAACGAAACAATAAATACTATGTATCTTCAGACTCTTCCCTATGTCAATGACTCACTGTGTATTCTTTTATTTTAACCAGTTTTACTAAATTGATTTAGATGGGATTATAAATGGTTTGTTTTTGCTCGCATGAAAGAAATGGATAAATTTTACAGCACGACAAGATCGGAGAAGTAAAACGTTTTTGTTTATATCAATTTTCTTACAAATGTAAGAACTTTTGTCTGATAATAAAATTTAAAAGATGAGGGCTTGACTCTTATTTTTATTCAAAAAAGGTCTTTTATACTGATATGGAAAAATTAACACTTAAGGCGTGTTTGACTGGCATGATATTATACGAGACGGGATTTTGTGGGTATGAAAATTCATATATGAATTTATTGGAGTCCAAGTAGATGGAAATAAATAAGAAATGTACATGCTTGGGTGTTCGTTTGTACTATGAAAATGAATGTACGAATTTTATTTTTATTTTAAAAAAAAAAATCAGACATCAATTATAATGTTCTTGTTAATAACTATTCAATAGCATGTCGGTGATATTTAAGATTCTAGGTTGGGGAGAAAAAAATCTTACCCTCAGTTTTTCCCATGAATTGTCAATTTGTCATCCCCATTCTACCTATCTGCAAATTTGCCATCCCTGTTCTACACAATTCGTTTGATTATTTTTTTCTTGTATTAAGTATTAAGAAGTTCGGCTCCTACACACATGTCAAATAGAATAGAATGATCCACAAAAGATCTCGGGAAACAGAAAAACGGAAAGGAAATTTTGGATAAACTAGTTTGCTATTCCTTTCTGTAATTCTTTCTGTAATTCTGTTTGAGAGGGCAGTGACGCAGTTGGTGGGACCGGAGAGGGTGTGACGCACGCCAGGAGAAATCGGATTTTCTGCGGCACAGTTTTCTTCGTCAACATCAAGCGCATTATTTAATATTTATTCATCGGTCATCTCGCTCATTCAGTCATTTGCTACACGGTAATTTACACTGTTTAATTTACGAAAGATTTTAAGAAAATTTCAACCAAATATAGTTTAAAAAATGATCGAGTATTAAACAAGAGAAACGTATAAAAAGAAAAAGAAAGAAAATATACGTTTCTTTAGTGGGGAGGAAATGAGTTATTTAGACAATCTGTCATGCAGTCCAATAAATTTAAAAACAATTAAAAGTAAAGAAAAATATAGATATATATTTTTAATTTATAGACCAACAATGTTTCAAATTTTGTACGATTTAGTTATCATTTGATGGTTCATCAAAGACGATCAAAATTTTATATATTTTTTTAGGATTATAATTTAGTAGTTTTTGGTGAATCATGAAATGATAATTAAATTATATACAATTTGAAAAACCATCAATTTATAAGTTGAAAAATATATTATATTTTTTATTTTCATTTCTTTAAAATTTGTTTAGAGCGTCATTCTTAAAATACCACATTGTCAAAGGATCCGTTCTTTAATTGCCATTTTGTTTCCTTCATTTCCTTGTTATCAGTATATTTGTGAGATGTTTGGTGTATAATATGGAGAAGTGTTTATCGATAGTTACATTTTAGACAACATATATACTATGATAATATAAAAAATCTCAATCTCGTGAGATTATTTTTATGTAATTGAATTGTTGGTTGAACGAAATATAAAATTAAGGACAACCTAAATCGGCGATGAAGTTGATGTAATGGGAAACAGTGCACCGTAATTGTGATTTTAAATGAATCTGAGCGTTCTGATTTACATAGCACGTCCGTTTTTATTTTAGCTGACGACAGTTGCCGACGTTGTCTTATGTGGATTTTTTTCATTTCTTTGGATGTTTAATAAAAGGTCATGGAAATATATACGAACGAATGGAGCTCCCGTTCCAAAAACGTCATATTTTTGGCGCAAGAAGGACGGTGATTCATATTTAGGAGTACACAAAATATTTATAGTTCATGATTCATTCGCGTTCGATTTGACTGTAACTCGCTATCAGTTTGAGTTGCTAATGAGCGAACTTGCCAGCTCGTTGAATAATGAGATAAGCTCGAGTTATAATCAGCTTGGCTCGTCTAAATCTCAGTACTTATATGAGTTAGATCTGAACCGTTAATTAATATGGATATTAATCTCATCCATTCAATTTTCGAAACTATTAAGCTTCATTGCTGTTATGATGTGACTTATTTGATTTCTCACTTGAGTGAGAAGGTAGTAGTAGCCTGAGAGCTTCTCAAAAAAAAGTAGTAGTCAGGAGAATAAGGACTCAAGAATCAAAGGCTCAGTAAAAAATGATATAAATTTCAAAGAAGTACTATAAAAGGAGGCTAGACATGGTATTAAAGTGTTGGTAAAAGCACCAGAATTGTTTTTTTTTTCTTGAAATCATTCTTTCCCAAAGCAAGCAACTCAAGAACAGGGCTCAAGTATCAGAGTGTGTATCCTCTGTATTGGGCATCTACTTCATCCGATTAAGTGAGCAGGAGTTGTGTGCTGTTAATTATAATGGGCAGTTTTAAAATTTATGGAGGGATTTTAATGGGGGAGGTACTTCCCCGGATGAAGTACTCATGACAATTTGAGTTCCAAGTATAAGGGCTGATGCCATCTGGTCTTACTCCTACCTCCCCTCTTTCGGCTCAGTAGCTAGTAGTACAGTACTCATTTGAGTCATTTGATTTTTATTGTTGTATCTGATATTTAAACCTACACGGATCAAGAATTAAGTCTACACACTACTCATTAATTTGCAAGTACTGCAGAGTGCTATGCCATAGAGCCGGTGACGGGACTAGTGTATAGTATACTCTCCCAATTTTTCTGGTAACAACTGCTGCACTTAGGAGATCCATCGCTGACCCAGATATCCGCATTGATTTCTTACCCGAACAACAAATTTGCTATGGAGCACAATGCCCACCTTAACCTCATCGGCAACGAGCTCCGCCAATTCGGTTTCTTCATTCTGTTCTCTGGAGCCCCGGCTGTTTTCCATGTAGTTCTGCAGTGTTCAGAGAGTGGCGAGAAGATTTCTACGGGTTTTTCACTTTCAATTCTGGGAATCATGCTGATTGTGTTATCTTTTCTGGTTAATCTGTTCCCTGAACTACTGTTTTGATCAATATGGTGCTGAAGCAGACAAATATTATCATCGCCGTTTGGCCGTTTTATGATAGTCGACTTGCCTTTTTATGATGACCTTCTCACAACTTTGTATGCCGAAGATTTGTTTGCTTCATTTTTACATGGTGAAGTGTATAGCGTGAGATTTAGTTTATTATTCTCTAATTCTGCCAATTTGGGTATGTTATTGAGTTCGATCAGTTGTTTCATGATTATTAGTCTTTCTTGAGAGAGACTTGTACGAACATGTCACCGGCGAGGAGAAGAGGCCAGATGAAGAAAGCATAACAGAGTTCAAACAGTGGAGGAAGAGTGACTATAAGGCAATGAATCTCATACTCAACTTCATGGAGCCCAAGACCAAACAATTATTCATATTTCACGAGTCCTCCTTTGAGCTATGGAATGCTGTCAACAAGCATTTCAGCAAAAAACAAAATTACTCTCACATGTATAACCTGAGGAGGGAGGTCCAGGGCCTTAAGCAGAATCAGAAGCCTATGCTTCAGTATATTGGCGATCTCAAAAGGAAATGGGAAGAGCTCAACCAGTTTAGAGCACCAACCACAGATCCAGCCATAATTCAAGAGAGAGAACAAGAGATGTTGTTCCAGTTTCTGACTGGACTGGATGAATCATATGAGCACATGAGAGCCCAAATACTCTTCTCATCTGAGCTCCCCACTTTAGAAGACGCTATGGCACGTTTTCAGAGCGAAGAATCACGAAAGGAGTTGATGAGTGGAGCTCCCCCAATCCAGGAGAAGGCTGAGCACACTGCTATGGTCTCAAATCGACCTGAGCTCACAACACCAGCCACACCTCAAGTCGAGCCAGTCGTGATGGCAGTAAATAGACCAAACCCTAGAAATAAGGGTAAGGTGAAAGGGAGCTATACCAAGGCCGTCAAATGCGACCATTGCAAGAAAGAGGGGCACGACAAAGGTGGCTGCTGGTTTCTCCACCCTGAGCTGAGGCCGAAGTGGTGGGTTGAATTCGATGAACAAAGCAAGAAGGAACCAAGGAGGTTCACAGCTCAAGCGAGAAAAGAAGAAGGAGAGGCGGCGAGTAGATCGAGGGGAGACTTGTCTGATTTAAGTCGAGACGAGTTAAACAAAATTCTTCGCCAGCTTCTGAAAGGTCCATTTAATTTGGGTCTGATGAATAAATTGGATAATATCAACCTATCAGACCAGGCTCAAGTACCAAAATATATAATACCCATGAAAAGGAGTGTTGGCCCAATTACCCATTTAGTTGTAAGTAATAAAGCCCAGTTAGGCATTGGCTCTGTTAAGGTCCAAAATAAACTAGAAATTCCAGAAACGGTTATTTGGTTGCTTGATTCCGGTGCATCCGACCATATGACTGGGAATAAAAATTTGCTACATAATTACCAGAAAAATAAAAATGAGACCCATGTTTTTGTAGCAAACGGAGAAAAAATGAAAATTATTGGGCATGGATCAATAAGTATTTTTTCAAAAATTATTAACAATGTTTTGCATGTAGATGGGTGTACATCCAACTTATTGTCTATACGTAAAATTTTGAAAGAAATTGATTGTGAAATTATTTTCTTACCAAAACATGTCATTTTTCAGGAAACTATATCCAAGAAGATGATTGGTGAAGGTTTCCTTGAAAATGAACTATATTTTTTTAGTACTCAAAAAATGTGTTTTTCTACAAAAATGGATGATGAAGTTTTGTGGCATAAAAGGATTGGACACCCATGTAATAGGATTTTAAAGCTTTTATTTAATTTTTCAAAATTAGATTGTAAGCAATGTGAAGTTTGTAATCTAGCTAAACATACTAGGTTACCTTTTGTAAGCTCTAATACTAAGAGTATGAAGCCTTTTGAACTTATACATTCCGATGTATGGGGTCCCGCACCCTTAGATTCATATGATGGATTTAAATATTATGTTATCTTTATTGATGATTTTTCAAAACTAACTCGTTTATATTTGCTAAAGCATAAGAGTGAAGTGCCCATCAAATTTCAAGAATATTCTAGATTTGTTGAAACTCAATATAATGCCAAAATCAAAATACTTAGAACCGATAATGGTACGGAGTACGTGAATAATTGTCTCTCTACTTGGCTTGAACAAAAAGGAATAGACCACCAAACCACTTGTGTCTATACGCCTCAACAAAACGGTGTCTCAGAAAGGAAAAATAGACATTTGTTAGAGGTAACGAGATCCGAAGCCATTCTAACGACTACATACTTAATAAATAGGACACCAAGTGTTACCCTAGGGAATAAAAGCCCTATAGAGATCATTTACAAAAATAAGCCAAACCTAAGCCACTTAAAGGTTTTTGGGAGTACATGTTTTGTTCATAACATGAAAAGAGACAAATTAGATCACACCTCCATTAAAACCATATTTTTTGGATACTCTTCTCAAAAGAAGGGATACAAATGCTATGATCCCAAAAATAAAAAAATGTACATCTCTAGGGATGTAACATTTCTTGAGGATGAGCCTTACTACAAAAATATTGATAAGGAGATGCAATCCTCAAATGACTTTACATTACCCTTGAAAACTAATCCAAGTATCGAGACAAGAATTGTAGATCATGAAGAAGACACAAGTGAGGGGGAGAACATAGCTCAAGAAGAACTTGGAGAGCAAAGTGGTGACAATTCGGGCATGATTGAAGAAGATGATGGAGATGAGGCCGCAAGTATTGAAGGACACGATGAAGATGCGGATGATCAAGAAGAGGTCATCCTAAGAAGGTCAATCCGTCAACATAGGCCACCCACTAGGTTACAAGATTTTGTAACCTACAAGGTTCAATATCCCATTGAAAATTTTATTTCTTATAAAAATATCTCTAAATCTCATAGTGCCTTCATTGCTTCAATTGAAAAGTTAGAAGAACCAACAACATTCAATGAAGCAAAAAATAACCCGGTTTGGAGAAAAGCCATGAAAGAAGAGCTAAATGCTCTAGAAAAAAATGATACTTGGAAAATTATTCATTTGCCCAAAGGTAAGAAACCCATTGGATGCAGGTGGGTTTATAAGATAAAATATAATAGTGATAGTACCATAGAACGGTATAAAGCAAGGTTAGTGGCCAAAGGTTATACCCAAACATACGGTATTGATTACCAAGAAACCTTTGCACCGGTAGCCAAAATGAATACCATACGGATTTTATTATCCGTAGCCATAAATAATGGTTGGAACCTATACCAAATGGATGTCAAAAATGCCTTCCTTCAAGGAACACTTGAGGAAGAAGTGTATATGACCTTGCCACCGGGCCACAGACTAGAGAACAATGCTAACCTTGTTTGTAGGTTAAAAAAATCCATTTATGGTTTGAAACAATCTCCAAGAGTATGGTATGGAAAATTATCTAATTTTTTGATTAAAGAGGGTTTTAAAGTAAGCCAATCTGATACATCATTATTTTCAAAACATAAAGGTAATGATACAACCGTTGTCCTTGTTTATGTTGATGACATAATTGTCACCGGAAACAATGGTAAGGAAATTTGTGAGGTAAAGGATTCCCTAAAGAAAAAATTCGAAATAAAAGACCTTGGTAGATTGAAATATTTTCTAGGCATAGAAATCGCTCATTCTACCAAAGGTCTATTTATTTCTCAAAGAAAATATACCCTTGATCTGCTAAAAGAAACGGGTAAGTTAGGAACCAAACCGGTTGCAACACCAATTGATAGTAATTACAAGTTGAACCCCAAAGATGGTGAACCTTTAGAAGATATTGGTCAATACCAAAGACTTGTTGGTAAATTAATTTATCTAACCGTAACAAGACCCGATATTTCATATGTCGTAGGACAAGTTAGCAAATTTATGCAAGCACCAAGAAAGCCCCACCTTGATGCAATAGATAGAATTTTAAGATATTTAAAAGGCACACCCGGAAAGGGTATATGGATGAAAAATAATAAATCTAACGAAGTGTGTGGCTATGCCGATGCTGATTGGGCCGGGAGCTTTGATAGAAGATCAACGACCGGCTATTGCACTTTTGTAGGTGGTAACATAGTCACATGGAAAAATAAGAAACAAAATGTCGTGGCACGATCAAGCGCGGAAGCGGAATATCGAGCCATGGCATCTACGGCAAGTGAGCTCATTTGGATAAAACAACTTCTCGAAGAGTTGAACTTCAAGACTCACAAGCCGATGAAGATGTTCTTTCTCACTTTTTGTCAATATTCTTTCCCATCTTGTTATTTTTTTACCTGTAAAGTTATTAACACTATGTATATTGTGATGTAATTACTAAGCGCTATTTTGCACATCCATTCCTAACGCTGTTGATTTTGCACAGAGATTCGTAATGATTATTGAAAATATAAATTTTACTTAAATTTTATTAAAAATATAAATCTTGATGAAAATTTAATGGTTCTAAAAACTTTAAACCATTTTTTTAGTTTAAATTGTTTTGAACCTCCCACTTCCGTTGGGCCTGGACCGCCTGCCTCGTTCATTATTTCTTTTAATTTGAACCTTTACAAGGTCAAAATCATGCACGCAAAAAATAGGGTGATAGAAGTCGCCACACCTTGCTGCCCAGACCCACGCACACCGCCCAGACCCACGCACACCGCACCCCTCAGGCGCCTTGCTGCCCGGACCCACGCACACCCTACCCACCCCTCAGGCGTGGCCGGGGCGCCTTGCTGCCCGGACCCACACCCTACCCACCCCACAGCGTGCGCGGCCGCGCCTTGCCGGCGCCTTGCGTACCGGGCGCCTTGCTACCCGGACCCACGCACACCCCACACCCAGCGTGGCCGGGGCGCCTTGCTGCCCGGACACACCCACACCCTACCCACACCCAGGCGTGGCCGGGCGCCTTCTTTGCCGGACACACCCACACCCCAGGCGTGGCCGGGGCGCCTTGCTGCCCGGACCCACACCCCCCAAGCATGGCCGGGGCGCCTTGCTGCCCGGACCCACGCACACCCCACACCAAGGCAAGGCATGGGCGGGCGCCTTTGCCGCCCGACCCACGCACACCCCACCCCCCAGGCGTGGACGAGGCGCCTTGCTGCCCCGACACACGCACACCCCACCCGCTAGGCAAAGCCCGGACGCTGTGCTGCCCGGACCCAACCACCCCAACATAAATTACGACGTCCACTCTGCCATTTGGGCAGAAGGTAGGCCAGCGTTCCTCCCAAGTGCAAGGAGGCCACTGACCTAGGCCATGCTATCATGCAATGACCCCGTCCTGTGCTTTTCTGCGTAGCCATCCATCCTCTTTTATAAGCGCCCCAGCGAATCTTTCCCTTG
The DNA here is from genome assembly GCA_037127355.1 of Schoenoplectus tabernaemontani. Classification (NCBI taxonomy): domain Eukaryota; kingdom Viridiplantae; phylum Streptophyta; class Magnoliopsida; order Poales; family Cyperaceae; genus Schoenoplectus; species Schoenoplectus tabernaemontani. Next base: position 17,620,993 of record CM073756.1, read on the forward strand.
CATTTCGGCGTGGTGGGACTAACGAAGCGCTGAAAAGTATCCTATTGTACCGGAGCCCTCCGCAGCTGTAAGGACAACGAGAGAATGCGAAGGACCCCGTCCGTGACGCAACTTATTTTACTCCTCGACAACTTATTTAACCTCATCCGTGATCTCGGTCAGTGCGTAACACACCGTTGTTTCTCTTTCTATCGATCTCAATCAGCAAACCTGGCTAGACTCGAAGAAGAAGGCCTGCCAGAGGACTATGATCGGTGGCTGCCAATATAGGACCTTAAATGTTGGAAAGAGACATCATGGTTCATCCATCCTTTCCGTGGTGCTCACAAAGTATTAATCCCTCGCTCCTCATTCCTACTTGCTCTCTCATTCACTAATTGTAATTAAGAATTAATACTTCGTCCTTAATCTATGGACTATGATTTGGAATTTTACATTTTTGATTTATAACTACCAGCATTGGTTGATTTTGGTGAAGACTATCAATCAGACAATAGATGATCCAGTACTGTAACCAATGCAAATACAAAGTATCTGTATATGTTCATGGAGAGAAGAAGTTCATATGCACCTTTTTAAGCTCTCATATTGACTGGAGCACATGCAACCCAAAACAACCAAATCAACATGTTATAAGCTTATGTTCTTTTAGAATGTATGTGATTGTAGTAATTTTTTGTATACAATTTCATTATGTTGGGTTATTCAAAATATTGGATAAAGTCAGGGTTGTATTACTGATTTAATTGAGCTTTAATTATCTGGAAATTTGATTTCTGGTATGGAATCAATGGTCTTGGGTAAATTATATTTATCTGTTATAAAGTCAGAGAATAAATTTCAAATTCCTCACAACTATTAGGGAAACAATTAACAAACTTTGCATAGTTGCTTCAGGTAAAGTTTCATTTATTTCCTTTTCTTTTCTTTTCAACATAGCTCTGGTAGTACCCCTCGGCGGCTCGGCCTCAATTCTCTGAAACCCTCACTCTTACAATTCATTTATATAGCATCAGTTGGTGCATCTCGTCCAGCAATACCTCGTTCATCTTCGAGTCATGCATCTGCTTACTGTGGTAATTTTTTTTCCTTTACTTTTGTTGTGAACCTGGCATAGGTGAAATTGTTGCCATGTGAAGTCTTAATTCAGGTATAATTGCATAACATAGAGAACCTCAATTTTATTTGTATTTGAATTTATTTTAACATATTCATATGGTATTTGAGAAAAACGACCTCAAAGAATTTACATTATAACAAATACCATAATTGCATAGACAATATTTAACTCAATTTTGAGGCGAGCATGGATTGCTACAACAATGTACCAGCCTAGATCTGGATTGATTTTTAACAAATATATCATAATTCATTCATTAGAAAGTATTAATGGTATCACAAAATTGTACCAAATGTCTGATGAGCTTATCAACATGACGGTGCCACGGCAGCAATGGGTAACAAGAGGGCAGCTATCACATGCACTTTCCAAGACAAGAAACTTAGTAGTAACATAAATCTAACTATTTTCTTTGTAATTACTGTAGCAGTCTTGCATCCTTCTTTCATATCTTAGTTTTCTTCGTCATGATATTTGTATCTCGTATGTGTTATCAGAAGTGTGTTTGGTATTCTATTGGTTTAATATTATACATCTTACTGTCCATTTTTCTTTTTGCTAATTGCATGTATGTTACTAACTAAAGTAACGTATCCTATCCAATGTCCTTAATGTTCTTTTATTTTGTTTTTGTTTAATCAGTGTTTTTTGGTATGAAAAATAAAGTTCATATAAAAAAATGCTAATGTTATTGATATACTCAACCAATTTGTGTAGTTTATCGATCTATTTGCAACTTACTGCAAGTATTTTTTTTGTGCCGTCTGTGCAAACAATTATCTCCGTTATTGACTTCATCAGTTCGTGTTACCTTGTGGTAGTAATTCTGCTTAGCTCTCGTCCATGATATGCTATTGTCAAAGATGGGGATGAGATTTGATACTCTTTAAATTCCTACTCTGTTGTGCTCTTTTCTCTGACAGTGAATATCAAGTGATTCTGATTTTTAATGGGATCTTGTCACAGAAAGGAGAGCAGAGAAGTGTAAAAATTTGAAGAGCAACGGAGCAGGGGAAGTATTGGATCCTTCCAGTATCCAGAACAAGACACGTTTTGATTGATTTTTTTATTAAAAGTTATAATTTTACTATGCTAGATACAAATATTTTTGAAATATATATTCTCTCATTTAAAATTTGAAGCATGTATTTTATAAAAGTGTTTATACTTAAATAATTGAGAGCACATAATAGGTACAATTATCACTCTTCTCATATAAACTAGTTGCATACTCGCGCATTGCGGCGGATATTTTTATTTAGATACATAAAAAAAATTATTTTGACAAATGAATATATTTATATTAGAAAAAACAATAATTGTTCGTCTCTATCTTCTAATATATCTTGATGGAAGACATGATTAATATTTCTAAGAGAAAAAAATTGAAATTTATTTCTGATTCTCTTCTTTGTTTTTATACAACTATGATAGTCAATTTATCATACTTTTTTTTTCATCTTTTCAGTTATACAAATGATGTACGTCGTATCATTAATAAAAATACTTATCAATGAGTAAACTATTTTTTTCATCAAAAATACGTAACATAATTGTTATCTTCATCTTTAATATTTATAAGTGCTTTTATATATGAAATTGTGAGATATATCATCAGAGAGAACTTCTATAAAAGATAAAATAAAAAAGGAATAATTAAAAGAAAATAATTATTATAGAAGATCACCTAATAAGAGATGTCAATTTAGAAAATAATTACTATAAACTAAGATGATCAGATAAACTCTGTTAATTATCAGGAAAGATACAATATCATATTGTTTCGGTTGATTGACATTAAATTTTTAATAAAATTTTTATCTTTCCAAAAATTGTTGTTTTCGAATAGAGAGGAAATTTAAAAACTGGAAACGATATATGCCGCTGAAGTTAATCAAATTAAATCTCATCCGTTGTATGAAGGAAAATGGATATTATAAAAGTTTGAATACCATGACAAAAAATGGACATCTCCATTGCTTAGATGCTTTATATAATAGTATAGATAAAACTAAAAAATTAACTTAATAATATAATTGTTTATGGCGAGGAGAATTTTGGAATCACAACTTATGTACCAAAAATTTTCTTTATACAATTTTTTTAATATTATATTTCAAACGAGGAATTTGTATACATTTTCTTTTCGATGAAAGATTTACTTTGATATATATTTTTTTACTATTTTTCACATTAGAAGAAGATCTAGAGTTCATAAAATGAGGCATCAGTTAATTTGTTATAGAAATTTTTTTATTGCAGTATTTTTTTTATTTGTTGTTTAAATTGTAACATTCAAGGATTCATACAAAATAGAGATATAGGATGTGAAAGAAAAATATGACATTAAAAGATCGTGACACAAAAGAAAAAAAAAACTTTCTCATTTATAATGTACATGCATAATGTAATACTTGACAAGTTGGAAGTTAAAAATTCGGTTGGGGAATTCGGAGCAAAATTTCAAGTTAGAATTCCGAACTCTTATCTTTATCTTTTTTTAAAAAAAAAAAGAAAAGAAAAGAAAAGTGTAAATTGCATATAAACTGGTTATATTTAAATAATATTTAGCCACACTACCTTCGATGATCACATTATTTAATTGATTGATGCTAATTTGTCCGTTCAAGGACACGAACTTTGACTTTGTCAAACTTTTGTTAAAGGAGAGTAACGTGTTTGGCTGGGCCTTGTCAAGTAGAAGGGAGTCAGTGTCAGGTGTTACAACTCACAAGTAGGAATTAGTCTTAAGCGCGAATCTCATTGAACTGAAACCGAGAATCAAGGCTATATCAGTCGAACGAAGTCAATTGCCACCACCATGACACGGCGTGCACCCAGTCTTTAACTCTTTATCAAGGCTATATCATCCCCATGCATCTCATTGAGGGCCCAACAATTTATTCTATGCCCTGTTGCTGTCTTCATTCCCATTCTCCCCTTTTATGACCTTCTCACGACTTTGTATGCCGAAGCTTTGCACAATATTTAATCTTCAGTTGCTTTTATACATGATGAAGTGTATAGCGTGAGATTTAGTTTATTATTCTCTAATTCTGCCAATTTGGGTATGTTATTGAGTTCGATCAGTTGTTTCAAGATTATTAGTCTTTCTCACTTTTTGTCAATATTTTTTCCCATCTTGTTATTTTTTTACCTGTTAAGTTATAATTAATGTGTAACAGTATGTATATTAAAAATTACAATTCTATGTTGTTGGTTGTTCTTTAATATAAGTAATTTTGTAACAAAAAATAATGGTTGTGATCTAATAATTAAGCGCTCTTTTGCACATCCATTTCTAACGCTGTTGATTTGTAGTGTCGCCACTTGTGGGGCAAGCATCAATTCATTTCATGATAAAATTGTACAAAAGGAGAGGGTAGGACGGGACCGAATAGAATATCGATATTTTAAGTTGAGGATGTAAAATTTAATCACTTCATTTCAATCTCACTGATTTCTCACACGGTCGTCGAAACTACAAAAATAACTGTAACTGAAATGCTATTCATATATCAAATAGGGTCAATGTGGCATTTATTTCTTTATTATAACTACTGCATTAATAAAATTTATATTAATATTATATCCATCTGAACTAATAAATTGCTTATAATATTTCAACAGTGAAGTCCATTATCGATTGTGAAATGTTATACTGTGCCAAATTAATAAATTTTAAATTTCTTGTAGATTGAAAGGAATTGAATTTCTATATTTTTAAGTATTACAATTAGAAGTCGGACTTTGCCTGGTGTGTCTCGGGGGATGAGTCGCCACGCTTTGCCCGGGCCACACACCCCAGCCACACCCCACGTGGCCGGACCACGTGGCCGGGGCTTGACTGCCCGGACCCACGCACACCCCACCCCCCGGGCGCCTTGCTGCCCGGACCCACGCACACCCCAACCCCCAGGCGTGGCCGGGCGCCTTGCTGCCCGGACCCACGCACACCCCAACCCCCGGCGTGGCCGGGGCGCCTTGCTGCCCGGACCCACGCACACCCCACCCCCAGGCGTGGACGGACGCCTTGCTGCCCGGACCGACACACACCACCCCCCTGGCGTGATCGGGGCGCCTTGCTGCCCGGACCCACGCACACCCTACCCCAGACGTGGCCGGGGCGCCTTTCTGCCCGGACCCACGCGCACCCCACCCCCCCAGACGTGGCCGGGGCACCTTGCTGCCCCGACACACGCACGCCACACCCGCCAGGCAAAGTCCAGACGCTGTGCTGCCCGGACCCACCCACCCCAAATTAATTACGACGTCCACTCTGCCATTTGGGCAGAAGGTAGGCCACCGTTCCTCGCAAGGAGGCCACTGACCTAGGCCATGCTATCATGCAATGACCCCGTCCTGTGCATTTCAGCGTAGCCATCCATCCTCTTTTATAAGCGCCCCAGCGAATCTTTCCCTTGCATTTCGGCGTGGTGGGACTAACGAAGCGCTGAAGTTTCCTATTGTACCGGAGCACTCCGCAGCTGTGAGGACAACGAGAGAATGTGAAGGACCCCGTCTGTGACGCAACTTATTTAACTCCTCGACAGCCACTATGATCTTAATCAGTACGAATCTGGCTACTGTAGTACTGTTGTTTCTCTTTCTCTCGATCTCAGTCAACAGATCCGGTTAGACTCGAAGAAGAAGCCCTGCCAGAGGACTATGATCGGTGATTGCCAATATAGGACCCTAAATGTTGGAAACAAACATCCCGTTTATCCATCTTCTCCGTGGTGCTCACAAGGTATTAATTACTCGCCCCTCGTTCCTACTTGCTCTTTCACTCACTAATTGTAATTAAGAACTAATGCTTTGTCCTTAATCTATGGACTATGATTTGGAAATTTACATCCTCGATTTTCGAGCATTGGTTGATTTTGATGAAGAAGTTGGGTATCAAACTATCAATCAGACAATAGATTATTGATTACCGTCTCTAAATGCTATTCAAGATTGTTAAAAGGCTTCTAATTGATGTTCTGTAAGGAACTTTATTTAGGTCGATGATTATGCTATTGACTTGGGAGCAGCTTATTACCATCTTCATGTGGAGTCGAAGTTTAGATTTTATGCTTTCTTATGTTTTAACTAGTTAGATACCCACACGTTGCAGCTTGCAGCGGTCATTTTTATTAAGGAAAATTATTGATCTTGTTCTCCTGCTCTAGTGATGCTTTTATGTAAAGTTCTCTAATCTGAGTACATAGCTGAGTGCATCGTGTTGACAGCTACAGATAATCGTGTTTATTTCTCAGCTTCTCAATTTTGTACAAAAAATATTCCAAATTATAATGTTTAGTTAGATACAACACTTGTGAAATATGAAGAACAAGAAGATCAACTTGTGTAGATTAGTTGTAAGAGAGAGTGGCTTTGGAGTCCTTCCATAAAATTGTATGAAGTCCATAATTATAGAACTTAAAAAAAAAAGTTTGGTATCCTGAGCCTTTTTTGTTAAGCAATAATAAACAAAATTGAGGGTATTAAAAAAACTAACTCTAATTTAAATGGAGAAATTTCAAAATCATAAAAATAACAAATAAAATACATGATGGGTTACTTGTACAAGTACACAAACAAAGAGAGAACAACAATGCTAGAATGACCAATGTGACAATACAAAACATGAAACAACCCAAAAAATGTCTGAAACCACTTAATAAAGATCACTTCAAGATCTATTAGTCCAAAAAAAAATGACTCCATCGAAGGCCATGTACAAAAACCAACCATAACATAATTCTTGTGTTTTATAATTTCACCCTTGTAAGAAATACAACTGAACCTTTTATTTTGTTTCCAATTTTGTTAAAGACAACCCGCAGGAGGCATCATCCTTGGATACATGGCTGAAAGATGACTGGCTAATCAATGGTCCTACCGGGCTGCAAGTGTGTCAGCCAAATCTCCAAGTACTCCAAATGTCAACTTTATCACGACATCATCCCTAGATATCGAACAAAAAGGTTATAAGATACTGAAATAAAAGTCTAAGATTTACTTCATAGAAATTATGTTGTGGCATATTATATATTAAAAAAACCTAAAAAGAAATGGAAAAGAAACCTGAAGAATTTCTGAATAAGCTTCAAGAAAACAATTCCTCAGCTGGTTTGTGTACTGACATCCATCTATTTTCAACTCATCTTATTGGTCCATTTTTTCTTCTTTAAGAAATTGATTTAGATTCTGAAAAGAGTAAAGATAATATCTAACAAAAGAAAAACCAACAAACAGTGCAACCCACTGATGAGAGAGGCCACGACAACACTCTATTTGTCATCGCCAAGTGGGCGGTGTAAATCCTGCCAACGAAACCCTAGAAACAAGAAGAAAAAACTAAATTAAATTTCACAAAAGTCAAATAAAAACAGAAAAAGAGAAAAAAATTCAAGCAAAGGAAAAACTCACAAAAAGGTGCTAAGGCATATCCATGAGTGAGACAACAGAGGTTTCATATTTCATAATTCGTTTACTTGAATGTTGCTAATTGTAATGACCCTTGTAGTTTCTTCATCCATATTAAGATCCTTGTTAATACCGGATACAATTTTGCTCATCATATTTTGGTTGTTGTTAGTAGTCCTTGTAATAATCTGAGACTTTTTTCCCTGACATCTTATTTCTTAAGTGGTAGCCCTTCTTTGGATTCTCCTATATTATTAAAGTACAAAAAGATAATCAATAATCAGTGAATAATCATTGTGATTTATGAAAAAGTGAGATTCTGATCTTCCCTGATATTTAGATAATTTCTTTCTAAAATAATGTGATTTTCTAATTTATATATGCAGCTGAATCATATATTCCAAAAGAATGTGATTTCGTTCAATGTAGAATATAATAACAGAAAAAGAAAGTAACAATTGTTATGCATCAGCATTGATATCTTTCAGTGCATGCCAAGATTGAGATCTTTCCATCTTTTTATTGTTATGCATCAAAATTAATAAAAGTAGTATACAAATCAAGATTACCATTCAATCAATGCGGTTATCATATTATAGTTATAATCATATATTGACAATTGTTGCTTCCAAAATCAGCAGATTACCTCTGTCAAGGTTTTGCTGCTTCCAAATTAGGATTGCATCATTAATAATCATTATTGCAGCTACATCCATTTGAATTTAGCTTTGTAAAGTAAAAAAAAAAATAGATCAAAATTAGGAGAAAATTTCAGACAAATCCTATATAGGACCTATAATAAACAAAAAATAAACATTGATTTGCAAAAATTAGGAGAAAAAAATCTTATATATGTACTGAACCATCTGCCTCGATCCCTTGTTGATTTTTTCAACATCTATTTGATTTTAGCTCTATAAAGTAAAAAAAAAAATCAGATCTTAATTTCATCATTATACAAATAGAAATAACAAATTATAAATTTCATCTATTTGATTTTCAACAAACCACCCAGTTTGTGGCATATTGGTTATGGAATATTTTACGAATAATAAAAATGTTTCACTTTTTTGCAAAATAAAATGAGTTACAACTTGCCTCTTGGATCTGGCTACCCTTGCACTGATGGGCATAGACTTCGGTGTGTTTAAAACCTGATGCAGCGCCAGAAATATCACCTTTCTGGCCAACTTGGTTTTAGATTTGAAATATGTAATGACTTAAAATATGACGTAAGACTTATAATTAAAAAAATGCAAGGGAAAAAACATCATTTTAAAGTCTTGGAAGATATTATTTTTGTTTTTCTAAATCTTCACTTTTTTTTAATGTAATGAGGGAGGTAAATTAACTTGGCTCCCTGCCACAAATTAGACATTGATTTTAATTTATCACTAAACTTGCTAATTTGAAAATCGCTCTAAGATAGAATACTGGAAAGTTCATGTTGTTGTCAACTAATCGTATTGATTAGTTTATGCTATAGTAAATTCCATTACACCTTGGCAATCTTGAAATTGAATAAAGCAGCACAATATGCAACATGCACTAAGATAGAGCGGTTTTCTTATTCCATTTTATATTTCAACTGTTGGCACCCACTGGTAGAAGATAACTCTATCAAATGCTGAAATTGAACCCAAAAACATCCGTAGATCCTAAGAATAAATAATAAATAAATCAGAACTACAAAAAGAAATTTAGGAGTACTTGGCAGCATGAGTGTGTTGAACTATAGTAACCAGCATGATGGCCGAGCTCATTCACGGATGCATTAGAGCCGCTATCACCTAAAATACGGAGATGGACCCGCTTTTCGACCAGGCACGACATCTGGTTAGAATCCGCGTCACCTCAGATTGAGGCGGGGACATGCTTTGTTTGATCCTGTTCGATGGAAGGAAGGAGGTTGAGGTCTCGAATCAGGCTCTCGGCGAATTGGAAGGGTTAGGGTAGTAAGCATGACACTGGTAGTGGATCTGGTTTATTGAGAGGATGAAGAGGAGGCGGCGGCAAAGGCCACCATGGCCAGGGAAAGGGGGTTTTGAGGTTTCATAGTCTTCGATCGTTCTCCAGGGAAAAGGGGTTTGGGGGTTTTTAGAGCGAGCAAAATCGAAAGCGACAAGAAGATTTTAATCAATGAAGAGAAAGCCACGAAACATAGATGATCTCAATCGTTAAAATGGATTAAATTTAATCATAACCATTGTACAAAAGAATAAAATAGGTATTATAAAAAAAATTATCATGATAAAAACTGGACTCTTTGGCACCAGTATTTTCCTTATTTTGTGGTATGAGTTTGTGTGTGTTTACTGTTTAGCATTGATAAGGGCACATTGACAATTTGATGAAAAAGATACACAAGTTAGTTAAAGATGAAACTTAGGACAAGTAAAATGTAGAGGATATTTATATAAAATTATATTTTTAAATACTATAATTGGTTTGTTCATTTCAAATTTGTTTTTTTAATGTTTCAATTTAATCTTGGGGGTACATCCATTGGATTTAAATTTGTTAGCTCGCAGCACTTTGATTCCCTGCCTCTTGGCCCATATGTCGGTCGTCTCTCTGTCCAGTGGCAACCATAGCCAGGATGGTGGTCGGGTCGCATCTCAGCGGTTCTCAGTCCTCTCCATTGGGTTTGTCAATGGACATAGCCAGGTTAAAATCATAAAAGTAATAGGAGTTGGTGGTGGTGGCACAATTGAATGATTGGTAGCGATCCACACTCTCCAGGTTCTCTCTTTCTCTGCAGAAGACATTTTGACTTAAATCAAGTACATTTGCATAGTGGCTTTAATACGAATATGTCGATTTAGATTATAGGCCTTAGATTAATGTACAACATTTATTATAATATTAATTGTTTGTTCTTAAATTAATCTAATAAGACTACTAAAATCCATATGTTAGTAGGAATTTGTTGCAAATCTAATTAAGCTTAGTATAAATGTTATCATAAGTTGAACAATTATTAGTAGTCAACTCCATTTATTTAATTAATGCACTTCATGAATATCTGAAATATGTCACTTTTCTTACTTTTACTGGTGCAGCTTTTATTAGTGATAATAAATGCAAATAATGCACATACGAGGAGTCAATTAAGCATCTTTGTTCAAAAAAAAAAAATACTCCCATCATATGAAAAAAAACAAAACAAAGAACAGTAAGTCAGGGAATAAACTTCAAATTCCCAACAACTCTTAGGGAAACAATTAACAAACTTTGCATAGTTACTTAGGTATAGTTTCATTCATTTCCTGTTCTTTTCTTTTGAACATAGCTCAAGTGGTTCCCCTTGGCCCCAAGTCTCTCAGACCCTCACTCTTACAATTCCTTTAAGGCATCAGTCGGTTCACCATGTCTGGCAGTGGACCCTCGATAGTCTCACATCCTGAGAGTTTCTTATCACAAAGCAGCAGCATCTCGTTCAGCCTCGAGTCATGTTTGTGCTTACTGTGGTAAATTTCTTTCCTTTACTTCTGTTGTAGGCCTGACATAGGTGAAATTATTGCTAAATGAAGTTTAAATTCAGGTATAATAACATATCATAGAGAACCTCATTTTTTTCTTATTTGAATTTATTTTAACATATTCATAGGGTATTTGAGAAAAACGTCCTCAAGAATTCACATTAACAAATACCATAATTGCATAGGCAATATTAAACTGAATTTTGACACGAGCATAGATTGTTACAACAACGTACCAGCTTAGAATAATAGATATGGATCCCAAAATGATGAGTAGACTGCATTGATTTTTAACAAACATATCATAATTCATTTTGTTAGAAAGGGCTAATGGTATCACAAAATTGTCGCAAATGTTTGATGAGCTTATCAACATGACGGTGCCATGGCAGCAATGGGTAACAAGAGGGCAGCTATCACATGCGCTATCCAAGAGGAAATAGTGACATAAATATAACTATTTTCTTTGTAGTTAAATAAAACAGCTCTAAAAATAATAATAAATATTTAATGTTTATGTTATTTTTTTACAATTCAAAAGAGTGGATTAAAAAATTCAAAACACTCCAAAATTTTGTATCCCACAGGCTTTTCATATGAAGAATTTAATGGAAATTTTAAATTGAAATTTTTGAGATTTTAAAATATTTTTTTTGATCCGTTTGCATATCGGTTGAAATGCAAACGTTTTCACAATAGTCTATCTCTCTCTATATATATATATAATTCACCCAACAGATAATGAGTAACGAAAATTCCTTATCCATATTTATATCTGATAAGTTAACGGAATTTTTTTTCTTACCCATATTGATATCTGATAACGAAAATAAAAGTTTATCCATATCTATCTTATCGAATGCGATACGTGTCATATAAACGGTCAAAATGATGTCATTGACAGCCTACATACATAGAGTCGGATCTGAATCTGTCATCATTATTAACAATAATAGGACCCTACTATTATTGTATATCCACCATTAATAAGAGACAAAGGTTCAGATTATCGTTTTTATTTTAGATATGTTATATCTTATCTGCCCGCTGCCTCTATTTCTAAAACAATTCATTCCAGCACACTGAGCAATTAGATTACTTGCGTAAATTTTTCTTTTTCAGCGGGTTCAGAAATCAACTTCAGTTGTTTCAGTGTTGTTAGCAAATATTGAAGATTTTGAGCTCCACAGTGTTTATATGAAATTACAGATGATAATTACTTGTGGAAAACGAAGGGCCAGGACAATTTGCGCACAAAAACTTGTGGCACCATAGAACCGGAGAAGTGAAAGACCGAGAAAAAAACATTTGGACCCAGTTTGCAGTCTAATAAATTAACAAAAGAAAATACGCCACGCACAATTGAATGATATGTCGTTTGCAGTTTAATACAAAATAGATAGAAAGCGCACGGCTGAGATAAAACTGAAATATTGTATTATCATTATCATTATTATTATTATTATTATTATTATTATTATTATTATTATTATTATTATTATTATTATATAGATTATAAATTGATAATATCAATAAGAAAAGGTCGCAAATCTACATATAAAATATGATCTAGCAGACGCTTATTTTGCAATCAATTAAATTTTTTCTTTATATTCTTATTTTGTATGAGATGAGGGCGAAAACAAAGGGAATACAGAATTGTTGGAAACTGTGAGGAAAAGGCCAGAGTTGGAGGTTATGGTAAATTAGGTATTCTTTCTTAAAGGCCGGATCGGATTTTTTAAGGGACAGATTTAGCGGACCTATGAAAAAATCGGGTAAAAATCGGATTTGATAAGGATTTTTAAAGGACCGGGTTCAAAAAATTTGATTTTTAAAGGATGAATTTGATTCTTATCAAACACTTCGGACTCTAAGAGCCAAATAAAGGTAGGGTACAAGTCGGATAAGGGTCGATGAATAAGAGCTTGATATATATATATATTTTACGATTAGATTTTTTTAATGTTAATTTATATTTATATAAAAAATAGTAAATTATATTTTTCTACTTTGATATTTTAGTTAAATTTTCTGTTTTTTTCTACTTTGATATTCTACAATTAATGTACAATATAAAATATTAAAGAAAGAATATTGAGAAGGGTTGGGTAAAAGTCGGAAATGTTCAAGTTTGATAAAAGTTGGATAATAAGAGTCTATTTTTTAAAAAATTGAGCTTTGTCCTTACTATTAAAAAGTGTGAGGACTTGTGTGACTCAAATAAAAACCATTTTTTTTAAAAAGCCAACCGAACTGAGTTGAAGGGTCAGAGCCTTTATGAATTTATGTTTATCGTCAACAATATCAAAAAAAGAAAGAAAGAAAGTAGACAAAATATTAAGGGCCTTTTCGTCTCTTGCCTACGGACGTGGGAAATTTAAAATTTGCTCACATTAATTTTTTAAAGGAGAGAGGAGTTTTGTATGATTGGTCATGTAAATTTGCTCGATTCTTTATTTTATATACTCCATGCAAGTTGTGATTTTTAGTATGCACAAAAATTAATAAAAGATTGTTGGCAAATTGGTTGTGTATATGTTTTTAAACTGTGAGATCAGAAATAAAAGAAAATCAATGAAAAATTATTATTTTTGTATATCTATTAACATTTTTTACATTCTTTATTTTTGAAAAACAATTTTTGGAAAATTGTATCTGTTCATTTGCTATTAAAATAAATTGGGAAGATTGTTTTCTGTGATTTATTGTTTCATACGTTCAGTTTCTAATATATAAATTCTCCAGTCACTTCTTTTCCCTATTTTAAAAAAAACAGTTATTTTCATTTCTGGCCTATTTTTTGAAAGAAAAGGAAAAGGAAATTGAGATAGCACTTCTATTTTTTAGCACATGTTTCTTCACCCTCTCGCCTTCTTTCTTGTTTCTTCTCTCTTAACGTCAACTATTCCGTTCTTTTCATATCGTATCCTTGTTAGTAGCACTTTTTTATTTGTTTTTCTCAATTTTTGTTTATCTGAGACATTAATTTGAGAGGTGAATTAATACATTGCTATATAGCGTTCGTTATTTATCTATACTAAATATTTTTTCAAAATTGTATCATTTATGCAATTTTGTCAATGATTTTCAACTTTTGGCATATCTTGTATAATTATTTATTTATCTATACCGAAATTGTTTAATAAATACATCATTTATATGATTTTTCGGCGCCTCTGATTTTGAGCTTCTGCTCCTATCCAATTTAGAACCTCTATTTTCTATATTGTTAGTTCTATACGCAGAAATGATTTTTTTTTTTTAGCTTTTGCTCATATCCCAGATAGATGTTTTCAGTTTTTTAGTGCAAATTCTTCCATGAGCTTTATTAATAGCTTGCTATATGTGCCAATTCTCTCATACCTTGGTACAGTATATCTGTGAGAGATTTTTAAAATGAATTGTAGTTTTTCTAGTAGAAACATAGAGGAGGAAAGACAAGGGTTACATGATGTAATTGCTGTTGTAGAATAGAGAGAAGAAGTACGAATTCTTTATATATTATTTTCATCAAACAAATGAATGAATTTCTTTTCATTGCTAGTGAACATTGTACTTACTTTTCCAGGTTTTCCTTTTACAATAAAGATTTTTTTTTATAGAAAAATGATATTCCTTTTCCTATACAAATCAAGACTCTAACTGAAAACTAATTTCCTCTTTTTTGAGGAAAGATAGTAAAAGTAATTTTTTTTCGGTTGAATGGAAAGAAATATAAAGTAGTGATTACATGAATTTAAAAAATATGATTTTTGGCAAAAGTATACTTCTGATTATATAAATGTTACAGAGATTTTTTTTGAATCATTTTTATAAAGACTTTATATCTATTGCAGGAAAACATCGTGATATCAGGGGGGTGTTCTAAATTCTCTTATATGATAAATTGTTTTTATGTTTCAGATTTTCTTCATTCTCTTGTTTGTAATCATCGATCTCAATATCTCCCAATATAAGATCTAAAACCATAATTCACACCATTAATAATGAGCATCTTTTTGACAAATTTTTTTTTTTAACTACGCAGGTGATTTAGAGGGGGTAATAAACAAATTATTGTATTATTAAATTCAATTTTAATTAATTAATTCAATTTGTCCACCAATCAAGATGAAAATTGACGATGCGGTGAGAAATAAAATTAATGTAAGATGATTATTCATTAATATTCTAATATATAGTATTTTTTTACCAGAGATAGGCAGTCGCTCAGTGCTATGAAATTTAGATGATGTAACAATTATCAAGCTAAGTAATCAATAAGGAGTAAGTTGATATGATAACAAATTTGGATTATATAAAAGGCGATCTCTTTAAACAAAATGTTGCCCATGTGCGGAGTCAAACTTTGGCGCAGGGATAAAAATCGAATTTTATCAGAAGATTAAAATTTAAAAAAATTCTTCAATATACACATATTCTGCACCGCAGAATCCAGATGATTTGATTTTAATACAACTAAATCAGCTGCGGACGTCAGCTTCGTTACTCACCCTAGCATTATATAAGACTTGAATTGCATGTTTTGAAGTCTTCATTATCACAACTTCATATTGTTTAGAACAAAACATTTCTTTAGTTCGAGGTATATAGGATCCTTGTCATGTTTGTGCAGTGCGCTACTGAAACTAATGTTTTTAAATACGGATTTTTTTCATGTATGCGGAAGGCCACTACATACCGCATATGTGGTATGCGAGGTGCATATGCAGATTTTTCTATTTTTTTAAATGAAAAATATAATAAAAATACCTACTTATAACACAAGTCTGGTCGTAACTCGGTAATTGAGCGGTAAAAACTTTAATCATATATGTTAAATTTATGTCTATATGAGAGTAAATTTTATTTTCAATGATTTTTATCACTTAACAATTCATATTAATTATTTTTATCATTGTTTATACAATCAAACTGCATGAAAATGACTGCAAAAGATTTTTCATACGGAATCCTACTGCATAAATATAAGTGGCTACATATATGAGTTATGCGCCGCATTTAAAAACATTGACTGAAACCATAACCTTAGATCTATTAACCTTGTATTGTGATATGGGCCATTGGCCCAATTGTTTATGTGCCATTGACCGAAGACGCTTTCAGTGCTCCACCCAGCTTTACCGGCCCAAATTGATTATGTTACAAGACCAACAAGATCTCAAATAAATTAGAAGAGATTAGAATTAAAATCTAATTTTAAAGCGTAGACATGATAGACATCAGAGAAAAAATTATTGATAATAATATTCCTAAACATATATAATTTCCCCTTGATCAGTGGAGTAAAATTCCTCGCCCATACTGACACTGTAGCATCTTTTCTGAATTTCTGTTCCCCGAATTGTAAGCAGACATCTTAATTTTCACGTGTCTGTTTAACCAAAGACGAAGAAAACTTGTCTATATTCAAACCCCTCGTCATTCTTCTGTGTGCAACTGTGCATTGAGCACTGTAACGAAATGCAAATTTCTTTCCCTAATAATGAAATTCACAACCCTCCCACCATATTCTGTACACCCAACACTGAATTGCTGATCTCTCGCTCTTAATTACAATAAATTACCGTCTGGAACTTTCATATATCTAGTTAAAGTAAAGGAATTAAAAAGGTTCATCACAGCGATACATGAATTAGAAATGGAAACAGATACGACGTAAAAAAATGCAATTCAAACTTAGCTAAATTTACCAGGACTAAGGCTGAGTCTAAGACATTGAGAAAAAAACAGACCGTTCATAATCCCTTGCTCCCTATAAACAGCAAGTAAAAAAAAAATGCCCCACACAAAGATCCAACCTAAGACATTAAGAAATGTTGATGAGCATGATTTAAGGGAAAATAACATGGCTTAGGCTAAGGCAACAATCCCTTCTTTTAATAAAACAGGTTATTTTTTTCTTATTTGAAAACCAGTTTGTTTTGGAGTTTGGAGCAAACTAGTAATTGGTTATCAGACAGAGAGAAATAAGGACAGCTAAAGTAATTGGTGTCAGGTATGAGCCAAAGAAATCAACGATATTAATCATATAATTTTCAAATTTGGTGATTCACCTACTACTGCTAATTATGTAAGAAGATGGCTCCTCATTAGCTCCTTTAGAATTACCCCATTTTTTATTCCCTTTTTAAAATGCCCAAATGCATCCAAAAAGCTGCAACGGAGTGCAAAAATCATTGCAATGACAAACACAAATCAAACAGCCAACATATCATACTCCTTTCTTTCCGTTGTTTGAGTAAAAAAGGAGCAACAGGCAACACAAAGAACCAAGCCAAGGTATAATAAAATGGTGATGAACATGGTTTTAGGGAAAAGGACATGGCTAAAGAGATTTTAGGATACCATGTTACATGGCCTAAAACTAAAAGCCTGGGCTGTCCCCTCTTTCAGCAAATGCAGTCAAATGTAAAGCATCTTTTCATCTCCAAATGTCACATGCATGGATTAGTGGTCACTAATAGACCCATAAAATACTGCTATTTTTTTTGTTTTCTTTTTTTCTTTGCATCTTTTTGCGTGTTTTATCACAACACAAAAGATACATCACAGGCCATAAAGATAACAATGCATATGCATTGCTTTTCTTTGCTTTCTGAATGCTCATGTAAAGGCTTGCATTTGCAACATCCTTTTATTTTTTTTTATTTTCTTTCAGTCCTGTAAAAGAACTTTTTCATAGTTTTTATTCATTTGATGTATAATTGTACCCTTAAACATCTTATATATGTAGCAATTTGCAAATAATAGAATTATTGCTAACATATGAATTCGTTTCGTAATTGGGACAGCCATAGAAGACAATTGTAACTTAAAATTCGAAAAATGAAATGAAATATGCTTTATCCATAACATGTACATAAAATGATAAGATTTGATATAATTGTCAACTTAATATATCAAATGACATAAATATGCAGGTAACATCAATGAGAGATTTGGTAGAACATCAAATTTTATTTAAATTGTATGAAAATTGACACACAAAAAATATGTAAGAAAAATAATTAAATTATATATATATATAGTAAAGATACCGTGAGATTAAACTCACGGAGACCTTCCTGAGCTTAACTCAAAAATTACATTAAATCATCTCCAAATTTTAATTTATTATCCTCATTAAATTATTTATATGAAAATCTTGTGGGATGCAAAAATTTAAAATGTTTGAGTTTTTTAAGTCACTGTTTTTAATTTTTTTAAATAATGTTCAAGTACTAAATATATTATTATTATTTTTAGAGTTGATTTTTAAAAATTAAAAATCATAACTTAAAAAACTCAAAACACTCTAAATTTTTGTATCCCATAAGATTTTCATATAAAGAATTTAATGAACATGATAAATTAAAATTTGGAGATGATTTGATATATTTTTGAGTTAAACTCGCGGAAGGCCTCCATGAACTTAAGCTCACGGTACCTTTATATATATATATATATATATATATATATATATATATATATAGAGTAATGCTATGGTGCTTCGCGAAGTACAAAATCTTTTGTGCTTCGCATCCGTATTTCGAATTTAAAAGTTCAAACGACCGATCCAAACCGTTGAACATTATCTTCATATTGAAATATCTTTGGAGATTAATTTTTATATTTTTTTAAATTTTTTTGCTATTTTTTAGATGGGTACAAAATCGCTAGTTTTGGATGGTGCAGAAATCGTTAGATCAGCAAACTTTGTACCCATTTAAAAAATAGCAAAAAATTTCAAAAAAATATAAAATTTGATCTCCAAGGATATTTTAATATGAAGATGATGTTTAATGGTTTGGATCGGCCGTTTGAACTTTTAAATTCGAAATACGGATGCGAAGCACAAAAGATTTTGTGCTTCGCGAAGCACTATAGCATTACTCTATATATATATATATATATAGAGAGAGAGAGAGAGAGAGAGAAAGAATTAGGCTATGATGCTTTGCAAAGTACAAGTATGTTGTATGCTTTACGCTCTATTATTAATTTTAAGTCAGAAATGATCGATCCAAACCGCTCAATCTAATCTCCATACCAAAATCTATTAGTAAACCAAATTTTATATTTTTTGGAATTCATTTGCTATTTTTTGGATAGGGGGGAAAACCGTCATTTTTTGATGAACCAGAATTCTCAGATCAAGTCATTTTCTCCTCAGCACAAAAAATAGCAAAAAAAATATAAAATTTGGTTTACTAATATATTTTAATATGAAGATTAGATTGAACAGTTCGGATCGATTATTTCTAACTTGAAATTAAAAATAAAGCGCAAATCACACAACGCCTCTGTATTTTGTAAAGCACCATAGGACTCTCTCTCTCTCTATATATATATATATATATATATTGGCATGTTTTAAGAAAATATTGTCAACGTTATCAAGATACGCACCTACCATTAGATCTCGACTCATTTTCGGAAAAAGAAACCCATCTTTTTCAAGAGTTTTGACACTTGATCTAGAAATTATTATATTTTTCTTTCAAATATTGATTCTTTTTGACAACTTGTGTGTCATACTCATTCATTAACAGGCACTATTGAAATTTCAACATTTATGCTGAAAATGAGTGAAAAGTTTTTATTGCTATTGCCACTTTAAAAAAAAAAGGAACTACCAACTAACGAGCGCATTAAATTAGAAAATGTCTAGAAAGGCAATAACTAACAACCATATTATCATTGAGTTTGACTACTTTAGCACGTCGTTGTATTGATTACCAAATTTGGGAGAGAAAATTCAAACACCCCCAAAATTAAAATACAAAGAAAAAAGGACACCCTGTCTCTGAAAATTCTGAGAAGTGGTAGGCAATAATTAAAGAGATGGAGGCTGAAAAGGCTAGATAGACAATGAGATGTGTACTGTTTCTTTATTTCCCCACCTTGATGTATTTATCCGTTAGCGACTGATGATATGTTATAACTTACATGTTACATGTAGATGTAGGTGCACCAGTTTAGACTTGAGATTTGGGGTCCAGGTCAATTTTCCTTTTGGCGCAACCGAACTGCTCCTATTTCAGTAACTTTGTTCTTCTTCTTTTTGGATATATTCGCTTTTTAGAATTTTTATGAAAATGATTTTTACTCCAGTAGTTATCCTCCCATTGGAACGAGATTGTCATTCAGCATGGTTGAGGGACATGGAATGATTTTTTTTAATTGTGATAATGTGTTGATGGGATTCGGTTTTATGAAATATAATCAGGATTATGGAAAAATTGATTGGGTGACAAAGCCAATTTCTTTATTCGGGTAAGAAGTGGCATGCTCGAAATCTAAAGAGAAAAGATACTATTTCATTCTAAAATACTTTATTCAGTTTCTCAGTCTAATTGCTCACTTTACTTCGCGTAACAATTTGCTCGGTAATTTCCGCTCATTTTTAATCTCTCTTCGTGTTATAGAATAATCAATAAACATTTTATCTTTTCTCATCGCCTATTGTTTATTCTAAATTTAATTTTGTATTAACTCTCAAATATATGATGAAATTTTTTTTATTTTTTCTAACCTATAAATTGAACCTTTGTAAGTTATTGATGTAGACACAAAAGAAAATATATAATGCAATATAAGACTTAATTCATTGTAAGCTTTATTTATAACATTATTTACTCTAGTCAAGTTACGACGAGATTTAATTTCTAGTAGAAGAAGGTAAACTTTAGATTATATTTCAACAATTTTATTATTAGTAATTTTTTTCTTAGGTGAAATTTTCTTATTTTGCATTGAATGTGAGAAATATTTTTATTCCCTGAAGAGAATGATAAAATTAGTAATAAATTATTGAATAATCAAAAGTTATTAAAATATCAAGTACATATCATAAATTTTATTTTATTTGTGCTTTTAATTATTCAATAATCAGAAGTTATTGAAACATCATTTACATATCAGAAAATGTATTTTATTTGTGTTTTTCATTATTCAATAAACAAAAGTTATTGAAATATTAAAAATTATTATGAATAATAATCAGAAGTTATTGATATATTTAACGACCAGAAGTCATTATTGTATTTGATAACCGAAAGTTATTAAACAAATAAATAAATAAAATATCTCTAATATTTAGTTCTCTTAATAACCTGAAGTTATTAAGATTTTTTTTTTCAATCATTTTTTTATTAAATATAAATGCATGTTTAATTAAAATATTGATAGCATTTTTATTATTAAAGTTGAGTTCGCCGCCCTTGATATATCAAACAAGAATTATCTCTCATAGACTCTTGATGCAGAGATCCACCTTACCGTAAATAATCATGGAAATAAAAAAAAATAGTCTCCGAGCAGGAGAAAGCTAAAGCAATGATATTTCTTCGTCATCATCTCCATGAGGATTTAAAAATTAAATATTTCACGGTCAAAGATCCATTAGAATTGTAAGAAAATTTAAAACAAAGATATGACCAAAAAAAGTACTCATCTCAAAGACTCATTGTGAATGGATTCATTTAACATTACAAAATTATAAATCGATGAGTGAGTATAATTCCATAATGTTTCACATAACTTCTGAATTAAAATTATGCGGAGAAAACATTACTGGTGAAGACTTACTAAATAAAACATTATCTACATTTTATGTTTTAAATTTGCTCCTACAGCAGCAATATCGAGAGCGTGATTTTAAAAACTATTCAGAACTGACATTAACGAACTTATGAATAGAAATTATCAATTACGACCCACTAGTTCTAATTCATTTTCCGAAACAAATACAGCATCATTCCCTGATAAAAAATACATATGATAAGAATGTAATATCATTTAAAGAAAGTCGTATACAAGGTTATAATTGCAACTCCATAAGAGGTCATGAATATGGTCACAATAATATTTTGACAACATGATGGTCACAATCCTAAATCAAATGAAAATAATGCGAAGATATACGAAAAGAAAAGGAACTCATCATTTTCTAACAAATCTGAAAATGATTGCTATAGATGTGGTATGAAAAATTATTGGTCACGAAACATGTCATACTTTCTGAATATTTAATTGAACTCTACCAAGCATCCATTAAGAAAAAAAGAAGTAGAAATAAATTTCATTGAAGATGATTCAAATTATTTGTTTATAGATGCACACCTAAATGTTTCTAATTTCTTTGTAAATGTTGATGAAAAAGTTAATATTATGAATTAATTTTTATTTTGTCTTAATAAGTTAAGTTTTTATTTATATATTGTAAGTCATTATTGCTTATAAAATAAAATTAGTTTTCCTTACTTTGATCTTGTATATTTTTTCTTGTTTAATTTTGTTCGAAAGAGAGATAATATGATTGGAGGCTCCAGAAGAGTTATGATAAATATTAGAGACGAATATTTAGCAGATAATAAAACGATAAACACAATACTAAAAATTAAGAAATATTTTTCTCAATTATCTCTCATAGAAGACATGGTTATTACAAATTCTGGTACTAGTAATTTAATTGAAGACTCAGAAGATATTGTATTTTATTACTGGAAAAAATAAAATTATTTATAAATAATGTATTATACTCTAGTAAATCCAAAAATAAATTACTAAGTTTTAAATATATTGGACGTAGTAGATATCATATTAAAATCATGTCTGAGAACAATATTGTGTATCTTCAAATTATTAAAAATGATTAGGAGATCATATTAAAAAAATTGAAAGCTTTATTTTTTTCTGAATTGTATTGTACGAACAAAAATCCAATAATGATATCTATATGAGAGCCCTTAAAGGATTAAAATGCCTGATACATTTAAATCAAAATATCGAGAAATATATTCTATAAAGTAAAAAAGATCTTTGTATTGACTAAAATAGTCTGGTCGAATATGGTATAATTAACTCAGTGAATATCTTGTAAAAGAATGATATAAATATAATCCATGTATTTATATTAAGAGATCAATATCATATTTTTAATATATATTCCAGTATATTTTAAATGATTTGAATATCATTGGATTTTTTGAAGAGAATGAAAAAAACTATAAAATTATTAGAGAAAAAATTTTGAAACGAAAGATTTTGGTATAAAAAAATTATGTCTCGATTTGCAATTAGAGCATTTACAAAATTGTATTTTTTTCCAGTATTCGAACTATATCCAAATGATGTCAAAACATTTTAATATTGACAAAGTTTATCATTTAAGTATACCAATGATTGTTCGATCACTTGATATAAAAAAAATGATCCTTACCGTCCATGAAAAAAAGGATAAAAAATATATTGATTCAGAAGTACCATATTAAGTGAAATTAGGATATTGATATATCTTACTAATAATAGGAGATCGGATATTATTTTTTCTATAAATATACTAGCATAATATAGTTTTGATCCAACACACAGACATTAGAATGAAATTCAATATGTATTTTGTTACTTTTGCGGGACACGTGGTATGGGACTATTTTATCAGAAATATATAAAGTAAAATGAGTTGGATATGTTTATGCAGGATATTTATTAGATCCGCATAAAGCTCGATCATATTCTGGATATATGTTTATATATAGTGATATTGTAATTTCATGACGGTCGACAAAATAGACACTGGGGATAACATCAATAAATCAAGCTAAATTAATTACTATGTACGATGCTAACCGAGAATGTATCTGGTTAAGATCAATGATCCAACACATCTAGAAGGAACACGGGCTCAAATCAATCAAAGGAAGTTTGATAATGCTAATACAACATTTATTGCAAAAATAAAAAACTATTATATTAAAGGTGACGAAACCAAGCACATATCGGTAAAATTCTTCTCAACACATGATCTCCAAAAGAATGAGTTGATAGATGTTTGCCAAATCAAATTAAGCGATAATTTACTAAATCTATTTATAAAATCATTGTCAAGAAAATTTTTAAGTAATTTTCACAGAAGATCAGCATCTATCATTTAAAAAAAATACATTAAAATGAAGAAGAGTATTATACATGTTATATTTTTTTCCCTTTCACTATGTTTTGTCCCACTGAATTTTCTCAATAATATTTTTAATGAGATATCATAATTAATTCAAAAGTATCAGTTAATTCAAAGAGATCATCAAGTATCAATTTTGAAGTACTAAAAATGAATATTTATTATGCAAAATAATATTAATAATGTATAATATAAGATAAAATATCTAAGAATAGTGTTATGAAATAATAAACGGATGTTTTATCTTTTCTCACTCATATTTTTTTCTTCAAGATTTAATTTTGTATTATCTCTCAAATTTATGATGATTTTTTTTTTTTTGCTTTCTCTAGTCTATAAATAGAGACTTTGTAAGTTGTTGATTTAGACACACACAAAAAATAATACAATATATATTTTAGTCTCTTCTAAGCTTTGTTTATAGCAATATTTTATAACACTCAGCTCTTTCTTTCATCCTCTCTTGTTTTGCTCACTCATTCTCTTCTTAATTAAATATTATTACCATTAGCTAATAATAATTAATAATAATTATTAATATTCGAATGAAGATAATTTTTTTTTTTTCACAATTTCATTCTTTACAAAGTCTTGTATAATCCTAATTTCCTATTAAATATTTACATAGCTCCGGACGGCCATCTTCAAATTTCCATCACCATTTCCATTTTTAGGGATCCGATAAATACATATCGCTGCGCACAATTTCATAACTGTGGAAGGTGCTCTGAATATTTCCCGACCATTTGTTTGGACGCGCCACTTCACAGCTCACGGCAACAAAACTGAGCAGATACCTCATACCATTGGATTCGGTCATGCTAAATTGCTAATTCTGTAATTCAGATCATAGTGTAGTAAAAAATAGTATTTTTAACAGCTCTGTTTTGACTTCCCTGATAAAATATACACAAATTTGCGTCAACCATATATAATGCACACAGCGCCAGAGCTGCTGAGTGGAAATTTCCTGACAACTTATTAACCTGGTTTGACTTTGGTACAATATCGGAGATTGAGGAACTAATTACTGAAGCTTGGCAGTAAATTGATAATTAATTAGATGCTCTCTTTTTTTTTTCCAAGAACTTATAGATTAGTATTAAAACAAATGCTATGAAGGATCTAGTATTGGCTGACCAACAAATAATAAAGGATTTTTCAATGAAATTGTCATCGGTGGAGCGTTTGACTTTTAAAATCATGTTTTCCTTTAATTTAGGACAATGTTTAGGAAGCATATGTTAGGAGTACGTTGATGATTGAATTTGCATGTGTGGTGGTATGGATGTAAACGGATCGGATAATAATGATTTGATCATTTTCATATTAGTTATATTTTTTTTAGATATGGATTTAGATGAGAATAGTATCGGATACAAATACATATATGAATCGGATATTCGACGGATATCCGAATAAAGATTGGATATCAAACAAATATAGATATGAATATGAATATGAATATATTTTGGATATTAAATGAAAATATTATTTGTATCATAAAAAACAATTGCATACTATTTTTTGATAGAATCATTAAATATTGATTATAAAAGTTAAATATTAATTATTATTACATTAATAGTTTAAATACATCAATAAAATATAAGAATATAATACATTAGGATAAATTAGATATAAAATTAATTAGATTTATAATGTACTCTAAAAATCTAAAAATTATATACATAATGATATTTTTCAGATATGTATTCGGATAAAATGAAATAATATTAAATCGGATACTTTCAGATAATATAAGATACAAATATGTAATAGTCAAATTGTATTATTTGCACTAAAAATTTTTGAATACGAATATCGTTCGATACGGATACAGATACAGATACATATATGAATAAGATAATTTTTATTATTTTTCAAAATAGATTACGGATAAAATTAAATATTTTACTATCCGTTTACGCATTTAATACTTTAATTTTGGTGTCCTAAATTTTCATTTTATTTATTACAAATATTTTTTTATTTGTCAGAATTGGATAAAATTTTATGACCAGAAAGTAAATTTATTATGGGATAGTGCCATACTGCCATGTGAAGTAATGAAGATGTATTATTTATTTTTATTTCTAACAAGTAAGAATAGCGTTAATCTCGTTTGACAACTTACATATGATAAAAAAAATACCATAACAACAAGGAGATGTGAAGTCTCCATCAAAGGCTATTCAACAGTTTTCGCAGAGTATCTAATGGTGTGCCCTGTCCATGTCGGAAGAATAGATCACGAGATTGCGACAATGCAAGAGCCCACTGCCCCCACTGCAATGTTGGCCCACAACATTAGGAATCGCGTGGACCATTTGATACCCGCATAACGACGAAAACTAAATTCTTGACATAATGATTGGAACACATTGGTCTACCACGTCACGTTTTTTAATTTTCAATTTAAGAATCCTATGCAAAAATTGGAGCGAGATGCGATTTTTAGTAAATATCCAGTAAAATTTCAAGAGGGTGAGCTAAGATTAACGCAAATCTTAGATGAGCTCAATTTGAAATATTTTCAATAAATTCTAAATTTTAATTTATATATATTGATGAATTCTTTATATTAAAATTTCATGAGATATAAAAAATTTAATTTTTTTACTTTTTAAGTATTTATTTTAAATTTGTTAAGATGGTACAATATTAATAAACTACTCAATGTTTTTACATGAAAGTTTGTAATTTTCTAAAAAATACAAAATAAATAGTTAAAGGACTCAAAAATAAGAAAAATTGTATCCGGTAAGATTTTATTATAAAGTATTTATTTAATAAATTTTGAAGATGATTCGATATATTTTTGTGTTAAATTCATAGGAGGTCATCATGAGCTTAAACTTATGCTAGCTTCACTCCAAATTTTAAAAATACTGAGACTTTTGATTTTTTTTTTCAGCGTTTCGATCATTTTTGTCTAGTAATCTAACTCAGACTTTAATCGTGCGTCACCGTCTCTTAATTAGGAGCATTTGATTTTAATTAAGATTTATTATATCTTTAAAATGTACTTTTAGTAATAGAAGAATTCAGAGAAAGCACTATTTCATTTACTGCTACTACAACAGTAATATCGTTTCACTATAACATGTAATGCAAATGACAAATTGCAATGATTGTGGTGTATGAAGGTTATCATAATATTTTCTCAATTTTGTAGTATGGAATTCTTTTTATTACCTAATTTCATTACTTTTATATGCACAACTTAATATGTTTAAGTTGAAATGAACAAACATATATTTAATGAATTCATCGAAGAAATAGTTAATTCGAAAAACTATTTATCTAATATACTTATAATATAGTAGAGAGGGTGGTGAGTAGGGTAACACATATTGTTACATAGAATATTTTTAAAGGAACATTTTAATTTATGATTCTTGAGGTATTTTGATGAAAAAATGAATTGTAATTTGATACTTGAAGTATTTGAAAAGTAAATGATACAGAGTTGATAGTTTAGAATTCGGATTTTGAACTAATATATGTTGTACTTATTTTAAAAATAATTTCTGTAATATTGAAAATTAATGGAATCACTTCTTAAATAGAAAAATGCTACGCAGAATATCTTTCAAGATAGCGTTGCTATTTCCTATAGATTTTTTTGAAGCCTTATTGTGACAGCTTCGATACTCGATAGTCACAATGTAGAACTTCGATATAAACCACAACTAATTCTATAAATCTCATGGTATAATGAGAGATGTTTTCCCATAAATAGGAAATGAATAGTATTTTATATTTTTATTTTTCTGAAAAAAAAACTTACTGTGTATATGTGTCTAAGCCAAATAAAAAAATTGAATTGCCACCTGTATGTTGATTTAACTATCATTGATGAGTTTTCAACTTTTCATTAATTATGATAATTTTATGTTTTCCATCTCATTTGCCTCTGATTTAGGGTGTCAATGGATCCGATCGGGTCATAATTATTTTATTATTAGAGGTGTCAATGGATCCGATCGGATCATAATTATTTTATTATTTTTCTTGACCCGATCTGAATCCGACCCGATTATATTTAGGTCAAAATTTTTTGACCCATATCGACCCGACCCATGTAACATAATTAAATATTTATTAATTATTTTAAAATAATTAATGATTATTTAATTTATAATTAATCTTAATTAGTATATTTAATTAGTTCTAAATCATAAAATTATTTCAAAAAATATAATTATTCTGGTCGGGTTGCCTCTTATTTAGGGGTGTCAATGGATCCGATCGGGTCATAATTATTTTATTATTTTTCTTGTCCCGATCTGAATCCGACCCGATTATATTCGAGGTCAAAAATTTTGACCCATATCCGACCCGACCCATGTAACATAATTAAATATTTATTAATTATTTTAAAATAATTAAATATTATTTAATTTATAATTAATATATTTAATTAGTTCTAAATCATAAATTTATTTCAAAAAATATAATTAATCGGGTTGAGTTGACCCAAACCCGACCCGATTCAGGTAAAAAAAATAATTTTAAATCTTCAAAAAATTAGAACCATACCCGATCCATTTAATTTTAAATCATATTGAATCGGATCAGATTCAGATCATATCAGATTTACCGGTCAAACTGAATCAATAATTTACGCCTCTAGTCTAAACTCACTGTAGTAGTGTCCATGGTTTACATAAATCTTTGAAGTGTCTCATGGTGTCAGATGTCATTTCATACGTACGAAATAAAAATTCGGTATTACATCCTTTCAAAATAGATATTTGGGTTAATAAAAAATACTACTATTGTACTACGTTCACTGGTAAAAATTTGTAGGACTACTCATTATTCAAAATAATTAAAAAACTATGTGTCTTATTCTTATCGTTCATTTATTAAAGCTTCCTGGTTTTCTTCCATACACATATGACTAAAAATCCAATAGTCTTGTTAAAGCAGTTATAATTTTTAATATAAGGCAGACAGTTTTAATCAACTAACTATTCTGTACTTGGCTTACAAAAGAGAAACAAGATCAAGTAATAAATACAAAAAATAAATGGGGCCTTTAAAGCACCTACCAACACATGCTGACGGACTCTTTCAAATTTACTGCGGCGTAATACAGACATGGTACTATGGTAGAGCCCTTCCAACCAATTAAATCCCAAGGGTAAATATTTTAACAAAAAAATAACAAATAAAAAAAACCCACATAAATGATCACATCCAAAGCATGCGCTGCCATCCGTCCATCTCCAGTGTACAGCGGGATATCTCCTTCAATTTTGACCCGCAATAATCCCCGAAATACCCCAGCTAAAAGAGCATCCCAGCCTCTTAGAGTAAAACGACAAAGGGAAGGGTAACATTGTAAATTCATGCCTCTGCCAATGATTGAACAAGTTCGCCAGTTGCCACTTGCCACAACGGCCACAGGAGACTTATTTCAAAAGAAAAAAATACGGCCACAGGAGACTTTACAAGTGGAGACTGTGAATGCGTCACGGCCGTCGGATCTGGTGGGGACCGGTTACGTATAAGAGATGGGACCCGGAAGTAAACGACGGTAGAAAGCGGTGGTGCGGTGTGAAAATGGCGCGAAACAAGATTCTTTTGTTTTTTTTTTCTGCTTTTTGGTTATTTGCACTTAAGAGCTCCAAGTACTTAAATTTGGTGAATAAATACAATTATCCGTGTTTGAGTCGCGATGAAGTAAATTATTACTTATTGCGTAACATGCACATTGGCATGTTTGGAATTTCATTGTTTCTGTTTATTGAAAGAATCATATTCATATACTATATTTCACTTGTTAAGTCTAATCAAAGTGAGTTTTTTTTTGTTGAACTCAAGCGACGTCTTGTTGTGGCATCAGACACCAAAATAAATGTTCATATTCCTATAGAAGTTGGTGTCCGGTTATGAAAACAGTTTGGATAGTTTCTTTTCAATTTAATCTATTTCATGAATTATTTATTTAAACTATCTTTTGTTGGTTAGATACATCATTTTGAATCATATGTTAATACGTTATTGTCAGGACAGATCCAAGAAGGCCGGGGCTGCCCCTATTTTTTTTTTTATTAATATCTTTGTAATTTTGTATATTTAAAAAAAATTTATATTTATATTAGAAGAAAATTTTAAAATTTTGATACCGGAAAAAAAATTAATTTTTGCCCCCTAAATCAAAGTATTGTTCCACTTTGATTATTATAAAAAAAGTATGCGATCATACCAAAAAATCTATTGGAAAAAAAGTAATTACAATATTTTTTCCGTGAATTTGATTGTAAGAGAAAAATTTTTTTCCTCCAGGGTGTTAAGATCTGAACAACAAGACACAACAGCCATACTTTTTTGGGGGGCAGGAAATCTTGTACGGTAGTATAGCACTGGAGAACTGAGGGGCATTCTGGGAAACTAAGTTCAATTTTTCATTCCAGCTGTTGCAACAGCCGAGACACAGATAAAGCGATCTGGGCGGCAGGCCTCGTCGGAAGAGTTGTCGGTGCAGCCACGTGTCATACATCAAATGGTGCTTCTCTGCGGTTTCCTAACTTCTGTCGTTCGCGTGGGGCGTATCTCATCTCAGTTCTCTGCCGTTTACGCGACGACGAAGAGAGATGGACGGTCGTGATTTCGTAGAGACTGGATAAGGGAGAGTAGCACTCTTTGCCTTTGAGCGGTCACCTGCTTGGGAGGCTGCGTCTTGTTTCTGTCATCACCTCCATTTTTAGTAAATGGATACGTCCGGTGGTTTAATAAATGAGATCTCCGCGGAGGAATGAATTATGAGGAGGCGAGGATTACAAGGGAATGGTCAAAATTTGGGAGAGCGGGAAACAGTCAAAATTTTGGGAATGGCGGGCTGGGAAAGAGAGAGCCGTTAGTGGAACTGTAACACTGGTTAATACATTGTGCTTGCCAAGGCAAATTGGGGAATTTTTTAATGGTGTTGCAGTGATGGAAAACAAATTATTTAATATAGTAAACTCTGCACGGTTGTATAGTATAGTATGTCTTAAGGGTGGGTCCTTACACTTCATGCTCCAATTTTATATATTAAATCTTGATCTAAATGAATAAATTATTTCTAGGTATGGTTCGGATAAGATCAGTTTTTGATTAAATAAAAGTTTTCGCTTTAAAGACTGTAAGCTTGATATCAGGGGGGGAAATAAAAGAAAAAAAGGGACTGTGATCTTTGCTCGGTTCAAGGAAAACTTGAAAAAGGCAAAACTGGTCAATTAAGCAGGTTGCTACGAAATACATTTCGCAATGCATCTGTTAGGAAATTATTTAAAAAAAAAAATTTGGCAATGCATCTGTTATGAAACTATAGAAGTTTTGAACGCCAAACATAAATTTCGTTTATAAAACATTAAGATCTGCGATCTCTGGAAATACTATATAAAATTGTTTCGTTTAATTATACAAATTTATTTATTTCAATTCTCTTGAGGCAATGAGAAACTTTGGGAACAAATCCTATGTCTATGCACAAGGATTTTTTTTAATGGCAGAGATGCTGGTCCCCTGATGCTAGTTATTGCTTTTAAAATAATAACTGACAACTAAAAAATACTTCCGATTTCTCATCGTTTTTTGTTAGAAAATACTTGCAAGTTGCAATAAAATTAAAAGGAGTTTGTTTTTTATTTTTTGAAAATAAAAATTCAAATGACATAATGCTAATCCATGTTTTACACGGCCAAAGAAGCATTGTTTTTTAATCTAATTAAAGATTAAATACAGACATTTTAATGCTTTAAAGAAATACTTTAAGGCGTTTTAAAGTACAGTGAAGTATTTATTGTAAGGTCCATTCGGCAAGGATGAACTAGAGGGAAAATATTAAATTGTGTTGGAATAGTAGCCAAATGAGAATGAAAATAAATGTTGTCATGAAAAAGTAGAAAAATAGAATAGCAATGAAAATATTCGGTCAAACTTTTTTTTTGGCATTATGGGCTCTCTCAATTTTATGGGATGATAGAATAGAGGAACAATATCTTTTTCATGGATCGAAATAATTTTGTTTTCTGTCTTCCGCTATTTTTTTCTTACCAAATACGTTTGAAATAGATGAAAAAGTGATTAATTCTCAATTCCATAATTTCTCAATTTCATCTATAGCCGAACAGGCCCATGGTGATTCGAGTTTAAATTTCAAGATATATTAAAGCACTAAACAGAATTCTTTAAGGTGGTTTAAATCAGATTAGGATATATATTTTAAGTTTTTTCATGTAATTAAGTAAAGTCATATTTCAAATCATTCATTTTTTATATTTGTACTCTAAATATTTTATTTATTGATGTAGTACAAGAGGATATGCTATTTTGCTCAATTATTGGATCTACTTCGTTATCATTAGACACTAATGATAAAAGTTAGGGGAGGAGGAGAGGGAAAAAGAAAAAATGAGAAAAAAAGAAGGTGAAATTTTATATCCAGATTTAGACAGTTGTGATCATCCATCCTCTTACTGTTTTTCATTCTCTATCCTCTTTTTTTATATTACCGTCTAATGCTTTCGAATAACTTAATAATATTAGTTTTTTTAACTTCACTAATTAAATATGGGTAAATAAATTGTATTTTTTTGGGATCATGGTTCAAATCGGGTCAGGAGTAGTAAATTGACAAATATATTTGATATGTGAGCACACATGTATAATTACGTGTATAAATGTATTTTTGTGTCTATATGTGTCATACTTTTAAACGTACATGTTCACCCTCTGAATAATTTTGATATAATTAAACAAGGACATCTAGCATGTCAAATATGCGATATAGTAGTTATAATTACACATCTACCACTCATGATTTTTCTAGTTCTTTTTGAATTTTGTCATTTTTATTGTTGGTTTGAGTTCTTTATATTTATATTTTTTTTTAAATTTATGTGTTACATAAGTACCGACCATAGTAACAAGATTAGCGAATAATTTGTGAATAATTTATTTTTTACTCATAGCCGGATGTTTCACGAATAATTCGTCAGTTTAATATACAATGCATTTTTTTGGTCAAAAAATATTTTATTCATGAATTATTTGGTAAAAAAATACATTATATATTATTTTATATGGAATTTTATAGTTTTTAATATATTTTTAATATTTTATCATTATAATATATATTTTATTTATATTATATGAAACAAACTATTTCCGAATCATACCCGAACGTTAAATTTTTGAACTCGCCGAACATTTTCCGAATTATGAACTTATCACTAAGGTACCGACATGCGGCGAACTTGTGTAAACACAAATGTCTTGGATGTGTAAGATGTGTCGTGTATTTTAAATGTGCTTGTTGAGATTTTATAAAATATGAACATACTAAAATACACACATCTAAATACATGAATACATATTGACACAATATATTTGATATTGAATACGTCATATGCTGACAGACACATATATTTATTAATTCACTAGTTAGGGGCATGCGCAAGAGAAGAGCCATGAAGTGGTTGGTGGGATTTAATATCCCTTCTCTTCTTCTCCGGGAAGTAATGGTTGAGATCACTAGAGGTGGACGTAGGATTTTGATTAGAGGGGTTATTAATTGAATTTAATAATTTATCGGGTTTAAACTCATTAATTAATCGAGAATTAAATAAAAATTTAAAAATAATATCTTTTATATTAAAAATAATAAAAAATTAAACTCAACATATCGTGTTCAACTTTCCTCCTCGAGACTTTATGTTTTGAGATATTAAATATTTTTTTCTTAATGAAAAATAATCAATCAATTCAGAAAATAAAAAATTTGATCTAAGGACAGTCAAATTAACATAATTTTAATCTAATTATAATATTTTTAAAATCCAGATAGTCAGTTAACCCACCCGGATCCTTTGTATCCGTCCTTGAAGACCACTATTTGTATCTAAGGTCTGCCAGTGTTGAGATAGAAAGCCTAGATCGGATAAGAGAGTGAAAAAGGCATCATTGTAGTGCAAGAGAAAATTTGTTTGGGAGACTTAAAAGATACGGTGTACCTTGGATTCAGTTTGTTTTTTTATGATCAAATGAGTGTCAATTTCTCAAATTTTATAAATATTTATAATAAATTCTTCATTCAGAACTCGAACCTACAATTATTTGGATTTAGTTATTGTATACTAAACCTTGTATTTTCTGGGTGATAATAGCAAAGTTTGCTGGTTCGTGCCCTCTAGACGGAGTAGGTCTCAGCTGAAATTAGTGTTATTGATCTCGTGCATTCTCTTGACTCGATTTATCCTCCATATTATCTTTGTATTTTTCCTCACGTTGTGGTGCGTGGTTCTTGTCAATGAATGATGAACTTATCTTCAATTCTTTTCATTAATGTGATATTTTGACTATTGTTGTTTGATTGCGGAAACCTTATTATGGTTAGTATACAATCTAGAAATTACAAGTAGGGGTCTTTGAAACGGTGGTGGATGCAGATTGCGCTATCTTTTTTTCTTAGAAAAAATGGCATAAATCTGAGCCACAGGATTCGAAATCAACGCAAAAGTTGATAGAAATAAACGGCAGCTATCAAATTGGTAATTCTAATTGCCGCACAGCACTAATTGCTACTTTGTTATGCAGATTTAATTCGAATAAACAAAGCTCATTGTTAAAATTACGAAGTAATAAATTAGAATTCAACTAAAGAGTGGTAATTTTAAAATGAGAAATTTAAACTAAGGCCTTCTTGTTGCATCATGACCTGTAAGTTTGAAATGATAACTTTTTGTTTTGATGCGGTAGACCAAAAAACCTATCTTTTCTCACGCTTCTCATATCATATCGAAATTGACCAAATTGATAATACATAAAAACGGTTAAATTTTTATGATTTTTAAATATATTAGATCATTACTTTTTTTAACATTCATTTTATTTAAACTTTTTTAGTTTCTTAAATCTAAGAGTTCGTATAAAATAGTTTCTCATTCCTCACTTCAAAGTAAGATGTATTATATTTAAAGTAAAATTTAACTCTTAAAATAATTTAATTTTTTATATGATCTTTTATAAATTATTATGTATCAGCTATATTTTTTATTATTATAATTATTATTCTTATTATTATCATTACTATTTAGCATTTAAAATTATCATGTCTAAATTTTCTTTAATATGATATTTTATTAAATATATTTAAAATTTTATATTATTAATTATTAATTTGAGAATATTATTGGAATGAAACTCGTATTATAGTCCTAATTGATAGAAGGGATGGAATGCACTAAACCAACCGAATTTATTAGATTCCTATTTCATTAATGCGTTCTGTTTTTGTGTCTTGGTGGGTATGAGTGGGGTCTTCACAAACCTTTTGCTTCTATTGTACATATTTTGGGGTTTGATCCGCTAAATTTCAAATAATGGAGGAAAATTTTGAAAAAAATGGAATACTTGGAAGAGGGATGCGCTTTTTGAAAGTGGTGTTTCCCATTCAGGTAAGGCACCTTTGAATCATACTCGCAGAACAATTCATTCTGGACTGGTCCCATAAAACTGGTGAGCAAACTGATCGATTCATTACAGATAAATTTGTCTCCAGTTATAAAAAACTGGAGAATAGAGTAAATTAAACAAAGCTAATAGGATGTTAACGGATCTGATAATATCTGATTTTATCCTATCTGAGAAATAGTGAAAATTATTTGATTCATATTCTCGTCCGAAGAAATCTGTATCCAATTTTTTTTATGAATAAGGATACGATTTTGCTATTGTCTATCTATATCCGACCTTTTAACCGTTATTCATTAAAATCTGACACTATCCGAAAGTATCAAATCCGATATTATCCGATTTTATTTAAATAAATATCTGAAACATTTTTATAATATATTTTAAATTAGATTTTTAGTATATATTATAAATTTAATTTATTTTATATCGTTAATGTATTATATTTTTTTATAATTCATTGATATATTTAAATTATTAATATAATAATAATTATAATTAATATTTATTTTTGATAATTAATGATTTGATAAAAAAAATTATATATATTTTTTAATAATATATATAATATTTTTATTTAATATCAAAATATATTAATATTTATATTTGTATCGATATATTATCCGATCCGTATTAGATATCTGTTGAATATTCAATTGATGTCTGTATTTGAACTTTCATATTCAAATTTATATCTAAAAAATTATAACAAATATGAATATAATAAAATCATTATCCATCAGTATCTAATTATTTTACAACTCTTAAAATATGTTCATTTATTTATATTTATTATTTATATATAACGATCCGTTGTACTCTGGACAGTCCCATTCGCTTTTCTTCCCCACCTCACTCTCTACTTCCCTTCCTCGTTTTCTAAGCCCCTCAAGTAGACATCACTCCGGCGATCACCGGAGATCGTCTATCAATGGCATCAGCCGTGGCATCGCCGAGCTCTCCGCTCTCCCATCCCTGGATGAGCCCCCGAATCTCCTTCAGCCGTGACAACACTGAAGTAGTGTCAGATGTGGGCCATGCCACCGCTATATCCCTCTCTCCTCCGATCTCTTCTCTCCCCGCCACATCATCATCTCCTGCTCCTGACAAGGACTTAATCGAGTTTGAGTTTCGGCTCGATGATGATCCTGCCAAAATGCTCTCAGCTGACGAGCTCTTCTCTAATGGCAAGCTCCTCCCTCTCCGGCCCCATCGCGCCTCCGTTGACAACTGCGGCGCGATCCGACCGCCGGATTCCATCAAGCCCCGTCCGCCTCCGACGATTTCCGTTGAATCCGATCCCTATGTTTTCTCTCCCAAAGCTCCAAGCTGCTCCAGCCGATGGAGAGAGCTACTCGGTTTGAAAAAAACTCAAAATAGCTCGAACAAGTCCGATCCGTCTCAAAGAAGTCCTTGCTCTCTCTCTAAGAACTCAACCTCTCAGTCAAACCCTCTTCCCCCTACTACCGCAAGGTCCTTGAAATATTTTATCCATAGAAATACCAGATCCGATTCAGCTCTCAGTTTACCATTACTTCACCGGGATTCGGATGCGGATTCTGTTTCAATGTCTGCCCGTTTATCTCTCTCCTCTTCCTCTTCATCCGAGAGGAACGATCAGGATCTCCCCCGTCTTTCTCTAGATTCTGACAAAATCCTGCCACGTGTCAGACTGATTCGGGCACGTTTGGATGCTGCCAGGGCGGGTCGAAGCCCAGTTCGAAGGTCACTCAACAATGCGGCGCTGGTTATACCTGTCCGAGGTGCATCGGTTGACAGCCCGAGAATGAACTCAAGTGGTAAGATTGTTTTCCAAGGACTGGAAAGGAGCTCCAGTAGCCCGGGTAGCTTCAATGGCGGCCCCCGGCCTGTCCGGCCGAGGAATGGAATGGAGAGGTCGTACTCGGCCAATGTGGTTCGGGTTAGCCCGGTTCTCAACGTACCCGTTTGTTCTCTGCGAGGATCGAGCAAGTCCGGTTCTGTTTTTGGTTTGGGGCAATTGTTTTCTCCCCAGAAGAAGGATCGGGAAGGTTCAGGGACCGGTTCAGGCACGGTTCGAACCGGGTCGTCTCTTGCTCGGACCGGCTCCAGGGCTAAAGTTGATAAGGTTGTTTCTTCCGGTTCAAGAGACTAGTATTCACATTCAGGGGGGTTTGTTTTGCTGTTTGGATAACGGGTGGAGTTGAGATATTTGTTTCAGGAGAGCAAAAAGAAGTCGAAAAATTAACCGAATTTTATTTTAGCCTTTAGATGGTTTTTTGAATTCTTTCTTTTTCTTTTTTAAACCACCAATTGGAGTTGGGGCTGGTGCATCTTTTTTTCCGCTTACAATAGCGTGTAAATATTTTGTTAATTTGTCTTATTTTGCTTGTTGTTAACTTAACGAGAACATTAATTTCTTTCAAGTTGTGAAACGTGTGCTTGTACTGTATTCATGTTCCTGTTCATTATTTTTCAGGAACTCACCTCAGTTTTTCTCTGAAGCTGTGCGGTTTTTTGTCATGGATCGTCCGATCACCAATAAAATTTAGCACTGATAAATTATAATATATTAAAATTTATATTTAGACTTTATCATACAACCGTCTATATTAAGAAGCCGCCCATCCTTATTAAGATGAGCCAGATCTCAACATCAACTATTCAAAATAAATTTGACCAGTCGAATTGGATGGATCCATTTTGGAATCGATCTGATCACTGTGCGCCATGTGCTAAATGCTTAGGAGCCAGTGAAGTCTATTATCGGATATTCGGATTATATTACCTTTACATTGTTAAATTTTTTAGTTTCAATTTTGTTAAAACTCTGATATTTGTTTATATTTAGTCATTAAATTTTATTTAATAATTTTAATATTTATGTCACTCTCAACAAATTTTTTATTTAAAAATAATAATAAAATAATAATAAAATAAATATAATATTTTTATTAATTTTTGTGTCACTCATTTGTAACAATAAATATAATTTCATTTCAATTATTTTTGAATAAAAATAATTAAATATAGATAATATAAAATTTAATTATTAACAATAAATAAAATTTGAGTGATTAAAAGAATGTACATACTTTGACGCGGTGCAAATTTGCAGCGCGTCTTACCACGCATTAGCAAATAAGGAGTTTTAGATTGGTGAAAGTACGAATTCTAACGAAAATAAAAGGCTCAATTTTTGCGCTGCAGAATAAACAGATTAACACAATTTTTTATTAACAAATTTACAATAATTTTGACGTGGATGCCGTGAGACGATCATTGCTCCACACAGTAAACACTGGTCGCTTGGGGGAGGGAGATAAGGTGCAAGATAGCCTCGTTGGCACTGCTCTCCTCGATATCCGTACAATCGTGCCATGTGATCCCTGCTGCCTCCTCTGAGCCCCCTGATAAATACACCCCTCCTTTTCAGTAACTGCACTGCTGCTCTTGTCGTTTTCTGCTTCGCCTTGGTGGTCTATTCAAAATTCGTTAATTACTTTGCACCCGGACCCGTTAAAAGACCTCACAGTTTTTTACTTTCCTTTTTATAGTTTGGAATTATCCAAAAAAAATTACACAAGGTACATGCACAAAAGGAAGCAGATTGCAACTTACAGAGCAACATTTGTACCACGTTGGACACAAATTACCAGTAGGAAACATCTTTTGGTGGCAATATTTGGCGTTATAAATTAATATGCATAATTGTACTTCTTTTTAGTCAAGCGGAATGTTGGTAATAAATCACTTTTTACATTATGTTCTGTATGAAATTACGATACTTACTGGTCATAAGTCACATTGTCCATCCTTTTCTTTCTAGGAGAAGGATCACAAATAACAAACAAAAATGATAATATTTGCAGTTTTTTTTGTATATAATAATTATAATAATTATATTATTAATAATAAAAGTGATAAAAGTAAAATTTGAAATCTACGAATGACAGCGCGTCACTGATAGTGGCGCGGAACAAACACGTCACTGGCAGTAGCGTCTTTATGTAAACGCACCACTGACAGTGACGTTTTGGTGGTTGATCGGTAATAGTAATGTTGATCCAACGGTTATGAATCGTGATCAAGATGAACAAGAGCAAATCCATTACTGTTAGTGGTGCGTTTACACTGTTCTATGCAAAGATGTCACTGACTGTGACGCGCTGTCATTCGTATATTTCAAATTTTACTTTTATCACTTTTATTATTTATAATATAATTATTATATACAAAAAATGAAATATTTGAGTGTGCACCCTTAGGAAGATTTAGAGAATATTCAATCTTGCATTGATTTTTGAGTTGTTATTATGTCCACGTCAATTAGAAATACTCAATTGAAAAAAGCACTCCATCGCTGAACCTATTTTAGAATTTTTAATTGGCGTTGCTATTCGCTTCACTCAATGAGAATAAATAAATTAGTTATTAAAAAAAAATACTAAATCAAGTGAGTTTCTAAATGACATGGCATTTAGAGCTGAGTTTCTAATTTAGTAACTTTTCTCTACATTTTCTAAATTAAAAATTCTTTTCATATCTAAAAATTAAAATAATAACTGCTACATAAAATTTATAAACTAATTAAAAACTTCCTTTAGAGATTATCTTGGAGCCTCCCCTTTTTAAATTCACTTTCTGGTTTAATGCACTCAGAAATCTGGGCGTTTCTTATCAGCAAAAACTGATTAAAAAAGGACTCGCTCCGGTTGTCAGAAGTCAGAACTCAGAACTCAGTGAGAATACTAGCCGTTAGATGGAGCAGGCATGTGATTCCGTTACCTGCTCGGTTACTTCCTTTCCCTCTGGCGTTGGGCGTTGCCGTTTGGTTATTAATTAATTAATTAATTAAAAAGGCGTCAGGGTCGGGGCTTGATGTGATGGCCTCTGACGGCTGAGATCCTCCCTGTTCCAACTAATCAAATCACGCCTAGGCGCTTTCGCTATGCGGTGCCTGCTGGTTTCCTGCCCCAAAAATACTACATCACGCGTGGTAGATGCAATTAGATCTCCTGCGCCTACTTGGTGTAGCTGCCAGTCTGCCACCTCTAATTATTTCCGCTTGCGACCCTGCAATCTGAATAATTTATATTTTGATCCCAGATTCTTTTCTGGATTTGAACGGGGAGATGTCTGTGGCAGGTTAATGACCCGCCACACGAAGTACTGAATTTGTAGAAATGTTCAAGTTGGTTGAATGGGGCTTCAATATATATCCATAATCCATCAGATCACATTGACGGTGCTCTGAATTACTGCCCCTACACAGGGAGGCAAAGATTCTGTAATCTTATTTGAATATTAATCTAGAGATGTTAATTGGTTAATAAGTGGCATGAAATGTGACAAGATGTGTATAAATTAAGGCTTGGTATGTAGGTGTGGGGATAATTATTGAATGGTAGTTTGGCGTCTAGCGAGTGATGGAGGGACAAAATGCAAAACAAGTGCTCTTAGCTGTACCATGTATTAGTCTCAGTGCCAGTATGTCCCAGTAAGTTCAGATTGGTTCTATATATTTAATTTTGGAATCTTGTTTCTGTTGTTAGGTTTATTTTGTTTAGAGCTCTGTTTTAAAGTCTGGTTAGTGGCTCTGGTTTATGCTTTATAGAGTGCATATGAAGTTCCTCTAGCCATGTGTTTTGCCTTTGGGGGTTTATAGGGTGCAAATAAAGATCCTCTAGCCATGTGTTTTCCCCTTTGGTTGATTCTAAATTATTATTTCCCAAGTCTCATGATAATTCAGATTTAACAAAAACTCATCATGGTTAGATGGAGGCATTGAGCTATGCAATGTCCAATTTGATCTTTTATTAGTGACCAAATTAGTATTTCTTATAACAAAGTCTTGTTGACATGATCCATATTAACTGCCCATCATTTAAAATGTGTGATCTTTGTATTACATATTAGAGTAAGAAAAAAAAGAAAAAATAAAATGAAAGGAAAAATAACTATACATTCTATTTATTGTAATTTCTTCTCTGAAATTCAAAATGAAAGGAACTTGAATTCCTTATACTCTAAAATAAGTATACATTTGTAACATTTCCATGTGCAAGTGCTTCTACCTCTTTCTCTCTCTCTCTCTCTCTCACACACACACAAATTGCAAAAGATGAGAAAAAGAATATAAAACGCAAGAATAGACTTCATTTGTGATTGCGTTGTCACTCGGTCTTCCAAACATGTTGAACATATTAAACAATGTATATTGGGAGAATTGTTTATGCACTATGTGATAGAAAATATATTTTATTCGTAATATATTTTGTTAAAAAATCACTGACCCATAAAATAACGTAATTCATATAAAATAACAAATAATAATTGGAAAACTTACAATTACGAATTGCGAGACATCTTGAAGCGGAAGCGATGCAAGAAATCGATCTTGAAGTTTTCCTCGATCTAATGATGGCGAATTATGGCGTTTTTCCACTCGGTTTCTATTTTTGTTCTTTTCTTTATGGACGAATTAAGAAGATATTTTTTAGAAAATTCGAATTGACTAAATGAACGAAGCGAGTATATATAAACACGAGGCAACACGGGATCATGTGCGTAATTTGGACAATGAATTTTTCCATAAAAAATACGGATGTACGTAGACGCATTCTTCGATACACCCTCCGGATGCACTTTTTAGATGTACCCACCCAAATGCACTTTTTAGATGCACCCATTAATTAATAATTCGTAAATGAACTTGGCTCATAATTATTAGCGAGTAGGCCACACATTAAATATTAGAATAATAAATATTCTAACATTCTCCCACTTGGCCTAAACTTTAAACATTATAATGAAGCACATGTTCAAAATTGGCCAATATAATATCATTAACTTAAACCATGTTCACTAGAAACATCAAACCAAACTAATGTAATCGAATAAGCATTATTGTTATTTGATCCCCATTAATTATAGAAATAATGTTCTTTCCAACAAATGGTTAATTCAATTTATTTGATCCCCATAAGTAAAATTTGCTTAAAAGAATAATAATAACGCGCAACATAATAAATAAGCAAATATCATAAAT
Organism: Schoenoplectus tabernaemontani; assembly: GCA_037127355.1. Lineage (NCBI taxonomy): Eukaryota > Viridiplantae > Streptophyta > Magnoliopsida > Poales > Cyperaceae > Schoenoplectus > Schoenoplectus tabernaemontani. The sequence goes on from CM073756.1 coordinate 17,663,454, forward strand.
TCAAAGTCAATATACATAAACGAATCTTCAATACATAAACTATTAATATTGTTCACTACAACAACAACATCAGAATTCATTTACCAAACCCATACCGGCAACATGCTCTTTGTAAAGAGTAGGTGGTAGCGCTTTTGTTAGAGAATCAGCTAACATAGCTCTTGTATTAATGTGTTGTATGATAATGGTACCATATTTGACTTTGTCTCTAACAACAAGATATTTGATGTCAATCCATTTAGAAGCAGCTTGATTTATTATTTTTAGAGAAAAAGCAATGACCTCATTATCACAAAGTAAGGTAAGTGGTCTTGCAATCTTGTCTACATCACTTGAAGTCCGGGTATGAAATTCTTCAACCAAACCGCTTGACCGGTAGCTTCATAACATGCCACAAATTCCGCTTGCATAGTGGAAGATCTTTGTTATAGGCGCTGCTTAGCACTCTTCCATGAAATTGGTCCCCCTGCAAGCATGAATATGTAAACGATGTGGATTTCTTCTTGTCAACACAACGAGAAAAATCGAGAATCGAATAACTTGATAACTTCAAGGTTGTCGACTTTACGAAAGTAAGCATATAGTTTTTAGTTCCTTGTAAATAGTGCAAAACTTTCTTAGCATGACTTTCGATGGTCCATTCCGGATCTGTTTGATCTAGGCCAAGCATTCCAACGACAAATGCAATATCAGGACGTGTACAAACTTGAGCATACATTAAACTCCCTACTACCGAAGCATAAGGGATTTTCTTCATTTGTGCACGTTCTAAATCATTTTTAGGACATTGAAACTTGATGAATTTGTCACCCTTGATAATAGGAGCAACACTTGGAAGCAATTTTGCATGTTGTAACGTTTAAGCATTTTTTCAATATATGCTTTACGAGATAAACCTAACATCCCACGAGACCGATCTCGATATATTTCAATGCCTATAACATAAGAGGCTTCTCCAAGATCTTTCATGTCAAATTTCTTTGATAGAAAACGTTTTATCTCGAACAACATGTCTAAATCACTACTTGCTAATAAGATATCATCCACATATAAAACGAGAATGATAAATTTGCTCCCACTAACCTTGAGATATATGCATTGATCAATAGTATTTTCCTTAAATCCAAACTCGGTTATAACTTGATCAAACTTAAGATACCACTGTCTTGAAGCTTGTTTTAACCCATAAATTGATCGTTTCAACCTACATCCCATATGTTCCTTGCCTTTGATAACAAAACCTTCAGGTTGTTTCATATAAATTTCTTCATGCAAGTTACCATTAAGAAATGCAGTTTTTACGTCCATCTGATGTAATTCTAAATTATAATGAGCTACAAGAGCTAAAACAATTCGTAATGAATCTTTCTTTGAATTTGGTGAAAACGTATTATCATAATGTACTCCTTGTTGTTGTGTGAATCCTTTAGCAACTAATCGGGCCTTATATCTTTCAACGTTACCTTGAGAATCTGTTTTAGTTTTGTAAATCCATTTACAACCTACGGGTTTAACACCAACGGGTAACTCGATAAGATCCCAAACTTCATTAATTTCCATAGATTTCATCTCATCATTCATGGCTTCCAACCATTGAGATGAATTTCGCTCATAATAGCTTGCTTAAAGGAAAGCTGGATCATCTCCATGGCCTAAATCACAACCTTCTTGATAAGATATACAATATAATCATCGGATATTGCAGATTTTCTTTCTCTTTGCGACTTACGCAAAGGTTCTTGTGTGATATAGGTACTTCATCAATGTTAGGAACATTATTAACATTAGTACCATCATTTTTCTACGAAGGAGAAGAACGTATAACCTCTTTAAAGATCGAAGTTGGAACATAAATTTGATCTTCTTCTTGTAGGTTTACTGATTCGTTTTTCATTACTCCCACTAATATTATAATTTTCAAAAAATCTTTGCATGTCTAGTCTCAACTATTCTAGTGGTATACGAAGGACAATAAAATCTAAAACCTTTGGATCTCTCTGGATAACCTATGAAATAACAACTAACGGTTTTGGAATCAGTTTCTTAATATGTGGATTATACACTTTTGCTTGACGGGACAACCCCACACACGTAAGTATCCTAATTGTGGTTTTCGCCGTCACAATTCGTAAGGTGTTGTTGGTACAGATTTACTAGGAACTCGATTTAGTAAATGTGTGGGTACATTTTTAAAGCTTCGGACCATAAATATTACGGCAAAATAGTATTGCATATCATACTACGTACCATATCCATTAATGTACGATTACGCCTTTCATTTACTCCATTTTGCGAGGATCTCCTGGCATAGAAAAGCGATGTACAATACCATTTTCTTGAAGAAACAAAGCAAACGGGCCTAGACTTTGACCCAGTCGGTGTGTCTACAATAATACTCACCTCTCTATCGATCTAACCACTTTGATTTTAAGATTATCTTTGATTTTCAACTTGACCTTAAAAATCATAAATTTATCAAGTGCCTTAGATTTTTCAGAAATTAGGTATATGTAAGCATAACGTGAATAATCATCGATAAAAGTGATAAATGATTTATGTCGTTAAGACTCGGAGTGGGAAAAGGACCGCATATATCGGTGTGAATTATTTCTAATAGTCCCCACTTCGAATGGCTCCTTTCTTATTTCCTTTAACAAACTTTCCTTTAACACATTCAATGCGGTTATCAAAATCGGAAAAATCTAATGTTGGGAGAATTTCATTCTTAATGAGACGTTGTATTCTATCTCTTGAAATATGATTGACCTACAATGCCATAATTTTGAAGAATATCCACCATCACGATTTCTCTTAATTTACGTTTAACATCGGTAACATTCAAGGATAATAAAGATTCGAGAAAATGAATAATCCAAACATAATTTATATAGATTATCACATAACAATCAGAACCACGATATACTTAGAGTTATGATATAGTCTCGACTCATTATTTCCAAAGCTGAAATATAAAACCACACGCATCAAGTCTAGAAACAGAAATTAAATTCCTAATCATACTAGGAATATATACTACATCATGCAAATCGAGGATAAAGCCACTCTTGACATCAAACGAAGAGTTCCAACGACCTCGACTTGACCTCTAATCCATTAGCTACCTTGAGTTTCCTTTCTCCCTTTTGAAGCATCCTCACGGAAAGGAATCCACTGCAATGAGTTCGTAATGTGCACGAGAGGCACCGGTGTCAACCCACCACGTATTTAAGGGAATATCAACTAAAAGAGATTCACAAATCATGAAATTGAAATCATTACCCTTCTTAGCGAGCCAATCTTTAAACTTCTTACAATCCTTCCTCATGTGTCCACGTTTCTTACAATGATGACACTTAGGAGTATGTTTTGTACCAGACGTACTTGCTTTGTTAACACCAAAAACCATATCAACCTTATTTTTACCTTTACCATTGTCTTTAATTTTCTTCGATTTTGGACCATCGATGTGACATGTGCAAAGTCGGGTTTTCGACCTTAATCCTTTCTTCTTCTTCAACACACATAGCAATTAATTCGCTCATTTTCCACTTTTCTTTACGTGTATTATAGTTGATCTTAAAAGGACCAAAGCTGTGCGGGAAGAGAAGTCATAATGAAATGAACTAAAAATCCTTGAGAAATTGCCATATCCATGCCTTTTAATTTTGCGACCATATCATTCATCATCATGATATGTTCACGTAGCTTGTCCCATTATACTTGGAAGTGAGCATTTTCATTATGAGAGCACTTGCATTAGCCTTAGAAGTACTCTTAAATTGCTCTTGTGAAACTAAATATTCTTTAGCGGTAAAAGGATTACTATCGCATCTTCTCGGGAATACCTCCTCTTATTGCGGATGTAATAGTGCTTTTCATAATCATGAGAGACATGCGATTAGAACGCTCCCATTTAGCAAAGTTAGCCTTATCATCGATCTTGCTTTCATTTGTTAAAGCAACAGGTTTGTCTACACGTAAGGCTGATCAATTTCAAGAACCCGAGACAAATTTCAATTTGTTCTTTCCAAGTTGAGAAATTAGTTCCATTGATGGTGTTATTCGAGAGATTTGAGCACTAACACTATTCAATCTTTGCATGAAATTCGGGAAAAATAAAATGCTTACTATTATAAACTAAATATCCACAAAAATAATACAATTAGATCAACTATAAGGGGTATTAATTAATCGATCTGAAATAAATAATAAAACGCCTAAGAATATTTAGTTCTAACATAATAGTTGATCCATAAATAAAATTCAATTCATATCATAGTTGAAATGAGAAAAAAAATTGAACTTTGGTACATAATTAATTTAATAAACTATCCGACAATTAAAGTTGGTAAAATTGACAATATTAATTTATTAAACATAAACATAATAGAAATACAAACATAATGTAAAATATATTTCCTTTTGATAAAATGGCGACCACAATTAAAGTTTATAAAATTGATAACGATCAAGTATCAAAAGTACATTTATTAAAATAATAATTATATATAATAATCTTAGTTGGGCGAATATTATATATAATTTTTTTAAAAAAATGTGTAAAAAAATTAAAAAAAAAACGTCGAGAAAAAAAAAATAAGAGGACTTTTGTGGGAAAAAAAAATTAACCAAAAGTTACATCTCAAGAAATAGAATAGAATTCATAATTATAACATAAAAGAGGTACTAGTTGGAAATAATTACATCCCTAAAATAAATGGGATTCTATACAAACCCCATAGTAAAAATCCTGTCCAACCCAGTTATAGTCCCCTAGATCAATTTTTCTAGGGACTATAACTTGGCCATTTTTGCAATAAAGGGTTCTGATGGGGTTTGGACAAAAAATCATGCTTCTATGTTGTATTCAATCAAAGTATATGGGAAATTGTACCCATGTGCTCATGTGCACATGTGGATGACAAAAAGTAAACTCATAGCCATCTCCAATTTGTACACAAGGAAGTAAAAATAATTTGATAAAAAACTCCAACAATCACACACATACAGTTTACATTAGTAATTGAATACGAAAATTATAATATTGTATCTTATATGAAAATACGTTTGGCTCGATACCAAATGATAGAAAATATATTTTATTCGTAATATATTTTGTTAAAAAATCACATGACCCATAAAATAACATAATTCATATAAAATAACAAATAATAATTGGAAAACTTACAATTACGAATTGCGGACATCTTGAAGCGGAAGCGATGCAAAATCGATCTTGAAGTTTTCCTCGATCCTAATGATGGCGAATTATGGCGTTTTTCCACTCGGTTTCTATTTTTGTTCTTTTCTTAATGGACGAATTAAGAAGATATTTTTTAGAAAATTCGAATTGACTAAATGAGCGAGGCGAGTATATATAAACAACGAGGCAACACGGGATCATGTACGGCGAATTTGGACAACTGAATTTTTCCATCAAAAATACGGATGTACGTAGACGCATTCTTCAGATACACCCTCCAGATGCACTTTTTAGATGTACCCACCAGATGCACTTTTTAGATGCACCCATTAATTAATAATTCGTAAATAAACTTGGCTCATAATTATTAGCAGTAGGCCACACATTAAATATTAGAATAATAAATATTCTAACACTATGTACTAGAGAAGATCACACCATATGTGCATAGCATGTTATCAGTATATAAACTAATGACACACATCAAAACCAATAATTCTTTCAAATGTGCCAAAACAATCAACAATTCAGAATCTCAATCTTGACCAGCTCCACTTTTAACACATGTAAACTACAAGATAGAAGCATCTGCAGTAACAATATATTACTCCCATGCAATATTCGCATAAAAAAGTTGTAAACTTCTAATTTGGTGCTAATTAATGTATTTCATCATACCAGATTGTTGCTTGGTAAAATCAACATAGTGCTGAGTTTCATTTTGTAGAATTAAATGACTGAAAAGAGCATTTCCTGTGCTATGCTACTGGAGCCCTTCTGTAGCGAACTATATATATACAAGTGCATTCTGCTCAGCACTTTATGAATATACATGATTTTATATGAGAACATTTATTTGGTTGGTTGTACCAAATTAGTTATCAAACAGGGTAGTAGCACATATATATTCCCAATTGTACAATTTGAAGAAAAGTCGTATCAGAATATTGCTTGTACTATCTTCGATATGCGCCTGTACAAATTGTACGGGAATCAAATTCGTTGGGGATATGATCCTCTGGATCATATTTTTTTACCAGCAACAATAGCAACTACATTTTTTTTAAACAAATGTTAGTTTGTTTTAGAGTTGTATCTGAGCTTAATTATCATGCAAACTGGATACTCATTTAGAAAAAATCTCTTAAGTTTTAATAATTTTTGAATTTTGTTGTTGTTGATGTGAGCGTGAGACGGTTAAATGAATTAAAATTCATATTTCATTTCCAGCTGATATTCAGAATCAGAGGTAGGTAGGCTGAGGAATCTGGTAATATTATTTTTGTAATAAAAAGCAACAAGAAATCGAGTCCGTTATTGAACGTTGGAATAATTTCGAATCAAATTGTCCAAATCATGACAGTGACCCGTTACACAGGTCACAAAATGATTCGGAACAAACAGTAGATTTGGAGTAATTTGGTGGGGCATGTGCATCAGACCATGTCAGTATGACTGTATGACAGTGTTTTCGTGTTATTACTTCTTTATTCGTCTATATCCTGAATTTATTTTTTCCTATTTGTTTTTGTGCTGGATGTTCCTCTCTGGAAAACTAATATTTTACCATTATACATCTCTATATACAGCAAGGGCAACTTGTTGCTGCCTTTTGGGCTACAATAAAAGCTAGACCACATTTTACCACCTTTTGGGAGAAGTGAGGTTTATTTTGATAAAAATTCTATACTCAAATATTGTCATAATTGAAACCGATATATATATTTTTAAATTTTCTACTTTGTTTAAAAATATAAATTTGTCAGGGATCATTGAAGACATAGGACAGAGGTTCGTAAAAATTACTTTTGTGCAGTTTTCTTTAGAAAATATACCGAGTGCAATAAACATTGCACTGGAACAAGGGTAGCAGAGTTTAATTAATTTATGTCACACCATTTATAACGGAGTAAACAACAAAAACAAAGCAGAGAGATTCTTATATTTTGGAACAGAGTGCAAGGTTGCTTGGCCTGGACAGGCACCTCTTTTGTGCAGTTCCTTAATTTCACATTTGACCTAGTCTGACCAAATTCAAACTTTTACACTGGCGAATTTATGTGGGTTTCTGATATCCAGATTTGATTTCTTCTGATACCATATTTTGGTTTGGTACTTGAAGCTGCCTTTGTTGCATGTCTCCTAATTATTCTATCCATAATTCCATGCTCCATAGACCATAGGATGCTTTTTGAGTCTATTTATTTGTGAAGGTTTAGCTTGAAAAAAAAAGTTCTTGAGGCATTTGTTTTTTATGTACAGCAGAGACATTCTGCCACTAGGCAATGTAGCATGCTGGTCATGGAGGCATGAGTTTGATTCAAAAACACTGCTCAAAATTAATTTAACTGTCGCAGTTGGAAATATTTTCTACAGTAAAACTTCTAGGGTTAATGCTTTCATACTCGTTCAAAAATTTAATTTTTTCCCTCTTCTTATTTATTTAAGCATGAGATGATGAAATTTTTTAATTCAGTCTAAATAATTTGCCAGCATTTCCTAGTTGCAACTTCTACATGAAGGCTTTGACCCCAATAAATAATCTATGAGGGAAGTTCAATCTCATAAGCTTTTTTTACCCATAAAATAACACAATTATTTTTTCCAACAAAATTGAAAGCCAAATGCTGAATCCAAACAAATTAAATTATCATAAAATGAACTTAAAAATTATAATTAAATTTCTGCATGCGCCCATCTCTCAATAGAACTCAATGAAGTCTATGATTTGGATAATATATTTGGGTTTCAAATTTTGAACAATGCTAAGCTAAATTTAGGTGAAAAAAAATACATAACTGAATTTTAAGATATGCATCATTTCTGCTCCTGCCACTTCTTTGATGCATTTTGAAGAGATCGATCCAAACTCCAACCAAAAATCAGGTCTTAAGTTAGTTAATTTGTTGGTCCTTACTAAGTGTCGTTACATGTTATTGTATTAGTAACGGATGACGGAAGTGCCCACAATGCATAGCTCTGATGACAATTGCACAAGTCCTCAAGGAGTAGGCAGGAGATCAAATCCAGTTGGGGCGATAAAAGAATTCACATCTCCTGCTGCGCGTATCATGTAGTGCAGTAGAATGCCCCTTAAATTTGCATCAAGATCCGTGTTCTTAAAACCACTCTCTACTATCTAATGGTGGTTGGGTCATGCTGCACATTCTTACGTGGCAGAGGACAAGCTTCCACGGTAAAAGAGGTGTGAGTGGGTGGGATTCTTATCCTCTCTGCATATAATGCAGTGCCAACATACCACATGAATCATTTGATCACTGTGAAATTCATATCGGTCCGAATCTTGAATAGATCCAATGATTCATGTGCTGTGCTGTACTGCGACAGAAATAATAATTCGAGTGTGCATGGCCTACGGTAATTACTAAATAAAAAAAGAACGGATGACAGAAGTGACATAATTTGTCCCTAAACAAAGTGACATGTTTTATTGCTGAAAAATAAGTGCGATTTTAGATTGTTGAAAGACCAATAACAATGCGACATGTTTGGTCTCACGATGCATGTCATGGGATGCATCGATGACAAAATGGAAGTGTCTTATATAGTCTTGTTTTGTTAGTCAAAATCACTTGCTTATTGTAAGTTTATGGACTTAAAGTAGAAGGTCAGATCACAAGATTTAACTCGATATTAAACATGGAAAATTGCATATTTAAAGTAATTATATGTAAGAATTTTTTTATTGACTTGGACCGTAAGGAATTAATTCGTTTTTATAATCATTTTAGGAAAAAAAAATACTGTACAGTCACCTTATTAAAAGTTATTATGCACCATTCAAAGTATAAATTTCCGCTCCATAGATAGTGTTAATATGGAGCACTTAGAATGCATGCATTATGGAGCAAACAGCAAATTTTAAAATTTCATGGGCCACAAAAAAAGATATACATATTCTTCAAACCAACTGCATATTTTGCATTTCTTTTTGTTAGAAAGAAAAATACCCTCACTTCCTCTCTTTTTTTTTTAATTTTGAAATCTAACATACATTCGCTGTAGAGACTTTTTTTTTGAAAGCAAACTGTTTTGTGTGCCCCTTTCAATTCTTCAATTGATCTTTTCTTTATAAATAGAAAAAAAGTTAATACACATATCATTACTATAATTACTGTCACAATATGTAATATTTAGATTAACAGCGTCAGTGTTTTACTTTATAGTAGAAGTTATCCTAAATAAGATTTGACTAGTATTAAGCCGAAAACAATATTAGCAAATTTGCACAGGTGTGGGAAATTAACAAGTTGAATATGCGAGAGATTTTTGGTGGATATCAGGCCGGTATAGGGTTTACATTCAACAGGTGTGGAAATTAAATTAACAATTGGTAAATTTTTTAAGTTCAAATGTTGTCATTATTCTTCAATTTGGTAGAACAACGATATGTATTTCGAATGATAGATTACAAGTTTACGACAGCCCAGATTGAAATTTCGCCTAACGTCTTATTTGGGCTTTTTTGCAAAGGCTATTATTGTAGTAGCTCCACTCGTTTATTTCTTTAAGTTATGGGTATTCAAGCCCAATATATGGTCTAATAATTTAGTGGTCCAAAATGGGGCAAGTTGTGGATTTGGAGGTAATCTAGGGCTGTAAATGAGCCGAGCCGAGTCGAGCCAAGTTAAGCCGAGTTGGGTCAAGTTCGTGTTCGACTCATTAGCTTAATGAGCTGATTCAAGCGGTCTTGCTAATTACTTTTGAGCTAAAAGGTTGGGCTTGATATCGGCCCGTTAGAGCATCTCCAATGAGAATTTTTATTGAGTTTTTATTCTTGCGTGTCACTATTTATTTTTAATTTTAGCAGTGGAGAGATAATTTCTAATTTAGAAATTTTAATCATAGTTTCTAATTTAGCAACTCAACTTTTATTGCCACGTCAGATTAGTAACTCTCTAAATTTAGCATTGGAGAGGGAAGAGAAGACATATAGGTCCAAATTTTTCATTGCAATTATTGTTTGACGTGGCATAAAAACTTTCATCACACGATTTTAGCGTTGGAGAAGGTTAATTATAATTAGTAATTTTTCTGACATGGCTTAACTAAGAGTTTAGAAATAATTTCAGCGTTGAAGATGCTCTTAAGCTAATGAGCTAGCGCTGGCTCATTAAGACTAATTTAATCATTTATAATATTTTTTATGATATTTTATATTAAAATTTATAAAATGTTATTAAAATAACTAATGATAAAATATTTCACACAATTTGATATAATAATTTAAGTACATATCATACTGTAAACTATTTACTATACGCAAATTCATAATAAAATATATAAATAATAAATATTAATAGTTTAACGAGTTAAACGAGCCTAATGAGCCGAGCCGACCTAAGCTCAAACTCGGCTCATTAACTTTACGAGCCGACTCATTAACAGTTCGATCCATTAACGAGTGAGTCAATAGCGAATTGATCCCAATGAGTCACGAACGAACCATTAGCCATGAGTTTTTTTTTTTTTTTTGCCAATCCTAGATAGATCAAGGTGAAACTAAAGCATGGATGGTAGCAACTTTAGTATGAAACTTGTTTTTACGCCTTTCCTTGAAAATAAACCCTCATCTTCTGCTATTAAAATTTATTCAAAGAGGTGCCATGATAATATTAAGTATAATGATGATTATCAAAATTATCTAGAGAAGATGGTTTAACAAGAAATCAATATTTTATGATGTAATTCATGTGGAACACGTCATGCATATAAAAAAATCCGTGAAATTTCAAATATCATTTGTAAATAGGTTGTGTTTTTATGATGTAAAAATTGACAGTTCGTGGAACAATAGCATTATAATAATAATGTACAAGATTGATCAACCTGCTTCTAGTTCACAAGTCAAATGACAATATTTTTTTATCTGAATAATTTTGAAATGATGATATGTTGTCTCTAATTTGAAACCAAATTGTAGAGGTTCTCTAATTTTGACCTTCAAATTAGTTGACAAAATATTTCACTATCGTCGCCCGTACTTCTTGAAGTTCAAAATGAGACATGTATTTGAATAATTGAATTTGTATAATATGATAACTCATGCATCTTTTTTATTAATATACTCTCTTTCCGAAATTCAAAGTTCTGGATAAGTCCCTTGTCAAACCTATTATAACATTTCTATCTTTAATTTGATAACCCATGCTTTTGTTGCTCACTTCGGAATGAAATATAATAAAACGATTGTTGTCAGAATTGAGCGAATCATTTTGTCTATATTTGAAACCATCCATGCCATAAATTTGTAATCTTAACTTTGGATGACCTTTAATTCCAGGCCTCTTGTTTTCTTTTCCATGTTCAAGTTTTTTTTTGAGGGTGGATACGACTTTTTGACATAATTAAATAATAAATAATTATAATGTAGCGAAAGTTGTTTGGAAAGAACTCTCTACATAATGTAGATTCTGGTAATTTAGTCATTACAGATTTTCATGAGCCAACTGTGTGAAAAGTAAATGAAGGAAAAATTTGAGGCCTTTGATTTAGCATCTGTATATCATGATTGGTTTTGATCATCACTATTATTATTATCAGGTCCCCAATTCCTAACGCACATGTACCCTTGATGTAAGGATCTGTTCGGCCATTTCCTGTTTCCGTACGTAGAAAATTAAAAAAATCATTCTAAGTGAATTCCCCCCACTGGAATAGTGTTTTTTTTTTTAATTCAAAATCCGTGCCCAATCCCATTCTCATTAATCCGTGCCCAATCCCATTCTCATTAATCCGCCGAACAGGGCTTAAAAGAGTTGCATTTCCTTTTTGTATGTGGGAGCAAGTTAGCATTCTAATTATTTGTATTAATATATAGAAGTCACTTGACAATGGTACTGTAAGAATTTAATGATGGATTAGAAAAATTAAAGAAAACTTAATAATTAAAAAATAACTTTAAAATGCAGATGGGATATATAGATATTCTTACAATATATAACTTATATAATTTAAGTATTGGATGATAATGCATGGGATGACCACTAGTTTTGAATTGTTGAAAGCTTTCAGTCACTTGTGATGTCTAGTGAAAACTACATGAAATCTCATCATTATTATAGACAGGATTAGAGGATTTCAATTCTTGATCCGACCCGATCCGAATCTGATCCTAACCCGACCCGATTTGACACGATCCGAAAATAAATAGGTCGGATATTGGTTCAATTTTTTTGACCCGAATCTGATCGGGTCGGGTTCGGGTCAACCCGACCCAACCCGATTAATTATATTTTTTAAAGTAATTTTGTGATTTAGTACTAATTAAAAGTTAATTATACACTAATTAAGATTAATTATAAATTAATTAATAATTTATTGCTTAAAATTATATAAAATTAATTAATAAATATTTAATTATTTTACACGGGTCGGGTCGGGTCGGGTATGGGTCAAGATTTTTTGACCTGAATTTAATCGAGTCGGGTTCGGGTTAGATATGGATCAAGATTTTTTGATCCGAATTTAATCGGGACAGATCAAAAATAATAATAAAATAATATGATCCGACCCATTGACACCCCTAGACAAGACATTTGAATAATATAGATTGTTCGCTAGCAAAATTAATTTTTATTTTTGGAGATCGTCAATACTGTCAAAATAATTGTTCATTATTATTGAGATTGAATAGCATTGTATGATAAAATATATGTAGTACCAGTATTTTTACATCTGAAGTTCTAATGTTGTTCTACTGAAAAAGAAAATTCTAATGTTGTTCATGTCTTCATTTACAGAATTTCTCTAAATCTAATATGAAAGTGCTTGTCATATTTTTCTTTTCCGATTTTTTTCTTATCAAAATAGGACTTCCAATGACCCAATATGTATTATTTTTTATATGTCTATTTTGGAATTTGAATTCGCACCACTCCGTAGGGAGACGAAATCCAGTATCATCTTTACTAGATCAATGATTCATTTCTTTTTGAATCTTAATAAAAGCATTAAAATAGAAAACTCGGACAGTTAGTAAAGTATTATTAAGATATACAAATTAAAAAAAATGCATTAGCACTTCTTTATGATAAACAGTTATACACTGAAAAGGTTTTACTTTGCAATGTCAGTTTTTCTTCCTATACATATGAAACAATACTTATCCATATACGTGTAAAATCACAAAACAAGCCCAAATACATGAAAAACGTATGACGTGGGAGTACCCTTCCTTTTAATATCTGTTGTATAAATCAAAACTATGACGTGGAACAATTATCATAATATTGGAAAGGTAAGGTAGAATTTGGTATTTGGTTGAAAGATTTGACTGCATATCTTTTGTACAAAATCGCGAGTGTATTAATTTTAAATAGGAAAAATAATGAAAAATTTACTGAAAATGTTCAAGATCGATATGGTTTTAACCAATTAAATATTTGGAAGCGAAGAGCATAGTTGTAGATTCGTACTAGCTAGCATCAAATCAAGTAAATTATGGTCTATGATGAAATTCGTTGCTTGTCAACATGATAGTTACTATATTTTGGTTTAATTTATTCAAGGATACGCAAAGCCAGACGTTGCTTCTAGTTTTTTCAAATTATATGGGAATAATATATCTAAAGTAAAATTTAACGCTTAAAATAATCTAAAATTTATAAATTATCATCATATGTAATTATATTTTTATAATTATACTCATCTTTTTTTAAAAAGTTTGTGCTTAAATTTTGCTTAATATAAAAATTTTATTGAAAAAAAAGTTTTTATATTTTTAATTATTTAGTCTATCACTAGTTTTTTTTTTTGCCTGAGAGATTACCCTCGTTTATATAAAAAGTAAAATAATCATACAAATGATACTTTTTTTTTACCTTAAAAGATGAACCAATGAAACTAATACGGTAGCAAAATGTACAAACGGCCACAAGTTAGTACTTTCTCCATACATTAGGTGATTTATGATGGCTTCCCTCTCTCCGTGATTTACTGTAACTCGAGTTTCGCCATGACAATATAGTTCTAGAAAAAAATTAATAATACAAAATTTTAAATATATTTAATGAAATATTATATTAAAAAATTTGGACATAATATTTTTAAATGCTAAGTAATAATGATAATAATAATAAATAATATAATTAAAGATATAACAATCTATAAATGATCATATAAAAAAATTAGATCATTTTAAGAATTAAATTTCACCTTAATTACATTAAACATAATATTTTAATGAGGAGAAAGAAACTATTTTGTATAAACCTCAAGAAGATAAAAGATTTAAACAAAATCAATGATGAAAATTGATGATGTAACATGATTTGAAAATGTTGAAAGCTTAACTCTCTTTATATAATAAGAATTTGTACCTACAATAGATGTAAAAATGTGATTATTTACTTTAGCTCATTAAATGTCAAATAATATTGATTGTTATCTTTCCATGTCAATTATTAATCAATTTAAAAAAGAATCCTTAATTGAAATCACAAGAAAGAAAAAAGAAGCAAGACAGAGATACTCTTTGAGCAACGGAGTACAAAGAAACCTTTTTAACAACTGCGGGTGGATGAAATGAAGAGAATTACTAAAATTATTGAGTAATCTGAGACGTTCAAGCAAGAGAAATTAATCATATCTATTCTTGAAAGGATATTTTTAATATTATAAAAGTTTAAAAAAATGATAAAGAATGAACCCTTCCATTCTTTATCTGTTTTACATAGATATAGATGTACACTGATTAGACTTCACGCACATAGCTTTCGCTCATATTGCATAATGGAACATCACAGTTATTTTTTTTCTTAATTATTCCCATAATAGCTTTCGTAATTCTCTGTCAGTAGGGGAGGCATACAGCCATTTCTTGGTTGTCGATGGAACCAATAACCAAAAAACCGGGGTACCAGCCAATCTTAATTTGTACGCGTGTTGGTACGACCAAGCTTGTTTAACAAACTATTTTATTATTTTTGTATGTATATGGTTCGAATTTTTTAAGATTCTCCATTCTTCAAATGTTAGATAGCATCACACGACAATTCTATTCCTATAGTCGCATGATTTTTTTTTTTTTTGGGTGGATGTAATATATTCGCAAATTAGTTAGTATTTTTTTTTCTTGTCCAAATATTTCAAAGAATCAAAGGAGCGAAACGACAAGAGACACAATATATTATTCAGCCCTACTGTGTACTGTGAAGCTGACACTTTGAGATGATTAAGTCATGATAAATTAATAATCTATGAGCAAATACCATCAAAAAATTAATTTTAACAGCTGATGGGTGAATCAAATTCGTCCAAATCTCGAAGGAGAGCAAAATCAAAGGGTGAAGATTTAGTGTGCACTATTAGATTGTGCTCATTAAATTGTAGCCACTTCGGACCCTCCTAAAATATATATTAGGTGATCGAAATAATCTTTGATAATAAAATTGGACAACGGAATCCAGTTTTTTTAAATGCACCCATATAACACGCCTATGCAGTGGTTTGTGTTAGAGTATATGAATAGAATTGTATAGGTTAGTTGGAGATATTGTGTGATGTATGATATGAGAAATGTTTAGTGATTGAAATTAGTTAATTAGACTAAATAGTTAGTTTGTTAGATCATTAGTTTATAAATAGAGATTTAGACATTGTAATCAATTCATTCAAGATAATCAAATATTTCTCTCTCACTCTCTCATTCTATCATGGTATCAGAGTCAGAAAACCGTTGGAATTAGGCTCACGTCTATTCTAGAAATTATGCACCTTATTCTAGCCCTTATTCTATCAGTTTGACCGCTACCAAAATTCTATGCAATAGTGTTTATACGGTTTTATATTTATATAAGAAAGTTATTCAACGTTTACTACAGAAAATCATACCACATAAATTTTTGCATATAATGTCTGCGTCACAGAAGATTAGAATGGCCTGCATGGTACTTAGAGGTTGCAATTGGACGAGTTGGGTGGGTTCGGGTTCGGATTTGGGTTGGGTCGAGTTGGGTCAATTTGACTTAGTAAGATTATCGGGTCACGAGTCTAGTTGGGTCGGGTCGGGTCGGGTATCGGGTTTTTTAGTGTCGGGTTGTTTCAGGTTTCGGATCGTATCAAGTCTGATCGGGTCGGTTATCGGGTCATCTAATGTCGAGTCATTTCGGATTTTGGGTCATATCAGGTCGGGTTGGGTCGGTTATCGGGTCATCTAGTGTCTAGTTATTTTGGATTTCGGGTCATATCAGGTCGGGTCGGGTCATCTAGTGTCGGGTCATTTCGGGTTTCGGATCGTATCGGGTCAGGTCGGGTTGGTTATTAGGTCATCTAGTGTCAGATTATTTCGGGTTTTGAATCATATCGGATTAGATTGGATCAGATCAGATCAAATTTCACCATCTATGTGTTTGATCTAGTCAGGTTGAATGAATCAGATCAGATTGAATTTCTAAGTGATGCATATTTGAGTTATGCAGGTTTCACCTTAATTTCAATTGAATTAAACTTTTTGTATTTATCTCCTCAATCCTCAATTCATCGTCATCTATACAATACAAGTTTTATTTATCTCTTCAATTCTCAATTCATTGTCATCTATACAATACAAGTTTTATTTGAAAGATATGTTGAATTATTCATAGATATCATAGTTAATGTTATAATTAATATTAACTTTATTATTTAAATTACATAAGTTAATATTTATAATAATAATTAAATTATTCAACTTATTTGACATTTGCACGGGACTCATAGAGGGTCTAAACGTGAGCTACAAGATAATGTTTTTATAATCTCCAAGAGCGTGAGAATCGGAGGATAATGAATTTTCATAATTCATAGATTATCGTTACCATTAGTATTATTATATTATGATGATTATGATTATGATTATTTATTATTATGTTATTATGTTTTTATAATATTATTATATGTTTATTATAGTGATGATTAATTTATTATTATATTATTATAATTATAATTATTTATAATTATTTTTATAATTATGATTATATTATTATTATTATATTATTATGATTATGATTATTATATTATATTTATATTATTAAAATTATGATTACTTATTATTATTATATTATTATAATTATGATTGTAATTATAATTTTTTTATTATTATATTAATATATTATGATTATGTTTATATTTTTATTATATTACTATTATAATATTATTATTTATTATGATTATTTTTTATTACTTTATTATTATTTTATTATCTTGTATTATATTATTATATGTTGATTATAGTTATGATTAATTTATTATTATTTTTAATTATTTTTATGATTATGATTATATTTTTAATATTATATTATTATGATCTATTATGATTATTATTTTCTAACCACAATTATTAGTAAAATTATTTATTTTTGTCGGTCATATTGTCAAATGATATTTTCGGGTCGAATAATCAAGAATCATCTATAGTCTTCAAAAAAGTCTATTTATCACTCTTCAAAATTCGGGTTTTCAAAGCTTTTCTTGTAAACCGTCTAGTCTAATCATGAAAATTTTATTGTCGGGTCATATCGGTCATTATCGGGTCATTGTCAAGTCATTTTGGGTCTCGGGTCGGTCGGGTTAGGTCGGGTATCGGTCATCTAGTTTCGAGTCGTATTAGGTCAGGTATCGGGTCATCTAGTGTTGGGTCATTTTGGGTTTCAAGTTGTATCGGATCGGATCGGATTAGATATTAGTCGTTCAATGTCAGGTTATTTCAAATTATGGATCGTATCGATCGGAGCGGGTCAGACGGGTTTCTCAGATTGGATTAGGTTCGCCACCTCTAAATTGATACTCCCCGTGCGATATTCCTCTAGATTAGTAATCTATTGTAGTAATTGCTATAAAGATGATTATGCATTTCCTTCAATTTGTTACAATAATACATTGCTACGTTAGATATATTTAGGAAATTGTAAGTATAGTTGTATACTAATAAAGAACATAAATGCTCCGTCTTCGATTTGAACCAGAACCGTTCGAAAACAAAACCGGATCCGATAAGTTACAAACAAGCTATGTGTACCTATGACTAGGGGCATATTTAAAGGTGTTCACGGGACACGTGTCCCCTGGATTTTAAAAAATAGTGTTTTTCTGTAATGTTTTTGGTAATTTTCTCTTCGGAAAATTTTTTTTGCCCTCCTGAATTATCTGATTATTTTTATTGAGAAAAAAATATTTAATATCGTGCATAATGAAATAATTATGCAAGAATATCAAAATATAAAATTACATAGACGAAAACGTTCTTCAACAAGCTATGTGTACCTATGACTAGGGGCAGATTTAAAGGTGTTCACGGGGCACGTGTCCCCTGGATTTTAAAAAATAGTGTTTTTCGTAATGTTTTCGGTAATTTTCTCTTCGAGAAATTTTTTTTGCCCTCCGAATTATCTGATTATTTTTATTGAGAAAAAATATTTAATATCGTGCATAATGAAATAATTATGCAAGAATATCAAAATATAAAATTACATAGACGAAAACGTTCTTCAACAAGCTATGTGTACCTATGACTAGGGGCAGATTTAAAGGTGTTCACGGGGCACGTGTCCCCTGGATTTTAAAAAATAGTGTTTTTCTGTAATGTTTTCGGTAATTTTCTCTTCGGGAAATTTTTTTTGCCCTCCTGAATTATCTGATTATTTTTATTGAGAAAAAATATTTAATATCGTGCATAATGAAATAATTATGCAAGAATATCAAAATATAAAATTACATAGACGAAAACGTTCTTCATCAACTTGATTATATATTATTTTGAGCTTTATTTTGTTATTATTTTTATTATATAAAATATTATTATTTTAATAATTTTTATTACATAAATATATATATTAAATTATTAATATTTTTATTTAGTACCCGATTAATTAATAAGTTTGAACCCGATAAATTATTACAATCCGATAATTGTCCTCTAACCAAAATTCTAAATCGCCCCTGCCTATGATCTATGTACCGGAATTAAAATATACTAAGCCCAAAATATTTATTATTAAATGAGTACCCGGTTATTTTTAAAATACAGATAGCACCTCTACTATTAACTCACGCGCTATTTTTTTTTTAAAAAAAAAGATCAAAGACCTTTAAGTAACAAATTTCCTTCGAAAGAATATTTTTGCTTTGAGTAAAAATAAAAATAAGAATTTAAACTATTAAATTTTTTAAATATCTATAAAGAATCTCCATGCTAATTTCAAATTTGTAACCTCGCAGAAATGACCAACATAAGCTTTTACAAAGAGACCCCTACGTAGTACAAAATTACACTTAGCTTTTCTGTGACTGTGCTCCCAGCAGGGCCCATCTCCTTGGGGCACCGAGGGTCCGAGGCCAGGGGACTTAATGCTCCTATATTTGAGCTGTGATTATGCAACAACTTGACTAGAAATTATCTGATTAATTAATAACTTGCATTGCATCCGTGCAGATTCCATCCTTCAACCCAATCAGTGAGGTACCCCATGTCCCCGTATGAATAAATATAAAATGTACTAAGTTTTGCCTTTAATATATTGATGTGTTGATAACAGATAAATATATTGAGTGAAGTTTTCTATCAGTAATTTTATTATGTAAATTTTTATTAGTAATATTTGTTGACCAAACTGTCTCACATTTAAACTTTTATTAGTAAATTAATTATACAAAATTTTATCAACAATAATATTCTCTGAATGAACTGTCCGCATATAATTTTTAACTAGTAAATTAATTATACAAATATTTACCAACAATAATATTTTCTGAACGAAAACTGCCACAACAAATCTTTACTATCTTAAATTTTTTCAATATAATAATTATATAAAATATAATATATTTCTTTACTAAAATTCAACTCATCACTAACTTCTGGAACAAAACAAAAGAAGTTATATCACTACCCGTCCCCACATAGCCGCTATATCTACTACTCTTCTAAAGAAACTACAAACTAGACTATCCAAACAATAACTCCAAATTCAATAGGTACACGTCGATTCAATCTTTTTCTTTTTGTTGACCCTATCTGTCAGCGACCTATGACATAATCCTTCCATAAACAACCATACAACGGATCCCAAATAATTCGTAAATGAACATCCATATATATGTAGAGGTATATGCAAAAATTTTTGTTGGAAAATCACTAATCAGATTATAATAGTTTGTAGGTATACATTCATTAGCAAATCAAATACAAAATAAAAAAAAACAGCAACATATATTCTTATCTAATAAATTCTAAGGGATCATAAATTAGGTTCAGAGAGATTATATTAATAAAACTTAATCCAAAAGATTAATTTTTCAAAATCCAATTAGCTGACCTCCCTAAATGTACATACAACTGCCCTACATTTATGAGCATTAGTATATTGTCTGTGCTTTATTATGGATGGTTTCTACACCAAAATCTAAAATAGTATTAATTTTGAAGAACTTTTGCAATTAGTGAAAATGATATGAGGTAAACTGATTTAATATATTTTATTTCTTAATTATATATTTTTAAAAAAACTTGTAAAACTTGTATTTTTTTTCATTGTATATTGCTAAAAATGTTATCCTATTCTGATACAAAGTATGATAATTAGCAAATATAATTAATCAATTACTTTTATATAATAATTATTTTTTTTAAAAAAAATAATTAAATTTTATAAAGGAATAAGTATAATTCAAGTTTGATAAAATTTTCAGCAAAATGATGTTTTTTAGAAAAAAATCATTAAATATATAACTTTTAATACAATGAATGTGTTATGAATTTAATAATTTTTTTATTTTTATTATAATCTATTATGTTACAATAAATTTTTGATATATCTAATGATTTATATTCTCTCAAAAAATAATTAATAAATTTTACTCAATCCTAATCATTGTAGAATTAGACCCCTACAGCTATCACAACAAAACGCTGCCGTATTGTCTGTGGATAAGAATAATTCAAGAAAAGTGATTCCCACTTTCAGCTACACCACAGAGAAGTCCTTCATAATCAGATCATTTTTTATATTTTCAGCGAATCATTGCCAATTTGCGATGAGTCATGCCAATCTATCTTATTCAGATTATTTTCATAAAAAAGGTTATTCTAGAATGGCCAACAAAAACCTCTAAATTTTTATTATAGAAATCTGTTCTCTCATATGCTACTCCGAGATTTGACTTTACCATTCAAATAGTTAAATTTTTTATTCTTGAATACTGAGTGCTGCAAAGATGTAAAGGAAAGTCATTTTCATGAGAACAGCAATAGGATTTACACCAGAACTTAGTCAAACAAAGGCATTTATAACTTTCTAAAACAATGCCCCACTATTTCAAATGCAGATCGGCAAATATAAAATTTGGTAAAATAATGTCAAAATGAATATTTTCATATAAGCAATAATATGAAAATACTGAGTTCACAATCTAAGCTCTAGCAAAACAAAAAAAAAAAATCAAAATAGAAAGCATATAATATGATAGATTTTAGATCGTATATTGTACGTCTTTTTGGTAGTGTTTCAAAAGTATTCCAACATTTTCTTTTGGCAAAATTTCATATATACCGCACTAAAACTTCAAAATTACGTATCTCACGCTGTGAAAATTTTCTCCTAAATTATCAAAAATATTGTATTACTCAATGAAATTGTATGACATATCAGTTATATCAAAAACTCCTAATCAACCTCATAATTATTTTAAAACACAAATTCAGAACTTAATAAATAATTTATCACTATCTCTCATTCAGATAGTCTCGGCAAATATTTCTCTAAGCAATAAAATGTATTCACACCACAACTTTTCGTTTACTGAGAATTTGATTTCAATTTCAATGAATTTGAAATCTTATATGATTGATATTCATAACTCGATAAATATGTTTGTGATATATTTATTTAGAATTTAGATACAATTTCAAAAACTCTATCTCGTACTTGTGATAAGGTGGTGTGGTGAGAACTTAGAAGTATGAAGTTAGTTTCAATGGAAAAAAATGATATATTGGGCAAATATGGGTGTTTTAATAATATAGTTCAGAAGGGTAAATATGATATCATGAATTCAAAAGAGAAAACATTGTAATTTAGAAGTTTTAAAATGATATATATGAAATTATGACTTGAGCTTGACTGCATGATTTAGCGCTAATCTATTGGATAAATAAAAAAAGTTACGGTAGGCAATTAATTTTTCCATTGCTAAAGCCAACAATCGCCACACCTTTTAAAATCCATTTTCTTTTTTCCTTTTTGTTTAATTGATTTTTTTGCAAGTTGAAAAAGAACACGTCTTCTTCTTAGACCAAGTGACCAATTTTCCATTACTACAACGAATCTTTGCTAATCGACACGGCCATTAAAATTTAAAATGCACGTTTGGAATGTTTTTAAGAGCGTTCATAATTTTGCGAAACACAAACAACTCGTATTAATGCGAATTGGAATCCCGTTCCAACTGTCTCTACCTACAATTTCTTTAATAGATATGTTTCAGGAATTAGACCTACTGCCATGTTGTAAACATGGGCTATAAGCAATCACATATTAAATTAAGGTCGCCTTGGTTGATTGTGAGCAATTTTAACCAAGTCCACTAATTATTCACAAAACTATAATTATATTTAAAAGCTAAAAATATTCAGAAAATTATAAATTTATGAAAAAAGGCCTTTAGTAAAGTCCATTTTTATTGTGAATATTTTGTATATGAATGTCTCAAACATGGAGTAGATCTTCAATGGTAAAAGATCCAAGCCGATATTATCCGTAGCGGAAAAAAATTCAATTTCAAGGAAAGTCCTAAAATAGGATTTTTTTTTGACATATTGATGAGTATTATTCCATTTCCGGTGAACATTTTAGTTCATATTATATATTACATATTACAGCACAATCAAGAGAATCAATAGACATTTTAATAATTGACTTTTCAATGTTATAAGAGACACTTTTACAATATTATATAATCAAGCATGTATGAATATTTACACACATGTACCATCAATAAACCGTATTCGACTTTTTTTCTTGTGAAAAAAGATGAGGATGAATCCCTCAATTTTTATTACTGATGATCACAAAATGTGATCAATAATATACAGAACCGTAAATGAAGTGATAAAAAAAGTAAAAAAAGAGAGTAATGGAATAAAATAAAAACAAGAAAAATTACATGCAGTTACTGCTTCTTCAATGTTGATTAACTGATTTGCATTATGAATCGCCTGTGTTATCATTTCCTAGTCGAGTAGTAGGAACCAGAGTCTATGCTAAAGATGACATTTTTTTTTACGATAAAGATTATAAATTTGGTAAAGATGGTAAAGGTGAGAGTCAAAACATTCAAATTTATATATTTGCAAATGATTTTTGATTCAACTTTAAATATTTTGTTCTAATTAAGTGTGTATTTTGGTGTTGACAAGCGCTGGTTTAGTTAAAATACAAATGAAATGTGTGTTTGAATTTACACAAATGTTGATTCAGTTAAAATGCATATGAAACAACGTGAGGGGTAGTTAAAATTGAAGTAACGGGTATCAGAATTGAAAGTTATGTAGTTAAGAGTTAATTAGGCAGTTGGCTGCTTATATCGTATTATATTAGCAATCGTTAATTATAACCTGTCATTATTGACTCCTTGGCTTAATTACTCCAAATGTCATTAATATTATAATTTCCCTGAGATTGTAACTACTTCAATGACCACCAGATACGCAAAAAAAAAATAGTCATATTTATATTCTATTTAAGGATGAAATATGACAAGGTCAATTAGAGTTAATTAATGGGCGTTATCTTCTTAGTTTCTGTCCTAGAAATCTCCGTTGCATCTCTAGTAATTTGCAAATACACCCAACATATTTATTTAACTAATTAATTTTCATTCGGTCCTTCTTTCTGATTTGAAAAAAAAGACCAAACTTGCACTACGCATTACTGATTGAAAAATAAGAAATCAAATATTCACAAAAATGATTAACCTTCTTCTTCTTCGTCTTTTTTTTTTTAATAATTCAGGTATATGCGCATTTTCTTGTACATTTTGTCTGTTGAATCTTTTTCAGAAATGCTTTCTTGTGATTATTATCTAAACCAGAAAGTTCAAATGAATAAGTAATTGGTTTGGCTAAGGGGGTGGGCTTGAACCATGTACTGAAGCATTTGTTAATTGTTATCCATCAATTCAGTAATTTTTTTCCCTTAGTGTGATATCTAGACCGAACTTCAAATATTTTAAGGCCACATAATAGCACATATTGAGATAGTTTAGTATCTTTATTTGCTGATTTTTTTTCATTATAACAATCAGAATAAATGGATTAATATGAATAGTAAATAGAAAGGCACTTAGCAAGAGTGAGCAAGAAGATTGGAAAAATTTGATGGGGGTATTTATGTAAAATAAAACTGTAACTTCCAATATTTTCAAGTACATTAATAAACACGAGAAATGGATGCCAACCTAGATGATTATCTCATTTAATCATTGACCTATCAATTAAAGCCTCAACCTTAAATATATATACATTGGTTATTTTCATAAGTCACTCTCACGAAAGGGAAAAAATAATAATAAGAGTACCACTACTAGATTCCTTTTCTTTTGTTGATGTAAATTCCCTATCGGTCAATTTTTTCCAAACCATAAGAAATTTAAAATGCTTCGATCTCAACAAATTTTAATATAATTAAGTACGAAGTATGTTATTTAAGGAACGGATGACTTAAGGATGGATGCACATATGTTGTTTATTGATAAATAATGAATATTCAATAATAAAAAAAGAGAACCATGAATACGCCTAGACTATGCTTTCTTAATATTTTCTCTAGAAAATTTGAAAGGTTAATTGACCTCATCTAGAAATTATCAATTTTCTTATCATGACTGATTTCAACTGTACCAGCCGGTGTAAATTAGATAAATATTTTTTTCTATGTACTTGTTTCTGAACTTCAAATCTACTTCATAAACAAATTTTAACATGATAAACTTTCATACTAATTATTAAAAAAAAAATACTCAAATGAGTCACTTTATTGATGTTAAAATACGTGATGATAATTGGTCCCGCGATTCGGGTTGAAGACAACTGCTACTCGAATCTGTTAAATGTTCAGAAAATCATGAAAAATCTACAAAAACATCCAAAATTTTATGAGCAGGATGCATGATGAGTGACATAGGCTTTAAAGACATGCCAAATGTGCTTATGTCATAAAACCTAACTAATATTCTGTTTCAATGGCCAATTGGGTGGTCCAAATCAATACCAAATTGTTTTCATTGGCCCCATTAGATGCTGCCAAGTGGCGCTAGATCGGCCAATCACCGTTGTCTGCTCGTCTCTCATTGGACTGTTCATGTATGATACAGCCTCTCTGGATCAACACTTCAGCATCATTTCCCCTTTTAGTTTATGGTGACAACTGATAAAAACATGGGCAATGAGTGATGGAAAATTGTACCAGTAGCCTTAACATTTCCCTTTTCTCATCCCATCAATAACTGTAACTTACTTTTGTTAGAGAATGGGATGAAATTGGAAGGGGGGAAAATCAGTGCAACCAAACTCTTAGGGATGTCAATGGATCAATTTAGGTCAGGTGTAGCATGATCCAATGTGGGAATCTAAACATTTTACAAGAATGATATTTAATTAAAATTTGAAAATTCAAATGAGAATTCATATTCATTTATATAGTGGATATAAGATTACATTTCAGATTTTGTATTCAAATATTCATATTTTATATTCAAATGAAAATCAATCTTTGATCTAGTGATAAAATACAATGCTCTTCATATGAGAGATCACAGATTTAAAATCCGAATGAGGATCTTTTATGGATATTTATCAAATTTGAGAATTTTACTGTTATCATTCTTATAAAAAAACACAAAATATAACTTCATATAAAAAAATAATTTGACTAACTTACATGACATATTTTTTTCAAATCAATACTATCTAATTATTATAATTATGATCACAAGTCTTTCTACAAAAAATTTCATCATATATATCTTGCTCATAAAAACTTAAAAAAAAAATTTCTTTTACTTGTTTTATAAAAGATTAAGGTCTAACATATAAGATTTAAATGTGAATTTAAAAAATAAAGTGGATTTTTTGTCAAGATATACATATCCAATAATTTATCGGATGACTATTTGAGAATTAGATACATATGCGAATCCGTTTATGTAGACTCGGATCACTTTTCTGATTTTAGATATCCATTGACCGTCCTGTGAAGTTCATTCCTTGCAAGACTTTCCAAAGAAATTTAGGACTGTTCTGATCTTGGTTGAATTTCAATGCTAGGGGGTTATAATGAAAATATCTGTGTTTTTAGGATGTGTAGCAAAACCATCCCAATGATTGTCTTTCTTTTCTTTAGATAAGAAAAGAAAACTGCAGATTTACAAAATGAGGGTCTCGACAATTTGTTACTGTAGCGATGACAGATTCTTCCATAACAATACATCATAGACCGTTCGTGTAGCGCATCAGACGTTACAAAATTAGCACACATTTGCAAATTCAGACGCTTTGATTGTAGTCCCCTCTTTATATTAGAGGTTAGTCCGAAATTGAGACCTTAATGATAATAGTGATGTCATTGATCATCCGTACTAAGCATCACGTTCAATAGTATGATCAATTGATCACTAAAATTGTCAGTTTCTGAAACTCGCTAGACAATTGTTTGCAAAGAAATTGCCACAAATAATTCCCATGGGATTGTGACCCAAATGGCCTAACAGACAGGTCAAACATCACAACACAACAGGCCTCTCTATAAAAAGATAATACGAACAGCAAACACTCCTGTCCATTGAGGTTTACATTTTTATCAGCCGTCTGATCTCCATCCAACTATGCAAGGCTGTGTGGTAATGGTGAATCTGTGGTCCCCATGATTATAATGCGTTTGGTGTTGAAGGCCCTTGGATTGTGAATGGATTGCTCTGATCTGGACACGTGGCGAGTGGCACGTGCATGCCATGTGGTGGGGACGGTTGTGGAGAGATTAGACCCAATTGGATGCATTGCATTCGGGCCCATACTATTTGTCCCTTTCAAGCCTTTTTTTTTTGACAATTGGATAATTATCCCTGATTTTTATTTTTTCAACAACGGACTAATTCAAGAGAAGAAATCTATAAGATTATCTACAATAAATTATATAACTGCCTATGAGAAACGTACAAAAGCTATTAATTTAAGGATGTAACATGCCTGGCTCCTCTAGAATTTCTTGATAATCAATTAATATTGATGTGAGCTATTGGCTATTAATTATTAATTAGCTATTTCAATAATACCATGCTCGTCTACAAAAATATACATATAAATTTATGTGCGTTTGTATATTTTTCTGTTTTGATTGCACAAGAACGCAAGAGGGGGGGGGTTGAGCTGGCCTAGGGGTATTAATTATTGATCCGATTCGATCTGAATTCGATCTGATACGATCGAAAATAAATGGATCGGGTATGAGTCTAATTTTTTTCATCCAAATGGGTTGGATCAGGTTCGAATCAACCCGACCTGATTAATTATATTTTTTGAAGAAAAATTATGATTTAGTACTAATTAAATCTTAAATATATATTAATTATACACTAATTAAAATTAATTAATATTTAATTACTTAAAATAATATAGGAATAATTAATAAATATTTAATTATTTTATACAGATCGGATCGAGTCGATCTGTAATCCGGTCGGGTTGGATATTGGTCAAGATTTTTTGACCCAAATGTAAATAGGTCGGGTTCGGATCGGATCAAGAAAATAATAAAATAATGATGACCCGACCCGACCTGACCCATTGACACCCCTAAACTGACCCCTCTTTGAATTTTGAAAAATAATATTTTTGCTAATTTGATCCTCTTAGATTGTTTGATTATTTTTATTGAAAAAATATATTTAATACTGTGGATAATGAAAGAATTATGCAGAGGTTCCAAAATATGAACTTTTTAGAGAAAATTTTCTTTAACAACGTGATTATCTATTATTTTTAGTTTTTTTGTTATTTTTAATATGTAAAAGGATATTATTTTGATAGTTTTTATTAGGCAAGAATTCATGTTGAGTTGTTGATTTTTTATTTAGTATTCGATCAACTAATGAAGTTGAACCCGATAAAATATTATAATTAAGTTATTGAATCAAAATCATGCATCCTATACTTCCTATACTAAGATATTGACAAAAGATGATTTAATTATCTCTATATTTGTTATTGCAAGTTTGCAACCTCCTTGTTACTAAGATCCAAAAAAATTCAAATTTGAATTGATAAGTTAAACTTATTTTTTATATTGTTTTCTCGCAGATCCATCATGAAACTAAAATTTAGTTCACTATCGTAAATCAGATTTAGTTTTAGATTAACATTTAATTAGATCTGTAGACCTAGTACGAACGGTGACAGGCTGTACTTATCTACAGAGTTCTGTGGGTTCAAATCCAACAAAAAATAGTTAAAAATTAATTAATGTCCGGAAAGGAAGAACAGGGTGAAAAATAATGAATGTCTGATTAATGATAACTTTTATATAAAGAAAATGTCATGTCCTAGAGGCACATGTTCAATCCTTTGAAAGACAATAGTTGAGAAGTAGTAAATATCGGAATTAAGTAGGGTCCATGAAGAGTAATGAACATCGGATTAATAGGAGTATTTATGTTAAGAAAATGGAAATTATAAAATAAAATATAGCAAACTCCATAGCACAATCCATTGTCTCTTTCACTGGTAAAATATCCTCATGTAAAGTGACCATGGGTGAAGAAGTTGGGAAGTGTTGTATCTAATAAATTTTTATTATGAAATCAGGCATTAATGAGTCCTTTATGACCAAATTACTATCAGTGGTGCAAAAATGTACCATTCCGTAACTCACCCATACACACATAAGTGAGAATATATCCAAAATGATATTGATTATACTGGACGGAAGTTAGCATGATACAAAACATGTACCGTTAAAATGTGCATCTACCCTGCAATGCTCCAAAACATGTCAAAGATTCCTTGAAGTCTTGAACCTCTCATCTCGACATTTGCTAGTGTCCAATTTACCAATACGGACTCCTTAAAAAAATTGAATTATGATCCCATATAAGAAATTATTTTAAATTAGTTAAGAAACAGTGCCATAAGATTATTTGAATATTAATGAACTTTACTCTGAAAGGGTATAGAAGACACTTCACATCACATGTATGATAAGATCATACAACATGCCTTGTTTTGCAGTGATGATATGACTTTTTTTTTTCAAGTTTTGCTATTTTTGCAAGGATAATGGATATATGTTGACCATATATGATTTTGGATATTACCAAGTTTGGCAGCTAAATTAATGACTAACCGCTCTATCTAATGACTAAGATCATGACTCCAGAGGTTTAATTTAGCATACCATTAAAATTTAACCAAAATAATACTACTACGTACTACTACTACTAATAATAATATAAAACGAAGGATAAAAATTAAGAGAGGAACCCAAACATTGT
This sequence comes from Schoenoplectus tabernaemontani, assembly GCA_037127355.1. Classification (NCBI taxonomy): domain Eukaryota; kingdom Viridiplantae; phylum Streptophyta; class Magnoliopsida; order Poales; family Cyperaceae; genus Schoenoplectus; species Schoenoplectus tabernaemontani. The sequence goes on from CM073756.1 coordinate 17,693,194, forward strand.
CTCTTAGCTTATTTGGGCCCCTGATAGGTACCGTCAAATATTGTCAGTACCTAAAACAGGAAGTGTGAACTGATGCATTCTAAAACTTTGTAAAATTTATATGATGCGAATATATTCGCTAGTCAGCATCACTTCGTAACGTCGTACATGTAAATTATATCCCGAATTCTTCTAATTTAGAGAAAATAAATAACAACATATTTACTATATATCGAATATTTAGACTTAAACACTAATTTATCATGAGAAATGATCTAATTACACCATTTTGGTGCCACATCGGTCCCATTAAAATTAAATATCAAATAACTATTATTTAAATTCTTAAATAACAAAACTAATTGAAGGAATATTTTGTAAATATCATCTTATATATGTATACAAAAAATTATATCATTTCGATATTATTTATATAGGCATCAAGCGTTAATAAAATCAACGGACCAAATTTTACAATTTAGACACGTTATTTGATGGCTATTCAAATAAAGTTAATTTTTTTATTTTTCATATACATACAATTGAGATGATATAGAATACATCTAACGGTTCATATTTTTAAATTTATACATATATATAAATAAATAGACTCTATGAGCACTAAAAAAATGGTAATTGAATCCCTTCTCATTTATCATTGTTCACTACCGTTATCTGGGCAAGAAACTTATTTATGCTCAAAAATTTGTCGTAGTTAAAGCAAATTCAAAATTAATATATATAATTTTGTAAATATTTTTGGCTTCGTCAATTTATCAAATCCATCCTGAATCATCGAAGCTTTCTTAATGAATAATTTATATATTATTTATCTGGAAATCGCATAAATATCGTATATAAGCCGGGTCGAACTTCTCCTCTATATATGGAACAAGAAATTAATATACCATTACAATTGTTCCTAAAAAAAACTTAGAGTAGGTGCCAAGGATCGATCTTACAAGCGATTGATCAAGTCTGGTGTTAGGGTTTCCAACAGAGAGCAGTTCAAGCGCATTCCACTAAGTTCTACGCTTTGCCTGGAAAATGATATTAGCATCACACATGAGATTGGAGGCCCACCGACACATTCCACATCACCATTCCATCTGGCATGGCACCCTTTTCAAAGAATACTACTTACCTTACCACTCCCTCTCTCTCTCTCCCTCTCGCTCATAGAAGTTGACTTGTGCCCTCTATTAATACCCTACCTTACCCTCTCCTTTCGTCTACACTTCTCCTCTAATTCTCTCTCAAAAGAAGCATGACCATGAACTATCTGAGCATGGTCGAGGCAAAGCTGCCTCCCGGATTCAGGTTTCATCCGCGAGATGATGAACTCGTTCTTGACTATCTCTGCAAGAAGGCGGCAGGAGGCGATGGCGGTGGCATCAATGGTTTTTATGGCTTTCCGACTTTGGTCGATGTCGATTTGAACAGAATCGAGCCGTGGGACCTTCCTGGTTAGTCCTATTACCATAATTCATATTTTTTTTAATGTTTTGATCTTGCATAATTTAGGTCATGTATGCGCATAGGTTTCTTGTGCACTGTCAATTGATCTGACATGGGCTTTCCTCATCTTTTTCTGAATGCATGCGACAAAAATTCCTTATAACCGTATTGCTTTCTGATCTCTTTTAGTGATCATCTCAAAAGATTTTCACAGACATGCTTTTGAAGATAATAGGAATTTTGTGTGGTAATTATATATATCAAAATTACTGATTTAGGACGTACTACGGATTGATTAACTCATAGAAAATCATGAAAAAAATTGTTCTAATAAGTCTGATATCTAATGCATCTCCAGATATGATCCTGTTTATCTTCTAAAGATAAAATTTGGAAACTAATTAAATTACCATTATTATGGACTAAGTAAAACCTGATCTATCTGTTTTAAATTTAATTGTGATGTCCAATTGATGGGCCATCCCTTATGGAGTCTTCTTTATTTAATTTGATCCATTTGTACTTTTAATCAAAGAAAAATTACGGTAAATTACCTTTAGGACCTTAATATTCAACTATTCTTAAAAAATAATTTAATATGGCCTTTGCTGGTATATAATTTTCAAAAACCATCTCCTCGTGCATTGCTTTGTTTTTGCTGTTTTACATTTATACAAAGGGACCCTTCAAAACTTAATTTACTTTTATAAGCTCGCCTGAAAAAGTTTTCCACTATAAACCTTTTCATCTTTGGTCCTCAGAAATAACGATATTCTTGAAACTTGTTTTTGTACAATTTTTTTTGTGTGGAAGGGTGCAATTACATATCTTTCTGTCTCTCTTAATGGTATGTTCATAGGCTACAAGCTGAGCATCAAGATATAATGAGAACAAGTTGACACGTCTTGTTCTCTTATTTTGGTTTTTCCCCAAAAATTCCCAAACTAACAGAAAATTATTTCCTTTTCCTAAAGAGTATGGTGCCTTCTCAACCTCTTACAAGTGTCATCCTTGTAACATGATGGCGTGCCTACTTTGTATTCTCTTATAAAGAAATTTGGTTTTTCTGTGGCTTTTGTTGGTTACACTTTGATGCAACAAGTCACTGCTGCATGGGGATCTTCGATTCTCCATAGTTCCATACATACCAAAAGCAACGAAAGTTAGCTTCTCAGAAAAGACAAAAACTCATGAGCTAACACTTGCAACACAGAATACAACATTAATATATGCCATATATGTGTAGAAACCCCTTAACCAATTTTAATTTCATAAAACCAAAACTAGATGGGGACAAACCAACCCAAAAGGGCACCTTTCCCATTGCCTGTTGTTGAAAATAGTAAGGATTGTATTTCAGAAAAAGACAGAAATATCTCATCTGGTACTTGTTCTGGAAATATGCTTTGTTCCTTTCATATGAAAATTCAAAAAGTGGGATAAATTCCGCATTTTTCTAAATAAATGATCATTTTGCCTAACAGAGCAACAACTATATTAAGTTCCTTTTTGCAATATGGAAAGCTTTTCTAATTTTGTTAATTTACTCATTCTGATAAACGCATAAAGAAAAAAGAATAGAACTTGAATTTGAACAGGAATAATTCATTTTATAATTTGTGAAAAGGATGTTTATGAAAACGAACAATGGTACTATTTTTTTTTTTTTGGAAAATATGTATTTTTTTCAACAAGGACTGAGTTTAAAAAAATAGAGAGTACAAGCCATAACTTTCAAAAGAGCATATTCTGTTTTCTTTTTCCTTTCCTGTGTTAGTTCTTAGTTACATGCTCCTTTCTTTGTGCCATACTCCAGTGGAGGCATGTGTGGGAGGCAAGGAATGGTACTTCTACAGTTTGCGAGACCGAAAATATGCAACCGGGCAGCGCACCAACAGAGCAACTGATTCAGGGTACTGGAAGGCAACAGGAAAGGATCGCCAAGCTAGCCGTAAAGGGGTACCAGTCGGCATGAGAAAGACACTAGTCTTTTACCAGGGAAGGGCACCGAAGGGGAAGAAGACAGACTGGGTCATGCACGAGTTTCGCCGAGAAGGGCAAGGCGACCCCACAAAATTCTTCAAGGTAACATTAAATTCAGTTTGCTGGTCTTAATATGCCCAGTTTAAAATTTGAAGTACTGAGGCTACATTTGTTGGTCTTAATACTTAATATCATTTAGACAAAAACAAGGTAGGCGTTTGGATATATATATATCTCCTAAGTACAGGTGCTATTTGGATATTAACTTTTGTTTTCTAGGAATATTTCAGATATATACAAATTTTTGCGTGTTACAAAAATAAAATTTATAAGTTATAAGTTTATATTAGAATGTACAAATGGAGTTGGGTTATGATGTTATACATAACACATATCATCTTTGTGTTATAAATTTGTTGTTCGTTTTCAAAGTTCAAATGATTAATTCAACTATACAAAATGATTTTCATATGAATATCTAAATATATATCAAATTTTATATTTTTTAGAATTTTTTATTATTTTTAAGAAAACAAGCAGCATAATTTCTGCATCAAACTTAGCAATCCAACATATATTAACATTTGATTTATTACACAAGAATAAAATGAATATTTGACCGAATTCCATAATAGTACTTGGTCTATGAATTTTCCACGCATGCAGTAGTTGTATTGATTTCATCGCAGAGATATGAGCTGTCACTTGAACGGATATGATGTAAGAGATATCAATTTCAAAAAAAATATTTTCAAGCCTACAAGTCTATTTTAAACTTATGAGAAAGTCCATGCTCATTTTTAATGATAAAGTGATAGCATGTGGATTTGGATTCAATCAAAGACGATCGGTCATGTGAATTCTTTGTCATATAAAACCTCCATGCATGACATATGATAGATATGCTTACACCTAGATCCTCTCCATTCTTTTATAGACTGGAGTTATCCATTTTATTCTTAATCCTATCAGATGATCTCACGAGCACAAAAGTAATTGGAGTTGAACGAAGGACAATTGTATCTAGTATTTTTCATCTTCATATATTTGAATGAAATGAAGTCACTATCTTTGCCAGCTGCATAAGTTCAGAATATAATTTTCTTTATAGTCCGAAAGAATATAATGCATTATTCGACAAAAATTCAAGTTTAAGACAAAAATACCAGGTCTGTTTTTCTAGTCTCCGCATTACAAAGTCTAAAATCAATAGTTTAGCTTCTCAACATTATATTTAATGACTTTGGATACATCGATCCTTATCGAGCACAACAGTGATATTGTCTCTTCCAATATCAATTTGGTGCATGCAAATACAGACGATGCCCACAATGTATATTATAAAATATAAATAATTAAAATAAACAGAGAGTGTATACAAGTGGGCTTGATTTTTCTTCTTTTAGTTTTACTACAAATCTAAATTTTCTTATGTTTCTAATTTCCTATTTTTGCACATGCTTATTAAGGCATTACATTGCTTTCTTTGAATTGAAGTCGTCCTCTAATTTTTTGATGACCAAGTGCATCCTAATTAAGAAATTACATGTTCCCCCTGTTTTCTAATAATACTAGCGATATAAACATGTAAAAACAAAATAATATTAACAACAAGGAAAAATGAAAACAACCTTATATCCTATATCAGTACCTTAATTTTGGATAATTAAGATGCTTTGCTTTTCTGTCGTTGAAGTCAGAAAAGTACTGGAACAAGCAAATTCAAACAGTAGTCAAATCCCAATCCCAATCCTCATAGAAGCTGTTCCAGTCAATCCCAAGCAAAAATGAAACAGTCAATCCCAATCCTCATAGAAGCTGTTCCAGTTTATACCAGGCGTGAGGAATATGACTGCTGCTAGAGGGAATAACATAGGATTAAAAGACAAACTTGATAAGAACTACTTTATTTGGCAGGCTCAGTGCAACAATTGAAAATTACAAGATAATTAACTACGTTTATTTTAACAATATGGCATATATATTATTCCTTCCCTGTTCTAATTGCAAGTTTAAAAATCATGTCACTTCAGCTCAACAAAATGAAACAGTTCTCAAAAATAAATTAGTAACCATATATTTTGGAGGTATAAAGGCATGGACCTCAATATTAATATTTCATTTTTTTTTCTCTTCAAATATATAGGAGGATTGGGTCTTATGTCGTGTTTTCTTCAAGAGCCGTAGCACAATACCTGCATCTAACAGACCAGCAATGGAAAACAGCTACCTGACCGGCACGGGCTCGACCTCTCTCCCACCTCTTGTCGACACAACATTCATAAACTTCGACCAACAACAACCGCGAAGCATGGACGGGTTCGAGCAAGTGTCCTGCTTCTCCACACTTCTCCAAAGTGCAATGCCAAGTAGCAGCAACCACATGCCGATGGTAGAAGGTGGAAACAAAGTCTTTAACCAATTTGCAAGGTTTGATGGTGCTATAAAGAGAGAATCTCCTCAGAATTTGGGACGGGGAGGAATTGAGAACTACTTGGTGGAGAATGGTCTTTCTTATTTGCTGAATACGTGTTGATTAAGAGCGAGAATCGCACGATGATTTGCATATTGCAAGAAAAATTATATTTATGTTTAATTAACCTATGGATTGATTGGACAAAACCCTTGGTTTTGATTTGGCAGGTATTGTTTTAGGATTGCTTTGGCTGATAACTTGGTTTTATGTAGGCTTTGTATATAGCGCTGAACAAAAAAAAAAAATTGTGGAAATTTAAAGAATGATTGGTTAACTTGGATTGTATATAGTTAATTTCTGCAAGGATTCACTGCTACAAAAATTTGATTTAGAACCGCCTATTTAGAATTGGTTTTTTAAAAAACAACTGCTAAAAGTTCAAAGTGGCAGATTTATAAATTTTATTGAAATTATTAGAACCGGTTTTGTAAAATAACCGGTTACAAGTTTTTTTATTATAACCGGTTATTATATAACTGGCTCTATTTGATTGAATTAAAATCGGTTATTTATAATTGGTTCTAAATTTTTTATTTTAAAATCGGTTTTGTTAAAACCGGTTCTAAAATTTTTATTTTAAAATCGGTTTTGTTAAAACCGGTTCTAAAATGTTTATGTTAAAACCGGTTTTAACAAAAATCGGTTCTAAATTCAAGAACAATTAAATCCGGTTTTATTAAAATCGGTTCTAAATTAACTCTCAAAATCGGTTATTTAAAAAACTAGCTCTATAATATTTAAATAAATTTATTATTAATAAAAAACGGCTCTAATTTAGAGTTATTTATCATACTTTCTCTCACAACGTCGCTCCTTCATCTTCATTTTCACTATTCACCATTAGAAGCTGATCTCTGTTCCTTCTAATCATCGGCAACAACAGCCATAATATTCATCACAGCTACAGTAAGGACTAATATTTTTAGATCGCTTAAAAGTAATTCTTTTGTACATAATTTAAATTTAAGTACATTTTCTTATTTTCTTATTTAAGTACATCCTTGTTAATCTTAAAAATCATTAATTTGCATAATTATTGCATAAATTGATTACATATATATAAATAAAATTATAAATGTGTAATTGATAGTATTGTCATATAAGACCAAACTACCAAAATTTTTATTAATTTAGGTCCATACTCGTTCGGGATTAATCCAATAGGGATTAATCCCGAATAGTCCCCGATTTGGGACTGCTTTTTGAATAATTTATCTCATTTAGGATAATGAATATATACTAGCTATAATTTGGTGTTTGAAAAAAATTTGGTTAGTATTTTCCCTAATGTTCCTATGTGTACATACGTATATAAAAATTTACGTTGGCGTACTCGGGGAGCATAGGGGAAATGCTGTCGAATTTTTTTTTCAAACATCAAATTGGCTAGTATATGTTCATTAATGAGATAAAGTATTTAAAAAATGAGTTAAGGTGGTTGACCGGCCCAAAATTAGACCTTAAATCTGAAACCCTAAATTCTAAACCCTAAGTGTGAGAGTGATGTTTTTTTACAGATGGATCGCAATACTTAGATGTATAAAATCAAAAGGAATACAATTGAATATTTGAGGGGAATTGATGAATTTTTGGAATGTGCCTCAGAAGATATGAGAAATAGGGGTGCACGAACATTTGTTTGTCCTTGTGAAGATTGACAAAATTTATGGAGATTTGGAAATATCAAATAAGTTCTCAGATCATTTAATTCGTCATGGATTTATGGATCGATACACCCGATGGGTACGGTATGGAAAAAATATTGAAACTGTTGATAATACTGAAAATAGTAGAAATATTGAAAATATTGTACGAGATGAATCTGAAGGTGATAGCTTAAATTTAGACAATGATGAATGGAATGTATTGGAGAATGAAAATGTGGGAAATGTAGAAAATATAGACACTGTAGAAAGTCAACAATTGGATGAAATTATGAATGATATTGCAGCGGATTTTGTCGATATTCCTGAAATTTTTAAAATTTTGGGTAATGATTCCAATGTGCCATTATTTCCCGGTTGTACAAAATTTACGAAAATATCTACTATTTTTAAATTGTATAACCTGAAAGCTAAAAACGGATGGAGTGATAAAAGTTGTACCTCTTTATTACAACTTCTAGGAGAAATGCTTCCAGAAAATAATTCAATACCGGACTCCACATATAGAGCGAAGAAATTATTATGTCCCTTGAGTATGAAAGTGGAGAAAATTCATGCATGTCCGAATGATTGCATATTATATCGAAATGAGTACAATGATTTGGATAAGTGTCTGAAATGTAACGCTTCACGATACAAACCGAGAGATAATGAAATAGAAGTTCGAAAACGACCAGCAGCAAAAGTGTTATGGTATTTACCAGATATTCCAAGATTTCAGCGTCTATTTGCAAACTCAAAAGACGCTCACTTATTATGATGACAGAAAAGATGATGGAATGCTCCGTCACCCTGGGGACTCTCCCGAATGGAGAAACATTAACAGAATATTTAAGGATTTTGGCGATGAACCAAGAAATTTATGATTAGGCTTATGTACAGACGGGATGAACCCTTATGGCCTTATGAGTAGTGGTAACACAACATAGTCTGTTTTATTGTGTATTTATAATCTTCCCCCTGGTTATGCATGAAAAGAAAATACATAATGTTATCGTTGTTGATTTCAAGTCCAAAACAACCTGGTAATGATATAGATGTTTACTTGGCTCCATTGTTGGAGGATCTGAATAAATTATGGAAAGATGGTGTCAGGATATTTGATGCCTATTATCCAACCACCATTAAATATGTAAGTTTTTTTTTATTATTTTCGACAATTTAGTATGTACTGTAATTGATAACTCATATCATTGTTATATAAGGGCCTTACGCTATTATTGGATTGAAAAACAATTCGCTCAAGAAAAAAAAATCTCAAGTTCACTTGGAAAACGATTCAGGTGTGTAATTCCAAACTTTAAATGATAATTAGACATGATATTAATAATTTATTTTAATTAAGGTTAGGTTTGATTTTGATTTTTTCTTGCAAAATTTTAGAGTCCAAACCAGCCAAGCAGTAAAGAGTGTGGTTATTATGTTATGAAATCGATGCATAATATAATAACTACATATTCTAGCAACAAAAATTTGCCATAGGTATAAAAAATAAACTTCATATTAGTCTTTAATTCTTTTACATATTTGCTTGATTAATCAAACTAATGAAATCTTAATTTTTTAATAGGCTATCAAACCAGCTTCTCGATCTTATTCACAAGAAGATATCGAAGAAATTAAGGAGATGGTTGTAAATTATATTGCATCTAATATTTGATAATTTGTTTTATATTTTTTTCTGTTATTTGTAAATATTTTTTGCTAAATTGTTTAGTTACTTATATATTTGTTTGTGTTATTCAGTTATTTGGTGAGTTATGTCAGTTTATTTGTGTTATATTTTTATATGCGTTTGTTTATATATATGGCTGGTATATGGGCTGGTCACCGAAAACAGAAAATTTATTTTAAAAAATATATATTTAGAGCCAGTTATTTAATGAAACCGGTTTTAATTAGTTTATGAATTAGAACCGGTTCTAGGTATAACCAGTTTTATAAAACCGGTTCTAAAGCTTTTATTTTAACACCGGTTATAAAACATTTAGCACCGCTTACTTTTAAAACCGGTTGTATATCCGGTGCTAAATTATTTATAAAACCAATTCTATTTTTTTTCTGGTAGTGATTGAACTATTTTAAGGTACTTTTTGTTGTTTCTGAAAATCAACATAGGACTTCAATTGATGCAGAAAAGAACGAAGAAGATAATGTATGACAGTTTTTGTGTGTGCGTGCGTGAAATGTGAATAAGTGAACAAAACCGAATATGTATGGATGGGCTAATTAGACGTAATTGTGTAAATCCTTTTTATTGTTAACAGATAATTCTCCAGGAGCCTTGCAAATTTAGAGCTCTGTAGGTTCTGTTGATAATTAGATAAAGATAAATAGAACAGAGAAATAAATAAAGAAAACGTCTGGGTGATATCATATTATTACTCAAATTAAAATAGTTATTATCCTAAAGGGTTTCAAAAGGTTTGTTTCTTCCCTTTTGCAAGCTTAATTAGACGTCTGGGTGATATCATAGTTGATATCAAATCGATAAACTATTATTATTCAAATTAAAATAGTTATTATTTATAATAATAGTTTAATTTATTCAACTTATTTTATGCAGTATTAAGCTCTTAAATTCAAATACTACAATTCTGAATAATAACTCATTTAAGTTCAATAACAAAACACTATATAATATAAGTTGAATAAATTAAGTCATTATTAACAACTTATTTTGTATAGTATTATATTCTTAAATTCAAATACAATTTTGAATAATAAATCATTTAAGTTGAATAATAAATACTAGATAAAAGAAGTTAAATAACTAAGTTATTATTGTAAATAATAACTCATTTAACTTGAATAATAAAATGATATCGACGGTATCAACTATTGTGTTTCTATATCCGCTCCAAATATAAAATCTTTCGAAAAGGGAACGAAATGATCTCCTATTATAAACTGCTAATGACAGATTGACAGATGCAAGGGAAAAAATTGCCATTTTTGTTATAACTTATAAGAATACAATGTTACGTCGTTATGTAACAATTTATGAAGAAATACGAAAGCAACAATAATGTTTCTAAAAATGGTATAACATTATCTGAGAACTACTACAACTCTACAAGTTATCTTCAATATATGGTTGGTGGTAAATACGTATGCGCAGTGAAATCATTACTATCAGTTAAAAACATGAAGTCAGAGAAATCAATCACAATAGCCGAGAAGTCGAAATTCTCTGTGTTGACAATATATTAAAACCCTTTCAAACAATTCAAGAGGTATCATTGAAAGCAACTCCTATCTAACAATCAGACTTAGACTGTTTAGATTTTATTTTAAAAAATACAAAACGAGTACTGAATCATCACTTTAGACTATTCTACATCAGTATTTAATGTATTGAGTAATCATACTGATTGAGATAACAATCATTCATCAAGAATTTTGAAATGACATTTAAACCGAATGAATAAAATAAACTTCTTTAAAGTCATTGATACCCCGCCACTCTGTTGTTCATGAATCTCCAACATACTCATTTGAACTAGATGTAGGCAAACGGATCGGTTTAATTGGTTTTGAACTGAATCATTAAATTTTGGACTATTTAGTTTGGTTTTTTCGGTTTAAAATTTTCTGTTCGGTTGAAAATTTTAGCTAATTCGGTTTTTGTTTTTTGGTTCGGTTTTGATTTTTTCTAAATCGGATAAACTGAATAGTCTAAAATTTATCAAATAATTTTTATTTTACTTGATATAAATAAGGATTATGCCAAAGATAATCTGAATATATTTATTTTCTATAAGTTTTATTTAGTTTTTTTAAATATATGTTTCTTCTGTCAATTTTTATAACTTTTGATATTTTTTGTTCCTCTTTAAATAATATAATTTTGGTTTAACCGAATAAATCAAAAAAAATTTCAGTTTATTCGATTGATATTTTTAGAAGTTTGGTTCGGTTCATAATTTAACAAACCGAAAAAAAACTTCGGATACATATAATTATTTCGGTTTGAACCGAACCGACCGTTTGCACACCCCTATGTAGAAGTGCATTTACTAAAATTAAATTAATTGTTGGACTTAGATATTATTTAATGTAGAATAACATTTGTTCTTCACAAAAAAACAATCATTACTTCACTTCTTCTATTATATGTATAACTCTTGCATTAGTTTTTGCAATTTAATATTCCTAAATTCCTTAGCCACTGATTATAATTTTGCATCTCGCTTACTTGAATGAAATTGAACATTTATCATTTTTAAGACCCTTTCCAAAAAGGGGGACGGCAAAAAAAAATCTTGTTGATTATTCAAACCTGTAAAAAAATCATGTGCAATTGGTTTCAAAAAAGGGAGTCAGGGATGAGAGAGAAGCCGCAACTCAGAGCACATGATGAATTCCTTTAAGCCCACCAATTCGTACCTTAGTTCAAAAAATATATTACTTTTTTTAGTACTAGATCCAAACAATCATATTAGTGCACTAATTTATCTGCAAGAGTGATACTGGTCATAATTAGTATGTCATTAGTCCCAACTTGGCTTTATAATAGGCTTCCCACATGTGCTAACTCCGTCTCATATAATATATGTTGACAATAAATATGAAAAAAAAAAATCCACTGTCACTCTCTTAATTATCTCATTTGTTCGTTACCGGGAAGAAATATTACCGAGGAAGGAACATCTGTTTTAGTTGTATTAAAAAAATTAATATCATTTTTAATAAAATTGTACTTCTTCTCGTTGGGTACATATGTAATTTTTTATGATGCCTTATTATTATGCAGGTAAATGAATTAATTGGGAAATGAAAAGGATAATTCTTTCAGTTTGTCTGCTTAAGGTCTTAAATCGTTGTATTAGAAAAGAACTAAAAAAAAGAAGAAGAGAAAGTAAGACCTTATAAAGTCAATAGATCTTCAAGGATCAGAGTATAGGTACAACGCTTTAACTACCTCCACAATTCTGACTTGTATTATATCCCGTTTAAGAACCAACAATGACGTTATCTAAACGAACAGCCTTACACACTCATCCTAACACTGCACCGAACTCAATAATTGTGCATTAATTTTAGTGGTTAAAATGGCATGCTTGACCAATACAAAGAAAGAAAGTACACTATTCCTGAAAAAAAAGCAAATCCACCTTGATATGTTGTCTTAGAAGGACAAGCTGTATCAAAATAAACTGAATGATGTGTAAGTGTGTATAAAAAAGATAAAAGTTACTCTGACCTATAAGTTTGTACATGTGTAAAAATTGAATTCATTTTCTTATTCTAGACAAGGCATTATATAGGGGAAGGAGGACGTGAGAATTATAGTCGGTTCCTACACAACATTAATGGATACTATTAAAAATAACATTGACATGTAATGATAAGTCGGTGGACTTGTCTTATTTAGTTGTATTATTCTAAACCGTGATCAATGATAATCGCTATTCATAGTAGTGGGCGGTTATCGAGATTATGGCTGATTATAGCCGTTATTCATAATAATGAGTGGTTATTAGAGTAATTATACTAAAAAAAGAGCAGCAGGATGGTCTCGAGCTCGTAGTTGTTTATCTCGATATGAGTTGGCGGAAAAACCTCGAGATCAGGAACATCTGACTCGAGATATACTTACTGAGATACATAATGAATAAAGGAGGTTTGCTTAGAGCCCCATTAGATATCGTTTTTGGCTAAGTGTTTAAATTTATAATATCCGAGCTTTCAGAAACACAGCCCTATCACACCTTAATTAGAATTCCAAACTGCAGAAAGATTAATGGCAAAGAAAAGACGGGATGCAAAAGTAAATAAGGAAATAAAAATCAGGACAATTTTCACGTAATAACCATTCAAAATTTATGCATGACATTTTGGAACGGAACCGGAATAAAATTTAGCAAACGAGAGAGAAAGAGAGAAATACGGCGCACTAGCGTAGAGACGTGCAATAGGAAAGAAAGAAAACGCACACGGTGTAGACACTGTAGAGAGAGAAAAGGGTGCAGTGAAGACTGAGGAAAGTGAGGAAGTGAGGAGGCAGATTCGTTTAAGAACCGCATAGGCGTTTTCTATGCTTTTTCTTTTTCTCAACAACTCACAACAAGGCAAAAAAGAGATGTGAATGCGATGAGGTCATGAAGAGATAAGGATACGGTAGGCGAAACAAATTTGAAAAATAAGCTTAGTTTGATTTTTTTTTTTATTTTGATCCCTTAAAAAAAAAATTTTACCTTTCCGAACCAAAATTTGACTCCACCCCTGACTATGCAGCTACAGTAATAGGTTATTATCCTGTCAGGGCCCGACCTTTTATCTCTGCAATTTGGATCAGTCTATTAGTCCATAGTCTTTAGAAGGGTACCCATACAAAACCAGTAATAGCCTGTTGGAATGATACAGAAATTAGCAATAGGCTTCTCAATCTTGGAACTTCTCTATGATTGTGGTAGTAAAACCAAAAGTAAAATTATCTTCAATGTTGGAATTCCCAAGTTTGCATTAATTTGTTATGATATATGTACTAAATTTGCCTATATTTGATACCTCATTCAAGTCCTCTCTCTAGTTTAGTTTTAACATGCTAAACCTAGAATAAAAATTTAGTGGTGAGTTTCAGGCTCAAAATCACACGAGAGATGGTTTCTGTGACTGACCTTGGTATCCTTCGCTTACATTACAGATTTCCAAAAGAAAAGAGTATTTATCATAGCATTCTACTCAACTAATTCTAAATAAATGGTACTCCCAGATATGCCAGCATTTCTATTGTGCCCAGTCATGTACGAAGCTTGTAGTATTGGTTTGTTCCTTCATATTGATACCCCAACAACAACAAAAAAAATGTTCATAGATTCTTATCAAGGTCTTGTATGAACTTCGACTAAACATTGGCATTGCAAAATTCCACAATGTTTACATGAGAAAAGGCCTTTGTAGGCATTTGAAGATGTCAAATTAGAATCCTGTTCTGTTGGATTTGCAGTAAATTCTATCAATTATAAAAATGGTAACCCTGATAATCAGGAAATATTGCAAGAAATGATAGATTTTTAAACAGAACAAAATAAAACACAAACCAAAACTTTTAGCAACAAAACAAATCGAATTATATACCCCTTTTCATAGGGGGCTAATCAGAAAGTAGTCAATAAGTATGCTAAATTATTGAATGAACTCAAGAAAAGACTAAAATATGACTCATTTATTAGTAGATATCTCTTTTATGATGCCTTCTGCAAGTGAATCCACATCATAATTTTTTCCAAAAAATTTGACAAACTCCATTTTTGGGTTCATCAAGTACCTGAAAATGGTATAACAATCAGCATGGAAGTACAAGGGTTAATTAATAACAAATGCAGAAAATGAAACATAATAGAAGTACTGCTATGTACAATAAACAACAAACAGAACTGTATCCAACATAACATCTCGAGGTTTAGAGTTGCCCATGTCACGAGTAAACTGAAGCCAAGGTTCATAATTCAAACTAGAATATGGCTTATACCCTTCCATTATTTATTTCAATATTTCTGATTATTCACTTATTCAAACCCAAAGACAAAATTCACAAAACAGGACAAGAAAAAGATTAATTTAACTGAGGTAATATGTTCCTTGCCTGATGGAACATGATGACTCAGTGCAAGAGAAAAATATAAACTGATTCTCAATAATCCTCAATTTCAAATAAACCCAAATAAATTAGGAACCATCAACAAAAGATCACAGAACACAAAGCAACCAAACCAGACTCTGGAACATAATCTTAACCTGACTGGAGAATAAGACTATTAAATCTAAGATGAAAAAAGTGTGCACTGTTGCCAGAAAACTTTAAAGTGACCGGAATTAGCTCAATCCAACCACAAAACCAAAATTGAACCAACCATAAAATGATCGAGAGAGAAGATCCAAAGGGAGAATTCAAGAGCTCAGTTTGATATGGACCAGTGAAGACTAGGATAGAAAGCAACCAAGGATCGAATCGACTGTGGTCAGCCATACCTTAAACAAACCATAGAATGGGCAACAAGGTAATAGCTTTTTCACCTTAAAACTGACAGCATGTAAATAGCTTAGACTTAAAGCACATACATGACAATAGAATGGTCGACGAGATAGTCAGAGTCTTGTTCATCAGTCTTCATATAATAAACTCGGTATGCACGTGCAACTTGCCTTATCTCATCTGGAGTACCAGTTAATCCTACCAATCTTGGATGGAACTCTGCAAAAGAATGATGCTAGATTAATTACCATAACCACACATAATAGTTCGTGACTTTGTGGAATTACCAGCTTTGTCTTGCACCCGGTACAATACCAGTAAGTTTCCCCAGACCAAGAATCCCACTGAGGCCAATTGAGATCAATTGGTAACTTGGAACTCATGGGATTTGAGATTTCTGGTAATATTAACCGTGGACCGGTGCAAAAACACGAGCCTTGGTACATAAATTTCTTTTTACTTTCATTAAGAAGATAGAAAGAAAAACCATTGACATAATCATGAATTTGCTCCACAGTATCTCTCTCAGGGTCAACTGATATAAAAACAGGTACAATTTCCATCTTCGTCTTCTCCTCTACAAGTCATATAATAAAGAAGCCATTCATCTGATAGTAATGATCAGTGTAACATATTATCACAGTTAGGCCTTGTCATTTGTACCAGTATAAGCAAGCTTTATAATTGCAGGCTCAAGCTTAGTTAAGACCAACTTAGTCAAGATGATTTCATTCTCACAATTCAGCCCAAGGAAAATGATCCTAACCCTCCATGGTGGCTTCAATTTTAACCTCAATTGTTCAAATAATGTGCCAAATTAAAAATTGAAAAAAGCACAAACCCAAAGAAGTACAAGATATGTAAGCTGGCACTTACAAGCTCAATCAGCTAACATGACAAAAACTGAGATGTCTGATATACATACTTATCTTATCGATAGCAGCGACCATTTTTTGGAGCTCATCAGGACAAATATCAGGACAGTAAGTGAAACCAAAGTAGATCAACGTCCAATTTCCAAAAAAGTCCTTATCAGTTTTTATATTTCCATTATGATCCACTAGCTTGAATGGCCCCCCGATTGCAGCAGTACCAACTGATGGCCCTGGCTTCACGGAACTTGATCTTGATTTCAATTCTGTTTGATAGGAGCAAAAAGTAAGGCTGTAAAACAAACTTCTAACATTTGCTATTCTTTTAGTATGCAATTAAGGAGAAGTTGACTGAAACACTTGAACAGTCACTTTCCTGTGTAACATTGTGCAAATATAAACATATCTGAATTCAAATTAGACAACAATGCTTAAAAAAAAATCACAGCAAATCCCTGAAGTGTAATTATTTACAATTTGCTATAAGCATTGCACGTTATTATATAATCCTTGTTAAATGAAATATGCTTCAATTCCTCCATTGATGCCATATATGCAGTCACATGTTTTTATAACATTTTGAATAAGAAATCAAAATAAAAGATATTGGTACAAACTAAGTTCTCAAAGATCATAATGCGAAATACTGATATTATACTAATTCAGAGACCAATGAAAAAAAAAATGGACCATTTGTACAATTTACTTCAATGAAAAAATATCCTTACTTTTATTTTATTAAAATATGACACTATTTATTCCCTGATTGTTCACTCCCTCTTTTCTCTTCATGAACAGAAGTGGTGCAATCCTTTTAAAGGAACAGATATAAAGATATAACGTGATACATTCCATGGCTAAACAAGAAAAATTACACTTCAACTCACCAAAGTACCTTCAATGTGTCGCTTCTTCTCTCTGTCATAGTAAACAACAATTCCTCCTCCAGTTATCAGCAGTAAAATGAGGCTCAACCATGACACTGGCTGCATATGTATTCAAAATAACACTTAAGACTTGTGCAACCACGTCAATTACTTTTATTTTGGCCCTCGTTCATTTCTTGTAAAACAATCATTCAATATAGCCATGAATAGTAAGTTCAATGTTTTATGCATTGCTTAGGGACTAATGGGCATCTAAATGTTTTAAGCACATGTACAACACTCTAGCAAGCACCACCAGAAAAAGATCAAATTTATACTGAACTCCTGACAGAAAGTACAATTCATGAAAGAAAGCCACACAGAAAATCAGCAAAAGTACCATACTTACCAAACAGTACACACTGGTACCACAAAAGTAGGACAGCATACACCATTAGTAAATACTAGAACATAAAATACATTTAATATTTAACTAATTATGTCACAGTAACTTTATATGGGTAAGGGTCCAATCACAATGGTTCATTCGACAAGCTTGACAATAATTCTTCAAATAAATTCAACAAAAAATTTAAAAATAAAATAAGTTTGTAGATGGGTTGTTCAACTTATAAATTGATTGTATATCAAAATTCATGCAGCTTCAGTGGCATTTTATATACCATCAAGGACCATTAAATCCGGAGAAATCAAAATTTACAGCTCTTTTATGAACAATAATACTTATATCAAATCCCATCCTTTTAATTTGCATGATATTAATATAGTATATTTCACATTTGAAAAGTCAGATTATCGAGATTATCAAGTTAATTCGTCAATGGATTCTCACCCTTTTATATTTAAGTAATTACTTACCCCTCCACGGACATCTTTCTTTGAAGAATCAGTCTTGCTTGATCCGCTGTCTCCTTTTTCCTTCTCATAATCAGATTTTGGTGCTGTTTTCATATCACTTTTCCCTTCTGAAGAATCAGTCTTGCTTGACACACTACATAAATATCGATTGAACACAGACCCTGAAGCACTAGTCTCTGACAATGCAATAAGCTGCCAAAAAATAATATTAGTAGTTTGTGTCATTTCATCAATAGTGAACCCATAGTTTTGTGGTTCAAGGAAACCGATAGTTTTAGACTTTTAGTTAAATTATGGAACCCATTATGAGTACAATATAGATGGTACTCACACATACCAAGAGGGCAATTATTTTAGCATATCTGTAACTTAACCTTTTGTATAGCTACAAATAAAAACCCATAAAGAAAAGTAAACCTGAGAAGAGCTTCTGTTGAGAGGTTGAAGAAAGGAGTGACATCTCTTAAGCCCAATCACTGCTCTTATCAAGCCTATTAAAAAAATTCTTGTTATTCACATTAAACTCGGCATATGCATGGTACCAGTCCAAAAGGGTAACGAACAACAGTCAACAGATATGCAACCTTATTTGGTACTGTTTGAACTGCATTTTTTCTTTACTTTCAGGTATAAGTTCTTCTTTGACAGTGCATAATATAATGTTGATTAACAAGGAGCTACCATGAAAAAGGAACACCAACATAAGGCCAAATCATCAAATCTGCTAGGTGGATTGGTGCTGAATTGGCCTGGTTGTGTTTATTTAATCTGGCAGCACATGCCAGCATGTGCGCGCGCATGTGTGTGTGTGAGAGAGAGAGAGAGAGACAGAGAGAGAGAACCTCTATAGCCCCCCATCTTCAATGAAGATGGAGTATGTGCGGTTTCGGTATAAAATCGAAGTTGTCGAATAGAGATATCCCTAAATCATGATTCCAGAGAAGAGAGGAGAGGAAAACAAATTACAAGTCAACAAGGGAAACATCAAATAACAACGAAAATATGGAAGAACTCTTAAATTACTTCAATAAGGTGTACGATAAGATATTAGATCTGATCTTGCTCTAATTTCTGCAACTTCTCCAATGAGGGTTAGCTACTGCGACGACAATCCGTCGCTTCGAACAGAAAATGAAAGAGAATAATTCATGGAAGAGGAAACAATTGAATTGAAGAGAGCTTACCAGCTTCAAATTGGGATACGAGAGAGCTCAACCCGAAAAGTAGAAGCAAAACTAGGGGCACTAGGTAGTGGGTAAAATCCGCTTCGATGAGGGAGGGGTTCAGGGTTTACGAGTTACGACTGGAACTACTCATTTCTGACATAGTGACATCCAACCTCTGATATCGGTTGTATATGCGCGGGTAAGATATCTAAATCCGACCCAAGAAAGAAGAGAAATTTGACTTGCCCGTTAAATAGGGCAGGCTGGGTATATCATGCCAGCCCAACATTTGCATCAGATTCTAGCACCCAAAGTGGATTTGAAGGCCTTTCTTTATTCACACATACACGGATCATGTGTAAACGGAATCTATTTCTAATTATTATCTATTAATAACAGATACCTTAACACATGGATCATTACAAAAATATAGTATGAATGCCAACCAAAAACGTAATGAATACTACTTGGATCATATATACGCAAAATAATAGAGATGTCTTGTAATAACAATTAAAAATTTTAAATGGTAGAACTAATGTCAAAACTTTGCACATGGATCATTACAAGAATACATAACAAAAGCATAATGAATATTACTTGTATCATATTGTTGTGAATAATAAATGAGATTAGAAAGATAATTACGGAATTAGCCTCAAATTCGTGAGGATTAATTTTTCATCATCGGCTAATTAAAAGAAGAAGAACATTAATCTCCTTAATTATTTGATAAAAGGAGATTATCATCTCACCCTTTTTTTATTTTCTTTCTAGGCAACTATCCGTTGGTACAGTAATTTACTACCGTTAGATTTATTTTCTCGTTAGAGCTCAAGGATATATAAGTCCTGCATATATCACTGTAATTTTTCTTCGATCTTTTAATAAAAAAACTGTTCATCATTAATTAATTTCTCAACATGGTATCAGAGCCAGGTTTCATAACCTAACTCAAAAATTCTGCAACAGCAAAAAAAGGCAACAGAGCCAGCAGCTACTGGTAACAACTAGAAGCACCAATAATCAAGAGCTGATAGCCACTAGACTGGTAACAACCAGGAGCACGTATACAACCAAGAACAACAAAGCCAACAACTGATAACAATCAAGTAATCACAAATCACAACACTGCATACAGCAGCAAATCCAGCATAGTAATATCAGAAACCTCAACTAGTAATAATACCAGAAAACTTAGCAACAGTCACAAAGACACAATAATAGTTGTACCAGTGATTGATACAGGACAACATCCCACAAGATTGTAAGGAGCTCTGTACCAAAACCAGCATAGTATTAGTCTGAGACAAACCAGCAAAATTGCATATAGTAGAAAATTCAAACAATTGTACCAGAAACCAGCAAACAGCATAACCATCAAACAACTGTACCATAAAAGCAACAATCAGCACCAGAAAAAGCTAGAAATCAAAAATGACAAATCAATTGACAAAGAAACTTACCTCAGTGCTACTTAATGATAAGAATTATAATATGTAGGCTAGACAAGTCTCATTCGGGTTAATTAGCAAAGATAAATTAGAGTATGTCAACGGTGAATTCACCATGCCAATACCCAATGTTATGGGAGAACCAACAGAGGATGAAAATAAAGCCATCAGGGAGTGGAGAAAAAATGATAATAGGGTGGTTGCATGGCTGCTAGCCAGAGCATTTTTTTCTGATCAATATTACTATTATTATTATTCTATATATATTTTGATTCCAAATTTAATTGAGCGATTAGGATGAATATGACTTTCAGTGTTTAGTGTGGGTGGCCATATTCGAATCTGGAGCTTATTCTATTTTTTTATATTATTTTATTTAGCCGGCTTATTTGAGATCTCAGTATGTCCGAAGGGCTTTCCCTTTTGGCCCCTGGTTGGTACAAAAAAAATCGAGAACTTTTCTTTGGCCCCTGGTTGGTAGAGAGAGGCTCCCATTTATTATTATATTTTATTTTGTCATTCACGGATAGTCAACTCCTTTTGGAGATATGACAACTGAAGTCATACTTATTTTTCCATTTGATGATTTTATTGTGAGGTAGATTACTAGATTTAGCGGATCAGAGTACGTACTTTATAGCCGTTCACTCTCCTAGGGCGTTATCGCCCCGAGAGCATAAATTGTCATTTGTACGGTGTTACCGCCGCATAAATATAAAATCCTAAGTTAGTAAGTTGGGACCTGGTTGTGCATTCCGTTAGAATTCTTTTTTCAATAGCGGTAAACCAAAATTGGACCCTATATCAAGTGGATGTAAGAAATGCATTTCTACAAGGAACATTAGATAAAGAGGTTTACATGATGCTTCCCCCAGGGCATGAGAATGAAGGTGATGCTACCATTATATGTAAGTTAAACAAGTCGATTTATGGATTAAAGCAATCACCTCGAGCATGGTATAAAAAATTAAGTTCTTATTTAATTTCTTATAATTTTCAAATTAGTAGCGCTGATCACTCATTATTTTCAAAAAGGAGTGATAATTGGATTATTGTTATTTTAGTATATGTTGATGATATTATAATCATGGGCAATAATTTAGAAGAAATTAAAAAAAATAAATTAAAGTTGAAAGAAAATTTTTATATCAAAGATTTAGGGTTCTTAAAATATTTTTTAGGAATCGAAATTGTCCGATCTCCTAAGAGTTTTTTTATTTCACAAAGAAAGTATTTACTCAATTTATTAAAGGAGACCGAAAAATTAGGTTGCAAACCAGTGTCTACTCCCATTGATGATAAATACAAACTAAACACCGAAGATGATGAACCCGTAGAAGACATAAATCATTTCCAAAGACTTGTTGGTAGGTTAATTTCCCTAACAGTAACTCGATCGGATATTTCCTTTTCCGTGAGTCAAATTAGTAAATTTATGTATATACCCCGAACAACGCACCTAAATGCCATAGAAATGATTAAGATATTTAAAAGGTACTCCCGAAAAAGGAATTTTGATGACAAATAACAATTCTAACGATGTGTGTGACTATTCCGATGCAAATTGGGCCGGGAGCTATGATCGAAAATTAACTACCGATTTTTGCATATTTGTTGGCGAAAAACATAGCTGCATGGAAGAGCAAGAAATAAAATGTTGTGGCTCGGTCAAGCATCAAAGCGGGATATCGAGCCATGACATCTACCACGAGTGAATTAATTTGGGTCAAACAACTTCTTGCGGACACTGGCATCGAAATACGAGATTCAATAAAAATATTTTGCGATAATCAAGCCGCAAGACATATTGCATTGAATCATGTCTTTCACGAGCGAACAAAACACATTGAGGTGGATTGCCACTTCATTAGAGAGATGGTTTAAACGAAGGAAATTGAGACTCCATATGTGAAGAGCGGAAATCAATTAGCCGATATTTTCACAAAAGGATTGGATCTGGGGATAATGAAAATTCTCACAAGTTGAGAATAACTGACATTTAAGGATAATTATGGGATTAGCCTCAAATCCATGAGGATTAATTTCATCATCGGCTAATTAAAGAAAGAAGAGCACTAATCTCCTTAATTATTTGATAAAAGGAGATTATCACCTCACCCTTTTTTATTTTTCTTTTTAGGCAACTATCCGTTGGTACAATAATTTAGTACCATTAGATTTATTTTCTCGTTAGAGCTCAAGGATATATAAGTTCTTCTTCAGTCTTTTAATAAAAAAAGAATTATTCATTATCAATTAATTTCTCAACACATATACGCAAAATAATAAGGATGTCTTAGAATAACAATTAAAAAGTTTAAAATGATAGAACTAATGACAAGACTTTATATATTATTTGATATTTATCATAGAGATCAAGTATATAAAATATAAGGATATTCCAACAAAAAGAAAAAAAACAGCTATTTTTTTAGCCAGATGATAGCTGAATAGAATTCAATAAGATAAAAAAAAAAATTATCAACAATCAAGCATTCTGACTTCATAGTTGATATTAGTTTGAATCTCACCTCCTTTCTGAGGGACACAAGTGGGGGGTTTTTGTTATAAAAAAAAAGCCATTTACGAATATAAATATTGGAACTTATGAAGTCCTTTTTCAAAAAAGAAAACCATGCCAGTACATACTATGCATTCTTGTCATGTCCTTGGAATATTATATATAAAAACCGAGTCCTAAATTAGTTAACGTCAGATATTAGCGTCAAATTAGATATCGTAAATTATGGCTTCCCAAAATGAATTGACCGTCCACTCATCATACAATTAGTGTATTGATGGAAAATATATGTTAAATTTCACACATTTCATTTTCTTTTTGAAATGGACAAAGATATCAGATGCATATAGTATATAAGCATAAGCTGAGTTTAATGAATCTTTTAGGAGTAGAAATATTGAATATTTGTTATAATTTTCCAAGTGCTCTAAGCAATCACCATTGATTGGAATGTCGGATATTACAGTTGATACAAATGTTAATTAGTACCGAAATCTCAAAGCAATTATTTGTTTTTTTATTAATCAGAACAACGATTTCATGAATCTCCATTTTTCCAAACTTCTAGTGCATACCCTAATTTCATCACATAATGTATATTCTTATCATTTTTATTTTCTCATTTTTAATACATTGCTCAAGATTTAGCTTCTGAAATCTCAATTTTGATCTCAAATTCCTCTTCAATTAGCTGCTGCAACCCTTGAATCTCAACAGCTCCAAAACCACCTTTCTTTTCATAGTCGACCTTTGCATTTAAAGTATTTCCATTTATTGAAGCGCCATTTACCTTCAAATCAAAATCCAAACCCAAGAAAACAACCTTGCCTACAACCATATCTTTGCCAAAACCGCCTCCTCCATTCATAACTTTTGATCTAATTCTGATTTCACTACCTTCAACAACCTTACTTTCAAAACTTACTAAACTCCAATGATTTCCCTGTCCCGCCATCTCCACCGATACACCATCATCTAAAAACAACTCTCCGTTCGCAATTCTCTCCTCACCAAATGCAACTAGCAAATCAAATGCACTCTTTCTTACAAGTTCTGTGGTTAGTGCTTCCTGTTGCATGGGAATTATATTACCTCCATTTAGATGCACATTGATCGTATCCTCTGGTGCATTGAGAGTCACAACATTTCCATCATCTTGATGAATGGTTTGGGCATTGTCAAAAAGATTGAACCACCTCCCTTTAGGAAAATATGCATCCACAGTGACTTGTCCTGGATTAAGCACCGGTGATATCATAACACCTTTGCCTAATAAAAATTGGGTGTTTATACTGTAGGTGTTGGTGTCTTCTGGAAATGAGAAGAAAAGCGGTCGTGCAATTGGTGAGCCGGCTATGTGGGCCTCATACATAAGTGTGTAGAAGTAAGGTAGAAGACGGTAGCGAAGACCTAGAGCCTTTTTAGCTGACTTGGTAACAGACTCCCAAAGATAGAGCTCACGTCGAACTGTGTTAATTGCTGAGTGGTCTCTTGAAAATGGATAGAATGCACCCAGCTTTATAAATAGAGAATAAATGCGAATAAATATTTAAGGAAGTGATATCGTAATATTCACAATTTCATAATAAATAAATGTGAGTAAATAAGTTCACTACTCCGAAATGTAAAAGTTGTAGATTAAATTTCGTATACCTGAATCCAGCGATTGCAAAGTTCCTCGGTTGTATCACCATTAAAACCACATATATCAGCTCCAACCATGGGAATGCCAAATATTCCGAAATTGAGAATGCTCGTGATAGAGTACTGCAAATCCTTCCAAGTTGCAGCATTATCGCCAGTCCAGTGAGCTGCATACTTGCCAGAACCGACAAAGGTCGACCTGGTAAGAATAAACGGCCTTTTACCAGTATCATTTACCAGTGCATAGTTAGTAGCCTTAGATTCCAGAAACCCATGTAAATTATGTGCATCGTATTCAGTTACATTGCCATAGTGGATTGCGGATGCAGGTACAGTTTTAGCACTGAGCATTCTAAAATAACCAGAGTTGTTGATTTTGTATGGTGGGTCATCAAGGGAATTTAGCACAGGAGGATCAACAAAATTTGATATTTCATTCATGTCTATCCAAAGACCATCCACCGGCAGGGTTTTTCGAAAGATTGAGATTTCACGAGCCCAAAATTGAACTGCGGCCGGGTTTAAGAAGTCTGGAAAGTAAACAGGTCCTGGCCAGACCTTTCCTAGATAGTTTGATCCATTCCATTTTAGGAATACATCATCTTGCATTCCTCGTACGAAGGTAGGATAGCTTTCATTTACATTAATACCTAGAAACAATCAAGATAATGGAAAATACTTTAAGATATAAATTGAAAGAAAAAAAAAATGCAGCCAACTTAGTCATTTAAAGTTAATTTCCTACTTCCAAAAAAAAGTCTAGTCGGCTCTAACGGGTCTGAAAATATTAATTGAGATGACAGTTTTTTTATCAAAAAAATTACCAAAAATATCAAATTTAGCAATACTTATATTGAAATTACTTATCAACGCATAGTAACTGAAAATTTCATTAACCTGGGTCAAGGATGACAACATATTTCTGCCCATTTTCATGAAGATTATCAACAAATTTTCTCATCTCTTTGGCAGAAAAATTGTTCGGATCAAGTGTAAAATCCTTGAAAGCATCCATGTAATCAATGTCTGTCCACATCACTTCTAGTGGAATATTTGCAGCCGCATATCCTGCTACAACCCCTTCTAGATCTGATACATTTTTGTACCCGTAGCGACATTGGTGGAACCCTATTAGAAAATTTCAAAAATAACAAAAATCTCAATATTCTTATAAAACTCAAGAAAATTAGTTTATATATACTTATGTGTTATTTTTTATCAACAAAATTGTCTTATGTTAAAATTGAGGGCAGAGATTAGATTTACTAACCAAAGGACCAATATGGCATTGGAGCTGGTCGCCCAATAAGCTCAGTATATTGATCAACAACCTCAAGAGGTGTCGGGCCGGCAAAGAAATAGAAGTCGAAAATACCTCCAATCACCTTGTATGTTATATAGGAGCCTCCATACAACACGTCCATACCGTTGCTATTTAAAAGCAACACGCCATGTGCTGCACCAGCTGGAGAAGATCGCACATCCATGTAAAATGGATGAGACCCGTACAAATTTAGATCTGCTGCAAGTGCTGCTATATCTGCATTCCACAATGTAAATGTGTCATTTGTTACCAGCTTAAAAGTTCTTTTGGTGTGCTCTCCCAAACCGTATAGGTTTGATCTTCCAGCTGGTAAAATCGAAGTGATCTCCAAGTATTTATCCTTGAACACAATTGTAGGCCCTGTGTCGAACAATACATCCCCGGTCGAGCGACGAGAGACAGTAAACCGAGATGGTGATGTGGCATGGAGGGAGAAAACTAGGTCAGAGTTTTCTGCAGAGAGGATTTGGGTTTCGGGTATGGATCCGTTCTCGTTACTTTCATGCTTGACTCCGTGAGCAGCAATTTGTTCACGAGGTATTACATGCTGTGGGATTTCCCATCTTTGATGTTTTGAATCAGTGATTCTGACATGCAACCGGTCTTTGGTCTCATAGCTGCATAAGGAAAGTAACTACTTGATTAATTAATTCATTAATTAATTAAAGTGAAAACATAATATATACTAACAAAGCAATATTTTAATTTTCATTAATTAGATCATAAATAATTGAATTTTAATTAAGGAAACATAACAAATTAATTTGCATACTTAATGAACCAACACCTGTATTTTCAAAATATGGGAAATATTAATTTATACATGTTAAACTTGCCTTGCAACTAAATCAAGACTTTGAATGTCGGGTCCATAGACCGGCGACTTGCGGATTAAATGAAGACGAGCATGAAAAGCGGTCCTTGATGGGTTCAAGGACACCGACCTAAGACGATACCCATAACCAGTAACTCGGCGCTTATGAGAGCCAGAGCGAGCAGAGCAGGTGATTAAGAACAGAAACAAAATGAGAAGAAGGGTTATAGAGGAGGCTCTCATTTCCACCATGAATTTGACCCCCAGTTGAGTTATCGCTGGTGGTTATCATACAACCAATGGAAATAAGAACTATGTGCAGTCACCTAATATAGTGATAGTCGTTACACTTTAAGATAGAATCAGTTATCATATATCAGGGACCGGCAAAGCTGAAGTTATCATGTTGAGATCTACTGTGACGTCGCATTCTGTGGTTCATGCTACAAAGTACATAGTCACATCATCAAATGGATGGACAAAGGCCACAACAATGTTAGTGTTTGATCCTTGATGCCTGGTAATATATGTTCAATCGAATAATTTAGTATATATATGAAATAAATGTTATTGCTGAGTTTTGATCGACAAAACCAATTAACATTTAATTCAATAAACGCATCATCATCATCATCATTGATGTTTTCATGATCATCGGATTTCTATTTTATCACGACTAAAATCAAACAAAACTAAATTTTCAGTAACATAACAGAAACACAATTCGGCATAGAGGATGATTCTCAAACAACCTCTACGCTTTACCCAGATATGACTAATAATACATGTTACTTAATCATCAATATCAAGTCTGTGGACGGAGAAGGCTATTTCTTAGAAATAGGGAGAAAACTGAACAAAGAGAGGTGACTTCATGAAATTAAGAGTTTCTTTTGATTGCAAGTGCTTAACCATAAAAGTATAAAGTGATCATTAATTAGATGAATTTAAGGGTGAGTTAAATGTATTTTAATTGACCACCTCAAGAAGCAATTAGTTTGTTTTGAGATTTTTATCGCAAAAAAAAAGAAAGTTAAAAGTTTTCAATTGCCGTGGTGTTTTGCAAGATGCAAAATGTTGCTTGAGCAGATGTAAAGCAAAAAGGGGCAATAATTCAAGCATAATATCATGAAATTTAAATTATGTCTTTCGCTTTACTTTTAGTTACATATAAATATGATGCGGTCCGATCCAAGATTTATAATAAGATTGAATTAAAGTCTTAGACAACTCATACATCTTTTTAGCTTATATTGCACAATGTAGTAAATAACGGTATATGCTTAACGGATGGATGAGATAATCTAAGTGATTAATCGTTATGCGGCCGACTAAATCGGATTTTTATGGACAATTTGACGTTCATATTTTAATGTATGAAAATATAATTAATTTTAATAAAAGTCAATTATTTATTTATTGATTTTATTTAAAAATTACATGGATTCTGTCATTTTAAAAACAATTTTATAAATGTTCGATTGAGTAAAAAATTAAAATTAATTTAATTTGTATAAAGTCTTTAATCATCAAAATTATAGTTTAAATGAAATATATACGATTTAAATGTATAACAATATGCCGGCTGAAAATAATAATCAATCCAATATTGGTAGTTTAATTATTTTTTAGTGAAAAGTGTTAACAGGGTGACATCTAGTCATCTACACCCAAAATTAAGTGTTCTTATTGCATTGATATATACTAGCAATATACCCGCGCGTTGCAGCAGACTCTTTTATTTAAATATGAAAATATTATAAAATAATAAAAAATCACATTAATCTAATATTAAATTATAAATTCACCAAACTATTTCAACATATATTATCACCATTAATTTCTTACCAAACATGTATAAGGTTGCTAATCATAACGTATATTTTAAGCCTTAAATCAAATTTTTATATCATAACATAAATAAAAAGATATTGAGTATTCTAATTTGTAAATCATGTGTATATAATGGAAATAATAGTATAGATGGAAAATAAATGGAGAGAAAGAGGGGATCAATGGATACGATTATATATGTTTGATCAACCAAAAATAGATATTATCCGTCTAATTGAGGGATAAAATGAGTATAATAAAAAAAATATCATGATAAAAAATGGACCCTTCAATTCTTACCTGTTTTATATAATAGTATAGATAGTATAGATATATTAATTAATCGAATAGTGACCATTGCCCAAGTTGAAACGAGGGGCACGGTTTTAAGACTACGGCAGTGTTCGGTTTCATACCATATGCTATTTTTTGAGTGGGAAAAAAGTTTGCTCTCACATTATTTGTTTTTTCCCATCTCAACAGTAATTGATAGGAAACCTCCGGCCCTAAATAAAATGAACTCCGCAGATTTTGAAATCTAAATTTATGTAATTTGGAAATATAATTCTTTTTTTTTTCAGATTTCAAATAAAAAAATCAGAGTTTATATGTAATTGAGACATGCAGTCCGTATCCACTGTAATACTTTTTATGGCGGAGAAAATATAGTATGGATTTCCGACGATTGGATGAATTTAAACGGCTTAGATTAAAAATAGAGGAGGATGATTTATTATTGAGTGAGGTTCACCCACATACTCACATGACAGTCGGTTATCATATATAAGTATGGCAACATATGTGTTTTTCAATTTTAGTAGCCACGGGTGGATCCAGCGCTGAGCAGGCCCAGATAAGTGCCTAGGCTTGAATATGAGAATTGATTATAAATATTTGTAATTTGTCCTTTAACTTGAAGTTAATATCTACCACAAAAAACTTGAAGTTAATATATAAAATATATAAGAGTGTCTAGGCTTGTCAAAAAATTTCTAATCCAAATTTTAGATTATTATTACACATGAAAATTATGTCTAAACTTCTTTTAAGGTCTAGATCCGCTGTTGGGAGCTGATCCGAAATTAAATGGCTTTTAATGCACCGATGTTGATAAGTGATAACAACGGGTTTGGATCAATGGTCCATGAAGATGGGAACACTATAGCGCTGGTGGCAAGATGTTGCTTCGTTTGGGAAATTGGTGTACATAAATTTATAACACATTTTCTCCCAATTTTAATTAATAGGTATATATAGAGAGAGGGTGGGATCACTTAACAATGATCATCAAAATTTTATATAATTTGTAACCATTATAATTTGACAGTCTTTAATGAACTATCAAAACTATAATAAAATTGTATGAAATTTGAATCACCATCAACCTATAAGTAGAAGAATATATTCATAATTTTTTTTCATATTTATTTGAAAATTCCTTGTCAAGATAACCATTGTCAAGTGATCTCTTCTCATATATGTATGTATGTATATAGAGAGATCATACGATACTTTGCGAAGCAAAGAAAAGTTCTGCTTCAGTTTCAAATCTCATATACCTGAACCTCCAAATATCAATCTAATTAGTCCATAATAATTTAGATATTAAAAACTTATTGAATATCAAATTTTGACTAGTATAAATAGTTAAATAAAAAATATATATATAGTTTAATACAAATAATATAAATATTTTCACACCTTCACAAATTAGAGATGCCAACAATTAATACATGAGTTGGATTATATTGACCCGTGATTCCATAGATCAGACACATGTTGAATAATTATTGACCCGGACTAAGATCAGATACTTATTAAATTGTCTAATTAAAGAAATGGTTTTATACGAACTTAACTTTTGTCATTCCTTATGTAGAATGTAGTCAGTGAAGAATTCACCGAAATTTTCTATCATATAAGATTACACTTGCAGTGCATATAAAATTTATGGATCATAATCAAATGCCAATGACATGGACGAGCATTTAAAAAGAAAAGAATGGTCGCGTAGCATCAAGTACGAATGAAGTGATTATTAGATCCATGAATTTTGTTGATTGATTTCGGTCAATCTGCTCGACTGGCGTCTCCTATGAATTACATGCACTGATTTTTTAATCTAATAATATCTTAAATCCTATTAATAATTATAATAATAATAAATTAAATTTTAATGTTAAAAATGACAGTGCGTCTCTACGGATAGCGCATAAGAAACACGTCACTTCCAATCGTATCTTTTTTTTAAAAAAAAATCACTATATATATATAGTAAAGATAACGTGAGCTTAAGCTCACGGAGGCAAATTTGGAGTGTTTTGAGCTTTTTAAGTCATCATTTTTAATTTTTAAAAATGATGTTCAAATATTAAATATATTATAATTATTTTTGAGCTGATTTTCAAAAATTAAAAATCATGACTTAAAAAACTCAAAACACTCCAAATTTTTGCATCCCACGAGTTTTTCATATAAAAAATTTAATGAGAATGATAAATTAAAATTTCAAGATAATTTGATATATTTTTTGAGTTAAGCTCACGGAAGGCTTCCGTGAGCTTAAACTCACAATATCTTTACTATATATATATATATAAGAGAGAGAGAGAGAGAGGTTGACTAAAATACAACGCGTTGCACGGATGCACCCATGCAACACGTTAAAATCTCAAAATTTAAGTTAAAAATGATCGATCCAAACCTTTCAATTTATTCTTTATATAAATTTTTTTGCAGAAAATCAAATTTTATATTTTTTAAAATTTTTTTGCTATTTTTTTGAGTAAGAAGAAAATCATCATTATTGGACGATCCAAATTCTTTAAATCAAGTAACTTTCTTCTTATCCAAAAAAATTTAAAAAAATATAAAATTTAATTTTCTACAAGAATTTGATATGAAAAACAAATTGAATGATTTGGATCAGTCATTTTTAACTTAAATTTTGAGATTTTAACTCATTGCACGGGTGCATCCATGCAACGTGTTGTAAGTCAAATATATTAAAAAAGCTTATAAAATTAACTCAAAAATTATATCAAATCATCTCAAATTTGGAGTGTTTTGAGTTTTTTTAAGTCATGGTTTTTAATTTTTGAAAATCGAGGTCTAAAAATAATAATAAAATATTTAATATTTAAACATCATTTTTAAAAATTAAAAATGATGGATTAAAAACCTCAAAACACTTTAAATTTTAGCATCCCATAAGATTTTCATACAAAAAATTTAATAAGAATGATAAATTAAAATTTGAAAATAATTTGATGTAATTTTTGAATTAAGCTCACGAAAGGCTCCGTGAGTTTAAGCTTATGATATCTTTACTATATATATATATACATACATATAGTGAGCTATGGTGCTTTGCGAAGCACAAAACCTCCTATGTTTTACGTTCATATCTCGAATTTAAAAGTTTAAATGGACGATCTAAACCGTTGAACATCATCTTCATATTGAAATATCCTTGGAGATTTAAATTATATATTTTTAATTTTTTACTATATTTTAAATGGGTACAAAGTTTGCTGGTATAACGATTTTTGCACCATCCAAAACTAGTGATTTTGTACCCATCTAAAAAATAACAAAAAAATAAAAAAATATATATAAATTTTGATCTCCAAAGATAGTTCAATATGAATATCATGTTCAACAATTTGGATCAACCGTTTGAGCTTTCAAATTCGAAATACGGACACGAAACACGAAAGGTTTGTGTTTCACGAAATACTATAGCCTCAATATATATATATATATATATATATATATATATATAGAGAGAGAGAGAGAGAGAGAGAGTTATGCTATGATTAGTCGCGAAGTACAAAAATATTTTTGTACTTCACGTCGTATCTCCCATTTTTAAATTCAAAATATCAATCCGATCATTAAAAGTTTTCTCCATATTGAAATACGTTTGGAGACCAAATTTTATTTTATTTTTAGAATTTTTTTCTATTATTTTGAGAATTAGAAAATCATTCTTATTAAAAATCATAAACTCAATGCATTTTCATCCCCTAAAAAAATAAAAAAAAAATTTTAAAAAATATAAAATTTGGTTTCCAAACATATTTTAATATGGAAAACATTTTTAACAGTCGGATCAGTGTTTTGAATTCGAAAATGAGTGATATGACACGAAGTACAAAAATATTTTATACTTCGCGACACGTAGCATAACTCTCTCTCTCTCTCTCTCTATATATATATATATATATATATATATATATATATATATATATATATAGTTAAACTATTGTGAAAACGTTTGCATTTCGAGCCTAAATTCATACAACTCAAATTTTATCGTAACACGTTCGAAATTCAAAATTATCATTCTCATTAAATTTTTCATATTAAAATATTAGGGGATACAAAAAATTTGGGGTATTTTGAGTTTTCTATGTATTTGTTTTGGAGTTTTGAAAATCAGCACTAAAATAATAATAAAATATTAAATTATTGTTGCTGATTTGAAAAATCCAAAACAAATATTTAGAAAACTAGAAATATCCCAAATTTTTATATTCCCTAATATTTTGATATGAAGAATTTAATGAGAATGATAATTTTGAATTTCAGACGTATTATGATAAAATTTGAGCCGTATGCACTTGGGCTCGAAATGCAAACGTTTTCACAATAGTCTAATTAATATATATATATATATATATATATATATATATATAATATAATATACGGCAGTGGGAATGACATCCTCCCACTGAGTGGTACAGTAACTCATGAATTTAAAGTTTGAAACTAAGTACAAAACTAAAAAAAGATGTATCAGTGACGTCTTCCCTAAATACGCTAGTAGGAGTGATGTGTTTCTTATGCACCACCCGTATTGAGGCGATATTATTTTAGTATTAAAATTTAGTTTTTTCCATTATTATTAATAATAAGATTTTTAATATTATTAAATTAAAAAATCGGTGAGCTACATATCATGAAAATCGGATGGTTTGGATCGTAGCATCAACCAACTACATTCCATGTAGTACTACAAAGAATATAGACTCATCAACTTGTATTGAGTAAGAGTCCGACACATTAAAAACTGAAAAAAAATCATGTCCATTGTGCAGAATTCTTCTAATTTCTAAAACATTATTTATAGTACTATTTTTTTATAAATAAATGATATATTTTGCTTAGATATAATTTATATTTAAATTAATTAAAAAATTTATATTTTTAAATAACGTTAATTTATTATTTAATAAAGATGATTTACAATAAAAATTAATAATATTGATATTTAACATATTTGATGTAGATCTTTTTAGACCTCTTATTAATATATAATTAGAAAATAGTATATAAAATGGAGAAAACAATTATTTTGACTAAAATCTAAACCGTTCACTATTATCTATATGTTTGATCTTCATCGTCAATTTTTTTTTAAAAAAAAAACTGAAAATGCTGAAGAAGAAACCAATACATATATTTGTTTATAATATTTATAAATAATTAAACATTTAAGATTTGACCCCGAATTTTTTATAATTCCTATGTTTTATAATTCCCATCCGCTCCAAGTATTTATGAATTCAATTATACTCTCTTCTCAAATCAGAGACGAACTTGGCTGCTTATTTTATCCAACTAAGCTAATTTTGTTGGATAAATATCATGTATGTATGGATCTTCTTAATTTAGCGACATTAATAGCGTAATGAAAGTGAAATTGAGAATAGTGAAAAAAATAGTATTTTTTAGGTTAGGCTAAGGATCATGAAAAAATAGTGTCATTTTGAATGGTATATTTGGAATTGTAATAAAAAAATGAGAAAAATAATAATTATTCAATCTTTTCAGTGGCGGATCTAGATTTTAAAGTAGTATGGACATAATTTTAATGTTCAATGATAACTTAGTTTAGAGTAGAATTTTTTTGACGAGCCTTTATATATTTTATGTATATTAAATTTAGAGGACAAATTACAAGCCTTATTAATCAATTTTAACATTTAAGCTCACGCACCGCTGTTATTTTTATAAAAAAATAACTAGTCTGTTGTTCCAAACACACCGCATATATGTGCATATTGTACAAAATAGTCGAAGGCCCAGCAAAAAGGCAGCTTCCCACAATTGACCAAAATGTATCATAGTGACAGAAGTATTGGGAAATCCTTAGACGGGATATAATTAAAATTTGTAATTTGGATGTAATTCAATAAAATATAGTTTTTATACAAAAAAAATAATATATTGAAATGATAAATTCGATAGAAAATAGTTATAGGTATTTGCAACTTTCTTTATAAGAAGGGATATTGAAATTTAAATGAAATAAAAGAAGCGCACAATCTTGCTACATAAAATCTGCTGTGTGACGCTCACACACAGTGCTCTGCACTTGGTCCTTTTGCGAGAAAATATGTACTATTGTCGGTTGGTAGGCTCCTTTTTTTTTTTTTTTTGTGGGTATGTTGGTAGAGAGTTCACTTTTTTTATAGTGGGCAGTCAATCTAGAATGTCTAGTGAACAGTTTTTCTATAGTTGCTATAGTAATCAAGCAGTATTAAAATTTATACTGAATTTTTTGAATGGTTCAAATTAAATAAACTGATCATTATATTGAATACAATACTATGGAAGATACGGTTCGTTGGTAGGCTCCTAATAAGACGGACGGATTGGTATTCTCTGCGGATATTTTCTAAATGCGGAGATTCTCCGTAGGAAAATCACAACGACTCAAAGAAATCACAACGGCTGTGAGAAAGTCTAAATATAAATTTTGATGCACGAGATTGTTTATTACTGTTAAATCAGAACCGTTAATAAATAATCGGACCACACAAATCAAAAAAACCGCAGATGCAAAACTTTTTCAGCTCTTCTGGTGATATAATTCCTAATAAGACCGGCTCTTTTTTCAAAGAAAAGTCCCGAAGTTGAGAATCTTGAGATTGAAGATCTGAAATTGATTATGTTCCCTGAGCAAGATAGGGTAGCTGTGCTTTCTCAATCATGTGAGGTGACAAAGCTTATACTAGTTTCTTTTTCTTGATCAACCAATAAAAAACTTATACTTAAAAATGTAGTTATGTACTAAATATGTCGAGAAGAATTTATCTCTATATGAAGTTATGTACTAAATATGTCGAGAAGAATTTATCTCTATATGAAGTTATGTACTAAATATGTCGAGTAATTTTTGGCGTTTAGTTTTTTTTTTTGTTGATGATCGAAATGTTTATAATTAAATAGTAGGGACTAATATTTTTAAAAATTAATTAATTTTTAATCAATATCATTTTTCTTCTCTATCTCGTTTGTTATATTTTATCATACATTAAAAGAGGTTTAAAAAATCTTGTCCATTATATAAATTATCTTTTAAGTTTTTTTTTTATAAAAAAAGCTGTCCACGACATAACTTTACTTAAAAATTATTATATTTTATAAATTATATTTCATTAAATTTTTATTTATAAATTTAAGAGTTTTTATAATTGATTTAGATATTAATTATATCTAAATAAAATATATAATATAATAGAAATAAGTATATTTTTAAAAATAAAAGAGTTCCACACAACGAATGAATTTAATT
Organism: Schoenoplectus tabernaemontani; assembly: GCA_037127355.1. Classification (NCBI taxonomy): domain Eukaryota; kingdom Viridiplantae; phylum Streptophyta; class Magnoliopsida; order Poales; family Cyperaceae; genus Schoenoplectus; species Schoenoplectus tabernaemontani. The sequence goes on from CM073756.1 coordinate 17,729,693, forward strand.
ATAGTAGTAGAAGAAGATACAAATTATTAAAAACTAATTTATTCATAAAATTCATTAAATTCGAGAATAATCCGCTTGCTAAACATATTAAACTATTATATTGTTATGTAAGGACCCTATTAGTTATGTAATTTAGTAGTTTAGAACCCTATTAGTTATGTAAGATTGTGATCCAATCTCGAGCATTATTAAACTATTATTATATAGTTAAATTTCAGGTTTTTAGCAAATCCCTTTTTAAACTAAACAACAACACTGGAAACATATATTCAATTTCCTTGAACTGAACGGCAATATTAAAATTTAATTATAAATCATTGTTTAGACTTATTCAATAAAATTACGACTATATATATTATTTGATAAAATATAAATCTTATAAATGTTTGTTTGTTATGGCAAGGCGAAAAATATGACTTTAAATTTAGAATTATTTAAAAAATTCTCAAAAAGTACTTGGCAATTCATAGTAACCCACCAGCACGGAGGCACCAAATTATATTTCTACAGACACATGTAAACGGGTTAAAAGTCCAAACTCTATTAAGTAGCCAACTAATTCAAACATCGAAACGTGCCATTTTGGATTTTATATCATATCATTTCATTTCAGTGACGAAGACAGTTATATCATGACCAATTAGCTGGTTATGTTGTTGTCCAAAGAATTGAGAATTGATTGAAGTGGTGTAATTGTGTACCACGTTTGTTTGCCCAGAGAAATCATGCTTGTCATAAACTTAGTTGAATCGTCATTTTCAAATTGCTTTCATGTTTTTGCTAAAATGCATAACTTTTAACTGGGAAAAAGAACATATATATAATATAAAATGGTACTTATTGACAACGGATTAACTGAACACTCTTCAGAAATGACAAAACTAGCTTGCAATTTTGAAATTCAACTTTTAGATTTGATACTTATTTTATGCATATTATATATGCTCATAAAAAGATAATGCAATTTCAACACAAGTTCAGCTCATGAAACAAGATTTGAAATCCACCAACAATTTGTAGCGACAATGACTGAATATCAAATTAATTAACAATTTGTCTAATTTGTTCAAATTAAAATAAGATTTTAATGGTTCTTACCCAGTAAAAACTTGCTCTTTTTTTCCTTATAGATATCTAAATTTGCTCGTATGCATTATATCATGATTGAGTGAGTTATATATTTACATGTTGCTAGAAAGGTGTTTAACTGCTTCAATTTGTTTCCAAATAAGAAATGAAACTGATTTTATATTCCTAAATTTAAAAAATTCGCGCGCTTATGTTACCTTGGAGTTCTTTTGACGTTTCAGTCAATTGCTCATTAAATTTGATCATTAATTTGAGTTTGTCCCTATATATCCACTATGGTACCTTACCATTACAAAGAAGATGATCAGACATTAAAACCATTCGAAACGAATTTATTACCTTGCAACGAGACTCAGATTTTCGATATCATCTCCATACACCGACGATTTCTCGATGACTGACAGCTCGGCACTGAGCCACCTCTCTGAAGGGTCCCGCACGACGGACCCGACCTCATAGCCAAAGCCAGTTACTTTCTCCTCTTGAAAGCAAGAACCAGAGTATAAGATGAAGGCAAGAGAGAAACAGTAGAAGAGTAGTAGGGAAAAGGGAAAGAGGGGTTTAGGCCCCATGGAAATTCTCATTTGTTATTGTGTGTAAAACCCCTTCTGGCTGATTGGATGTATATATAGCCAAGGCCCAAAGGGAATCAAAGAGGTTGATTGGATTAGCAAACCCCTTCAAGTTTCTACTCTTGCGCTCTAAACTTTACACTTGTCCCATTCCCAATTAGTTACTGATTCTGTTTAGGCATTTACTCCTTTGAAAAGTTAGTGTTCTCGGAAATGCGCCTATTATGTATATGAGGACCATTCAGATAGCGAGATTGTGCCCGGTGGTCCCATGCTATTTACTTGCTTAATAGAAAAATAAATTACCATTTACTCCGGTGTAAATATGAGTAGAGAACCATAAAAAAAAACTCGGGTACGTGTCTTAGCTAGGAATTAAGTTGCACTCGAGATAATCTAGCTCAAACTAATTTGGTTCGGTAGTTAAATGAGCTGAGTTTGAATTGAAATTAGCTTGGCTCGTATCTCAATTCAGCTTTTATGCACCTTTTTCGCCGAACTCTAATCCGATAACCCTTCTTTCATCATCTCAGCAGTTTTATGACGTCTCTTATTTGCTCCTGACTCAACTCTATATTTGACTAGATGGTTTGTTGTCTATGCACTCACTCAAATTAGTGCAATAAAAATATCATTAAAAATATTATTTGTTGATATACTAATTTTGTACCAACTCTTGTACTAGTCTTATAAATGTAATAAGCTTATAATTTATAATATATCAAATATGAATATAGTTTGTAGATATATTAAATATAAATATCAAATCGAGTCAACACATATATATATATATATATATATATTGGCTCGTGCCAGCTTGATAGGGATAAGCTGAGCTTGACTAAACTTTTCAGCTTGAAGTGCTTTGCAAACTCAGCTCGACTCGACCCATATCTTCATGAGTTCAACTTAAGCTATGTCTGCTCGCTTAAATTCAGCTTGTTTGTGGCCCTAAATATGAGAAAAAAATGTTTTGAAATCTTCATTTTCTTTTTTTGTAAAAATCCTACCAACCTTGATAAGTTGGGTCCGAAAATTTAACTTAGGTAAACATCTTTGCAAAAACTAGTAAAAATAACACTCCAAACAATAATTTGCTTTACAATACTCAATTAAATTATAAATTACCAACGTATCAGTTTATGCTTAAATCATAATATCTACAAAGTTATGCTTTATCCATTATAAATTTGCAAAATGTTTTTAACGGTGTTTTTTTAGATAAACGTTCGTAACAACTTAAAATATATAAATTCTTAATTAAATATTTTCAGTATATTATATGTCCGCTAGTACATTTTTATATTGATTTCGCACTCTATTTTTATATTCATTGCAAAAAATTAAGAAAGCATTTTATGGATTTAAATTGATGCTGAAATTGAAAAGTAATATAAAAAAAACACTAAATTTATAAAATCTAATTATCTATAACTGTAATATTTTTGTAAATATAAAATGAGGCACGTAAAACAAAAAATAAATAGTAAATAGTAAAGAAATTATGTTTTACCAATAAGTAACAAGTGCTCAAATTTCTAAAAGTAGTTAATAGTTTTCAATATATTTAAAAATTATACATAAAACAAAAATCTTAATTGTTTGTGGGATAAAGTGATAGTAAGTGAGGAACAACTCTATTACTTTTGTGAGAGGTGATGATAAAATAATTATCCATCAATGTGTCAATTTTTTATCGACCCGACGGGTTAACTCGATCCGACCCGACCTGATATGACCCAAAAATAAATGGGTCGGGTATGTGTTTAATTTTTTTTACTCGAATCAGATCGGGTCGGGTTGGGGTCAACCCGACCCGACCCGATTAATTATATTTTTTGAACTAATTTTATGATTTAGCACTAATCAAAACTTAAATATACACTAACTAAGATTAATTATAAATTAATTAATATTTTATTGCTTAAAATTAATTAATTAATAATTAATTATTTTACAAGGGTCTAGTCGGGTCGGGTATGGGTCAAGATTTTTTGATCCGAATTTAATCGGGTCGGGTCCAGTTCGGGTCAAGAAAAATAATAAAATAATATGACCCGATCCGACCCATTGACACCCCTATCCATCATTTATCCATAGGGGCAGAACCAGAAACGATCGATAGGGGGTGTCCGGTTCAAATAAATAGAATGTTCGGGTCAAAATTATTTTTTTATCGTATGATCTTTATTTTTCAGTGAACCGAGTGGGTGGGGGACGCCAGCAATTCCGCCCCTGTTTATCCAACTACCAAAAGTATCCTAAGGTCTTGTGATAGTTGCAGTCCGGTATATCACAAGAAAATAAGATGTCTTCAATGTATAACTCTATTTCTGATATTTATGATAACTTGATAACTGATAAGACATGTTCAGGTGATCGACAATACTAATTACGTATTAATAATTAACTTTTTTTTATCGAATAATGCCAGTTAACTTCATCAGGCTCACTAACTTAATATACTTTTGTGATAAGAATTTCCTTTTTTTTTTTTCTGTTTTCGAGAACATTTTTCAACGATATGCAAGGAGACTAACTTTATGTACTTCTTTAGAAAAAAAGAAGTTAAATGTACTTTTTTTTTCCTTTCTTTTTCTGTTTTTCATGTAGGCGCAGCTGCGAAGTATGGGTCTATGGGATGATATCTTTTTATTTGGGCACCAATGGCCATTTGGTTGTCTGTATTGGCGTTGGGATTGCTCATGTAAGCCTCAGCCTGTTAAAGATTGTGTGCGCCGTTTCGGCTTTGAATTATGCATTCGCTGTTTCTCTTCAACTCGTGTGCTCCAAGATTTGTTTTTACGAGAAGCATTTAATTCATATAAATTTTTGCAAAATAATTGAGGAGAGCTTAGATGCTTTTATTCTTTGCCTTTGTCTGTCGTACTTCCACTATTTAATTTTCTAATAGCTTAATTATTAAAACTAAATATCAAATAAAATAATTAGATTTAATTTATATCACTTCATTTATGTTTGGATAGAAAAAATATGGCATTTGAACATTATATTATGTGATATTAAGAGCTTGAAAGAAATGCACTAACATAAATAATTTATGGATGTTGATATTCTAACTCATTGATCCATATAAAAGGAAAGTGAAAAACGAAAAAAATTTCTATGCAAGAAGAGAAATAAAATTTAATATTTTTATTTTGATATTTTAGTTTTAGTTTTTGAGTTATTTATAATTTAAAAATGGAGTCATTTGAGTCCTCCTCAAAATAATTTTACTAATCTCTATTTTAAGACTTTTTTTATTTTGCCAACTCCTTGTCTAAACTAATTCTGAGACCTCAATGCAGTGAGTGAAGAAAGAAAAGAAAATATGTAACTATTTATTTCCATTATTCATAGTTATATAAATCATTAAGTTATTATTTAAGTACAATTAAACAAAACTAAAGAATAATAAGCCCGAAGATCATCTGCTTTCACAAACCTCATCAAGTATATATGCGTTTTAAAGAAGCGGAGTGGAAATCAAATTAAATTTCAGACCGTGGGACAAATGAAGCTTCGTCCGGTGCGGGACTTTCATTTCCATGCAATTATGTTTGTTGTCATATGTTTTAAAATATGTTTCTTCTATATAAGGCCATGCGATGTCTCCGTGGTTCGAAGAGTCATAAAAAGGGATATCTAATAGTTCTTTATGTATTAAAATTAATTTTTTTAACTTTTTAAACATATCACATCATTATTTTTTTCATTATTGATTTTGATAAATCTTTACATCTTCTTCAATCTAAGGATATATATAAAATAGTTTTTCTTTTCTCATTTAAAATAATATTTAAAGTGAAACTTAATTCTTAAAATGATTCAACTTTTTTATATAAACATTTATAGATTATTATGTATCTAATTATATTATTTATTATTATAATAATAATTATTATTACTTAGCATTTAAAAATATTATGTCTAAATTTTATTTAATGTGAAATTTTATTAAATATATTTAAAAATTTATATTATTAATTATTTATTTGAAGATTATATTGTCGGGCTAACCCCGAATTACAGTATATTAGTAATAATTGCTAAAAACTCGTCGCCCAATACTAATCTCTTCACGTTTCTTTTTTTGTAATGTTATTGTGAAAATCTAAACTATTATGTTCATACATTTATTAATAAAAAATATTACATATAAATAAAAAAAAATATATTAAATTGTAATTATCACTGAAAAATATATTCTTAAAAGGAAAATTTTCTTGTATTTAAACATAGAGCCACATTAACATTTTAAGTTTTTTTTTTTAAAATCACTATATCGTCACACCAATACTGTATCTGTGCAATGAATACCTCTATACACAAGTATATTCACTAAAAGGATTAAATTCATTTCTGGGGCCTACTTTATATAGATAACCTTCTTATTTCAACTAATTATTCATTACCATATCTAATGAGAGAAAAGTAATTAGCATCTCTAATGAGAATTTTTGATCAAGCGTTGAAAGTGGTCTTTTATTTCTTTTTCTTCAGTTTTTTCACTGATGGAACGGCTTTATTCAATCCTACTCTCCAGCTTTAGCGAATGCACTGAACTGCTTTTCTCATGGCCCATGTAAGCCCAAATAATACCCAAAAAAGCCATTCAATCAAAGAGCCTCTCCCACTGGCCCACTTTTCAGCACAGCGTTTAGCCGTTTACCCAAAAATTATATTCCTCATTTTTTTTAAATCTTGGCAGAGGCTGTCGATTTGGTTTTCATAGACCTGCGACCTCCGTCTTTGCTTTTCTCTTGGTTGCAAATTGCATCCGTACCTGTACGGCGGTACCACTATTCCACTCTCATCTCCACGAGGATGCTTACGACAGTTTCAAACCCTAAACAGAGCTGGACTGAACCTGCTACGCGTTCGTCTTTGTACCCTGATCACCTACAAATTTTTTAGGTAAATGCGTTGGTTTAGAGTTGATACACAACCAGCTGTAAAAAGCTAGAATTTAGATGATTTGTCAGCAGACTGATAGAGCAAGGAATGCATGATGGTTAGCACTGCTGAAGGAGAAGTATTGTCTTTGCATCCGAGTAATCATTATGCTATTTGCAAGCTTTTAAAATACGGATTTCAATATGCGTGCGGAAAACTAGTGCATACCGCATATTCCCGTCTAAGCGTCCGTATTTTCAAACAAGCGCCGGCATATTCCCACCCGCATATTTCCGCCCGCATATCAACTTCGTCGCATTCAAATGACCACACACGTATATGTGACCGTATCAACCGAATTTTAAATCACTGGTTATTTGTATGCACTGATTGTTACTTGTGAGATTGAGAAATTAGATTCCTCAATTTTCATGTTTCTGCTAGCAATTGTTGTTGTATGGTTCCTTAACTGGATTGGTCCTCATCATCTAATTGTGTCTTGGTTTCTGAATGTAGTTGGTTAATGTGTCCTAGTTGGTATTTGGAATAAGCTCATATGACAATTTATGCATATTGTATAATTCAATGTTGGGTTGTTAGTTGCTATTTTACAAGAGAGTCCAAAAGCCAATGTTAGTTACATCTCGAACAGTTATTACACACATATGAACATTTTTAAATGGTTGAATTGTTTAACTGTAACTTTTAATATGTTTGCAACGAAAAAGGGGGCTTTCTACATGTACACATTTCTGCTTTCAAGGTATCTTTCTCATTTAGTCGCGGCCTTCAAATGAAAACTCATAATGAGTTTTAAGCTATCATTGTATAATTATCAAGCAAAAACTCAAATGAGTGGGTTGGCTCCACACTGACCGAGGAACCGGGTGTGGAGTGTTTTGAGACTTAAAACTTTCCAATTTCATTTTAATTGTACCAGATTGTTTTTTTTTTTTGCTTTTCTATCTTTGTTTTTTAAAGAAAGCCTATTTGCATAATTATACAAGTATATTAAGGCATTATCTGACAACGAACGAGTATAATACTCGAAGCTCCATTTGTCGCCTGAGAAGTTATGTTGTCATACAACATCTTGTAATCTAAAAATTCAGCAAAAATATGTACCGAAATTTTTAGGTTGGCTCATATTTCGGCTGAGTTCTCATTTCACGACTATTTGAGCATCTTAGATTCCAAGTCACGGCAGACACAAACAACAAGCTTATAATCCCTTCTCTTAGTACTATTTGATCCAGTTATAAAAATACTGAAAATCCTAGAGGCTAGAACAGAGGATTTTCCACTTGTGAAAGGTATGCTCGTATCCTTCTTGATCCTATTTCTATCTTATTTTTGATTCCTTGCTAAATCTACCACCAAGTCTGTTGCTCTAAAATTTATTGTAAGGTAGGAGCAACAAACCATGGAAACCAGGTACAAAATGTCTATTATATCAATGTAAAACAGGATCTCTATCAGGTCTCCCATCAGGTAGTTGCATGCTAGTTATATCCTCCCTAGGCAAGTGATATAGTGTACCATTAGCTGCCTCGGCTGGCAAATCTGGGTTGCCCACTGAGGCTAGCTCTGCATCAGTAGACTGCTGCAGCAGAGGCTGCATTGATTTCCGGTTTTTTCTCAATGTTAGATAGAGGACTGCTACAACATATATAAGCAAGCCCAGAAACCCAAAGATACCTGCAAAGACCTTTGTAACAGTATTCTGTTCACTATGGATGAGGAGTTTTGTAAAGCTCGATATGAGGAAGTATGTGTTAATGATCATAATGAAGGAGCCTATTATCCAAGTGAGAGCTGCAATCTGCATCAAAATCAAGAAACAAAATGCCTCTTGTGAGAGTGGTGTCAAATATCAATGTATGGGCACTAAAGGAATAATCCAGGGAACTTTGTTGATAATTCTGACAAGAATATTTTCTTAAAAACATTTCAGCCTAATAACAATGATTACAGTAACTTACAATAATTGAATTAGAGTATTGCCCCATCTTCGTCTTACTGCTCGTAAATTTCAAGAGCGGTACTAGAGCGAAAGGAAGTTCAAAAGACAGTATCATCTGCATTGATATATGTCATTAATTGACATTAATATATGGTAAAGTAATATCAATTTTAAATACAATTAATAAATAGTGAATTACCGAGGCAATGATTATAAGCTTTCCAGCTGCAGCTGAGCCTCCAATTACTGAGACAATGAGGCTAGGTACAATTGCAAGAGTTCTTGTAAGAAAGTTCCTTATCCATGGTTTCATCCTTAGATCAAGGAATCCCTAAGAAAAAATAACAATGAATATAGAACTTTTGGGTATGCAGGTGGCATATGCTCATTTCTTTGTCTGACAATATTTTTTTGTATGATGGAAGTTGTATTTTATGTATTTAGCACGGCATGTTGAAATTCAGTAATAAGGAGTAGAAATTTCCAACTCATTAGTAAAGTTTTAGTTCACAAGTCTACACAGCACATTGCAATACAATTGAGATTAGGGGCACAAATAAGATGATGCAATTTTATTTTGTGAGGAGTGGGGTGCTTATATGTTATTGCTTGCAAACATTACAAAGCATAACAGATAAAAATTCAAAATTTCAATTTATAGAGGAAACCCAGTCCCTCTGCTCCTGATTCTACAATTGACACATTAAAATAGCAAAAAAAAAATTAACTCTCAAATTGGTCCGGCATAACATATAGTATTAAAGTTTACCTGCATGACATATTGGCCCGCATAAGTACCAGTGATGGTTGAGCTCTGACCGGATGCCAATAAAGCCACTGCGAATAATTTTGAACTCCATGTCCCCAAAACATTCTACAGCAATAAAAACGATTATACTCTTGCTATAACATAAGTGTCAGAAAAAGTTTCTAAACTTTCTGAGCTTTACACATATTGTATAGTTGCAAATATCAAACCCAGACTGTTCACAGAGGTGAAAAAGACATCTTTAACAATTTATGCCACAGAACTAAGAATCTCATTAAAGATAATAAGGAATCTCCAATTATATGATTTCATATCAATGGAATCGGTGGTCCAAAGAGATCACTTTTTTTCAGGAAAAAAACAGATATTATGGAACCTTTAGTAGAAAGGAGGCTTTGTTAAGGTCGAGGTCATTGCAGCTAGCTTGATCTTGTGGATTTAAGGTGTCAGAGCTGCAGACAGCCCCACTGACAGATATGATTGACACATTTATTAGAAATGCTATTGCAAGTGCAAATGCACTCTCTACTGTGTAAAAGGTGATTGCCTCCTGAAAGTTAAAATTTAACAAGTCAAATACGTGTGGAATAAATTAATGCTGTAGACAGACCACACAGTGCCAAAGTATTTATTATGCAAGACAAGGAGAAACAATGTAAAAGTGGTTTAACTTTTTAGATGTTGTGCTTGCAATCTTTGTTCAAAGAAATTAGTTTTTTTTTGTAGGGAAAACTAGTTTTTTAGTTAGAGATCATTTTACATGTAATGTAAACAATAATAGAGTTAGGAATTCATGACGAAATGTTCTTATGACTGAATGGTAATCTTCTTATGACTTGAAACATATAATATATTGGACTTGCAAATAAAGAAATTATTAGCCTGTCTGTACAAGTACTGGTACAAACATACAGATGTGATGGTTTTTTCCTTCAAATAATGACTACATTAAGTTACCTTGATTCCACATACAGATCGAGGTACTTTTCTTGATAGCACCAAAGCCGAATGTAGAAAGAGGTTATGCCTACATGTAACAATTTTAGCAAGTTGGACTTAATTTCAGGTATGCCCCTGCAAAAGATGATAATTTTTCACATGGATCCCCCAAAACAGGAAGGCACATCATTTGCCAGATATCTTTTTTGTGCAGGGGTGGAAGAAATGGTGCCAATATTTGATATTTTCCAATGCTAAATGGAATCTCTACCACAATGATGCAAAAATGAACAAAATAATAATTGTAAGTTGTGCTTACGGCATGACCATGGCTCCAAGAAGAGAGATCGCCAAAGCAGTTGCACCATTTCCTTTGAGAGATGGTACAAAGAGACCCCTCAAAACCTCTGATGGATTTGGCTTTGCATAACCAAGTTCGACCAAGAAACATGCAGCCATGAGAAAAACCAGACCAGATATAAAAAGTTCTAGCTTTCTTACCTGTGTTAAAGTGATATTTTAGGACAAAACAAAGATTTTCCTGTGTTAGTACGAATTGCATAAAACCAACTTTTTATCACTAATGTGCAATAAAAAAGCAGCTGTGCAATGTATCTATTGTGATCTTAATTACAATTTATTTAAGAGTAACCACGAAGAAACAACAGATCATCAAGTATACAAAGAGGTCAGTTCTTTGTTCCTTTGAAACAATATCTGCAACTCTTTAGCAATTAACAAGGCATTTTTTTTATTTCCTACAATAGTGGCCATTACAGCCTCTTGATTGTTGTCAGCTTGAATGCTCCACAAAACATTAATTCTTTCATACAACCAAAGTAAACATGAATTAATGAAGATAATTTACATTTACAAGAGGAAATGAGAATGTAATCTGTGGTACAAACATTATGTTACCCCATATTGTTGCAGTAGAAGGAGCACAAGTGTGCTCAGACCTGTTATGAGAACTCCAATCCATACCGGTATCATAAAAAGCATATTCAGTGCAAATGCAGTACCAATTACTGGAAAGGTAAATTTGAAAATAGGATCAGATTCTAATGTTGCAAATGTGAGTAAGAAACTGCACTTGCTTAATCTTATTTATTCTTCTGGATTTGCACTTTAAATTGCTACTTGGAACTGTACCAGTAAACTTTATTGAACCACTACTTTGTTTTGCTACTGGAATGAATGGTACCAAAAAAAAAAGTTAATGAAAATAGAGCAAAATACCTTCAGGGATATCACATGCGATGACTGCCAGCTCAGCAAGCATCCATAGTATAAAATTAGGTACCTTTTCATACTCTGCTCTACAATGCTCAGCTAAATGTTTTCCTGTTTTTTTTCATTAAAAAGGAAGAAAAAAGAAATGTATCAAAAAACCTTCCGACTTGCAAGTTTCATACCAGCTAATAATCATTTTCAGTGAACAACTATATAGACAAAAGAAAGACACGTCTAAAGGAGGGCTTTCCCCTTTATTTATGGGAAAAGTACTTTAAGAAAAATCAAAATTGAAAGCACCTGTTACAACCCCCAACTTCGCTGCGAGTGATTGAATGACAAGAGCAGCACAAGAAGCTATAAGTATAATCCACAGAAGCTATTACACAAAGAAATTGACAGTTAATAATTTAAGAAATACACAACATACCATCAAATATGGCTTTTAATTAAGAAAATATATTCACCTCGTACTTGTACTGGGCTCCAGATTGTAAATCTGTCTCAACTGAAATGTCAGGAGAAACACCCTTATTAACTATCAGGACTACTTAAGAAGGTAAATAGAATTTTTAATTGGGGATTGGGGGAAGAAAAAACTTTACAATTTCCAGGATCGATGTATGCAATGGAAACCATAAAACCAGGACCCATATAAGCAAATAAGTTCTTCCAGCTAGTTTTCTGTTAAAAAAATTTATCATAAGTTAGCATGCATAAGAGGAGTGCATTGCGTTTTTAAGTCTATTATAACAATGTGATTTCTTGGAATTCAGCACCACACTACACAATAGTCAACTCAAGTTCATGTCTGCTGACATAAAAGTTATGGCATCCACAGTGACAGTTCTTGGAGTCACCCACAGCTCAAGTTTACTCCACCTTGACAAGCAGAGCTAAATTTCCTTTTTCCAGGATTATTCATCTGAAAACCCTAAAACCTAAATTTACCAGTAAAATTGAGTATACAAAATCAATGCACAATTGCTGATACATATTCATAACTGTAGTACAGGAACCTCTGAAAAGTTAACTAACTCCCTCGCTGATTATCTTCTCATCCAAATAAACACAATTTCAATACATTAGTAAAAGTTGCCCACTTGCCCCAGCATAAAAGGAATAGGTGGTACCTCTGAAATTACAATTTGGTCGACATCTATACTATCAATTAATGGTGCACCAGGTCCATTTGAATTTGACCCATTTGCATGGCTAGTGATAAACTGCGGCTGTGCATTCCTGGCTTCCCCTGGAGAGCTCATGACTTTTCTTTTCTGTCTCTCTCGTTCTCTGCCCCTCTTCTATCCCCCCAGCAAATCCTACAAGAAGAACCTTGCACCACTAAATTAGTCTGCTCAGAAATTTATGGACAGATTAAAGGTAAAGGTGCTCAAACTGTATAAGATATGAGAGAATATGCTAGCTTGATGAAAGGAAGTAATTGACGGTCGAGATTTTACATATTAATTTAAACAGAATAAATTCCAAAGTAGAAGTACTAAGTACAATACATTTAAGTTAGGGAAGAAATCTCTTGATAATGGATCTTTAGAAAAATATGAAAAAAAATCTTAAAAACAAAAAAACAGCTTATAGATGTGTTTTTCTACTTATAGATTTATGGTGATTCAAATTTCATGCAATTTCATTAATATTTGATAGTCCATGAAATATCATCAAAATGTTATGTAATTTATAACGGTTCCAATTTAACGGTTTTTGATGGACTATCAAATGATAAGAAAATTGCATGAAATTTTAATCACCATCAATCTATAACTAGAAGAACACATCTGTAATCTTTTTTATATTTTTAAGATTCTTTTTATATTTATTTGAAGATCCATTATCAAAATTGTCAAGATAGCCATTGTCAAGTGATCCCTACCCTTTAAGTTATCAAAAGTTTATAATCCTTGCATAATGTCACATGGTATAACAAAGTAACATTTGTTAATACTGATAAAAGGGTCAATTTCTTACGAGGCACACAAGTTGTCTACAGGGAAGGAATCAGAATATATTTTTTTATCAGAATAAACAACAAAAAAAAAACACTATTTGAACAAGGTGCTAAGATGGGTGGTCGTTGTACTAAGTTTTATTCTCATCATGGCTCAGTTGCCACTTGGATAAATTTAAGATCGGTATTATCTTCAGACAAAAGCTTCTATCCAAAATTGTACGATGACTAATTCTAAGAAATATTTTATCCTTATTTGTTCGGAAACAATAAGTCCACAATGACGCTGTTCTCATGCTTTATAGGAGACTCATTCCAAATATCTAGTCCCAAAGCGCTGATGCTGTTTAAAAGTAAAGCAACAATTGCTGATGTTAAACGGCACTATGAAAAGACTCAATTATCAATAATAAAATTGTTGAAGCGATCAAATCCAAGATTTGAAACAAGTTATAGCGTGTAAAGTTCAAGGAATCTCATTTCGTTGGCTTTACGTCTGAGACCATCCATGCAAGACGAGAAACCAGTACTTAGCAATAGATACAAAATTTGTGGTAGAATATTAAAATTTAGCGGGACCGAAATGAAAAGTTACATGCAATTCGACGGCCTGATATAGAAAAAAGAACAAATTACCTCAAAACAATTGCGCCGGAAGTGAAGTGAAAAAAATTGAGAGATTCGTAGAGACGGAGAGAGAGACAATGCCGCTTTGGTTTTTCTGAGCTCTGCACCTCGCTCCACTCTCTTCTCTCTACCTCTTCGCGCTCGCTTCTGTATTATCTTCTCTATTTCGTCTTTTATTGACACATGGAAAGATGAAATGACATTATTAAATATTCAAATTTGTAATAAATCCAGCGGTTGATACGAGTCGGCGTTTCTTTTTCTTCTGTTTTGGAGTCAAATTTCCAAAGCGGAGCGCTGGAAAAGAAGACAACATTTGCTTAGTTTCTCTCCATTACTATCGTTCGACTACTCTGGACTGGATGGATCCAATTACTGATTGGAAGATCTCTACCGTTGGATTCAGATCGTACGTTCCAATAATTCTTCTTCTTTTGTGAATTCAGTTCCAGACAACCCGTTGACCAGCCACGATCCCTGGAGTCTGACTCGTGTCAGTCCAATATTTGCTCAGGTCCTGGACCCCACATTTGTTATCTTACAAAATGGGTACTATTCAATTGTAGTACACAGCAGATCTCACTAAATATTTACTGTTACATTAGAAAAGTTCTCGAATTCGTGCGCGTAGGTAGATGGAAGGTTTTTAATTGCAGCAACAACCCTAATGCCAGGTGAGGTAACAAAAGAGATGAGGTGAGCATTTATTGCTTTGACTAATTCGATATAAATGACAGTACAAGATAAACTGGACCTCAACTTCAAAGACAAATACTGTATATTTAGATAAATGGCAGTTCAAGCCTTCAAGGACAACTGGAAACTTGGACAGCTACTAAACTAGATTCCAAGATATGTACCAAATATTTACACGAGCAACCATTTCTAAAAACAACAATAGCTGTAACAACATCATTAAGCAAATCAATTAAAAAACTTATAATTTCTCTCCAACACTAAAATTCTCAAAGATAATTTAATTCTAAAAGCGGAATCACCACTTCTTAAAAATTTAGCGTTCTGATAATATTTTTCTTCTTCATCCCTAAATTTAATGTTCTCACTAGAATTGAAATTTTATTTTAACAACTATTTATGATGATTTCTAAACTAGAAATCCTTCTCTAATTTAAAAACTCAAATAACAACTGACACATAAAATTTAATAACTAATTAAAACTCTCATTGAAAATGCTTATTTTATTTACCCACCTCCTCTCTGTCGTCCATTCTTTGTCCCATCTATCAACATCTTTAGTTCCATTTTTTAATATTCACCCACAAATCACTATTTATTTTGGGGAAAATTCACTCTCACGTATCTTTTTCTTTTCCCAGCTAAACAATGTTTCGTGGGCAGCAACCGAATACACCTTAACGAGTCAATTTCTATATCATCACCTTTCCTTCCTCCCTGTTTATCTCTTTTGCCTTTAACATTGTAAAATATTTTCTACGGAGAAAAAACATACTCTCTTGCTCAGCAAACATTTTAATTCATACAGTTCTTTATTCTTCTCTTTTTCTTGATAAAAGTATAAAATACTTCATACAATTGTTAAATTCTTAATGATAATAATTATTATTTTCTTATTATTACAAAATTTTGGCCTGATAAGAGATCTAAAAATTATTTTCTTGTGTGGTTATATATGCCCCTATACGACATACAATCCTTGCATCCTCACTCGCGCAAACAATTACTGCTTGTTTCTTTTACAAAAAAATAAAATTCAAAAAATTCAATCTGAATCTGCATGAAAGAATCCACATATGGATCTTGAAAAAAGATCTAATTTACTTTTTGAATTCACATGTGGATCTTGTGTGATCCGAATCTATTATAAATCCATTAGAAAATAGTTTTTAAGCTTTTAATAGCAAGATGTATATATAATAATTATCTTTTTGTATAGGAAATATAATCATGATTATAGTAATTAGGTTTGTCTTAATAGTTAATAATGATTAGATCACATTTTAAGAAAATTACCTTATACAAGTTAAATTAGTATTTTCGTTATAAGTTATATACTTTATCATTTAAATTGTATAATTTTTTTATATTAAATATGTATTATATTGTTTTAGATATTTGAATCTGATCTGATGATATGTAATATAAGTGGATATGAATTCGCATTTGAATTTCTAAATTTTAATTGAATATAAATATGTATTTAAGTCTTACATGATCTAATTTGAATTCGATCCATTGACATCCGTTGATAAAAACAGCAGGACTGCGGGAGGATAATTAAGAGAAATGGTCAAGATATTTTATGACAAGTCATTATTTAATTGCCCTATTTGGTAAGGGTTTGTCTGCTTGGTTACGGTTGTGGACTTTCAGAGTGTGGATTATTGTTGGATATACTGTTGATGGGGAAATAAGAGAAACAGTGTTGGTGAATTCGTATTTCCTGCTGTGCTGCCACGTGCAGCGTAGCATATTGATCGTTTGATCTAATTTGAGATCTATGTAATTTTAATTTTAAAGTCTTCAGTTAATTCAAAGGTCGTCTATTTAGGGGCAGATGTAGGATTTTGATCAGAATGGGCAATTATCGGATTATAATAGTTTATCGGATTTGAATTTATTAACTAATTGGATACTAAATAAAATAATAATAATATAATATATATTATCATCTAACAAAAATATCAAAATATTTTTCTGTTACATATTAAAAAATAATAAAATAAAATTCAAAGTAATAAATAATTAAGTTGTGATGGAAGTTTTTCACCACATAATTTTATATTTTGAAATCTTTGATAATTATTTCATTATATACGATATTAAATATTTTTTTCTCAATCAAAATAATTAAACAATTCAGAGAGAAATTTTTCCAAAAGACAGATTACCTAAAAATACTATTTTTCATCCAAAAACAGCTATCCCCTGCTCCATCTCCATCCGTCCCTGCGTCTATCGATGCAGCACGATGCAGCGCTATGGAAGATGCGGATCCACCATTGATGGAGGATAACAAGGGAAAGTAGAGAACCCGTCTGTTCATATCATAACTAGTTGACTCCAATTATATCCTTTTCTCCCATCTTCAAAAATCCCCCTCTCACGCATCATGCTCTGGTTAGATATAATCATATAAATGACACTACAGGGGAAGCTGGACCGCTGTCCGCTGGTTAACAGAAGGACTAGCTGCATGTTTGGATAAATGACAGTACAGTGCCAGTTAGACCGCTACATTAAAACAGTAGCAGAGCAGCATATATTTTTAGATCACAAAGATTAAAGTATTAATTTTGATCTTATTCTTTACTTGCATACTAAAAGCAGATATGATTTTATTTTAACATAATTGAGTTACAATCCTTGTATTGATAACTATGGATGCCAATTTAATTATCTAATTCGTAAAAAAAAATACAAATATATATGTGGCGGATATATGAAAAAGGAACGGGGCATATATGTGTTAAAAATAAGTCGCATATATAATTATTTGACAAATTTCAAAAAATAGCAAAAAAAAGTTCCAAAAATATAAAATTTGGTTTTGAAAAGAAGTCTCATTTTTAATTTCAAGTTTGAGATTTTAATATGTTTCAAATCAGTCATTTTTAATTTGAATTTGAGATTTTAACGTTTTATATGGATGAGTGATTTTTGACGTGTTTTGAACCATACATCTTTAATTTAAATTTGAGATTTTGATGTATTACGCAAATGCATTCATACAACACGTTGTATTTCATTGTATTTCAGACTTTTTTCATATGAGGAATTTATTCTGGCAAACGCGCGGATTGTATTTTGGATTATCAATAGTGATGAATTTATTTTGGCAAACGTAACAATCAATGTTAAAATATTGCAAAATGAAAACATATAATTTATTAGATATGATCACCGTAATTTTGATGGATGATGTTGATCATTTTTATGGATGGTAAGATCACTTTGCATATCTTGTTTCGATGATAATAATAAAATAACGAATTCATTCAAATAATAACAACATAATGATTTCATTGAAAAACTAATAAAATAATGATTTCATTGAAATACAAATAAAATAATGATTTCAATCAAATTTTAAACTAGATCAGCATCTCAATAGTTGGAGTTGGAAGCGCAGAGCAAAAGTTGGGAAAAATATTAATTTCGTCCCGGAGATGGTGCAGCCGAGGCTCCTTTGCGGCAATAAAAAATTAAAATATAAAATATTGATAAATAAGGTAATTGCCCCTATATGGATGTATCCATTTGGCCAACGCAGTAAAAATATAGTAAAAATTTTAAAGCGTATGATTTAAAATAATATAAAGTATATTTTAAAGTTAAGTCACTAAATTTTATTTTTTTTCAACACTTTTATATAAATTATTTTATCTATTTATTTTTATTCCGTTTTAACTTTATTCCATTGTCAAATAAATATATTATCTTGATTGCTTAAGCACCACATAAAAATAAAATATTTCCACTGTTATACTTAATTATTTTAGTCGTTACAGACTCTCGTACCCTTATCCTCATCTTCTTAGCCACTGTGCATTACCACTTTACCACATATTGATATCAGTCACATTATCCATCCATCTCAGCGCCAAGGATAGCCCTAGCAGATCATACCACAAACCATACCTCCAAATTGCCCGTCGTCTCCTCTGCCCAAACAACGGTTTCAACAAAGTTGCAATTAAAGAATTCCTTAATATCATGGGAAAAAGAAGGCATAAATTATAACTGATTTCTATGAAAATAGCCTTGTCAGTGTTCTGGACTCAAGTAGAAGGCCGGTTTTTGAAAACTTCTACTGAAGGCCGTTTTTACTGAAAACCAGCCCTTTGACAAGGCCGATTTTGTAGAAACCCGTTTCTCTTATTTTGCAATTTTATGAGATATTTTCTGATTTCTAGTTTTTCTTTATTTTTGACAACATATTTTATTAAATAATAAATTAATTTTATTTAAAATTATAAGAGCCTTGATTCATACATAATTATATTTAATAAAAAATATATCATTTATTATAATAAAAACTAGTATAAAATATATCATTTATTTATAATAAAATTAGTATTAAATAAAAATATTTTTAAAATGAAGGTCTACACAACGGACGGATTCACTATTAGTCTGAAATAATATCTGCTAGACAAATTATTTTCAGATCCTATTCTCATTTATTTTAGACAAAAGCTAATAATAATCTGTACATTAGATAGAAGGTCGGATAACCCATATAATTCTAGTTCCCAAACCAAGGACTCCAAAAGAAAAAAAAAATAAATGGAAAATCTTGCGTGTTTTTTTTAAAAGCAATTCAATAAACAAGCGAGCGTGCCATCCTGCCCATATGCTATGTGAAAATTAATGAAGAATTGGATGTCTGTAACACTTCTCAGAGTTTATATGGGCTTGTTAATGTCAAGAAACAAATTCTGGTCCAGTATCTTTTCACAAATTTGTTGGGCCTAGAAGCCTCGGCGAAAACATATACAACCATTCACCAACCCGTTTGCAAACTCAAATCCAATATTGTCAATTAATAAAGTTCGGCCCGATACTGATACAAGTGTTCCGTATGTATGGATGGACACTTTTTGAGGCATTTGAGAGAACAGAAAGAAAAGAACATTTATTTATTGGGAAGGAAACCGTTGACAGTGGGTTATTTTGATAATAAATTTTTAAATAAATAAAAAAGTCAAAAAAATGAAATAAAATGTAGATATGTTCTTTTATTTATAGATTGATAATGTTTTTAATTCTATATAATTTTATTACTGTTTAATAGTTTATTAAGGACCATTAAAATTATATACAATTTGCAATGATTTCAATTTAACGATCTTTAATGGACTATCATATGATAATGAAATTTGAAACACTATCAATCAATGAGTAAAAAAGTATGTTTATAATTTTTATTTCTATTTTTTTTTAATTTATTAAAAATTCATTATTAAAATTGCCAAAATAGTCATCGCTCCCCTTATTTATTTCCCACTAAGTATAAACTGCCTTATATATTATTTAAATAGAATTTAAACTCAATGAGGCTTTGGACGAGCCATTAACGAAAGAGAAAGAATCGGTTGATAATGAGTTATCTTGAAAACCTTGATAATTGATGTTTAAATAAATATAAAAAACTTAAAATTAAAAAAAATTATAGATATGTTCTTTCATCTATAGATTGATGGTCATTCAAATACCATGTAATTTCATTATCATTTAATAGTCCATCAATTTTTTATGTAATTTATACCGGTTCTAATTTAACGATATTTGATGGACTATCAAGTGATAATAAAATTATATGAAATTTGAATGACCATTAATCTATAGATAGAATAATATATCTATCAAAAAATCATTTTAATTTTTTTATTTATTTAATTATCCATTACCAAAATTATCAAGATAACTCATTTTCAACTGATCCCACCCTTATCGAAAGTGCTCTGGGCAAACAAAACCCATCATAAAAAATATTTAAATACTTTATGAAAAAAATACTTGATGTATAATGTACAATAATAATATAAAATTACAATGTCTATTTTTGTTCGTACGTGTTTGTTAGAATAAAAAAAAGTTCCAGACTGTGGCTACTTTTTTTATTCCTGTTTGTATACAGAAAAAGACTTAGTGAAGCGTCTTTTTATAATCCTTTCAAATAAACGGGAAAGCGGTGTACAGCACAAATAATCATTGTCTCATGTTCCAAAGGGTCACTCGTTGATTTATTGTTATTTCACTCAAAAAAAGGGCATGTTGTTATTTTGATGCTTTTATGGGGTCCCTACCTGACGAATGATAACAGTACCTGTTGTATAAATTGCCAATGTGAGACCCATCACTGCTTGAACTATATCCTCTAGTGTGACTGTGGAAATGCTTAAGATGATATGTAGGGTTATGCAAACTACTGTAGCGTTTGAGGGGTAGAAGCTAGTGGAAGGAGGAGTGGTACAGCTACGATTCATGGGGCTGTTTTTGAGTTAAAAAAAAAAAAAAGAGAAAAGAAACGGAGGTATAGATAGGGACTTCTACTTGACATGTTTAATGGACTCGAGTAAGTTTACACGTCGAACTCGGAGGTTTCTATAAATTCATAATTTTTTTTATCCGTCGCGAGAGTCCAACCTCAAAATAAGGTACTTTGAATGCTCAGACGCGACATTAAGCACCATAAATGCACATGCACGACATTAAGTGTCATGATTATTGTCTCGAAGACAGCGACTGAAACAGCCCAACGGTCATACGGCGCGAAATGAACCTATATAAGGGTTATCCCCGATATGTCAGGGATGAGTTTTGCCCGATATGTCATGATTATTGCATACACGCACACACAAGACAGTCTATAGGGAAGAGTAAAAACCTGTCGAACTCCCATATCGATGATCGAAAATAACTCGTATCATTTGGCGCCTACCGTGCTTACCACTCCAATGACGAGCATGCAATCAGGAGACGCACAACCAGTTCATGTTAATTTCACTGCTTCAGCGCATCTCCCCTCTGAAGGATGTGGAAGGGACGAAGCATTCGTCCAGCCCACTCAACAAGTTCCACTTCTCGCTAAACACTCCACACCTCAACCTCCTCCTGTTCAGCAACCTCAATTCCAACATCCATACAATTCAGGTTATACTTATAATACCAACCTTTTCAGCATTCTTATCAACCACAATTTCATCAACCATACTATCCAATAAGCCCTCAATGGCCATTTTACCCATACATTGACCATCAGGGCTCTCTCTCTTATTGATACAATGGTACTGCATACCCAGAGTATGGTGGTTACCAATACCATAGCCTAAATAACTTTCACCAAGCCACTCCAATCCACTCTTGAGAAGAGCCTCATTCACAAACAATATCACCCTCACCTTCTTCGAGACAAGCTGGAAGGACCACAACAAGCACCAACAATTAATAATAACAAGCGTCGTCAGGCCCCGAGTAATAATGAGTCTTTGCACTCATCTGCTAACAATCATTCCCAACTTCGACAATGATTAGATGGTCTAATTGATCTCGCTCACAGTGAGTGTTTGGTTCAAGAAGGAATCAACAAAAGATTAGCCGATGATGCTGGACTCAAGCGTAAATTCCTTAATGTCAAGGATAGCCTGTTTATCGAGAACATCTACACCGAGGTAATGCTGACATTCAACTTCTCGACATTAGATAATTTTAAGAGCAGTGATGACGATCAAGATCATGAAACCTTCGTTTCCTAGTTTCGAGAAAAATTAAAGGTGTTGGGGGGTCTCCGATGCCATCATGTGTCGTTTATTCATTGTTTGTCTTCGGGGTGAAGCTTGGGAATGATACATGAGACTTCCTAAGAGGTCTATCAATAATTTTGGCGACTTCATATAGGATTTTTTTGGCACGTTATGCAAACTTTCAAACACCCCACAAATCTTGTGATTTGCTATTTGAAGAATTGGCTCTTGTCGCGATAAAGAAAGGTCTTCGAGATCGAGGTCCAGGCACACTCCGATTTACTTCTTTGACACAAAATTTTAAAATGCTTCAACAATCCTTATTGTTTGCAAAAGGGTTTATGTGGGGAGAAGAGGATGCTGAGGGGCAAGAAGAACGAAGGTCACCATCCATTACATCTCCCAAAAATAAGAATGGTTGATGGAAAAATGGTCATGATCGCCCAAAAGGCGTCCAACGAGAAAATAAGTAATCTAATCCTCCGCCCTCATTTCACTCATTTCACTACTTATGCCAAACTGATAAAACTCTGACATAAATTTTTTGAAATCATAAGGAACATTTTCGACATGCCAAAACCACTAAAAATGAACTTATTCGGAGTGAAGGATCCGAACCAATAATGTCACTTTCATAGGTCTAAAGGACACAACACGACCGATTATCTTCAGCTGAAGGACATCCTCGAGAAGTTGGCCCGGTAAGGAGAATTAACCAGCTTTATCAGTCGGGACTTCTACAAGAAATTCATCTCGAGATATGATGGGTCAGAACGGAAGTTTCAGAATGTCATTTCTTAAAAGCCTAACCAAAGAAGAGAAGATCCACATGGCGATAAGTCAAGTAATCGAGGTGAGGAAGGTGATAAATCCAGTCGGGAACAAAACCCAACGGTCAATATCATTAGCGATGGTTTGGCATCAGGTGGTGACACAAAACAAGCTCATCGAGATTATCAATATCAAAGAAAGTTTCCTTCGATGATGACTGTCGAGAAGAAATGACCGAGAATTGAGGAAACTATATCTTTCTCGGAAAAGGATTGAGGCGATGTGGAAGGTCCTCATGACAACACTATCGTCCTTTTCCTTAAAGGTGAACACTCATCGAGTGAAAAGGGTATTGGTCGATACAGGCAGATAAATCGATATCCTATACCTCGATGCATTCAAAAAGATGGGGTATAGTGTGGAAAATATGAAGAAGGTACAAACACCACTCGTTGGTTTTACAGGAGACATGTTGTACTCTGAAGGTGTTATCGAGATGAGAGTTAAATTTGATTGGACAAAGGAGTGCTAAAAAACTTTCCATCATATCAAGCAATACCTGACCGACCCTTTTATCAATTTATGCATAGTTACGTGGCCAAAAATTATGATAAACTCAAACAACTTGCTTAAACAGCAGTTTTTAATGAATTCTTATTGTGTTATGTGCAAAATTAGCGTCGTAAACTGTTCGTATGGAAATGTTAATTTCAAAATCATACAATAGACATCATTATGAGTATTTATATTAGTTCTCATGAATTTATGTCTAGTTATGAGGCCAGAAATGATGATAAACTCAAACGATTTGTTTAAACAACAGTTTTGCATGAAAATTAAGTTTTATCAAATATTAGTGTGGTAGAATATTCATATTGATGTGTTAACTGGAAAATCTTATAATAGACACAATTAAGAATATCTACATTTATTTCCACAAATTTATGTACGGTTATGAGGCCAAAAATGATGAAAAAACTCATACAACTTGTTTAAACAGCAGTTTTAATGCATTCTAATTATGGTTTGTGTAAATTTAACGTCGTAGAATGTCTATATTGATGTGTTAATTGAAAAATACTATAGTAGACATAATTTGGAGTATCTATATTAATTTGATCGAATTTATGCGTTGCTAGGAGGCAAAATTATGAAAAACTCACACAACTTGTTTGAAAAGCTGTTTTCAATGCATTCTAATTATGTTTTGTGCAAATTTAGTGTTGTAGGGATATTTATAGTGATGCATTAATTGGAAAATATTACTGTATACATTATTTGCAGTATTTATGTTAATTTGCACGAATTTATGCATGGTTATGAGTTCGAACTGATGAAAAAGTCAAAAAACTTATTTAAACCGTCGTTTGTAATGCATCCGAATTATGTTTTGTACAAAAATAGTGTCGTAGAATGTTCATATCGAAATATTATTTGGAAATCTTAAAATGGACATAATTTTTGAGTATTTATATTAATTTGCACGAATTTATTCAAAGTTCTGTGGCAAAAAAGATATGAAAACCTCCAACGACTTGTTTATAAATAAGTTTTTAATGCATTCTAATTAAGTTTTATGCAAAATTAGTGTAGAAGAATTTTTATATTAATGTATTAGTTGGAAAATCATATAATAGATATAATTAGGAGTATTTATATTAATTTTTATGAACTTATGCGTAGTTGTGTGGTAAAAAATTGATTGAAAACACAAACAACCTGTATAAACAACCCGTTTCAATTATGTTTTGTGCAAAATTAGTATAGTAGAATGTTCATATTGATATATCAGTTGGAAAATTTTCTAATAGACATAATTATGAGTACTTATGTTAATTACCAACAATTTATATAGAGTTATGAGGGCAAATATGATGAAAAACTCATTCAACTTCTTTAAACGACGACTTGTAATGCATCGAAACTAAGTTTGATGAAAAATTAGTGCCGTAGAATATTCATATCATAATGTTAATTGAAAAATCTTATAATAGACATAAATAGGGTTATTTATACAAATTTTCACGAATTTATGCATAGTTCTGTGGCACAAAATGACGAAAAACTCAAACAACTCGTTTAAACAGCAGTTTACAAATGCATTCTAATTAATTTGTGCAAAATTAGTCTCGTAGAATGTTCATACCGATATATTAGCTGAAAAATCATATAATAGAGATAATTACGAGTATTTATTTAGATTTTGATGAACTTATGTGTACTTATGAGGTCAGAAATGACGAAAATCGCAAAACAACTTGTTGAAACAGTAGTTTGTAATGCATCGAATAATGTTTTATGCAAAAATAGCCTCTAAGAATGCTCATATCGAAATAATAATTGAAAAATCTTATAATAGACATAATGTGGAGTAATTATATCAATTTTTATCAATTTATGCATAGTTACGTGGCCAAAAATTATGATAAACTCAAACAACTTGCTTAAACAGCAGTTTTTAATGAATTCTTATTGTGTTCTGTGCAAAATTGGCGTCGTAAACTTTTCGTATGGAAATGTTAATTTTAAAATCATACAATAGACATCATTATGAGTATTTATATTAGTTCTCATGAATTTATGTCTAGTTATGTGGCCAGAAATGTTGATAAACTCAAGTGATTTGTTTAAACAACAGTTTGCGTTGCATGAAAATTAAGTTTTATCAAATATTAGTGTGGTATAATATTCATATTGATGTGTTAACTGGAAAATCTTATAATAGACTCAATTAAGAATATCTATATTTATTTGCACAAATTTATGTGCGGTTATGAGGCCAAAAATGATGAAAAAACTCATACAAATTGTTTAAACAATTGTTTTAATGCATTCTAATTATGGTTTGTGTAAATTTAGCGCCGTAGAATGTCTATATTGATGTGGTAATTAAAAAATACTATAGTAGACATAATTTGGAGTATCTATATTAATTTGATCGAATTTATGCGTTGCTAGGAGGAAAAATGTGATGAAAAACTCAAACTACCTGTATAAACAGCAGCTTTTAATGCATCAAAATTAACTTTTGTGAAAAATTGGTGTCATAAAATGCATAAATTGATTTATTAATTACAAAATCTAATTATAGGCATAATTATTAGTATTTATATTAATAATCACGAATTTATAAGTAGATATGTGGCCGAGAATTATGAAAAACGCAAAGAACTTGTTTGAAAAACTGTTTTCAATGCATTCTAATTATGTTTCGTGCAAATTTAGGGTCGTAGGATATTTATAGTGATGTATTAATTGGAAAATATTATTGTATACATTATTTGCAGTATTTATGTTAATTTGCACGAATTTATGCATGGTTATGAGTTCCGTACTGATGAAAAAGTCAAAAAAACTTATTTAAACCGTCGTTTGTAATGCATCCTAATTATGTTTTGTATAAAAATAGTGTCGTAGAATGTTCATATTGAAATATTAATTGGAAATCTTAAAATGGACATACTTTTTTAGTATTTATATCAATTTGCACGAATTTATTCAAAGTTCTGTGACAAAAAAGATATGAAAACCTCCAACGACTTGTTTAAAAAGAAGTTTTTAATGCATTCTAATTAAATTTTATGCAAAATTAGTGTCGTACAATTTTTATATTAATGTATTAGTTAGGAAATCTTCTGATAGATATAATTAGGAGTATTTATATCATTTTTTATGAACTTATGCGTAGTTGTGTGGTAAAATAATGATTAAAAACACAAATAACCTGTTTAAACAGCCCATTTCAATTAAGTTTTATAGAAAATTAGTATAGTAGAATGTTCATATTGATGTATCAGTTAGAAATTTTTCTAATAGACATAATTATGAGTACTTATATTCATTATCAATAATTTATATGGAGTTATGAGGGCAAATATGATGAAAAACTCAATCAACTTCTTTAAACGGCGGCTTGTAATGCATCGAAACTAAGTTTGATTAAAAAATAGTGTCGTAGAATATTCATATCATAATGTTAATAGAAAAATCTTATAATAGACATAAATAGGGGTATTTATACTAATTTTCACGAATTTATGCATAGTTATGTGGCACAAAATGACGAAAAACTCAAACAACTCGTTTAAACAGCAGTTTCCAATGCATTCTAATTAATTTGTGCAAAATTAGTCTCGTAGAATGTTCATACCGATATATTAGCTGAAAAATCATGTAATAGAGATAATTATGAGTATTTATTTAGATTTTGATGAACTTATGTGTACTTATGAGGTCAGAAATGACGAAAATCGCAAAACAACTTGTCGAAACAGTAGTTTGTAATGCATCCGAATAATGTTTTATGCAAAAATAGCCTCTAAGAATGCTCATATCGAAATGATAATTGAAAAATCTTATAATAGACATAATGTGGAGTAATTATATCAATTTTTATCAATTTATGCATAGTTACGTGGCCAAAAATTATGACAAACTCAAACAACTTGCTTAAACAGCAGTTTTTAATGAATTCTTATTGTGTTTCGTGCAAAATTAGCGTCGTAAACTGTTCGTATGGAAATGTTAATTTCAAAATCATACAATAGACATCATTATGAGTATTTATAATAGTTCTCATGAATTTATGTCTAGTTATGAGGCCAGAAATGATGATAAACTCAAACGATTTGTTTAAACAACAGTTTGCGTTGCATGAAAATTAAGTTTTATCAAATATTAGTGTGGTAGAATATTCATATTGATGTGTTAACTGGAAAATCTTATAATAGACACAATTAAGAATATCTACATTTATTTCCACAAATTTATGTACGGTTATGAGGCCAAAAATGATGAAAAAACTCATACAACTTGTTTAACAGGTTTTAATGCATTCTAATTATGGTTTGTGTAAATTTAACGTCGTAGAATGTCTATATTGATGTGTTAATTGAAAAATACTATAGTAGACATAATTTGGAGTATCTATATTAATTTGATCGAATTTATGCGTTGCTAGGAGGCAAAATTATGAAAAACTCACACAACTTGTTTGAAAAGCTGTTTTCAATGCATTCTAATTATGTTTTGTGCAAATTTAGTGTTGTAGGGATATTTATAGTGATGCATTAATTGGAAAATATTACTGTATACATTATTTGCAGTATTTATGTTAATTTGCACGAATTTATGCATGGTTATGAGTTCCGAACTGATGAAAAAGTCAAAAAACTTATTTAAACCGTCGTTTGTAATGCATCCGAATTATGTTTTGTACAAAAATAGTGTCGTAGAATGTTCATATCGAAATATTATTTGGAAATCTTAAAATGGACATAATTTTTGAGTATTTATATTAATTTGCACGAATTTATTCAAGTTCTGTGGCAAAAAAAGATATGAAAACCTCCAACGACTTGTTTATAAATAAGTTTTTAATGCATTCTAATTAAGTTTTATGCAAAATTAGTGTCGAAGAATTTTTATATTAATGTATTAGTTGGAAAATCATATAATAGATATAATTAGGAGTATTTATATCAATTTTTATGAACTTATGCGTAGTTGTGTGGTAAAAAATTGATTGAAAACACAAACAACCTGTATAAACAACCCGTTTCAATTATGTTTTGTGCAAAATTAGTATAGTAGAATGTTCATATTGATATATCAGTTGGAAAATTTTCTAATAGACATAATTATGAGTACTTATGTTAATTACCAACAATTTATATAGAGTTATGAGGGCAAATATGATGAAAAACTCATTCAACTTCTTTAAACGACGGCTTGTAATGCATCGAAACTAAGTTTGATGAAAAATTAGTGCCGTAGAATATTCATATCATAATGTTAATTGAAAAATCTTATAATAGACATAAATAGGGTTATTTATACAAATTTTCACGAATTTATGCATAGTTCTGTGGCACAAAATGACGAAAAACTCAAACAACTCGTTTAAACAAGCAGTTTACAAATGCATTCTAATTAATTTGTGCAAAATTAGTCTCGTAGAATGTTCATACCGATATATTAGCTGAAAAATCATATAATAGAGATAATTACGAGTATTTATTTAGATTTTGATGAACTTATGTGTACTTATGAGGTCAGAAATGACGAAAATCGCAAAACAACTTGTTGAAACAGTAGTTTGTAATGCATCTGAATAATGTTTTATGCAAAAATAGCCTCTAAGAATGCTCATATCGAAATAATAATTGAAAAATCTTATAATAGACATAATGTGGAGTAATTATATCAATTTTTATCAATTTATGCATAGTTACGTGGCCAAAAATTATGATAAACTCAAACAACTTGCTTAAACAGCAGTTTTTAATGAATTCTTATTGTGTTCTGTGCAAAATTGGCGTCGTAAACTTTTCGTATGGAAATGTTAATTTTAAAATCATACAATAGACATCATTATGAGTATTTATATTAGTTCTCATGAATTTATGTCTAGTTATGTGGCCAGAAATGTTGATAAACTCAAGTGATTTGTTTAAACAACAGTTTGCGTTGCATGAAAATTAAGTTTTATCAAATATTAGTGTGGTATAATATTCATATTGATGTGTTAACTGGAAAATCTTATAATAGACTCAATTAAGAATATCTATATTTATTTGCACAAATTTATGTGCGGTTATGAGGCCAAAAATGATGAAAAAACTCATACAAATTGTTTAAACAGTTGTTTTAATGCATTCTAATTATGGTTTGCGTAAATTTAGCGCCGTAGAATGTCTATATTGATGTGGTAATTAAAAAAATACTATAGTAGACATAATTTGGAGTATCTATATTAATTTGATCGAATTTATGCGTTGCTAGGAGGAAAAAAATGTGATGAAAAACTCAAACTACTGTATAAACAAGCAGCTTTTAATGCATCAAAATTAACTTTTGTGAAAAATTGGTGTCATAAAATGCATAAATTGATTTATTAATTACAAAATCTAATTATAGGCATAATTATTAGTATTTATATTAATAATCACGAATTTATAAGTAGATATGTGGCCGAGAATTATGAAAAACGCAAAGAACTTGTTTGAAAAACTGTTTTCAATGCATTCTAATTATGTTTCGTGCAAATTTAGGGTCGTAGGATATTTATAGTGATGTATTAATTGGAAAATATTATTGTATACATTATTTGCAGTATTTATGTTAATTTGCACGAATTTATGCTTGGTTATGAGTTCCGTACTGATGAAAAAGTCAAAAAAACTTATTTAAACCGTCGTTTGTAATGCATCCTAATTATGTTTTGTATAAAAATAGTGTCGTAGAATGTTCATATTGAAATATTAATTGGAAATCTTAAAATGGACATACTTTTTTAGTATTTATATCAATTTGCACGAATTTATTCAAAGTTCTGTGACAAAAAAGATATGAAAACCTCCAACGACTTGTTTAAAAAGAAGTTTTTAATGCATTCTAATTAAATTTTATGCAAAATTAGTGTCGTACAATTTTTATATTAATGTATTGGTTAGGAAATCTTCTGATAGATATAATTAGGAGTATTTATATCATTTTTTATGAACTTATGCGTAGTTGTGTGGTAAAATAATGATTAAAAACACAAATAACCTGTTTAGACAGCCCATTTCAATTAAGTTTTATAGAAAATTAGTATAGTAGAATGTTCATATTGATGTATCAGTTAGAAATTTTTCTAATAGACAAAATTATGAGTACTTATATTCATTATCAATAATTTATATGGAGTTATGAGGGCAAATATGATGAAAAACTCAATCAACTTCTTTAAACGGCGGCTTGTAATGCATCGAAACTAAGTTTGATTAAAAAATAGTGTCGTAGAATATTCATATCATAATGTTAATAGAAAAATTATAATAGACATAAATAGGGGTATTTATACTAATTTTCACGAATTTATGCATAGTTATGTGGCACAAAATGACGAAAAACTCAAACAACTCGTTTAAAACAGCAGTTTCCAATGCATTCTAATTAATTTGTGCAAAATTAGTCTCGTAGAATGTTCATACCGATATATTAGCTGAAAAATCATGTAATAGAGATAATTATGAGTATTTATTTAGATTTTGATGAACTTATGTGTACTTATGAGGTCAGAAATGACGAAAATCGCAAAACAACTTGTCGAAACAGTAGTTTGTAATGCATCCGAATAATGTTTTATGCAAAAATAGCCTCTAAGAATGCTCATATCGAAATGATAATTGAAAAATCTTATAATAGACATAATGTGGAGTAATTATATCAATTTTTATCAATTTATGCATAGTTACGTGGCCAAAAATTATGACAAACTCAAACAACTTGCTTAAACAGCAGTTTTTAATGAATTCTTATTGTGTTCTGTGCAAAATTAGCGTCGTAAACTGTTCGTATGGAAATGTTAATTTCAAAATCATACAATAGACATCATTATGAGTATTTATAATAGTTCTCATGAATTTATGTCTAGTTATGAGGCCAGAAATGATGATAAACTCAAACGATTTGTTTAAACAACAGTTTGCGTTGCATGAAAATTAAGTTTTATCAAATATTAGTGTGGTAGAATATTCATATTGATGTGTTAACTGGAAAATCTTATAATAGACACAATTAAGAATATCTACATTTATTTCCACAAATTTATGTACGGTTATGAGGCCAAAAATGATGAAAAAACTCATACAACTTGTTTAAACAGCGGTTTTAATGCATTCTAATTATGGTTTGTGTAAATTTAACGTCGTAGAATGTCTATATTGATGTGTTAATTGAAAAATACTATAGTAGACATAATTTGGAGTATCTATATTAATTTGATCGAATTTATGCGTTGCTAGGAGGCAAAATTATGAAAAACTCACACAACTTGTTTGAAAAGCTGTTTTCAATGCATTCTAATTATGTTTTGTGCAAATTTAGTGTTGTAGGGATATTTATAGTGATGCATTAATTGGAAAATATTACTGTATACATTATTTGCAGTATTTATGTTAATTTGCACGAATTTATGCATGGTTATGAGTTCCGAACTGATGAAAAAGTCAAAAAACTTATTTAAACCGTCGTTTGTAATGCATCCGAATTATGTTTTG
Organism: Schoenoplectus tabernaemontani; assembly: GCA_037127355.1. Taxonomy (NCBI): domain Eukaryota; kingdom Viridiplantae; phylum Streptophyta; class Magnoliopsida; order Poales; family Cyperaceae; genus Schoenoplectus; species Schoenoplectus tabernaemontani. The sequence continues at coordinate 17,761,794 of CM073756.1, forward strand.
TACAAAAATAGTGTCGTAGAATGTTCATATCGAAATATTATTTGGAAATCTTAAAATGGACATAATTTTTGAGTATTTATATTAATTTGCACGAATTTATTCAAAGTTCTGTGGCAAAAAAAGATATGAAAACCTCCAACGACTTGTTTATAAATAAGTTTTTAATGCATTCTAATTAAGTTTTATGCAAAATTAGTGTCGAAGAATTTTTATATTAATGTATTAGTTGGAAAATCATATAATAGATATAATTAGGAGTATTTATATCAATTTTTATGAACTTATGCGTAGTTGTGTGGTAAAAAATTGATTGAAAACACAAACAACCTGTATAAACAACCCGTTTCAATTATGTTTTGTGCAAAATTAGTATAGTAGAATGTTCATATTGATATATCAGTTGGAAAATTTTCTAATAGACATAATTATGAGTACTTATGTTAATTACCAACAATTTATATAGAGTTATGAGGGCAAATATGATGAAAAACTCATTCAACTTCTTTAAACGACGGCTTGTAATGCATCGAAACTAAGTTTGATGAAAAATTAGTGCCGTAGAATATTCATATCATAATGTTAATTGAAAAATCTTATAATAGACATAAATAGGGTTATTTATACAAATTTTCACGAATTTATGCATAGTTCTGTGGCACAAAATGACGAAAAACTCAAACAACTCGTTTAAATAGCAGTTTACAAATGCATTCTAATTAATTTGTGCAAAATTAGTCTCGTAGAATGTTCATACCGATATATTAGCTGAAAAATCATATAATAGAGATAATTACGAGTATTTATTTAGATTTTGATGAACTTATGTGTACTTATGAGGTCGAAATGACGAAAATCGCAAAACAACTTGTTGAAACAGTAGTTTGTAATGCATCCGAATAATGTTTTATGCAAAAATAGCCTCTAAGAATGCTCATATCGAAATAATAATTGAAAAATCTTATAATAGACATAATGTGGAGTAATTATATCAATTTTTATCAATTTATGCATAGTTACGTGGCCAAAAATTATGATAAACTCAAACAACTTGCTTAAACAAAGCAGTTTTTAATGAATTCTTATTGTGTTCTGTGCAAAATTGGCGTCGTAAACTTTTCGTATGGAAATGTTAATTTTAAAATCATACAATAGACATCATTATGAGTATTTATATTAGTTCTCATGAATTTATGTCTAGTTATGTGGCCAGAAATGTTGATAAACTCAAGTGATTTGTTTAAACAACAGTTTGCGTTGCATGAAAATTAAGTTTTATCAAATATTAGTGTGGTATAATATTCATATTGATGTGTTAACAGGAAAATCTTATAATAGACTCAATTAAGAATATCTATATTTATTTGCACAAATTTATGTGCGGTTATGAGGCCAAAAATGATGAAAAAACTCATACAAATTGTTTAAACAATTGTTTTAATGCATTCTAATTATGGTTTGCGTAAATTTAGCGCCGTAGAATGTCTATATTGATGTGGTAATTAAAAAAATACTATAGTAGACATAATTTGGAGTATCTATATTAATTTGATCGAATTTATGCGTTGCTAGGAGGAAAAAAATGTGATGAAAAACTCAAACTACTGTATAAACAGCAGCTTTTAATGCATCAAAATTAACTTTTGTGAAAAATTGGTGTCATAAAATGCATAAATTGATTTATTAATTACAAAATCTAATTATAGGCATAATTATTAGTATTTATATTAATAATCACGAATTTATAAGTAGATATGTGGCCGAGAATTATGAAAAACGCAAAGAACTTGTTTGAAAAAACTGTTTTCAATGCATTCTAATTATGTTTCGTGCAAATTTAGGGTCGTAGGATATTTATAGTGATGTATTAATTGGAAAATATTATTGTATACATTATTTGCAGTATTTATGTTAATTTGCACGAATTTATGCTTGGTTATGAGTTCCGTACTGATGAAAAAGTCAAAAAACTTATTTAAACCGTCGTTTGTAATGCATCCTAATTATGTTTTGTATAAAAATAGTGTCGTAGAATGTTCATATTGAAATATTAATTGGAAATCTTAAAATGGACATACTTTTTTAGTATTTATATCAATTTGCACGAATTTATTCAAAGTTCTGTGACAAAAAAGATATGAAAACCTCCAACGACTTGTTTAAAAAGAAGTTTTTAATGCATTCTAATTAAATTTTATGCAAAATTAGTGTCGTACAATTTTTATATTAATGTATTGGTTAGGAAATCTTCTGATAGATATAATTAGGAGTATTTATATCATTTTTTATGAACTTATGCGTAGTTGTGTGGTAAAATAATGATTAAAAACACAAATAACCTGTTTAGACAGCCCATTTCAATTAAGTTTTATAGAAAATTAGTATAGTAGAATGTTCATATTGATGTATCAGTTAGAAATTTTTCTAATAGACAAAATTATGAGTACTTATATTCATTATCAATAATTTATATGGAGTTATGAGGGCAAATATGATGAAAAACTCAATCAACTTCTTTAAACGGCGGCTTGTAATGCATCGAAACTAAGTTTGATTAAAAAATAGTGTCGTAGAATATTCATATCATAATGTTAATAGAAAAATCTTATAATAGACATAAATAGGGGTATTTATACTAATTTTCACGAATTTATGCATAGTTATGTGGCACAAAATGACGAAAAACTCAAACAACTCGTTTAAACAGCAGTTTCCAATGCATTCTAATTAATTTGTGCAAAATTAGTCTCGTAGAATGTTCATACCGATATATTAGCTGAAAAATCATGTAATAGAGATAATTATGAGTATTTATTTAGATTTTGATGAACTTATGTGTACTTATGAGGTCAGAAATGACGAAAATCGCAAAACAACTTGTCGAAACAGTAGTTTGTAATGCATCCGAATAATGTTTTATGCAAAAATAGCCTCTAAGAATGCTCATATCGAAATGATAATTGAAAAATCTTATAATAGACATAATGTGGAGTAATTATATCAATTTTTATCAATTTATGCATAGTTACGTGGCCAAAAATTATGACAAACTCAAACAACTTGCTTAAACAGCAGTTTTTAATGAATTCTTATTGTGTTCTGTGCAAAATTAGCGTCGTAAACTGTTCGTATGGAAATGTTAATTTCAAAATCATACAATAGACATCATTATGAGTATTTATAATAGTTCTCATGAATTTATGTCTAGTTATGAGGCCAGAAATGATGATAAACTCAAACGATTTGTTTAAACAACAGTTTGCGTTGCATGAAAATTAAGTTTTATCAAATATTAGTGTGGTAGAATATTCATATTGATGTGTTAACTGGAAAATCTTATAATAGACACAATTAAGAATATCTACATTTATTTCCACAAATTTATGTACGGTTATGAGGCCAAAAATGATGAAAAAACTCATACAACTTGTTTAAACAGCGGTTTTAATGCATTCTAATTATGGTTTGTGTAAATTTAACGTCGTAGAATGTCTATATTGATGTGTTAATTGAAAAATACTATAGTAGACATAATTTGGAGTATCTATATTAATTTGATCGAATTTATGCGTTGCTAGGAGGCAAAATTATGAAAAACTCACACAACTTGTTTGAAAAGCTGTTTTCAATGCATTCTAATTATGTTTTGTGCAAATTTAGTGTTGTAGGGATATTTATAGTGATGCATTAATTGGAAAATATTACTGTATACATTATTTGCAGTATTTATGTTAATTTGCACGAATTTATGCATGGTTATGAGTTCGAACTGATGAAAAAGTCAAAAAACTTATTTAAACCGTCGTTTGTAATGCATCCGAATTATGTTTTGTACAAAAATAGTGTCGTAGAATGTTCATATCGAAATATTATTTGGAAATCTTAAAATGGACATAATTTTTGAGTATTTATATTAATTTGCACGAATTTATTCAAAGTTCTGTGGCAAAAAAAGATATGAAAACCTCCAACGACTTGTTTATAAATAAGTTTTTAATGCATTCTAATTAAGTTTTATGCAAAATTAGTGTCGAAGAATTTTTATATTAATGTATTAGTTGGAAAATCATATAATAGATATAATTAGGAGTATTTATATCAATTTTTATGAACTTATGCGTAGTTGTGTGGTAAAAAATTGATTGAAAACACAAACAACCTGTATAAACAACCCGTTTCAATTATGTTTTGTGCAAAATTAGTATAGTAGAATGTTCATATTGATATATCAGTTGGAAAATTTTCTAATAGACATAATTATGAGTACTTATGTTAATTACCAACAATTTATATAGAGTTATGAGGGCAAATATGATGAAAAACTCATTCAACTTCTTTAAACGATGGCTTGTAATGCATCGAAACTAAGTTTGATGAAAAATTAGTGCCGTAGAATATTCATATCATAATGTTAATTGAAAAATCTTATAATAGACATAAATAGGGTTATTTATACAAATTTTCACGAATTTATGCATAGTTCTGTGGCACAAAATGACGAAAAACTCAAACAACTCGTTTAAACAGCAGTTTACAAATGCATTCTAATTAATTTGTGCAAAATTAGTCTCGTAGAATGTTCATACCGATATATTAGCTGAAAAATCATATAATAGAGATAATTACGAGTATTTATTTAGATTTTGATGAACTTATGTGTACTTATGAGGTCAGAAATGACGAAAATCGCAAAACAACTTGTTGAAACAGTAGTTTGTAATGCATCAGAATAATGTTTTATGCAAAAATAGCCTCTAAGAATGCTCATATCGAAATAATAATTGAAAAATCTTATAATAGACATAATGTGGTGTAATTATATCAATTTTTATCAATTTATGCATAGTTACGTGGCCAAAAATTATGATAAACTCAAACAACTTGCTTAAACAGCAGTTTTTAATGAATTCTTATTGTGTTCTGTGCAAAATTGCCGTCGTAAACTTTTCGTATGGAAATATTAATTTTAAAATCATACAATAGACATCATTATGAGTATTTATATTAGTTCTCATGAATTTATGTCTAGTTATGTGGCCAGAAATGTTGATAAACTCAAACGATTTGTTTAAACAACAGTTTGCGTTGCATGAAAATTAAGTTTTATCAAATATTAGTGTGGTATAATATTCATATTGATGTGTTAACTGAAAAATCTTATAATAGACTCAATTAAGAATATTTGTATTTATTTGCACAAATTTATGTGCGGTTATGAGGCCAAAAATGATGAAAAAACTCATACAAATTGTTTAAACAGTTGTTTTAATGCATTCTAATTATGGTTTGTGTAAATTTAGCGCCGTAGAATGTCTATATTGATGTGGTAATTAAAAAATACTATAGTAGACATAATTTGGAGTATCTATATTAATTTGAATGAATTTATGCGTTGCTAGGAGGAAAAATGTGATGAAAAACTCAAACTACCTGTATAAACAGCAGCTTTTAAAGCTTCAAAATTAACTTTTGTGAAAAATTAGTGTCATAAAATGCATAAATTGATTTATTAATTACAAAATCTAATTATAGGCATAATTATTAGTATTTATATTAATAATCACGAATTTATAAGTAGATATGTGGCCGAGAATTATGAAAAACGCAAAGAACTTGTTTGAAAAACTGTTTTCAATGCATTCTAATTATGTTTCGTGCAAATTTAGGGTCGTAGGATATTTATAGTGATGTATTAATTGGAAAATATTATTGTATACATTATTTGCAGTATTTATGTTAATTTGCACGAATTTATGCATGGTTATGAGTTCCGTACTGATGAAAAAGTCAAAAAACTTATTTAAACCGTCGTTTGTAATGCATCCTAATTATGTTTTGTATAAAAATAGTGTCGTAGAATGTTCATATTGAAATATTAATTGGAAATCTTAAAATGGACATAATTTTTGAGTATTTATATCAATTTGCACGAATTTATTCAAAGTTCTGTGACAAAAAAGATATGAAAACCTCCAACGACTTGTTTAAAAAGAAGTTTTTAATGCATTCTAATTAAATTTTATGCAAAATTAGTGTCGTACAATTTTTATATTAATGTATTAGTTAGGAAATCTTCTAATAGATATAATTAGGAGTATTTATATCATTTTTTATGAACTTATGCGTAGTTGTGTGGTAAAATAATGATTAAAAACACAAATAACCTGTTTAAACAGCCCATTTCAATTAAGTTTTATAGAAAATTAGTATAGTAGAATGTTCATATTGATGTATCAGTTAGAAATTTTTCTAATAGACATAATTATGAGTACTTATATTCATTATCAATAATTTATATGGAGTTATGAGGGCAAATATGATGAAAAACTCAATCAACTTCTTTAAACGGCGGCTTGTAATGCATCGAAACTAAGTTTGATTAAAAAATAGTGTCGTAGAATAGTCATATCATAATGTTAATTGAAAAATCTTATAATAGACATAAATAGGGATATTTATACTAATTTTCACGAATTTATGCATAGTTATGTGGCACAAAATGACGAAAAACTCAAACAACTCGTTTAAACAGCAGTTTCCAATGCATTCTAATTAATTTGTGCAAAATTAGTCTCGTAGAATGTTCATACCGATATATTAGCTGAAAAATCATATAATAGAGATAATTATGAGTATTTATTTAGATTTTGATGAACTTATGTGTACTTATTAGGTCAGAAATGATGAAAATCACAAAACAACTTGTTGAAATAGTAGTTTGTAATGCATCTGAATAATGTTTTATGCAAAAATAGCCTCTAAGAATGCTCATATCGAAATGATAATTGAAAAATCTTATAATAGACATAATGTGGAGTAATTATATCAATTTTTATCAATTTATGCATAGTTACGTGGCCAAAAATTATGATAAACTCAAACAACTCGCTTAAACAACAGTTTTTAATGAATTCTTATTGTGTTCTGTGCAAAATTAGCGTCGTAAACTGTTCGTATGGAAATGTTAATTTCAAAATCATACAATACACATCATTATGAGTATTTATATTAGTTCTCATGATTTTATGTCTAGTTATGAGGCCAGAAATGATGATAAACTCAAACGATTTGTTTAAACAACAGTTTGTGTTGCATGAAAATTAAGTTTTATCAAATATTAGTGTGGTAGAATATTCATATTGATGTGTTAACTGGAAAATCTTATAATAGACACAATTAAGAATATCTACATTTATTTGCACAAATTTATGTACGGTTATGAGGCCAAAAATGATGAAAAAACTCATACAACTTGTTTAAACAACAGTTTAATGCATTCTAATTATGGTTTGTGTAAATTTAACGTCGTAGAATGTCTATATTGATGTGTTAATTGAAAAATACTATAGTAGACATAATTTGGAGTATCTATATTAATTTGATCGAATTTATGCGTTGCTAGGAGGCAAAATTATGAAAAACTCACACAACTTGTTTGAAAAGCTGTTTTCAATGCATTGTAATTATGTTTTGTGCAAATTTAGTGTTGTAGGGATATTTATAGTGATGTATTAATTAGAAAATATTACTGTATCATTATTTGCAGTATTTATGTTAATTTGCACGAATTTATGGATGGTTATGAGTTCCGAACTGATGAAAAAGACAAAAATCTTATTTAAACCGTCGTTTGTAATGCATCTGAATTATGTTTTGTTCAAAAATAGTGTCGTAGAATGTTCATATCGAAATATTAATTGGAAATCTTAAAATGGACATAATTTTTGAGTATTTATATTAATTTGCACGAATTTATTCAAACCCTCACTTATCTGGTACCGGTTGGTACCAGTATACCAAGGGCTAATCCGGCCTACAACTACACTATGCAAGCAACCAAAAAGACAGCAACAGACAGAATCGCAGAAGGCAAGTCAAAGTAAAGCACGAGTTCAGCTCGGCACATGGCCCACATAGCCGGTCAGAGATAAAGAAAAATATTACCCGATTTGGGCAGAGGTAGCAAGAAAGGGGTTGTTGAGGGAGCTGCGTTCGAGGTCGCCCTCGTCGGTGCGACTGAGGGGTTGCTCGGTCGCCGCAGCCTAGGGTTGAGCAACATTTTTGGGGCCGCTTCGAAGCTCAATCCAGGGGGTAGCCACCGATTTACAAGGGCGGTGAGGGCACTACTCGGCCGGTAGGGGCCCGACGCCTCCGAGGACCAGGGGGTAGAGGTGATCGGAGTCGCGCAATAGTACTTGTTGCTGGTTGAGGCACTAAGCAGAGAAGAGAGGAGATGTAGGTGTGAAGGGTGAAATCACCAGAGAAAAGAGGGAGAAGAGAAGGAGCCTTGCTCCCGATGAGAACAAGGAGAAGGGGGTCGGTGTAGGCAGAAAATAAATGAGGAGGGGACGGGAAGGGGAAAGAGAGAAGAAAGAAAAGAGAGTGGGATGGGCCGGTCACGGGAAGAGAGAATAAGGAGAGTTAAATTAATGTGATGGGAAAGGAGATTCAGGGATGGAAGGGACGGCAGATAGGGGAGGTGACGGGAGGGAAGAGAGAGGACAAGGAAGCGAGATAGGGATTTATCGTGTCGGTTAATGTACTTAAGTGCGTTGCGGATCATCTCGACGTAGCAAGTTTAGATTTTTATATTTCATGAAATTTATTCATTTTACTTTATTTTATTTCACGTGAATATGATGTTGGTTTGTTTCAGATTAACTTTATAATTAATTTGCACTTATAATTAAGTCGTACTCGATATATATATATATATATATCCAATTTATTCAAATAATTTACTTCCTCCCATTTAAATTGAATTTGGTCACATCAAATGAATCCACATTTCATTAAGTAATCCAAACATTTGAATTTATAAATTTGACACATTATTAATTAATTTATTTATTTCTGAGATCTAAGAGTACTGGTCGTGGTCATTTATCTGACGTTAGTTTATGAATTAATTTATTCAATTCATAATAAAATTTTAAACCTTAATCATTATTTTATTTGTTGTATTTAATAATTAGGGTTTAATTCATTCTGTGTTAATAAGGATTTTAAATCTGATCTTTAGGGTTTCATTTTTTAATTAAACCCTTAATCTATACTTTATAAATTCAACGCGCCTTTGATTTATTAATTATCATCACCATTATATTTATTGTTATTAGTCATTTCATCGAATTTCAACATATAATTTTTTTTTCTATCTGCTCAATTTAGATTTAACTTATTTATATTTTAATAAATATTAAATTTGATTTCAGAGATAAATTTTTTAATTAAGATTTCTTATTTCCAAATTATAAATTATACTATATGCATTTCTCCTCATAATTTGCTTAATTATATATTTATAGATTTTATTATGTTAAAAGTTATGAGGTTTCACAGTAAGAGAAGAGGAAAATAGCAACATTCGAAAATTAGAGAGTAAGCGAAGATAGAAAGTTAGAGAGTTAAAGGAATGAAAATTATATAAGGCAACTGTTGAGGTCTTATAAAGACCGATGACTGAAAGTAGAATGTCGTAAATTATCATGTAACCATGTGGCGCTTGCAGATTCGAATAATCTCGAAATAAGTAGAAACTAGTACAAAAATATGGTGCGACTTCGAAATCTTCTAAGCGAAGTGTCTGACACAAAGAACGAAGTGCCTCGCATGTGGAAAACGAAGCATCTTCTAACACAAGATATCCGAAATGTCAGAGAATAATTTGATATGTCACCCTACTCTGACAAAAATAATAACTACTAACCCATAGACTATTAGACCTACGGTTGTAGTTATTGAAGAAGTACAAAAAATGGAGAGCTAACCATCTCGAAGAATAACTTCTCGAACTAGTCACTTTGGAGAACAATCTCTCGAGAACACACTTTGAGAAAAACATATCTTGAACTATCTATGTCGAAAAACTATATTGTCGAAAATGTATGTCGAAGTTATTTGCTCTGGAGATATATGTAAAAAAAATATTATAAGGCTGAATTAATTACACCAGAACTGTTAATTCGATCTTAACATTAGTCTCACAAAGGGTATTTACATATAAGTGGGTAGGTATATAACCCACTCGGGGGCTCATAAAAGCAAAGAGTTGTGACCATCCATAATAAACAAACATGAAGATGTCAGAATATTATGGATGGTCCAACTCTGACATTTGGGATGTCGGGAAGAAATAACGAAAACCCTTATATATATGGGCGATGAAATGAAAACTTCCCAGGCTACATCCGTTTATATTTTTGTCTAAAGACAAACATACATTCCTTTGTTGAAAGACAGACATTCTCGAATTGGCGAGAAGAAAAAACATTCATCTTTGTCGAAATATAGATTTGAATATATAATTTTTATCGAAAGATTTTTCTTACAAACCCCCAAGTAATTAACTTGAGTCTTCAGGGGCTTATGATAGGGCCTCCTACTCGACACCGCTTAATGGGTTCGAGTAGGCCTACAAGCCGAACTCGGGGGCTTCGATAAGCCCATAATTCCTCTTATTCGCCATGAGAGCCCAACCTCGAAATAAGATGTCTTGAATGCTCAGACGTGACATTAAGCGCCATGAATGCCCATGCACGATGTGTCATGAATGCACATGCACGATATTAAGTGTCATGATTATCGTCTCGAAGACAGCAGCTGAAATGGCCCAACGGACATACGATGTGAAATGGAGCCTATATAAGGTCTATCCCCGATATGCCGGGGATGAATTTTTGGACACATATTTGCATACACGCACACACGAGACAATCTATAGGGAAGAATAAAATCCTGTCGAACTCCCATCTCAGTGATCGAAAATAATCCGTATCAGGTACATATTTGGAAATTGAAACTATGATTCATGTTAGTGAATTTCTAGCAAGGATTGACATCTTTTAAGCACCGTTCTGGTCCCATATGATTTCCATCCATTTCTCTCCACTCCTCTCTCACTCACTGACCATATAAAAATATTAATAAAAATATAAATTAAAATTAAATTAAAAATACTAACAAAATAATCAATTACATAATTATAATTAAGTTCTCACTGATTAATTATAACTAAAACTGTAGAAATATAATTAAATTAATAAACTAATGATAATAAATACAACGATAATTAAAATGATAATAAAATAGTAATTAATTATAATAATTACATATTTGTAATATAAATAATCATATTAAAAATATGTTGATAAAATAATAATAACAATATCACTAATAACTATAATCATGATGAAAGTTAACAACAATTAGAAATAATAATGTTTATATTAAGTAAAATAATTAAAAATATTGTACTAAATTATTACAATTTAATTGATTATAATTATGTGTTAAAATAATGATATTTAAAACGAAATGATTAAATATTTGATAATTAAAATTATTAGTAATGTAAAGATAATAATAAAATGATATAATATAATAATAATAATTAAATCTTTATAACTAAAACAATACTATGTAAAACATAATAATAAAATAATTATAATATTATTTATAACCATATCATGATATTTTTCTATTACTATTACAATAATTATTACTATTAATTTTCATCATTAATACTACTATAATTACTACTACTATTATAATCAATTACTACTACTACTATAATTACTACTACTATTATAATCAATTAATTATAACAATTTAGCTCAACATTTTTTTAACTAATTTAATTTATATTAGTAATATTATTGATAATTGTTATTAACTTTCATCATGGTTATAGTTATTAATGACATTATTATTATTTTATCAGCATATTTTTATGATTATTTATATTAAAAATATATGACTAATTATTATTATTCTTAATGATCACTATTTATTATCATTTTGATTAGCACTATATTTATTATCATTAAATTTATTATTCTATTATATTTCTACTGTTTTAAATTATAAATAGTCAATGATAATTACTTAATTATAATTATGCAATAGAATATTTTTATGTTAGTATTTTTATATGAGTGAGTGAATGAGAGAGATGAGTGGAGAGAGAAAGGGGTGGGAATTATGTAGGGCTGGGACACAAATGGCAAATGACTTCCTCGAAAGGAAATAATAAATTTGTCCTTACCATTTTTATAAATTTTAAGACCTCTTAATTAGTCTCTTAATTACTTTTTTATTTTTATTATCAATAAAAAATAAAAAAAAATCGAAGAGGAGTGATTGGAAGGATATGAAATCTGCTGCTATTCAAGTTCTTGTTCTTCTCTCTCTAACAGTTGATCTCATTACAGAGAAGAACAGAAATTTGAATAGCATATGCGGATCCTTTCAAAAGGGGGCGCAAAAATCTTCATCCCGTTTTTCTAAGTTTAGAGTTGGAGAAAGCATGCAAGAGAGGATAAATAATAGAATTGCTCTATTGATTTTAATCGAGAATCCTTCACTCTCCATTTTAGAGATTAAGTAATGATGTTAATCTTCTTCAATTTTCTCTTCCTGTGCTCTCTCTTTTCTTCTTCTTCTTCTTTTTCTTTCTAATTCGGGCACAGCCTTTAGTAAAACTTCTATTTATAGTACACGATTGTTAGCCCTCATGAAAGAAAGAAAAAGTTAAGATCACATTAAGTTTTTATTTAAAAGATTAAACATTTCAAGAGTACTCCGGGTCAGAGGTGTGCAAATGGTCGGTTCAGTTCAAACTAAAATAAATACATACGTTAGAGTTTTTTTTTTGTTTCTTAAATTATAAACTGAAATTAAATTTTAAAAATATCAATCGAATAAATCGAAAACCGAATAAATTAAAATTTTATTCGGTTTATTTGATTAAATTAAATTATATTATTTCAAGAGGAAGAAAATATTGAAAGTTAGAAAATTTGATACAAGAAATAAATAGAACCTATATAAAATAAATATATTCAGATTATCTTCCCTATAACTTTATCTATATCAAATAAAATAAATTTGTTTGATAAATTTTGGGCTATTTAGTTTATCCAATTTAGAAAATAAAAATCAAACCAAAGAACAAAAAATAAATTAGCTAAAATTTTTAAATGAATCAAAAAAATCTAACAAAATAGTTCAAAATTTAATGATTCGGTTCAAAATCAATTAAACCGATTTATTTGCACACCCCTACTCCTGACCACCTCCGTCTTCATTCATACACTAGTATATTACAAATTTACAACTTATGTATGATATATTTCTTTTCTAGAGTACTTGCAATATTAGGATAAGTTCACAAAAAATTCCTGACTTCAGAACCAGAAGCAAAACTAAAAGCATGTTTGCGTAATGGCAAATCTAAAGGTCCACTTTATTTATGAGAAATTAGTGTTACATAATTAATATATTTTCTGTCAAATTCTCATCTGCTTTTATCAAAAATAAAACAAAATCTCATCTGGATACAAAGGTATTTACAAACTTATAATCATTTATATATAAGTTTATAAATGACTATATTTAATAATGCAAAGTGTTCACTTTTGTTTTTTAAAATAATTACCGAAATTTTCAAGTTAATTAAATATTTTTTTGAATCAATAAGAACATAACTCTTAAAAAATATTTCTAGTTACTTGGAGTAAAAAACTACTGAAAAATATCAGTCTTTTTCTTCAAAGCCTTTATTCTCAAACAAATTGGGTACCTAGGCAGATTTTATTTCCATAAGATAAATTGCCACACACAAAACAATCTTCCTCCCTTTTTTTATTGGAAAAAAATGTCAATACATATAAAAAATAAAATGGACATAAATAATAAAGGATACAAACCTATATAAGGTAAACATCAAGTTCGCAATTTTCAGGACCAAAAAACCTTATCTTCAAGCTTAAAAACCCATTTGAAATTTTTTTTTCCGTTCTTTTCTTCTTCTTTTTTCTGTTTTTTCTTAGAAATTGTATATGTTTTCATATTATTATCTGAGGAAGATGTATGTATTTTTTCAGTAAATATTTTTTTATTTGATGAATAATTATATTTCTTTCATATTAATTATTGAATGAATATATATATAACAATATTTGTTCTTATCTAATCAATATGACTCCATATTCATTATTTACTGTTAGTCAATACGATTCAATATCAATCTGACTCGTACCTTTTAAAGAAAGTTAAATTTAAAAACAAAAATAAAAAAATTAAAATAGCAACGGTTTTAACTAAGAACCATTGCTAAATGTACTTTTAAAAAATATTTATTTTTATTTTTAAGATACCCTTTAACAACGTTTTTTATTTAAAAACCATTGTTAAAGGACCATTTAATAATGATTTTTATTTAAAAACCGTTGTTAAATGTCTTCATGACACCCCTTTACAACGCGTTTTTAATGACGGTTTTCAATACTATTTCTAACATCCCTTTACGAACGGTTCCATAACCGTTGTTAAACTTGTTCAACAACCATTGTGAAAGATCTTTTCTCTCGTAGTGTCTTCTTCTATTTAATTAAATTATGTATATCAACAGTAAAGAGATTTTTGAAGTCACATATTTAAAAAAAATTGTATCCAACGAGATTTTTATATAAAATATGTACTAAATAGTATATATATAATTGAATTATGAGGATTATTAATTATATTTTTTTTAGTTATGAATATAAAAAGTGTTAGGACGATTATTTTACTATAATTATAATTAACTAATAGGAGGGATGGATGGATAGACGGATGTAGAGAATGCATAATGGCCTATTCAGCACTCAATTTGACTTCATTCGTATGCCTAGAAGGCTAGAATCATCTAGTTACTTACGTAGACCATGTCAAAAGAAGACAAAAATAATGCAAAAATATATAGTTTTATTCAATTCAATCTGTATATTCTTTAACCAAAAAGAAAACAAACAAAATATAACTGTCTACGTTTGCAATGTACAATTCCCCTATAAGCCATAATTAACATAGGATAAATAAGCCAAAACTTTCTAGTTTGTAATAAGGCTCCTGAGTCTAATTTTAATTCAATACTAGCTAGCTAGTAGCTAGTGCACCAAATTTACAGATTTTTTTGTATATAATAATTATATTATTATTAATAATAGTGACGAATGCAAAATTTAAAATCTATGAATGACAGCGCACCACTGGTAGTGGCGTCTTTGTGTAAAATAGTGTAAACACGCCATTGACAGTGACATCTTTGTAAACGCGTCACTATCAGTGACGTCTTTGGTGACAGTAGTGATGTTGATCCAACGACAATGAAATTATGATCAGATGAGAAAGAACAAACACGTCACTGTCAATGACGCGTTTACACTATGTTTTACACAAAGACACCACTAACAGTGGCGTGTTTGCTCCGCGCCATTACCAGTGGCGCGCTGCCATTCGTAAATTTTAAATTTTATTTTGATCACTTTTATTATTAATAATATAATTATTATAATTATTATATAAAAAAAACTGCCAAATCTATATTACTCTATTTATACAAAGGCACTCGCGTGCCATCGAGACTTTATATTATTGCTTTACTACATGGAACTCTGGAACACATACAGAAGTTTCTTTAGAACTATAGATATCAGTTACTGCTGTAAACGAGTTGAGGTGAGATGAGTCATATCGAGTCAAACCGAGTCACATCAAGTTTGATATCGATATATTAACTTAACAAATTAAAAATACTAGCTAAAAATTAATTTATTAAGTTAACGAATGAGCTGAACTGATTCGTTAATTAACATCTTGTTTAATAATTAATAATATTTTATATAAATATTTTAAATCTGAGTTTTTTTAAAAGAACAATAAGAATTAATGACAACAATGTTTTATACATATTTCATATATTATTTTTATATATTGTATTATAATTTATATAATACATGAAATTTATAATAAAATAATATAAATAATAAATATTAATAGTTTAACGAGCGAATTAAATTTGAGTTGATCCTAAACGAACCACGTGCTATGAGTTTTCCTGACATGAGAATACAAAGGAAAAATACAAAGGAGGACATTTATTGAATCATCCCTAAAATAAGAACACCGACATGAGTAAAAAACCACAGCACATGTTCATATCATATCCAATGGTTATAGAGGAACAGTTGCAAAATTAATTAGTAGGCTCGCTGGAATATTATAGGAACATGTCATTACTCATAACCATTTAGAGGAAATCTCTAAAGGCATGAATTATTTTTATGACAGATATTCAGGTATATACTAGCTCTCTTTGAGTTATTTTCTGGCAAGATAATTAAGGTGTAGATATACTTCTGCTGTATGAGTAGGTATCAAAACTTAAATCAAATCTGTATTTAGGGGAGGCATCAACAAAAAGAATAAATCAACATACCAAACGGGGGTAATCTTCACAAGATTTCTGATCAATTCTAACTGCAATTATGAATAAATCTATAAACAAAATATATTCACTCCATATATAGAAAGTCACAATGTTAGAAATAAATCTGGATCTACGATATTAAAACCATTCCGGATATAAGAAGAAAAGGAAATTTTACAAGGAAGATGCTGATGTACAATCAATAAATTTTAGAATTAATACATAATGACTCAGATAATAAATCCGACCAATAGAGCACTGATCCGGCCAGTTCAAGCGTGTACACAGGATCAGTGATCAGGAGGACATATCTACCATTATAAACCCTGAGGCAGTTCAAAGCGCTAACCAAACCATCAATTTTATGCCAGCAACAGACCGGTATCATTGCTGTAAAAAATCACTGAGCCAGTTAATTAAGTAGCATAACCTGTATAGCATCTTCAGCATTTTTCATTCTGATATGACAATTAAGAGTTGGAACTTAAAAGGCATGGTTTCATGAAATATTGAATTCCCATGCTGTCTTGTTGGTCTGCCTGAAAGCTTGTCAGAAGGAGATACAAAAATTATTCAGTTTATTTGATTATAGAAATATACCATTGCACTGTATCTATCATTCACATTTTATGAGGAATACATTGTACATGTGAGGCACATTCCATCTTGTCAACGAAAAGCGAACTGCGCACGCCAACAAATAATAATAATAATTTTGTACAATCTTATATTGATTCTTCAGCAGGTAATAGATATCATCCGCATCCCATCCGGGAGATAGATTTTACAAAATCGACGACTTTTACTTTAGATCCTCAGAACTTGCAATAAATAGCATATCTTATGGGGGTAATAGAAGAAATTTATCATTTGAAAATATTCCCTTCAACCATCTCCCAAAAGCTGCTTCACTGTTCCCATCAAATCTGGAACTTTTGACCGCGAGAATCTCTTTGCAGATCGTAGTTATATATTTGGCATCCGATTTAAAACCATGATTTAAAGATAGTTCACACCTAAATGGCAACAAGGAATTGTATATTTCTTTGAAATATATAACAGAATAGCATCTAGAACTGACCAAGGCTAAATTTAACACTCATAATTAGTTAGTATATTCTGCGATAGAATTTCACCCAAAAAAGAAAATGAAAGTTAATAAACTCCTACTATGGAGAAGGGAAGAAAGTAGAGAAGGAAATATCTAGGCATAAGGCAATTAATAGAAGCATCAGTAACACGTCTTTACATTTTTAAGAGAAAAATAAAAAAAATCAAAGAAATGAAAATGCTAATTTATTCAAAAGGAGATGACAATGAACGATTAGCTTGGTCCAGCCAGAAAGAACATTAAATCATTAAAATAATACACTAAGGAATTATGATAACTAGTAATAAAGGAAATATATGCAAAGTATATATATTAATATCATCCATACAATTTTAAACAACCAAACAAGTTTTCTGTTCAGTTTGAAGATTCTCAGGCAATTTATGTAGTGCTTGCTATTCAACACACATCTAGAAAGCCATTAGGATCAAATAAATGTAAGCAAACATTTTCTCATGACATAGGAGAAAATAAGATCTTCATTTCAGCATCAATTAAAGAAGGCAACAATTACCACAGAAAATTTCTTAGAAAAGATCGAAAATTAGGGAGATATTACAATTAGATTAAAGAAATGCTAACATACTTGAGGAAGAATCCATAAGAACTAACATTACTTAATTTGTTGTGGAAAATAAAAAAATATCTGTAACAACTAACAATCAAATGTAATTGAACTCTTATGAGCATTAAATATAGATGGAATACTTGTAATAAAGACTTTCCATCTAACATTTTTTTTTTGAAAAAAAAAGTACCTGCACTCAACCAGTGCTATTAACCGATAGCATATAGATCTAATGAGAAATATAATCAACAAAGGTCAAAGTGATTTATAGATCAGTATTAATTAGTTGTCCAAGATGCATTATGAATAAAGGGAAAACATTGTAGCTTTGAACCCTCGAAAAAATGCCCTCAACACTTGACTATCTTGGAAAAGAAAGAGGATTACAGTTACATTAATTATGTCAGAAACTAAAAACCGACCAATTTTCATGTAATATACTCTGAGAGAGAGAAAAGGAGAGGATAGAGGGTGTAGAGAGTGGGGGAGAGAGAGAGCATGCTTGGCTCCTTGTACGCCACCCACAGAAGCAAATCTAACCATAGATTAGGTCTTTATGTGTGGCATACAGGGAGCCAGGCACACGCCTTTTTATTCTCTTCAATCCCCATACAACGAACGAACCTCTCTCCCTTCTTCCCTATCCACTCTATTGAAAACATGAACAAATTATCTCAAAATTAACACCAAAAGAGAGAGAAAGAACCTCGCCGAACGTATATAGATAGATTCATCCATTTATAGATCTCTCATCGCCCCTCGTGGAAATGATAAAAGAGGAACCCTCGGAGACAAAAGGAATGGAGGTACACTCCAATTCTAATTTCTTGCAAGGAACTAAGGTCCAGGGAGGAAGAGACCAAGTGTGTTGGAGGATCTAAGGGGTGAAGTGACGGGGGGATATATAGGCAAGAGGGTCATAGGAAATGTCAATAAAGCAAAGAAACATCTCTGCTAAACATATCATCGGTTTTCTTACACATCACCCGAGTTTGCCTCACTTTCGTTTCTCCAGGAGCCGTGGTTGATTGGTGAGCAGTGAGCACTGGGTTGGGACCTGGGCTATTGTATTTCTTGTCTTTTAGTGATGCTTGATCATTTTTTTTTTGTCTCTGGTCCCTTTGATTTAAAATGTTGATAAAATCTACGCCGTTAATATTATAGGTGGTTCTCAATTGAGTAGTACTGCAAACTAATCAAATTCGATCGAATTCTGTTTGAATTTGATTTAAAATTATTTTAAACTAAATTGAATTCGAACTAAATCGAATTCGAACTAAAATTGAATTATAAACGAACTCAATTATTATATTTTTATATTTATCTTCATATTATCTAGAACCAAGCTTTTAAAAAATGGAAAGTTTTAACCGTTTTAACGGTTTTGACAGACTCTGGTATTAAGTTTTTGAGAAAAAAAAAACAGATTTAACGAGTTTTCTGTGATTTAACTGTTTTATCTCACGTAGACCGTTAAAAGCGTCATTTAAAAAAAAACGCATTTAACAACTGAAATTTTTTGTTTCAAATCTTAATAGTTAGTGACTAAAAATTTTTATTTTTTTTTATTTTTGAATGTAAATTAATGCCCAAATAAACATATGAAGCAAATTCATATATAATAGTTTAGTATAATTTAAGATTTTTAACTTTTAAGTACTTAATTAATGTTATAATTATTATTTTTATTTAATTTAGTTAATTATTAAGTACTAATGATATGAAAAATATATTTCTTAGCCTTTTTAAATATGAATTAGCAGGTAAAAAATGATTGACCATTTTTTAATTTAACGATCGTGTAAAACCGTAAACTGGTCAACTCACCGTTAAGAGTTGTTAAATATTTTTTAAAAGCTTATCTAGAAATAAAATAATTAATATTTTATTAATTTTATATTAAAATTTGAAAATATTAACTAATATTTGTTAATTTAATAATAAATTAATAATCTCTTATTAATTTTATAATAAAATAATTATATTATTGTATATATTATTTACTAAATAGTTAAAAATATATGCAAATGACTACATATTGAATTCAAACTAGTTCATTAAAAAAATTATGGAACCGAACTCGAATCAAACTAACAAAAAAATCTATTTAAATGAATTAAACTTAAATTAAAATCAAATCGGATTGAAATTTATGAATTATGAACTTTTTATTGCAGCCCTACAATTAAGCTCGGGTGGATTTATTTAGCAATAAAGAATCCAGACTGAATTTGAAATGCAGTCCGATTAAATACACAGTTACTAGAATCATTATGTACTACTTAGGGGTGTCAATGGGTCGGGTCGGGTTGGGTTTGGGTCGGGTTATATTATTATTTTTTTTATCCGATCCTAACCCGATCAGATTAAATTCGGATCAAAATTTTTTGACCCATACCCCGTCACGGGTCCGATCTAACTTGTGTAAAATAATTAAATATTTATTAATTATTTTTATATAATTATAAGTAATAAAATATTAATTAATTAATTTATAATTAATCTTAATTATTATATAATTAGTGTATATTTAAGCTTTAATTAATATTAAATTATTTATCTTCGGATCCTATTGGATCTCATCGGATTCGGATCAGATCGGATTAACCCGTCGGATTAGATCAAGAATCCACATCTCTAGTACTACTGTACTAGGAACATTGTCGTCTAAATAGTAAATACACGTCGTCAATACTCACCACTCAGAACTGAAAAGCTTCGTGCAAATTGCAATTTAAATAATTCTACAAATTTTTTTATTGTTATTCTATGGATGTATTTTTTGGTTTAACATGAATAGATTTTATTTAATTTCAGTGATAAAATAATTTCGTACACATAAAAGACGGTAAATTCATAATTCAATTAAAGATCTATTGTGAATATTTATAGTTACAATGTTTAACTTATTTTTATCTAGGAAAAACAAACCATAAAATTATCATCATACCGCTCCGTTCCAAACGAGATATTATATATTAGCAATTGTTTTCAACAAAGTGTAAAGAGTTAAAAATCATGTAATGCTGACAAATCAGATAGAAAATCTTACACAACTAAATTTGTTATCATGCATGATATCTTCAAAGAAGGGACCAACCAAGATATGACATTAATATAGAAAATACTTCTTTATTAGAAGCTTTGACGACATACTATTTTTACATATATATTTTTTATTACACTATATTTGGGCTTGGGATAGTTAAAGAAATTAAAATGATAAATCATAAATCTAGTTAGCTCCTCTTATGATTTTTTTAATAAGAGATTTATGAATATCTCAACTTCTTATTATGTGTATAAGTGTATTGATCCTGCAACGGTAAGAATTTACTGAAATTTATTGATAATTTTTTGAAGAGAATTGAATTGAATCGTTAGATATATTATAGATTTTTATAACATGATAAATTATAACGAAAATATAAAAAATTTTTTTTGTTAAATTCATAATACATCCACTACACTGAAAATTATATAATTGATGATATTTCTTTCCTAAAAGACATAATTATATTGAAGAATTTATCAAAATTTAAATTTAATTATATATTTTTAGAAAAATTATGATTACTACATAAAAATATTTAATTAATTATATTTACTTTTTACTTTATTTGCTATCATATTTTGTAATGAAATAGAATGACACTTTTTAGATTTTTAATTTAGAAAGATTATAATACAGAAATCATCCATAGCAAAGCACAAAAAATATACTACTTTTTATTAATTTACTTTATGCTTGATAATTATTTCAAAACCAGTAGCTAATGTATTGTCTAGAGTATCAAAGATTTGGAAGTCTAAATTAAGTTCCCCTGCTTAAGGGAACTTTTTAAGAAGGGAAAGGATAGGACATTTCAAATTTTCATTCTATTAATTAGATCATGGGTGTCATGTGAAAGAAATACGTTGAGCAAACAATACTACGACGAGAGAGAAAAAAAAATTGTGAAGTTATTTATATTCGATTGTATCATTCTTTTTGTCGTAGTATTTTTTTTTGTTTTGATTTATTGCGTGCTTAATAAGTTAAAGGAGAGAAAAAAGAAGAAGAACGAGACATGAGATGATAGGATATTATCGGCAAATTGAGGATATACTTGTTTCTAATTTTATGGAACTTATTTTATAACCACAAATTAATTTTGGATGTCAAATTCAATTCTAGAAGTTCAAATACATTATGCCAATTAACTTTTAAATTGTACATGCATGTTGTTTAATATTTACAACAAACAAACATTCAAATTAACATAAGATTGTCAGATGTTCATTTTGATTGAAGTATTATCATTTTTCATTAATTAATTTAATTCATCAATTAAGTGGTTATGTACTGTATATTGTTTCTTGTTCCCGTAGTTAGTCGATCTGTGCGAGCTGCCTTAATTTGTACAAACATATTCGGAAGTTCAAACTTGTAATGAAGGCAAAAAAAAGAAACAAAGAAAAAGAAAAAAGAAACAAGAGTTCACAACTGTAAGTATCGTCACAGGCTCACAGCAGGCCAGGCCACCACCCAAATTGAGCCAACGATAGATCTCCTACTCAGGTTCAATTCGATAACATAACATGTCACTGTGCCTTTCGGCTGGGATTGAGACCTCAGGACCCATTGATACAAATATACTTATAGTAATAAATATGCAATGCTACCTCCTCAGTAACACGTGTCTCTGCTTTTAACCTCTATTATTATTCTACAATTGCAAATCTTGAGCTACCATGTGAGTCCACTCCAGTGCACTAAAAGACGAAATGTACTGGACGAACGGAAGTGTACCATCAAGTAATTAATTACCATACGGACATTAATATTTTTTTACACAATTTGGTGTTTATTTTTAAATATATATAGATAATAAATATTCAAATTGCATCTTTTATAATATATTACTGAGTAATATTATCTTCGGAATGATAAATAAAATATTAAATGTCTTGGTTGATGATTATTTAGTCGTCTTGTCTATACTATTTCAACCTGAAATGCTAAGTATTTAGATTTATTAAGTATTTATTTTGAAATTTTAAAAATTATATATAAATATTTAAATACTTTATATTATTGTTAAAGTAAATTTTAAAAAATAAAAAACAAATATTCAAAAAATCCCCAAAAGTAGACAGTTTTTGTATAAAGAAATTATTAAGAATCATAAATCAAAATTTCAGAGACTAAAGTATATTTTGGACCTATACAATACATTCAATATCAAACTTTTGATTAAATATGATTTATCCGACCTGCTCAAAATGATCTTTATATAAAAATCTTGTAGAAAATAAAGTTTTACATATTTAAGAAATTTTACTATTTTTTAATAACAATAAAATTTAGCAAAATTTTTACATATTTATTTGGATAAGGATAAAGTTTCTAAAAATAAAGGATTAGGATAAACTTTTACATTTTTTTTAAATTTTTTTAAATAAATACTTGTACATGCATAAAAAATCTAAATTCTCGATTGAATAAAAAACTTTTATTAATTTAATACGAGAGAAATTATGTTGTAGATCGACATAAAGTAAACATGAAAAGATCAGACTGAAAATAATAGTTATGATGATTTTAAATATAATAAAAAAAATTGATCTTAGGAAAAACATTTTTGTATAAATATAATATAAGCAGAACAGTCATTTCGACGCAATTTGGGGAAAATAACAGAGGGTAAATCCAGACATCCTCTCTCTCGCTGGAGAAGAGAACGCTCAAGTCTGCTTTATTTGGTTTAGTGCGTGGGTGTGTGTGAGATGGAAGTTTGTCTGGAGGCGTTTGGATGGAGCGAGAGATTCTTTAAAGCCAACCTGACTCGGCCAATGAGAGGGAGCGGAAAACATCTTTGCACTTGCACCTTGTCAGACTTCCTCTTGTGGTTGAAAGAGAACCCCATGTGATTCTGAGACGTTCCTCTCTCTGGCTCTTAGCTATCAATGTTTTGCGATCTCCTCTTTTCTGTATTTCATATGTCATGAACCTCAACCTCTCTTCATCGTCGTACTCGTCTCATTTGGTATTTCATTATCATCGTAAAATGATGACAGTTTCAATTTTATAAAATTATAAAATATTAAATTATATGAAAATTATATGAAAAATTGGAATACGATAAAATTATAATGTTTTAATTATTTATTGTATTTGAACTCTTTTCATAAAAATTTGTTATTTGCTAATTTAGTAACCTGAAAAAGCAGATGTCATAAACCAAAGTGGAAATCAGAGTGCTCAAAATTTACGAAGTTATTATATCTCTTCGTAGGTGTTGGAACCTCGTTTTTTAGAAAAAAAAAAAGAATTATATCTCTTCGTAGGTGTTGGAAAAACCGACCAAGGATCATAATATTACATATCTGATATGAACTTAGATTCCCCCCCCCCCCCAAAAAAAGAAGACAAAAAAAGTTCGGAATTTCATACCATTTGTTTTCCTATATCACCAAAGTGGCAAAAAAAACGTAAAAAACCAATTCCCTCTCTCTATTATGCCTATCATAATCTTTAATTCTGTTAAGGTCGTTGTAATTTTTCAGAGTAAATTACGCGAATGTTCTTTTTTTTTAAGGTATCATCTAGTTATTAACATGTTGGTCTTTTAAAAGTTAGCAAGTATCAATTAGAATTTTAAGGTCTTTAATTTATACTTAAGCTAATTAATCATATATTTCACATTCATAAAAAAAAAACAATTTTCATCAATCGTGGTGTCAGTACTTTTTACTACTAATTAAACTAGTACGAAGACATACAGTTGTGCAACGGTATAAGTGATAGTAAAAACTAATATAAATATTCATAACGTAAAATATCATTTAAATTGATACAAAATTGTGCCAATATAAATTAAGTAACAATTCATATTTAGTATTTACGTACAATCATCTCACTGAAAATATATATGATTTTGTCGTGGATTTTGATCTATTTTATATTAGTGAAAATAATGGAAACAGCTAGTTTATTATAAAACTAAAACTTTTAGACTAAAATAATATATTCAAAATTCTAGAATATAAAATACTAAATGCATATATTTTGAGAACCGTTCGATCGTCTATCGATTTGCTAAGATAAAATTTTAAATTTTTGCAACTACAATATTTTTTAAGAATAGATAGTCTCCGGCTCCTTGATTTTATCACCGGACTCTTGAACGGTTTCCAGTAACAATTGTTGCTAAATTGTTCATCAAAATTATAAAAATGTCACTGTACTCAAGTAATAATTGATTTTCTAAAAACTGTTATTAAAGAGAGATATTAAAGCATTTTTGTGATAGAGTGACTAATCGGTTGCAAGAGAATGTTACCTTATAAGGAGAGAAATTAACAAGTTTTAAGGTTTCGTATAATTTGATACAGGTACCAGTGCGATCTAATTATAAATAAATAAATAAATGTGTAGGGTTTTAATATTTATTTTTGATAATTACCGATTGAATATTCCAAGTTCATGACTTGTAGTTGATGTTCTCCCAACATAATTTATAATGAGTGAAATGACTACATATTCTAATTAAAAGAACATATTCGGAACACGTGGTAGTTAACTATATAAATATGTATTATACAATCACATCAATTTATCCGCATTATCAAGGTGAATATATAGCAGTGTAAGTCAAACATATATAGCCACATGCATGAATCAAGGTGTTTAACATGTAATGTTAATAGGCTTGTAATATTAATGTAAATCCGATCCGTATTAATTTAATATGTAACCGCACCAATTAGATACGGATTCGTGATATACGATCGAACGGCGGATAAGATTTTGATTTGTAAAATAAATAGATAGAGATGATTAATTATTTGTTTTTTATTTTTTCTGCAAATGCAATTTTTTTTTGTCAACAACGATCTTCTGACATTTAACGAATAAGTTCATGCTCATAAAAACGATCTTTTTATGAGCTTAGACTCAAAAATATATATTCCCGCATATGGTATAAACATTTACGTATAGAAGTAATCTGTACATCATGTCCATTTAGCGAAAATTGGAACCTGCTTTTTTTGAGGTATATTTGTGATTCTCTATCAAATCAAATTATATTTCTTTTTATTTTCAAATATTTTAATGCAGACATAATTAATCACTGTTTTCTTTATGTAGAGTTGGAATATTTCTTTGAAGGAAAAAAAAATACAAACTCAGTTCATATTAATTGTTGAGTTATCAACATGATCCGGGAAAAGAAGTTTACTATTATTCTTAACATCAGATGAGACTCGGATTATTTAAATTATGTTCTTCCTATATTTGTTTTATTATTATTTTATACTGTAGACGATATATTATGACAGGAAACAAAATCTTCTATCTTTTCGGACAATTTCTTATTTTCTCCGCTTTGTTTTCTTTTCACTACCACAAACTTTTGGATTTAATAACGGTTTTTAAAGCCATTTAACAACGGTTCTTGAACCATTATTAAATAGGGGTGTTAGAAAAAATATAAATAACCGTTGTTAAATCACATTGTTAAAACCGTTCTTGGAATACATTTAACAACGGTTCTTAGCTAATAATAGTTGTTAAAGGGTCCTTTAGTAACGGTTTTTAACTAATAACTGTTGTTAAAGGGTCCTTTAGTAACGGTTATTAGTTAAAAACCATTGTTAAATAAATTTTTAGCAATGACTTTTAACTAATAAAGTTGATAAAGAACACTTTAACAACGGTTATTAGTTAAAAATCATTGTTAAAGGTATTTTTTAAGATTTTTTTAGCTATAACATTCTTTAAATATGAAGTCAGATTGATATATGGAGTCAACAATGAATAGAGTCAAGTTAATTAGATAAGAATAAATATTATTATATATTATTTACTCATTCAAGAACTAATATAAAAAATATAATTATGTATCTAATAAAAAAATATTGACTCAATAGTACATACATGCATCATGCTCATGTAATAATATGAAAAACTATACAATTTCTAAGAAAAAATCCAAAGAAAGAAATGAAAAACATAAAAGTTAAAACTTTAAATACATTTTTGAGCTTGAAGATGAAGTTTTTTTACTCTAAAAATGGCGGTAATGGCATAAGCTTTCCATAGCCGCGTAACACGCTTCAATCGGAGTTTTCTATCAAAAGTTATGATCGTTTGAAATTGAAATGGTCGGATTTCGGTTTTTATTTCTTCTGTCTCTCTTCTTTCTTATTTCTTTCTTCTTTCTCTCTCTTTCTCTATTTCATCTCTCTTTTTATATATGAAAACAGATGAAAAGGGGTTGATAATCCGTGGGATTTTAGTTTTTAAATTTTTATTTTGAAACGTTGGATTGAGATTAACGAACGGTGAGATGGGCAATCCGTGGGAGCAAATGTCATATCCAAAAAAAAAACAAATACCAGAGCAAATATCATATCCAAAAAAGCAGCAGAATCATTTAGCAACGGTTCCTTCAATGGTTGCTAAATACACCATTTAACAATAGTTCTAGGCATTGTTAAAGGTAGTGTTTAACAATGGTTCCTTCAAGAAACCGTTGCTAAATAATTCTACTATTTTTAGTGTTCTGTGAGTCTATTTTAACAACGTTTTTTATATAAATTGTTGTTAGAAGTTCTCAATATTACAATGATGTCACTGAGCCATTTTAACAACATATTTTATATATAACCATTGTTAAATGGGTGTTGTCTAAAGTTATTTTTATTGTAGTGTTTGAACATTAAAGCTGATCATAAACGATTAACTTCATTCAAAAGAAATGATTATATAATTAAAAAAATATATATTTTTTATCCAAAACTAATTAAATAACTCAAAATATGAATTCTAAACTAAGGCTTCCATATATTTTTGTCTCTAGTATATGTAGAGAGACAAATTAAAAAAAAAACATAAAAATCATCTCTTAAAGTTATCGGCATTGATGCATATCATCGTATTTGATTTTTACTAGATCGGATTAATTACTTATTGAGTACTTTACAAGATTTCAGTTCTTAAATCACCATTTGAGTTTGTTGAAGTCGAAGTAAAATTCTTCTTCCCAGATAACTCATGTCATAATATCTCAAATAAAAATATTATTAATATCTTATTAGAACAAAAATGTCCTATAAAACAAACAAATAATCGAGAAAAAAAAATTAAACAAAGAGACTAATTTTAGAAGAAAATCAATAAAAAAAGTGAAAAAGAAAAAAAATGGAGGAGAGACGAATCAGTAAGATCTCCATCGAGAGGGTTTTCTTGCGGAGGCTTCTTGTTTCCTTAATTATGTTTCTTCCATAGGATTAATTTTATTAGTTTGTTGTTTATTTTGTTAATTGACGTTCTGTATTTGTCAACAGGGCGCACCAGGACTCCAGGAGCCAACGTAATTTAATTATTAATTATAAAAACAAAAAAACACAAAGAAGAAAAAAAAAGGACAGAATTTGCTCTCGTTGCATAGCGCTGTATATCAATATATGATGACTTAGCTATATATACTAGGCATGTAGGTGGAATTTGTCATATTATTTGAAGAATTTATCTAAAACTGGTCAACAAAAAAAAGACGATCTTAAAAGTTCAGGCGATCAATATGACAGATGCATTAATGTCTTGCTTGCTCATGTTAGCTAGCTTTTGTAGCAGCAGCAGCAGCACATAAGTATATAACATAAACTAATTTTGGAGTTGAAGCAACGTCAAAAAGTAATTGTCTCCATTAAATTTCAAGCAAGCATGGTAGATTTTGAAAGGCTAGTAAGCCTATGTGGTTTGAATCTTCTGGTGAAAATATAGAATATCTTATCTGGCACTTTTTTACAAGGAAAAAGAGTTAAAAGCAGGAAAAAAGAATTTCAGACAACAAACAAAACTCCAAAACCAGCTGAAGAGCAGATGCTTCAACCGTCCTTGTGTACGTGGCACCTTTCGATGTCTCAAATTATATGATTCAAAATTTAAAAGTATGTGTCTGCACTATGCTCATTCAGTCCTCATTATCTTATCTATCCAAATAATTTTTAATGCAGAGAGTTATTGAAATTAGGGTACATTCCAATGCAATAAAGAATAGCGAACAACAGTATTTTGAGAATAGAAGTAGCAATTAACAATTTAAATACAAATTTATTATTTTAAAATAGTGGGAATGACTATTATTTTGCTGCTCTGAGTGAGGATTGGAAGAGCTATCATTCTCACATTTCAACTTTTCAGAATAAGGATATAAACGGATATAAATTATTTTATTTTATTTGTGATTTAGTCTGAAAATAACAAAAAATATCTAATCTATATCTATATCCGGAGATATTCGTTCTCACATCTCAACCATCCAAAAAATAATCAGCACTGTATAATAGACATGTATCTTAAAATTAGGTTACATCTCTCCCTCCAAATTATAAAACATGCAATTGCCATTAGTTTTCTGACCTTTTTTTTTATCAACCTCTCGATTCAAAACAATTTCTTGGGTTGTGCACTTTGAGAAGTTAACAAGGTAAGGCTAAAACCCGTTGCAATTGACAGAACCAGCTGAACATAAACAGGGCAGTCATTGAACAGATGAAGTGCAGGTTCGTCACTGTTCATTTTGCGGCACATCATGTTGGCTCATCATGCATTCATGCTCTTCATTTTGCGGCATAGGAAATAGTATCCTCTCTCTAATGAGCTCATTTAGTTGTTGTTCCTCTTCATTTGATAAATTATGGAGGAAAAAACATGTTTCTATCGACCAGAATCGAGCTCTGCATTTGCCAGAAAGTTATGTTTTTGTTCCTTGCAAAAGAATATATATGCAGGTGTGGAAATCGGTATTTGAGTATACCACATGTCCAATTGATATATATATATATATATATATATATATATATATATATATATATATATATATATATATATATATATTAATTAAACTGATATATAAATCTTTATCATATAATTTGTATTTTGTAGAATGCCACAATTTTTCAATCGACAAGCTAATCTTTTATTCGGAAGAAGAATTTTACTCTTGCTAATTATTGAGAATACGGACAATTTTTGTATTAAATCATTTATATTTTAGAGTTTCACAATTCAATCAGCGTATATTCGCTCTTTGCGAATAATTTTACTCTTTGCTAATAATTTTGAGTATTAATTAATTTTTATTTAAGACATAAATATATAATAAAACAATTCGCTCCCAGGGTCACATTAGGACTAATTTCTCAATGTTCTAGTAACACGATTCAAACCCAAATTCATGGAACAACCATATCATTATAAAGTAATTAATTTCTGCTTTATTTTAATTAAAAACCTCAATATCTGTTTTTATCTCTCCATTGGCTCTTGACCAATGGATAAGCGACAAATATTTAATTTACAGAAAACAGTATATCAAGAGAGATTAACATGTAAATTTAGCATTAAAGTTTTAAACCAATTGTCAAATTTCAACAATTTAACCATGTGGTGTATTGTTTTACAGTTTTATCATAATGAGGATTGGAGTTCTCGTAGTGCATGCTTTCAGTGCAACCACTTAATATTAAATATGTTATTAATTTTTCATATGAAGAAATATGGCTTAACTAATTAGTCAAGTGTGTGGTAGTCTATATATATTATGATTGGTTTTAAACCTTTTATAATTATTATTTTCTTGGAATATAATTAGGATGCTTTTTATTCTATGATCTTTTGTTTGGATAGACTTATAATGAGGAAATAGTTAGATATCAATTTTTTTATTTTTTTTGAAGAGGTTGACAAATATCAAATTTGTTGAAGGATGCATATATAGATCACAGATCCACAATTGTGCAGGTTGCACGCATGACACTTGGTAGGCATTGTCCCGCAATAGAATTATGCCCCGGTCGCTACACACGGCGTTTAGTGGCTGGGTACTTTTTGAAAGGAAGAAGGACAAGAGAATGTTCTCCAAAAAAACAAAAATGCGAAACAGATGATTCCACATGCCTTGCATAATTGCATTCCCTCGTCCACGGGCATTGTCAAAAGAAGGAAAAGAAAAAAGGGAAGAGAATCAATTACACCCCCCTCCTTTAGGCTTTAGGGAATGCATAATTGCGGATTTTAATGAAGAAAGGGGCCGCGGTCACTCAATTTTTTTTAATATTAATACATCAGTTAAAGATTTCTAATATTTTATAGTACAATTATTATGATAAATTTTTATTTCAACACTTAAAGTTTAAAGTTTAAGATGTAGTGTATAAAATATATGTAAAATTTGTTTAGCATTTGATTTTGTGTAGAGGTGACAATATAATATGTGGCCCGTTATATCCGTTCTGTTTCGCCCAATCTGATGTCCGGTTCGGAGAGAGAACGGGTAGAGTCCAGCTGAATCATCCGACGGACCGGGTGGATACAAACTTAAGGTTAGATCCGCCTGCCTTGTCCGGAATATTAATATGCATATATGTTTCATCAATGGATTCTATAATGTATATAATATTTTGGAGTTATTAGTTTGTTATATATGTATATATTTAAAATTTTAAAATAATGATAATGTCATTTATATTATATAAAAATAATTAGTTATGAAACAAATTGATTTATAGAATATTTCATCAAATTTTTAATCTTTTATTTAATACAAATTATTGGGTCGAGAAGGGCCGTGCCAGATTGAGATCAAATAACCCGTGAGTGACAAGTAAAAAAAAATTTAGGTCCGAATACATGAGCTGAATGGGCGAGATGCTATTTTGAGAGCCGAATTTGTAAAATCGAGAGCACAGAGAAATTTTTACCACATATACCGGGTTTGCCCCTATTTGATGTTCTTTTATTTTTCAATCTAATATGTAGATAACAGAAAGTACTCAACGCAGCGCGCAATAACAGTTGGATACGTTATTCATTTTTTTTTTTTTTGAAAAAAACACTATTCAATGAATTAATGCAATCTTTTGCAATTTGTGATTATCTTTAAAATAATTCTCATACGAATGAATGAGCTTAGTATATGACAAGGTCATTTTACATTTTACTGAATTTTATTTTTTTAGTTTGGTTGCTATGCAGAATATTTTTTTTTCCTAAATGAAAATCATCTCAAAAAAAGTTTGTAGATCAGTTTTATAAGATGAGAAAATATCTTATAATTGTTTAATAATTACATATGAATTTTTATTTCAATGAAATGGGATGGCATTAATTAAAAAAAAACTATCAATTCTACGTCGAAAAATATTGAGCACCTTTAATCAGCTAAACAGAAAATGTCAAATTTGTTTCTAAGAAATGATTTCATTAATGATCGTTAGTTATTGAATTAATATTTATCTACGGTTGACAATAAAAAAACATTAAGAGATTGGAGATATAATCTTCTGTAAAAATAAAATAAATAAGAAGTAACATAACGGCAATTATTTCATAAGGAACCTCCAATCATATTTGTGTTCTTAAATTTCTAATTTGCTGGCACATTAATTAAGTACTGCGATTTACCAACGTGAAACAGGGAGAAAACCGGAATAAAGAGGATAATTTTCTATTAACTCTCAATATTGTGATTTTAGCTCTCAAAATAGCGCCCCCCCCCCCCCCCCCCCCCCCCCCCCGAGCTGAATAGGACAGATCATGAATTATGGAGACAGAGCTGAACTTCGAAATTGAGAAATAATCTGTCCACCCGACTCATTATCATTTTTAATTTTGAATTCAAACTCCGTAGCTCAACATGCATATGTTGGGCTTATAGATGCATGTCAAATATTGGTTCCATCATGACATCCTTAGTCGCTATAATGGTGTATAATTACTTACAGGGATGTGAGTTGGCTCTATATGTTTATCACATCTCAAGTGCAGATATCTATGATGGTGAAGCCACATGGTGGCCAGCCAATAGCAGGGCAAAGTTTACTATAAGTGCGTACATTCTTACCTAATTGAATTAAATTGTTTAAGCAATCGGGGGGCATTCACATTAAATATTTCAATTAATTAGTAAGGTATTTTTGGTCAGAAAGTATTGCGTTTCATCAGAAGCACTGAGGCAGGTGTGTATAAAAACCTAATTAATGCTGACAGCAGCCCATCTTTAAGTATCGTCCATTTTCATGTTCCCTTCTGAATATTTTAGCAAGTTTATGTGTTTAGCAAATACATTATACTTGTAAAAAACTGAGCTAGTTATTTTTTTATGTTAGTTGTTTAATTATCAATGGTGGAGATCCTTGACAATCTTGTCAATCAACTTTATATAAATTTATACAAAATCTTAGAAATAGAAAAAAAAACTTTATAAATATATTCTTAAACTTATAGATTGATTGTGTTTTGTGTTTCATACAATTTGAATATATTTGACATTCCACCGATGATTATTAAATTTAAATCATTAAAATTATCATATAATGGTGATGATCTTTGATGGAATATCAAATGACATTCAAATTACATAAAACTTGAAACACAACTAATCCATAAGCTTAAGAATATATTTATAATATTTTTCTATTTTTAAGATTTATAATTAATTTATATAAAATTAGTTGTCAACCATGTCAAAATAAATGTTTCTCAAGGGATCCGGTCCCCACCTGGTTATCAATGCCATGATGGCTAGTTATGCGAGTTTAGAGCAATGATCAGTAAGTATGTTAGAAGAGTTGCAATTTTTTTTACTTCAGTTTTTGTTAAATCCAATAAATTTTACACAATGTCGACGCTGGAATATTTTTAAATGATTATATATTAAAAAATAATTAATTATTACTTAATTAGTTGATAAATATAATGAAGTCAGCGTGCATTAATTTACATCTGCTTACATAATTGCTAAAAAAAATTCGTCACCGGAAACATTCAAGAAGACACGCAAGAGACGTTATAAAGTTTGACTAATTAAGAAAAGAAAAAGGTTTCTCTCCACTCAATTCGCATGAAAAGTTAAGCACACCTTTATTTAAATTTTTTTCTCATTTCATTTTAATCTCAAATTCATTTTTCTGTCTGACTCTCTTCTCATTCAATTTTTTCTTCTTTCTTTGAACATATTCAGATCTGATTTCTCATCTTTGACAATCTCTTGATGATCTGTCCTCTCTCTGGCGATATCTCCGGCGACCCATTACCTTTCTCTAATGGTCTCACCAACGATCTAAATTTTCTCTCTTTGATGATATGTTCCATTCGACGATATGTTTCATCTCTTCAAGGAAGATGAAAATATTTTCAAAAAAAGAAAAATATGATTTGAGTATCTTTGATAATTTATTTCATCTAAATACTTAAGTTATTTATCTAAATATTTTAATTACTTACCTAAACAATATATATATATATATATATATATATATATATATATATATATATATATATATATATTAAAGCACCACGATACATATATCTTCATACATGAGTCACTTATTTACATACCTAATTTATATATCTAAATATCTCGAGTTACTTATAAATGTGATATATAAACGTGATGTATATATACTTAAATATCTAAATAATGATTCATATATCGAAACACCTAATACATATATTAAAACATGTGATATATATATATTTATTTATCAAGATACATGAGTTACTTATTTAAATATATGATTCATATATCTAAATATCTAGTTCACTCATCTAAATACGTCATGTATATATCTAAAAATCTAAGTTACTTAAAATAAATATATAATTAAATGCTTGTAGTATTTTTCTAAATACCCAAATCACATATCTAAATACTTAAATCATTTATCTAAACACCATATTTAATTCTAAAAATAACACGTGGTCTGAGAGGACATGGCAGTTTGTTTTTGGAGAGCATGAATGTGCATCATAACTTCCGTTTTTTTTTTCATTTTAAACAGACTAGTCTGTGACTTCTTTTTACTAAAAATAAAAAAAATAGTTTGAAGATTTTCTGAGAAATTTGTTTGATGACTATTAATCGGACCCAATTAAGAAAACTTCCTTTTCCTTAACTTTTAATTTCCTACCGGCTCCACACTACTAATTATAAGAATACTTAACTTTTAATTTCCTATCGGTCCACATTACTAACAACACGCGTTAATGCATGGAAGTCAAATGTTCGATTGTAAAGAAGAAGAAAAATTATACCTTAACCATTTAAAATAGCAATACTTTCCGTTTTGCGTCTTTTAATACTACTTTCGTTTGGTTGATCTATTTGGGTGGCTTTGTATTAGCCCCATGGCCTTAATACCTTTAACCTTTTTTTGGGGCTGTATGTTTCTGATTTTTAAATAGACGCACGACCTATAGCAATGAGTACGTCAAGTGTAAGGGAAAGTACTTCAACTTATATAATATTTATGACCCTGTAAAATACACAGGCATGCGCCCACGTGACTTGGATAGCATCAGGGATTGTTTCGGATGTTCTTCTATTTGAGAAAAAAGAAGAAGAAGCAAGACTTGTATATTTTAGAGGATTTTCTTAAAACTGTACCAAAATTAATTTATACTTCTACAATAGGAACCCTGATATCAGAGGTCCAAATTAATATACATATTTTTTTTTCTACATAAGTTCGAAATTCAAATGAATTTTTTTATAAATAGTTAAAAGTTTATCTTTATTAAAAAAACATATATAATTTGCCAATTTTTAAGTAAACAGATCTAAATTTTATCTTTACTAGAGCTATAACTCAGGTTTTAACCCCGAAAATATCATTCTTAA
Source organism: Schoenoplectus tabernaemontani (assembly GCA_037127355.1). Taxonomy (NCBI): domain Eukaryota; kingdom Viridiplantae; phylum Streptophyta; class Magnoliopsida; order Poales; family Cyperaceae; genus Schoenoplectus; species Schoenoplectus tabernaemontani. The sequence continues at coordinate 17,797,397 of CM073756.1, forward strand.
ATAAATAATTAATAATATAAAATTTTAAATATATTTAATAAATTATCACATTAAAGAAAAATTTAGCTACAATGTTTTTAAATGCTAAATAATAATGATAATTATAATAATTATAATAATAATAATAATAATAATAAATAATATAATTGAACACATAATATCACACCTCAAAATAATTAAAACAGATTAGGGGTGATAATCCCGCCACGTACGCACGGCGAGACGTGCGTACAAAAGGCTAAATGACATAAATAAATAAGTCAACACAAAATTAAAAAAATAATAATAAATAATAATACATGACAATACAATCTAGAAGAAATAAGTGAGTACAATGCCTGCATCGGAAGGGGCTGACTCCATTAGAATGGGCAGCAAATCTCTAAAATAAAACCCCAAATGAAATAATCAAAAAACCCAAAATCCCGATGAAATTCTAAACGACTATCTAACTCACATGCAGATGCGGCGAAACATTTCTTTCATCGTACATGATTATCCCTATCATATTATGTAAATCTAAATCCACAATCATAATGTCGAGCCGCGCTTGACCTAATACTCAGAAGATAGTAAATAGTGGGACTTTTTGACACCGCTCTCTAGATGGTACTCGCTTGTGTGCCCAACCGAGTCAGTAGAAGTTTTTTTCTGACGAGATGTTGATTCATTGGGTGTTCAGTCTTCTTTTCTTTGGTTCATAACATACCGTAGTGTATCACTGGCGCGCAGCGGAAAAGATTATCCTTTATCTTAATTTCTTGGTTCCAGCTCACATCCCCCTCCCTTCTTATCAATTGAGCTACCTTCCTTCCTATACTGAAATACCTACGCTGCGACAGGCAAGCCTGACGCTTAATATTTTGGTATGGAGTTAGTGCTTTTCACATTCCAATTCAGTATGAATTTAGATTCAGTCTTAAAATTTGATAATCTTTTCTAGATTGGACTCAAATACCGATATACTAGTGTTTTAACGTAATATAATAATCATACAAAAATAAAATAATATTTTTATGTACATTTTGAGAAATTTGTCTAGATGCTATGACATGAAATGACAAGAAAACCCAAAATAGAAAATCTGAGAAAAAAGAAATAATATAATATAAAGTACGAGTAAGAAACTTCCGTAATAGAATCTCGGTTTGTAAATTTATCAAATCCATCTCGAGCAGGCACAACCAGGGCCAAACTTACTAACTTAGAACTTTAGGTTTATATGGCGATAACGCCACATAAACGCCAATTTGGGCTCCCAGAGTGATAACACCTTAGAAGAGTGAACGGTTATAAAGTACGTACTCAGGTCTGTTGAATGTGATAATCTACCTCACTATATAAATCAAAACGAAAATAGTATGACTTCAGTTGTCATATCGCCAAAAGAAGATAACTACCCATGAAATAACAAAACAAATATAAAAACAAATAGGATCCTCTCTGTACCAATCAGGGGCCAAAGGAGAAAGCCCTTCGGATATACCGAGATCTCAAATAAGTCGGCTAAATAAAATAATATAATAAAATGGAGTAGAATTTAGACTCGAATATGACCGCCCACACTAAACACTGAAAGTCATGTCCATCTTAATCGCTCAATTTAAATTTGGAATCAAATCATATACAGCATAATAATAATATAATATTGATCAAAAGTAAAACACTTTGCCACGGTCGAACCCGTCAAATGATGAGGTCGGTGAATAACCGACAGGTAGAGTTGCGCGGTGTATATACAGATCGATGGGTCCTACGGGCCTATGGATCACCGTATGTAACCGCATCGATCTGGTTATACAAGATAAACTCAGACTGAGATTATTTGGCCCGCCTCTCAGCACTCCTATGCATTTAATACATGATTAACTATCTGACTTAATTATTAATTATTGATAGTAATATTATTTAACCTAATATTTACCTTCAACTTTGTTAATTTAATCCTAATTAATTCTATCTCAGGACCAATTTTCGTGTCATACTCTTGTCCTATCTACATGCAATATGACATGATATGACATAAAAATGTGAGTAGGTCTCGAATATGCTGGTCAATTTATTAGATGCATATGACAATTCGTTTTGGGTCTCTAATGATTAGTTTGGTAAAAATTACTACAATTCAGTTTATTTTTAAAAATATTTTTGATTTTCAGATTGGGTTCCTATTTCTAAAGAAAGAAAATCAAATATCAGGAATTTATACCTCGGAGTGTTGGCGAGGATCATAGAGTCGCTCTACTCCGGAGGTAGCACACCCGTCTCGGGATCGGCATCTGCGTACATGGGATCGGGGTCGACCTTGTACTCTGTGAGTGGATCCGAGTCGACTATATCACCCATTAATTTAAATTAAGTTTTTATTAGATTTAATGTGATTTTATTATAAAATCTATATTTAATTTTGAATGACGTCTCGATTAACATCCATTCGGATTAGCATCTTTTCTTACAATTTTTGGCAATATTTATGTTGTATTTATAGGGTGTCGGGATCTTTAGTTAACGCATTTTTGTTCATTTTATGGTGTTTTGTAATGTTAGTCATTTTTATACGTATTTTAGTAGATTGTTCGGGAATCCGTTAATTTGATCATTTAATTACGTTGAGTGTTTATCGTTGATCCTTTTTATTCTTTTCGAGTTTTGATTATAAAATTGTCTTTTTACTTATTTATTATTTTTATTGTGTTTCTCATTAACTGATTTAATTATGATATTCGATAATTCAAGTTTAGAAGCGAGAGATGTTCGAATAACAAACAATACACACAATCATGAGTAAAAGTAAATAATTTATTTTTATTCATTTCATCTTGATTACAATTATAAAGGAATAAAAATAAAATTAAATAAAATTAAAAATTAAAAAAATAGAGAAATTGATTAATATATATTATATTATATATAATATGTTATTCTAATATTCTTTTATTTTCTTAAAAATAGAGAAATTGATTATATATATATATTAATTATATCCTTATTTATTATTTTATCACATAATTCATTTTATTTTATACATATACTAATATTATGTGTTTATAAGTTAAAATTTAAGTTTTAAAATAAGATAATTTAACACAAAAACAAAAAGACAAAAGGAAAGAAAGGAAATTCAAATAAATCTAATTAAATGTTTTATTAAATTAGATGTGTTGGTGTTTTAATATTTGAGATCATACGCTATCTATCATACCACATCTGTCTGTGGACAGATAACCCATAACGGGGGCAAACAGGGAATATAATTATTTTTCCATGTTTAAGTTTACGTATTAGTTCATTACGGCACTAAACCTTTCGGGGCAGCATCAATTAATTAGTCATATTTTTAAATTAGACACTTTTAATTATGTTGGGATTTTTAATATTGGGCCTTAATTTATTATTTTTTTACAATCCCTAATTAAGATGTCAATTTAAATTATATCATTTGATTGGCCCACTAATTTATTTAGTCAAATCTTGTATCTTGGATGAGTTTAGTTATTTGTATTGCTAAATTTTGATATTTTCCTAAGCATTTCAACAATCACACAGCCCAAGCCCAATATAGACAAGATAGTAAAGGGGTCAGCCTAAATCGCATGAGTTCCTATAGTCAAGGCAACTAGGTTTCAATAGAGCAACAAAGGGTCTAAATCAACACACAGGAAAATAACAAAAAGGAAAATAGATCAAACAAGTGAACAACCAGCCAACCACAGTTGATAATTTTGGTTAAGGGCTTAAAGGCTATATACTAACCCAGTGACAGTGCCCACAATACCAGAACCAAAAAATTAGGAAACATGAAAGATATCAACATTTTAGGTCAAGGATAGTATCCATTCAAACAGTCCTAAATACCAACACAAATAGTCCAATTGACATCACACAAACTAGAACAAGGGTAAGAAGGGCATAACCATTAAAATATCAGTAGAACTGAACCAAAATCAGACCAACATCAACTTCATTATTGTCTAGCAAATTTAGTAACCAATACTGGCATACCAACAACATTGAGACTAGGGTCAGACATTAATAAAGGGAGTATCAAGTTTCTAGGGTCATAACAGTCCTACTAGATTAGTGAAAAGGGACCAGACTTAATCAAGTAAATATCTGTCCTTATAACAGTATAATGAATTCAAGGCAGTAAGTATAATTCAAGGAACCTGTATACCAGTAGCACAGAAAATAGGCAACAAGACCCTCAAAATAGAACTCATATAACCCTAACCAGTATAGGAATAAGCAAGACAAGGAACCCTAATTCATAATGGCACCATAGCCAACATACCAGTATATTTAAACCGATTTAAACAGATCAACCATCGCAAATAGATCACAGGGGCTGAAATTAGGGTTTACTAGCACAACCAACAAAGGGACAGATTCATAAAGGTTGTACCAGTGACTGGTACAACCAAAAATAAGACATAAGTTACCTAAAAACAAACAACTCAACAAGAGAATGGTCGAGGGGGCAACGTCACCTCACTAGTACCAGTTGGTACTAGTGTACCAAGGTGCTCCCCTTGACAGTAACCCCAGCAAAATCAAAATATTCCAACCATCATAATAGAACAAGCAAGGAAGTAAAATCAATCAACCAACCAAGCCAACAATTGCTCAAAAAGCACGGACAGTAGAAAAAAGGGGGCTAGGGTTTATTATCAGTAAGTAAGGGACCAAATAAGCAGCAAGAAATAAGAAAATAAGCGAGACATCAAAGAGGTCTGGGTCAACCTCCAACAAGTTCCGGCCTTCCCCTCCTCCCCTTTCGCTTGAAATCCTTCACTCAATTGAACATTTGTTCTTATCAGTTTTATTTATGGTAAATCTTAACTCATGAGAAAAAGGATGAGCAAAAAGGGAGAAGAGGAGCAACCATTTTTTTATAAAGGAAGTAGGAGGGCTGTCAGAGCTTGCGATCAAAGATCGAGTGAGAGGAATGAGCCATAGTCAAAGGATCGTATTAGAGGTGATAGAAGAGGAGGCTGATAGTAAGGGGTGTAGGTGTAGAAAGGATAGGGGTGTGTGAGGTTCTCATTAGAGAGAGAGGTGAGTGTTGAAGAGACTCATCGAAAGAGAATCGGTGAGAGCACTCGTCAGAGAGAGAGCGAGAGAGTGATGGAGCAGCGGAGAGAAAAAAAGAGAGTCATGCATTAATGAGAGGGGACATGAATTAATTGGGGTGAGTGGGAGAGAGAGAGAAAAGTGGGAGATAGAGGGTCAGGGGAGTTAATGAGGAGAAATAAAATTATAATTCGGGATTAGGTGTGGCCTGGGTGGTGTGGTTCTTCGTGCGGTGAGCCACACGAAACTCTCTCCTTTGATCCATTGGGTCACTCTTGTTATAATACCAAAGATCACAATTTTTACAGGTTAAATTAGAGATTTTTAAGATCGATTAAAATACGATATGTGTGACAATTCATGTGGTGGGTTCTTATTTGTACTGATTTGGGTTAGTTATATTATTTGCTAATTAATTTGTGTTGTTCAAGTCTATATAAATTTCTACTTATTCGTGTTTCATCTTATTAATTAAAGTCCTTAATATTCAAAATATTTTGAGAATAGATTGGATTACATATCGGTACGGTTTGAATTTTAATTAATTGATATATAACGTTTTCATTTATCTTTTATAAATACACATATAATATTATTTATTTAGTTTGTATGTGTATATATATATAGAGAGAGAGTGGAGATACCGTGAGCTTAAGCTCACGGAGACATTCCGTGAGCTTAACTCAAAAAATATATTACATCATTTCGAAATTTTAATTTATCATTCTCATTAAATTCTTTATATGAAAATCTCATGGGATGCAAAAATTTGGAGCGTTTTGAGCTTTTTAAGTCACCGTTTTTAATTTTTTAAAAATGATGTTCAAGTATTGAATATATTATTATTATTTTTAGAGATGATTTTAAAAAATTAAAAACGGTGACTTAAAAAGCTCAAAACGCTCCAAATTTTTACATCCCATGAGATTTTCATATAAAGAATTTAATGAGAATGATAAATTAAAATTTTGAGATGATTTAATATGTTTTTTGAGTTAAGCTCACGGAAGGCCTCCGTGAGCTTAAGCTCACGGTTTCTCCACTATATATATATATATATATATATATATATATATATATATATATATATATTGTCTTTGTTAGCTTTTATATTATTATAATTTATTTAAATTATGATTTAATCAATTTAGTTTTTATTCCAAATTTAAATTTATTTTCATTTGATTTTTAATTTTTTTTAATTCTTTATCCGCTTATTTACGTAAGTCATCATAAATAACAATTCTATTATCATTTATTATTAACTTTGCTTATTTCTTTCTTTCTTTATTTATTTATATAATTATTTCTTCAACTGTTGGCTTATATCATTTATTAATGGTGTTAAACTATTTTTAATTATTACTTTAATTATAATTATTATTTGATTAAAATTTATAGTTTAACACATAATAATCTATAAAGGATCATATAAAAAGTTAAATATACATATTATTTTACATGAGGAGAGAAAAAATATTTTATATGAACCATTGGATTTAGGAAGATAAAGAGATTTAAATAAAATTAATGGTGAAAAAAAGCTGATGATATGACATATTTAAAAAACTTGAAAGCTTAATCATTTTTATGTATTAATTTTTTTAATTGATGAGAAGGTATATATAAAGTCAAATTTTAATGTGATCGATGTATGATTGAAGTTGTCACATTAACCTGATCACGTGTGAAAATTTCTATTCGTGCACGCTCAAATATCTGGAAATAACATAAATGTTTGTCGAATTCAGGCAGCAAACGCTTAAATATCTGGAAATAACATAAGTGTTTGTCGGATTGAAGCAGCAAGATGTAAAACATTTTTGTGTATGCATATGCAAGATGAACTATACTAAAAAAAGATGGAACTTTATGCATGCTCGGTCGAAATACAGTGGTTTGGAGAAAAAAGTTACGAGAACAGTCCGTCTTCCTGAAAGTACATAGATTTTACATCATACTAGAATGAAAATTGTTCACTTTTTTATTTTAAAAATAAGGATAATATATTGGATAAATATTTATTCTAATTCAACACAAAATATAACAAATGTTCTTTTATTCAATAATGAACAATAAAAAATAAAATTTCATGGAGACACAATTAATTGATGTATCTTTTAAAGATCTTGTATTTGTATTTTCTGAATTGATGTATTTTTTAGCAACTAATATTCTAAATTAACTCCCATTTCTGTCTAAAATAACTTTTCATCATTTTTTTCCTGAAATCTAATCATAAAATATATATGCTGAAAATAATTATATCCAAAATAATCCTGTAGTATGAGATTTTCGAAAAACTAAATTTGTGTCGATATCATTATCTTAATTAGCACCACATATTTGAGGGAAGAATATTTTTAACAATAAATATATATTAGACACAAAAATAATGAAAACATTCATTCCTTATGTGCTTTATAATATGATAAGAATTCGAATACATATAATTTATTTTAATTAATACATATATTCTCACAGAAAAATTCTCTTTATTTTCCATTAACAACCTTCACTGATCTCCTGAAAACAGTTGGGTTACTTTTTGGGTTCGACATTTGCTCTGATATTTGCTTTGATCAATGATATTTGCTCACACAGGTTGTCCATCTCACCGTTCATTCATCTCAATTTAACGATTCAAAAATTAAAATTTTAAAATTGAAATCTCATGGATACCAACTCCTTATCATCTGTTTTCATATATAAAAGAGAGATGAGAGACAGAGAGAGAAAGAAGAAAAGAGATAGAATAAATGAAAGAAGAAAAGAGTTCGAATAAATAAAAATCACAATCTAACCATCCCAACTTCAAACGACCATATTTTTTTTATAGAAAACTCTGATTAAGGCGTGGTATGCAACCACAGAAAGTTTACGATGAGATATACATGGTTAATTACTTACGTTGTTACGACCATTTCATGGTAAAAAACATCATCTTTAAGATAAAAATGCATTTAAAATTTTGAAGTTATGTTTTTTCTTTGGTTTTTTCTTAAAAATTGTATAAGTTTTCATATTACTACATAAACAAGATGTATATATTCTTGAGTAAATATTTTTTATTGGATGAATAATTGTATTTCTTTCATATTAAGTATTAAATAAATGAATAATATGTCATATTGTTATTTTTTAATTACTCAATTTGTCTTCTTTTGATATTAATTATCATTTATTGTTTGCTTAATTAAAAAATTTTAAAATTTTTAAAAAAGATCTTTAGTAATGGTTTTGTATCAGAATCATTGTTAGATGAGTATTTAACAGGGGTATTGAGATTTGATCATTGTTATTTAGAGGCTTTTCTAACACTCTCTCTTTAATAATGATTCAAAAATCATTGTTAAACTTGGTCAACAACCATTGCAAAATATTTTTTTGTTGTATTGGCGGTTCAAATCTCTGCTAACGATCTAAGAGTTCAGGACTTCTGATTTCATATTTTTAGTTATATTTCGTGAGGATTAGGAAGTTTCTTTTGGTTGTATTGCTGTTTTGTATATATTTTACTTCTGCTATTGAACTCTTTATTTTTGTATGATTTTTCTGAGATAAAATAGAAAATAGCATGTCATTTATCTGCTTTTGTCAGCAACAAAAAAATTTCATTGGTGCAGAACCTTGGAATTCTTGGAATTTATATGATTGAATTTCTCATTTTTTGTGTCAAGTAATCGATTCAAATAAAATTTTCTGTTTTATTTCGTTTAACTTCATTTTATTTTTTTAGTGTATATCCTAAAATATTGAGATTAATTATTTTATCTCCTTTCCTCAAATTTTTTTTTTATTTATCTCGTCCAAACTCCTAAATGTTCAGTTACTAAATTTGATATTCGTCATCGGAAGGATGAGAAAATTGATCAGAATATCCTTCAAAAAAATAAAAACACCATGGCAATATCCAACCTTCTGTCCTTCTCGCGCCCGTGAGACTATGAGAGTGTCTATCCCGACAATGTCCAGCTCTTTATTAATGTCGATCTCTTATTTACTTAGAATTTTCTATTTGATAAGAAAATGTGTAGGATTATTTGAGTGCTGCTTTAAAAGAATAATGATAAACAAATACATCCAAGATTACTTTTATTCGTCGATATTATTTGATTTTTTTTCTTGTATATCGTGAAAAAAATAAGAATAATAAGTACAACCCTCTTTCAAAATGAATAACAAAATTTTCTCTATTTTGTTACAGTTGTGTTCATAGTTCAAAATGACTGCAACGGTCACAAACGAAGATTCAAAAAGAAAATAAAAAAATGCTAAATACCCGATTGGGACCGCAAGGGCTAACCACAACGGCCAGTCGCTTCACAATTGAGTACTGAACATTTTTTTGTGAATTTTTTTTCGTTTGTGGTCACTCTAATTGTTCGTTCTTGAACTGTAACATGACCATAGAAAAATAGAAATAATTTTGTTATTTATTTTTGAATAGAGATACATTTGTTATTCTTAATTTTTGAGGGATAGATAAAAAAATTCGTATTATTTGGAGTATTATTTCTGGAGATATGTAAACAACAACCCAACCGATCGACGAAATCATATAAAAACATTTTGTGAATCGCAGTTAGCAGCTTTTATTCTAGTCGGGACTCCTCTCTGGAAGATTCTCTCTCGCTTGTTTTTCCAACAAAAGGACAAGATATGAAGACAATAGAAACATTAAAAATATTTTGGAAGTTGATCGCCAGCAAGGACTGATAAGGCCACCCCAAAAAAAAAATTTACATGGGCGGTGTATTGCGATGTATCGCAGTATATAATTAATTAAGGCAAAGTTGAATATATATCCTCAACATATTTCAATTTGAATATTTACCCCTTCAAATTTGAAAATTAGATATTTATCCTTCAAAATATCAAAATTTTGTATATTTACCCAAAATTACTATCATCCTTATAAAATCAAATTAATAATTAATTAAAATTATAAGACAACAAATATCCCTCCATCAGTCAATAATTCGCTGAGAGCTAGCAAATTGACAAGCATTAATTTTATCTTTACCATCTAATTAAGTAAATAGTATGAATTTCAAACTTTAATTTCCTCCAACTCTCAAATATGAAATTCTCAACAAACACGTATATTTTTCTTCACAATCAAGATCTAGAAAATTCAGTCACATATGTCTTCGGAAGACTGCTGGAGCTCGATCAGTCTTTCAGGGAGGCTAATAATTATGCCGAACGTTGCTAATTACCCTTTTTCGAGCTCATAGAATTCATGAAAAAATGAAGGGCAAGACTATTTAAAGAGATTATTGTAGATTTAAGCAAATAGCCGGAATAAAAGGAATGATATTTTTATTCTATTATTATTTTAATTAATTATAATTTAATTTCTATGGGGATAATAGAAGTTATAGGTAAATATTCAAGATTTTGACATTTTGAGGGTTAAATATCTAATTTTTAAATTTGAATTGGTAAATATCCAAATTGAAATATATTGAGGGTATATACCCAATTCTGTCATTAATTAATGAGTAAAAGTGAGTTAGGGACTTAGGGTTTCTTTCTAGTGCCGGTGAGCTTTATATTGCCAGTAGATCGACGCGAAATTTTTCGTTAGAAATTGGAGAGAGATAATAAATTCCTCAAAAAAAAAAATAGTCTTGGGGAAGAAATTATATCAGTAAGGATGTAAACGAATGGATATTTAACTGTTCGTTCATATCAATGTATATATATACATATATTATTTATAAATAATATATTATTAACGTATATGTATAAATAATATATGTATGTATTTGCATTTATCAAATATACGCATAAATGATGCATGCGTACGTGTACATATATATATATATATATATATATATATATATATGTATAGTTAAATGATGATCCGGATTATTTAAATCCGAAGCAAAAGTATTTGTTATAGGTATCATATTTTTTTCTAGAACGAGGATATAGTTTTAAAATCTTCATTTGTATCTCTCTCTTTTTTCTTTTTCTTTTTACTTTTGTTGAAACACCTTATATTTTATATAGTTGTTATTTATTATGAACATTAACTTATTTATTTATTTATATTCTTTTGTTAACTTTGTTATGTCAAATTCTTATACTTATAATTGCTGTGTTATGCATATCTATTACTAATATTCGTAAATTATCCCTTTAATAGTTGTATCCATATTGATATCTAGATCTATATTCACTAATTGTTTACTCATTAATTATTCATATTAATTTAAGACATAAGGTATAATTTGAATTTTAAATATGTGGCAACATATATCTTTGTCCGATTATAAAATATGGTTACAATTTTATATTTAGCACTATATGTTCCGTCAGCACCTAAAATGTTAATATTGTAATTCTATAGACATATTATACAGATAAAACTAAACTTAGATATTTTTTCCATTAAATTAGAAAATCTTTTTAGCGGTAATGTAATTCACATCTCAAGCAGGATATGAATGGAACGAATATAAAGTTGATAAAAAATGTATCTCTTAAGCTGGACCTATATATATATATATATATATCAAGAAAAAGAATTACAAAATTAGTAGTTCAGGGTTTATTGGTTGGACAAAATCCAACAGGTATATCACTGTACGTAAGCTTAACTCATGAGAAAATTCTTCTATATTGCAGAAACTTGTTTTTATGAGCTTCGCCGTTCATATCAAAGGAACGAAATTAAACTCTTTAAGAAAAAATATTTCTCAACCAATATATTTCTCTTTCAAATTAGATATCTTCCGGAATCTTACGATATAAATTGAATCTAAAGCAAAATAAAATCAGAATAATGTGAGTTATCATAATTTTTATTTGACTATTTTTACATTGTTATTATTATTTAATTAATTTTATGATTATTTTTACACAAATCATCATCATCTTTATAAAACTATGATCATTATAAATGAAGAGGAGGGTTCGAGTGCATCATTTTTTTCTGCCTCAATAATGTCTTCACTTTTTAAATTTTTAATAGCTCAAAATTTAAAACCGAATATCAAATAAAATTGTTACATTTGATTTATATTATATTTTCTTCTACACATACAAAAATATTTGTTTTTTTAATTTTTATTTTATGTAAATCGACATGTTATAAAATCAACATTCAGAAATTAACCAACTAGTGTATTTTTTTTACAAGATGTTGATGTCACAAAAAATAATATTCAAGTATTATAATTTTTTAACCTATACATAAATAAAATGATCTACATAAAATCTAATGGTTTTATTTAATATTTTATTTTAAATTTTGATTTAGTGAAAATTTAAAAAATAGACATACATGATTTTACGAAGTAAAAAAAATTGAGGCATTCATAAAAAAAAGTCTCTAGAAGTAGAAGACATGCATGTGTTCCTACCCTTCTATTTGAGAAATGTTCTTCATTATTTTTCTCCTTCAACTTTCGGGCGATCCAATAAATGACCCGATGATGAATAGACTTCGTCCAATGATATGGAATGAAGGTGGATACTTTTCATGCATGGCATACATGATGTATGACAAATGTAAAAGTGATTCAATACGTCGGACCCACATGTTAATTTCTTCCTAGCTTTGACTGTATGTTACTTAAGGTTCAATTTTGTTGTTGTCTTGCACCTTAATCTAAATGATTGCGTAAATCGTCAATCTTGATTTGTAAACTCGATTGTTTATATATATATATATTCGAATCACAGATTTATCAAATTAGCTTTTCTTTTATTAATTCAAAAATTGGAGAAACCTCTTTTATTTCCTAAAATGTGTTGTATTTGTTTGTTATGTTGTAAAGGTGTGGAAACAGCATAAGAATACCGTATATTGAAAGGTTCTATTTGCAGAAGACACAATAAAAGGAGCTCTAGCTAGGTATTGATACATCGAGGTCATGACACTCCTTTTGTGGAAAGGAGGTAGACAAAAGGTATAAAGTTAAGACTAAGAAGATTTTTAGGGATTTAATGAATTATGTTATATTAAAGTAGAGATGTTTGCTTAAGTCATGGTCTATACTTTGGTCGACAACGTAGCCTTAACCACTATCACACGTAGCTGTTGGGAAATTAGAGATGGTTTTCATGGCTTTAGCTTTTATCACGCCTGAGTGGATTAGGATTGGAAAAAAGTATCATTTTTAATATTGTTAATGTTTTTTCTCCACTGTTAGGTTTTGAAGAGGATGATGTTTTTAGGTGATAGACAACTTGTGGCGTATATATACATTTATACTGTTGGGATCATCTGATCATGCAATGATTCTCTGTATGAGTGTATATTTTTAGGTCCTTGCATAATAGGTAAAAAAGAGAAGGTACCGTACTATGTTTGAAATGTGATTGCAGATTTTTTAATAAGATATATAAAAAATAATATAACTTAATTTTAAAATAAATAAGAAAGAATAGCAACACAAATGAATTCCATGAATATCAAATTACACAAATGAATTCCATGATACTATAAAAGAGTTTAACATGTCAATACTTTAATTTATTTTACTATTCTATACTTCTTTTATTCGAATTACATGTTCAGAACAAATGATGATTGGTTTAGTTTCTCAATGGAAAAAAAAACAGTAGATTAAAGTTTTAAAAAAGATATAGAAACTATGGAAAGCCTTTATATATAAAAAAAAAGTCTAGATACACTTTTATTTGACTAATCAACAAGATGAATAATTATGCTTATTTTTGCAAAGTTACTGGCACTACAACAAAAAAGACCTTAGACGATACCCATTTAACAACGATTATATATCGAATTCGTTGTTAAAATGATTATGTGGCATCATTATAATATTGAGAATTTCTTTAACAACAGTTTATAATAAAAATATATTGTCAAAATAGACTCCCGTAACAACAAAAAGCAGCAAAACCATTTAGCAACGGTTCCTTAAAGGAACCGTTGTTAAACACAGCCTTTAACAACGGTTCTCTACCTAGAACCGTTGTTAAATGTTGCGAAGGAACCGTTGCTAAATGGTTCTGCTGTTTTTTTTAGGTCTAATATTTAATCTGACATTTATTTTTTTGCTCCTACGGATTGCCCATCTCACCGTTCGTTAATCTCAATCCAACGTTTCAAAAATAAAAATTTGAAAATTGAAATCTCACGAATTAGTCAAATAAAAGAGAAAGAAGAAAGGAGAGAGCCAGTAGAAATAAAAATCAAAATTTGACCATGTCAACTTCAAATGGTCATAATTTTTGATAGAAAACTCCGATTTAAGCATTTTACGTGGTCACAAAAATCTTACGATGAGATCTACAAGGTTAAAACCATTTACGGGGCCAAAAAAAAATCTCGTCTTCAAGCTCAAAAACCCATTTGAATTTTTTTATTTCCGTTATTTCCTGTTCTTTTCTTAGAAATTATATAGATTTTCATATTATTGTATGACCAAAATGTATGTATATTTTGAGTAAATATTTTTTTATTTGATGAATAATTATATTTCTTTCATATTAATTATTGATTGAATAATATATAATAATATTTGTTCTTATCTAATCAATATGACTCCATATTCATTATTTACCGTTAATCAATACAACTCAATATCAATCTAATTCGCAGCTTTTAAAGAAATTTAAAATAAAATAAACTTTAACAACGGTTTTTAAATAAAAATCATTGTTAAATGCCTTCCTCCTTTACATTGCATTTTTTAACAACGGTTTTCAATATTTTTTCTAACACCCTTTACTAATGGTTTCACATAACCGTTGTTAAACTTAATCAATAACCGTTGTGAAAGATTTTTTCTCTCGTAGTGTGGTGGACCTTTGACGGAGCTTCACTAGTTAGTGGAGCAACGTAGGAAGTTGAAAAATATACCGTTGAAATTTATTGGAGCTCCGTGAAATTAATTTTTTTTGGAAATATTTTTTAGGGAAGTTACAAAGCTTCAAAAGTCACGTAAACGTATCTGCAACCATATTAATTTGTTCCTATGACAGCGACTGATATATATTTTTTGTGTCAATGACTGTAGGACTCATTTAATAATAATAACCCCTATATTTAATCACAGTCGTTTAAACAAATCGGACGAACGAAATCCGCTACCATATTTTTATGGCAACAGATACAAATCCCAAAAGTTACCAATGAAATATTCTCTTGTAGTAGCTCAAAGCCATTTATTTGAAGAATTAAGTAGCTGCCAACAATGTTAAGTCCGTAGTCCTTGCAGATCATATCTATTAACAAAGTAAGAGACATTTCCCCCCAGAGGTATCGTTTCTTGATTTCATATGCTCTCTGAGAGGCACCCTGGCCCAGTGAGTCAGAGACAAGCCCACTACCAGTACTGGGTCTGAGTGGAGTCAGTGCACCAGTGAATGCAGGGAAAACCCAAGATAATTTAGCTGTAGTACTTGATAAACCTGGATGGAGAAGGCAGGAGATGTTCACTGCTCCAATCAAACAAAGGCATTATTACCTAGTGCTATCCCTGAACATTCAAGTCCAGTGAAAAGGACTCATCTTTTGCACTGCGATCCGTATCTCTGCTGTCTGGTATGGGTGCTCCACTGCCCTGTCATGTTCATATTGGTTTTATTATTTTATTTATTTTATTTTATTCATGTTCAAATTTCTGACACCAGTATAAATGTTATAATTGTTAATTATTATTTTATTTATTGTAAAGCAAAGCAGTCACAACAGCATAATTGGACTTTACTAACGGTTTTTAAAGTAATTTACTAACGGTTTTGCAACCGTTAATAATGGGGGTCATTAGGAAAAGTATAAGCAACCGTTAAGAAAAGAAGAGCGTTGGACGAACATTTGCTAACGGATTTTAGCTAAAAACCATTAGCAAAGTATGCTGTGAATTTTTTTTTTAAGTTTTGCTAACGGTTTTTTAGCAAAAATCGTTAGCAAAGGGTGTTGTGAATTTTTTTTTGAATTTTTGCTAACGGTTTTTGCTAATAAACCATTAGCAAAGGGTTTTTATTTATTTTTTTGAATTTTTGCTAATGGTTTTTGCTAATAAACCATTAGCAAATGTTTTTTTCTTACAAATTTAACTTTCTATACAGATGAAAAAAAACTAAGAACAGATAATTATATAAGAATAGATGACAAATGATAAGTATTGTGACATACATCATATTATTCATTCAACAATTAATATAAAAGAAATAAAATTATTCATACAATGAAAAAAAAATTATTGAACAATACATCTTAATTACTCAATAATATGAAAACATATATAATTTCTAAGAAAAAAACAAAAAAAATGAACTAAAAACTTCAAATAAACTTCAAATATATTTTTGAGGTCAAGACGATATTTATTGGTCTCAAAATTGGTGGTACCCTGTAGATCTCATTGCAAGCTTTCTGTGGCCGCATAGCACGCCTCAATCGGAGTTTTCTATCAAAAGTTATGGTCATTTGAAGTTGAAACGGTCGGATTTCGATTTTTATTTTTTCTCTCTCTTCTTTGTTTCTTATTTCTTTCTTCTTGCTCTTCTCTATCTCTCTCTCATCTCTCTTTTTATATATAAAAATATATGAAAAGGGGTTGGTGATCCGTGGAGTTTCTGTTTTTGAATTTTGATTTTTGGATCGTTGGATTGGGATGAACGGACAGTGAGATGAGCAATCCGTGTGAGCAAATATTATTGGTGAGATGGGATATATTAGATTTTTGTGCATGAACCTTTGCTAATGGTTTTTTTATAAATAATTGTTAGCAAAATCTAGCGCAAAATCCTTTCCTAACGGTTTTTTATAAGAAACCGTTAGCAAAACCCAGCGCAAAATCTTTCCTAACAGTTTTTTTTATAAGAAACTGTTAGCAAAACCCAGCGCAAAAACCTTTTTCTAACGGGTTTTTATAAGAAACCATTAGCAAAAGTTGTCCGATAATTTTTTTACACTTTTTGACATATTTTTATAACGTTTATTCTTCCAAACCGTTAGAAAATAGTTAAACTTATTTTTCAAAATGTCACCGTCTAATGTTCTTAACGGTTTTCACTAAAAACGGTTAGTAAATTGGTGTTAGTAAAACCCAATTCTGTTGTAGTGAGTCAAAAATGACCAGAAAAATAAAGCACTAAGATTACTTAACATTAATATTTTTTCCTGCCGACTACGATAAATTATTTGAAATTTCATATAATTAAATTCATTACTCATGATGTAATTGGTTTTAAGCATTTTGATTCGCCTTTCGAAACCAACTAAACAAATGCATTAGCTAAGTCTACCAATTAGGTCTGTAAACTCAAAAAGATTTAAATTATATTATATTTTTAGAATGAATTTTAGTCATCCTTATTTTAGTACCTATTAAGCTTACAAGCCATATATACTTATATATAGAGAGAGTTAGGCTATGATGTTATGTATAACACGGATCGCCTCTGTATTACGGATCACATCTGTACAAAATGATTTTCGTATTAATATCCCGACGTAGGCAAAACATTATATTTTTAGATTTTTTTTACTATTTTTAAGATAGTTAGAAAATCACATATTTTAAATGGCTCATAATAACAAAATCAAGTGATTTTCTAGCTATCTTAAAAAATAGCAAAAAATTCTAAAAAATATAAATTATGGTCTACATTGAGATATTCATATGAAAATTATTTTGTATGGTTTGGATTGATCATTTAAATTTTGAAAATGAAGAACCAATCCATAACACGTGGACGATCTATGTTATGCATAGCACCATAGCCCAACTCTATCTCTCTCTTTCTATAAATATAGAGAGTGTGTGTGTGTGAGACTATGGTGCTTCGCGAAACACAAAATCTCCCCGTTTCGCATCTGTATCTAGAATTTGAAAGTCCAAACAACCAATATAAGCCGTTGAACATGATCTTCACATTGAAATATCTTTGATGATCAAATTTTCTATTTTTTTTGAAAATTTTATTATTTTTTAGATGGATAGAAAATCACTAGTATTGAATAGTGCAGAAATAGTTAGACCAGCAAACTTTGTGCCGACCTAAAAAATAACAAAAAAATTTTAAAAAATATATATAATTTGATCTCCAAAAATATTTCAATATGAATATCATGTTCAATAGTTTGGATCATCTATTTGAACTTTCAAATTCGAGATACGAACGCCAAGCACGGGAAGTTTTATGATTCACGAAGCACATAGCCTCACTATATATATATATATATAGAGAGAGAGAGAGAGAGACTATTGTGAAAATATTTACATTTCAGCCGATATACAAACACATCAAATTCGTCATATGAAAACCTTGTGAAATACAAAAAAATGCAGCATTTTGAGTTTTTTAACCTATTCTTTTGAATTTTTGAAAAAACAGCTCTACAATTAATAATAAATATTCAATGTTTGTGTTGTTTTTTCAAAAATTCAAAAAAGTGGCTTAAAAATTTAAAATGCTCAAAATTTTTGTATCCCACAAGATTTTCATATGATAAATTTAATGGAAACTATAAATTAAATTTTTTGAGACTTTAAAATATATATTTTTGATGCGTTTGTATATCGACTGAAATGCAAATATTTTCACAATAGTCTACCTCTCTCTTCCGCGCTCTCTCTCTCTCTCTATATATATATATATGGTAGGTTACGGTGCTTTGCAAAGCAAAGACCTATTTTTACTTTACATTGAGATTTTATATCCTGTCGGCTCAAATGGTCAATCTAAGTTGCTCAATAATTTCTTTATGTTAAAATATTATGGGATATTAAATTTCATAATTTTTTGAGTTTTCTATCTCTTTTTTAAATTATTTTTTTAAAAACAGTTCTGAAATAGAATATTTTATTATGTTAAACAAAACTATTTTAAAAATAATTTAAAAAATAGATAGAAAGCTAAAAAATATAAAATTTAATATTCCATAAGATTTTAACATAAAAAAATTATTGAGCAACTTAGATTGACCATTTAAACCGTCGGAATATGAAATCTCAATGCAAAGTAAAAACGGGCCTTTACTTTGCAATGCACCGTAACTTACCCCATATATATATATATATAGTAAAGATACCATGAGCTTAAACTCACAAAGTCCTTCCATGAGCTTAACTCAAAAAGCATATCAAATCGTCTTCAAATTTTAATTTATCATACTCATTCAATTCTTTATATGAAAATCTTATGGGATGCAAAAATTTAAAATGTTTTGAGCTTTTTAAGTCATCATTTTTAATTTTTAAAAATGATGTTAAAGTATTGAATATATTATTATTATTTTTTTAGAGCTGATTTTCAAAAATCAAAAATCATGACTTAAAAAACTCAAAACACTCCTAATTTTGCATCCCATAAGATTTTAATATAAAGAATTTGATGAGAATGATAAATTAAAATTTGGAGATGATTTGATATGCTTTTTGAGTTAAGCTCACGGAAGGCCTCCGTGAGCTTAAGCTCACGGTTTCTTTACTCTCTCTATATATAGAGAGAGTCCGACTATGGTGCTTTGCAAAGCATAAGTGTGTTGTACGCTTTGCGCTCTATTCTTAATTTCAAGTCAGAAATGATCGATTTGAACCGTTCAATCTAATCTTCATATTAAAATCTATTAGGAAACCAAATTCTATATTTTTTAGATTTTTGCTATTTTTTTCTAGTGAGGTAAAAATGATTTGATATGAGAATTCTGGTTCATCCAAAAATGATGATTTTCCCCTATCCAAAAAAATAGCAAATGAATTCCAAAAAATATAAAATTCGGTTTACTAACTGATTTTGATATGGAGATTGGATTGAGCGGTTTGGATCGATCATTTCTGACATAAAATTAATAATAGAACGTAAAGCACACAACGCTCTTGTACTTTGCAAATGACCGTAGCCTAGTTATATATATATATATATATATATATATATATATATATATATATATATAGAGTGGAGATAGCGTGAGCTTAAGCTCATGGAGGCTTTTGTGTTAACTCAAAAAAACATATTAAATGATTTAAAAGTTCAAATTTATCAAACCATTGAAATTCTTCATATGAAATATCTCATGGGATCAAAAATTTATATTTTTTTGAATTTTTTGATAGTTTTTTAAGATGGGTACAAAGTATTGAATATATTATTATTATTTTTAGATCTGATTTTCAAAAATTAAAAAATATTAAAAAATTCAAAAAAATATAAAATTTTTGATCCATGAGATTTTCAATATAAAGAATTTAATGAGAATGATAAATTAAAATTTGAAATCATTTAATATATTTTTTGAGTTAAGCTCACGGAAGCCTCCGTGAAGCACTTAAGCTTTTTATCTCCACATCATATATATATATATATATATATTGTTTGAAATTCAGGCGAGTCTCAAACATATATATCTCTACTTATCTAGATTAAAATATGATAGCGAGACTTAACTTCTGCATGGTAATAACCAAGTGCACATGAGAAAGGGTCTTTCCTGGTAATAAAAAAGGGCATGAGTTAGATAAACTCATAAACCATATAAATACATAAATAAATAAATGCATAATGCAAACGAACTAATTGAATCAAAGAACAATAATAGATCTTTCGGTGCAGTGAATGTCTAGATCCATCTTGCAAAAGACACTTCACGAAAGACATATGTGGCTTTCATTTCATCAGGAAGTAATAGAAAACGTTATATCAAGATTAAAAGAACATGCAAAACGAGTAAAACGACGCGGATGTGATTCGATTCTTTATCAAATGAGTCAAAAAGATATCACAAGATTGAGATCTAAGAAATATTTGATGTAAGAGAATGCAGAAAGTAAGAAAAGGATTGACAAACCTAACCGAGTGATTTTACGAGAGCAATGGTTCCTTTTTCATGCTATTAAGTGTTGTCAAGGTAAATTATATCAATTAAAAAAGTCGTCCTCAGCAAAGAGAATTTGCATTAAAGTATCAATCAATCTGGTCAAACGAAATGGCGCGTCAAAAGAGTAGAACTGATTTCCTAAATAGTATATATAATAGAAAATGCAACTGGATTTCAATATTTGAACTAACAATCAGCTTCTTCAAATTTCAGTGCATGGGTCAGAGATGGGCTTGGGCTTAATTTATGAAAAATGGATCACACAGAAAAATGGCACCAAATTAGATTGAAGTTTAAGAAGCATCAAAGAACAATTATAACGTAAGTGTTGCAAAAATAATATTACAGTAGGAAACATAGTAATTACAAGTATAAAGTCGTCACTGGTATCTGGTGGCAGGTAAACTTGTGTCCGATAAAATGAAGCTCATATAACCATTACCAGCAGCAAAGTGTCGAAGACAATTCTAGTATAGACATACAAATATGAAACAAGCTATAAATGCTTCAAATGATATCATTGCTGATATTGGAAAATGGTTAACAGTTTAACTTATAAATGGTGCAAAAGAATAATTATGCACAATTTTGTCTTTCTAATTTTCACAAAGAGGAAAATAAATAAGAATATGTAAATTTTAAAGGTCGAAGGGATCACCACCCCCTTTGTAACATTCAAAGAAAAACTTTGCATGGTAATAATTGGAAGGAAGAATTACTAAAAAAAAGGAAAGTAATGTAACAGTTAGGATATACTAAAACATATCTATATACATCTGAAACTGCAAGGATCGGCATCAACATGGAATCAAATACGCAGGAGGAACCTCCTATCAGATGGCATTTCCCTCCTGTCAATTGCACAGCGGAGAAGTAAAATGTTTTCAAGAGTGCAAATCGATTCCCAATGATTTCACAATATTATACCTTCTCTATAAAATACAATTTGCTTCAGAAAATAGTGAGTACAGACTACTAATAACACTTCAGATATGCTACTTAAAGACATCTAAAGAAGCCTAATAGTACGCTTTGATATCCCCAAACTCACTGAATTCCCAAACCCAGTAAATCTATACAACAAAAAAAATAAAAAATAACAGAGAATAATATTATCAAACAAACTGCATTTTTAATTTTATCCAGTAGAGAATAACCCAAAAGTATGGTGGTAGTTATCATTCTCTATCAGATATCGCTGTAAAAGTCAAGGATACACGTGTACTGTCATCAGATGAAGAAGCAACTCCAAGTGAAGAAATTGATGGTTTTGCTCCATTCAACTTGACTTGCATGAGGTCCTGAATCACTGCCGGCTTGTTGATATCCTTTGAATCCACATCCAGCTCACCCTTCAACATGCTTATTACTGTTTTCATTGTGGGTCTTAATTTCATGATATCTTGCGTACACAACAAGCCAACTTTTAGAAACAGGCATGCCTGTTCGATGTTCAGGTCGTCATCTAGAGATGGATCGATAATCTTTTCCAGTTCACAACACTGAAATAAAGACCATGTCTGCAAGAGGAGAAGCCCATGTATCACTTCCTGAGACTGTGAGGGTAAATCCATCAACTCATGTTTGAAAAAACATGTGTTGTTAACAAACTAATCAATACGATTTTCATAAGACCTTTGAAAAATGGCAGGTGTTTGTTTTATGCCTTAGAAAGCATAATTTGAAGCTTTGTCACAGCTCATCAATCTTTCAATAGCACATCAACATTGAATTCACATCCCCTGTCGTACTTATTGTATTACCGCGAAGTGGCATAATTTTTGTATGTCATGATGAATGGGGCCCACAAAAAACATCCCTATAATCCAAAATCTGGACCGTATAAATGGAACCCAGTGGTTTAAAGCCATGGCACTTTGCTGCCATAAAAAAAATAATGGCAGGTAATACGGATGCCATCAACATTTGACTCACCTACACCATCTTCTGCAATGATCCAACTTACTCTTGTTTCCTCACTCATTCCTAAACCATCAGAACGGTACTTTGGACTTTTTTTTTTCAAGAAAACAGGGGGCATAACAATGCAGTGTTAGTTGGGTTATGAAGATAATGCAGGATACATCCGCACAGAAAGCCAAAGGGCTTCATCCTTTTTCTTATTTTTTTTCCAAGGATATGGTAGGATATTTCTAAACTTGCTATGCAGAGGCACCATCCATCAAATACAGCTGTTAGATAGAACAAAATAAAAGAGCATATTTTATACCTTTTCTAAAAGTATCTGGTCATCATAAGGTAATTTCATGTTTGTGTTGGACCTCCCACTAACTATCTCCAGCAAAAGCACCCCAAAGCTGTAGACATCTGATTTTCTAGTTACTTGCCCTCTAATTGCATATTCAGGTGCCAGATAACCACTGAAAAAAAAACAGTATGTTAATTATTTTCTTTCTTTGCTTTGTGTTACTCATATCATAGAATACATTTAAGGATGTGATCCTTTAAAAAGTTTAGATATAGGTTTTAGTGGTTGTGTGACCTGTAAGGTAACTAGTATGGATGATGTCTCCAAGAAATGTTCGAAACCAAATGCACATTTTCCTATTATAACAAATTCAAATTGCTCATTGTTTTACCTATTACTTCCAAGCTCTAGATTGATAATTTTGTTAAGACTACAGGTGTACTAAACTTGAAAAGTACACAGATTATCTGAACCAATTTGTGTTTCATCGCATATATTTAAAAAAAAATTATCAAATTTGTTCTGTAATATGCTTACAGCTTTCTGGTCAATTATTTTACTAATACAAATTCATTAAATAATCTGTTTCGTATAAAGTATTCCTAACTAAAAGAAACATAATATATCAGTTGAGATATGTTCTTTTACTTCTGTCAGAATAAACTAACTTGATACATCAAAATCATGTGACAGATTTAATGGGATAAATTGGTTATAATTATTTTATCTTGTGAGAAGCTGCAATTTTTGGACTCGTGAATTGTTGCCCTCTATCCTCTACTCTTCTACATGGCTTCAATTTGATCCGATGAAGGATGTGTTTGATATTCTGTCTTTTCTTTGCAAATAAATTTATACCATGACAAATTGAATTACAGGCCTGCATACAAGTTGATACAGCCACGTCTCAGCTTTACCATTGGCGTATTGTATAAGCTTTTAGCAGGATCAATTTTTACATTTTATAATAAATAGTCTAGTAGAATAAATATATTCAATGAAAAAGAAAAAAGAAATGGATAAATGATACTCACAATGTGCCAGCAACCCTGGTGCTTACATGGGTTGTGTTAGGTGGGAGGAGCCTCGCCAACCCGAAATCCGATATTTTTGGGTTCAAATCTTTGTCTAATAGAATATTGCTCGCTTTGATATCTCTGTGCACTATCTGGGGTTGCACTTCTTCGTGCAGGTATGCCAGTCCCTTGGCAATGCCTAAACAAATTTTCACTCGTGCTGTCCAGGTAAAATGTATGTTGCTTTGGACAGATGACTTGTGACCTTAATAATTTAAAAGTAAGGGTACTTAGTTGCTTTTTTGAAAATTTGAAATGACTTGAAAATAAGATGGTAATAAGGTCATGTAGAACTTGAGAATGAAAGAAACAAATGAGTAACAGATAAAGAAAATCCTATCTACATAATTTTTTCCTCATCTATATCAATCATTTAACTTGGTACATAATTTTTTTTTCTTAATTATAAGTCAAATCATGGAATTCAGATGATGATTATAATTTGTTAACTCATCCTATACTTGAAATTTTGCACCAACCACACTAGAATCTATTTTGGATTCCAACTCAAGTTTTTTTTTTTAAATGCATCGAACTCACCAAGAAGGGTTTGTGCAAGGCTATTGTTTTCAAGATAATTGTAGACCAGTATTCTATGATCTCCCTCCACACAACATCCATAGAGACGCACAAGATTCTCATGCACTATACCCGAGATAACTTGTACCTCTGTGAAGAACTCTTTGACTCCTTGTCTTGACTCAGTTGAGAGTACCTTCACTGCCACATCCGTACCATCTTTTAATCTTCCCTACACCATTTCAATCTTAATTTAAAACAAAATATAATGCACAAATTATGAGAAATCAGACTAAAATTCATGCCCATGCATATCCTATTAAGCCATGAGTATGCCTCAATTTTGCAATCTAGGCGTTCTTTTCAACCCAACTAGGCCATAGCATGCATTGATAGAAATAATGTACTCAGAGAAATCACTACAGAAAAGAAAACCCAGATGAAGGGATTAATAAGACTCAAGTAAGTGATGTTTCAGTCTCCAATGTTTGCAATTACCAAGGTTAAGACAAAGTCAACCCTTTAAGGGTCTGTTAGCAACTGAAAACACGATCTTCAAAAAGACAAAAGAAGAGGAGAATACTTCTAATTATTTGGCGAAAGTGGTGTTCATATCAGTATGAGTCACACAACACCCAAATGTTCAGTCTATATATGTAATGTAATATTCCTTGCATGAAACTAAAAGGATTTTAAGCATTACCTTGTAGACAGAGCCGAAACCACCTTCTCCAATTTTATGAGCAAAATCAGAGGTAGCTTTTCTCAGCTCCTTGTATGAAAAAGCTGTTGTATTCCCAATTTTCTCAATATCTGAAAACAAAATACTGTTTGTTTTATCATACAGTAATTTGTAGAGAGAACAAACTCATGCTGGTTGTAGATCTAATGACCTCAGCAGTACAGGCATGAGCTTTACTTTGTTATGATTCTTACACATTATTTGATTCCTTTTGTTTGACCTTAATGGTAAATTTTAGGAACAAACATACCAACATTGATAACATACTAGCCAGTCTGCAATCTCAGTGAGTAGTTTTGTGTAATATCTGTTCATTGATGCTCATATAAAATGACCAAGTTGGCTTCAATTCACATTTTTGGTCCTATACTCTGCAAAATTACTGTGATACGTACCTTTATTGCCATCAAATAATTTCAGGTCAGAAGAGTTCTTTCTCTTGAAGAAAGAACAGAAGCAAGACATTGTAAACAAATTAGCTCCAGCTATGTTCTTATCTGGGGATGTGGATATACTCCTTGTGACTCTGCAATCTAATTAGGTTCGAGTTTCTCTAACTTTCAAAACTTATCGCCTTGTCCTGAAAGAAGTAAGGTTAAGGTATAAAACTCCAATCAGGCCACAGAAGAATTAAATTGAATAAGAAGTAATTCAGCACTGCACCGGTAACAACAATTACTACTAATTCAGATACCTTTCTGGAGTTAACAAAAATATGATGATTAGAAGGTCCAAATTAGCAGCAATTAAGTCTCAATTGAAGAATTAATAACCTGAAACTTGAGTATTTGCATGTTTTTCATCTCGTCACTCTAGTTACTAAAATATTAAGTAATTTCTAGTTATTTTCTCTACAATTCAAAATTCAAATTCTCCTTGTCGATAAAAATGACAATTTTCTTGGAAAAAATTAAAAAGACAAAAGGAAGAAATCAAATTCGACAATAAGAAGTTTGGTAGGGATTCTAGAATCCAATTGAGATCACAAATAGAACAAAACAAGGACAATTACAAGACTATTCAAACAAAAAGGAGATCAATCCTGCTGGATAAAGGATAGACAGAAAGAAACTTACAGAAAGAGATTGGATTGAAGCAAAATACGGAGGCGGCGCACGCTAGTAGGACGTAGCCGAAAAAAAAAATGAGGTAGTTAGAGAGTGATTTCTCTCTCTTCCCCTCTTTCCCTGTTATTTTCCTTTTGACTTGCTACTTGGTTAGATATTGTTAACTGTGTTGGATTTGGAAAAGAATTATATATTGAACTCATTTTCTCCGGTCGAAAGAAACGGGAGAGCTCGTGTGTTTGACTTGATTAATGGATTATCCACGTACTGTATTTCTATTTCGTTACTAGCCGGTGCAAGCATGCTCTCTGTTGTCCCAATTTTTTTTCCGACATAATATTTTGTTTTTCGTAATTTTCTCTGCAGATTTTTTTTAAATTTAAAAATATTGAATAAGATAATTGTTGAAATATTGTTTGTTTAATAAATTTTAAAATATAGATAAATATGTTCTAAAATTTTGTACCGATAAGATTTCAATATGAAAAATTTAATGAGAGTGAAAAATCAAAATTTAGAGATGATTTGATATATTTTTTGAGTTAAACTCATAAAAGGCGTTCGTGAGTTTAAATTCACAGTATCTTTACTATATATATAGTTATGCTACGGTTAATCGTGAAGTACAAAACGTTTTTATACTTCGCGTCGTATCTTTCATTTTTGATTTCAAAATACCGATCCGACCGTTCAAAGTGTTCTTCATACTAAAATATATTTGGAGACCAAATTTTATATTTTTTAGAAATTTTTTTCTATTTTTATTGAGGGGATAAAAATGCATTGAGTTTATGATTTTTAATAAGAATGATTTTCTAATCCTCAAAAAAATAGAAAAAAATTTCTAAAAAATGTAAAATTTGGTTTCCAAATATATTTTAATATGAAGAACACTTTGAACGGTCGGATCGATATTTTGAACTCGAAAATGGGAGATACGACGCGAAGTACAAAAAAAATTTGTACTTCGCGACTAACCATAGCATAACTCTCTCTCTATCTATATATATATATATATATATATATATATATATAGTAGAGATACCGTGAGCTTAAGCTCACGGAGGCCTTCCGTGAGCTTAACTCAAAAAATATATTAAATCATTTTGAAATTTTAATTTATCATTCTCATTAAATTCTTTATATGAAAATATCATGGGATGCAAAAATTTGGAGCGTTTTGAGCTTTTTAAGTTATGGTTTTTAATTTTTGAAAATCAGCTCTAAAAATAATAATAATATATTCAATACTTGAACATCATTTTAAAAAAATTAAAAACGGTGAATTAAAAAACTCAAAACACTCTAACTTTTTGCATCCCACAAGATTTTTATATAAAGAATTTAATGAGAATGATAAATTAAAATTTCGAGATGATTTAATATGTTTTTTGAGTTAAACTCACGGAAGGCCTCCGTGAGCTTAAGCTCACGGTATCTCCACTATATATATATATATATATATATATATATATATATATATATATATGATAAATCGCATAAATTCCTTTGAATGAATGTAAAAGTTGTGTTATGTATTTTGGACATATCAAAAATCTTTTTTTAGTGAAAAAATATATATATATATATATATATATATATATATATATATATATATGTGTGTGTGTGTGTGTGAAATGTCCTACTAGAGTAAATGATAATAAAATATGATTGAGCGGTTGAGAACATGAACATGACTAAAGAACTCAAAAAATTTAACATCCGATTTCTTTAATAATGAGAAGCATGTGTGTTTTTAGATAAGATCCTTTAGTTTGTATAACTTACAAGAGTACTAGCAGATTAGTATTTCTACATTTCCAAACTTGTTTATTTAAATGTATATATCAGTCTGAGGTTTTCTTTTTATTTTTCGTTCAAGATGCTCATCTTATATTTGCTAAAAAAAAAAATGTGTCAGATATTAGAATATGTTCTCAAACTTTTTTTTTACAGTTGTCTATTTCTTTAGGAATCGGAACCTCGAAATTATATAGAATTTTTTGATTTGAATATAGAAATGATATATTGCTTGCATTTTAATAATTGATCATATATATAATATAGAAAAACAATATAATTAATGTAAATTACATATTGATATTGATTATGACACAAGAAAACTGTTGATCATACAGACTTTCTTATGTAATTAAAAATAATTTGTGTTTATTTGCTTGGAATTACTTTTCCCTGGCCAATTGTTATACATTCTAAACTTTTATAGAAATAAATTATTGAACGATAACGAAGTTTTATCTGTAAAATAATTTATTCCATAGTAATTATGGAATATAAAAAGCATTGTTATAGAAATTCTCACTTGTCATGTTGTAGACATTTTACTTAAAATTAATTATTATGTCAAATACTTACTATGAAGCACACAATATAGAAGGGATAAGTCATTATATGCGTTTTTTTTTCATTTTTTACTGCTTAAAATTTTATAAAAAATGTTTCGTGATGTTTAATATTGTCTTAGTGATTTATAAAAACTAATGTACTTTAATTGTGCAAATAGGTTCGTTGTTTTCTTCGTTTTTAATTTAGTCAATAAACATATAAAAATTATAACGCCATTAATTAAGTTGGGAATTTATTTTTTTGCACAATATTTATAAATTTTTAACTCTCTACTTATACAAATAAATCTAAAAAATGACTAAATAAATGAACTCGATTGGTGCAAACTCCAAAGACCGCACCTAACACTACCGCACAAAAAAAGAATAGGAATGGTTATTTTTACCATTTAATAACGGTTTATGGACCGTTATTGAATGGGAGTTACTAAAACTATATAAAAACCGTTATAAAATTGTGTGGCATTCAAATCCTGTCGGGGACCTTCAGTAATGGTTTTTATTTAAAAATCATTACTGAAACTGGAGAATCAGTAACGGATTTTAAATAAAATTTGTCACTGAAACTGATTTTTTTTAAAAAAAACTTTTCTAACGGTTTAATCAAAATAAAACTATTTTTTTTAACGTTCTTGAACTAAAATATTGAAAGAAAAGAGATTGAATAACTAAAGAACAACAATATAACCTATTATTTATTTATTCAATAATTAATATAAAAAATATAATTATTCATCAAATGAAAAAATATTTACTCAATAATACTGAAAGCCCTAGGATGGTGGTATTAAAAGGTCAAAATAGTGCAAGAATGTAAAGAATCTAAGGTAGAAATGTATAAACCGATTTGGGACTTAATGTTCAAGTATAATGGCAGCGGAATACAATTTAAATCAATTCAATTCTCATAAAATATAGCAATCAAAGAAATGTGAGAAAAGAAAAGAAAAGATCAATCAAGAACGCAAGATGTAACGGAATTCGGTTTTAACAATGCCTACGTCTCCGAGACCCTCAACCTCCAACAATTAAGGTTGAGCCGATATATTAAAAAGGGTTTTTACACTTGTAGAACTTGGTCCTTTACACAAAAATAGATTACCAAGCCTATCGGTAACACGAGTGACAACACACTCAAAAATAATGAGCACTACAGCTCAAGAAAGAGTTGAGCACAATAGCTCAAGAAGAAGTTGAGAAGAAGATCACGAATGATCAAGTTGGGAGAATAGAGAGAAGTTAGATTGAGCTTGAACAAGGATTTAGCTAATTGAGTGTATCAATATCTTGATTTTTCTCTCTCTCTTTGAATATGGCTAGTAAGCTCTCTGGAGTAGTGATTTAGCTTAGTTGGATCCAATTCATAATATTTCAGTGAGAGAGGTGATCCTTTTAAAATAGATCTTCTGAAACAGCTGAAAAACCTATTTTCGTCCTGAACCGTTATAACGGTTTGAGAATCGTTATAACGATTTAAAAAGAATAGTCGTTGGATCATTTGAGCTGAAATGTTATAACGATTTATTGAATCGTTATACATTTCATGAATCATTGTAACGGTTACGGAATCATTACATAACGATACACTCTGATTTCTATGCATATTTTTCTGCCTTAGAATATTTTTGAGTATTAAGATGAACCGTTATAATGATTCCTAAATCGTTATAACGATTCACTGGGCAGAAATAGTTTTCTCTGTTATTTAAGCTCAATTTATCTTGACCAATTCAACCCAGTTTAAGTCTAACTAAACATAAGCCTAATACAGTCTTGATTTAGCTCTTATGTCTCATTAGTCATGGTTTTAGTGCACTAATCCATTTTCATGTTAATCTCTGCACAAAATTCAAACAAGGCAAATTGTAACCTTCAAGATTGTTTTGCAAATCGACAAATCAAAGAAGATGTTAAGTATAACAAATACGTATATCTTTCTTATGCAATAATGTGAAAATCTATACAATTTATAAGAAAAAATAGGAAAAAACCATAAAAGAACAGAAACAATTTTCAAATGCGTTTTTTAAGGTCAAAATGAGGTTTTTTGGCCCCAAAAATGGCGCTAACAACGATAGCGTTAACCTTATAGTTTCGTCGTGAGCTTTCCGTGACCGCATAGTACGCCTCAATCGGAGTTTTCTATCAAAAGTTATGGCTGTTTGAAGTTGAGATGGTCGAATTTTAATTTTTATTTCTTCTATTTGATCTCTTCTTTTTCTCTCCGTCTCTGATCTCTTCTTTCTCTCTATCTCTCATCTCTCCTTTTATATGTGAAAATAGATAAAAAAAAGATTGGTAATATGTGGAACTTCAGTTTTTAAATTTTGATTTTTGGATCGTAACAAACAGTGAGATGAAAATATCTTCCAATCCGTGGGAGCAAATGTCATTGGTGGAGAATAGAACAAACAGTAACGAGCACTAGTGTTAGAAACTTTTAATAATGGTTTATACTCAAAAACCGTTACTGAAACAATCAGTAACGATTGTCAAACAATAACGATTATTGATCTTTTATATTTAATAATGGTTTTTTTTAAAAAAAAAATCGTTACTAAAAGTTCTGCCGAAAATAATATCCGAAAAACACACTTTTCAGTAACGTTTTTTTATTTATAACCGTTACCAAAATATTATCAAATATTACCAAAATACCACCGACCTTACCTACTAACGGTTTTCTTAATAAACCGTTAGTGTTAGCAAAAATCCTTTCTATTGTAGTGTAATGTATTATTATTATTATTATTATTATTATTATTATTATTATTATTATTATTATTATTATTATTATTATTATTATTATTATTATTATTTTGGAAGCCCGTAGGCAGTTTCATTGCATCAATGAATGACAATTACGATCTCTTATCGTTACAACCCCATTATGTACTGGTATTGCCGCCAGTTCCTACCCTGTTCCTTGAGAGCTGAATGTACACTTCCTTTTCATTTTTTTACATTACAAATATTATTATTAGAATTTATTGTATTAGTGTGGATATGAATTTTAGTAGCATGAGTATAAAAATAATTGGCATGAGTACTCTAACACGCACACTAATGTACTATATTTTGAATTATATTCCAATTATACACTTGTGTGCGTACACTTACATGACACGATAACAATGTTGAAGACAATAGCGTGCAATGGTGTGCATGCAAGTATAATTGAAATATAGTTTTAAATGAAATTTACTAGCATGTATATTGGAACACTTATGCCAATTATTTTTATAATCACGTTACTAAAATTCATACTCACATTCACATACAATAAATTTTAATAGTATATAAGTCAATACTAAATTAATTTCATTTAGTCTTATTTTGCCAGAACCTCTATGCTATATGTGGTCCTACAAGCAGACAATGCTTGTAAGTGCAGTTTTTATTATTAATAATTATTATTAAATTAATATTATTAAAAATAAGAGTGAGAACCGTAAAATTTCAAATATACGAATGACATGGACGCGTCTTTATCCGTGGCGCGGACGAAAGCGCGCCATGATCTTTGCCGGTGGCGCATTTCATTATTTTTATGAAACACGCCACTGCCAGTGGCGCGTTTCATCCAAACCCGTGCAAGTGAGATGGAGAGGCGCTGCGTGTTTTGTATATATAAGAAGCAAACGCGCCACTGGCAGTGGCGCGCTGCCATTCGTATATTTAAAATTTTACGTTTCTCACTCTTATTTTTAATAATATTAATTTAATAAAACTTATTATTACTAAAAACTGTTGTAAGTGTAAACTTGAAGACCCTTGAGGCTTTGAATGACTGGATGTGTCCAGCTTCCTTGGAAAGTAAAGGAAACGAGCATTGAACGCAATAATATCATTATGGACCTGTGCGGTGTGAACCGGATGGTTCATGGATAAAGTCTTCGTAGTCAAATCGGAACGATTGAACGCGCGCATGAAGCGGTAACGATAAGGCGCGTGGCCCCAATCCATTGAACTATTATACTTTTTTTTACTTCTATAATGGAAGCAAGGAAATTCATCAAAGCCCGCTTGACTTTGACTTGGCCTAATAAGTAAGGTTATAATTTTATTTTGGGGCATAAGAGTAGTGCATATTATATTATTTTTTTCCATTTCCTTGTCTTTTCCAAACATACAGTCGCAAATCATAATCAGATATCAGGCATCTTTAATGAAAGCGAGTATTTTTTTTTGTTTTTTCTGATTGTTCCATGGACCATGGTCATAATTAAATATCAGGAATCTTAAACGATTAAATTTAATATACAGTTTCATAACTGCGTATAAAGATGATTGCAGCTAAGATACAATAAACTGTTGTTATTATCATAGATGAGGCTCCATTTTCAAGGAATTGGCTTAATAATTCATAATTCATAATATTATTAAGAGAGAGCTATACTTCTAAGCTTTGATACATCATCTATAATTGTTACCATTAATTTATTTGAACTTTTCAAATACAATGATTATGCATAGTTCTCTTCCTCATTTAAAATGCATGAGTTTAATATAGCTATGGCAAATGTTTACTCTTAAGATGATCCAAGTTTTGTATTATTATAATTTATTATGTGTTTCATAGTATTGCATATCATCATTATACACGTCTTTATATAGTATTAAAAAATTACATTCAAAACAGTTAAATTCTCCGGCTGGTCGAGACTTGTACCTTAGTCTGGTCAGAGTGATACCAGGATCTTGCTAGCTAGTAAATATTGGTCCCAGACCACATAAAGATATTTATCTCTTCGTTATTGGTACGGCTACTAGGAACTTGCATGATTCGTGAGAGCGCTTTCTCTTCTGAAGCGGAATCCTGTAGCTTCGCGCCTTTTTGGTGAAATATGACTTTGAGGACTCAAAGGGAGCCATCATGGCGGATCCATCCGGTGTTGGCTTTGCCGGATAAAACTCCTGCCACAATGTCAGATGGCATGCCCATATCATATCTTGAAACAAAGGGCCGCTGGTTGCCGAGACACGCAGCGGCCCACTTTGGATGGAATGATTTCCCCTCTTGAAAAGTATATTTGATATAATTTTTATTAAAATATTTATTTTTTATATGTTCAATTATTTATTTAATAACTACTTTTTTCGGTGAACTTCGAGGGACAAACCCTAATTTTAATAAGACTCAAATAGTTATTAATATTGAAACTCAACAATTGAAATGTGAATTATACAATACGTACTTATATCGCGCTCAGATAATTGATGTCATTCATAAAAGACGGATCATTTATAAGAGAGAGATAGACAAAGATCATTTTGACAGCCTTGAAAATGTGATTTCGGGAAAAATAAATAAAAATCTTAAAAGTAAAAAGCCAAATTATATATAATTTTTTAACTTAAAGATTGATTATGTTTGAAATTTCATGCAATATAATTTTTAGTTGATAGTATATCGAGGATTTTTAAATTGTGACTGTTGCAAATTATATAAAATTATATTTTAATAGATCATTAAATGATATTTAAATTACTTAAAATCTGAAATATGATTAATTTATAGGTAAAAAATATATATCTATAAACTTTATTATGTTTTTAAGTTTTACTTTCGAACATATTTAAAACCCTTTTGCTCATTGATATTATTACCTATTTGATATAGTATCGAATGATCTAACCAATTTTTATTTTTTGTAAGCATATACTTCATGAGGTATTAATTAAAAAAAGTAGGTGTTTTAAGACCTGAAGTTTGAATTATTGATATAATATTTATTGTTGTCATGACGAGTTATACAGATGTTGTCAATTGATCATTTCTCTATTATTATTATTATTATTATTATTATTATTATTATTATTATTATTATTATTATTATTTATCATCATCATCATCATCATCATCATCATCATCATCATCATGCCATCATCATATTATTATGATTCGTCGTCGTCATCATTACACGACGGAACTGAAGAGATAAATTTGGTATATGTAATGCCTGTAAGATATATATGTTACAGTAGATCATAAATTGCGTGACAGATTAGTACAATCTATGTTTCTTTTCAAAGGCCAATAACAGATTGTTCCATTACGGAGGCGACATGATGGATCTAGAAGAATTATTAATATATTAAGAGGGTTAAGTTTTTAAAAAATTTAAATATATCATATCATTATTTTTTTTCATTATTGATTTTGTTTAAAAAATTTTTATCTTCTTAAATCTAAAGGTTAATATAAAATAGTTTCTCTCACCTCATTTAAAATAATATGTGTAATATATTTAAGGTGAAATTTAACTCTTAAAATGATCTAATTTTTATATAATTATTTTTATAGTTTATTATGTGTTTAATTATATTATTTATTATTATAATAATTATCATTATTATTTAGCATTTAAAATTAGTATATCTAAATTTCTTTAATATGAAATTTTATTAAATATATTTAAAATTTTATATTATTAATTATTAATTTGATCTCTATATTGTCGGAGTGTAATCCAGTTACAGCCTACTTCATGTAAATTCGTTGGGGGAGTTTTTACTTAAAGAGCCTAATAATCAATGTTATCTACGGGATTGAGTTATTTTCCATATTGAACTCACACCCTTAAATCTCGGCCCAAAGACACAAAGGGCGTGAGTTGAAATCTTTAGATGTTGATGTGCTCGGTTGTTATCTTTGCAAAAAAAAATTGATATAAATGCGATATGTAGACTTAAAGGGCGTGAGTTCAACTCACGTCCTTTGAGTCATTTTGCTCTCTTTTGTTTGGGCAGCGGGCGAGCAGAGAAAATAGCGTTTTAAGGGCGTGAGTTGAACTCACGCCCTTTGTTAGGCCGTTTGTGAAAATAAATTTGCTCTTAGACCGTTTCTGTAGTTAAGATTTATTTTTGGGCTGGGAGTCTTTCAAAAATGGTCTCCGGTAACGACTGATGTAATGCATGTTGTTATCTTTTGAAAAAAAAAAAGGATCTGTATACCAATCGACATCTCATACATCGATTCAATTAATGGATTGAAACCGGCATAATGGACTTATTTTATCAGAAAAGTACGTAATTAGAAGATGTTTGTTTAAGAAAGCAATCAAAATTACTCGGTTTCATTTCAGCTGCCAGCTGGGGTCAATGATTGGATCATTACACCCTTGCCAGTCAACACCGCAATCCAAATAGTCAATAACTACTAGTAACCAGCCAGCTGTATAGCAGCGTTTAGAGAAAGCACCATTATCCAGGTCTAAGCTCAAATTGAAGCAAATCAACCTTTAAAAAGTCCACATATAGAAGATGACATATTGACATATTTGTTTGCGACTAGGCGTTCTCTGTTTATTACATCATTCAACTGGAAACAGAATAGCCGCGACTGCCATCTAGAAATTGGGCCAATTATTGTTCCCAATGAAGAATTATGACAGCTGTTGATATCACTACTGGCCCAAAAGCCCATAACTTTTACGATCAAAAAGTTTGTTTGACAGAACTATTAAATAGCATGTTATTGAAGTATAATTTTTTTTATGTTTTGTGTTCGTATTTTAAATTTAAAAATTCAAATAACTAATCTAAATCGTTAAATATCATTTTCATATTGAAATGGAGGTGAGGGTTCAAAAATTTGCGTTGATTTTGCATTGAGATGCTTTCAATAGGAATCTCAATGCGTATATTTGCCAATTTTTGGTTCAAAGGATTTTGAACTTCCCCCACCTTCTATTGAAATATCCTTAGAGATACATCAGGCTGCGTTATATGCCGACAGTATCCTGCGGAGTCTGAAATGCACCTATTCTATCTATGCCCGTTTGCAGTATCCGTCTGAAATGCTTTGCAGTACCGATATGCCCTTGAGATTCTTAAACCTGATTTCTCTATAACACTTATCAACTATAGGCTTATGCACGGATTCGAGCCACAACACCTACAAAATTGTCATTATGGTCCACGATCCTTTTGGCGACATGTTGGCATATCTGGAAGAGAAGAAATGAAATTATTTTCGAGGAGGCGGGTCAGTCCATTTCTGTTGTTGAAGATGTGGTAATAAATAGAATTCAGGTAGATGTGTCGCAGTGACAAAAACACTTTTGAGAGTACTGTTGAAATGGCATTAATGTTATTCGTATTCTAAAAATTGGATTTCAAAATTAAAATTATTTCGATGATTTATTAAGACTATCAAATTAATCAATCTTTAACAATTCTTGATAAGAAAAAACTTACTGCAATTATTAATTTAGCAGCTCAGGGCGGAGCCTGAGTTAATAAAACAATTTTGACTAATCTAATCACTTTCTTTCTATATTTTTTCCCTCAAAAATAAGCTCTTATGAACCTTATTATTAATATTTGTTCTTTTAATTCAGCGCTTCATTTCTCGTAGTGTGATCCTCAAATGATTTTTTTTCCTATCTGAAATCTGCTTATAAGAAATGAATAATAAAATATTTTATGGAAATAAACTTTGGATAAGATACCTTTTATGAGATATTAACATATAGCAAGTTCATATTAAATATATAATAAGTCAATACCTTTTGTGAAATCACTTAATTAATAAATATGTAAATATTAACATTTAACGAGTTTATGTTAATATACATTATGTCAATTACAACAATACAAATATTTAAATCACTCGTAGAATAACTATTTTATTTCGTTCATAAAAAGTAGAAATATTTATCAATATAAACTTGAATTGAAAACTGTAGATATTCGGAATAAATATCAATAAGATTAAATTTTATATCCACAAACAGTGTTATGTTTCCACTCTCCACAGCCACTCCACATCACATTTAACTAGAACTGTTGGATTTTACTTTTTTTTTATCAGATAGTTAGTTACATAGAGAACTTAAAGTGGATAGTTAATGTTGTATTAGTCTTTTGATTTCTTAAAGCATTTAATGACTTTCAATGTGTCCTTTGTCGTCTCTATACTATGGAGTACATTTCAATTAGTCTTTTGATTCTTTAGTTAATGCAATAATACAATTGAAATTCGTCTATATTTTATTTGCTTCCTTATTGATATTTTGACAACATGATTTTCATCATTTTAATTGTAAATTAATATATTAAAAATATTCCGCAAAAGAAATTAATAGACATGATTTTTCTAATTATTTTTATTCTTAAGTTATTTTATCATTGTTTTAATTTAACATCAACAAGTTATTTTGGATCCTCTGTGAAGCGCAGGTTCCAACCTAGTTTTTGAAAAAGGGTGTTGGATTGGAAAAAAAAACATAAATGACACATAAACTAAAAATTCAATAGAATATTTGTCAAAAAAAAAAATCTCGTGAATAACTTTTTCAATGATGATGTTTGTTCATGGTTATTTCAAAATTAAAAGATAGGCAAAACTACATCTTCTTCCCGATTCCTTCGGTCTTTCTTCATGTATCACGTTTTATAATTACATGTACACGAGAATTACGAGCTCATATTCCACTGAAACATATTCCGGGGCGAATACACTCCACAATCAAACAGAATTACGAGCTCATATATAGTTTTTATAACTATACCATGATTAATAAATATGTCGGTAAGAGTTATGCTTGCTTTGCACATACATACACCGCAAGGATAATAAATTACTTTAGACGCATGTGGAGGGATTAACTTGACAATGAATGATAATTTTGACAATAAATTTTGAAAAAAAAATAAAAAAACTTTATAAATACGTCATTTTACTCACATATTGATAGTGATTTAAATTTAATACATATAATTTGAATAATTACAATCTAAAAAATCATATCTATATTTTTTTCATTTTTAAATTTTCTTTCGTATATATTTTAAAATTTATTATCATAACAAGTTAACAACTCATTGTCGAGGGTCCCTCCCCTCATATATAAATTAATCTGATTTAACAAATGAACTAATAAATCATTGAACAGCACAGAACAAAACAAAAATTGGCTGCAATAGATTACAGATGAGACTATATATCTGTAGACCTCTATACCATCTCTCTTTCTCTCTGTTTTTCTTTTGATTTTTCATTAGTTGGCTAGCTTCCAATCTACTTCACACCTTACATCCCACTCCGCTCTATCTGGTGTTGATTTGAAGAAAAATAAATAAAATATCATGGTGTTAAAAAAATACAAAAATCTAATCTTATTCCCTATTCCAAATGATTAATATCTCGGGGATTCAGATGATCCAGTCAGAACCGTTGTCAACGTCATTGCTGATGACGATGAAGTCCGGGGCGTCACGGCGGGTTTCATAAAGACAACCGGTATCTTGCTCTGCTGCCTTCTCTGTTGTTCTTTGAGCAGCTCCGAAGCTGTCCACTCGAGCCGCTCTCCATTAGTTTCTTTCATCAGCCTCTTTCCTTGAAACATAACTGATTCGATGCATGTCTCGAATAATACATTATCTGCTGTTGATCCAGCATTAATTCCATTTCCCTATGGTGAAGATGTAGTAGAAATTTAGCCGAGTAATAATTAGATAAGGTATTATGATCAATTGCTTTATACTTTTATGTATTTCGGAAAATATCCTGCACAATAATTTCATGCACATTTACTTATTGGAAGGAAGCAGCAACGGGTGTTCCGTCAGGAGTCAGGACTAATATGGAATTTTCAAAAAAGTACCTGAATTCTGACGTAATTACTTTTTCTGCTCTCACCAAAGGCCATCGCCACTGCTTGATCAACCTACATTACAAATCAAAACCACATTAAATCCACACAATCTCAAAATTACCCTCGGAGTCAATCCCCTAAATTCTAAGGTAAATTGGCAAATTAGTAAATTCATCCACGAAATTTGAACTTACAACATCAGCCTGACTGGTTCCGGCAATACTGGCAGCATCACTCGTCCGGGCCCCACTACCGCCAATTGACAAAATAAATACATCCTCTAACCCATTAACAAATGGGAATTCCTGCTTGTTATGCATCACATGAGTGATTCCCACCGTTGTTGGATTCACAACTGAACCCGCATTCACAACCCGTATTCTCGTCTCCCCGTCCACCGACCTCACCTCTTTATTCACTTTCCTTGTACACGTGGCAGCCTCACACACATCTCGGATCTTAAAATCAAACCCATCTGCCTCAACAGCATCCGCCCGGGAGAAAACAAACGGGGCACCTGTGTTCGAATCGTAACATGTTATAAGCAGAGGCTTAGACGAATCCTTTAGAGTTGTTTCTCCAAATACCTTGTCAAGTACTTTGCTCTCCTTCTTAAATAAACCCCCGAAACGAGTTCGTGTTTTGGATTTTTCTAATCTGATTTTTTTTAGTAGAAGATAGGCATCTGAAGCCGAGAGGTTATTGGCGAACAGAAGAGAGGCAAGGAACGCGCCGGATCCGGATCCAACAGCAAGGTCGAAAAATGAGAGATGGAGGCGGATGGATCGCCGGAGAGACGGCGGAGGGAAGATTCGAGACGGACGAGAGACACTGCCGCCAGATCACTGGCGGCGCCGTCAATGGATAGGATACGCACCTTTCCTGCTGAAAAGATCGCCGGTGGAGAGGGCTTTTGCATTGGAGAGGC
Source organism: Schoenoplectus tabernaemontani (assembly GCA_037127355.1). Lineage (NCBI taxonomy): Eukaryota > Viridiplantae > Streptophyta > Magnoliopsida > Poales > Cyperaceae > Schoenoplectus > Schoenoplectus tabernaemontani. Next base: position 17,837,789 of record CM073756.1, read on the forward strand.
GCCAAAGAGGAATTGCGACTCTAAAATGGAGAAGATGTCTTGACACAGCTTGGGAGAGTCCAGTGAGCAGGGGGAGAAGGCCATTGGAATTTGGAAAGGAAGAGGTATTAATTATTAAATATTGACCGCTGGATTGTCTGATTATGTGTTGGATGGCTGTGATTTTGTTTGATATGTTTAGATTTGAGAAGGCGGGAGGCTTCTTTTATAGGAGGGACCGGGGATCAGAGGGGTATGTTAGCAACCTCTCGCGCGTGTTATTAAATGCTAAACTTGAAGTTGAACCCGGAGTTTGGTTTAGATGATACACCATTTACTTCTCTCTGGTTCACATTCACAGGTCAGTCTCGGTGTTTAATCTACGCCCTGTTTATGTATGATTTTATACATCTTATCCGTTCCGTACTTAATTGTTATACCAAGAGTACCCTTACCGCTTTCTGATATTATCGGTCATTTGACATTTAAAAAAGCATGAGCAGCAGAATTGTCAGAAGGATAAGATGGGAAAAGAAAACGAGACGGGATTTAACGAGACACGTGACGATCGAACAAATCGAAGAGGTTGGATCGTTGGGAGATTCGAGATTTGGGTGGCAAACAGCGAGACATAATTAGCAGAGGTGATTTTTTTTAATCAATCCTGTTTACTTTGTGACAAGTTACCGGACAACACATAGAACAAATTAGTTATAACTTATAACAAAAAAATGAAAACAGTAGCAACAAGTTGATTGCTTAATTATTTTGCTGGGTCGGAAGATAAAGATGCTTCGTGGGTCACTGTCGTCATAAACTAACTAACAAGACATGGTAAATGACAACAATGACACACTGATTAAAAAATTAACAAACAAATATAATTTAAATAGGTCGAGATTCCATGAACAGATCAGCTGTACGACTTGAAGTCATAATCAGCAGGAGTTGGATTCACGCTCGGGGAAATTAATTTGTTATACGTAACAACTTACAAATTACAAAAGTGCCGTGAATGTTTCTAATGGCTTTATTATACTTCACACGAGTGGATGCTTGTACGGCTCACAATATATATTTTTTTTAAACGGTAAAAGGTTGCGCGTTACGTGTGAAGAAGGGGTCATTTGGTCAATGACATCTTCGATTTCAATTTCATGTGTTTCTGTTAGGGGACATTTTTTCATGCAATTGCGCCTACCTTGTGCACTTTAGTCATGCTTTACCTTTTGAAAGTCGCTATGATTAATTCCTTGTAGGGAAGCTTCGGAACGTAGAAGTAAAGTTGCTAAGTAAAATCATACAACCTCTATGTGTTGTATGCGTTCCGTTAATGTTAAATTATTAATCTCGTTATGTACTGGGGTTGTTTTCTCGGTTTTGCCTCCGAGAATAAATATTGAATGAAAAACATTAAATTTTTTTAAAATGTACATTTTTTTACAGCAAAGTTTCTATAATAAATAGTTATTGAAATATTAAAGATGTCTAAAACATTAAGAAAATGTATATACTATATACTAATGATAATATAATTGCTTATATAATATGAAATTAAATTGCACCCTAATTGCTTAGTGGTTTAAGTTGATAGTTAACTAGGATGACCTTTAAGAGATTATGAGTTTAAGTCTTCATAGACGTAAAATAAATTTATGAACTAGACTTGCATCTTTCTCTCAATAACAAATAATAAATTGCACACGTCAAGCGTGGAAAATTCGAATGGAATCCTTTGTGGACATTTAAAAGTTGAGTAATTTAGATTTCCATCTTTAAACACACACAAAAAATATCTAAGTTGCACTTGAGGCATATCAAAGACACACATTTTTTTTATAATGAAGAGAGATTTTAAAATATTTAAGTCATCCAACTAAATGCAAATGATGAGAGAGAAACAATTTTAGTGAATATATAAGTGATGATTTGAAAGGTTTAAAAACATAACTTCATTTATGTATTATAAATTTATGTTGACCGTCTAAGTTATATTTTTCCTCAAAGATATAAAAAATAATATTTTATCCTCTGCCTTTCTTTAGAAATATTTCTCGAAAATATATCATCGGTCTGATATAAGTATTAACATAAAAGATTAAAGCTGCTTCAGACATTCTAAGTCAGATTTTATAAATTATATGAATTATTTATCATAATGATGTTTAAAGGCCAACATTTTCTTCATCCATGTGATCTTGTTTCATTATCTATATTTATCATGATCATATGAATTATGTATTTCCGTACCTTTTTCTCGGGATGCTAGCTCGGAGCCTTCGAATTTTTGGCTTGTAATATTAACAATGATATCTAAAAAAGATATTCAAAAAGATAAATTTGCTGGGAGGTCACTAAATTATATTTTAAATTCATATCACACAACTATTATTTATTCATATTTTGTCGCCGAACTTTGATATGAATATATATATTTAAAATTTAATAAAGATTAATATTCTTTTATTCATATCATATTTTTATGCAATAGAACATATCAACTCATCAGCTATTTTTTGTCAGTCATCAAATTTATTTCTTAGACCGTGAAATTTTTTATATTTTTTATTTAGAGACATTAATATTATACTATAATTAAAAGTTGATATTTTATTACCAATGATATATCAATTTGTATGACTAATTATTATAAAAAATATTTATTTGTTTATTATAAAAAATTATGCTAATAATGCATATTTTAAATAACATTATTTCTACTAGAAAATAACACATATTTTAAAATATGAAAATATGGAACTTTTTGAAAAGAAAATAAGTAGAAATAATTAATTTGTGCATAATGTTGTCATATTTCTAAATTTTATATGAAAAAACATGTATCTAAACTTTAATATTGGGGGTCATATTAAATATTCTATTGAGTTTAGATGGAAAAACTAATAAAGTAATTAAATATGAACAAACGTCAAACTTGGGTGACTAAAACGAATAAATAAAAAGTCAATTACAAACATGGATTTGATTTATAGTTCAGTGATTTTTTTAGAAAAATTACCTCCTTTTGAAATATGCAACCCGTGATAGTCACCATTCCCTTACCCACCCCAACAGTTAATTTGTTAACATTCCCAATTATAAAATATAAAATGATAAAAAATTACTTGCTTATGATGAAATATTTGTTTTGTGAAAATTTTACTCCACAGAAAGTTAATAACTATTTCAAATTTATAGACATTTAAATAAATACTGACAATAACTTCTGTAAATTAAAAATTTATAAATATAAATATGTTAAATATTATCTTATGTATATAAGACTATTATGGTCATTTCATACTTTAAAATTAACAATTGAGAGGTCATTCTCACGAGTTACATAGTTCTGAAAGGGTGCCATACGAAATTAAAAGCTCTGATGTCATCTTATCACGAACCAAAAGTTCATAGGCTCCAAGGCGGTATCCCTTTTCTCATGAGTGAAAATAATGTCTGTGAGTTGTCTAAGGTACAGTGAAACTTGTAAAATGATCAACTATTTAGAAAAAAATTATGTTCTCGGAAATTATCAAATATAATTTCTTTTTACAAAAATAATCTAATTGTATTGTATTTTGGCTGGAAGAATATTCGCAAGACTTGTCATTTTAATTTTTCATTAAAATTATTTCTGTTCAAAATTATCAAAAGTTTGAAAGGCAAACATTATTCAATAAACGTTTGTTTTAAAGAACAATTCGAAAGAGTCGGAAGAAAAAAAAAATAAACATTGCTGGTGGAAGAATATAAGTAAAATTTGAAACCTCGCCATCCAAAATAAATTCAAACAGTACAGAGTACAGACATATTTGCCGACAATTGTAGTCACGCACTGATGAAAAGTTTGTTTGGTCAACAAAACAGTGTGAACCTTTTTTTACGAGAAATGTTGTACGTCTGGAGGACTAAGAGTCCTTATTTATTCCGATTATCTTGCTAAAATTTGAAATGTTTGGTTATTTTATTTATCCGAATCAAATATAAAAATTTAATTAGCTGAAATTTTTAACTGAATCAAAAATTTAAAATCGAAAAATTAAATAAATAGTTCAAAATTAGAATTTGATTCAAATTCAATTAACTGATCCGTTTGCACATCTAGAACTGCAGGAAGAAATTGGTTATATTTCAATTGAAAATTTTCAGTGAACTTATGCTGATATCTAACGGAAGAAACTAAAATGTCACAAGATGGTCGATAAATAAACCAGGAATTTTACAAACTAGAGCTATTACTTGGGCTTCATCCTGACAATATAGTTTTCAAATAAATAATTAGCAATATAAAATTTTAAATATATTTAATAAAATTTCACATTAAAGAAATTTTAGATACAATGATTTGATATGCTAAATAATAATTATAATTATAATAATAAATAAGGGAAGGGACCACTTAACAATGGTTATCTTCATAACCTTGACAATGGATTTTCAAATAAATATGAAAAAAATCTTAAAAATAGAAAAAATAAACTTATGGATATGTTTTTCTATTTATAGATTGATGGTGATTCAAATTTCATATAATTTCATTATAGTTTGATAGTCCATCAAAGACCGTCAAATTATAACCGTTGCAAATCATATAAAATTTTGATGGTTCTCGATTGAGTATCAAATGATAATAAAATTACATGAAATTTAAATCATCATCAATCCATAAGTAGAAGAACATATCCATAAGATTTTTTCTATTTTTTCTATCTTTTTCATATTTATTTAAAAATTTATTGTCAAAATTATCAAAATAACTCATTATCAAGTGATCCCCGCCCAATAAATAATATAACTAATCACATAATAATCTATAACGGATCATATAAAAAATTGGATCATTTTAAGAATTAAGTTTCATCTTAAGAATATTACACACATTACTTTAAATGAGGAGAGAGAAACTATTTTAAATTCAAGTAGATGAAAAATTTAAACAACATCATATTTGAAAATTTTGAAGGCTTAATCTTCTTTATATGTTAAGAATAATTAAGTAAGTTAAAAGCTGAAACCTTGTACAACATTTTAAATTTGACTTTTTTAAAACTTTTTATTGAAATATTATTTAATTAATTGTACGACTTTGCACGACTCAGAAAGACATTTGCGCTTTATTGACCCGATCCGATCCAATCCGACATGACTTGAAAATAAATAGATCGGGTATGGATTTAATTTTTTTATCCAAATCGGGTCGGGTTCGGGTCAACCGATCCGACCTGATTAATTTTATTTTTTGAAGTAATTTTATGATTTAGTACTAATTAAAGATTAAATATATATTAATTATACACTAATTAAGATTAATTATAAATTGATTAATATTTTATTGCTTAAATTATATAAAAATATTTAATTATTTTATACCGATCGGGTCGGGTCGGGTATGGATCAAGATTTTTTTATCCGAATTTAATCGGATCAGGTTCGAGACGGATCAAAATAAATAAATAAATAATATGACCCGATCTGACTCAACCCATTGACACCCCTAGCTTCATGGAAAAAATTATGTTCCCAACAAATATTTAACATATTTAACTTCTCCTAACCATAATTACAATTACAATGACACTTGGAACCACACGAAAAATTATGTTCCCAACAAATATTTAACATATTTAACTTCTCCTAACCATAATTACAATTACAATGACACTTGGAACCACACGAAATTTCATGAAGATAAATTCAAACAGTACAGAGTACAGACATATTTGCCGACAATTGTAGTCACGCACTGATGAAAAGTTTGTTTGGTCAACAAAACAGTGTGAACCTTTTTTTACGAGAAATGTTGTACGTCTGGAGGACTAAGAGTCCTTATTTATTCCGATTATCTTGGTAAAATTTGAAATGTTTGGTTTATTTGATTTATCCGAATCAAATATAAAAATTTAATTAGCTGAAATTTTTAACTGAATCAAAAATTATAAACTGAAAAATTAAATTAAATAGTTCAAAAATTAACATTTAATTCAAATTCAATTAATTGATGCGTTTGCACATCCATAGCCTAGAACTGCAGGGAAGAAATTGGTTATATTTGAATTGAAAATTTTCAGTGAACTTATGCTGATATCTAACGGAAGAAACTAAAATGCCACAAGATGGTTGATAAATAAACCAGGAATTTTACAAACTAGAGCTATTACTTGGACTTCATCCTGACAATATAGTTCTCAAATAAATAATTAGCAATATAAAATTTTAAATATATTTAATAAAATTGCACATTAAAGAAATTTTAGATACAATGATTTGAAATGCTAAATAATAATTATAATTATAATAATAAATAAGGGAAGGGACCACTTAACAATGGTTATCTTGATAACGTTGACAATGGATTTTCAAATAAATATGAAAAAAATCTTAAAAATAGAAAAAATAAACTTATGGATATGTTCTTCTATTTATAGATTGATGGTGATTCAAATTTCATATAATTTCATTATAGTTTGATAGTCCATCAAAGACCGTCAAATTATAACCGTTGTAAATTATATAAAATTTTGATGGTCCTCGATTGAGTATCAAACGATAATAAAATTACATGAAATTTAAATCATCATCAATCCATAAGTAGAAGAACATATCCATCAGATTTTTTCTATTTTTTCTATTTTTTTCATATTTATTTAAAAATTTATTGTCAAAATTATCAAAATAACTCATTATCAAGTGATCCCCGCCCAATAAATAATATAACTAATCACATAATAATCTATAACGGATCATATAAAAATTGGATCATTTTAAGAGTTAAATTTCATCTTAAGAATATTGCACACATTACTTTAAATGAGGAGAGAGAAACTATTTTAAATTCAAGTAGATGAAAAAATTTAAACAACATCATATTTGAAAATTGTGAAGGCTTAATCTTCTTTATATGTTAAGAATAATTAAGTTAAAAGCTGAAACCTTGTACAACATTTTAAATTTGACTTTTTTAAAACTTTTTATTGAAATATTATTTAATTAATTATACGACTTTGCACGACTCAGAAAGACATTTGCGCTTTATCGACCCGATTCGACATGACCTGAAAATAAATGGATCGTGTATGGATTTAATTTTTTTATCCAAATCGAGTCGGGTTCGGGTCAACCCGATCCGACCTGATTAATTTTATTTTTTGAAGTAATTTTATGATTTAGTACCAATTAAAGATTAAATATGTACTAATTATACACTAATTAAGATTAATTATAAATTAATTAATATTAATTATAAATTAATTAATATTTTATTACTTAAATTATATAAAAATATTTAATAAATATTTAATTATTTTATACCGGTCGGGTCGGGTCGGGTATGAGTCAAAATTTTTTAATCCGAATTTAATAGGATCAGGTTCGAGACGGATCAAAATAAATAAATAAATAAATAAATAATATAACCCGACCTGACTCAACCCATTGACACCCCTAGCTTCATGGAAAAAATTATGTTCCCAACAAATATTTAACATATTTAACTTCTCCTAACCATAATTACAATTACAATGACACTTGGAACCACACGAAATTTCATGAATTGAAAATGTGAACGGCCTGCTATATATGATCGGCACCTAGCTCTTAGTAGTTAGTACTATACTGCTTGTGTTCCCATGACCTAACCATCATATTTGTCGTGTTTTAGATCCAATCATGCATGATTGATTCGGCATCCCGACACATCACTGTGTTGCTTTGCTACATACAGGTGTTCTCACTTCTCAGACCCACACATGCACCACCTTCCCGGAAAGTAGAGGTGATAATCACGCAAGTTGAGTGAGGTTTGCACGGATTGGGTCGGTTCGGTTTGTTTTGCTGAAAAAAATGAGTTAGATTGGGTCGAATCAGATTAGAGTTAAATTAGATCAAGTTAGATTAGAGTCGAATTAGATCGGATCAATTTATATATTAATTTTTTATTTTAAATTAATTTTGATTAAATTGTAAGTTATTTGAGATCGGGTCGGGTTAGGTTAAGATTTGATGAGTTCAGTTTGATTTTTTTTTAAATCGAGTCGGATCGGTTTATCCATGTGAATTTCTCAAATCGGATCAGGTGTTGTCACCTTTACAGAAAATTAAGATTGGATTATAGGTCATTTGATTTTGAATCAGATTGTGTTAGATTGGATTCAGATCGAATCAAATTAATTTGATAATTTTAAAAATTGAGTCGATTGAATTATTCGAAAAGATCGGATGGATTTATAAGATCAAGTTGTTCACATCTCCACCGGAAACTAAGCACTTGCACTGTGTAACACAACCACAATTGGCATCGGTGTCTAATTACTTTCCGATATATATATTTTGCACGAGTTTCTTTCTCTTTTTTTTTCTGGATCTGTTCGAGCAACTGAAAAGCGCTGTACGCACTGGGGTACCCAGTGGTGGATCATATTTCATTGTCACCAGTGGCAGGACCATGCTTTGACATATTTCTAGAGATCAAGAAGAGGCTGATGAAGTAATGCTCCTTTTTCTTTGATTGCTGAGTATAGTGTTGCCTTGCCGCTCACTGTCACACGGGCAAGACAAGCGGATTTGGGACACAATTACAAAAAAATGCGTATTGTCGCCTTCTGAAATACGCACAAAATACGCAGTCACTAATTAGGATCGATGCTACATTGTTGTTGTTGTTTTTTTTTAAATAAAAGAAACCAAGCTCCAAATCTTTTTGTGAAATTTAGGAAATAACGAATTTCAAACGTGCAATTTCACATACGGAAGGAAGATGTTATTATTGTAAGTCTTTAAGCGGGATGTAATTTTTACTTTTTAATTGTTTCCGGTTTTAAGATCTAATAATTATATTATGCACGTATGTGTTGGATGCGTTATATTTTAATGTTCTTCCTCATATTTTGAAAAAAAAAAAACTATTAATTTTGTGTGTGTGTGTGTGTATATATAGCATAAGATGTCCTACAAATTGTAAATTACCCAAAAGACAAATATAATTGACATCTGTAGACATGACAATTAATTAATCAGTATTTGAACGATTTTTCAAAACTTAATTAGCCAAATATATACTTGTTTCTGCATATTAAAATATTTTTTCACAAGAGTTTGCTTCATAATTTTTAGCCTCCGACTAAAAGCGCATTATTTATTTTTTTTTATGATAAAAAGAGCATTATTATGGTAGTGGATCAGCTTTCATTGTCACCAGTGACCACACCCCACCATGCTTGAAAATTGTTGTCTATTACTATTCGGTTGTCATGCTCTACAATTTTCTTTTATCTTCATTGATTTCTAGGTTGATGTCGTCATAGAATCAGAATAATTATGCGTCGTTTATTATTCAGCATCACATGGTTAATAAATATTTATCTGTTGCTATTAGGAGTGGGAGCTTGATGCGCGAAATATTTCACTTCTTGATTAACAAATTAATGATATTAGGATTAACTTGGCTTCGGCCCGATATATAGTTATCAAATAAATAATTAAAATATATATTTAAATATATTTAATAAATTTTCATATTAAATAAAATTTTAAATATAGTTATTTAAATGCTAAAGATGAATTTAAGAATTATTGTTATAAATAATTTAATTAAATACATGATAATTTATAAAGGCTCATTAAAAGTTAGATTACTTTGATAGTTAAGTGTTTACCTTAAGTATATAATGCACATTACTTTAAATGATGAGAGAGTGAAATTATATATGAACCGTTAGATTTTAGTAGATTACAAGATTTAAACCAAACTAGGGTTGTAATTCAGGTTTCACCACGATAATATAATCCTCAAATAAATAATTAACATTATAATTTTTTAAATATATTTAAAAAAATTTCACATTGAAGAAAATTTAGACACAATATTTTTAAATTCTAAGTAATAATGATAATTATAATTATACTTATTATAATAATAAATAATATAAATAAATACATAATAATCTATAAATGGTCATATAAAAAAGTTGAAATATTTTAAAAGTTAAATTTCACTTTAAGTATATTACACACATTACTTTAAATAAGGAGAGAAAAACTATTTTATATGAACATTTAGATTCAAGAAGATGAAAAGACTTCACCAAAATCAATGGTGCAGAAAAAGTGATGATGTGGCATGCTTGAAAAAATTTAAAAATTAAAATTTGTAATAATTTTAAATTAATAATTTTTGATGGACTATCAAATGATAATAAAATTTTATATAATTTGAATCATAGCACTTATAAATAAAAAAACATCTATAATTTTTTTTTCTATTTTTAAGATTTTTTTTCATATTAAATTGGAAAATAGGGTTGTAATTTATAACTCGGGTTTCGCCCCGACAATATAGTCCCCAAATTAATAATCTATTTTTTTTAAATATATTTAATAAAATTTCACGTTAAAGAAAATTTATACATAATATCTTTAAATGCTCATAATAATAATCATAATAATAATAATAAATTATTATTATTATTATAAATAATATAAATAAACACATAATAATCTATAAATGATCATATATAAAAATTGGATCATCTTATGAGTTAAGTTTTATCTTAACTATATTACACCCATTATTTTAAATGAGGAGAGAGAAAGTATTTTATATGAATTTTTGGATTCAAGAAAATGAAAAGATTTAAACAAAATCAACGTAGAGAGAAAAAAATAATAATGTGGCTTGTTTGAAAAGTTTAGAAACTTAATCCTCTTTATGTATTAAGAATTAATATTAAAAAGTCTTAATGATATGACATGTGTGAGAGATTAAAAAACTTAACTATAACCATAGTAACAACACTCACGAATTATTCTCGAATAATTCGCGAATAATTCATTTTTCACCCATAGACGGATGTTTCACGAATAATTCGTCAGTTTAATATACAGTGTTTTTTTTGTCAAAAAATATTTTATTCGTGAATTATTCGGCAAAAAAATATTTTATATATTATTTTATATTTTTATATTTTTTGAATATTTTATCAATATAATATATTTTTTATTTATATTATGTGAAACAAATTATTCCCGAATTATACCCGAACGTCGAATTTTTGACCTCGCCGAACGTTTTCCGAATCACGAACTTGTTACTATGACTATAACTACCTCTAATTTCTAATACGAGATAGTTTCAAAATTCTTGTATATATCAATAACGATTTTTTTTTGTGGAATGTAATTAATCTTGACATTCGACTATTTATACGGAGAATCGTATCTTAAATTCTTTTCTCAGATCTTATTAGAATCTGAACAAATGAAACAGTTATCATTATCAGAATTCTTACATCCTTAATTAATTAAACATTTTAATTTAGCCAAACATGAATTTTAAATCAGCTGCCACAATCAATAATTGGTTTATGACTAGCTGATTACTATAGGAAATCGTTGTCTAATGTCCCAAGAAAAGGACTAAACAAATCCATCAAATCTTAAGTCCTGCAGCGCTATTAATTTAATACATCTAGCTAGCTCGTTATGTGATTTAGATTGATATTTCGCAAACAGAAATAACATTAATTATTTCCAGGACTATCCTGCTTGTTTGTTTATATTTTTCGAATGCAAATAGCTTCACCTACAAAGACAAAAAGGTCAGAACCGAATTAAGCTGAAACAGGAGGGAGGAGCATTTTGTTTACCTAAATCATTTCCCATTGAACTAAATTAGGGCTGTCAAAATCTTACCTACATGATAATAATTGCACAAGGTCAGTCACTGTCAAACCTTTTGGCGTTAATGGTGGAGTTAGCTAGTAATAGAGCTTGATGATAAATTGTTTTCACGGACCGACTAATAGTGCCCAAAATAAATCCCTAAAAAAATTCTCCTAACTAATTTTCTATTTTTATTAAAAATATCACTAACCAGCCTGCTTAAAATGAGAAAAAAATTCTAATGTGTACCCATTGTGGTGTTAATGGGTTAGGTTGGGTCAGGTCATCATTATTTTATTATTTTTCTTGATCAGACCCGATTCGATCCCATTTAATTTTGGGTCAAAAAAATCTTTATTCATACCCGACCTATCTGGGTCACGGGTCGACCCGACCGATCCATGTAAAATAATTAAGTATTTATTAATTATTTTTATATAATTTTAAGTAATTAAATATTAATTAATTTATAACTAATCTTTATTAGTTTATATTTAATCTTTAATTAACATTAAATCATAAAATTACTTTAAAAAACGTAATTAAACAAGTCGAGTCGGGTCGATCCATACCGACCCATTTATCTTATCTGGTCATTTGGATCAAGTTGACCCATTGGTCGGGTCAAGTTTTGACACCCCTAAATCACACTCTCCAAAAATAAATTATCACATTATCTCATCCCACATGCGCTATTTTCAAATTTAGATATGTATTTAGATAAGTGACATGGATATTTAAATATGTGACTTAAATATTAGAGGTAAATGACGCTAATATTTAGTTATGTATTTAGATAATTAACTAAAATATTTAGATATATGCATTAGACATTTAAAAATATATATATCACATTTTTATATAAGATTCTTGTATTCAAATATTTATATATCATGTTTATAAGTAACTCGGGTATTTAGATATATGCATGAGATGTTTAGATGAGCGAACTAGATATTTAGATATATAAATTAGATATTCAGATAAGTTACTCAACTATTTTAGATATGTGTATCATATATTTTGATATACATATTAGGGTTTTAAATAAGTAATTCAGGTGTTTACATATATGAATCATGTATTTAGATAAGTGATTTAGATATTTAGATGAAACAAATAGCAGAAGAGATGAGAGATGAAACATATCATTAGAGAGAGAAAGAACAAATCGCTAAAGAGACCATCAGAAAGAGATAACATATCAGAGAGAGAAAAGATCACCAAAGAGATCATTTGAGAGATGAAATAGATTGTCAGAAATATTATTAAGAAATCATCAAATGTGAGAAATCTAATCTAGATTTATAAGAGAAAAAAAAATTGAATGAAAAGAGATAAATAGAGCAATTTGAATTTGAGAGAGAGTTCGGATTAATAAAGACTTAAATAGAGGTATGATTACTTTCAAATATGAAGATTCTTTTAGGGAATGAAGGAACGTGAACTAAAAAAATCTCTTGTTTTCGTTGGAACTGTCAAATCAAGAAATAATCATTCATTCAATATTTCTTTTTCGCAACTCAAAATTGAAAAGGGACGGCCGTACATGCACCTTAAACATCTCTTGATAGAACATGGTAACATCCTTGCTCTCTCATGTATGTCATTACAACTTCAGATATTATCGTTTTCTATCTTAAATTTTCCGCAGTCGTATATTATTGCCAAAATGATAACTGGTTTTTATTTTCATGATTAAAATATTTTTTTACTTGAAAAATTGCAAGCTCAAAATTCTATTGTGAAATCCTCACGAGGATGCAGAATTTTGATTATGAGGATCAGTAATCGAATTCAATAGCTTATCGGATTCAAATTTATTAATTAATCGGGTATTTAATAAAATTATTAAAATAATATTTTTATATATTAAAAATAATAAAAAATAAAAGTCAAAATAATAGATAATCATAGCGATAAAGAAAAATTTTCTCTACGAAACTTCATATTTTAAAACTTTTACATAATTTTTTCATCATTCACGATATTAAATATTTTTTTCCTCAATCAAAAATAATTAGACAATTCAGAAGGATCAGAAATTTGATCTGAATTGATCAGATTAACAAAATCTTAACCTAAAAACATTATTTCTTAAAATTCATAGAGATTATTTGACCCCTCCCCCAGTAACCCTTGCATCCGCCCCTGAAACCCTTCTAAATCTTAACACAAGCTAGTTGGAAACTGTAACTCTATCCCTATTTAATATATTTAAGAGAAAATTATTATACAAATTTTACGTATGAAAAATAAACCAAATTCACCGCACTCTTAAAAAAGGAAAATGCATTCATTTCAGGGATAAAAAAATCCGTGCATGCACCTAACAGATTTTTCTTGCATTAATTTGAAGAAGAGATAATGATACAGTATATTTCCGGCGCCATCTTTATCTGCACGAAAATGAGTTGCACAAATTATGGAGAATCCGAATTCCGCATCTACTGCCATGAAAAATGACACCCGCCCTCTGATCGATTAAATAGTTCGATACTTTATTCGATGAGAGACCGCCTCTACAAAAGAAAATAACTGAGAAATCTTTCTGCGTAAAAATATTATTAATTTGATTCTCTACTTTCATTTTACCGATGATTTTCTAATTATATTGTTTTGTTCGATTTATTGTTATTAATTTCAATCATCTTTATGTCGCTCTTTTATTCTAAAAGAAATTTATTTATTTTAGATGTTATGCTTTGAAATACTCAAGAAAAAAATATTTCAACTTCAATAAATTCAAAATTTATAGTCTTATGATATTCTCAACAACTAATATGATTCAATAAATATCAAACACAATGATATTCATCACTTCCAGCTTCTTGAAAAAAGATTTTTGGACTTCTTCAAAATTTATCTCTCCACACATATTATAGACAAAACCATTTAAATTATTTTAGTAAATTACTTAATTTATAGTTAATGATATTTCTGTGTTATTCAATTCTGAATCAAAAATTTTTCTTCTTTATTTTTAGAATGTAACCACCTTTTTTAAATGAAATCCATTGAGTACAAACTATTGATGTTAAAAAAAAATACTTTAGTCGAAAGTGCACTTTCCATTTTTGTTTTCAGGTAACTTTTTTTAGATACATTTGTATTTTTGTTATCTGACTTGTGTCATACTTTTTTCCCGGATGGAAGACCATGTGCAAAATAAGGTATATCGCTACCATGATACCATCAACTCTACTTTAGCGATTTCTAGGTTTACAATCTGCATAAGCCGGGGCGGATCTCCATTGAGTCAGGAGGACTAAAAATATTTTTTATAATTATGTATTTTTTTCAGAAAATTAAATAAAAATTATTTATATTGAAGAAATTTTTAAAATTGTTACTCTGTGTCAAAGACTGATTCCGCACCTTGCATAAATATTTTACGTAGAATATTATCATAAGATGGAAGAGATAGAGTATTATATTGTATTATTACTTCATTGTATTTCAGAATTTATACTAAATTCACAATCTGTTTATATATATATTTATAATTATTATACTTCATATATATATATATATATATATATATATTATTTTCTATTTTCTGAATGATCATATATTTTCATACGAAAATTTAAATCAAAGATTTAATGAATAAGTAAATAGACAACTGAGAAATTTATTTTTTAACTGATAAAAGAGGATATAAGTAATTTAGTCCACTAATTATAACTGCACCACAAGAAAATTAATGGAACTAAACTTGTACGTGATATACCGATATATTTTTCATCTTCACGTGTTGCAGCTTATGCCATGAATGTTTAAATTTTCATGTTAAACTTCTTATTATCTTCTATATCTGTGATGAAGCAAAGGATACATATTACTATATAGCGGTCAAAAGTAAATGCAATATTATCAAAAAAATCTAGACCCACAAATGTTTATTAATTAATTTGTGAATGCACCTTTGACCACTGCTAAATTCAGTGAAGAGAGGAGACACTGAACGGATCCATACCATACCATACTGCAAGAAAAATTTATATGTACCGTGCGTACTGTGCCAGTGTGCCATCATTTCTTGTCGTACTTGCAAGTACCATTGTCGGCGCGTTCTCATCTATATTATGATATGATATATCCTTAACGCGCCGTTTTGTAATAAATTTTTTTTATAGTAATTATTAGACTCCTAGTTGGCCAAAACCCATCCATAGTTGCTGCTAAAAAAATTTCATAGTCATAATTGCTTTAAACCAACAATCTTATTTTAAGTCAATCGAAAAATTCTACACGATTGAGAATTTTTTTAGCGTAAAAATGTTACAATATTATGAAATACCAAAATCTAACTTCGGTTCTCTCAACGAAAAATCTAAGTTCTTCTAGAAATTTTCTATACGAAATTTTATATGAAGCTTAGACTTCAGTACCAAAACTGAGGCAAAACGAGAACTGATATAGTGGTAAATGTAATACGCTCTATGTGAAATATTATAGTTCCAAAATCCGGATAAAAAGTCATTTATGAACATTTAAAAGTTCGGTTGTTTAATTAGACTAAAAAAAACTGAAGCAAAACTTAATTGAGAATAGTGTCTACTGTCTAGCAATGGAACTTGAATGGAATTACTGTATTAAGTCTGGAATGCTGAACTAATGATAATTTTATGGAATAATTCATTATTTAAAAAAAACTTAAATATCAAAATGGTGCGAGGATGCAATTTCCCTGTAAGTTAATTTTCCAAAGTACGCTTTCATACAAATCAAATGCAACAATCTCAATGCAAAATGATGGTTGTATATTCATAAAAAAAATGGTTGTATACTTGTGTTACATTCGCTGATGTAACAAAAAAAATGTAGATGCGTACAAAATGCAATAAAGTCTGGTTTGTACTATTTCCCCAGTTCGAAGGTCAGGTGGAAAATGACATGCATTTAATAAAAAAAGTATTGAAAACTTCAGCAATTACTTTGTTTCAAAATCACACATTTCTATTACATACAAAAATCACTATAATCAGGAGAATTAATAGGAGGTGTCTGATAATAAGAACAGAATACTGAATATCATATCTGAAGATGCACAGTACCGAAATTGTTCTCTGTCAAAATTTCTGGGGGGTAATAAATAAATTTCTGGGGGTAGAGATGAAAGATGCCCCAGTAATTAAAAACAAGCACAGGGGCAGCGACACAGGAGCCGACGCTGAAGAGACAGAGATTCAGAGCTTTTAATCGGCACACAAGAGATGGATGAGAGATTAAATGAATGATGGTCATATACATATACTCACTCACTCACTCACACGGTCACACACTCACACCTCACAAGAGAACTATTCTGATAGCACTCGTACATAATAGCAACAGTAGATTATTGATTGCTGAGCTGCTTGTGCCAGCTCAATCCAGCTGGAACTGACAGCAAGATATGGATGGATTAATGGATCTCAGGATCTCAGGATGTGTCGTTGAACCTTCACTGTGACACTGTGTGTTGGATCCTTCTCTCCGTACCTCCGTGCCAACGACCGTACCCTTGTTGCTTTGTTTTTGTTTCTTCAATACTATGTCCGGAAAGTGGAAAGAAATGCACACACACAGTGGCGGCATCGAGATAGATGTCAGTCCATTTTTTACTTCACTGAAAAATAAAATTCGTGCATGATTCCGCCCCTGCGCACACATGTATGATATACCTCCTACGGAATAGCGTTTGTGAACACTGTGTTTGGGTTTTTTTTTTTTCTTTTGTAACTTTTATATTTAGCAAATGAAGCAAAGTTAATCTTCTTTTTTTGGGAGGTCTCCTTGACAATTCATTATTTTGACAATCTTAATAATGAATTTTTAAATAAATTAAAAAAACTTAATAATGAATTTTTAAATAAATTAAAAAATCTTAAAAAAAAAAAAAAAACTTCATATATATGTTCTTTTACTTATAAAACGATAGTGTTTTAAATTTCAAATTTCATTATCATTGGTAGTTCAATAAAGATCATCAAAATTTTACGTAATTTACAACGGTTCCTATTTAATGGTCTTTAATGGACTATCAACCGATAATAAATTTTAAAATGCTAAAGTAAAAAAAATTATTTTTAAGGTTTTTTATATTTATTTAAAAGTCCATTGTCAAAATAACCCATTGTCAAGATTGGTTCTCGTCGGACCAAACACTTTATATCTCTGTTAAAAATATTTAAGAATTTTATTATGGCGTTTCTCTTTCATAATACATTATAAAAACTAATAACCCTTGAATGCAGTATTAAATATTATATTTATTTTTTCATTTATTAAATTAATATTTCAAGTTTTAAATTTAAAAATCAACTGCTTAATAGTTAATTAAACCATAAAAATTTACAAAAAGCACCATACCAGGACTCAAGGAAATAAGGAATATATGGCTAAGAGCATCTTAATCCTTGAATTTGGTATGAAAAGAAATTGTTAAATTTCTCATGTGGTATGAAATCAATTTATACGAACAAATTGAATTTAGTATAACATGAGAAATTTAATAATTTATTTGCATAGCCTGACATGACAAAAGAAGTTTATTTCTAAATTAACAAAGAGAGCCATTTTCAATTAGAATATCCAGTATAATTTGATATACTCTAAAAAGTTTGAAATATATAATAAAGTAAATACGTACATAGTAAAAATTGAGTTATATTTCGAAAACCCAGAAATACAAAAAAAAACAGAGAGAAAGAAAAAGAAGGGAATCTCCATCGTACTAAATGCCAATTAAAACTAAGCTACTCTTTCCATCTTTGTTTGATTTCTTTCGTTTTATTAAGGATTTCGTTATTATCTTAATCAAGTGATTGTGACATCCATCAAGCAAGAAAAGAAGACGTACGAACTCCTTTTAGAAATATTAAGGTAAGCATCAATTTCGTTTAGTGTGATGTCACAACCATACAGTTTTAACCAAGCCTTCTGATCCAAAGAAAATTCGGATCTACAATGATGCCAATCACTAGCTAATATAATAATATTTTCGTTGAAACACTAGCTAAAGATAATTATTTTAACTAGTGCTGTTAATCGGACTTCTTCTGATAAATATAGTATATATAAATAATTTCATATTTAAAATGAATTTTTCCATAAAGTAAATTTTTTAGAAAATTTTTAAAATAAAAATATTTTATTCAAAATGCTAAAAATATATTTAATAATGAATATTATAATTAGATATAATAATTCATTAAAAAGAATACAAAAAGTTGTATTATTTTAGTATTTAAGTTTTATAGACATCATATGATCTAGGGATGTCAATGGTCGGGTCGGGTTTGGATCGGGTCATATTATTTTATTATTTTTTTGACTCGACCCGAATCCGACCCGATTAAATTCGGTCAAAATTTTTTGACCCATACCAGACCCGACGGGTCACGAGTTGACCCGACCCAACCCGTGTAAAATAATTAGATATTTATTAATTATTTTAATATAATTTAACTAATAAAATATTAATTAATTTATAATTAATATTAATTAGTGTATATTTAAATTTTAATTAGTACTAAATCACACAATTACTTCAAAAAATATAATTAATCGAGTCGGGTTGGATTGATCCGAACCCGACCCGACTTGATTCGGGTCAAAAAAATTAAACCCATACCCGACCCATTTATCTTCGGGTCATTTCGGGTCGGATCGGGTTGGATTAGGTTAATCCATCGGGTCGGGTCAATAATTGGCACCCCTATTATGATCTTTTAAGTGAAGAAAGAGAAAATGATATGAATCATTTGATTAAGATAAATGAAGAGAGACAAAATTAATGATGAAAAAGCATGGATGATATGACATAGTTAGAAAGATTGAAAAACTAATTAACTTTTTATTTACATACTTTTCATCTTTGAGACGTCAATAATAATAAAATAATCTAATTCTTATATAACAAATAGAATATACAAAATGTATCAAAATTTCTTTCAAAAAAAGTGTAAAATATTGCGTTATTTCATTCTTATGTCTGTGGGCATTATAATTTTGAAAAATATTGCGTTAATTCATACTAGTTAACATCAGTGATTTCAGTATCTTACGATTCACAATACGAATCGTACGATACGGTATGTTTTTATAGTATTAATATTTGATTATTCATTATTTAGTGTACTGTATATCATGTGATAGTAGGATATCCGTAGAATTATTCACATAGTATAAAATTATAAATGTGATTTCTCTATGTAGTGTGTACATATTAGAAAACTTATATATTTTATAATTTATCTTTTTTAAGGTATAAATGTGTCTCTTTGTGTTACAGTGTTAATATTTAACTTGTACATTTATCTGTGACTTTTTTTTATAAATTAATTGTATTTTTTAGAATTGACAATGAAGTAGTTTATTTTGATAGTGTTTAATGATCATATAGCATGCAATATAACGTTGTGTTATAGAAGTATGATAGATTTTGTTATTAAAACTTTCTTTTAATGAAATTCATTTGTAACTAGTTATATTACTTAATTTCTAGAATAACTTAGTGTATCTTAAATAATTCGATACAATACACAATACACGATACAATACTAAATATTACGATGCACGATACATTGTACGATTCGAAATCATTGGTTAACATATATAAAACTGTCATTGTCTAACAAAATTAAATCAAAGAATATGCATGTAAATGGAGAAACAAAATATCATTATTACTAATTGACAGAAAAATATTTAATAAAGCTAAATCCGGCTTTAATTTGTCACAAAATAACAGGTCGATTTTCAGATATAAAGAGGACGGGAAAATAAATTTCGTCCCTTATTTATTTTCTCTGATGGGCTCTTAAGGAAGAAAACTATCAATCTGTAGATTTAAAATTTTCAATTTTATTTAAAATATATTATTAAATTATAAATTTACACTATGTCATTACTTTTTTCTGCTTCCAGTAAAATGAGGTCACATGCAGACCAACCGCACGCAGTGATATTGATATGTTGTCAAATACTTGTGATTATGTGTCAGATGTAGATTAATGAGAAAAATTCGGGTCAACAATAATTATAGAAGTTTTAAATTAACAGAGATAGTCTGATAGATATGTCAGAAATACTAGAGCTGGCAATCGGACGGGTCGGGTCAGATTCGGGTCGGACGGATCGGATCAGTTTGACTTTTTAGAAGAAATCGGGTTGGGCCGGGTATGGTCGGGACAATTTATATGTTGTATTCTTTCAGATCATTGATAGATTTCAATTGGATTAAAGGTCATTTGATCTCGGGTAGGGTCGGGTCAATTTATATGTTGTATTTTTTCAGATCATTGATAGATTTCGATTGGATTAAAGGTCATTTGATCTCAGGTAGGGTCGGATCGGGTCGGATCAGTATGATTTTCTTAAAAAATTAGATCGATTGGATTTATATCCGGACGGATCGGGCGGGTTTCTCGAATCGGGTCGGATTCTGCCACTTCTAGAAATACATAACAAAAAAAAAAATAGTAGTTTCGAGGAAGGCGTCTCTGATTTTTTTTGTCGGAGAACCATTGTATTGGTACATGAGCTCAATCGAAACATGCATCACGATAAAATCATCAATTATTAGTTTGGTCAAGGAACATCACTACCTAATTAAATGCCTTCAAAAACAAAACTGTAAAGATGCCCACGGGCAATTCTCCAAAAAAGAAAAGGAAAAACTAAAAGCTAGATCTCTAAGTGCCACGCGTCCCCAAAGAGGTGCATAAATGTATTATTCATGGGGGGGGGGGGGACCACGAGTTCTTGAGCCGCTAAGATGCCCGATTGAATGGTGATTAGTTGCTGATTAAGCTTAATTGAATCATTTTCTTCTGTGGCGCAATCCGTGTGTCCGATCTGAGCAATTAACTAATTTAATTTGTCTTTAATTATAAGAAGGCTTTTATTTTTAATTTCTGACAAAATATATAAACTATTATCTACGATCATAATTGATAGGGCTTAATGCAATTGGGACTCATACCAGCCCAGAACTGTTCGAAGATTAGTCTAAAATATCCTAAAAAACAATAAGTATAGAGACTAATCATCTGGTTGGACCTCATTACCAACATGTCTATTCTTAAAGAAGACTTATAAATATAGGCAGCAGACCTACTGAGAGAGGATTCACAACCTAGCTTACACACACTTACATTAGACAATTTACTTGTGCCTTCAGTATGCTATACCTATATCGAATACCACTATCAATAATATAATGTGTATGAATAATTAATAGAAAGAAAGAACGTGATGTCTAATATGGATGATTAGTGATATTGTCACTATTGTTAAATCCCACGCTGAAGAGAGGATATTGACACTTTAAATGAATTGAGTACCGAACCGACCTATAATATAAAGAAAGTCTTCATAAAAAATATTAATAGAAAGAAAGATGGAAAAAAACATTAATTTATAAGAAATAATATGACAAAAAAAGATAATACCGAGAGCAGAGACAAACATGTTTAGCTAAAAAGAGCATTGCCACAGAAAAATTTGATCGGTCCGTAGTTTAATTTTTAACACTGATTGTGTTTCATAGATGCATTCCTTCAGCCAGGGGACATGTTAGGAGAGAGCCTTTGCTTGGAGGCTTCCAAAAGCACATAGTTTGTTAGTATTAATCACATGAAGTAAATGATTATGACACAAATGATTGGGATGGCAACAACTTAAAAAAGGAGTTTATGATTTGCTTTTGATTTAGGTGATTAACAGTGCTAAAAAAATGTTTAATTTACTAGATGTTCCCCAACAATATCACATGCATAATTTGAGTTTAGAGTTCTGTTGTTGGACAAACGACAGGCTTTAATTAAACTTAATTATAGGCGCAACCGTGTGAAGAATTAGCAAACTAAACAAGGATAACGATTCACTTTATTTTTATAGTTTTTGGTCAGAAAATTATCTATAATCCCAGTGTCATTTTACTAAATATTTTTTAATACAGATGTCGTAGTAAAAAAAAATTTGTATGCTTTAGACCTCTATTAAGCCCTCTGGACAAAGAAAAGCAACAAAAAAAAAGTATACACAACCAAAAAAAAGAAGCAAATTTCGAGATAATTAAAAAAAATGAAACGAAAATATGTTTTATTTGAAAGCAGCCCATTATATAACTTCTACGATTATACAATATGCTCTACATAACTAAATTAGCTTTTGATTATTTGCAAAAAAAAAAAACTAATTTAATCATATATAAGTATATAGAAATCATGAACATAGTTCTTCAAAATCTCTATTCTCAAATAAGTTAGGTATGCTAGAAATAAAATTTATCAGATATTATTTTCATAAAATAAATTATATTTTTTATATTATCTAGTCATGTCTAATATAATCCTTTTTTTTCATGACTTGAACAGGCCGCACGAAAACCACAAAAAATTACGAATCAAAAATAAATAAATGAATGAAAAGAGGAATTACAGAGAGGTAAATGTGTAACAAATAGGACCATTCACTTCCATCATCCCTCGTCCAGAAACGTGTCGGTAATTCCTCCGCCGATCTGAAATCAATTAATTCATTTGTCCAAAAAAAAAAACGTAATAAAGTCAGCCGATTAGAACTTCGAGTCTCCGACAAGAAATATTTAAAAAAAAATGAGTTTAGAAATGATTTAAGGATGTAAATCGGACTTCCACGTGGCGAACCGTGACCACCAACAAACAGTTCATCCCGCACGAGCGTTCGCCGTATCGCGCCTTCATTTTCCATCTCCCGCTATAAAACCGAGACCTCTCCGCCGCTGCTTGTACCAAAAACTGCTACTTCTATTTCCCAAGGAGCAACAAAAAACGAAAAAGAAAAGAAATAGAAAACCAAAAATTCATATCACACCGAACTAGCATCAAAATCCTGTACAAAAATGGCATCAAACGCGGCACTCTGCGACCCAGCCATGGATTCTCCTAAGCTTTGCCAAGACATCTTCTCCATTTTAGAGTCGCAATTCCTCTCCGGTGCCTTTAAACCCTCGTCTCCAGTGGTTTTCGCAGCCGGGAAGGTGCGCATCCTCTCAATCGATGGAACCTCCGATGGTCTCGCCGCGACCTCGCTCCTCCACCTCGAATCAACCCTCCGCCGCCTCTCCGGCGACCCCTCCGCCTCTCTCTCCCATTTCTTCGATCTCGCTGTAGGGTCTGGGTCTGGTTCTCTCCTTGCCTCCCTCTTATTCGCTAACAACCTCTCTGCCGAGAAGGCTTCTCTGCTTCTATCTCAAATCCAATTAGAAAAATCCAAAACCCAAACCTGTTTTGGCAGAATGTTTAATAAGGAGAGCAAAGTACTTGACAAAGTATTTGGAGAGGCAAGTCTTAAAGATGCGTCTAAGCCTCTGCTCATAACATGTTATGATTTGAATACTGGTTCCCCATTTGTTTTCTCGCGAGCTGATGCTGTTGAGGCAGACGGGTTTGATTTTAAGATCCGAGATGTGTGTGAGGCAGCCACATGTCAAAGGAAGGTGAAAAGGGAGGTGAAGTCTGTGAATGGGGAGACGAGAATAAGGGTTTTGGATGCAGGAGCTAGCTCAAACCCGACTGCAGTGGGGATCACCCATGTGATGCACAACAAGCAGGAGTTCCCCTTTGTTAACGGGTTAGAGGATGTATTTGTTTTGTCAATTGGTGGCAATGGGGCCTGTGGAAGTGATGTTGTGAGTGTCGCCGGAGCTTGTCAGGCAGATGTGGTAAGTGAAATCAATAATCTGATTGCCAATTAATTCAACTATTTGTCCTTGTGACTATGAGTGTGTTATGAATCATTGATGTTATTAGTGCTATTAGTGATATTTTGTTCTGACTTAATTTTGGTTGACAATGTAGGTGGACCAGGCAGTTGCAATGGCATTTGGAGAGAGCCGGAAGAGCAATTATATCAGAATACAGGTACATTTTGCAATTCAACTGTTTTTTTTAAGAATTGAACATTCTGTAATTCAACTGTTACTACCTTAAAAGCTATCATGGTGCTTGTACTGTTGTTTATCAATGAAGAACAACAATCCTCCATGACATGTCCTTTTTTTCCTTTTAAAAGAACAAACTGCAAACATCCTTAATTGATTTATTATTTCATAGCACTGGCATTATTTTCTGACATGTCTTTTCCTTAACAGGGAAATGGAATTAATGCTGGATCAACAGATGACGACATATTATCCGAAGCAGGCGTGGAATCAGTGTTGTTTCAAGGAAAAATGCTGATGAAAGAGACCAATGCAGAGCGGCTCGAATGTGCAGGCAGGATGCTGCACAAAGAGCAACAGAGAAGGCAGCAGAGCATGATACCGACTGTTTTCATTAAACCTGCAATGACGCCCCCACGCACATCGTCATCATCGGCAATGACATTGACAACACTTACAGGGTCTTCTGAATCACCTAGATATTAATGTGAATAGTGTTGTTGTGTACATCATTTTTATTCTTTTCTTTTGTTTCTCAATTGCTTTTTGCCTTGGACTTCTGTTAGTCCGTTTCGAGGAAGGCCATCCTGTGGAGAGACGGAGGAAGAGTAGGAGTAGAGATTTAGTTAGGTACCTTGTTGTGTTCCTTTTTGATTTCCAACAACTAAGCAAGCGGTAATGAATTTGAACGTTTTATATTTCACGATTATTTATAAGATTATTTGAACAAAATATTTATCTATCAAAATCTGTTAATGCCAAAGGGAGCAGCTATATATTGCTCCACCATCTCAATTTCGAGAGGAGTGCAACTAGAAAAAAAAAAAGCTCTTGGGTGGTTTATTCAAAGGTCAAGAGTTCAACTTCCCTCACCACTTTGCAACCTTGCAGAAGCTTTCAAATAGAACAAAAAGAGAAAGCATTGATGTTTAATGAGTGATGAAAAGAGAGTAATGAATGCAGTTAAATCAAACGGCTCAAGAGTTGTTTATGGACAATCAAAAAGGTGCTGTAATGAATGTACAGCCGCTAGAGCTACTAGAGAGATTTTGGGATATATGGATTATGGTAGGGGTAATGTGAAAAGTAATCGTTGGGATAAATAGGACCGTAAACGAGCTGAGCTAGGTCAAACTCGTGCTCGGCTCATTAGCTTAATAAGTTGAACCGAGCTGAACTGACTCGCTAATTATTTTTGAGCCAAAAGTTTTTAATTAAGATCGGCAAAAGTTTTTAATTAAGATCGGCTCATTAAGTTGATGAGCTAATTGAGCTGACTCATTAAGGTTCGTTAAGTCTAATTTAATAGTTAATAATATTTTTGATGATATTTTATATTAAAATTTATAAAAAAAAATTATTAAAATAACTAATGATAAAATATTTCACACAATTTAACATAATAATTAAAGTACATATCATACTATAAACTATTTCCTATACAATAAATTCATAATAAAAATATATAAATAATAAATATTAATAGTTTAACGAGCTAAATGAGTCTAATGATCCGATCTAAGCTCAAGCTCAGCTCATTAACTTAATGAGCTTAACGAGTTTAACGAGCCAGCTCGTTAACATCTCAGTCCATTAACGAGTGAGCCAATAGCGAGCCACAAACCACGATTTTTTTTGCCAACCTAGAGTTAAATGGATCTTAGTTCAGAACTTTAAATTAAGGGATGTTAGAGAAATATATTTGCTAAATAAATATTTAATTCAAAAACTGTGCAACTAAAGCTAGTGTTTAAGTCAAGTAAAAAAATAGAAAAAAAATATGCTACTATAAAACTTAAAATTTTAAAAATTATTACTCCAAAACTTTAAATTAAAAAATTATCACCTCAAATTCATTAATTTATAAATTATAGAACTATATATTTTATCTTCATATTTAATTAAAAAAACTCTAAAAATATAATAAATTTAAATATTAACTAAAATACCCTCCTCTTCCATACCAAAACTTACTCCCAAGACTACCAAATTACCCGCTAATAACATAATCATATAGCGACGGTAAAAATATGTCATCACCAGGGGCAGATGTAGGATATCGATCAGGGGGTCAATAATCAGATTTAAATCTATTAACTAATCAGATACTAAATAAAAATAATAATAATTCAACATATATTCTTATCTAATAAAAAATTAATCCAGGATCAAGCCATCAAATAACCAGCAATCAACTAGACGTTAATAGCTAAACTAGGAAACAAACAAAATTTATATTATACTAGAGCTATAAAAAACAAACAAAATCCAAGCTCTAACAATATAATCTTCAAATAAATAATTAATAATATAAGATTTTAAATATATTTAATAAATTTTCACATTAAATAAAATTTAGACACCATATTTTTAAATACTAAGTAGTAATAATAATTATAATAATACTTGTTATAATAATAAATAATATAATTAAGCACATAATAATTTATAAATAATCATATAAAAAGTTAGATTATTTTAAGAGTTAAGTTTCACTTTAAGTATATTACACATATTATTTTAAATGAGAAGAGAAAATTTATTTTATATGAACTCTTAATTCAAGAAGATTAAAAGATTAAAATAAAATCAATGGTGGAGAAAAGTTAAGATGTGTCATATTTGAAAATTTTAAAAATTTAACTCTCTTTACGTATTATGAATTCTATGATCAGATTGTAATCAGATAAATATATTTTTACACTGTAAATTCTGACTCCAGATAATTAAATTTATCAATTCAAACGTTAGATGATCTCTAGTTTTTAGCAATTGCATGGTAGTATTGCCTTCTGTCCGGCCTAGAAATTGAGCACCAACATCTTGATTTTTTAACAAAAGAGAAATGAAGACGGTGAGTCAAGGTTCAATGGAGAAATTAAGTGAATCTCCCCTCATAACTCCTACACGACATCTACCAAAGTCTTCACGTTGGCCTCCATTATTACATCGTCTACTTTGATTCATATGCAAGAATTCACGCTCTGATGCTCCCCTCATCGACCCTCCGCTACAACTCCCCTAATTTCTCGAGTTGCAGAAACCTTACAGTCCCCAAAACTCTTTAGAATAAGATCTATGCCTTTACACCCTTACAGTCATTCCTTGTTCGTGCTAACTAAAATTACTTTGGCACTAGCACTCAATCTGTTGCTTATTGGAATAAGATATTAAATAATTGTACTTTATTTTACGTAATAATTCATACCATTGCTCATTCGAATTAGGCCAAGCTTTTTGATGTCTCGGTAGTCCTTATCCATGTGTTGGTCAACTTTATGGAAGTAGGGGCCATGAATATTCTTAAGCCGACATAAAAATGAGTTGAAATATAGCGTTGTGATTTCTTATAATTTTATTTTTTTACTTGAATAAAATTTCTAAAAAAATATCATAGGAATTGAATATATAATATATGATAAAAGTTAGATGTAAAAATAGAATTACTCAAACTAATATATCAAATTTATGTGATTTTGAGCTCTCCTTAAGTATGTAGAGGAGTTATCAAAACATAGATTAATTAAGACATATCATCGTACTAAAAACTAATATTTGTTAATGCAAGTTCAATATAAAATTAGTACATGCATAATCAATTTAGTATGCTATTTAGAAGAACATCTCAATTTTAAGGCCAAAAAGATCT
This sequence comes from Schoenoplectus tabernaemontani, assembly GCA_037127355.1. NCBI lineage: Eukaryota > Viridiplantae > Streptophyta > Magnoliopsida > Poales > Cyperaceae > Schoenoplectus > Schoenoplectus tabernaemontani. The sequence goes on from CM073756.1 coordinate 17,865,988, forward strand.
CTTGATTAATTCGCTAGTTTGTATAAGTTTGGATCCTATGACTAACTGGTACATTTTGTCACATAATAAGCTGAGTATAAATTGGGTAAATTGGACCTCTATGATTTATGATGAAGAAAATATCAATCATATAGAAAATGCCAATTGTATATATGTTAAATTAAAAGGAAATATAATATCTGTAGTTGGTATAATATTTTATGCAATAGAGTATTGATATCATGTAATGCTTTAATATATAATATCAAACATAAATGGAATAAATTCAACCATCGAGAGATAAAAAAAATTCAAGCGACTCAACATACCTTTATCTAATCAAGTCGATATATTTTGAAAGTATTTAAACATGTTGACTTTAATTTCAATTTTGAAATAATTTAGAATCATAAAAATTTATTACAAACATTAAATATGATTCTTTCTGATCACATACATCAAGAGACAATAATTGACACAAAGAAATATAATTGAAAGAATAAATCCAAACTAGAAATAAACTAAGTACAATTACTCAAAAGGACAAAATATATATTCTTTTTTTCGAATACATGTACTTACAAGTTGTAGTGTGTTGCCATCTTTAAATATGAAGGGGATATACTTATTATGAATCAAATAAAAGATGTCATAGAAAAAACACTCATCTTTCTCCAAAAAGATGGTTTGATTATCGATAGTCGTAAACTTAAGCCAAAATTATTTCTCTACACCTCCTCCTTTATAATAAAGTTTATGAATTTCGAAATCGAAATCAACATGTTTTGATACTCTCAAAATCTGTCCACTTGATTAGACAAAGGTTTGTTGAGTTGTCTAGATGGTCCTTTACCTCTGATGGTGAAATTTTATTCAATTTTTGTCTAATACAACATCATAAAATAACATAAAACATCATTTTTCTATTACAAAAGATATTTTTATCAATTACAACTACTACATGGTCATGAAAGTCTACTTTAATATGTCTCCAATTGTCCTTTTCTTAATTATAGATCACAGAAGTCCAAATTGCTAATCATAGATCAGTCTATACTAAACTTACTATGTAATGAAACATATCAGTTAGGCATGGAATCTAAATCATTATAAACTAACGAGTTAATCAAGAAGATTTTTTAGCTTTGAAATCAACATGTTATTCTCAGTAACAAGATTTAGCTGACATAGGTCCTTTAAAGAATAAATAAGAATGTAATTGTGGGCAAGTTCATAGTACGCCACGTCACGGTAGTGTTTCAGGCATATAGATTGTATAGGTTTTGTCACTTGTAAGGGAGTAAAGCTTGGTTATAATTTTTTTTCTGGGGCACAATCCATGTGTTTAAGCAAATAACTATTTTGATTGTAATTTTCTTTAATTATAAGAATATTTTTATATTTAATTTCTAAATAAGATACAAATATTATCTCCAATTATAATATAATGTGTCAATACAGATGATTAATGGAAAAAGAAAGAATGGAAAAACATTAATTTTTAAAATAAAACTATGTATGTAAAGATATATTGAGATTAATGAAAACAAACAAGTTCATCTACAAAGAACATCATAACAAAATCTGATCAATCCATAGTTTATTTTTGAACGTTGATTATGCATGCAGAAAACATTATACTAAGAATGATTACCAATCGTACGTCTGAGGTCGCATCTCCAAAATAAAATCTCACAATAGCAGACAATATTTCTATGAGATATTATTTCAATACAACCACCTACGTAAAAAGAACATATCAAAACAAACATTAAAAAAAATATGATTCAATTGAATTATCATTTATTGAGAAGGCATTGAACATTATAAATCTCTCTCTTCAAATTGTGAAATTGATCATGTTCTACCAACAAACCAGCAGTATCAAAATATTTGATACTTGTCAATAACCAAGACAGTGGTTTATTCAGACCGTCTAAAGGAATCCGTCAAAATGTGATAATGTTATGACCTAGAGTAATAATTCATGAATTGAATAGTAACATCATATGTCGTCTTGAGTATATTATTGTAAATAGGATGTTCAGATATGAGATTTGATTATTATAGATCTATATGCATCTATTTATTAATAAAAATACTCTAAAAGAATTTAATTAAGATAATTAGTAAGAGAACTAATTATCAATGAAATTAGAGTATGTGGATTAAATGATGCTTGAGTTTTGTAAACAATATGATAAAGATTTATCAATTTAATCACATAAATATAAATGATCTTCATCATTATATTGGACATAATCAAAATTAAATAATACATAGATTATGTTGATGTCATTTTTGTTTCATTTATGTGTTGAAATTCTTTGATATGAGAGAATTATATTTTCTACATAAGAAGTACATATTGTGGGTGTTAAACCATAAAAATTTAATTAAGCAGTAATGATAATTAAGATAATAATTAAAATGATCTATTGTAAATTAACACTAATTTAAAACCAATAAAATAGGGAACATTTATATATTATTAAGTAAATAGAAACTTTAAATATATCAATCAAATTTGGAATCTAAATTAAAGAAAGATCAAATGTTAATTATCAAATGATAAAACAAATCAATAAATAAAACGTCCGAATAATGAATTCAGAATCATATTTTAATTTAAGAATATAATATGTTTAGTGAGATAAAATTTAATAATTAAATTTAACTCAAGAGTGATTAATTTATCAAATTGATTGGAACAATTAGTTTTAATTCGTAGATGATCACACGAATTTTTGCCACAGAAAATCCCACTCACTCTCACTCCCCACTCTCTCTCTCTCTTCATTTAAACCCACATTTAATACTCTCTCTCTCCCTCCGTCTATGTCTCTCTCACTCTCTCTCTGTTCTCTCCCTCTTTTCGCCCTCACACAACCCTCATCGTTCTGTCATTATCGCCGCCCCCTTTTTCTCTCCTATCCCTTCGCTCATGTCCCTTTCCGCCCCGGTTTAATTTACCCATCTCTAGTTCCGCTCACTCTCTACGAGGAGCAGTCCCCCCTCACCGCTCACCACTGCTCCACTCTCAAACTGGCTAACCTTGGTCGACGCCCTCAGTCTGCAGCAACTGGCACCTCTATCATTCTGGTAACCCCTTTCATTTGTCTCGCCGTGTGGGCCATCTGTTGAGTTGGGGCTGAGCCCCATGCTTTTGTTTTTCTTGGCTGGTCGTGCATGCTCTTGTGCTTTTGTTTGTCTGGTTGTGACTTTGTAGTTGCTTGATTGCTTGAAAATTTGAGGTGCAACCTCTGTGACTTATCTTGGGTTACTGTCTTACTTTTGGTTGCTGATTTTGGGCTGGTTCGGTTGGCACTGCTTTGCAATTTGATTTATGCGCTTTGGTACACTGGTACCATTTGGTACCAGTGAAGCGAGGCCATAGCCGCGTGGATTTGATTCCTTCTGTTACTTACTGTCTGATTTCTGGTTTGTGCTTGCTGTTACCCTCTATCTCATTACGGTAAACACAACGTGAACCTGTTTCCTTTTTGTGTTGATGGGTTGTATGTGATTTCTTGATCGATTTCGCAGTTGGGTAATGTTGTTGCCCGAATTGCTTGTTGGGTTATTTTGTAACAAGATCGGTCTGTCTCGGTACACCTGGTACCTCTCGGTACCAGTGACGCAGGAGTGGAGCTGATCCATGTTGCTGTTCTGGTTTATAAGTTGGGCTCAATGTGTGTTGGCATGTCCCTGATTTGCTTATTGCCCTTTTTACTCTTTGCTGGTTTGGTTAATGATGTTTCTGGTCCCTCTGTGTGTTATGTGGTATATGGCCTTGCTATGTTGTTTTCCTGGCTGGGTTTTCCATGTACTGGTTTATTGTATATAAACCCTTCTTTGCTGCCTTGAAATTGTATTTCTGTAATTATGCTGTTTTAACTGGGTCTATCTTTAGCCTTGGTACACTGGTACCGAATGGTACCAGTGAAGTGAGGCCTGTTGTTCCTGGTAATTATTTTTGATGCTACACTGGTCCCTGCCCTTATTTGCCCCCGTGAATTTGATTGTACTGGCTTGATGTTCTTTTCAATTGTTTATTGCCATTGGGATGGTTGTCTCTGAAATACTGAATTGATACGTTGCCTTTGAAATTGCTAGTTGGGTTGGCCTTGTTGTCTGTTGTATATTGTTGTTGCTTTGATTTGGCTGTGTTGGGGCTGGTTCTGGTAAATAAGGGCTGATACTATCATTTGACTAAAATTCCTTGACCCTGTCAAAAATATTGCATTCCCTGAATCTGTGTTGGTTTTGTCCTCTGTCGCCTCTGAAAATTTCTTGGTTACCTTGGTCTTTTTGCTGATAGATGACCCTGTTTCCCTCTGTTAACTATGTTTGGGTTGTATGAAAATATTGGATTTAGGAATTAAAATTGGTATATAGGCTAAGTCATAACTTACGAATGTTGGATTGGATAAGTTGATAGAAAATGAATATAGGCCCATATATAAATAGAAATAAGATTTACAATGAAATTATATTGGGCCAACAAATGAGCCTTAATTAACTCAAATATAATTAGGTTTAGTGAAAATTAATTAAGGCCCAATAATTAAAAGTCTCAAGATAATGAAATTTATTAATTAAAAATTTGACTAATTAATTGGGAGCCGCCCCGAAAGGTTTGGCGGTACTCATGGATAATTACGTAAACCTAAATCATTCGGGAAATGATTATATTCCTTGACTGCCCCCGATCTGGGATATCGGTGCCTTGGCACCAACGATTTGGTAGTCAGCGTATGATCCCGAACATTAAAACACCAACACGTTTAAATAAATAAAAACGTTTAATTTAAATTTAAATTTAATTGAATTTAATTACTTTCATTTAATTTAATTTAATTTTATTTTTATTTTAATTTTATTTTAATTCTAGTTTTATATGGTATATTTTCTAATTATTGAAAATAACCTAAACATATAAAATAAAAATAAAATTAAAGAGTATAATATAAATAATTAGGAATTTAAAGTAATAATTGAAGTATGATAATAATTTATAACATAAAATATATATTAATCAATTTCTCTATTTAATAATAGAATAGTATTAATAAATATATAAATATATATTAATCAATTTCTCTATTTTTAATAAGAACAATATTAATTATGTAATATTATATATTAATTAATTTCTCTATTTCTAAATAATTAAGTATCCTAATTATAATTAAATTAATTAAGTAATAACATTAATCTAACTTAATTAACCTAAATAAATTAAGTTAGTTACATTAATCGAAATAAATATAATCTCAAAACACGAACACTAAATGATAATAATCATGATTTAGAGTCTGGTATACCCTGACCTAACCAGACCAAACATGAAATTGATACTCGCTAATTTAATTTATTTTGACCTTATTGGTTCACGAGGACTTACCTTGACGAGCCGACCAACGACTACACTCGAGATGAGACGGCCGACGGGATCGTGATGCGCCACCGGAGACTTAGCAATTTGACGTTACCGACCTAACCAAATTACTCTCAGGTACGGTTTCCTGGGATTTGATTTTCTTTCTTAGAATTAGGAATCTAAACCGAAAATAAAATATTTTAAAATAAATCTGATCTGCGGTACTTTTGACCAAACTTTGATTAGAGACCAAAATTGACTTGTCATCTGCATTCGGTAAATTGACCAGCATACTCGAGTCATACCCGCATTCGCATGTCATATCATGTCATAATTGCACGTAGACAGGATAGGAATAGGATTCGGGAAATAGTCCCGAGATAGGATCAGATAGACTTAAATAATTCAAGCGGTAGATTATATTTATTAGGAAAATATTATTACTAATACTAATTATTAATTAAGTTAGGTAGTTAATCATGCATTAAATGCATGGGAGTGCTGAGAGGCGGACCGGGTAATTTCCAGTCTAAGTTGCCTTGCATAACCAGACCGTTGTGGTTACGTACGGTGACCCATAGGCCGTGGGACCCACCTGGTTCGTATATGTATGCGCGCATATTTGCATGTCGGATTATCCACCGATCCCGTCATTTGGCGGGTTCATTTGTGTCGAGTGTTTTTCTTTGATCAATATTATATTTTTTTATTATTCTTAATATGATTTAATTTTTAATCCAAATTTGAGCGATTTAGGATACCGTGTACTTTAGTGTTTAGTGTGGGCGGCCATATCCGAGACTGGAATTTATTTCATGATATTATATTATTATATTTATCAGGCGTATTTAGGATCCTAATATTGTCCGAAGGGCTTTCTCCTTTGGCCCGTAGTTGGTTGGTACTGAGAAAGTCGGGATGCGGTCCACCGGCCTTAGTGGGTACGGTGTAGGCTCCCCTTTGTTATATTTCGTTTTGATACTTTTACGGGATGCGGTCCTCTGACCCTTGGTTGGTACAGTGTAGGCTCCCATTTGATTTCGATTTGTTAATTCACGAGTAGTTATCTCCTTTTGGCGATATGGCAACTGAAGACATATTTATCCGTTTGCTTTTATTTTGTAAGATGAATTACAGATTTAGCGAGACGAGTACGTGCTTATGCACGCTCACTCTCCTAGGGCGTTATCGCCTCGGGAGCCGAATTGACGTTTATGCGGCATTGGCGCCGCATAAACATAAAGTCCTAAGTTCGTAAGTTGGGTCGCTGGTGGCGCCCGCTTAGGCAAGGCCCAAGTTCGTAAGTTGGGACGCTGGTGGCGCCCGCTTGGAATAGATCTGGTGATTTGCAAATTGGGATTTTTATTTCGAGTGTTTGATTCTCGTACCTTATATTTTATATTATATTACTATTTCCACATCTTTTCTATTTTTGGGTTATTTGCCATTACATGTCATTCATATAGGTGTGTTCTCAAACATGTATAAAAGTAATAACACATCAATATATAATAAAATATTTCATTGCATTTTAAATTCGGTATCGGTATTTGGGTCCAGTCTAGGAAATAAGATCAAATCTTAAGGCTGGATCTAAATCCGTATTGAGTAATTTAAAAATTACTCACGTTTCCACGGTGGTTGTGGGATCCAGGTATTACAGGTTCGGGATTTATCTTGGAGCGAGTGCTAGGGGCGTCTGCGCGATGACAGAGATGCTTCGCTGCATTTGCATGTGAGCCGGGTAGTTGGATAGGATCCATCGGGTATTGCGTTTTATTTCTTTCTTTTGGGTTTTTGTTTGAGAGGTTTGCTGCCCATTCCGATGGAGCTAGTCTCGCCTATGTAGGCGTTGTATACTCTTTGTTCATTCTGGACTGTATGGTCATGTATTTATATTTATTATTGTTTTGTTTATTCGAGATTTATATTATTTTATTCATTTAGCCTTTCGTACGCACGTCTCGTCGTGCGTACGTGGCGGGATTAACACCCCTAATCCGTTTCATTTATTCTGGGGTGTGACAGTGGGTGTTGTCTAACAGGTTGCCATAAAAATAATATTTTCATGTGATTTGTGTGGAGAAAAGGATAATTCAAGAATATCTGTGTTCCTTATATTTCTATGAGTGATAAAATAAAATTATTCATAATATTCATGAGCTAAAATAATTATTCATAATAAATGTGAAAAGTAAAATTTAAGTTTATCGGATGTGCAAATAAAGTATTATTGTATGGAGAAAGTTGACTAGGCTCAAGACCCGTGTTAAGGCCAACATTTTTGTCCAAAGAGGAGGTATTTTGAGCCAAGATTTGTGAGGTTAAGGTCAAAAGAGGATAAGAATGAGTGATGTTGATTACTTAAGAGGATAATGATGAGACTCATGTTTATTGGATGTCATTTTATATAGGATATGTATTAATCAATGAATGAGATTAAAACACAAAAGATTAACTCATGCTTATTCGAAACCTCTGCCTAAATCTAATTTACATTAGACCAAATTATCCCTCATAATCATCTCTTCCTCTCTCCCTCTCTTTGTGGCCGATGGATACAAGGTTGAACGCAAGCCAAGGCCACCACCTTGGCGAGCCTTCTCCCCTCATTTCACCTCTTCGGCTTATGTGTTGAGCATTTAAATTCACTAATTAAGTGCTAGATAGTTGATTTGAGATTGGATTAATTATTTAAACATTAAAAGTCTAGCAACTTTCATTTGAATCAAATTTGTATTGTTTTTAGGTGAATTGATTGGAGAGCTCGTGTGTTCAAGCTTGGAGAGCATCAAGACCGAATTTGGTGAGGTTGAAGGAAGATTTTAGAGCCCATCTAGTGCGAGGATTATATTCAAAGATATACACAAACAAACCCACTCCATGTATTTATGAAAATGCTTTAATGAGTTGTAAGCGTGATAGATCATTAAAAGGCTTTAGAAAAAAAATTAAAATGTATTTTTTTGGAATCTAAGATGTTTCCGAATAAGGTGCCCTTTATCACCATACTTATCATCTTGATGATGGAGTTTTTATCAAAGAGTTTTCATAGGAAATTAGCAAAAAGGCTTATCCAAAGTGTGAGAATCGCAGCGGTAGTGCTGATCCACACACATGCATTGTGTGAAGACGGCCTAATTATTTTTGCCTAGGCAACAATCAATGAGGTGACGACAATCAAAGGCGTCATGGACCAATTTGAAAGCTATCAAGGTTGGTGGTTGGTGGTATGTTTCAGCAAAAAAAAAAGGCTTCGTCATGCTGAAAGATGATATATTCTATTTGAGATTCAAGCCAAACTAGCATCAGATAAAAAGAAGTATTTAAGAGTATTCGTACACCACACAAGAAAGGAATTGTGACCATATATGTACCACCTGCTAATTGAAAAATTATGGAAACATTGGTAGGTAATTAGAAATCGAATTTATTATCCCATGCCGAAAGAGAAGTGCTGATCTGATCATTTATATTGGTTTACTACATTTCAATCGCGGTACTAACCAAGCAAATCACAAATGGGAAATGGCCTCACAACCTTACTGAGAAAGTTCTTCTGGGAGGAAACACACAAGACCCAGTATGCCTTGATAAGTTTGGAAAAATATGTCCAATGCATGAGGAAGGAGCTTGGCCAGGATATAGAGAAACTCCAGAAAATGTATGAGGCGCTAGTACTTAAAAGTGGTATTGGAGTTGGCATCCAACCAGAATAGATTGTGGGTAATAATAATTTTAAGGAAGGGTTAATTTCTAATGTACCCATTCAAATATTAAAAATTACTAATTTTCCTCATTCAAATGTCTTAATATTTTATATCCGCATAAAAAATCAGCATGCTTTCTTTTATCCCTTTTTTTATGAACTTATTATTAACTAATTACTAATAAATGAATTAACAACTATGCCCTTCATTATTTGAGATGTCTTTTGAACTTTGTGATATAATAATATGATTGAACAACGAAAAAAAGAAGATATGCATCGGTATTCTAGCTTACAAGTTCCAATGAGATTTTACTGTGAAAATTAGAATGCATAATAATTTGCATATCGTAGTGCCAATTCACAGAAACGAAGTGTGTTCTGGAAAAAAGTTTCTATATTATGTCAGCAAGCACATCAATCAATAGATTTGGCCTGCTCGAACAAGATAAAATGGGACGAATGGACGAGTGAGGACTGTTCAACTGAGTTTGACATACCTAGCTGCATAAAATGGCAATCAAGCCGTATTTATCCACTACCAGCTGTGATAATTACATGGCTTGTAAAATTATCAGTATAACATTTTAGCCACTAATGTTTTTGGCAAAGCTACCGTGATACACAAGCTTGTAAATTGATATAAGAATGCGACTAATAATGAAACATGCATACCAAACAAATTGAATTCTTATTTGACTACTTATTCTGAAAATATTGAAACAACGTTGATTCTAAATTTCTAACAGCTGGTACCAGTAACCTATTTGTACATATATTAGCACTGAAGAATGGAGGTATTCTGAGGCAGAAATTAATTGACAAGCTTAAAAGGTCTAAAAACATCTCAAACATTTGAGGCTGGAGATGCTGCTTGCTTAGTTCATACCTTTTAGTAACACTGGCAGCCGTTACCAGAGAAAGTGATATTTAAAGAATAATAAAAATAGAAATAAGATTATTAGAGAGACGTGAGGGAGATGGTGAAACAAGATTTTGTCCAAGTCCTTTGTTCCTTTGTGCTGTTGTAAAATAAAATGGACATTGCCATTTAACATGAAGGGGTAAAATAGTAAATTAAATAAAGAAAAGGGGATAAAAGAAAGGATGTCAAATTTTGATGGAGATATAAGATATTATGATGTTAGATGAGGAAAATGGTAATTTTCAATATTTAAATTTGTTCATGGAAATTAACCTTTAAGAAAAATACTGCGATCCCCAAGGTTTATAGGCGACGGAAGCAGGTACGGGGGCAAGAAATTTCTGTCAACCAAAATTTTATGATTTTTTATTTTGATATATTGTGTTGCTTTTAACACTAAAAAAGAAAAAGAAAATACCAATGTCCTAGTTAGATTGAAGTTCAAATTTAATTCATAATGGATATCATGATTAAAAAAAAATTAAAATTTTCTTCATTGGTGGTCACATATTTCGTGAATTTGACATACTAAATTTCTCAAAAATGAAAATAGAACAAAATAACAGTTTGTTTCCAAATCTTCATTTAGAAGATAACAAACAAAATGTGGCAATGCTTCGAAATAAACATTATCTGTTCGAACTTCAAATGTTGCGCACCAAAAGTATTCTTCTATTGGAGCCAATGGGGAGCCACTTAACCATGAGAAAAGCTCACTAAATTTGGACCCTGCATATAATATATTTCACGTAGTTATCATTCTTAATAACAACAAGTAATTGAGAGAAATATTAAACTATTTATAAATTCGCACCAGATTCAAAAGACTTCGTCCTGAAAATGTTGACTGGAGCTGCTCTTTTTTTTTTTAATTTAAGTGATATATCCACCGATTTAGAGAAAAACAAACAAACATAGAATTCATCACTGATACCAAACTTCTGGTACCAATAGACGTGAGTACAAAAAGACTACCAACAAAAGGGTAAGTAGACATGAATTAATCTGTGCTTTACAAAAATGACCCCTCAAAAATACTGAAATAACTCCAAGTATATAGGGCAAATTAGTTGTTTTTTTAATTGAAGAATTTAATATAACTTATAATTTAAGGATTAAGTTAATTTCATAAAAAAAAAAACTAAAAACCAACTTGATATTTTTAAACCGTTCAAAGGGCGATTATGGCAAATTGGCAATGCAAATGAAAATATTGAAAGCCAACTTAATGCTTTTAAAAAATAAAATGGGTGACCAAAACATGAATTTTTGAAGACCCAGGGGTCAATAGGTTAGTCAAGTCAACGATACTTTATGATTTATCACGGAATCGGAAAAGAAATAGCCTTTCCTGCCCCCAAATAGTTCCCCATCTAGCACTAGCAGGCTTGCACTGCATTGGCCCGCCATACCATATCACACAATGTCAGAGGAGGCGACGAGACAGTGGTCGGAATTGCCGGAGCTTCCTCTTGCTGCCATCGCACGTCTCCTCCTCCCGATCTATCGCGACCTCTTCTCCTTCGCCTCCGTGTGTCGCTCCTGGCGCTCCCTCCTCCGTTCCTGCCCCCTCTCCCTCCTCCCTTCCCTGCCCCCTCTCCTCCTCTCACCATCCTTCAGTCTCCTCTCCCCTTCCATCCCTGCTCTCCCCTTATCCCCCGCTCCTCCCCTCCTCCCTTCCCATCCTTCCTACCGCTGCCTCTCCTTCTCCCATGGCAATCTCCTCCTCCTTCCCTCCTCCCCCACCCCTCCTCTCCAGCCATTCCTCGCTGACATCATCACTGGATCTCGCATCCTCCTCCCTCCTCTCCCCTCTGACCACAACCGCTTCCCTTACTACTACGCAACCATCACTGCCCCTCCCTCCTCCCCTTCCTCCCTCTTTCTACTCTTCTTCTCCAAATTCGCCTTCCTCTCCTGCCAAGTTTCCTCTCCCGACGCCACATGGACCCGCCACCGCTTCTCCCCTGATATCTCCTTCATCACCCACGTCGTTTCTTTCAAAAACCGCCTCTTTGGCCTCAATAACTGCGGTAGGCTCTTGGAACTCGATCTCTGCTCTGATAAAAAAGATTCTGTGCGCTTCTCCAAGGTACTCAGGCCTCCTTGTGCCCCCCATGGCTTCGACAGGTGGAACTTTGGGCCCCAGCTAGTGTGCGCCTCTGACCAGCTTTTGCTTGTGCTATTTCTTTTCGACAACCGGACAACCGGGTCATTCCAATTGCCTGCACGCTCACATGTCACAGAAATTGGGGTATATAAGTTGGAATGGAAAAAGATGGAGTGGATGGAGGTGCATAGATTGCAAGACTCTGCAGTTTTCATAGATTGTGCGGGGAAGGCGCCTGTCTTGTGTGAGAAACCAGAGAGATGGGGTGGAGAGAGCAATTGTGTGTATGTGACAGGACCCGGGTATAATAGATGGATGAAGTGTTCTTTGGATGAAAGGAATGTTCCACGCATGCTACCTTTAGTCTTAGACAGACCTGGGCACTGTTGGCCGTCGCCTATCTGGATCCACCCCAGCCTATTTTATTGAAGAAGTTTCTCTTGTGGAGGTACTTAGTATTCAACATTGCAAGTTTGTTGTTTTCTTGGTATCTGGATTTTTTTATGTTCAATTCTCTGATTATTTCCAGACTTCTTTAAATCAAACCATTCAAATTGTGCAGGTTAACTATTAGAAATTATCTAGGGGTTCAATATGATGAGTAATTTGTAGATTTTACCACACTTTAATTCAATGTTCCTTGATGATATTGTCGATGTTGTCGGTGCATTACCATACCTGAGAAAGCTGGTTTGGTATCAGTCCGGTATAGTACAAAATGAAGCAACACAACACCAGAGCTCAAATTGATAGCAGATTTTAGTCTGCTAGAAGAGTTGTGCTGCCATAAACGTGATGGCAGGTCTCTGCCATGGGATGATCACTATGGTCCATTTTCATCTAAACGGTTCAGATTTTAGCTAATAAGAGAGTTTTATTTTTTTATTTAGTGGATCCCACCTGCCATAGGCATAATGACAGGACCCTGCCATCACACCTATGACAAGGGGTGTGAATCCGTATATAGGAGTCTGGCATGTACCAGTTCTGTACCCTATGGGTAAGATATAAGATTTCTGCATACTATTGTAAGGTGGAAGTTTCCCCGAAGTTATTGATCTAGTTTCAAAATGTGCTTGTATAGCATTCATACAAGCACCTAAATGGGTTGCTCCAAATAGTTTGGTCTTAAGTTTGAATTGGATTTACTTTTAGTTATCAGAATACCAGAGTGAAACCCTGCTTTGAACAGATCCAAATTAACTGAATTTATGATTCATATATTGTCTAATAGAATCCACATTTGCAATTTTGGTGTATTATGTGAAGCCCCATTTGACTTTCAACTCCTTTGGAAACTAAAAGAGCCACGATCAACTCCAACTCCACCCAGATGGACATTTATGAAATTTGAGGGCTTTACTTTCATCTTTCTTATCATTTTTTTTAACGGGTAGTAAAATGAATAAATGCCGGAGGAAGTTTGCTTCTATACTACTGGCTACTGCAATATGTTGAAGCAATGAAGTCTTAATGGCATGGTTGGTGGCCTGTTGCTCAATCAGCGATTCAGCATTGAGAATTTACTTAGATATGGGTTCCATTAGTGCATTTTAATAAGGTTTTTTTTAGTTCATTACAGAATGGTATGGTACCTGTGAGGCTGTGATGTTGAACTGAAGCTAAAATACTTCCCTTATTCAAATTTCAAGTAAAGAATGAAATACACTGAATCCTGCCTTGAATCAAAAAGTCTGATTTAGGTAGTAAATTATGGATCATGCTTGTACCTTCCTGGAAAAATTGGAACCAGATACTTTTCCGGTTTGGTTCACATATATCATGTGTAATCACAGTATGTTCATCATGGTTTTTATTAGAAACCAATAAAACTGTAGAGCCAGAAAAAACTGTTTTTTTCCATATCAGATTCATGTGTTTGTTTCCTATCATCCCCCCTATCAATCTTCCATTCTTGCCTTTTACTTCTATGTTAAAACAAATTTGAACAAAATACAAAATTATTTGAAGTCAAATTTGAGATTGAGAGAAACAATATTGTTCCTGAGTCCTCTGCACAAGCACTATCAGTAGCCCAAGGATCGTAAAGCTCAAGCTTCAGTTTTCATGCAAAAAGGCGCCAAAAATGCAGATCAATTTTGCACTTAGCTATTCCAAATTCTCAACCAAATGCTCGAGTGGTGAGTATATAATATGTTTGGTGATGGAATTAATAATGCAAATGACACTTGAAAAGCTAATTTTTTTTTGGCATATACTTGTTGAATAGTAGAATGCTCACAAGATGTTTGATGAAATGATCAAACAAAAAATGTGAGGTAAGTTTTTATCGAAGTCCGTAGAGAGATTCAATAGTTCGAGCCAAATATTTTAAATAAGTTCAACTCACAGCAGTTATAAATGTGCTAATATGCGGTTATAAAATTATTTATATATCTTAATTAACTATGGAGCAATAAATGGCAGTAGATAAACTGATTTGATTGCTCTGCTTAACTGTATGTTTTTTTGTTTCCTATATGATTAGTTTTGTCATAGGTAGATGATTAAATAGAAAGCTCTTTTCTAATAACAGATCTATATTGTTATGATTGGTTTGCTTGGTATACTGGTAATCAAAGATAATGCTAACATACATGAAAATTATTCAAGAACAATATATGTCGTTAGAACCTATTGTGAGAAAGAAGAATATGAATGTCATTCACTTATCTTCATTTTGTGATAAGTCATTTCAAGAAGAATATAAATGTCATTCACTTGTTTCCATTATGTGATAAGTCATTTCAAGACATGGTAGTACTTTACTAACCATCGTACCATCACTGGTACCGGTCATACTGGTGTTACAGGTCGGAGACACACAACACATGATAGGTCACAACAACAAAGAGGTAAAACCTCCCAACATATCACAGAGATGCAAGCAATGACGGCATCAGCTGGTACTGGTACAACAAATTTTTAGAATATGTATATCATTTTCTTACAAAAAATATGTATATATATAATAATTTTGATATATCTCCTTGATATTTAATAAATATAACTGTTTTAAAAGGACCAACGATTGAACTGATTGATACACCGATTCGACGAGTGAACTGTTGACCTAAAATTTTACTGCAACAATGTCCGATCCGATTATGATAAAGTTGCTTCCTTGATGTGTTCTTGGCACGTTCCAATGGAAATGCGTAATTAATTTTGATCAGTAGTATGATAATTTAATTACGCCCCTATTCCTCTTTCTCTGTAATGCGAAGCATATTCCTACGAATTTTTTATCTGACGTTTCATGTTTTATTCTTAAATTTTTATTTTATCAGAATCTTCATGGTGAATTATGAAAATAAATTTTCGTATTGTATTATTAATATACAATTCGTTTTTCGTTCAAATTACTATCATAAGGGACTAAGGGTATTGCACTTTGTGAGGGAAAACGTTCAAGAAAATGTAATCGTGGAATGAGTTTTGAATCGACCATGTTGTTCCCAAAAAGGCATAAATCGAACTGTGTAGAACAACTGTTTTCCCAGAAAATTGCGACTTTGCATTTTACTTTCGTAAAAGAATTTCCCATTTTCCTTCTTTAACTATCTATTTTGTCATACGTTAATTCCAGTAGAGAGGTAAAAAAGATTTTGAGTTCCGATTGATTTTAACAATCATCAAAATTAAAGCTTAAATTTGAAATCGCATGTATAAACATAATTTATATTGTTCACACGTTATGTCTACACAATATGATGAGATTTCATATATATATCAGGCATCAACAAAGATTGCATTATTCTTGATTAATCATTAAACAAAATTACATGAAACTGGATTTTTCTTTTATCTATTTTTGTCCCCTAACATATTTATAAAATTATTTTTAATAGCACGTTTATTTAAACATTTTTTCTTGAAAAATCTTTATAAGATTGTTAGAGTAATCATTCTCACGAGATCTCTCTTTAAACCATGGAAGCTTTTTTTTTTGGAAAGATGAGAGTTCTCTCAAATTTCATAATTATCCATAAAAATCTTCGTTCGGATTTTGAACCCACAACATTCTATATATAGAGTGTTGTCTTTTGTCACTAGATCAAAGATTAATTCTCATTTAAAAATGATGCAACACAGGAACTTCTCAAGAGATCACCCATTCTAGTATTACTCATATCTAAGCACACTTAATTATTACATTATTCTCAAGAGGTCACCCACTCTATAAGTATATGCATAGAAGCGAATTAAAATTTTGTATGGCAAAACAACTCAAAAGGCTAAAATCTCATTTCTGAGAACCATTTTTTTTTTGGCGTTCAGTGTCGAACTTTTTACAAATGATTCTTTAAAAATGTTATTCTTCCTTTTGAAATAATTATTAAATGATTTTACCACATCCTAACTTTTTTGTCTTGTCTAAGCTCTAAACTCTATATAATGAGTTGATAATTGTATATTACCTGTGATCAGTTGTTAGTTTTGGAAAAAAAAATCAAATTGTATTAAAAAAGATCTAAGGACTGAATTGGTCCAGTTTATGCATAATCATAGCAGAACAATTATAATAGAGTCATGGCATTTTGTATTTGTTTGATTGATAGAACAATATGTAAGATATACTTGTATTAGCAGAAGGTAAAGCAATTTATATATGTGTCATTCATTGTTTATGTAATGTTTTTTTTCTAATAATCGATATATTAAATTAAGAGAAATAAAAAATATTAACATGCATCTAAAATTAGTTGATAATATTAATTATTAATTTAATATCTGTTTTTTTAAAACTATCTAAATTCAGTTATGCAATAATCGTAGCTGAATAATTATCAATATTTTCTCTCTATTGTTTCAGGGGCAACTCTAAATCTAAATTTGTTTTACCATTTTGTATCTAAAATTGAAATAGTTATATTCACCCTTAATTATAATATGCTCTTTTCAGAGTTTAAATTCAATGTATAGAGAGAGAATTAGGTTATGGTGCTTTGCAAAGCACAAAAACGTTGTGTGTTTTGCGCTCTATTTTTAATTTTAAGCCAGAAACGATCGATCCAAACCGCTCAATCTAATATCCATATCAAAATCTATTAGTAAACCAAATTTTATATTTTTTGAAATTTATTTACTATTTTTTTGAATAGAGGGAAAACTGTCATTTTTGGATGAACCGGAATTATCAGATCAAGTCATTTTCTCCTCATCAGAAAAAATAGTAAAAAAATTTTAAAAAATATAAAATTTTGTTTACTAATAGATTTTTTATATGAATATTAGATTGAATAGTTCGGATCGATTATTTCTGACTTGAAATTAAAAATAAAGCGCAAAGTACACAACGTCTCTATACTTTGCAAAGCACCATAGTCGGACTATATATATATATATATATATATGCTCTTTTTTCACTATTATAACTCCGTACCTCGTCTTAATTCCTCTCGACAATGCCAAAGTAAGACACAAGGAAAATAAAAAAATTCTGAGGTGCTGGAATAACCAACCATTTTACCCCAACATTCTATTATGTATCCCAATATATGCTCATCTGAGGCAATTAATGGATATCAGGAATCTATTTCAAGCCGGCTTTGCGCTCATAATTTTATTGAGCTGCATCCTTACGCCATGTGGAGGATTCGAGTAAGAGTATTGCAGCACATTACAATCGATCAAATAGGATTACGAACCATACTTATGGTCGACAATAATATAAGTTAATTAGTTTTTTTAGTTTTTTTTTATTTGTTGGTTATTTATATTAGATAAGTTGGTGATTTTCTAATAATGTAGGATAACAACATGATTACAAACACGTCGAGTGAAATGCAAGAGATGATATACCATCAATCGAAAGAAGAAAATATATATGATTTGCATAATGTACAAGTCGTTATTGATGAGAGAAAATCGGTTTTTGTCAATGATATTTGCCAACAATATTAGTTATTGTACATCTGTCATACGATGTCACTTAGAAGGATTGTTGAACCTGTAAGATTTTTTGTATTATCAAAACATACAAGCATCCATAATATAATTTGTAGGAGCGATATGAGTACTTTAGTCGATAAAACAAAAATCAGTAAGAATCAGTAAGAAAAATGTGCATGTATATATTATGTTATAATCTTGACCATTATCGCAAATAAAACTTAACCCTAAATTTTTAGATAAAAATATGAAAGTTAGAATGTTCAAAAAGCTTAATTTCTCTATTATCTCTAATTGCCAAGTTTGACCTTTGAGTCAAAGCCACTCAAAAACACAATTAAAATAGTCTCAAATGAAAAAAGGTCCAAAAAAAAAGTTATTTCAAAAAAAAATTCTTATGTATTATTATCTTCCACATCAGCATGTTTCCTACAAAATTTTGCACAAAAACTCAAATATCCCGCCAACCTTTTTTTTGTTGTTATAATAAGTTTTGCACAAGTTGTATAAAACTCCTTTCAAAAAAAAAATATACAAAAATCAAATCTGACTCAAGGATCTAACCTCAATTATTTTCATATTGCGCATGTTCAAATAGTAATTAAGTGAAATGATGTTATGACTGAGTAGCATGTCCTTAACAATCCCTGATATTTACCATCATTTTCTCTGCGTGAACACACTTCAATATAAATCGCCAGAGGATTTAAGTTGCTAAATTACATAAACTTATATCCATATCTTATCAAATTTGGTTTTGGCTCGCCCTTTTATATTGGCTGGATTTTCACAATAGACGATATTTTCCTAATTATGAAACTCATATATGACACTAAAATGGTTGTACATTACTCTCAACTTAATAATTAGAAAATAGCCAAATTTAGTAAATAAGCGTCTTTAAAATAAAAAATGAGATGCACTATTAACTATTATAAGTTTTATTTTTCACTTACCCTCTCTCTAACTATCTCTTCCCGCTCCTAATGGAAATATCTAACAAGATGGAACGAGCGAGTGCCTTCACATAATGTACTACTAAGATGGTGATTGACAAATTCATAAATACAGAGGTGGTGAGGTTGAATGTCTTCAAAAATGAAAGTATGTATGCTTATTTTATCAATAATTTGAGTAATTATATAATTAGTTGTATACTTAACTTTTGTTTGTGCATCAATTTTGATGTTTACATATAGATCCAATTCTTAGTACTGCACAAGAAGATTTCTATTCGTACGGAACAACTTTCTGAAAATTAGTACTATTTATTTTTCAAATTAAAATAATTCATATACACAATATACATCTTACTTATTTTTCAAAATCAACCACTATTTGTCATTAATTTTGATTGTATGCTACTAGCAGATATGTGAAGATTACAATTCAAATGTCAAATACTACAAGTACATTTTTGAATATAGTCACAAAGGTCGCAACCATTCACAGGCAGATGCTGATTTAACGAATGATCTCGATGAAAACTGTGAATAACTTTACATAGTATTTTTATTGTTGTTGTAATACTATTATGTTTGCTATTTTATAATTTCTAAATTTGGTAGTATAATATTAATTTATCATGTTACTATATGATGAATTTTCTATATAAAAGACAGAACAAAAGGATATCATCGTTTTGTGCAGTTTTTTTTACTATAGGTATTTATTTGAATTCTTATATAGTTGATTGCCAACAACAATATATATAGAGAGAGAGAGTAAATCTACCGTGAGCGACCTCCGTTAGCTTAGCTCAAAAAATATATCAAATGATCTCTAAATTTTGATTTTTCAATCTCATTAAATTCTTCATATTGAAATCTTGTGGAGTATAAAAATTTGGAATATTTTAAATTTTTTAAGTCGCTCTTTTCAATTTTTGAAAATCAGCTCCAAAAATAATAATAAAATATTCAATGTTTGTAAATTATTTTAAAAAAATGAAAAGAGCGACTTAGAAAACTCAAAACATCCCAAATTTTTGTATCCCATAAGATTTCAACATGAAGAATTTAATGAGATTGAAAAATCAAAATTTGGAGATCATTTGATATATTTTTTGAGCTAAACTCACGGAGATCTTCCGTGAGCTTAAGCTCACGATAGATTTACTCATATATATATATATATATATATATATATATATATATATATATATATATATATAATATGAAAAATATTGCTTGTCAATAGCACTACATGAGACTTGATTAATTTTTCTAAGCATAATAATTGATTGTGGTTAAATATTAAATTATTACATATAATGGTTTGCGTGTAAAAGCAGATATATTTACTAGCATTTATTACAAGTATTTTATTATCTTTTGAACAAATTTATATTTTATATTTTCATAATTTTTAAGAGTTTTTCTTACATTTAATTATTTTATTTAAAAATTAAAATGTCATCTATAAAAGCAAGGGTAATTAATATAATCACTATTTTTTTAGAAAGTAACTCATAGATGTTGAGAGCATCAAAAAAGTCTGCATTTTAAAAAAGAATCCGTGCGTAAGAATGTATATATTTATTAGTTTAAAGAATATCAGATAGCTTAAAAGCTTAAAGTTAAATTTGTTTTAGGGTATAGTTGTTACGGCAGAAACGATCAAAAATCATTAGACAACTTATTATAAATTATTCTAAGCGCGTTAGGATAAGATAATAATAATTCAGGAAGTCATGAGTCATGTGTAAAAGCAAGAAAAATAACCCAATAAATTGATAACACTCTCTATCATTCCGTCAAGTGGGCTTCAGTAGGTCCCTTGCATTTTGTCCTTGTATCAGAAGCAAAAGGACTTGAAAAACACTCTCAGAAAAAAAAAGCAAGTTAAATAAATAAACGAACAAAATAAAAGACTATGTTTCCCATTATTCTGAGCACATTGTTCATGTCATTTTCACGTATTGAAAAATTGTAATTCTGTGCGTGAACTTCTTCTTTGGTGATCCCTTTTGGAATTTAGAGAGTCCAGTCATCACGAAACGATTCGCGGATGTTTCCCCAAATGGATCCAAGTGTCATCCATGTGGACTTAATTATGCACTTATATAAAGTACGAAGTTAACTAATATAAAAATATTTGCATTTCATTTTAAATAGGAAGCGGCTAACATTATCCAGCAATAATCTTCAAAAAATCCCAGCAAATGACTTTTCATTTTCAAAAAGTTTCATTCAACTGCACTTAACGAACTTTCTTTTTAAGCGTGCACGCGATTTCTTTCAATTATTTACTGAATAACATGAAAAAAAATAAACTTCACAAAATAATATTTTCTCATAAAACAACAAGTATACTTTAAATATATCTTTATACAATTTTACCAGCCTAATAATAATATATTCAATATCACAACATTCTAATTTATGTTCAACATCAAAGATATGTGTCATGAATGCATAATAATATATTATATAATTAGATATAATATCTATGTGTTTAGATTTCGTACTTAGATATTTAGATATATGTTTTGGGTGTTTAGATATTTATCTTGGGTATTTAGATATATATTATAGGTATTTAGATTTCTTCCTTATATATTTAGATATGTGTTTTGAGTATTTAGATATGTGTAATGAGTAGTTACATATATTATCTAGGTATTTAGATATGTATTTTGGGTATTTAGATATAATATCTAGGTATTTAGATTTCTTACTTGGGTATTTAGATATTTGTTCTTACGTATTTAGGTATTTAGATTTTTTATTTAGGTATTTATAGATGTGTTCTGGGTATTTAGATATTTATTCTGGGTATTTAGATATGTGTTCTGAGTATTTAAGTATAATATCTAGGTATTTAGATTTCTTATTTAGGTATTTATAAATGTGTTCTGGGTATTTAGATATATTTTCTGAGTATTTAAGCATAATATCTAGGTATTTAGATTTCTTATTTAGATATTTAGATATGTATTCTGGGTATTTAAATATCATTTATATGTGATTATCTGGAGTATGAGATTTCTTTCAATTAGTTACTGAATAACACACAAAAAAATTAAACTTCAAAAAATGATATTTTCTCATAAAGCAGCAAATATACTTTAAATATATTTTTATATAATTTTATCAGCCTAATAATATATTCAATATCACAACATTCTAATTTATGTTCAACATCAAAGTTATAATACATGAAACACATTTCAACATTATAAGTTGTAAGGAAGAGATAATTCAAAAAGAAAGCGCTACACGCCAAATCTAATTGAGAAAAATATTAAAAAAATCTATATATATGGGATGTCGGGCTCAATTAGCATGTGCTTAATTAAAAGAGATGAGCGCTGATAGCACGGAGATTATTTGAGAGATGGAGGGTCCGGAGAGAAAACGATTTTCTCTTTTAAATATACGCGGCTCAAATGTATCTTTTTCATGTCTGAAATTCAAATGTATTTTTTTAATTAAATTCTTATATAAATAAATTGAGGGATATAAAAATTTTAGGTGTTTGATGCTTTCTATGTGTTTGTTCTGAATTTTTGAAAATCATCTCTAAAATAATAATAAATCTGATTTTTTGTATATCATTTTTAAAAATCTAAAATATATACTTAAAAAACTCTAAATACTCTAAATTTTATATCTCAATATTTTTATACAAATAATTTAATTAGAAGGATAAGTTAAATTTTGACACATTATAGTAAATTTTGTGCCGCATGCACTTCGAATCTAAATATAAACGTTTTATAATATGTAATATATTACCAATAAATTTATTTTGTATTGTACTTAGTTAATACTGATAACATGCATAATAACTAATTTAACATGATAGTACTGTATAAAATGAGTGAAATATTAAAATCATTAAAATATATAATAATTCATGTAATATACATAATTAAGTCTGTATTGATATGGACGAGCGTATTTATATATCAGCTCCCATTCCCATAGCCTATTGGTGGATGTTAGGTGTTGATGGCCATATCCATCGTATAGCGGGTTACTAAAATATTAAAAAGTGAATGCTTAATTAGGTCAGCTAACACCAAATACGAGCTGTTTACTAATTGAGCACGGTAGAAGCAGCTATGCTAATTCCAAATGTTTTGGCTGGGATTAATCATTCGTCTAACATTAAAGTTGACCGCTCTTGCTCAGTTGCTCTTCCTAGCTACCAAATATATATTCTAAGATTAAAGTTCCCCATCTAAACCAAACTAAAATCATGGGAGGGGTTTATAGGAATCCTTGATATATAATTACAGTAAAGTCGCTATCATTGCTGCATTTATGAATGGGAAACCTTTCAACCTAACCGAATTGACAACCATGAGAAAATAAAATATGATTTTGAATTTACTTATTATAATGCAATTTGCCTTTTACACACAACATATTTATGAAATGACAAAAATTAATCAAGTTCCAGTACCATTTATGGGATAACTTGATATTATTTTACAGCATTCGTCCAAACATCGAATAATATTTTCAAATTTTATGAAAATTAAAATACAACCAATCTTTCAGAAAACATATTTATTTATTTATTTCTATTTTGAAATTTTCTGCTTGGTTTGAGAAAATGTTATTAAAACTATCAAGTTCATTTATTGCTAATGAATCCTAATCTTATATAATTGACAGTTTTTTTTTTCTGGATCACGGTCTAAAATTACACAACCATCGCTAGCAATGATAGATATTTTAGAAGTCGATAGATATAGACTTCAACACATATTTAATTATTTCGTTGATAATATTCAACCTGAGCAAATTCTCAAACTTTATTTGTGCGCGTGAAAGTTTGAATTCATAATCTTTTGAACGTCATCCTTGCAAATAAAAAGCTGTGTAAAAATAGCATCAAAAGGAGAACATTGATTGCAACAATGCAGATTTTAACAGTAAATAATGGAAGATTTAAGCTGTAAAAGGTGTGAAATAAGGAATATATTAGTAAAAAAGAAAAAAAAAACTCTAATAGATAGAATTTGAAACCATTTGCTTACCGGGCAATTATTAATTGAACATCGGCAACTTTTATCAGACGTCACTAATTAGCAATCCTTTTGTTAGTGATTTGAACTACCTTTTGTTCTCTCTACTTTTTCCACCTTATTTGTTAAAATATTAGTACTGTTTTCATGTTTGTATTTAAATAGTATATCCACATAGAAAGTTGCATGTTTGGAACTTGAGGATTATTTATGAATTTCTAAAATACGACACACGCATCACGAGCTTAATAAACGAATTTAACACATCTCAAATTTGTTCGAAATTTTCAAAATTATGTAGTGGCGGAGCTTGATTAGATTTTTCAAGGGACTAGAATAATTTTACACATATATAAACTATTATGTTCATTTTGGGGGCTTTGATATTAAATCATAGTATAGCTATCATAAAATATTTAAAATCCTTAATAGATATATTAAATTTCAAAAAAAATAGAGGGCCCTAGCCCCTCCGGTCTCTTGTAAGCTATGCCGTTGAAATTCTTGATACATAAATAAGGTTAAGTTTTCAATTTTTTTAAATATTTCATATCATCATTTTTCTCCACCATTGATTTTATTTAAATCTTTTCATCTACTTGAATTCAAAGGTTTAAATAAAATATTTTCTCTCTCCTCATTTAAAATAATATATAATATTTAAGGTGAAACTTAACTTTTTTCATATGATCATTTATACATTATTATGTATTTTAATTATATTATTTATTATTATTATTATTATTATTATTATTATTATAATTATTACTTAGTATTTAAAAATATTATGTCTAATTTTTTTCTAATGTGAAATTTTATTAAATATATTTAAAATTTATATTATTAGTTATTTATTTGAGGATTAAATTGTTGGGGCGAACTTGAGTTATAGCTCTAATTATTCGTAAAGAATGTAGTTAATTTTACTTTAAAATCTTTGGGTAGTATTTATATACATGTAGTACATTCAGAATTTCGAGTTTTAAACTTCGACTAATTGTTTCCGAATTTCATATTTTATAGTTTCCGTTGACACGAGATATAACATTTTTTTTATCACCTGACACAATAGAGAGGCATAGAGAATTAAAGGAAAATATTATAAAAAAAAATATCATTACTGATACGTCATTCACAATATAAATATTATTAATATTTATGTTAAATAATATCGGCATGTAGTATCATAAACTCTCGTTTGATGGTATATCATTTTTGTGATATAAAATAATAAATTAATAACTCACTTAATGATAAAAAATACTATATAAAAAAATTATGTAAAAAATATTAACATACATAATAACTCTTTTATTATTCATATATATACCAGCTCCCACAAATTAATATCGCTACTTAGTGATGTGGGTCCCGGCGTCCGAATATACACTAGTAGTCTGTCTTCAATTATTATCGTATTAAATTATTTTTATTCATATTAAATTTTTATCTATTAAAATTAATTTTATTCATATTTTAATCTTACTCATTAAAATAAAAGGATAATAAAAAGTTATTGGTTGCTAATAAATAATAATAATATATTAGTTAATTTATTATAATTTATAAAAAAAGCATCCAAACTCATTTTTTCCATACAAATACAATAAAAAATTTACTAGATGAAATCAAAATATAATGATGCATTCAATTCCTACTTGAGTTATTTTAAAATAAATAAATTAAAAAAAATACCAACATCACTTATCAATCTTTTTAACTAGAAAATAAAAAAAAATACATCTCGATAATAAAATGTTACATTTTGTATCCTATAAATTTAAGAAATACTCTAATAAATATTATTCAAATATTATAATTTAGTAATTGATGAAATCTAAAAATGATAATAATTATAATTCATAATTCATAGTAATTAACTCATAAAACTTGAGATAATAATTATAGGGAATAAACATTAGAGGAGATAATTATGTTGGAAATAATATTTTTTTAATAATTTATTATGTAGGACAAATGAATACAAAAAGACTTTTAATTCCTTATTCATTTACTTAATATTTTTTATCTTTATTTATATAAAATAAATTAATGAATTTTTTTATTTATACTAGTCTTATTAAATATGATATGAATGTGATACGAATGGAAGAAATAGGTAAAATACTATTCATTCTCTTATTTATTTTTCTTTTCTTTTCTAAATTCTAAAAAAACGCCGACACTGTTGACTAAACCTGGTCTTCTTTCCTCC
Organism: Schoenoplectus tabernaemontani; assembly: GCA_037127355.1. NCBI lineage: Eukaryota > Viridiplantae > Streptophyta > Magnoliopsida > Poales > Cyperaceae > Schoenoplectus > Schoenoplectus tabernaemontani. Next base: position 17,892,184 of record CM073756.1, read on the forward strand.
CGCGGTCCGAATCCCGTAGAAACTTTTGCAGTGCAAATATTCGTCACGTTTCTTTTTCAGAAGCATTTATATTTGAATCGGGTCCCTTCGTGGAAATTATCCTCATATGTCTGAAACTAATATAAGATTATATGCCAATTGACGGCTTACCATCGATATTACAAAAAGGAATTAATTATTCTGTCATTGTAGGTTTTTGATCTTTGCAGGCGAAACTCCTGAGATAAATAATAATATCCATAAGGATTTTGATGCAGATAAGTGTTTAGTAAATATAGATAATCAAGTTTGAGTAACAAAATCTGTAATTTTTGTTCGATTCATATGATTTTAAATAGCAATCAACCATATTTAAAATATCGATAAATAGTTGAACAATAAAAAGCTAGACAGTCTATAAAATATTATTATCTTCGCCGTTCAAGGAAATGAAAAGGAATAAAAAGTCAAATTTACCAATTAGCATGCCACAAATAATATATATATTTGACAATTACTTTAACTAAATATGAATTCACAAATAAATTATTCATTTGGACATTTTCTATTCAAATTGTAAAATTGAATATTGTTTTCAGCATAATTTCATTTCTGCTGATTTTTTTTCTACTTGACTAAGATAAAATGATCCACATTAGATTCTGAGACAGGCTAAATAAATATTGACAAAGTCATCCTTAAAAAATAGCAATATTTGGATAGGGATAAGGACATGGACATCCATATTATTAAAAAAAAAAGTAGACCTTGTCAAAGTCTCATAGAAATGCTCTCTATCTGACGTGGCAAAACAAAATAAATGGTTGTGGAGTTCTGACTAGTTGTTTGTTCCTCAGATAAAGAATAGATTGGAAGACAATAATGCATTAACTTTGAAGCTCCTGAAAGAATAAATATAAGCTTAACTCAAAAATGCACTCACTCCTTTTTTTTTACATTTAAGTTCTAATGACAAGGTACATATTCATTTTTATACTCTTCACATATGACCTCTGAGGACGATTTTTTAAATCAAACTTATTATAACGTGTTGTACTTTAAAACTAGTAAACTTCTATTATTTAATGTACAGACAATTACAAGAAAATAAAACGAACTGATTGAAAATACACTCTAATCGGTCAATTAGAAATTTGTGGGTCCCATCTTGTTAGACTGATAGTGCAGCAAATTGTTACATAAATATGTCAAGACAAATTATTTGTACACATAAGATCTTTCATTTATATAAGGGGAGGGATCTATGATTATTTTAACAATTTTGAGACTTTTAAAAAAATATGAACAAATTTAAAATATAAAAAAATCATAATACTTTTTTACTTATAGATTGGTAGTGCTTTAAATCTTATGCAATTTTATTATTGTTCGATAGTTCATTAAAGACCGTTAAATTATTACAAATTATATAAAATTTTGATGGACTTTAATGGACTATAAAATGATAATGAAATTATATAAAATTTAACTATCAATTTATAAGAAAAAATATATATCTATAAATTTGTTTACTTTATAATTTTTATATTTATTTAAAAATCCATTGTCAACATCCCATATGAAAGAATAATTGCTATTTTTAAAGCTTTTTATGCAGATCAATCAGTAATATATATCACAGTTAAAAGCAGAAGATATTGACATGTACCTACATAAAATGAGTTAAATAATCACTGAGGATACTAACAATAATTTTAATTTAGTGATAAAGATAATTTTAACATCACTAAAGTTACTTAAAGTTAAAAAAAATTTGCGTCATATTTTATCCAGAAAGAACATAAAGTATTTGTGGAACACCTCTTAGTCATTATGCTCTGATTTTTTTTTTCACTGTTAAGATGAAAAGGTCCCAAAACTAACAGATTTAAGCCGATCTATAATTTCTTTCTACATGTAAGTGGTGAATCAAAAAGCCTTATCCAATGAGAATATTGCCATTGTTACATTTATTTAGTCAATTTATTTTTTAATTTTATAATAAAATATATGAAACTTTAATGAAATATTCAATTTAACTAGCTATATACCCGCGCGTTGCAGCATAATTTTTTATTTAAATATTAAAATATTATAAGATAAAAAAATTCACATTTATCTAATATTAAATTATAAATTCACCAAATTATAGAGAAAACATATAATAAAGACTATATTTAATCTTAGATGAGATTTTTGCACAATATGAGTTAATGATTCATGATTTTTATGGAAAGAAAAGTAAATTATTCTAACATATATTATCACCATTAATTCCTTACCAAATATGCACAAAGTTGCTAAATAAAAAACAAAAATTATGGAAATAATAGTATATAAGGGAAAGAAATGGAGAGAAAGAGAGGATCAATGGACGCGATCACATACGTTCGATCAACCAACAATAAATATTATCCGTCTAATTGAGGGATAAAATGGGTATAATAAAAATTTACAATGACAAAAAATGGACCCTCCAATTCTTAGATGCTTTATATAATAGTATAGATATTTGAATAAAAAATATTAATACAAATATTTTGATGGATTTGTGCTTAGTCTTGCTTAAAAGCACGAAAAAGTAAAGAACTGTCAGAATATTCACTGATAAGAAATCGTAAAAATAAGAAATAATGGAATTTATAAGTTAACAATGATAGTTGTAAGCATTAATTACCAAACATTTTTCCGGTTAGTCAACACCTTCATACTATTTAAAACTTAACCATGCTAAACGAATAACTAAGATTTGCAACACATGCTGCGGACATTTTGAATTGTAACAGTAAACTACATTTAGAAAATTAGACAATTAACAACATCTATGAGAATGTCAGTAAAGCGTATTAGAAAGCAGAATTATGTTTTTCTGAATTGATCGTGCTCCACGTCTAGACGAGGCCCTTCTCTCTCAATTTTTTTTTTTTTTTTTTTTTTGAAAACGTCTCTCCCAAATTCAGTCGCTCATTATTTTATGAAAAATGATACGTATCACCTTTCTTTCGCTTATATTCTTCACCGAGTACGGACTGTTATGTTCCCCTTCTCAAGCTCAAACTGAAAGACTGACGCAGAGCAGCGGCCCCTCTCTCTCTCAATCCGTGATTCGTGATGGAGACGGGGGTTTCTTCAGCCTCTGGTGATCAGCAGGTATATTTCCATGGTTCATGCGATTTTTCTGATTACTGAAATTCTCTGATAACAATTTCTCTCGGAATGGAAAATTCTTCTAGGCTGGCGGAAAAGTTTATATTAACACTTTAATGTTTAGAGATTCGCATCGTTTTGTTTTGCTCATAGAACTTTTTGAAATTCTTCGTTGGGAAATCCGCCAAGTTTTTTATCCAATAGGGGAAATTTCTCTTATCTTCTTCTTTTCTTTTCTGAAGTTTTATTGGTTATTTTTTGGATTCTTTTGTGAATTGATACCCGAGGGTTTTGGATCTGATTTGCATCAGTGGGAAATAACTAAAAGAAAGAAGTACCTTAATTTAATTCCTTTTTTGGTTTGTTTTTACTTATAGTTAATTAACAGTCGCACTTCTTTTACTTTATTCTTTAGTCATTGTCCACTTGTGAAGTATTTATTTGATCCAAAATATACAGCTAGGATTGCTTAAACGGATCTGGCGTTTATTGATAATCACTTAACTTGGCAATCGTCGTATAGTATTTATTTGTGCAGTTTCAGTGTTTATCAGAGAACCGATTTTGTTTCAATTATGTATTTGATGTCACTTCATGAGCTATTAAGAGATACTTAATTGGCAGAAATATATATATTACTTGGGAATTGATTACTGCTTATATACTGGTCATAATTTACATGTCCAGTCATCCAGTGACATGCATATAAACATTTTAAAGACCTTTTGTTTTGGTTTTTGTCAATTTATCAAAAATACTCTGTGTCTAGGACTGTATTATTTAAAATTAGTTGCCCCAAATTCAATTTGAACCTTAATCATATTTCATCTAGTTATAACTTCTGAATCATAACAAATTTTGACTGTCAAATGCTTAATTTATTTGTTAAAGCCAAAGGCACTTAATCCAGAGGGAAGCAACAGAAATATAGAACTTACTGCACCAACAGTACTGAACCCCAGAAAGCCACTAAACCTCTCCTCTTTACAAATACCCAACCGAACTATAGAAAGCCTGGTCGCTAATTCGCCCACCTCTGCAAGAATAACCATTTCACCAAGCCCTAGTTCCTCAAGACTGGGCCTTCCCCCGCGTCCTTCCTCCACAAGGGCAAAACCATCTTTGCGAGGTATCCTTTCTTCAAAGAGCTTCATTGGAAGAAATAGATCCAGTAAAGAGGTTCAGGAGGGTCAGGAGGGAGAAAGAACTATACTTATCATGCCAGGAGAACCCTCATCAGAAGGAGCGAAATCGGGAAAAGCATCAGGTTCCGGGCTTTTTTCTTTAAGTAGGGTTTTCTCAAACATATCTACTAAAAGAACACACTCTATGCCTGTGACTCCAGTTGGGAATGTGGCACCCTCTTTTAAGGACAGTCATGCTGTTGACCTTCCTGTTACTAATGTAAGGTTCTCTCTACTATTTGTTTAATGAATATGTTCTTATTCTAAACTTCACTATGCTCATGCACCTGAATTAAGAAACATAAAAGCTATCCTTTGAGAAAACAGAAATAGCCCATATGCACCTATATGAGAGATGTTATGTGTGCATAATTATTTCTTCTAAAATGTCCAAACTTTCCTCAATGCAGATCCGTGAGATAGAAAAGAGAGTTTTTGTACTGTTAGAGATTTTGAGGGATGACAAGTTATCCCTAGTTTCTCAACACCACCATGTTTAAGGTTATAATTGAAACTTTTTCTATCCTTAAATCTTTTTTTTTTCAATGAAAGGCTGAAGTGCAAAAGAAGATGAGACGCTCATTTTCTGTTCCGGGTAATGTGAAAAATGCTGGATTCAGAAGGACAAATTCACAAGGATTAATTCGTGTTGTACCAGTTACTCCTCGACCCATACCTGTAGACAAGGCCAACTCCACAGGAAGTGGTGATTTAGAAGAAATACCACCTGGTATTATTTGGCATTTTATCCCTTAATTTTTTTTCTCCATACTCTATAAGCTTAACTTATGTATGGTATCATTTACCAAGCATATGCAGGTTTGTTGTCTTCCACCACCAGCTTGTAATGTCAAAAGTTTCGGCAAAAAAAAACAGCTTGTCGTTAGTTTCATTTGCTTGCTATAGTCAGATTACTTGAGTTGAATTGGCACTTCAATATATTAACTAGATATGGTTACTAAATCCATAAGAGCTTCCACCAACTCCAGCAACAGAAAATAATACAATGTCAAAGCTTATGGTGTTAGAGAAATAATTTCTTGATGTTGATCTTTAATCTGATAGTATAGAATTTGTTTTCTTTTGTCAGATACAGAAGCCGACGATGGAGGAGAAGATATACCAGAGGAGGAGGCGGTATGCCGGATCTGTATGGTAGAACTTGCTGAAGGAGGAGAAACCTTAAAAATGGAATGTAGTTGCAAGGGTGAACTGGCATTAGCACACCAGGAATGCGCAATAAAGTGGTTTAGCATAAAAGGAAACAAGACTTGTGATGTATGCAAGCAAGATGTACGCAACCTGCCAGTGACTTTGCTTCGGATACCAAATCCTCCAAATGCTACCAGACGGACAACACGTGATGTTATCCAACAAAGTGAAGATGGTGAATACAGGTATTTTTCATTCTTAATATGTTTCTAATTGTTTCAAAATACTTTGTTTATTTCTGTGCATGAGGAGTTCACCGGAGGCGTTTACCGGTAATTAACGATGTCAGGTTTCATTACATTCCAGTGGCCATAAAGTTGCTGATAATTCAGAAGACAGGAACGTGTAACAAACTAACACTTTCACTTCTACAAATGACTTTTACTAACAGATCTGAGAACCTAATATGTGATTCTGGGTCTTAAATAATTGGGTGGGGATCCCTTGGTAATTAAATATTTTGACAACTATGACAACGCTCTCTCAGAACATGTCAAAAAAATTGTAGTGTGTTATTTCCCTTATAGATTGGTTGTTTACCAATGTTCATGCAAATTAAGAATCATTTAATGCCGTTAAATGTGAACTGTTGCAATTATCATGTCATTTGATGAACAGTGAATTAATATAATTTCATCAAGTACATGATATATGTAACATATGGATTACATATTTGTTGTGGATTTAAAAAAAAATTACTTTAACAGTTGTTGGATTTCAAAAATTAAGTTACTTTAACAGTTGTTATGATTGTCAAAGTTATTTGTTGTCATTGGATCTCCACCTAAATAATCAGTAAAGAGTGCCCAGATAGATGATATTCACCTATTGACAGGATTTAGGAGCCAGCATGTCATATTTCCTGTTAAACGATAATGCTGATTACACTATACACAAAAACTGCTTGAATGCAAAATATTGTACATTTTGAGCCCAGGGCTTAAAAGTTGAAAGTACACTTACTTCCATATCAATGTGATATTAGAAGCATTTTGTAGAGAATAACATTCTGGATTTCATATTCCAAGGTTGGTTCCTTCTAGGTAGAAGTCGAGCAGACAACCAAATTATTTTTATCCACAAAAGCTTAGACACTAGTTTTCACCCATTGTATCTAAAAATTAAAATCAAATCACTTCACCTTTTCACCACAACATCAGCAACAACAACCGAGCCTTTGATCTCAAGTAAATTGGGGTAGGCTAGAAATGAAACCTAATCCAAAAATCACAAAGATCATAGAAATCAAAACTAAAATCAATGATTTCACCTTTTCACTCATTCCATTTTTTTTTAAAATATGAATCAGGGTATGGCAGGATGTGCCGATATTAATCATGGTTAGCATGCTAGCTTATTTTTGCTTCTTGGAGCAACTTCTGGTACGCAATCCCTTTTTCGTGTTAGAAAGGTATCTGAAACATTGCTGCAGTAAATTTGAAATTTGGTCCCTAAACTAGGGATGGAAAGGCAATTTACAGTCATATGGTCATTTGTATCCATAAACTTATATGCATTATTGGTGTCGCAGTTTAAGAAATAATAAATAATGTGTTCTTTCTTTCATGCTCATGCTAGTATGCTACTGTTAATCTGTTAATTTCATATTTTATCAATACTATTATTTGCATCTGGTTTCAATTTTAGACAAAAACCAATTGCACTATAGATTAGTCTCAGAGGATATTTATTAAATCAGTGTCAAATTAATGTTATTTCACAAGATCCACCTCTGCCTTATTTGATAGTTCTGGACCAAATTAATCAATTAAAATTATTTTTGAGCAATTATATTTTGATTTCTCTGACGTGTTGAATTAAAAAGGTTGGTGATATGGATACACGTGCTCTAGCAGTTTCTTTGCCTTTCTCATGTGTTTTGGGGCTTCTCTCATCTATGATTGCCTCCACCATGGGTAACCTATACCGTCTCTCTCTCTCTCTCTCTCGACTCTAGATGACTGATTTTCTTGCAGAGTATTTTTGTACATAACAACTATCATATTGTACCCACACTGAGGCTATTGGCAACAAGCTTTTAGATTAATCTTACAGTATATATTTATTCATGTTTATTTTGCCACTGAAAGTGCCAGAATTTACAATGAGTAAATTTTGAGCCGATATCAAAAGGTTGATATACTCAGCAATTGTTGCTCGACCTAAATCTAATGGTCAAGTGCTATTTGCTAATAATTAAGAAATGAGAAGTATTTATCTCAGATGGGAGAAAATGGGTAAAACTAAAAGTTGCATGAAATCTTGGATATCACTACAATTTTAGAAGAATTCTTCTGAATGTGTTGTTGACAACCTGTTTTTAATTTTCAGTGAAGAAGAGTTATATCTGGGCATTTGCATCATTTCAGTTTGCAATTGTTATCATCTTTGCTCATATCTTCTATGATGTGGTACGCTCATTTCATAAGAAAAAGGAATTCAATATGTAAAACTTTTCAGTTTTGAGTCTGGATACTGTACCACCTCAGAATAGCAAATAAGCTCAGATATGAATACAGCTTGGAGAAGTTGTTGGCCTTAATTAGCATTTTTTTTTGTTCTTCCATGTGTACTTATATTTAATTTTCTATCCTGGCATGATTGTGTTAGTTATCTATTACAGAAACCTGTTAGTGCATGACTGTATTGGTAAATGCAGTGCTGGCATCTATGCACCAGTACTGGTATATTATTGCTTAACAAAATTGATGTGTCTTTGCTTTCACGATTGTTAATGCTCTACTCATTTCATTTTCAATTGTTTCCTTTTATTAAAATTTTAGCTTGGGATAACAGCAGTGCTGGCTGTACTTCTTTCGTCATTTACCGGTTTTGGAATTGCAATCACTACCAATTCTTTGTCAGTAGAGTGCATGAAGTGGCGATCAAGCCGAAACCAGATGCAAGCCCAACGACAACAGCAGCAGCAGCAACAATCTGATTATGGAAGCAGGAGTGGAGATGGGGTGGGGCCTGAAGGGACCCTGACCCCACCTGTTTCAGTTTAGCTCACAACAGAACCGAGGTAAATGCATTTGATATGGTAAGATACCTACCAAAAAGTTTGGTATGACAGATCGGAAAGAGATACAACAAGTTTGAGAATGTGTCTGAAAAGATGTTTTAGCACACGGATAATAATTCAATATTATAGTGTGCATCGTTGGCTTGAGAATTAATTTTGACCCGAGTCCTTTTGCTTCAAGTTGTACAATATGAAGAATTATATATGTCAAAGTTGCAGCCTGTGCAGTGTATGATTCGCTTTGAGGTTTAATTGATGTATAAGAAAATAGTGTAAAAAGGAACTAGAGCCTCTTGTAGGTGATTAGTGTGGCCAAAAAGTTGTGAGAGAACCAAAAATGCTTCTCTCAATCTTTGACATTGAAGTATGAACGCAATATGTTTTATTATTCTCATTATTCAGTATTTCGGAACTCTTTAACATTTGAATTTGAACGAGAAATTGGTCGAATTGTGTACAGTGTACATGTACTGTTTGACCACAGTATATATCATGTGCCATTATATCAATGCATGTATTTGGTTCAGCTGTGGTATTGGGCCATGGGCATCGTTGTACCTCAGGCAGGGGCGGATACAGGCCTGGCCCCCCATAAAATCAAAATTTGTACTGAGTCATTGCCGCATTGAAAATGATAGTATATTTTGAGAGATTTTATCTCTCAATATTTTTTATCTAATATGCAAAATAACATCTGGCCTCTCGATTTGAAATTTTAGCTCCGCCCCTGACTTGAGCCTCGTGAAATTCACATTTATTGAAATTATTCTTTTAATAAAATAATCTTCTAGTAAATAAGCTTTTTCATTGATTGAGGTGTCAATATGTATAAATACTAATTGGAGGAATAGAGGTAAAACATAAGGGAACATTTAAATCAATGAGTAACAAATAGGGGTGTAAATAGAGTGAATAATATATGTTCCGTTCAGCTCTGTATTCAAAAATTATCTGAAAATATATCATTCATATTCAAATATTAATTATCTGTATTCATATTCGATTCGCATTTGTAAGAAATGATATGGATACGGACACAAATTTAGTTTTAGACTCAATTATTCGTATTCGAAATAGGGCATATATTATTAAATTTTATTTGTAAAATAGTATTATTTATCAGCATTTTTATTTGTATGCAATATTATTATTATTATAAATATTAATAGTGCAAATACTTACTATTAATATAAGTACTTATTTTATTATATATACATAATTATTGATAATATATATTAATTTTTATTTTATATTTGTCATAAAATCTGTATCCGTTAAATATTTATTTCGTATTTGTATTCATTTAAGACAGATTTAGTTTTAAAATTTAACATCTGTTAAATATTTATAATCATATATGTATCTGTCAAATAAAAAATAGATACGTTTATGAATTCAGCACTATCTATTTTGAATCCATTCCGTTTAGATCCCTAGTAACAAACAACTAATAAGTCGAGCACGCGCGCACAAACCTTTGTGGTATCATTGCAACTGATTTAATAAAGTGAAAAGTACAGTTCAATTTTTTAGGATGTCATATAAATATTTAATCCGGAATATAGATTCTAAGTTGTTGCTGTTTGCCAAATCTACAAAAATTTATATCAAAAAGAAGATTTTTATGTGAAACTTGTAAGGAACTTTTACCGGCTATGCCAAACATATATAAGGCGTTTTATATTGGTTGGAGATTCCCAAAAAAGTAAAAAATAATGCAAAATATAAATAACTCCACAATACAAGTTCCTGTAATTGAACAAGCAAAGGAAGATTTTTCATAGAAACATCGTCAGAGGAGTATGGAATCTAGATTCCTACCTGGCGTATGTTATAACGGGTTATGTAGCTCAGATGGTAGAGCGCATGCGAGAGGTACGGCGATCAATAATTCGATACCCCGCATCTCCATCTTCGATTCAGCTATTTGTTAAAACTTAAAAGCAACATATTATTATTAACAATACAGATACTGATATATATATAAATAAATAAATAGATAAATAATAGAAAATGTACTTTGATAAAAAAAAATGAGCCTGGTGAAACGTGTAATCCGACACTCACTTGCAAATAGACATGCTAATTCTTACATAGTACTTACAATTGTAATTTTAGAAATAGAAATTTTAGGGATGGAAAGATATAATATTATACATTATAGATATCATATATATGAAAAATAATGAAATTTTATGTAAGTTTTATCATTCACCAAACGACATGAAATTTATAATATTATATTTTTGGTGGTACCCGATGATTATTTACTTGAATGAAAATAGTTGCACAATCAATCAATGACATGAATAATAATATTTTTCTATTTTATTTTTTCAAGAATATTTTAAAAGGGAAGGAACCGCTATTTTGACAATTTTTACAATGAATATTTAAATAAATTCAAAAAAAATTATAAATATGTTATTTTACTTATAGATTGATGGTATTTTAAATTTTATGTAATTTTATTATTGTTTGATAGTCCATTAAAAACTATTTAAATTAGAACTATTTTAAATTACATGAAATTTTAATGGTCTTTGATGGTCTATCATAATAATTAAATTAAATAAAATTTGAAACACTATCAATCTATTAAATGAAAGAATATATTTATAATTTTTTTATATTTTTTTGTATTTTTCATCTTTATTTAAAATTCATTTTCAACATTGTCAAATAAACCCATTGTGACATATCTCACCCCATTTTAAAAAGCGTTGTCGTTATCAATTTTATTAAAATTTAATTCTCGAGGATCTCCACTCTAATTTCCTCCTTTTTAAGTGCAAATTTGCAAAATGCGACTTGTCTTTTGACTCTTTAGTCTTTAGTCTTTAGCTTTGTTTGATCATGAGATGAAATAAGTTGGTGATCAGTGAGAGATCTGTGACCGTTCTCCATCTGCCAGCTTCATGTGGCAGCTCAGAGACCAGCGAGGATGATGACCCGCCACAATTTGTATATATCGATATAATTCGCAGAAAGTTGGGAATATATGAACACGAAACTGGATGACTCGACACAATCGGAAGTCGGAAGTCGGAAGAGAGAGAGAGAGAGACGATGATAGCCATGAGAGGATTACGATTCGGAAAAGGAGTCTCGAGTTACCGTTACTGGATTTGCAGCAACTGGAATTGGAAGCGCGAGTTCAACTCCAGTACAGTTCCACCAAAATTAGAGGTCATATATCTTTCCTGTCTCCAACCTTTTCGTATTTTATTTGTTTGTGGCTCTCTTTTATGTGAATGTTAATCTCTGTCATGGATGTATAAAGTGTAGAAGGTTGGGTTCATAGGGCTTGGAAACATGGGATTTCACATGGCAACTAATCTAATAACAGCCGGGTATAAGGTTGCTGTTCACGATGTGTAAGTATGCTCATTGTTCTTTACCAATTTAATAGTTCAATTGATCAGTATGCTGGTTCATTTTGGTTTAACCATTTGATTGCAAGAGCTTGCTACCCCAGATGGTAAATTGGCATATTAAATTCCCAGTACTATTTTTTTCAAGAAAGAAAATGTGAAAAGCAAAAATATTGAAAATTATATCTTTTTCAGAAATGAGAATGCATTAAAGAAATTCTCAGAAAAGGGAATACCTGTAGCAGACACTCCGTACCAGCTGTCTGAGTCAAGTGATGTTATAATTACCATGCTTCCTTCTTCCTCCCATGTAAGTTGCTTCTTGAATGTTTTATGTTATATCCCTAACACTTGTTTAAGCTTCCAGTTTAGAGCAGTTCTGTATCTGTTATACTGATTTAAAGGACCTTACCAGCATGCTGTGATGGCCGTGGTTTTAGTTAGCCTTTCTGTCTGCTATAGAGGACCTTACAACAACAACGACAATAACAACAAAGCCTTTAATCCCAAATAAATTGGGTAGGCTAGAACTTATTTGGGATTAAAGGCTTTGTTGTTGTGCCTTTAATCCCAAATAAATTATAGCTTGCCCCAATTCATTTGGGATTAAAGGCTTTGCTGCTGTTGTTGTTGTAAGGTCCTCAACAACAAAGCATTTCTGTCTGCTATAGAGGACCTTAAAAAGAAGAAAACTAGAGAGGAGATAAAGGGTTGGCAGTCATTATGTACTCTCTAGTAATTATTTATTCTTCAGCTTTTTTTTTATAACCATATAATGGAAAGCTTTTTTTCCTTTTTATTTTTGTTAAGGTTATGGAGGTCTTCACCAGCAGAAATGGATTATTATATGGAAGTGAAGTAAGGCCATGGCTATTTATTGATTCATCAACTATCGATCCACAAACTTCTAGAAGGATCTCTCAAGATATTTCAAATTGCCAATTGAAAGAAATCAAAGGCAATTTTATGAATGCAATTCTCAAAATAAGACTTGACACTTTGCATTCTTGTAGTATGAATTTGCCATTCAGGTCTTAATAAAATTGTCTGTTGCGAAGCCTTTTATTAGATAAATCTAATGAAATTTGAAGCCATAATTTTCTGCATTATTATGCCAATACTGCCACAAACCTGTACATGAACAGATCAGAATAGTGAACATCAACATATAATATATAGCAGCATTTTGTATGATTGTTATGTAACTTATTTTTGTGTATGTAGGGTTTACAGAGAAACCGCTAATGCTGGATGCACCTGTTTCAGGAGGGGTGCCAGCTGCTCAAGCTGGAGCTCTAACCTTCATGGTACTCTTTTTTTATTTATCTCTTCATGTTTTTATATCTTCTAAGTGATTTTTAAATTTGTATTTGTGTGGGCATGGTTACATAAATCGATAGGTTGGTGGTTTAGAACAGGCATACATAGCTGCAAAACCGTTACTTCTTGCAATGGGTAAAAGGACGATATACTGTGGGGGGCCCGGCAATGGTTCGGTATGTCCAAGAATAATGATAATACTTAACATCAAGGCAAAATTCTGCAAATAGATAAAACTTTAAATTAAGTCCTAGTTTTCTTCTTTTCCAGGTGGCTAAGATATGTAACAATTTGGCAATGGCCATAAGCATGATTGGTGTGTCAGAAGCATTTTCTTTGGGGCAAAACCTAGGAGTAAAAGCTAGTGTATTGGCAAATGTATTTAATTCTTCAAGTGCTCGTTGCTGGAGTAGGTATATTATGACCAATTATATTCTTGCTTATCCTTTAGTTTTGTACTAAGAGCACTTGTGTACTCTAAACACATCAACAAATAGCAACCAGTATTTACTCATATTTTCTTAAGACTCCATATGATTACAATAGTGTGATAGACAAGCTGCATTTTGTCATCTGTTGAAATGTCAAACCTCTTTATAGTTGATTGGAGGGTGAACTAATGATGAGGTGTCTGAAGTCTCACATGCAAATAAGTTGGTTATCCCTAAAAGAGGATCAAATTATTTACACCTTTAAAGCCTTCTGTTAATATGTATGCTGTTATGTGTTTACTGTTGACATTAGGCCAGTACATACTGGCATAACCCTTTTGACTATCATAAGAGGCTGTTATGGGAAGCCTGAATGTAGCAATTGAGCATCATTGTACATATTACTGACAGAAGAAAAGTTATTGCAGTCAATGATTCTGGGAACTTTTGGCTATTTCATGAGTGAACCAGGAAGTTACCAAAATACAAATTCTAATTAGTTGGTTTCAATTTCTTAGCGATTCATACAACCCAGTACCAGGAGTAATGCAAGGAGTCCCTTCATCAAGGAATTATGAGGGTGGCTTTACAACTAAGCTCATGGTAGTAATGCACTAAAGCCTTCTTTAAGAGCATTTATACAACTAAGCATTTTACTCTTTTGACGTTCTAATATTTGATTTAATTCAGGCAAAGGATTTGGGATTAGCCACAGCGTCAGTGGCTGAAGTTGGTCTAAATTACCCTTTAACTGCTGATGCTTATAACATGTAAGATAAATTCAGCTTCTAAGATACTTTCAAATGTACCATTGAAAACCTTTTTAAGACATCGATTTATGCATGTAAGAATACTAAAACGCATGGATATTGCCAGTGAAACAAGTGAGAAATTCTTCTGTACTTTGTTTCCCACTTTATCCTTATATTTAGATGCCCAAACCATCCTTCACTCAATAAGCAATTGAGAGAGAAAATTACTAGTATGGAACGGCACAAGTTTTCAAATATAGTGGCCAAAAAAGTTTAGCCAAAGAAAACTATAGGAACGAACTGGTAAGCACCAAATACCTCATTGCTTGGATATGTACATAGGACTGTTCTCCCTTTACTTTGTTCATGAAAAATAAATATTTCCTGTAGTTACCAGAAGTTATGTGAGGATGGACATGAATCGAAGGACTTCTCCTGTGTGTTTCGTCATATCTATGATGGAAAAGATGAGTAATTATTAGGTAAAAGTATTTTGACTGTGTTTCCCTTGAAGGTGCCAATAATAATGTGTCGAGTACTACTTTGACTTTGAGTTGGTTTGAATTCCAGTATCACTATCTGTTGCTAATTTTTACTGTTTAATGTTGATTCAATTTTATCTTTACATCTAACTATTTGAGTACTGAATATCTGTTTAACTATGTAATTAGAAACATGCATTCATTATTAAGTTAAAAGCCATTGAACATGAGAACATGCATTCAAGATATTGCTCCTGCCAATAAATTGTCTGAAAAAAGCTATACTAACAGAGTTATTCATTTATACAAACTATTCCTTCAATAACAAAAAGTAACTTTTAATTTGAAAGATACAGGAACGTTTCTCAGGTACTTAGCTGCTATTTTGCCAGCTCGGATTGAATTTTAGAATGTACATTTTGTTTAATTAAAATAATACAAATATTTATATGGAAATTCATAATATAAAAAAGACATTAAACTCGTGAACTTAATCTTCTTTTTTTCATTCAAAAGAGACGTGCGTAGAATGTCTAAGCACAATTTAACTTTTAAAACAATGCACTTCTTTTCTATTTTTCTGTATAAATTACTATGTCGCTAATCTTATCAAAACTTTTATTTAATATACATTTTTAAAGAAAATATTTTCTCATTTTAAATATGCAATGATTTATTAAAGAATTATTTTTTTCAGAGCAAATCCTATGAACAATCCTAGCAAAAAAAAAATTATAGTAGTTCAAAGGAGAGAACAAATACATACATCTGTAGTTGAATAGACAATTCTCACACTGTATACTGACAACATTAAACAGAAATTCCATCTAAGTTGATCCCAATTGGATCCATAGTAGTATAATTGAAGATGTATTCCTAGATAGGTGAAACTCGCAATCACAGCAGTAGCAGGGAGCTTTTCGTTCAATTACAAACTCCATTGGTGTAACGAATGTAGCCCGATTGCGGATTTAACAGCTTCTAAAACTTTGTCATTATATTATGTCTGGCACTTACTTATTTTCTTTTTAATTTATCTTTTGGAAAATTTTTAGTAGTCAAATTCTGGAAGTAAAAACTAACTGAAATTTGGAAAGGCTGCAAATCATGTTCTGATTCCTCAATTTTTTACATTTTGAAAGTTCCTTTTAGTGCTTTAAATTTGATACGTAGGACTACGAACTACCCAAAAGACCACTTTTACCCACAATGATCAACGCATCCTGCCAAGCTGCAGATTCCAGAGATTAGTTCTTTTCTACACTGCAAGGCATGGAGCATTTAAACGTACTTGAATTGATCCCTGTAGGTGAATATTTGCAAGATTATTATTTTTCTACTTGAAAAATGAGTAGTTCATCGAAGACCTAATTTATACAATATCATTCCCCGCCCCATCCCCCAAAAAAAAAAAAAAGTAAATGTATGAAGTTTTTTAGCTGCAGTATAAAAAAGCCAGCCTGCTGCCTGCATAAAAGGAATTGCAGCAAAAGTCTTCACACGAAGTACATGACACTATGCTCCATTTATGCTCCCACTGTTCCAACTATGGCACAATCTGAGCCATTTGCTTTGCATTTGTGGACATCTCAAAATGTATTTTCAAATAAGCAACAATGCGATCAGGAAGTTTGATTTCAATCAAATGGTTCTACTCATGTGCCATGGTTATGCAACGATATGGCAGCAGATATGGACACACATCTAGTGAGATTCTCAAATTAAAGATAGAACAAATAAACTGCCACTGAACCAAGAACGTATAGTTTAGAAAAGAAATGCTCCTCAAAACCCAGGCACTTCCCCAGCCAATGGAGCCAAATCATTCCTTGCGAATCTTTCTTCATCATAGAAAGTGGCACGCACAGCCCGTCCACCAAAGAACCTGCCCTCCAAATCAATCAGGGCTTTTGTGGCCTCCTCAGCTCTTTCAAACTGAATAAATATTCTAACAGCCTCGTTAGAGGGGAAAGTGGATTCAGTTATCTCAAAAATGAGCACACGAGTCACTGTGCCATATTTTGCACACTCCGAAGCCACCTCATCCTCCAGCTCATCATCCACCTCTCCTGGCCCAACCTGACAGAAGCAACGCAAGGATTTCAGTCTTATTTGTCTAACATAAATGGCAGAAGATGTCAGACTGGTAATCATATCATCTGGTAATATCAGTCATGTGTAACAGACTAACAGAAGAAGCCCCAATGACACTATAGCACTGCTAAACCTAATTATATGATCCCTTCACAACATTAACAGTTGCAACAAATAACACAGTTGAGATGCTCTAATCAGGCTCCTATTTTCTAGAAAAATCTCCTGTATCCTAATAAGCATACAGCGAGGTCAATAAAGTAACCAATTGCAGAAATAATCGCGGTGATGAATATAATTATGATGATAATAATCTAATGGTTACAATCATAGAAGTTGAATCGCATTTTGTATCGTGAATCGTAGCATTTAGTATCGTATCGGTGTATCGTGTATCGTATCGTATCGTTAAGATACGCTAAATTTGTCTTAAAATGAATCAATATTAACTAAATTTATTATGTAGTGAATTTTTCACTTGAAAACATTATTATTTAGCGTTTTATCATATTTATATAGTATACTAGCATAATTTATATTATGTGAGCTATATATATATATGTACATATATATGAGCACATAATTTTATTATAGTTCATGTGGTAATTTAATGATAATATTAATTAATATCTAAGGAGAATAAACAAAATAATTTTATTTCAGCTAATAAATTCACTACAAAATAAATTATAATAAGCATATGTGGAAGAAGTATCTAAGGAGAATAAAATAAATAAAATCAATTAATATAATTTAGTGGCCCTGACTATGTTATTTAAGTCTTCAAAAATTAATATAATTGCCTATAGTTTTGGATGCTTCATAGAAACACTACTCGTGTTTGTGAGACAGAGACATGAAAGTAGGGGCAGATGCAAGATTTTAATTAAAGGGGGTCAGTAGTCGGATTGCAATAAAAAGTCCAAACTCATTAACTAATTGAGTATTAATTTAACCAAAAACATTATTTTTTTAAATCTAAGGGGTCAACTGACCCCCCTTGGGCCTTAATATATCCGTCCCTGCATGAGATAATAAAATAAATGAAATAAATAAGAGTTACCCACTTGCACTGTTTCGTGCTTGGAGTTTTTGACTTTTCTCTCTCAATCGCTAGTATATTTTTCGTTTTCTTTGTTGTTTTTTTCTCTTTTTGCCTTTTTTTTTCTCACACTATGATTTTCTGATCGCCTAATAGGATGTGTGAAGTCGAACAGAAGAGGTAAAGTCGAAAAAATATAAGTATCTTAAAATTATTGTATCGTTGGGATACGTATCGTATCGAGATACAAAAAGATACATACACGATTCTTAAGATTCTTCTCTCTAGAGATACCAAGTATAGATTCGTATCCTTATCCATTTGTATCGTATCGAATCGTAAGATTCGTATCGTGAATCGTAAGATACTAACTTCTATGGTTACAATGATAATAATGCTCTTAATGATAGTAAAAACTATAGTAATAACACTGTAACAGCAGATAACAGAAGTGACAATTATAACAACTTGGCATTTTAGTTATCATGTGAGGTAATTCTACGGATGTCCAGGTTTATAAGATTTTCCAATTTTTATTTATTTAGTTGGTGCTAGACTAGGGTCTAAATCAAATCTAATCCACCCAATCCTAAAAATTGTCAGGCGACTATTATTCCATTCTTTTTCACTCAACTTCATCTTATTCCAAGCTGCCAAATAGCATCTGACAGTTAAAGCATGCACTTCAGTGCAGTTCCTTATTTAGAATACAAGTCTCAGCAATTATTTTTTCACTCATAAGGTGCTCAACAGAAATGAAATTAAGAATAGCAAAAACTACATAAATGTAAAATTAAAAAACAACAACAGTAGAGATTACCATATTACGAAGCATGATAACCCGGGTCGGCACACCCTCAAAAGTAGCACTCTTTGGCTTCTTCGACTCACTGGCATTGACAATAACACCGGCCCTCCTGTCAGTCTTCTTGGCCATGAGAGGAGTGGTGATTCCCTGCTGTTGCTTTCCCAGGCCCTGTCCCTCTTTCCATCCCATCTTTGCCATCATCCTCTGAGCTGCTGTCAACTGGGCTCCTTTTATTTCTCTCTCCTTCTCTGGTGATTTATCCCTCTCTCTCCTCCCTCCCATTGCTGCTCTCCTCCTCCAGGCCTCCTCACCAGATATATTTTGGCTCTCTCTCTCCCTTTCTCTTTCTCTTGCCCTTTCCCTTTCTTTTTCTCTCTCCTCTTCTTCACGCCGCCGCCTCTCGATCTCTCGCTTCCTCTCTGCCTCAGCTGCAAGCCTCTTCTTCTCCCTCCTGTAGTCTTCATAATCATTTGGCCTCACTGGATCATACTCATCAATGACCATGGAGGTGACGCCTACAAGAGCTGGCTGATATGAGGTAAGTTGGGGGGTAGTGTCTACAAGTACGGGTAGTGGAGTGCTCGTTTTGATTTGGGGCTGATTTAGAGTTTTGGGTCTGAGAAGAGTATGAGGTGGCGCAAGAATGGTGGCAGATTTGCGTAAAGTTGGTGGGGCCATTTTTGTACTGCTTGACCAGACAGAAGAAGTGGTGGTTTTTTCCTCATCAGCTGAGGAGGATGGGGGAGGGAGATCTCCATAAAGGCCACCTAACATTTTTTTCAAAGGTATTTTTATGTTTTGAAAACTGGAGCTGGATTAGGTTTACGGATTGTATATCCAACTGCATGAACAAGAAAGTACAAGTACTTAAGAATGTAAGGTTTATCCACCATCCCTTTAGGCAGAAAAGGAGAATTAGATATTGGTAACTATGATCCATTAATTGCTTTACCAAAACATATAGCCAAGTGAGACAGGAAAAAAGCCAATAAAAATAAGTTTCAGACCTCCATGGTTGCTCCGATCAAATCAGGAAAAAGAACCAATACCCATTCAATTATTTTTTCAGCCAATTGTCCTTTTTTTCTGCAAAATAAACCTAAATAATGTTTGTTCTGTTCGAATCAAATTTCCTATTGAACCCTCAGTATTAAAACCATACTTTCTCCAATTCAAAACAAATTTCATTTCTACCAAAATCCATTGAACGAATCTAGAACAGTTGCCTCCTTACCTAGAAACAAGATGTATTTGAGTGTGCCCAGTCTGAAGCAAATAGGGTTAAGGTGAAGCACCTCCTGCCGCTCTAAGTGAGCAAAACCAGGCTACTTAATCAGTGGAATTTTGTAACCTGTGAAAAGAGTAAGGGTTCTTCTACTTCCGCCTCTAAGCGCTACTAAAAAAGCGAGGTGGCGAAAACAACAGTGATCGAATAGGTACGATGCCTAGGGTTAGGGTTTGAACTTTACGAGCTCAAGAGCTCCTGAGCGAGGAGAGAATATGCATAAGCATCGCAGCAGGTGTGAAAAATATTTTTTCCTCCCTGGTTAGTAATTACCAGTCCCGTCTTTTACCGGGTCTGGTAGGCCCGTAGAGGTTAAAGAGGTCAGGTGTATGTAATTAGTAAATCGGCCATGGGCTGATTTTACGGGCTAGAGAAATGGAGATTTGTCCATCGGTCATCTATTCTAACTAAAAGTAACGAGATCTTTTTATTTTAAAAATAAATATTTAAATAATATAATTTATTTAAATATAATTAAAATAATTATAATGATATTTTTAAGATAAATATGAGAATCAATCTCTTAAATTTTATTTATAAAATATAGTACAAAATGAAAATAAAATTAAAGAAAAGAAGCCACAAAAATGGAAAAAATGTAAATGAAAAAATTGAAAAGTCAACCTAAATAAGAAACAAAGTGTGGCTCTTTGAATGGTAATATATTTGTGAATTCTTCAACAATTTTCTATCTTCAACTGATCTTTTGTTTTTATTGTTAATTATAATGACCCTTAAATCTTTAAATAAAATCAATTCATAAATTAAAATCACTCTAATAATTAAAATAAATATTTAAGCTTGACTCATTATCGAAATTTCCCCATACTCACGATGTAATGGTGGTTCTTCTTAAATCAATCTACTAGTGCATAAATTTATTTGAACAAAAAAATAAACAAATAAAAGAGCTGGTATGAAAAAAAATCTTCTAAAATGCATTTATGCTCCTCTTGGACCACATTAAAGAATTCTAATATCATCAAAATTTACGGACAAATATAAGTAGTAATGTATAAATTTGTTTTCGTAAAGATCAAGTAATCAGATACTATGTATAAAATTTTCCGAAATATATTTCAAAGCGTTTCTAAGTTAATTGATGCTCTTAATCAATTCGAACTACATTAATTATGCTAATTTACCGAGACTGATGGATACCTTCGATAACTGTCATCTGGTCTGTATAATTTTTTTTTGCCAAAAATCATGAATATAGATATACCATTAAGTAAAAAGGTTCTTCTTAAATTCATTTTAAAGTGTATTATATGTGTTTGTATATTACTAGTACAGTGTCCACACTTGGAGTGGTGATAATATTATAAAAATAAAAACATGTGACATATCAAGAAGGTTAACACACAAATCTAACTTCTCCACAGTTTATTAACTTATAAAAAAATTACATCATACATTTTTTAGATCAAATGACAGAGCATAAATTGTAATATTTAGATAGTATACTTAATGATTTAGATATTTTTCTTTGCTTCAATTCACAAGAAACTTTCCTTTATTAGAATCAAGTCGAGATTTGATCAATGAATAAAAGATTAAAAGTAAAAAAAAATACAATAAATGACAATATGAAATTTTGCAAAAATTAATGAAGTATGATCTTCGATAAGGTCATGTTCTGATATTCAAGAACAGATTTGACCTCTTTGAGATTTCTCTTAACTCTTGAATCCTTTTTGAGCAAAACAAGATAAAAGAAATAAAAAAAAATTACAATCCTTGTAAAGGCAAATAAAATTGGCAGCAATCAGTCCAACATTTAACATCACAAATGATTTAAAATTATCGCTAGCAGCTGACAAATCACAAACTTATTGTGGAGAAACACCCCTCTTTTCTCTAAATCAAACTATATTAGAGCTTGTATTTTCTATACTACACATTAGTGATAAGAAATGATAACATATATCATATCTACTTTCAAAATAAAATCCAGGTGAATTAAAAATATATATATAAAAATCTACAACGTAACATTATTTTTTTGTTATGAGATTTGTTTGTAGGCTATTACATCAAACTCATTGCATTATGCAAATATGTCAAATCAAAGGAGAGTTATACTTCATTTCTCCATTGGTGTCAAGTTATCTGGTCTCCAAATATATTTGGAAAGCCACAAAAACAAAAAAATATATATATTTTACAGATCAAATATACCAAACATTGTGTTGCTAATTTCAACAAGGCATGTTTACCTTTTAGTACAATTTTGAAAACCAAAACACGTCGATACGATTCATACCTCATTTTCAGTTAAAAATAGGCTTTAATGAGACCTCCAATCCTGACCATATACAATAAATTATAAGATAATGTAAATCTAATCATATAATGAAGTTCTAACCTTGGATTAGTACTTTTAATGTGTAGCAGACTCGGCTATTATGTGTAAGCATATAAATTCAATTCAACCTAAAAAATGAAAATAAGAGTAACAATGGCATGTAATGAGAAGGTAAGCATTTACTATAAAACATGAGTAATATAGTATATTACTCATGTGCTAATTTCAAGTAGTACAATCAGACACTCAAGAAGATATTCTGACGATATTATTAATTATTTTTTATACAAAGAATGATAGCATAATTATCTAGCAATCATATGAAGGGTACCTAATTGTCCTCAACTCCTGAGTTGCTCGAGTATTTATAATTGCATAATTTTTATGCAAATAAAAGCAGCTGACAATTTATTTTCATTATCAGTGATCACATGGAGCCAAAAGATGCATGTTATTAGTACTGATAAACAATAAAACAGGCAAAATTTTGGTTGAACATGAAGTTAATTGTACGTGTTTACAATAGTTGAGGTGTAACTGTGTAAAGGATTATGAATGCCCTCAGGCCTGGTTAAATTGCTGGCCTTCGATGGTCAAATTACAGTCCTTTGAATAGAATGATAAATTTAGTTCAAAAACAACATTGCCTTCAGTGATGCAGGATCAACACCTACCTTCTTGTCTCCAGCCAAACACCTCATGGTTGTAGCACTGCCAACTACAGGCGAAATCATCAATCCTTTGGGGAGATGAATTATTTTCTCCTAAGCCTTTGCTGATGATGCATAAATCACCACCTACTGCTGCTTGTCAGCCTGCCACTCGACAACTGCTGCTGACAACTTCTTCCTTCCCTGAGCACCTCATAGTGGGTTTTTCTTCATTTCCAAATCTTTGAGGAGTTTCACCTAGATTTCAAGAGTATTGTTTACATAAAATAAAAAAGTATGCATTGAACATACCTAATAAATATTTGACTCATCCATTTATAATGTTCAGTTTCAAAAAGCCAATACCATGTATCCATTGTTGTTTTACAAAACTGGCTACATTTTTCCATTACTTGTGTCATTAGACTTTGATGAAGCTGCAACCATTTTCTACATATTTTCTAATTTACTAATTTGAATTATAATTATAAAGATTGTCACCATTTACATACTACCAAGTTGACAAACAACAACATCCACTATCCTCATATCTCGTATCCACGAATGCAAGGGAGTGTTTGGCACTCAATGGAATAGATAAAAATTAGAATAGAATAGCTATTCCGACGAATTAATTTGCCAAACGAATTTTAGACTAAGTAGAAGAGTGCGGAATAGTACTAATCTGGTATACCAACTTATAGGTAGAATACCGGATTAGCTCTCGTCGGAATAGCGATTATTGTTTGATTATATTATATTATATTATTATATTATGATTATGATTAAGATTTAGTATTATTATATTATTATATTATATTTATGATTATAATTTATTATTATATTAATATTATGGTTATTTATTATTATTATTATCATCATTATATTATTATTATTAAATTATTATTATCATTATTGTTATTATATTATCGTTACCATTAGTATTATTATATTATTTATTATTATTATAAATATAATTTTAATATTATATTATTATATTATGAATATAAATATAAATATTTTATTATTATATTATTATGATCAAGATTATTTATTATTATATTATTATATTATGATTATTATTATTATTACTTATTATTATTTTATTATGTTGTATTATATTATTATATGTTGATTATAGTGATGATTAATTTATTATTATATTATTATAATTATAATTATTTTTAAGATTATGATTATATTTTTATTATTATATTATTATGATTATGATTATGGTTATATTATTATGATTATGACTATAATTATTATTATCATGATTATGATTATGATTATTATATTATTAAAATTATGATTACTTATTATTATTATATTATTATTATGATTGTAATTATAATTTTTCATTATTATATTACTATATTATGATTATGTTTATATTTTTATTATATTACTATTATAATATTATTATTTATTATGATTATTTTTTATTACTTTATTATTATTATTATCTTACTATTATGATTATTATTTTACTATTATTATTATCATCATCATCATTATTAGTATCATAATTATTCATATTTTAACTATTCTGAGTAACAACTGCCAAACGATATTTTCGCTCTTCCGAATAGTCAAGAATACCACACTTCTACCACTCTTCCAAAAAAATACTATTCTATCACTCTTCCAAAATTACCACTCTTCCAAAGCTATTCCTTAATTTGCCAAACGGACCCTAAAAGAAGGCGGAGAAGAATCGAAACAGAAGAGAGACGATTCGAGAGTGAATGACAATATTGTCCTTTTATTCTCAAACGTCTGTTAAATTTAACGGGAATATGAAAATGCGTTATGTCATTCTTACTGTTAGATCAATAAGAAATGAACGGTCCATATTTAATTTGACAGAATTTGCCTTATATATATATATATATATATAAAAGTGCATAAAATTATTTGAAAAGAGATCAAACATTACAACTAAAAATAATAACTCGGTGGCCGTGCTTTTTAATATTTATTAAAGAAGTTAAAAAAATAAGAATAAAAATCTTCCCCTAGTGTTCTCCAGTGAAAACATCAACGGAGGGGATAACTTGCAACCCTACAATAATCGGATTTTTTACTTAAACAGTCCAAAAACAAATCTTAACTACAGAAAACGGCCTAAGAGCAAATTTATTTTCACAAACGGCCTAACAAAGGGCGTGAGTTCAACTCACGTCCTTAAAACGCTATTTTCTCTGCCCGCCCGCTGCCCAAACAGAAGAGAGCAAAATGACCCAAAGGACTTGAGTTGAACTCACGCCCTTTAAATCCATATATCGCATTTATATCAAATTTTTTTTCACTTTCGGTGGTTTTGAAAGATAACAACCAGAGCACATCAATATCTAAAGAGCGTGAGTTCAACTCACGCCCTTTGTGTCTTTGGGCAGTGCTCGGGCAGGTAAAATGGAGATTTAACTCACGCACTTAGTTAAACCGTTTGTGAAAATAACTTTGCTCTAAGACCGATTATGTAAATAACATTGATTATCAGGCTCTTTAACTAAAAACTCCCAATAATCTAGTTCTATTAAATTTGCCCCGACCACCAAAACCAAAAAAGAGAATAAAATAAAAAGAAAAAAAGGCCTCCTTTTCTCGACTCGTGCACTCCAATCCCGCCTCCACCCTATCTCTGATCCAGTCGAGGCCGCTTTGGATCTATGAAGAGAAGCTTGTTCTAGGGTTTTGCTGTAGGAGCAGGTATCCGGTCTTACTCGCGCAACAGTAGAACCCTAGATCCGTGGAGCTGCGGATTTTAGGTCGAAGTTCTAAAATTTGGGGATTTTTTGCTCGCTTGATTTGTGATTTTTGCTAAGATGTTCTGGCGTATGACTGGGTTATCGACGGCCTCTCCAGTAAGTTAACCATCCGTTGCGCTCTCAAAATTTTCATTTGTTTTTGCTGTCAGATTAGATGCTTGGATTTTGCTAATGCGTTTGACTAGCAGAAGTATGTATTTCACGGTGAATACTTGCTCTTTTCTAAAGTTATTAGTTTTCTTTCGGGGTATGCATCATTAGTTGATGCAATCGGTGCATTTGGAACCATTACGACTTTCAATTTGAATAGTTAATCATTCGAGGGTTGATCGTGAATCGAGAAAGATAGAGGCTGCTTGCTTCCATTTGAGTTATTTTTCAGTCTGGATTGATATTTTACTTTCCAAATTAATAAATACAGAAAGTGTGATCTTGAACTTTTTTAATCAAATGATTAGAGACCTATGTCACGGCATTAAACCTTGGTGTCGGGCTGAAAGCTCGATGTTAAAATAAGATTCAATATGAAAAATCTCTTATTCTTTGACCACTGTAAAACAATTGTTATCCTCAAGGAGTAAGCACAATTGAATGAAACCTTATCTTCAAGAGAAATCTGATTATTACCATTGCTTTTGCTTGCTATATCAGATGAATTGCAAGGTTTTATCCCTTGGAAGAAAAACTGTATTGCAAGGTTTTATCCCCAGTGATAGAAAGTAGTGGTTCCCAAAGTTGGAGAATTTAATCATAAAAGCTAGTCAATGTTCTTTTTCAAAATTGATAAATGGATTTACTGTCATGTGTTACAGGTGGATAGTATATTAGACAAGGAGAGCTTTACACTTGAGGAACTTCTTGATGAAGATGATATCATTCAAGAATGCAAAGCTCTGAACACCCGCCTCATCAACTTGTACCTCCTCTCTCTCTCTCTCTCTCCGCACCCCACCCCCTGCATGTTTCTGCATATGTGTACATTTGTAAAATTATTTAATCCATATTCAGTTTGGTTTTAATTACAGATTTGCTATATTTGAAAAAGAATATCCAACATTTTTTTGTGTTGTGAGCAAGTGACACTTTATAATTGATACAGACATCTTTTTCTTTTTGTTGAAATGATTGTTATGCCCAAAAATGATAAAGTGCCTATGTGAGTATGTGACTATGTCTTTGCCCCCTCAACTTTCTTTCCTAGCTTAACTTAATCCTTTGACTTCGTTTTTTAAAATTTACACTTAATCCTTTTTGTTTGATTTAGCTTATGTTAGTTTTATTCAAATCAAGTCTAAGTAGCATTATTGATAAAACTTTCAGAGCTTGAATATTCTTTAGCAAGGCTATATTTTGTTTTATCATGTCATTTTATGTAGCATGGCCTCCTTTGTGCTTTAACTACCAACATATCTTAGGGATACAAAAAATTGAAGCTCGTTGTGGGCCAGTCTTTAAGGTCAATGCTTCCCCTTGCGAATGTGAGTTTGAAAACTCAGCTGGGGGATCTGTCTTGAAAATTTATAGTTGAAGGCTCAATCCCCATCTTTATCTTCAAAAAATAGTAAAGAATACAAGCTTGTCAGGACAAAAGGTTTACAACTCCATCAAAGATAGCTTCATTGCCAGACATTGCACAATTCATGCTGGTTGATTTTTTTATTGTTTTCTTTGTTTTATTATGCAGTTTGAGGGACAGGGCACAAGTAGAGAAGCTACTTAGATATATTGTAGAAGAATCACCTGAAGATGTTGAGAAGAATCAATCTTTCAAGTATTATCTGCGAGCTGACCATTTAATTTGATTTTGTTATATTTTATATTTCTTCGAGGTACAATGCACATAACTTCTTTTTTCTGTCCATGCAGGTTCCCGTTCATAGCTTGTGAGATATTTACCTGTGAGATAGATATCATTCTGAGAACCTTAGTGGAGGATGGAGAGGTTAATTTTTTTGTATTGATCATTGTCATCAGGTCCAACTTCATGTATGCCAATGCAAATATCAAAATATCAGATATAACTTGCCAAAAAAAGTTAACATGAATATCCCTATGAGGTGTCAGACATGCCAGCATGTCCTTTTTTAAAAATAAAAAAGAAAAGTACTATGTGCCGTTCTGAAAAATTGTCCCTTATGGATGAGTGGGCAGATGAAGAATATCTTTCTTTTCTGGATATCTTTGCATGTTTCTCATCAAATTGTTACTATTATTTCATTTAATTCTGCCTAACTCTTCTTTTGTGGATTTGTTTGCAGTTAATGGATTTGCTGTTCTCATTTCTGAAGCGTGACCATACACACAGCGCTTTGTTGTCTGGTTATTTCAGTAAGGTAATCCATACTAAATTGGTTGGCTCATTATGTTTAGGTCATGGTTCTTATGTAAATCTTCCTTCTTGTGCCAGGTGGTGATATGCTTGATGCTTCGCAAGTCAACCCCTCTCATGAATTATGTTCAGGTATCCATCTGAATTAACAACGAATCTAAAGATAATACATTACTTGCAGTGACACCTTCTAAAGTGAATATGTGAATTAATATTGTTTATACTTAACATACAATCTGTATGATGTTGATGACATTCTTCCTCTGTTTAGGGACATCAAGAGATAATACCACAACTTGTTGACCTCATTGGCATTACATCCATGATGGAGGTGAAGCATCTAGAATCTTGTATTTAATATTTTACTGTGCTATACACGTAACATCAACCACTTGTATGCTTGCAATCAAAGCTTCATTAAGTTTTTAATTATGCAAATCAGCTTCTAGACTTGTTGTGATGGGAAAATTATGCTTAGTGCATTTTCATATATGTGGTCCTGTTCAAAGCAATTCAGTTTCTAAGGACCATACATTGTCCAATGACAACAGATTTGACTCGGCCGGTGCTATTGGTTTTACTGTTGAGTCTTTTGCTGATGACCCATAAGCGTTGGATGGTAGTTGTAAAAAGTGTTCAGGGGTGTACTTTAGAACTGATAAAGGTATTGCACATGTGCATCAGAGCCCATGTTGGGGAATTATAAAGAGATTTTTTCTTTGAATGAAATTCCA
The DNA here is from genome assembly GCA_037127355.1 of Schoenoplectus tabernaemontani. Classification (NCBI taxonomy): domain Eukaryota; kingdom Viridiplantae; phylum Streptophyta; class Magnoliopsida; order Poales; family Cyperaceae; genus Schoenoplectus; species Schoenoplectus tabernaemontani. Next base: position 17,921,111 of record CM073756.1, read on the forward strand.
ACATCATTTGGACAAACTAAAACTATGTTTTTTTTTCATGTGTGGCAAAGCAAGACTTATTTTGTTATAGGATCACAGCGATATAGGATGAATGAGAATTGACACAAACTTCCTGTAAAAGCAACCTAGTCTTTAAAGATTTTTTTATGACAAATGCTGTAATGAGATTATTTTGGTTTTGATGACAGTATTTGAGGAACATGTATCCTTCTACTTCCATTTTGCTTCCCTCATTCTTAAATATACAAGGGCTCTTTTGTTTTTCTTCTCAGCAATTTTTGGGCAATATAGAGGTTTTCTTAACTTTTTCTTATATCTGTGTGTTGACATATCTTTTGCAAACAGGTATTGCTTAGATTAATAGGCGCTGATGAGACTATGTACGCCGGCTCTTCTGAAACAATGAAATGGTTAGAAGATACTAATGTGCTTGACTTGATTGTTGACAAGTTCAGCTCCTCGGTATGGTCTTATTTCTCTCTTTGTTTTTTGTTCTAAGAAAATAACCCTTTGTTTCCGTATTATTCAGTTTAGTCCAATTGTTATGCTGTCTGCTGTAAGAGGGGCTTTTGGCTTAAAGAACCAGAACAGTTGTCCAAATTTGCAAAACAAAGTTAATTTAATTACCTAACTGAATATTGTACAAATTTGATCATTCAATTGTATTTGCAATATTGATGGTCTTCGGTTTCTAATCATTTAAGAGAAAATTATGTTCCTGAACCCAATATTAGGTGATTTAGTAAGTTGGGATTATTTAAAGCCAAGATGTCGTGTTTATAAGTTCTTTTCTAGCAGCGAGTGCTCGTACCTGGGAGTTCTTTTGGGTAAGAAGTGATCAATACATTTTCTTTTAGCCTTATTAAAATGTTGATTTCCAATATTTGCACTTTACAAACCCCACTGATCCATTTCCTATGTATGGAGATCCTCTTAGATTGCCATTTTATGGGCTCTGATGCCTTCTTATATATTCCAAGAACAATTTGTTGGCCATAATCTTTGTGCTGGGCTGTACAGACACGACTGGAGATCCTCTTAGATTGCCATTTTATGGGCTTTGATGCCTACTTATATATCAGTATTCCTATTCCAAGAACAATTTGTTGGCCATAATCTTTGTGCTGGGCTGTACAGACACGACCGATTCTACTGTTTTTCAAATTTCAATCAAATCTTATTTTTGTTTCTGATTGCATTTTTGAAATAGGAATCTCCTGAAGTGCATGCTAATGCAGCAGAGATCCTCTGTGCGATAACCCGATATGCGCCTCCAGCTCTTGCATCCAAGATTTCCAGTCCAAGGTAGCTTTCTTTTAAGATAACTGTGAAGGACATTATCTGCAACCAAAAAATAGCCCAAAATTTAGCAATTACTGTAATGCCAGTATTCTGTTTGTTCTATATTATTTTGTTATACAACAATAACAACAAAGCCTTTAATCCCAAATAAATTGGGGTAGGCTAGAAATGAAATCCTATCCAAAAGCATAGAGATCAGAGATCTCAAATAAAAAAAATCAATGATAGTAATAATGATGATGAGGATAAAAAAAAATGATAATGATTTCTTGGTATATATTATTTTGTTATATAAGAAAATTTATGCTTATTCTAGATATGATATACTAGGAGATGCCTGATTGAGATTTCTTGGTTTACATTAATGAATTTTCCAGATAAAGCATATTTTCTTCTTTGATAATATCTTCCTGTTTGTATTTGAAAATGTTTCATATCTGATTTTTCTCTGCCAACTTTTTTTCAGTTTCGTGGGAAGATTGTTTCACCATGCTCTTGAAGAATCCAGGCCTAAATCAGTACTGGTACACTCACTGTCAGTTTGCATATCATTGCTAGATCCCAAGAGGCTTGCCTCAGCCTCTTACCAGGCATATAGAAGCAATCTCTCTCATGGTACAGTTGTTACTGCAAGCCCTGAGACAGTTGATGGCATGCTCAGTAGTCTAGGTATATTTTATTTTGTAATTTTTTTTAATTTGCACTGTAATTTGAGCTCTTGTTTGCAATGAGCAATTGAACATTAAACACTTTAGAGCCAGCAAAGTGGCGCTGAAGTGAAAAGGTCAACTTTTAACAAGCTTGTCAAGAAAGTGAAGTTAAAATGTAGGTTGACATCAGAATATTGCAAGCAAATAAAAGTGAGCAATATTTTCTTATATAGAAACAGGAAAAATATGAGCAGGACATTGTTTTCTTATTCATTTGATCTGCCTTGAAATTTGCCAGATTGGCTCTGCAGTCAATACTTCTTTGTTATTGCTTCTAATGTTTTTTCTGTGAATCTCAGGAGAATTGTTGAAGTTACTGGAGATCTCTTCGAATGAAAGCACCTTACCTACAACGTATGGCCAACTCCAACCTCCCTTTGGAAAACACAGATTGAAAGTAAGCCTAGCAGTTTTGCATTACCTGCATTTTGGAGAACATACATTTTGGAGAAACTTCATGTTTCCCTAACAATATCTCAAAAACTTGTGTATACCTTGCCTAATTAGTGCATATCTGAGGGATATTCATGATGTACTGGTATGGCAGGGATTATGTATTATGTACTATTAATGGCTTTTCAGGAGCATATGAAATGTTCTGTTTATGCTTTCTAAGTTTGCTTCCTAATTTGGTTTTAAAAAAATTGTTGTTTATCAGATCGTTGAGTTCATATCGGTTTTGTTGACCATCGGTAGTGAATCAGCTGAAAAGGAACTTGTTCAGCAGGGAGCAATTAAACGGGTCATTGGTTTATTTTTTGAGTAAGAAATATAATTTTATTCCATCTACTCCTATCACCTCTCCACATTATCATCAATCTAGCACTAAAATTAAATGCTAGCCTTCTCGTTGTTTATCATTTGTGTGGTCATTTACTGATTAGCTGTGGTTATATGCAGGTACCCATTCAACAATTTTCTACATCACCATGTAGAAAACATTGTAGTATCATGCTTAGAGAGCAACAAGAGCCTACTTATTGACCATGTCTTGATTGACTGTAAACTTGTTGAGGAAATTCTTAATTCAGAGAAGAATCTCACTCTCTCAACTGACTCTGCTAAGGTTGTACATCATGTTCTGGATCTTATATGCAAATTCTTTGGTATATTTTTCTGTAAATGGTAGGTACCGAAAAAGTTGTACCATAGTGCTTTTCAGGTAACAATGAAACACGCGACATCGATTATTCCTATTGTTTACAAATGATACCTGAACTACTCTCATTTTCATTCTGCTGAACAATGACTGGAGTAGAGTTTATGGGTGACCTGTGTCTTTCGAAAGAGTTGAAGTCCTATGCCATGAAAGTCTTGTTGTTTAATATTTTATAGGAACCGAAATCAGTAACTTCCTCATACATTTCTAAATATCATATTACAGCTACTTTTTTTTTTTAAATTTAGAATGATTTTTTGTGCAGCCAACAATACCGGCAGAGGGGAGAACACCTCCAAAGATAGGTAATAGTGGTCACATGACAAGAATTGCAAACAAGCTTGTACAGTTATCCAATAGCAATAGCACTATTCAGACCCGTTTACAGGTTAGCTTTTTTTTCTTTTTCCTTGTTTTCTCCCACTTTAGAAGAGTTCCAAATTTTTTAGAGAGCTTATTTTGGTTTTCTTTGGTGTGAACAGGAGAATATTGAGTGGTCAGAATGGCTGACTAACGTTTTGTTAAAGAGGAATGAAGTAGAAAATGTTTATCAGTGGGCTTGTGGGTGAGTTTCTCATTTCCTGATATGTTTTTTATATTTGGGGATGCTTGCAATTCAATAGGAGAAAAAATAGCCTTTGCTGAAAATTTTCTTGTAACTTTCCACAACTGCTTGTGTTTGAAGTTCAACTGAAACCTAGAAAACCTCAGAAGATCCTTTAAACATGTAATAAGCATCAAAGCTTATCTTCTTGACTAAATTTTCCTCAGCAAAAAAAAACCCCTCAAGCTTTTCCAAAAAATAGATGTCAGAACTGAATATCCAGTATGTGTTTGGTAAAACAAGAGCTATCCTATGGATATAATATTTAATGTTGTGTGTTGTGTGGCAGACATTTTTGAAACGGGTTTTGCTCTTTAGTTTTTAATAAATCTGGGAGTCTGAGTTTACATGCATAAAAATACATGTGATATCTTTTACTTATCCTAATGTTCAAAATTCCTTTTGTCAGACGACCGACATCATTGCATAATGTTGGAAGAGATAGCGATGAGGAGGACATGCGGGATCGTGACTATGATGTAGCGGCTCTTGCTAACAATCTCAGCCAGGCCTTCCGCTATGGCATCTACTCCAATGATGACCTTGAAGAGGTCTCTTCTTTTCATCTTTTTTTTTCTCTTTTCTTTTTATGTGAAGTGTTATTGGGTTTTAATGTGTACATGTGTAACATGTTGTTTGGTTAATTCTTTCAGGGGCAGGGATCACTTGATAGAGATGATGAGGTCTGTTTCTTTGTTCTTCTTTTACCTTAAGTCACCTTTTTTTTTCTTCCGTTTTACTTCCGTTTCTTATAATGGGGAATTGTAGGGGTGGCAAAATGTAGGTTGGCTTTTGGTGAGATGAGTATCATTAACTTTTGGGAATAAAATTAGGAAGGTCTGGTATCTGAATTAATGGCACAAGATTGCATGTGTATCAAATTTGTTTTGTTTGGTTATATATTAGATTTCGTTCTCTTTGGTATTTCTCGAAGGAAACTAAAATTGGTCAAAATATATTACTGGGCTCAAGCAGGTTGATTCGGACCTCACTATTGTAGTTGGAAATGCTTGACCAATTAGAATGGTTAGATTTATTAGGTATGGCCGTATGGCTGGCTAGTATTAAGGTCAATAATTGGAGCTCTATATGTCAGATGCTAATAGAACTATGGAAGTATCAATAAAGCCATACTAGAAACTCTGGCCTTGATTCAAGTACTTCAGAAACTCATTACTGTTGGGGTTAGTTTATACCTAAACCTGGACCATTTGAGGATTAGTATTACCAAGTCAGATTGGCTCGGGCTTTATAAGGTGTATGAGTTTCGCATCCTGTTATTGATTTTATACTTTTATTTTTGCCAGGATGTATATTTTGATGATGAATCAGCAGAGGTGGTGATATCCTCACTCCGTCTGAGTGATGATAATGACAGGTCTATGATCCCCCTCTTCTTTAATTCTGTCAGCTGTGAGAAGAAATATAATAATAAACAAACTTAATTGGGGCTCTTTTTTTCATTTCCCTGCTTTCAGTTTTCCATTGATGCCACTGCAAGTTCATTAATATTTATGCATATCCTGGCAAAACATGAAAAAATTTCAGTACATACCTGCAAAAGATTTCCAATGACCACAGTACTTGCACATGTGAAATCAGACATTTCTTATGTAATGTAGATATATTAATGGTTTTAGCTGGGGCCACATGTTAACTTTTCTTAAAGAAATGGTTTCTCATTGTGTAATTACCACTGACTCATTAACTTACAAAAAAAAAAGATCATGCAGATATATGTGCATATCTACCTCAAAGCGAACTACCTTCAAAAGCTTATAATCCTCCATGCTGATGATTTGGTCATTTTTGTTTTTGAATGAAACAGTGGTTCTCTATTCACAAACTCAAACTGGTTTGCATTTGAGGATGACCGGGGAGGAAACTCCCTCATCTCACCTTCCGACAACTCAGCTGATGATGCCCCTGCTCAGATTGAAAGTGAAGAACAACATAACGAAGATGATAATTCTGATGAGGTCATTCTTGACCAAAATGACAAAGTTTCTCCCCTAATGGATGATATGGAAACCATTGTCTTGGGTAATGGCCCCGCTAAAGAAACCAATGACGATGAATCTATGATGCCTGAATCTGCTCCTGTTGAACCTGAAAGCGAACTGGATGTCCCAAATGGTGTGCTTGAAAATGAAACTACGAAAGAGGACACGACGGCTGCCTCACCTGATCCTGGATCAAACAAGAAAGATAAGGTCACTGATTTAGAAATGGAAGGGTCTCCAAAGATGGAGCCACAGGTGGGAAAAGAAGTTACAGCTTGAACCTTTTAGGTTTTGGGTTCCAACATCCAAATTATGGTGGTACATTTTGTGCCTTGGAAGCGAAAAGGCGAAATTAGTAATTTTGGCTCTCTTTTGGATTAGAACTTGTACAAAAGCTTCTCTCCTAACCTTGTCATCACGCCATCTTTATGTAGCTGTTCCCTTTTTTGTTCTTTTTTCTCAGTAACTTGACCAATTTTTAATTTTTGATATTTGTTTTTTTTTTTTGGAATACTTTTTTTCCCCCTAAATTAATTGGTGCGAGTCTCACTAGAGGGACAGTCTATTGTAGTGGTTTTATGATAACAGCTGATGCATTGGATAATATTTGAATGGAACACAAAAAAATTAGGGCCTATTTATTAAGTTGTTTGGCTTCTAAATTTTGATTCCTTTGTTGAGACTACGTAGTACTGCATTTTTTTTCCATTATGTTTGTTGGCACTGTAATCTTTTCCAACGCTGTATCGGACATGGTAGAAGCGTCCTAGGTTGTGTTATGGTTTGGAATTTATTAGTTTCAAGGTCATCTCTCTTTGTTAAATTTTAGTTTTACCTAGGAAGCAGTGTTAAATCAAGCCCTTGTTAGGACAGGTTCCTTTACACCTTACAAAAGTTGATCATAAATGTTGTTTTATAATATCATAAGTGGTCGCTGTATAACCGCTCTTCATTATTTAAATACTTTTAAATTTATTTGTCCCCAATACATCATTGCTTCCCTATGTAATCTTCGTCTCTCCCTGTGAAACTCTCCACTACATAATTTGGACATGAGATAATAAAAAGAGAATGATAATCTAAGGTGGTTTCAAACTCACCACTTGAAGAATGAAAAAAAAACATTTTGATTTTACTCTCATTCATTTGTTATTTTATCTTCGATGTGATTTCTTTCGTTATGTAAGTTTGCACCATTTCTGCGTTAATCATTGATATTTGCGTAAATTTTATTCTCATCTCTAGTAGATATGCACCATATGCTCTTGTTTTTTAAAATTTATAAAATTATGATAATTTTTTTACATGTTTCTCATTTGACTTGTGTCTTCAATATTATATTTAAATGATGGATTTTTTTCTCCTTTTGAAAGAAAATAAAAGTTTTGGTGTGATAATTAAGAATTTAATTGTAATATACATGATATCTTATTTGTTTGTATAAATAGTTTCTTTCAACTATGGTAAATAAATATTAAGATAATAATAAATAACATAGTGATAAATCACAATATGATAAATTATTAAGTGTTGATATGTTGTACTCAAATATTATTATGTTTGTATAAATACTTTCTTTTAACCGTTACAAATAAATATTAAAATAATAACAAATAACACAATGATAAATCATAAATTTGATAAATTACTATCTTTAAAATGTATGTATAAATAAAAAAAATTGATAAATATAAATAGCAAATCTTATGATGTTAGTTGGTTATGTTTAAAAAAATCAAATTCACATATTGAATATTTACAAAAGTTATAGAAGTAATTATTTATAACCATTTCAGTCAATGTAAATAATTTTTTAATAAATATAAATAGTGTTACACTAAACATCTTTTTTTATTTGTCGATTTGTAAAATAATATTGAATTTTATAATTTGCCTTGTTTGAGTTTTGTGTAGGTTTTAACATGTAAATGGACTAGTGCACAAGAACCAAGACTAGTGTTGGAATACAAGAGCTTAATCAAAACTGCATTAGGCTTAGATTTAGTTATACTCAAACTGGGTTGAATTGGTCAAGATAAATTGAGCTTAAACAACAAAGAAAAATGATTCTGCCCAGCAAATCGTTATAACGGCTCAGGAATCGTTATAACGGCTCAGTAATTATTGTTGTCATATTGGTCATATCTCACTTGATTGCAAACTTAGAAAGGATAATAAAATCACAAATGTTGTTTAGGTTCCAAAGATTAAAAATTAGAGACTTTAATGCTTAATCTTCCCTTCAAACCATATATGCAACACACTTAGGGGGAGTTAGCTAATTTCTTTTTGAATGAATTATATTTATTTTTATTATTATTTTAGAAGTATTTTAAAATTTTTTTATCTTATACACGGTGCATACATTAAAGGGGGACAATCAATTTAGGGGGAGTTAAATTGAAATAAATTCTTTATTCACACCATTTTGCCCGATTTCCAAAAAAAAAGGAGAAGTTTTTAGGTGAAATCCACATATCATATTATGTCTATGCACCCAAGCATATTTTGCAAATCGACAAAAGGGGAAAATTATTACATTAAAAATATTCTTTGATTTGTCGATTTGCAAAACAATCTTGAATTTTATAATTTGTCGTGTTTGAGTTTTGTGTAGGTTTTAACATGCAAATGGACTAGTGTACAAGAACCAAGACTAGTGTTGGGATACAAGAACTTAATCAAGACTGCACTAGGCTTAGGTTTAGTTATACTCAAACTGGGTTGAATTGGTCAAGATAAATTGAGTTTAAACAACAATGAAAAATACTTCTGCCTAGCGAATCGTTATAACGGTTCATCTTAATACTAAAAAAAATTTTATGGCATAAATATTCTCAAAGAAACCAGAGTGTATCGTTATGTAACGATTCAGTAATCGTTACAACGATTTATGAAACGTGTAACAATTCAGTAATTGTTATAACGATTTATGAAACGTATAACGATTCAGTGAATCATTATAACGTTTCAGCTCAATTGATCCAGCAGCTATTCTTTCTAAACCGTTATAACAGTTCAGGCCGAAAATAGTTTCTTCAGCTATTTCAGAAGATTTATTTTAAGAGGATCACCTCTCTCACTAATGAATGGACAAGAATCTGATCCATCTAGCTAAATCATTACTCTAAAGAGCTTACTAGCCGTATATAAAGTGAGAGAGATAATTCAAGAGATTGAAACACTCAATTAGCCAAATTTTTATTTAAGCTCAATCTAGCTTCTCTCTATTCTCCCAACTTGATCCTTCATGATCTTCTTGTAAACGTTTTCTTTAAGCTGGAGTGCTCATCTTTTTTGAGCTGTAGTGTTAACCCTTTTTGAGTGTGTTGTCACTCACTTCTTGTTTTGAGTGTGTTGTCACTTAAATTTTTTAGTGTGTTATCACTCTTGTTACCGATAGGCTTGGCAGCCCATTTTTATGTAAGGGACCAACTTCTACAAGTGTAAAACTGTTTTTAGTATTTTGGCTCAAACTCAATTGTTGGAGGTTGAGAGTCCCGGAGACATAGGCATTTTTAAGCCGAACTCCGTTACATCTTGTGTTCTTGTTTGATCTTTTCTTTTCTTTTCTCACATTTCTTTGATTGTTATATTCTTGTGAGAATTAAATCGAATTAAATTATATTCCGCTGCCATTACACTTGAACACTAAGCCCCAAATTGGTTTATACATTTTTATCTTAGGTTCTTTATATTCTTGCACTATTTTGACCTTTAATACCACCATCCTGGGGCTATCAAAGTGGTATCAGAGCAGGAGCTCAGTTTTAATTGCTTTATTTATGATATTTTTTGTCCAAGATGATTTCTTTGATGCATGTAAAAGACCCCCAAACTCTAGGTCTTAATTGTAAAAATTTCAGGTTTTGGAAGAAATGTATGGTGAACTACCTCAACATACTAGATCTTTGGGATGTTGTCCAACATGGTTATATACCACATTATGTTCCTAGCAACCTCACAATTCGCAGTTTTGAATGGTATTTATAGCGTATTTTTACATGTAAATTTATGTACCAGCTCTTCTTGATATGTACTTTAAGATTATATAAAATAGTATATATATGTCACATTCATAAATCGGTACATTTTTTTAATTCTTTTCTGATAAAGGGCTGAACTTGACAGCTGAGGGTATTTTTGTTATTTTTGAAAATATCTTCTTAAGAAAATATTTCAGAAAAATTATGAATCATTTAAGGAAGATATTTATAATAACATTCATTTTTATAATATTTTTATTTGAGATGGTGGTAGATGAGTGTATCAGATCAGTTTGACTTTTATTTGACCAAGTCATGCACCAACTCCCTTCATTCATTTTCTCATGTTCTTCTGAACGTTTTATGGTATATTAGACCAATTCTAAGTGCTGAAAATTTATAAATTTATTATCCCCAACCACTATTTGATCACCAGATGATTTTATGTATTTATTTATTTTTTATTTGATTTTGAATAATAGTTATATTTATTTTATTTTTTATTTTTTTATTCATTATATATTTAATTTTTTTATTTTTTATTTTTTTATTTTTGTTTTTAGAATTATTTAATTTACAATTTAATTTAATGAATAAAAATTATATTTATTTATTTTAAGAAAGCTTTTATCTTATTATTTTTTATATTATTTCTTTTTATTATATATTTTTCAATGAATGCATTACATTTATTTTATTTTATTATAATTTTTATTCTTATTATTATATATCTTGAAATGATTATTCTTTAATGAAAATGATTTATTATGAAACTTTTATTTATTTATTTTCTTAAGATCTATTTATAAAGAAATTTTATTATATTTTTACTTATACTTATTATCAAAATATTTATTATTTTAAAATATTTTTTTTATAGAATGTATCATAATATTTTTCTGATTTTTAACGGTAAAGAAAATATAATTAGGTAGTGATCTTTTTAGATTTTTTGAGAAAAATATATTAGTAACATACTAATTTTATTTGACAAAAATATCAATGAAAATGTTATGAATAAATTTTATTTTGAACATTTTTTAATTTGAACCCTCTAAAATATTATTTCGGATGGAATATCAACAACGAACAAATCTGAAAACTAACGAAGACTTCCACAGAAAATACTGTTGTTTTGAATTTTTAAAGTGAAATGAGTTAATAATATACTAATTTTATTTGACAGAACACTGAAACGAGATGTTACGAATAACTTTCATGTAGGAAACTTTTCATTTTGAGCACTTCAAAGAACTGTTTTGAGCAAAATACCAGAAGATGACGATTCTGAAAATCAGGAGCTGTCAGGATTATTTTGCTTATTTGAATGGTATTTAAAGCGTATTTTTGCATGAAAATTTATGTACAAGCTCCTATTATTATGTATTTGAAGAATATAAAGTAATATATACACATCACATTGATGGATAGGTACATTTTATAAAAATCTACTTAAGAAAATACTTTAGAAAAATTATAAACCTTTTAAGGAAATACATTTGTAATAACTTTTATTTTTATAATATTTTTATTTAAGGCTATCTTAAATGAGTTTTAAAATGATTTTTATTCAATAGAAAAAATAAACTAGTATGAATATATTTTCTATATATTTTCTTGAAAGAATTTTCTTTTAGAATTTTTTTTTATATTTTGATACAACAATATTAGTATCATATCACTCTAAAACTCGACACACACAGTTTTGTCAACCCGGCACCAAAGTTTCAAAGAGTTCTATGATTTATCGGAATAAAAACTTATTTTTTTATATTTTTAACAAATTACTCAATTTTTATTTTAGAAAGGCTAACACTCACGGCTCTTATCAAACCGTCACTAGCATTATAAAACTTTGAAACCCGACACACACATCTTTGTCAAGCCGGCACCAAGGCTTCAAAGAGTTTTTATATTATTATACTACTAACCAAATTATTATAATCTACTAGATGAGAATTCATAAATTCATATAAAATCACACGAAGCTCCAAAAATTATGAAAATTTATAGAACGATGAAATATAACTAGATCTAGGGGCTCACAAAATTTCAATTAAATTGGAGTAGCAGAGGTATAATTTTTTATTTTCAAATCAGACCAGGGGCAAAAGAGGAAAATGTTGTACAAGTATTTGTTGTTTTTCAGATCTAAAAAGGCTATAACTTTTTACAGAAAATTCAAAAAATATAAAATCAGTTTTTATAGATTTATATGACTTATTTCTACAAGATCTAAAAGTTTTATAAAATTTTGGAGTAGATCTCATCATATTTTTCTTTTTATTGCCTTTTCAGTCATTTTAGGGCTGATTTTACGTTTACAAGGGATTCATTGATCTTAAATAGTTTAAATGTATCATTTAGCTTCAATCTAACATTCAATGATGTTTGTATTCAGATTTGAGCCAAAAGAAAAGGAAAAAAATAAAAAAAATGAAAAAGCAAAAGGAAAAATGGATGTGACCAGAACTTGCTGTTTTTTAGAATTAAAAAGGCTATAAATTTTTATATAAAAAACAAAAAAATATAAAATTAGTTTCTATAGATTCATATGACTTATTTCTACTAGATCTGAAAGTTTTATAAGATTTAGAGTAGATCTCATCCCATTTTTCTTTTTATTGTATTTTCAGCCATTTTAGTGCTGATTTTGCATTTATAAGGAATTCATTGATATTAAACGGTTTAGATGCATCATTTAGCTTCAATCTAATATTCAATGATGTTTGTATGCATATTTGAGCCAAAAAAAATAAAAAAATGAAAAAGATCGAATCGCAATATAAGAAAATCAAGAAGAAGAAGAAAAATCGATATTGCACATGAAAAGTTTCATTTTTATTGCACAAATCAGAATTACAAGCTCTAATGCACTCTTAATGTCTATATTTACAAAAGAGAGACCTACCTAGACCTAATTTGTAGCTTGAATAGAAGAGAAATTGATTGAATCTTGTATCTTTGGGTTTGATTTTGATTTCAATTCAAAGATTCGATCTTGTCTTGTTTAGTATCTAACTTGAGCTTCAATTGGTTTTGGCAGCGTTTTGGATTAGCATTCAGCTTGAGATGGTTTGTATCTCCTGTGCTTAAAGGAGGAGAGAAGTTCAAATAAGTCTAGAGGGTAGTAAATGGGTGTATAAGATCGGTTTGACTTTTCTTTGACCAATTTATGCACCAACTCCCTTCATTCATCTTCTCATACTCTTCTGAACGTTTTGTGGTGTATTAGACCAGTTCTAAGTGTTTTAAATGTGCTCTAATAGCTGAGAGCACAAGTGGGGTACAAGTGGAGTTTGTTATGTTTGTTGAAAATTTATAAATTTATCATCCCTAACCATCACTTGGTCACCAGATGATTTTAGGGACTTCTAGAAGGTTGTAGAGTTTCAAACACGTTCTTGTCACTCCCTTCTTGCATTTTAGACCTTGCCGGATCCGAATTATGCACCCGAGACCCGTTTTTACCTTCAAACCCGATTTCAAGCCTCATAGCAATTATCCTTCATTTCTTCACCATTTCTTGTATTTCAAACCTTGATTAACAACTAATTGATCCCAGAAATTGACCTATAATGTTTATTCAATCAATAGAATGCTCCGGTATAGAGTTTGACCAACTCGGTTTTTGACCCGATTTCCGAGTTCGTGGTCTCATCAATTTAAAGCTTATGAAATTCAACCAAGCCCTCAAACAATCTCTTGTGACCATGGAGAAGGTGTTTGAAGTGTCAATTTGATCAATTATGGCTCGGATTGCTCGATTTTATTTTTGGATCGGAAAGTTTCCCTTCAATTTTCTCTCAAACCGCTCAACCATTTTATAAGTTCTTTTATCTCATTGTGTTCTCCTCTTCGTGCTCTTTCCAACGGTATATAATATGTGGGTTTTCGTCGCACGGGAGCACCATCACCATTTTCGAATTTTAGACAGTGGAGAAGCTCGGTACTGTAGCGCGCACTGTAGCAATAGCCATTTTCGAATTTGGTCTCTCTCCATTTTGATTTTTAATTGAAACCCTTCATTTGCTGATTTTCTTATTTCTCTTTTACTTTTAAATTATTTCTCAAAGATCCCTTTGTCCAAATTGCACCAAAATTTGCTCAATTTTTTTTTGAAATATAAAAAAATTTATGGTAATTTTTATTTACCATTTTGCCCCTTGGTCAAGTATCAATTAATTTTTTTCATTATATTAATCGATAATTTGGAATTTCTTTGACTTCCGTAACTTCATAAATATCAAGTAATATATGAAAATTCTTAGAATTTTATGGAGAATTTGATTTTGCCATAAAATTTAAGTTTTAAGATTTTAGGTTTCGAAAATGTTTTCGATTTGAATTTGTAGAGCTTCGGCATTTAATTCTTTTCTTAAGAATTTTAATTTTTGAGCATTTCTATGAATTCTTCTTTTCATTTGGTGCTTCTGGACTTGATTTAAGTCTCTTAGGGATTTTAAAATTTCTTCTAAAAGTTTTAAATATTTTTGAATATTTTGTCCCAACACCAACTAGCAATGCAAATAAGGAAATAAAATTAAATTCAAATTAAAATCAACAAGTTAAATATCAATAAATCTTCTTGATAATGTTAAAACTTATAATTAATCAAGTAATAATGTATATAAAGTATGAAAATATATAAAAAATACAAAAATATTTTATTCTAAGAAAAATATTAAAAATTATTTATAAACTTAAATATAATTTTAAAATCATAAATATTTTGATCATAAGTATAAGTAAAAATATAACAAAATTTCTTTATAAATAGATCTTAAAAAAATAAATAAAAATAAAAAATTCATAATAAATCATTTGCATTAAATAATAATAATTTCAAGATAAAAATATAATAATTAGAATAAAAATCATAATAAAATAAATTAAAAGTAATAAATTCATTGAAAATATATAATAAAAATAAATAACTTACAAAAATAATAAGATAAAAGTTTTCTTAAAATAAAATAAATATAATTCTTATCCATAAAATCAAATTCTAAATTAAATAATTCCAACTAAAAATACAAAAATAAGAAAAATTAAATATATAATGAATAAAAAATAAAAAATGGAATAAAAAGAACTCTTATGCAAAATCAAATAAAATTAAAATTAAAATAAATTAAAAAAATAAATACATAAATGAAAAGATGAAAGACTTTATTTTTTTTTAATTTTACCAGTTAAAGATAAATTCAATTTCAAAACTAAATCAAATTCATCTAAAATAAAGATCAAAAGAAAAAAAGAAAATAAAAAATAACCCTCAATATTAGAAATTAAATAAATTTAAATAACTTTAAATAAAAATGATAATAATAAATAAAAAAATTTATTCTTCTTATCAAATAAAAAAATTAATTGTAAAATTAAATCTATCTTAACCTAAAATAAAAATTAAAACAAAAAGAAAATAAAAAAAATAACCCTCTATCTTCAAAATTAAATAAATTTAAATATAAATAAATAAAAAACACAAGTAATAATAATAATAATAAAATAAAATACTTTATTCTTTTTATCAAATAAAAAAAATTAATTTTAGATTTAAACTAATCTTAAAAATAAAAATAACTCTCAACATTCAATACTAAATAAATTTAAATAAGATAAATTCAAATAACAAATAAATAAATATAATGAAAAAAATAAATAATAAAAAAATAAAAGGCTAAATCATTTATCAATAAAAATAAAGGTCAATTCACAAGGTGTAGACTACTTTGAAAAGTCCATATCTTCCCTGTCCTTTCTAACAGCGACCACTTAAAATTGGTTAACTATTTTGTTTGTTGTCTCTTTCTTAATCAAAGGCTCCTCAGGTTCAAAGCACTAGGTAATTAATAATAGGGATTTGCACCCATTGGAATCTTAAAGACTCCATAATCAATAAAAAACTTTTAAATGTGCATTCTAAATTCATATAAATATACCCCTAATGCACACTTAGAGGGATCTCCGTGTCCTTCTTCCACAATTCATCGCCGAGTTTCTTTTAAGGGCGGTAAGAGGCGCGAAAAAAGGTCGCACAAGATCTCAATTTGTCCGACGAATTTTCTCCTTTGGCCCCTGATTGGTACATAAAAAGTCAGGAATTCTCCTTTAGCCCCTGATTGGTATAGAGAGTTTGCCATTTTGTTATGTATCCCCTTTCTTCTTTTAGAGATAGTTATCTCCTTTCTTTGAATATGACAACTGAGGTCGTACCTTATTTCTTTATTTTATTTTATTATAGTGAGGTGGATTATCATATTTGAAATATCATAGTACATGCTTTCTAGCCGAATTTTTCTTAGTACATGCTCTGGGCATTGGTGCCCACTTATACAAAAATTCTAAGTTTGTAAGTTGTGCCCGAATAAATGTCCACTTAGGTAAGTCTCAAGTCCAGAACCCGATTACATACCCGCTTGAGGATGAGTCTGATAATCTGAAATGGGGTTATTCTTATTTTAGGTGCTTCCATACTCGTACTATATATATCTTATACTATTAACATAATTTTTTTATTTTGAATTTCCTTATCATCTCACAACATGTAGATGTTTTAAAAGTTACATAATTCTTTTGAAGAGTACTTAGGTGTATATAGTTTATTATAAATAATATTTATACCAAATTACTCTCACATAAAAGTTTTATAAAATATGCACTTTAAAATAACAGTGCTGGTATTTGGGTCCAGTGTAGAAAAAAAATCAAATCTTAAGGCTAGATCATAACTATACTGAGTAATTTTAAATTATTCACATTTTCATGGTAGTTGTGAGATTCAAATTTACATGTACACGCTTTTATTTGAGAGAGTGTTAGAAATAGTCATGCGTGATGATAGATGTACTTCACCGCATCTTCATGTGAGTTGGGTAGTGTTTCGGTTAGGACTCCTCGAAATTTTTGAGTTTTTTTCTTTCTTTTGGGCTTTATTTGAGAGATTTTACTGCCCATTCTGATGGAGTCAGCCCCCGCTGATGTTAGGTGTTGTACTGTACTGATTATTCTAGACTATTTTTATTTTATATGCATTATTATTGATTTATTTATTCTATAATAATAATTATTTTATTTATTGAGCCTTTCATACATATGTCTCATCGTGCATACATGGCGGGATAGTCATCCCTGTCATATTCTATTTACTCTAGGGTGTGACAGGATCGGTCTGATCTAGTCTATGTGGTTTTGAATATTTTAACGATTTTTTAGGTTTTATTGGTATATTAAGGTTAGTTTTCCTCAGAATATTATGTTGGATTATTTTTGACGATTTTGGGCAAGATACTAGAGAGAGAAAATAGTACAAGCGAAAGATCAAATTAGTTGTATTTTTTTATTCTTATTATGTTCTTTTTCCTGAGTTATATTATTTTTATTTGTGTTTTTCTCTCTTCTATGAAAGAGTAGATTCTGTTCTAAGGTTTAGGCATATAAACCTAAAATTTATTATATTTTAATTATATTCATTTGTTCGTTTATTCTTAATTTCTATAAATTACTTTTGTGCATGAAATTGAATTGTGCTTGGATTGTATTTTGATATTTATATTAGTAATCTGCTTTATATTAGAAACCTTAAGTTACGTAGATTCATAAATTATAAAGAAGCGTTAGAATAACATATGATTTAAGATAATTATTTAGGTATCTAATCAAAATTTGATGGTACTCAGGCCCAAAAACTTTAGACCTAGGCGAAATATCTAACCGTGAAATCTAGGATAAATGAGAATTTATGAATTTTTAGAGTAATTAATTGGAAGAATCTAACAATGAACAATTGCTCTTTGAATAGTTTAGAATTATCAAAACGTAATGGACTTTAATTAGAAAAAAATGAAGCACTTAATCGTGAAATTTGATCTAATTATAGTATGATGTTAAATCCTAACTCGAATCTTGACATGAAAATAGACGGTAACCCTCACTAAATTAGGAATAAATCTATAAATAGTATGGTTGATGCATAGGTGAATGGTAATGTCGAAGCCCTAAATTTTCTTTACCTTAATTAAACCCTAAATTCTATCCGGATAATCTTTAGTTTATGTTTTGATTAGTTTAGATATAATTTTAGATTTTTACTGTCTAGCTCGGAGAATTTATTAATATTGACGATTTATATTAGTCTATATGGGATCGACACATATTTACTATATGGTAAGTTGTGCACTTTGTAACTGACCTTTATTTTAGTATTAGGATATATTATTAGTTTGAAAAATATACAACACCAGTCATATCGGGAAAGTGGAGGGAGAGAGAAAGCGATCGTAAAATATGATTGAATTTGAATTGGTTTAAATGTGTTGGCTGTCAGTGACGCGAAGACGAGACAATTATAAAAGTTAATCACTTGGGATATAGAATAGGACATAGACAATAGGGAATGGGATCTCTTTTAAAAATGTCATCCTATTTCGATATAAAATATGATAACAAAAAAAAGTTAGAAGTAAATATAATTAATCAATTATTTTTACGTGATAATCATATCTTTCCTAAAAGACTTTCAATGAAAGAATAATATAATTCAAATTTGATAAATTCTTTAACAAAATGATGTCTTTTAGTAATGAAATATCATAAATTATATAACTTTTAATGTAGCGGATGTGTTATGAATTTAACAAAAACTTTAATATTTTCATCATAATCTATCATGTCACAAAAAAATCCTTAATATGTCTAACCATTAATATACTCTTTGAAAAAGCTAATCAATAAATTTAAGATAAATTCCTTACCAGATTAGAACACTTAAACGTGAATAGAGATATAATCATAGTTTTTCTTAATCATAATCATTTTTTGTGGCCTCAAATAATTCATAAATTGTGAAGGTGAAAATAGATAAATGATAAATCTAGCAATAAAGACTAAAGATTAATAGGGATATTTAAAATTTAAGTGCAAATATAAGGGCGTAAGGTGCAACGATAATTTGATATCAAACTTGTTACACTTAACATCTTCTTTGATTTGTCGATTTGCAAAACAATCTTGAATTTTACAATTTGCCTTGTTTGAATTTTATGCAGAGATTTACATGCAAATGGACTAGTGCACAAGAACCAAGACTAGTACTGTTAAACCGCGAAACTTAATTAAGAAACAATGATAATTAAGGTAATAATTATAATGATTTAACGTAATTTAATAAATAACTTAACTAAATGTTGAATGGACTATTAAAATTTCCAAAACCCAAGGATCCAATTAAAATCCACTATTAAAATTTAATAACTTAACAATGAGAAATAAAAATATTAATAAAAATCATAATTTCTTAATTTCAATTAAGAGCTAACGTAACCCAATAATTAATAAAAACTTAAACATAATAATCTAAGTTAATGATTTTAAATTATGAATTTTAAATAAATAAATAAAGATAAATCTTAATTATGAATTTGTCTGAGAAACAAACGAATAATCGCTTAAAGTAAATCAAATTAAGTCAAAGAGTTTAATTTGATAAATAAATATAATCGGAACATTTATAACGAGTTCTGGATTTAACCCTATCGGGATTTAGCAAGAAATATAAATGATTTACAATACCAAAATATTGAAATTCCCTAAATTTAATCCCCAGAAATTAGTAGGAATGTGATTGCCACGCTAAATGCCACAAAATCTCGGCCACAAAGAATCTCCATGCCCACTACATCTCTCTCTCTCCTCCTTCTCTCTCTCTCTCTCTCATTAAATGTTTCATTTAATACCCCTCTGACTCTCATTTAATACTCTCCATTATCTCTCTCACCTGTCTCTCTCGTCTGTTCTGATCCCTTCCCGCTGTCTCTTCTTTCCATCCCTTCATCTGCCTTTCCGCCGAGCTCTCTCTCTCTCTCGCTCTCTCTTCGACGAGAGCCTCACCCCCTCTGTACATTTCTCTCTCTCTCTTCTGAAAGTCGCTAACCGACCCTCCCACTTGACTGTCCCGTCGACGCAGCACTGGCTTTGTGTTGACGTCACCGGCTGACCCTACCGACCCTCTCTCCCTAAACCGCTCCTGACACCGCCCCTGGATTGTCTCCGCCCATTTCCCTTTTAAAAACCCCGCTCCATACCCCCTTCCCCATTGGTTTGCTCATTTTATTCTCATGTGCTGAGATCTAGACTCAAATTGATAAGAACAGCCCCACACTTGAAAATTTTAAATCTCTCCGTGCAAGGGAAGGGTGGCCGAAGTTGTAGGGGTGGAGCTTGACCCATTCGTAGTATATATATATATATATTTAATATTATGCATTTAAAATACAATATCGGTATTTAGGTCTAGTCTAGAAAAGAAAATAAAATCTTAAGGCTGGATCTAAATCTGTACTGAGTAATTTTTAAATTACCCACGTTTCCACGGTGGTTGTGGGATCTAGGTATTACAGGTACGGGATTAAGTATGGATGAGAGTGCTAGGTGCAGTCCTGCGTGATATCAGAGGTGTTTCGCCGCATCAGCACAGTGAGCAGGGTAGATGATTAGGACTTATCGGGCTTTGGGTTTTTATTTCTTTCTTTGGGTTTTATTTGAGAGATTTTGCTACCCATTCCGATGGAGTTAGCCCTTCCGGTGTCTGGCGTTGTATTTTTCTCGTATATTCGGATTTCATTATTGTTTTGGTATTATTATTATTGTTTTGTTTATTCTGAGATTTACTTTATTTTATTCACTTAGCCTTTCGTAAGCACGTCTCGTCGTGCATACGTGGCGGGATTAAGCACCCCTAATCCGTTTTAATTATTCTGGGGTGTGATAAGTACTGGGATATAAGAGTTTAATCAAGACTGCATTAGGCTTAGATTTAGTTAGATTCAAACTGGGTTGAATTGGTCAAGATAAATTGAGCTTAAACAACAAGAAAATTGCATCTGCCCAGGGAATCGTTATAACGATTCAGTAAACGTTATAAAGGTTCATCTCAATACTCAAAAATATTCTAAGGCATAAATATTCTAAAAGAAATCATAGTGTATCGTTATGTAACGATTCAGTAATCGTTACAACGATTTGTGAAACGTATAACGATTTGATAAATCGTTATAATGTTTCAGCTCAGTTGATCCAACGGCTATTCTTTTCAAGCTGAAAAATAGTTTCTTCAGTTATTTTAGAAGATCTATTTAAAAGGATCATCTCTTTCTATGTATGTGGTTAACTGATCTAGTAAAATCATTACTCTAGAGAGCTTACTAGCCATATACAAAGTGAGAGAGATAATTCAATAGATTTATACACTCAATTAGCCAAATCTTTGTTCAAGCTCAATCTTGCTTCTCTCTATTCTCCCAACTTGATCCTTCGTGATCTTTTTAAAATTATTCTTTTGAGCTGTAGTGCTCACCTTTTCTTGAGTGTATTGTCACTCACATTTTGAGTGTGTTGTCACTCACCTTTTTGAGTGTGTTGTCACTCTTGTTACCGATAGGCTTGTCAGCCCATTTTTGTAAGGGACCAAGTTCTACAAGTGTAAAAACCCTTTTTAAATATATCGGCTCAACCTTAATTGTTAGAGGTTGAGAGTCCCGGAGACGTAGGCATTGTTAAAGCCGAACTCCGTTAAATCTTGTGTTCTTTCTTTATCTTTACTTTCTTTTCTCACATTTCTTTGATTGCTATATTCTTGTGAGAATTGAATTGATTTTAATCGTATTCCGCTGCCATTACACTTGAACATTAAGCCCCAAACCGATTTATACATTTCTACCTTAGATTCTTTACATTCTTGCAACTTCTTGACCTTTCAATACCACCGTCCTAGAGCTTCAAAGGTCTATCAAAACCATCAAAATACACTATATAAGATATCTATAGTACGCCAAAAAATTTTCAAAAAAATATTATGGGTAAATTTTCTGAGAGGTCATTAAATTTTATATAGAATTCATATTTGATCACTAAATTTCAAATTATTTATTTTTAGTCATTGAATTTCAACATATATTCAGTTTTAATAATTTTTGTGATATTTTTTATTCAACATCTTAACGTCAAAATACACTAGATAAGACATTGCATGCCGATTTTTTTTGAAAAAATATGCGTAAATTTTCTAAAAAGTTCACTAAATTTCATATAGAATTCATATTTAACATTAAATTTCAAATTATCTATTTTTAGTAACTGAATTTCAATATATATTCAGTTTTAATTTTAGTCACTTTTATCATATGTTTCATCCAACATGTATTAACATTACATCCTACGTGAACTCTACATCTTTATAGTTAGACTATAATAAAAATATATTATTTAAATCGGATACATAAAATTGTACTTCTGATGGTAAGAGATAAACATTTTTTCTTCTTTTAACTTATTTAATTATTTATTGGTGTTGCTAATCTTTATTGATAATATGACATAATTCAAATAAGATATCATTTCAGTATTATTAGAATTTTAATCAAAAAATTAATAAAACAATCAATTTGAATATATATTAAAGCACGGTAATTAAAAATAAATTTAATGATTAAATATAAATTTTATGTAAAATTGAATAATCACTCACAAATTTTACCCAAAAATTTGTGTCAATATTCGTCGAAATTCGGAGGTAAAAAAAAGGACGACGTGGCGTGTCTAGAAACGGGGATATATTCACGAATGAGGAGCACGAGGTTGATTTTAGGCTTCTTTGCCCATCGCATTTGTCACTGTTCCCCGCTCCGCGCGATCGAGGAACCCTAGGTTTAGCTTCTGCCTCTAGTAAAAACCCTAATTCTTGTCGCAAGCCATGGACGATCCAGAAGGAGGTCTGAGCTTCGATTTCGAGGGAAACCTCGACAGCTCCGCGCTCCCTTCCGCTGCTCCCTCCGCCGCCAACCTCTCCTCAGGCCTTTCCACTGCCGCTCCAGTGCCTTCCTCGGGCGCAGATCCTTCTTCAATTCCTCCCGGGGGAGGAGGTCGGAGGGGTAGCTTTAGACAAACCGTGTGTCGACACTGGCTGAGAGGGCTGTGCATGAAAGGGGATCTCTGCGGCTTTCTACACCAGTACGACAAGGCGCGTATGCCCATCTGTCGGTTTTTTAGACTCTATGGTGAATGCCGCGAGCAGGATTGCGTCTACAAGCATTCGGAAGAAGATTTTAAAGAATGTAACATGTATGCTTTTTCTTTCTTTGACCTGTATATTTTGATCACGTCGAATTGTTTGAAAGTCTTTAAAATTTTAAGGTTATTGTTTGGATCAATTCTTGAGAAGGATTGGATTAGATCTTATTCTAGCATCTAATGATAGTCGGGATATAATTTTTTTCTCTATAAAGATATATCATGTTTGATTCGAAGTTACTCTTGTTATGTGATCATTTTGCAACTTACAACTTTCAAGCATAGCTATTTGTTTCTTTTCTAAAAGATTTTTCACCTGAAAA
This sequence comes from Schoenoplectus tabernaemontani, assembly GCA_037127355.1. Taxonomy (NCBI): domain Eukaryota; kingdom Viridiplantae; phylum Streptophyta; class Magnoliopsida; order Poales; family Cyperaceae; genus Schoenoplectus; species Schoenoplectus tabernaemontani. Next base: position 17,944,266 of record CM073756.1, read on the forward strand.
ATCATGAAGAAGGAACTTCGTACCTACCTTTGTTGATTCCTTGCAACCATTGACATACAAAAATACAAAATTCCGAACCTAAGTTCAGTTTGTTTTTTTTTCTTTTTATTTCAGGTACAAAATGGGATTTTGTCCAAATGGCCCCGACTGTCGTTATCGGCATGCAAAACTACCAGGGCCTCCACCACCAGTTGAAGAAGTGTTCCAAAAGATTCAACAGATGTTCTCTTACAGTTATGGCCCACAGTCCCGCTTCTTCCCTAACAAAAGCTCTAATTTTAACAATAGCAATGCCCATAATCACCATAACAGTAATAGCACAAATTTCCCAAATGGAGACAAACAGCAACCAGCACAGGGCTCTCAAAATGTTATGGCCGTGGGCCAGCAACAACAAACAGAAAATCAGTCAAATCAGCAGATAGTGCAGCAGCAGGGTGCTCAGAATGGAGTCCCAGACCCATTAGTCAGAACTGCATCACCACTTCCTCAAGGTCCCTCTAGGTGTGTGTGGAGTTTTTAGACTTCGTTGGGTTCTGTATAGAGGAAAATACAAGGAAATATACTAGTACTTTGTTTGTATTGAAGTTGAACACTTGACTATTCTTTTTTTAATTTATTTGTTGTGAAGTTTATTGATCTTTAGTGTCTGATAACTATTAAATAAATTCATTAGTTAAGTCTATTATAGCTTTTATCGTTCTATCTTCTGTTTATCATCTATTTTATCATTTTATTTATTTCTCCTTTGGGCCCTTTTCTTCTTTTTTCTTTTTCGTAAAATATGCAGGAACAAGACTCTTTTAACTTTTGGAACTAGTTTAGATGATTTGGTGGGACTGATTGTATGCACCAGTACTCTGTTCCCTGTTATTGCAAATTAAAACTAGCCTCATCGTATTGGTGAAGGGTCCTCATTGTTGACTAAATGTGCAATGGACATTCTTATGGATCTGTTAATTTTGAGTCCTAATTACATTTTTTTTTCAGTTGCTTCTAATACTATTTTCAGTAAGGTTGGGTTAAAAACTTGATTCTGTTTTCCTTTTTTTGGGGGTCCCTACATTTAAGTAATAATGCCCAAATCAAAGTTTCTGAAAACTCTGAAACTTTAGCAGAATGTACTGAAAACAAGATAAAGTACCAGTATGTCAACTGTGGTCTGTACTGGTACCACTATGTATAATATAATTATATTGTGGGGTTCCAGAGTTTTCAAAGTACGTTCTAGTTTGGAATATTTCACACAAATACTTTAATAATCATATGTATCTCTTTTCGCAAGGTTTTGTTCATACTTATAGATAGGTTCAGTCTTCAGTGTATTGTAACTTCTGTCCCAAAAACTATAAGTATCTGATGAGATTTTAATTAATTAATTCTGTACTGGGCTCAAGTTGGTAGTAGTCCCAATCTATGTTGGCATTTGCAGGCTTTGTCATTTCTGCCGTCATTCCTTATTTCAAGTTTTGGAGGGATTTGTTAGTTGGATTTTCTGGCTGGTATAACATTTTGCAAGGATACTATGCCCTGTATCAATGTGATACTGCCATGTACCTGATGATACCAGCATGATTGTTGGTGTGATTCGAACTAATATATGTTTACAGCCATGCCAATTGAATTTGGACCCAGTTTAATTTGGTTTATTTTTTACTGTATATCCTGTACTGGTTAGTTCTGGTGGCACTTTTAATAATGTAATTTTTGTTGTATGTTGCTTAATTGTAGTGACTTGATAGAGACCTTTTTGCCAAATGACCTCGGGAATACAAAATATTAATCTTAATTTTTTTTTTGGTTGAAACTTAAACCCAGGTACTTCATAGTAAAGAGTTGTAATCGAGAGAACCTAGAAATATCTGTACAACAAGGAGTGTGGGCTACTCAACGGAGCAATGAGGCAAAGCTAAATGAGGCTTTTGAATCGACAGAGAATGTCATCTTGATTTTCTCTATCAACCGTACACGGCATTTTCAGGTGAGATTCTCACCACCTTTATTGTTTTAATTAAAAAACACTACTATTTATCAGTATTTGTGGAAGCCACTCTTGATTTGTCACTAACATAAGAGTGATAGGCTATTAAGAGAAATTAGAAGTAATGCTGTAGCTAACATTACAATCTTGACTTGTTTTTAATGCCTGTTGGCTTATGTTTAGCTAACTATAATATTTCTTTTCCTCTAAATTGATCTCCTTCCTTTCTTATATCTTCTCTCTTATAGCTCTCATGGTTTCTCTATAGATCCTGACTTAATCATTTAATTCCTGTGAGAAGAGAACTATGATAAAGGTTTATGCATAGACCAATGTGCTAGGGCCAAATTTGTCCCAGAAAAGGAGTTACAGTGGCAAATAGGATAATCCAGCAGGTTATTCTTTTATATTTCGAAATGGTTGTTTCTCAAAATTACAAAAAAGCATATCTCTGCCTGTACTTGTTTCTTTTTTAGTTCTTAATCTTTTGAATTTCTTGATTCGGAAAGGAGATAGCACTCCACCCTAAAATTTACCAAAAATATTTTCTGCTCCTGAAAAAGGGGAAAACCTATCCAGGACCTGGTAGTTTTTGAGCCACATGCTCTCTGTATATACTTTGTAGTGCCTATTTCTTGCTTATATTTATGGGATAAACAGTTGACTATTTGGGTTAATTTCATTGTCCTGTAATATACTTCAGTAACTGAGTGTTTAATAAATAACGCTCTTGCTTTTTTGTGATGTTCTCTATTATTGAGTATTCACATTATTATACAATTTGCAATGGTTGACATTATTCATGGATGTATGTTATACATGTGAACCTTACAAAATTGCAAAAAAAAAAAAAAAGCAAGTTGGCAGTCTTTGGATGCTAGTAGTGATGTTAGTATGCTGAAAGGATGGGTAACCTTTTCTGTTTTATGACTTAATAGGGTTGTGCCAAAATGACATCACGGATAGGAGGATATGTTGGTGGAGGGAATTGGAAGTATGCACACGGTACTGCACATTATGGTCGTAACTTCTCTGTGAAATGGCTAAAGGTATTTGTAATTAGTCTTTGACCCTAGTAATTTTGTATAATTCTCTTTACATCACTGTTAGTAGATGACAAATCAACTTAAATGGTGTAGTCTAGTAATCTTCTTGATTAGTTTTGATTGGTACTTCTAAGATGGTGTTGTCAGCCCTCAGGTTTTATTCAGAAAAAAAAGGGAATGCTGTTGTCTTGTTGGTTAGTTTGATTGGTAATTATAACAGGCTAGTTGTTAAAGGTAAATTGATGGTGTTGGGTACTAGGCTTAAATTTAGTTTCTTTTGATATCAACACTTCAATTTTCTTTTCTGAAATATGCTAGTGAACAAACTCACCCTTTTGCAAAAAATATATTTGTTGCTATTTATCTTAAATCACTCTGAAGCTTTAGCATTTATAAATTATTAGCACTTGTCACAACTTCAATGTGACTTCCTAACTTCGTTTTTCTGTAGCTATGTGAGTTGTCTTTCAACAAAACACATCATCTGAGGAATCCATACAATGAAAATTTGCCTGTTAAGGTATGCTTTATTATTTATTACTTATTGAGTGAAAGTGTCATGGGTACCTGTGCAATGATCATGTATCCTTGTGTTACGTATTTTAATTTTTCAACCTTTATACAGTCAAAGATGAGCTCTTTTGCATGCCTACTTTGTTGTGCCTATGCAATGACCCTCAATATGTCAATAGCCTGCAAATTAGAACCAACCAATCTTTTAGATTTGCTTCCGGACCCAGTCAATATAGAAATACTAATTTAACCATGGCAAGTGTCATTATTTCTTGAGTTAGAGAAACTATAAATGCATTTTTCATCATGTAGTTGGTCTGTGTTAAATTTTGGTCAAGGGCTGATATTAAATTTTTAAAAACACTTGATGAATAACAAACACCAGTGAAATTGCTCCGATGTTGATACATAGTCTATCTAAATGATTGAGAATACATGTTTAACAATACCTCCTTTTATTTGACTAAGGGTTGGCATTTGGAAATATCTTGGGTTTTAATATGCCTCCCCCCTATGGATAGTCTCAGTGAAGCTGCATTTTATTAATATTTTGAAGCTTGACTTTAGGGGACCACTCCCAATTTATGCAGAAAAGGGATGGGTAGAAAATGAGGAGGTTAGGTTTGCTTCCCTCCAAACTAGGTGGGAACAAATGTTAAAAAAATGGATAGTGGGATTCTCCTCATTCTCCTCCATTCTCCTGATATTTAAACTGATCAAGTTGACTGTACCTTTCTTCTGTCCCTTCCTCCCCGTTCACCTTGTTTACCCACAGAATGCATGGACTAAATTACATCAGTGTGAAATTCTTTACAATTGTTCACTGGAACTTTAATCCCATGCCAGGGCTGATACACTCACAAAAACCATCCAGTTCCCGTGGGGGAGAACTTTTCTTGGACGGATTTTTTTTTCTGTGCGAGTGTGTGTGTGTGGTTGTGGGGTTTCTTCAATTTTCTCTCTAAAAACCATTTGCATGGCTGTTCCAAATGCGCGCATCTGCATATTCCTTTATGATCTTCTATCCATCCTTTCTTGTAAATTGAATTTGGGATCCAACACCTTTGGATTCCTAAGCCAAATTGTACTGATTCAAGTGTCTACTAATTAGGGTCGCAACATCTTTCTGAAATATAGGCATTCTTGCTTTAATCTCACATTGATTTTTGGGTATCTTTTTAGTTTAAACATTGTTCCTTTTTTCTCTCTTTTAAAATTCTTGTAGATAAGCCGGGACTGCCAAGAGTTGGAGACATCCATTGGTGAACAACTTTCTTCCCTTCTATATTTGGAGCCTGACAGTGAGCTCATGGTACTTCTCAAGTTCTTTCAATTGCTATTCAGTCTGGCCGGCAATAGTATAAAAATGGTTTTCCCCATTGTATTGTGTCATTATTGTTATTGGCATGTTTACAACATGCATAAAGAGTACCTAGTAATTTTCCACTTGGAACTGAACTGGATGTTTATTTTTTCAAACCATTTGCAAATTAGTAAGAAACTTGGTCAAGTCTAAACAAAAGAATCACAAGTTTCCATTTTCTTGGCAATAACTTGAGGTGTTTTCTTTTTTAACAATTTCAATGGACTTGAAATTCCAGCCTCTGCTTGACCTACTTTAGTTCAACTTGCGTTTAGTAATAAATCAACTTCCATCTGCAGCTTGGCAGATTTATTGGATCTTATAGTCCCAGTACACTAACATTTGTGAAATCTAGAGCCATCACTGGGGTAGGTTATTTCATGTTGAGATCTGTCGAGTGTAATTTGCTAATATACCTAACTATGCAAAGTTTGTTCTCTCAAATAGTTCAGATAGCAAAAGTTCCTTTTTCTTAGTTGAACTTTCTTCTCTCCAAAACTCTCATTTTGATCTTCATTAATATTGCTATATGATTGTCATTTGTACTTCTACTGCCATATTGCTATTGTTGGCATTATCTAAAGCACATTTGATGATGTTTCAGGCGATGCATATTGAGGCTGAATTGAAACGGGAGGAAGAGAAATCAAAAGGTGGTCCCACTGGTGGGGAGGCTAAATCAGCTGCAGACAATAATAATAACCAAGATATTGTCCTATTTGAGGAGAATGAAGATGATGAAGAAGAGGAAGAGTCTGACGAGGATGATGACCAGTCAACATCCCAGGCCCGTGGCCGTGCAGGTGCCAACATGCTGCCATGGCAACCTCACATGCAGCCACGGGGCCCAGTTACCTTGGGCCTCCGTGGCTTTCCTCCTACAATGTTGGGTCCTGATGGGTTTGGGTTTGGGCCCGCCAATGGGTTTGGGATGCCCGACATGTTTGGCATGCCAAGGTTCCCACCTTTTGGAGGGCCCAGGCCAGGACCCATGGTTTTTCCTGGCATCCGGCCCAGCCAACCAGGGCCACCTATGTTCCCCATGGGTGGATTAGGGATGATGATGGGGCCAGGAGGTCGAGGGGGCCCGTTCATGGGGCCTCCAAATGGGATCCCCATGGGCCCGCTTGGTCGACCAAACCGGCCAATGGGTATGCCTCCTGTAGCCCTTCCTCCACCCAATGTGGCCAACCGAGCAGGGAAGAGAGATCAATGGAAATTAGCTGGGGAGTGGCAAGAGAATGGACGAGAAAGGCGTGACCCAGATATCGGAACAGAGCACGAGACAGATCACCAGCCTGAAGGGAGGAATGAGACAAGGGATGAAGAGAGTGAGAGTGAAGAGGAAGTCGGGCCTAGACGCCAGAGGGAGGGCAAGAGAAGAAGGCGTGGGTCTGACAGAGACTCTGCCTCGCCGGACCACCGCAATTAAACTAGTGTTAGTGGATTGATTATGATGGTCTCTCTGTTGGGATGGTTTTAGTTTAGTGGATTTTGGTCTTATAACATTCTGTGTTGTTTATTTAATACCTGTATGTTATAAGATATTATTATTGAGAAATAGGTAAATGTGTTACAAATCTAATAATTATATTTTATCCATTAATCTAGGTGCGGCGTATTGTAAAGCAAACTGAATGTAAAGATTATTTTCTTATTTAGCATTTTTTAGAAGCTGCTTATCTGGTCTAGAAGATTTGTATCAGTGATAGGAAATTCCCAGACTAAAGTTTGCTACTTCATCTTTCTGTAATATTTGTAGTGACAGAAATTGATGGACAAAAAAAGCAAGTATTTTAGATTATGCAATTTGAGAAAATCATCTATGTACAATGACTGAAGATATTCTATGATTATTGGCAGTGAAATGAATAAAGAAAAGTTCACTGTTGGTTTCGCTTTTTTGTCTGGCTTTATGTCGAAGCCTGTGTCTCGTTTAGGAACAAGAAGCATAATTGATTTCGTTAACCATGATTATATGATATAAGCTATGATAATGAACTCTCGAGTTATTTTTACAATAACAGTAACATCTCGATGACCTACATTAGAAGTTTTTTTTTTCTCTGAAGCACGCCATAAAATGTTTGAAATAAAAAGTTAAAAAAAAAATTTAATATTCATTCCTGCGAGCCCGCCCCTTTTCTTTCCTCCTGTTTGCATCGAAACCTATACTGATAAATGTTGCCACCAAATTATGGTTTGATCAGCGTTGCTTTTTTTAACCGCAACAAAACCATCTCTGCACAATAAAAACAAAAGAAAAAAATTATGAGACCATAACAAAATTATTCTTATATATCATGCAGAAAATCTCACTGTTCCTCTGATTGATATAATACAGAGAAGAGAAACGTCATTGGTTGAAATGGTTGGTACCGGAGCCAGACTGGTACACACATATACTTGCCTCTGAGTAATGTGAATAATCAAGCCTTTTGATGGATCTTTCATTTAGTGTAACCGCAATAAAGCAGAAATTCCATTTCACCCATAGAAGCCCCACAAGAAAATAGAACTCAGGAAGAGAATACAAATGTTCCAGGGTTTCCATTTGGTATGACTGAGCTCACACACTGAGTTTGAGCTTGTCAATACTTGAAACAAACCCTGTATTCGATCTTCATTGTCATCATCATATATCAAGATAATCATAATTAATCGCTACAGATATAGGATTGGATTGTGTGTGTGTGTGTTGGGGGGATGATCTGAGATCATACAGCCTTTGGAGAATAGTCATAGCTGTCATCACGTCTTACACCAGGCCCATTGTTGTTACCACCGATAGTCTGTTTTGCTGGACCAACTGTATTAGTAGCCGGTTTCTTTTCATCACGTGCTTTTTGAAAAATTACTGTAAAGCCCTCAGCTGAAGCAGGGTTGTTCACATCCCATTCTCCGAACTTTGGTAGGGGCCGACCTTTGTCTTGCTACAAAATAGTATAACAAAAACAGGATAGAATATTAGAAATATCACATATTTACCTGGTATTATTTGTTGTTTACACGGAAATAAAGTTTAAACCTATATAGTGTTTTTCTTGAGATACAACCAAGTACATATGAAGTATTGTAGTGGATGCTTAAATGATACAGTTCATTCAAATTTGGAAATTTTATGTACCGTGTCGGTGGCCATGTTTTTAATACTAACAAAATTAAATAAGAAATCCTATTCACTATAAAATCTTAAAGTAGATTGTTAGCTTACACCAAGAAAATTGAATCAACACAATGAAAATTTGAAATATTTTCTCATTTTAACAAAATGAATTTCACAATCATAAACAAGTTTCACCCGCTAAAGCAACATACAGGCCAGGGTCCACGTATGCCTTCTCAGAAGAACTCCAAAATAACTCATTTATATATGAAACTACGTTTACTTAGGAAGAACACATTCAAACATGAATACAAGTGGTCAAGTACAATTTCAGTCTCGTTAAAATTGAAATTAACTATATATCTTCTGGAAAAAGAACTATGTTTAATCAATTGTGTTGGATAACAGAGAAAAATTCTACATCCTTTTTCATTGCATTTAAAAAAAAATAAAAAATTCAATGTTGTCCTTATTTGATTTAAATCAAATTTACAGAGAAACCAACAAAGACTAAAACAATCATCCAGTAAACACGACGAGCTGAATACTTCAATGCATGTTCTCTCAACCAACCTTTTCACCCTCAATTAAATGTGAAAATAAAATCATGTCCCAACCTAAAAATTCAAGTTTTCAAGTTACACCGCTGAGCAATAAAACCAACTTGGCCTTCATACCAGAACAACACCATGATCATACAACTAAATTATAGAGGGGGGGGGGGTGGGGGTGGGGGTGGGGGTGGGGGAGCTTACAGACGCCATGGTTGCTCCTTCAAAGAGAGCCCCGGTATGTCAGAGAGAGGCAGGGGGGGAGACTGGACAGAACAGGAGAGGGGGGGAGAGAGAGAACGGACACCAAAAATAGAAGAGAGCGTCTGTTTATTCGCCGCGTGTCTCCACCTCATATTACCTGTTGTCTGTTTGTACGTTGCTCATCCCCAGTATATTCATCTCCATTTCAGAATCTCTATCTTTTTCTCCATTCAAAATTAGAGCAGTCTATATTGTATAATCTATTAGTAGGAAGGTAGGGCGTTTCCAAACCGTTCGATTGTGATGTAGTTCGGATCTGATTTGAATAACGGTCAAAGATCAATTAATTAGTACCAACCTACCTTCTGCGTTTTCTTTCATTTTGTATTATATCTGGACATAAGACCGTAGGTAAAATTAGTTTTCATAAGGCATATAAATGACGAGACTGTTGACAATATATTAGTTCAAAACTTTGACAATTATAAAAAGTGATTATGTAAATTGAAGCTTGACACTTAAATGCGATCTAGAATACGCTAAAACTTATAATATAAAATAAAATAATAAAATCTGTGCAAATAATTATCGGTAATTGAATGACTTAAAATAATTTAGTATCTTAGGTGTAGCCGATTAATATGATCCTCAAGAGATCATGAGTTATAAGCTTCTATGGACACATGAACACTAATTGAAATATGAGAGCTAAGAATCTCATCTTTTTATCAATAAAAAAAGACCTACAAATTTACAACAATTCATGTTCACCATAAATTCAAATTACATGACATTTGAGTAACACTCATCGGATGCTAATGAAATAATACCTATAACATTTTTTTTGGATTCAGCTCTCTTTTTAATAACTTTTTGGCTATTTTTGCATATTAAAGTGAACATTGTCAAATTCATTTTTCGTCAAGGAATTTTTAGTATGAATCCTATGTTCTTAAAAAAGCTTAATAGTTATAATCATCTTCAGATGTAGTTTGATTTTTTTTTAATTGTCATTGAATAATATTATTGTAAATCTAACAAACCTTTTGGTTGTATTTTGTTGTTGCTGCGCAGTTTTAATATGCTATAGGATGTACTAACCGTAAAATTTATTACTATATATAATTATGTTATAAGGTTCTTGCGATGCAATGGCATTACTGTTAATTTGGAAAAAGAAAGAGAGAAAATATTGCATCTTTTATTAATTGGATCACACTATGTTTTACGTAAAGCGCAACGGAGCGCGAACAAATTCTAGTTTTATTTCAAGTATTCCATCCCAAAGAATTGCAAACAGAACCCCAGAAATTTGAACAATGAATCATCAATTTGACTAAGTTAATTAACGAGTTCATCTGATCCAGCTTCGTACTTGACAGTGTAGCCCAGTTCTCCGCAATCTTTCCAAACCCAACCAAGAACTACTGGTAGAACATGCTTGTAGAAAAACCGGTTTCTGAACCACTTGGTGGCCCGTGACCACCACCGTTGCTCACCGGAACTGCCTTGTTGCACCCACCCGGATAACCATGCGCCCGCAATCAGAACTGCCGTCCGCCACCTTCTCTCCTCCACATACCTGTAATCATCAGCATAATTTCATTCCAAGTATGTTAGACAGTAGACACTCTTTATTGAGCATTATTAGTTAATTACTAAATTTTAAATTTATAATCTGCATGGTCAACATCTGAGTGACGTAGATATCATGTTAAACATGTATGTTGTTTTCCTCTCATAATATATGTAAATTATTAAAATATATAGTTGACACTTGACAATAGTTTATACCTTTTCAACCCTTTCTCCACCCACTGTTTATCCTCGGCTGCTGTTGTATGAGCTTGACTAAGGCACCGCACAAGCACAACTGCATCCTCGAGCGCTGAGCAAGCACCCTGGCCAAGATCAGGTGTCATGGGATGCATCGCATCACCGGCAACAGTGACATTGCCATTTTGAGCTTTGCCAAATGCTACATTCCATGGTACACGAAATCGTAACGGGGCCCATGCCAGACTGGAGAGGTCTGTGTGCTTGACGATATTTAGGAAATTAGAAGGGAAGTATTTTGCTAGATTGTCTGTTATTTCCTTCAGTATCAACTCTGGACTCCTTGATATGTCTTGTTCTGAAAAGAATTGTGTAAAATATTTATTACAGCAATTTGGGAGCATTTTATTTTTTATATTACACATCATCCATGAAATTGAGTATGAAAGGAGGTAAAATAGAGGGAAATTAAATGATCTTTCTCACCTAAGGAAGAGGAATCATGGACAAAGAACCAGTAGACTTCTCTGCAATTGAGAGGGATTAATCCAGCTCTGACGCAGCCACCAACATACTGTTGCACGACCATTTCGACCTGAATTTATTGGCTGAGACAAACCCAACCATTGGGCCACGGCAGAGTGGACCCCATCACATCCTATCACCACCTAGCACAAATGGAAGGATTAACAGAAAACTTTACGAGTTATGAAATCTTACTCAAGGTTAGCAAAGGAGATCACAATAAGAAAACATGCTACATATCTTTCCCTTTGTTATTATTTTTAATAGAATTGAAGAGTGCATTATCTGAGCACTATGTCAACAGCTCATATGAAGGCTTGAACAGTACTGTAAACTTTATAGAAGATCTGTCGATTCTCTTTCCTTTTCTTTTTTTGGAGTATAATCAAGTTTTGAACTATATATACCTTGGCTTTAATGATGGTGCCATCATCTAAATGAAGGGCAGTAACTTTGGAAGAATTTTCTGGAGTTTCGCTCTTGATGGAAATTAACTTGGACGAAAACCTAATTGTATCCGGTGGCAACTCTTCTGCTAGAACTTTGAGCAAAACCTTTCTCTTCACGTATCTCAAACCAGTATCTTCTCCACTTTATAGCACCAAATAGACACAAAATTAGCAACAGACAAATTATATTACATTAAAGTAAAAGGCACACCATGACACCTCTCGATATGATATATATATTTACATGATAATGATATATCATAGTGATCTTGTAAATTTTAAATTAACAGAGTTTATTTAGAGAACGATAACTTAAATTACCTATTATCCTTCATTGTCGGCAAGGCCACCTCTTGCTTAGCTCCTGTTTCCAAGTTTATAGCTAAAGCTCTGATACAGAAACCATCAAATTTTCCAATCATGCTCTGATGATCTGATCTGAAAAAAAAATTAAAGTTCAAATTTGCTCAAATTTTAAGATTGACATACTTTCTGTAGCTTTGGTGAGTAGGGGTGAGTTTGTGGTCCACTCCAAGAGCTCTCAGTGCAAACCAGGCATTGGGAAATAGACCAAGCGCTGTGCCGCTAGCTCGGAGCTCATGGTGGCTCTCCAAAACTCGCGCTGGAAGCCCTATCCGTTTAAGAGCAACAGCCGTAGCCAGACCCGCTATTCCTCCGCCTACTATCACTATTTCTTCGTTTTCTACCTTCATCCTCACTTCCTCAATTTCTCTGTTTCTCTTTGTTAAAATAATTAACACAAACACCAAACTCCCACAAACCTCCCACCCTCAATTTTATTTCATATAAAAACTATATTCTTTTCCAGTACTACGCGCTATCTGCTCTTACGATCTCACAAATGGCGGCTTGATTATTTTTGAATCAATCTTTTCTCTAATGAAGTGTCTATCTATCTCAATATGTTTTGTCCTATCATCTTTGTACGGGATTGTGTGCTATATCTATAGCAGCCTTGTTATCACAGAACAATCTCATCTCATTCTTTGGTTCAAACCCAAGTTCTATTAGCACTCTTCGTATCCACAGAAGTTCGCAAATTCCCTTTGCTACTCCTCGAAATTCAGCTTCAGCACTTGACAATGCAACAACATTTTGTTTTTTACTTCTCCAGGTGACTAAATTCCCTCCCACAAATATAAAATATCCCATGAGTTGACTTAGATCATCTACAGCCCTGCCCAGATCGGCATCGTGTATCCTGTTACTTCGAGATGTTCATTTTTTTTAACATTAGTCCCAATCCTGGTGCTCCTTTTAGGTACCTCAAAATTCGCTTTCGCCTCCATATGTTCTTCATTAGGTGAATGCATAAACTGGCTAACAATATTCCTTTGCATAGGCTATGTCGAGTCGAGTATGAGATAGATAAATTAACTTTCCAACTAACCTTTGGTATTGTTCTTTGTTTGTGGGCCTTTGATCCACATTGTTTCTCAACTTGTGGTTACATGTACTATAGGGGTGTTTCTTGGTTTGCAATCGAGCATCCCAACTTCGACAAGCAAGTCAAGTACATATTTTCGTTGAGACAGAACAATGCTCTTCTTGTTAGAACCACCTCAATGCCTAAAAAATATTTTAGTCCACCTAAATTTTTCATTTCGAATTCTTTTGATAGCCTTGTCTCAAGCATTTGTATTTCTTCTTGATCATCTCCTGTAATAATCATATCGTCCACGTATATGATTAGCACAACAATCTTCCCTTGATCTCTTTTGTAGAATAATGTATGGTCGGAGTTACTTTGAATGAATCCATATCCCTTCATGGCACCACAGAATCGTCCAAACCATGCTCTTGGAGATTGTTTCAACCCATATAGTGACCTCTCTAACTTGCATACCTTTCCTGCTTCAGAGCATCGATATCCTGGTGGGATATCCATATAAATTTCTTCCTCGAGGTCACCATGCAAAAAAGCATTTTTAACATCAAATTGATGAAGTGGCCAATCAAGATTTGCTGCAAGAGAAAGCAAAACTCGCACTGTATTTAGTTTAGCAACCGGTGAGAAAGTTTCATGAAAATCTATTCCAAATGTTTGAGTGTAACCTTTAGCTACTAATCGAGCTTTGTATCTCTCAATTTTTCCCTCAACATTATATTTTACCGAATATACCCATTTGCATCCTATAATTTTTTTGTTCTTTGGCTGATCAACTAATTTCCAAGTATGATTTTTTTCAAGTGCTTTCATCTCAATATCCATTGCTGTTACCCACTTTGGATCCTGGATAGCCTCTTCTACTGTATTTGGTACACTTACTGATGATACTTGAAGTACAAAACTGTTTAATGGTTCAGATAAGTGATTGGTTCTTGTATAGTTTGTTATTGGGTATTTTACTCTCTTATCACCTCCATCTTGGGACATATCTTTTGGAGGTACACCACGATTACTTCTAAATGGAAGTTTAAATTGAGCGAGAGAACGTACCTCGAGAATCATTCTCGGGAGAATTCGGGTCTTGTGGCAGTGAGTCGGATTGTATTACTGTTCCTCATTATTGTCAACCCAAAAACCTATTGACCGTCATTTCTTTGTCCTTCTATATCGAGATAGTGGCTGTGATTATTTCTCAAATTCTCACCTGGTCCTCCCGATCCGTATCTCTCCTTTCAACATTTGCCCGATCTCCAACCATTTCATGTTCTCTTAGATCACCTATTTGGGTTGGCATAACTACTTCAAGCCTATTTGGACCGAGATTTTCTATATGTTTTTACGGGATTTCAGATCTTAAGCGTACACTATCTCCTGGTTCATGTTCCATATTGGGTTCATGATTTATCTTCGGGTTCTGTTCCATATTGCTAGTGTTTATCTCCCCCGAATAGGAACACGGTCTTGTATGAAATATAGTTCGTCTTGATAAATGTTACATCCATAGTAATATAATATTTTCGAGTTTTAGGATTGTAACATCTATAGCCCTTTTGATGGAACCCAAAACCTAGGAAAACACACTTTTCTACGCACATGGTTCTATTTTTGATCGAGATTTCTTTTGTATATGAGTATAAACTACACAACCAAATATTTTTGGAGATAGATTCAAATATGAGGGAATATTTGTGTGAGCAGCCAAGGTTTGTAAAGGGGTCTTGAAATCATTTGCTTTTGAGGGAATTCGATTTATTAAGTATACCGCAGTTGATACTGCATTATCCCAAAACATTTCTGGTACATTACCTTCAAATAACAATGCTCTTGCAGTTTCTAAAATCTGTCTATTTTTTCTTTCTGAAATTCCATTTTGCTGTGGTGTTCCTACACAGGATGTTTCATGCAGGATTCCTTTTTCAGAAAAAAAACTGTGTAAAGTTTTATTTATGTATTCTTTTCCATTATCACTCCTGACCATTTTTATCTCTTTACCGAATTGAGTTCTAATCATTCTATAAAAATTGCAGAATATTTTAGAGACTTCATCTTTGGTTTGGAGTAAGTAAAGCCATGTCATTCTAGTGCAATCGTCAGTAAATAAAATGAACCATCTATAACCAGACGAGAGAGGTAACCGGGGTGGACCCATACATCGGTATGCACCAAGTCAAAAAGATTAAGGCTTTTATTATTACTAGAAGGATATGGATTTCTATGACTTTTAGCTTTGATACGGAGTTTCACAAATAAAATTTTCATTCTCTAAATTGAGAAATAAAGTGGGAGATAGCTTTTTCATATACCCAAAAGATGGATGTCCAAGTCTTTTGTGCCACAACCACACTCTAGTTCTTAACTCCATAATGTTGCCTTTCACCGATAATGCATTTCCTGTTTTCAACTCATCTAGATAATACAATCCTTCCCGCTTAGAACCACGCCCAATGATCTCCCGAGTCAGAATGTCCTGGAAAATGCAAAAACTGGGAAATATTAACACCGAGCAATTCAGGTCCTCTGTAATTTTACTCACTGATATGAGTTTTGTGGACAAGGATGGAACTAGTAAAGTATTTTTCAGAATTATTTTATACGAAATTTCTACGTTTCCCATACCATTAACTTAGGATACATTTCTCCATTGGCATTTATGATGCCTTTTTTATCAGGATTCGTTATTTGCTCAAGATCACTTGCAATCGGGGTCATATGATCTGTGGCCCCTGAGTCAATTACCCATTTCCATGCTCCTTTCGTGTTTTGTGAATTTTCAGCAAATGAGACATAACCAGGTTTAGGAATGATCATACCTTCGCTTTGTGTCTTACCTGATGGATCAGAGCCCGACCCTTCCAACCATGGTGTAGTCTGTCTCTGCAGTGATATAGCATTTGTTGTAACGAGTGTTTCTTTGTAGCCGCATCTCTTATGATCTCGATTTTGATTAGATTGAACATCTACGATTAGATTGGTCTTCGATCTTGAGGCTTAGTCGACCTTGTCACTTGTTCCGATTTGTATAGACCACATGAGAACGAGACCTTTCCTCTCTTCCCTTCTTGTTGTCTGCGTCTTCTTTCGATCCACCACTCGGGATAGCCAACCAACTTAAAGCATGTTTCTTTTGTATGTTTTCGTCCCCCATGATGAGTACACCCCGCCTTGTATCTTGGTTAGAAAAATCTCTGTTCAAATTTAGTTTTACCTCGGGTTGCTGTAGCCCTTTGACACCATCACCATTGAGGTTTGGGAGACCACATCTTCTCCTTTTATCATGATATCTTGGCGAGTCGCTTCTTGCCGAACCGTGCATAAGCTTTGTTCCACCGTGGGAAATGGGATCATTTGCACCACATCCGCTCGGACTCGATCTAGTTTGTCATCAAGGCCGTAGTCCAGAAAAATATACACTCTTGTTTCTTGAATACAATTATCGAACTTCTTGATCTCCTCAGGACAGACCATCGGATTCGGACGACGAAAGTCTATTTCTTGCCACAGCTCTTGCAACTCATTATAGTACTCTTCCACCGTTCTACCTATCTGCTTGACTCGATTAACCTTTCTGTTCAAAGCAAATACCTGAGCGGCATCATTGCCATCATAGAAAGTTGTTGTCACTGCGTCCCAAACTCCTTTCGCCGTGGGATATCTGATGAAGCTCCCCCTTAGTTTCACCTCCAATGAGTTGATCAACCATCCCTTCACAATGGAATCATCTACTTCCCATTTTTTGTAAAGTGGATCTATTATAGCTGGTGGTGCTGGGTTGCCTGTGAGATGCTTCAGTCTCTCCCTGCCTTTGATGTATAGCTCTACACTTTGGGACCACAAACCATAGTTGGCACCATTGAACTTCACATCAATTGGATTTGGATGGACGAGCCTTCACTAGCAATCGGGCTGGAGTTACCGAGAGGATTGTTGCATTTCTCTCTTCTTGGAATAAATGATGATTAAAGTGAACAACTGATGCTATTTATTTATTCTTCGTTTCTGTCTTTCACAATTGCATTTCTTCGGTTCCTTATATATAGTCATGGCATGGGAGGGAGGGGGAATTAAGACGGTCTGAAAAGGCAAAATCAGTGACGTGCCAATGATGTCAAATTTTCCAGTGGAGGATATGACGTGTCAATGATGTCACACGAAGATAAGTGAGGTGTCAATGATGTCACTGGCAAGAATACATCAATTGACCAGTCTTTTTGTGCACCATAAAATGCATGAACTAGAGTGCTAGACAAAGGAAAAGGTTCTCAAATTCTAAACGCATATGAGTGAGGTTGACGAATCAACGGTCAATTACTAGTTATATATTATAGATATGTTATTTAGCTGGTAGATTAATATTATTTTAAAATTTATATAATTTTATTAATATTTAATAGTTTATTAAATATCATCAAAATATTTTATTTTAATAGTTTTTGATGGATTACTAAACAATAATGAAATTATATGAAATTTAAAATATTATTAATCTATAAGTAAAATAACATATTTATATTTTTTATTTTTAATATTTTTCAGATTTATTTAAAAAAATATTATCAAAATTGTCAAAATAGCCATCGTCAAGGCCTTTTAATTATTATTAAAACTATAGCTTTCTTCATTGAGTTGATTATTTATTATTTTATTATTTTATTAAATTATTAATTTTTTATTTAGTATCTAATTAGTTAATGAATTTGATTATCTATTATTTTGAATTTTATTTTTTATTATTAAATTGTTAATTTTTTTTATTTAGTATGTGATTAATTAATAAATATGGACTATTACAATCTAATTGTCGGTCAAATTCTGCATCTGCTTCTGCGCCCGCCACCTGTGATCCACTACCAGAATTTTGAGATACATTTTGGTGAATGAAGACATCCGTGGCCGCTCTGCTTTCAACAACGAGTTGTCAGGTAGACTGGAAAGCAGCAAGGCTCGGCTTAGGCCTTTGTTGTTGTTGATGCTCGAATCATGTCCCTTTCCAAAATAATTACTTCTTTAAATTTTATTTTTTTGAGAGAAAAATGAGAGTAATTCATAAATTTTATTTTGAAACTATGGGAATTTAAACTCATGATTTATTTTAAATTATTCTAATTAATTATCATTTAAGCTAGATCATTTGCACTTGTTTAACATTTGTTATGGTGTTATTTAGAAGCGAGAGGGAGACATTAAACACACTGAAAAGGAATTCATTGGATGGTATAGTTTTGTCGTATGTGCAATAATAAAAAAAAGGTAAACCGGTACTGACACCGAATTATGTAAAATACAACACGCACCGTCTCGCGTGACTGCTTTTCTTGTGCCCTTGTTCTTTCGACCATCATTAATTTTTTCTTCTCTTTTGAGTCCTCGGTAGAGACTAGACAGGGACCAGAATAAAATTTCTCTTTTCTTTTCCCGAAATCTTTCTGAAAATTTATTATTTACTCGTATTGTTAATTTAGTTTTTATACAAAATTGGGTCTATCTTTTCTCAACAAAGCTACTTCCCATTTATTGTATTTTCATTATTTAGTTGAGTCCGGATAATCTTACATTACTCTACAAGTTAAAAGATCCGCGTCTAGTAAAGTTAGAGGTGTAATGAGTGAGGTCAATTCGAGTTGGATCGTTATTATTTTTTATTTTTATCTAATCTGAATAAAATAATAAAATAATTAAGTGCTTATGAATTATGCTTAATATTTTAGATAATTTAATATATACTTAATTTTAATGAATTTATGTATAAACTTTGATTAGTATTAAAATCACAAAATGAATCTAAAAATATATAATTAAACATGTCAAGTTGGGTCAACTGTATTCGACCTGATCCGTAATGGATTAGAAATTTTAATTTTTACTTAATTCATTTATTCTCAAGTTATTTTGGAGGGGATAAAGTTTTGACATCCTAGGTGAAACTGTTCGGCAATTTTTAAGAAAATAGCCAACTTCAAAATATATGATAATCATTGAGATTTTGACCGTTTTTAGTGGAACACTTCATTGGATATAGAATCCAATGTTTAGCAAATTAAGATGTTCAAGGAAAATGTTTTCCTCTGATTTGTTTAATGATGGATGAATATTCTGTTGATGTAGAATATCGAATCTAAATTTCTAAAATAATTTCATCTGCGAGAAATTTTCCGATAATAACTGTAAATGGTACATTTTTATTAGAGGTGGGAGAAGTCGATCTGATCTGAGAAATCCGTTCGACCTATTCGGATCCGAATCCGACTCGATTTGATTTAAAAAAAATTAAATTGATCCGAACCCGACCCGATCCGAGATCAAATGACCTTCAATCTAATCGAAATCTATCAAAAATCTATAAAACATAATATATAAATTGATCCGATCCTGACCCGACCTAACCCGACCCGATTTCTTTCGGAAAATCAAATTGATCCCACCCGAACCACGTGATTGCCACCTCTAATTTTTATCGACGAGCAAAAATGACATTTCTATTTTCACGTAAATTCGATTTCTTAAGCACACAGAGACTTCCTTTTTCTTGAAGTTCTATATGGATTTTCATTAAGGCATATTTAATCTAAATACGTCATAGTACTCTGAATTAAACAAAACAAAAGGCAGAAATCAAACATACGAGATTGTTCATTTTCTCTATAAATGGCTAAGTATTAATTAACTAATCCGACAACAATATCAATGAAAATGGGGTCCACATCCCCAGCAACTCTCTCTCTTCCACACCTGTCACCCACCTTCTCTAATACCTACGACAGGATTCTCTGTTGCATTTCTCTGAAGGAATGATTATTATGCCCTCATTGACAATCAGGCTTGATGCTTGTATAATCTAAATCAGGGGTTCAATTTGGAAGTGGAACCTGAAGTCGGTGGTTTACAAAATGTGTTATGGCCATGGGAAACAAACAGAAAATCATCTTTAAATGGGCCTCGGAACTTTCCAAATGAACTCCCCATCTGTAGGTCTTTAACATCCTCTATTTCGCCACCCAATTGCAGAATTATGAAATAACTAAAACAAATCAAGTTACTCTTCTTCTTTTGATGATGTTTTCTATGGTTATGGTTTTGGCATCCATCGTTGTAACTTAAATATGAAAAAAAAAACTTCTCAATTTGGTTCTATCAGACCAGATATTAATTCGTATTCTTTTCTTATTTGTCCAGGAAGAACAAAGAATTAAAATAATGGTAATCTGTATTTTTTATGGGAAAAATTGGACCTCATTGCTTAATGATGAATTATGAGTTGTCTATGTGAAAATTTTCTTTATAGAATTTACTATCTTATTTATTTATACCACTTAATTCATTTTGACATTCTTAAAACTAACAAAAACTAAAGTCATTGTTATGTAATAAAAAATGTATGACCACATTAGCAAACAGTTGCGAAAATTTTGATCACATCAACTCAGTTGAAAAGTGCTCATACGTTATTGCATTTGCTAGCTAGATAGTCTAATTTGAATGAACTTTAAAATTTGATACTTAGCGGGTGGGGGATTAATGTGACAGCAGACTTAAAAAACAAAATTAAAAAAAAAATAATATAATCAATCTCTAAAGAACCGTTCATAAAAGAGATGTAGATAGACAACGACAAAAGAAAAAGTAAAAAAAAAATGAGAAAACTCTCAGATGACTGAGATGAGAGTGGCAATATTTTTTTTTATCCCTCTACTTCATTCGTTTTTTTAATTACTTTACTGAACAAATATTAATTTTGCCGAGATAAACAGAAATAGGCGCAATCTGCCAATCTCCATAGTTTATCCCATAAAGTTAACTCTAAATTCTATCACCACAAATTGATGATGAAATTGTTATCTCTTTACTTATTCAATTCGCTCACCTTTAGTACACATACCTTTATTGTTAATCTATGTATCTCATCTATTTCAATCCAAGACATTTTTTTTGTCTTTTGAATGAAAATTACATTTTATTTGAAACTATCACATAAACTAATTCTCAAAGTTGTACCAAACACCAATAAAAAAAATAAAGATAGATGAATATTTCTTATCCTGATCGTCTTATATTTTTGCTTATTTTGTTGCCAAACAGGGCTTAAAAGCTAGTCCAAGCTGATAATCTAATAAAGAAAACTTGTATTAATCTATCAATTGTTTTATTATCACAACGTGAAAAAAAAAATAGATCCTAATAATATGGCTTGTCTAATAAAAAAATAAAAAATAATGATAATTAAGAAAACTTCAGATCTTGCGAATTTTAAATAAAAATTTAAGAAGATAATTTTTTCAGTTCTTTTTTAGGATAAGTCCGTAGGGATAAACCCTTCTTATGGGGGGCAAAATGAAAAAAAAAATAGAAACTATCTTATGCTTTTGAAATTTGCGTGATATATTATTATACATTAGATGTAGTTTGGGATCACATGATAATGGACAATTTGCTAATCTTAATTATTTATTTTCCAAATCAAACAAGAGAAATTTCTAGAAATTAGAAAGATTTCATTAACATGTTATTAGATGTATTTTTTTATGGATAATATTGTGTAAGAATTTTTTAATTTGAGTGGTATTTAACATTTAATCAAGTAACAATAATTGCATAAATTAGATCAGTTTTGTAGGCAAGAAAATAACAGGGCTGTTCGTTCGCTCTTTCTCTCACTGATTTGTTCTTTTTCAGAAAAGTTGATCGCTCTCTCTCTTTCATAATAATACACAATTACGAAGCCTCTATCTCTATTAAAAGATAACAGTGTCTGCAAGAGCGGAGCCCTGTCAGCTTCTCTTTCTTTTCAGTTCTCACCTTCTCCTTCCTGCCTTCAATCTATTTTATATTTTTGCCACATGAATTGAAAATTTTTCACTAGTTCCGGCTCACATTCCCTTGTGACCTATATTCAGGCCTTATTTATACTCTCTAAAAAGCTGTAGCCTTCCCCCCTTTTCGATTATTCTCTCTCGGACGTTTCTCGCTGCTTTGTTTTTAAGCTAACGAATTGTCGGTATGTTCCTTTTTCTTCTAGCCTTTTTCTTTCTTCCTTTGTTTTGGTTAATTGAAAGTGGAATTTGTTTGTAATTTTGTTAACAAAAGAGAAAACCTACTCCGAGGTATACCGCATTGTTCTCAAATCTCCTTAGGAATAAATGCTGGAAATTATTCTCAGTTGCTATTTTTTTTTTTTGGGAAAAAAAATCTCAGTTGCTTTTGTTCGAAGCAAATTTATCTTTCTATGAACTCCGCATCCCCCCTTTGAGTTCTGAAGTTGCATGCAACTATTGTGTATTTCAGACATTTCCTTTTATATCTTCTGTGAAACAACACTTTCTATCTTGCTAGGTAGCATGGGGTGCGTTCCCTCTAAAGTAGAAGATGAAGAAGCAGTGAGGAGGTGCAAAGAGAGAAAGAAACTAATCAAGCAGCTTCTGGCATGCAGGGCCCACTTGGCAGCTACCCATTTTGCGTACCTAAAATCTTTGCGTGACACAGGTTCGGCTCTTCGACAATTTGCTGAGGTGGAGTCACCTGTTGACCCGACAAAGGCCCCACCTTCATTCCTCACAGTACCACCATCACCACCCCCTTTGCCCCCTTCACCTCCACCTCCCCCACAATTTAGCCCAATTGTACACAAATACAATCGACAACTGCCAGAGAATTATACCAGGGATAATTGCAGTGAGATTGATAGTGAAACAGAGAGTTGTGTCACGCCCCGGCCACCACCACCACCTCCTGGAGTTGACTGGAAGTGGGACCCATTTGACCCGCCTGTAATCCTAAATTCATCTTCTTTTCTATTTCAAACTAGTACTGTGATCAATGGTAGTGAAAAAGATTTGGATGAAGAGCATTGGGAAGAGATAAACAATTATAAAGATGAAGAAAGGGTGGATAAATTAGAGGGAGAGATAGAGAAGGAAAAGGTTTTGGGGGCTGAATCAAGAGAGGATAATATTTCCCAGGCCATCTGGCACACAAAGGAGTCTGACGTGGCACCAACGGTCTTGTGGAGGAACCAGAAGAATTTAATAGAGATTGTGAAGGAGATTGATGAGCATTTTCTAAATGCTGCTGCAGGAGGTCATGATGTGGTATCTTTTTTGGAGATGGATAGTAGTCAACTTCAGCCTGGGGAAACTGATGGAAAGAACGGTACAGTTATCTAAGAGAAAAATAATTAACAGGTTACATTCATAGAAGAAACTTTCATTTTCTTAGGAATAGTTGGATTAAGGTCTGCAGTTTATGTGGGTATATAGAAGTGTCTACTGAAACAGCACCATTTTTTTCTGGCACTCACAGTTAGCATGATTAATGATGTAACTGAAGAATTTCAAACAATGAATACCTATTAAATTAAAGGCAATTGAGTTATCTGGTATACTGGTATCATCTGTGTTCTTCGGTACTACTGTATTCTTAATTTCTTATGGATTATCAAAATACATGGCAATACACAATAGATGGATATCAGTTGCATGTTTTGTAATATTAAGATTACAATGTTTTGTTGCATGTTTTGTTGTTAACAAAGAAAATTGCAGGAAAAAAATTGAAGTCAGCAAAAGTGTTCAGTACACTGTCCTTTAACCGTTCCTTCAAATCTGCACCAGCTAATGGCATCAAAAAGTCCTATTGTAATTCAAGCTCTGATAGTTATAGCCATGGAAATACTCTATACAAGATCCTTGAAGAGGAGCAAAGGCTACACAAACTAGTCATGGTAAAAACTAAAACCATAGTATCGAGAGTTATCAAGTTTAGATATTAGGAAGTATCTGCCTAGCATTTATGGACCCAAGTGCCTAAAGTATCGCTTGACAATTCAAATGTGCAATTTCTTTATAGGATGAAGAGCAGACCAAATTTTTGTACCAGAAAAACTTCTCAGAGCTGCAGAAGCTTGAGATTGGAAATCATGACCTGGTCCAGGCTGAGAAAATGAGAGAGAAAATTGATGAACTGCAGATCCGTAAAGTTTCTTTGCAAGAGGCCGTGAATGCAACCTCGATGTCAATTGTGGTGCTAAGAGATGAAGAATTATTTCCTCAATTGATTGAGCTCTCTGCTGGGTACAATTGAGATTTTTAGAATATTGAGAAAAGTTTCTGTACTTTCCTTTGGTTTTTATCATATTGACTACATAAAACATATCACTTACTTGCAGTTGAGCACAAGTTTCATTTCAATTATGCCCCAATTAGGCCCACATTGTAACCCTAATTTTGCACTGGATTCAAACTAAAACCAAATATGCCTTAACTAACATGTATTAAGCTATTTAGCTTCAATCTATTCCAGTGTTGCATCAATTAACCAATTGTTTACTTTGTCCTCAAGATAACCACCTAACTTAGCCTCAATTCTTTTTTATTTTTCATACACAAGACTTGCACATATGTGGAGAGAGATGTATGAGTGCCACCAGGTTCAAACTCAAGTGGCCCAAAAAGCACGTCTCCTTGAAAACCATCCAGGAACGGACCCAACGACTGACCCGCACCGTGAGGCTGCATGTCAGCTGGAAACAGAGGTCACCAACTGGCATGTCACGTTCTCCAACCTCGTTTCTTCTCAGAGAGGTTACATTCAGACGCTCCACAAGTGGGTACAACTCACTGATTGTTTGCCAGACCCAGGTGGATTCATGGGTCCTGGCATTGGTATTCATACTCTGTGTGAGGATCTGAACCGTGCATTTGATCAGCTACCAGAGAAGGTACTTATTTACAGAATTAATGAATAATTGTGCTTGCTCCTGTTCTGGTGGTTTATTAGTATTTTTGGTACAAAAACATTGACCTTTGAACCAACAATCATGCAATCACACACTCAAGAATCCACTCATCATAGTTGTAATGAACTAATGTTTGGCATTAGCATACACGGTCTGGTTAAGCATTGGGTTGACCTTGGTAAAAAAAAATGGTGATATTAGTTCAATATTAGTGATTTTGCAATGAATGCTAGGAGCATTATGAAAGCATAATACAGGGAGGAAAAAAAATATATGACATATATCGTGGGTTTATATTTTTCATACTTCTATCTTTTATATACCCAGGCAGCAGCTGAATTTATCAAGAAATTTCTATCTGTAATACATTCGATAGTATTACAACAAGCTGAAGAAAAGCGGCTCAAGAAGAGATCTGACCTGTACGAGGCCAAACTAGAGAAAAAGCTCGCTTCACTCCAGCATATTGACAAAGAAGGTCCAGGTACAGCCATTGACAGTAAGGATCCGTTGTACAAGGAGGCAAAACTTGAGTCTCTTAAGAAACGGGTCGAAGAAGAGAAAGTGAAGTATCTGAATTCAATCCAGGTGAGTAGAGCAATGACTGTAAACAACTTGCAAACTGGTTTGCCCAATGTGTTTCAGGGCTTGACACGTTTTGCTGGTACTTGTGTGGAAGCATTCGAAGGTATTAATGGGTCGGGTGGTGCTGCCATTGCTACCCCGTCATGAAGCATTTATCCCTTATGTAATGAGTTGAATCTTGGCTAGTGTAATTGATGATTCTTCTCAGAACTTGATATGTAAATGATTAATTTGACTCGAAAGTTTTTCTATTTACAATTTTTGAGTAATGAGTTTCGTTCTTGATTAGTTGTGATCGATTTGAACAATTGAGGACAGCATAGAAGCATTTAGGAAGTCAAAAATAATAATAATAAAGGGCACCTCCCTCAATTCAGAATCTAAATCGGACAGGGGCGACAGGCTGTTATCAAGCATTCAAGTTTTTTCATAACACGGCCTATTATTTTCCTTCTGTGCTATCATTATATTGTCAAGAATTATTGGTTTAAGTCCCAACATTCAAATTCTCCATTAATGATTTTCTTAGAAAGTTATGGTCGGAGAAAACTGAAAATCTCCATCTTAGAGGGTTATCACATGTTTTTATAATTAGAGCGAAGAAGAATCTTAGTCAACTTGAGACCTAACCCTCTTAATATAAAAGTCTTCGCTCTAATGCTATTTATATTAATTATATTTGTTACTTATATTATACAAAAGTCAAGAACCGTTGTAGCACATGTTTTATTGTTTTGATATTATTTATATCTATTACTATGGTTATTTATATATAAGAAAATAACTATTTATGTTAAGTATAGAAAAACTTCGGTTCAATATTATTTATATCAAACACTCCATTTATTTACATATAACAAAATAACTATTTTCGGTTCAATATTATTTATATCAAACACTCCATTTATTTACATATAACAAAATAACTATTTATATTAAGTATAGAAATACATTATTATAATAGCAATGCTTCAATAAAAAATCAGCAACAAACCTCATGACTCCCTGGAGCTCTCATGTCATTTATATCATACAATATGGTTACTTTAATATAATAAACTAACCATTCATATTAAATATAGAAACATAATATTATAACTGCAGTGTGCAAATATAAAAGTAAGTACGCGTCTGATGACTCGCAAAAGTGCATGCTCTTTTGTTCCGATGTTATTTATATCAAAACATCAGATTATTTAAATATGATAAATTAATTATTTATATAAAGTATATATAAAAGAGAAGGGATCGGTTGACAATGGTTTATTTTGACAATCTTGACAATGGACCTCTAAATAAATACAAAAAAAAAATTAATGGAAAAAAGTTTATAGATGTGTTCCTCTAACTTTAGATTGATGATCATTCAAATTTCATGCAATTTCATTATCATTTGATAGTCCATCAAAGACCGTTAAATTGGAATCGTTGCAAATTACATGAAATTTTAATGATCTTTGATAGACTATCAAACACTAATGAAATTTGAATGACCATCAATCTAAATGTAGAAGAATACATTTATAATTTTTTTTTTTTATTTTTTTTTTTTTTGTATTTATTTAGAGATTCATTATCAAGATTATCAAAATAACTCATTATCAATGAATCCCCACTCTATATAAAAATACATCATTATAACTACCAGGTTTTTTTTTACATTTGTCATAGATTTTGTTTCAACTAAATAGCGTCGAAAGTTTTTATTTATATTGATATTGTTGATTATTGTTACCTAAAACTTTATTTTATACTAGATAAACCATCAAACTTATGACCGCAATTTAACGAATTGAAGTCTGAAACTGGTTAGAACATCTTTGCATCTGCTCTTGATTTCAAAAGAAAAAAACATGATGTTACAGATCTCCATGCAGATTGACTCGATCTATAACGCAAAATGAAAAAAAATAATATAAATATTTATTTCAAATGAATTAGTCGGTAGTCTGATGATGAAAGTATGAACAGTGCTTCCTCATTAGATACATCATGCATGGAACGGTGGCGAAATTAAAGAAGAGAAAAGAATTTAAAATTTTAAAAAGTAAACAGTGCTTGAAAGAATGTGAAAGAAACAATAGATATAAATAGAATGCAAAATATTGGGTCCGTTAGCGAAAAATAGCGAAATTTTATTTGGGGACAAATCTTTGGGATGATATCATGGAAATTGTAATAATTATCTTTTTTTTTAATGGTGCCAAGGGACCTTTCTTAAAACTTTTTCTTCAAAACCATCTGTTATAGGTTTCACTGACATATCTGACATCGAGCTGCGCAAAAAAAAAAAATACTGTTGATCCTGTAACTCGCATAATTTTCTTGACAAATTAATCTATGATACTATGTGATGATTTATGAACAAAAAAGCTAAAATTTTGAGACGCTTTAGCTTTACAATTTAACTATTATCTAGAATTCTAGAGTACACACCACTTTCAATTAACATTAATCATTCTACACGAATACGAGAAATTATTGACAGCACAAGATTAGCAATTTATTAACAGTAATATGTGCCCTAGAAGATTCTAATTCATTGCTAAGATCTGTATCTCCAACAATTCTATATGTTCAAAAATGCTCTCGAAATAAGTCATATATGACCAAATTAACATGTATTCTCGTCTCGAAATAGATGCATCATAGGAATTTCATATTAAGATGAGCAAGTCTGGTTGTG
The DNA here is from genome assembly GCA_037127355.1 of Schoenoplectus tabernaemontani. Classification (NCBI taxonomy): domain Eukaryota; kingdom Viridiplantae; phylum Streptophyta; class Magnoliopsida; order Poales; family Cyperaceae; genus Schoenoplectus; species Schoenoplectus tabernaemontani. Next base: position 17,972,187 of record CM073756.1, read on the forward strand.
TGAATTTGGGTTTAATTGGTTTAAGCGCTCTTAATGAGACTTGATCAGATTTATATCAAACGGCTTAAGACCGCCTGCATTTTGTTTAACATCTCTATTACAACATTTGACTCTAGCTGTTTTTCCCCCAAAAGATAAGGGGACGCCTTGTTGGAGAAAGAGGGAGGCAGGAGCGAAGCTGGCCGGAGTTCAATCTTGAAGCAATTCAGAGGCAAAAACATGTTGACAGTAGGGCTGTCAATGAGTAGGAAATGAGTAGGATAGGATAGAGTGAAAATATTTTCATATTAATATTATATTTATATTTTATTCATACTCATTACAACTTTTTTTTATTTATATCTTATCTTTATCCATTAAAATTTTTGGATAAATAACGAATAACGGTGGATAATGGGAAAAAAATAAAAATAATTCAATGAAAAAATTTATATGATTTAGACAAATAAATAGTATTAAATAAATATATTAATAAAGTGCAATAATAATTAACATTTTAGATATAACAAAAATCATATATTTTTTATGTCAATTGTCATAAAAAAATATCATAATTACTATATATATATATATATATTTAATTACTATATATATGAGCTTAATCAAAAAAATTTAAAATCTTGAAATTTTAATTTATCATTCTCATTACAAAACGCTCCAAATTTTTGCATCCCATGAGATTTTTATATAAAGAATTTAATGAGAATGATAAATTAAAATTTCGAGATGATTTAATATGTTTTTTGAGTTAAGCTCACGAAAGACCTCCGTGAGCTTAAGCTCACGGTATCTCCACTCTCTCTCTCTCTCTCTCTCTCTATATATATATATATATATATTTATTAAAAATATAAAATAATTATATTTTATATATATTTATATAATTTACTCAATAGATAACGGATAATGAAAACCCCTTATCCATATCAATACCCGATAAGTTAACGAAATTTATTTCTTACTCATATCCATACCCGATGATCTAACAAAAATAAAATTTTATCTATATCCGTCTTATCGATACGATATGGATCAGATAAATAGCCAAAAATATGTCATTGACAGCCCTAGTTGACAGTTGCTGTGTAAACTTTTTCAAAAAAAAATCTGAGGGAGAAGACGAATACACTGTTGTCTGTGTGAAAGTGTCTTGGGCAGATTGTGCAGGCTAACGGAACATATCTTGAAACGGTATAACACCTGAACCGTTAAAATAGTTTGTATGGTCTATATATGGTATAACAAGTGGAAAACTAGTATTACTTTTTTCTCCTTTAAAAAAAAAGCATTAAGTGCCAGAATGGAAACGGGTATCTTATAGTGAACTGGTACCTGATTCCCCCATTTAGGGTAATTAGCCAATATCTTAGACACATCACTGACAAGAAGGGTTAATTTCTATAGACCTCTTTATTTCGGAACAAGAATGATGAACACAATTGAGAAAAATACTTGGGCCTTGTGCAAGTCCAAGTTAGTTCGCAGACCTGATAAGTACGCAGTTTCTTTCTTGATTGAAACTCTAGCAAATCTATATAATTAAGAACGCATTTGCTCGACAGCTTACACAGAGAATGGTGACATTATTCATCTGATCCAACTAACAAACACGAACTCATTTTAATTAACAAACTATGCTTTATTGCATCAGGCGAAATTTTATTGTTCCAGACACTATTCAAGCCTCAATTGCCTATAAAAAGAACTGGATTTTGACGAAAAGTTGCACATACATTATTACTCTCATAAGAACCCTGCTGCATCTTAAACCTTGTTTGGATGGGAGCAAAGGAGAGAAGGGAAAGAGAAAATTTTCATTGTTATTTTTATTTAATTGAAAATTGAAAATTTGATGAAAAGATGAGGTTAATGGAGATTATTTATTTAACCTCCTGTAACTTCTTAAATTTTATTTTACTACTCTCCAAACTGAAGTGTAATGAAGGTTAACAATATAAACCAAATAAGAGTAAAATATTATGACTTTCCTTCACATTCCATTTCATTTCCTTCTATCTTCTACATTCCTTCCTTTTCCTTGTGTTATCCAAACAAGACTGTTGGAGAATGTAAATATAACATACCCATTTTAGTCATATCTTACTATGACGTTCAAAGTAATATAAGATCAAAATTTCAACCTGGTACTTCAATTCTGCTGGAACTTGCGAGTTGTTTCCAGAATAATCTCCGTGATAACTGAACTGAGAATGTTCTGAACAAATACTTGCAACATATCTAATGTTATACAGACATTACAGAGTATACCTAAAGCATCTATTGCAAAATCAAAACAAACTAGCGCTTAATCCTAAAACAAACTATTTATACAAAACATAATCCCACGAGTATTTAGAAACATCATAATTTAATGACCTACCTCCTCAGCACGGTCAGGAACAAAAACCCAACATAAGGATCCTTAATGGAGCCTTGTCAGTTCCTCAACTCTCTTACAAAGCTCCTCAACTGGGACTGCCACAGCCTTTGACACCTCCTCCATCTTCACCCGGCTCAAATCCAAGAATGACTCGATCAAATCACCATCCAGAAAGTTCCTCGCGTCAGATGTCTTTTTCTCATTGTTGAAGCTCCTCCACTGTTCATGACTCAGCCCACCGACTCCCTTAATCACCTTGACCAGATTCCCCTGCAACTTCTCAAGAAACTGATACTGATCATGGGGCAGAGATGCCACGATGCCAATGACACCATTGACAGTGCCAAAGATGACAGTGGGTATAACAGTGCCAGTATCAGAGTCGGGGAGGCGCATGACAAGAGAACCATGGCGGAAACGGTTAACAAACTCTCCCAGGTGGAATTCACCCACAACCTCGAGACGGCCCCGCTCCTCATCAGTGGCAGCATCACTGTTTTTGCGAACTGTGAAGAGGTTGAAATTGTTCTCAGCACCAAGGTACACATCATCATCAAGAATTTCAACAGCAGTCATCCAGTTTGCATTGTAGTCACGAGCCAGCTCCTCTATTGCACCTTCCTCATGCTACTTAGTGGAACATTTTGAAACAAGGGTTAATAGTTGCATTTTACCATAAGTATTTTTTTAGTCTAGGGAGAAAAAAACCATAATGCCCAGTTGATTACTCAATAACAGTGTAGCTTGATAATGGAGTGTGGCAAAAAGAAACATATACAGCACAATGTAACTAGATTTGTTGCTGCCATACAGCATCCCCACGAGGTGTAACTAAATTCCACCGCATATTAATTTTCAGGTGCTTTCTTTCAGTTATTTCACGAGGTTTTGGTGTTCAACATGAAATATTCAAACAGTACGGAATTTACTGATTATAATATGAATGGCTTCATGAATTAACTTCAGAAATACAGCCCCATACCTTATAAACCAACAATGAAATAGACTTCATCAAATCTCCAACAACAATGAAATCGCCACGGGTCTGAACATACAATGCTAATATGTGGCCGTGGTGGCCGCATTCAGACTGCAGCTCATGGGACCCATCTTCCCTGGGTACCCACTTATAAAGCTGAATTTTCTGATTTATAGCCGCAAGTAGTTTCCCACTGAACGAATTGAGAGAGTAGACAGCGCCTTTTGTTTCCTTTTCAGCAAGCAATTGTAGCTTCCCGTCTTCTACAGCAAATATCAGAATGCGTCCCTATAGAAGTTGATTGCATGTAAGATAGGGTGCATGTATCCACTCGGTCATTTAGCAAAAAAAAAATGTCATTTGTAGACTAGACCTCTGTTGCTTATAGAAATTAAGAATTCATTATTAACCTTTTGCCTTCTTTTGTGGGTTGTCACCAGAGATTTTTGGCCAGCACAAAATCCATGGAATAAACAGATGAAAAGAATAGAGAACAAATTACCAAACAATAAAGTCGTATACTAAAAACCTCACAATGTTAATACGCTGTAGTAAATTGAAAGAAACGTATCTAGAGAATGCTTTTGCAGTGTATGGGGGTATGCTTTCCCGCTGTAGTAAATTGAAGTAACACGACATATATAGATATCACGTGGAAAGTTACCTTTGTTGGTTCATTTTCTTCTGGCAGTACGTAAGCCGTACCGATACAGTAGTATGCATTGCTGTCCTCAGCAAAAGAGCAGCTAAGAACAGAGCAACCATATTCATATGCATCAAGTGCGTAGGTTGAGATTATGTCAAATGTCTGGTCATCCAACAACCTAACAAAATGTGTTTCCATATCTTCAGTGCTTGCTGGTCGCAAAGAGCAGATGGCGAAGGTGCGGGACTTCTCCTGGTGGCAAATTCTCCGTGCATGCTCACCAAGCGGAATTGTCCGTATGTGTAGCTTCTGAATGTCGTCAATGGTGCCAATTGACAGCTCTCCTTCTTTTGCTATTGCCAAGCTGTTGTTACCGAACCAAATAAAAAATTAGTTAAATGTTGGTGAAATTTGCAAGAACTCCTTGAGATATCAAGTATCTGTTAAAATGCTTAAAACTTGAATTACAAAATCTAAGCCTCTCATACAAGATGATCTGCACACTATTTTGCCAACTCAATAACATTACCAGCAGCATGAGAATATTAAAAGAGAATATAAAGCTCATTTTTATCTAATGGTTCTTTGAAAATACAAGTAACCATTATATTTAGCAATTAGCAAGTAGCCTAAACTTTCAATCACTTTATCACAGAAAGTCCTCCATTTCCTCAAGTACTAAGAAAAATAAATAGAAGATGGTGGAATGCACTTAAAATAGTGCAAGGACTGGACTGTAAGTAATAAAAGTGATACAGCTTTTTGCGATTGTGTTTGGGTTCTATGTGTGCTAGTATCATACCTGTCAGGGAAAGCAGCTGTGTTAAAAGGGCACATGTGGCTGACTTCCTTGAGATTAACATTGCTATAAAGTATCTTCTTGTTGCTGCTATAAATGACAGTTGGACGATCTGATGCAGCAAAAACATGTGTTGTATCCTTTAAGGAGAAGGTACGGAGGCTGATAGGCTGTGTACCAAGAGAAACCTTCTTTCTATCCAACAATGCACCAGTGCTGGTGTTAAGTTGGAAGCTAAACAAGTGACCATCTCCAAGCGCGCACAGCAAATACGGCATCTGGCTCCAAAAGGAACATGAGTTAGTAAACGTGTGGGAGGCATTATATCAAAGCAAAAAGGGAGAATAAAGGCCACAATTCATATAAAATGGTCACAACCTTTGAGAATTGGAGGAAAACCCTGGTAACTCCTTCACTTTGCTAAGAAGAAATCACCATCTTATAAATTGAGAAAAAGGAGAGATGTGCCACTAAGGCACAAGGCCTATGCTACAAGAACATACCAGCCTGACTGATACTGAGTCTGTGGTATACACTTGTAGTTTGTTGATAGTGGAACTTCAGTAATAAAATTGTATATACTTAGTTTGTTTCGATACAGGAAAGCTGAATGCAGCCTTGTTTTTGGTACTTTATTTCCACCAACTTTTATATTATCCGAGGTACCAAAGGAGTTCTACAAGCCCAGCCCTTATAACTATTTACAGGTACCAGCAAACACATAATTCAACAAGGCTGCATAGAGTAAGGTATTCATCAGAGAAGGAGAGAAAAAGAGGATAGAAAAGCATACCCCTTCAAAGGCACACAGGAGGACAGAACGAGGGATGATCTCTCCACCCAAACTCTCTTTTTTCAATAACTCAAGCCCAGGGAGAGAGAAAACTCTAACACTTATATCAGTCCACATGCCAACTGCTGCTATAGAGCTCTGAATTGAATTTTCACCAATTGGGTTTATGTCAAGGCAGGATACCTCATACTCAAGCTGGATGTGCTTCACTTCGACTAATTTTGATTCCCTAACTTCAATGTATACAAGATTACCCCCACCAGTTGCTAATAAAACCTACAAGTTTTAAGGGAAATACATGAGATAAATGAAGTAACTATGAAATAAGAAGTTAATGCACTTTGAATCAAATATTAATCTTTTAAGTCATCATATCAAGATCAGGGAACGGACTACAAACTAAAGCAAGCAAGGACACCTAATTGGCATAAATATGACTAGGCACTACACAAGTACTTGGGGAGCAAATATCACCACAGACATCAAAGCATACTTTAGTGCTAGATATTTCTCTGTGTGATTCATAGTTCTGGTATTATGGCTTGATCAAGTCTAATGCATCTATTTCTATTCACTGAATGAGTATTTACCTGAGAAGCATTAGCTGTTGCAACATTTACAGAGAAACCAGCTGGTGCATTCCACTGATCAAGCAACTCACGAGAGGTCGAGCTCACTAATCGCACTGCATTGCTAGTAACCTATTTGTAATAAACAACACAATGATTTACATAAAATCGCAAGCTGTTTACCAGAGAGAAACAAAAGCATCCCACTCTGCTCCTGTATATTCTGTTTCTAGTACTTGCAAGGCACAGCAGTGATTTCTCATTTGGATTTCTTAATTTATTTTCAAGACGATCACCTTGCATAAGTTGATTTTTTTTTTCAAAATGTCATAATTTCTTCATAAACGACAGTACGGCTACAGGTATTTTCATTGCCTATTTCAAAGCTCATGTTTCTGCTAGATGCCTAACTAATATTTAAATAACAATAACAAATCAAAGAAACTGGCAAACAGGTAATGTAATACAGTGCTGAGTAAAAATCAGTGTTTACGATCTGCATTATAAAACAACAGGATAATGAAAAGAACTAGGTCGCTTCAAACCTGGATAAGTTGGTCATTGATGGCATTCTGGCAGTAAAGAGTCTGAGCCTGTGCATCAAAGCCTTCGATCTCAGTCTCCTCCAGCTCATCTTCCATATTCATTGCAAGAAATCGTGTCTCGGTAATGAAGCTCACAACCAGAAAAGTGTCGTATGGGTCATCAGTAGATGACTTTAGAGACCAGAGCCCCTTTATCCCTTCAAGCTCTACAGCTGCCTGGTTTTTCATTGTATATGAAAGTAATTTCTTTTAGCATGATATATTAAATCGATCTCACAACTTTTCCAAGCTTATAAATATCCAATACATCATGTCCATTGACAGAAAATTATCAACTAAACTTTTTACATTGCACCCTTATGGACTTTGTTTAGCAGCAGTAGACTTTTCCAGCAACCTAGCAAGATAGATCTAAGTTTTAGCTGTACTGGGGGGGTTGTAAGTGGGTACCTGCTCATTAATACCAATACCATTTCGCACAACACGAAGGGAGCCATCCTTGTAAGCTCCAGAGCAAGTGATAACTTGTCCCTGGCCTTGTCTATCGAGATCAACAACACAGAAATCAGTGATAGGCCCCAGATTGACATACCTATCCAACACCTCCACATAAGAACCTTTTGCATCCGGTTGGAGATTCAATTTTACTAACTGTCATGTGAAAAAAAGACAAGATGAAGAGAGAAATTTCTTAGTTCCTGCCTAGTTAAAAACACAAAAGATGATCATTGAACAGAATGGTGATGTCAATATCACTTCTACAAGTCTATGGCATTTTATACACACAAATCAATGTTTTTCAGTCAACTTGTGTTCCTATGCACACAAGATATTCTTCACCTCCAAATTCAGAGTCTTTTACATACCTTCAAATTGCTATTGCAGAAGCTACAAGATCCCTACCACTAGGTGCAGGTATCAATATTTACAAAGCACAGTAATCCTCATTAAGTATAATTTTGATAAACAAATAACCACCAAGCTAGGTGTATTATTCGAAATGAAACTTATCCAATGAATGAAAGCCAAACAAACAGCAGTACTCAACATCAAAATCAAAATAAAGAAAACGAAACCTGAGAGTCTCCATAGCTTGAACCAACATAAACAACAGCATTATCAAGATAAGAAATGGTTGATGCTACTGATGTCTCACCGAGATTCTCAATTTTAAGTCCAGTCACCCTTTGATCGAAAAAAATAAAAAAAATACCAAAACTGAGAAATATTATCTATAAGATGTCATTCCAAACCATCAAAATAGTCAGTTAAACTAATTTATGAAAGGCATACCTTTCTTTGTCATGGATGATTACGAGCAAATGGAGAAGTCCAGTATGATCACTAAGCAAGTACCTAGAACCATCAGTGTCAACTCTCCCGTATGCTCTTATAATCGACTGCATGGAACCAACACACACAAAAAAGAACAAATATCAGAACTAAGCCTGAGCATCGAATACAAATAAGCTAGTTTTAAGTCAGATTAGTGGCAAATGCACATAGAATTAGCTATACTTTCTGAAGAACTCCATAACAACTTGGGTACAATTTATCCAAATGCAGTGTATAATTTTTGTTTGAGACAAACTAAGGCCAACTCTAATACCCAACCATACATGTATCTAGATGATAGATTGTAAATAAGAGCATGTACCGGTCTTATTGGTATGGCCTTAAAAGCATTAGCACTGCAATAAACAATTGTCTCTTCCCCAATGATAATGACGCCTCCCAAAGGCATAGGTACAGGTATAAGCAAACCAGCTCCATTATCAAGGTTGCTTTGAGACCAAGGCCCCTCAACAAAATCTTTATCCTTCAAGGATACTTCATATGTTTTCACATGACGAGCATCTTTGTTATCCTGGAAGGGCAAAAAAGGGGAAGTCAGAAAAAAAAAGGACAAGGACGAAGAAAGCAATACCTTCATGACTTGAAAAGCATTGTAATTTCAACATGCCCAATGATATAAGGGGAGAATTTCAGTAATTCGCATCCAAAACTCATAATTAATATGCATCTCCTTTTAGGAAGGAAGATATCAAGCATAACTCAGCAAAACAAACATATCCCATGAATGTGCCTTAAATGTATATAACATTTTTTTCCCAGCAAAGCAACATAAGCCGAGCACAAATTTAATGGGTCATGACTATTAGGGCATAGCAGTAATTTAGATACTTGTAATAGGCATATCAGTTACTATTTCTTCTGATCTCTGTCTCTGTAAACTCTTCTTAATTTGTTCGATGAAATCAAAATAGTAGGCTTTTTGCCTGCTACTTAAATTTTTTTTACCAGAATCTTGTGTTCAGTACATGAGATAAACAGGCACACGTGACAATTTGAAGTCAGTAACGTTGCTGACATATTATAGTTGTTGGCACACAATATCTGAACTGAGGCTAACCTAATATGAAATTTGCCATAGAAGTACCATGTACCTGGTAAAGAACCCCGATAGTAGGTTTGGAACAACCGTAGAGAAACTTTATGTCCAAAACTTGGAGCTCTTCAAGCCTAAAATGTATTAAAGGCATATAGGTCAAACTGGTAATAACAACAATGTCCTTTAATATTAGAGCTTGAATTATTTTAAGTGTTGTAATACCTGATGTTAAACGCTTCCTTAAGTTGTCCCTTATTGTCAAATGGAATAACCTAAAAACAAGAGACTTAACGTTCAAAATCAAATCAAAGCAGTTCAAACACAAAGAAGAAAATGAAATGAGCTTGACTTGAAATGGCAACTTCACAATTACCTTGAACAGGCCATCGTACAAATGGAGGCCAATGAGCCGACAGTCAGGATCAATAATCCCGATCTATAAACAAATACAAAAGTCAGTGATCAATTGAAGACCAATGGCAAAGCTTGTTATTTATCAAAAAATAGTCTAGACAAAACCAGAAATAACATGTGTAAGGATCCATATTACCTGGCCATTATCTGTGGGTCGACCTATCCGATCAGAAACATCACCCATAGCTCTGTATTTTCAATAAATATTTTCACTAGATGCTGATATATTGGGAATGGTAAGTCAAATATAGATTATAATACTGTAACAAAACTTTTTCTAACCTGGTGATAAGATCTGAGGACTCTGCATCCCACTGAAGCACACAAAACTTGTACCTTTGTGTAGCAACGAAAAGGAAATCTTGAGCTTCATTCTAGAGAGCGAGAGAGAGAGAGAGAGAGAGAGAGAGAAAGCGATTAGAGGACGATTGGATAAGACAAGAAATTTTGAATGTAGAAATTTTGTTAAAAATGAGAACACACATGAGGACGAAAGAGCTCCAATGTTGCAATTCTTCCGTAAATCGGCACATCCAACATGGGCTGAAATCAAATACAATATCTATATGAAGTTATAGGATAAAAGCAGGGAGCAACAAGAATTGTCATTGACAGTAGATGATAACTTTCTAAGCAAGTCCATCACTAATACTGATCAATCCACATTCAATAGCCCATTTAAGGGCTTTGTGTCTAATAAGAACCTGAGATACAAAAACATTCCCAATTACCCCGTTATATGAGTTTTAACTCATCATAGGAGTTTTATTCTAAGCTGCATGGATACCAGATGTATCCTGTCTTAGAGCTTTAATAAAGTTTAGTGAAATGGTTTGAGGTTTGATCAAGGATAGATAACCCCAATCAAGAAGAAGGCGCTGACCTGAAGGCCATGAGGTGTAAGCAAATGGATCTCGATGCGAGTGCACTTACTGAAAGAAAAACATCAATACTTCAGAAAAGAAAATAGTGGGAAATAGTGCGATGACAAAATAAAGATCCCTTTTCCTATGTTAAAAAGGATTATTGTATATCCAAGTAAAAAGGGAACCTGAACTTTCATTCCATCTTTGCGACTGAGAGATTGCACTTAAGTTTAACCAAAATAGCTTGTTTTCATTATGATTAGCAATGCTATTAGGTAGGTTAACAATATGAGTTTTTCAGTGCAAATAGCATTATTTCAAAACTTCATATAAATACATCAAAACATACATCCGAAGTCCAACAAAACATGATACGTCAAAATACATACATCCAAAGACCAAAAGATGATATATCAAAAACATACATCCGAAGTCCAACAAAAGATGAAAAGACATACAATCCAACCAACTAAACATGACTTAAAGGAACTTAATTGCAACATCAGATGGTCACTAGTTTCATCACTAATCTGAATAGGAAACAAGAGAGCAATAGTCTAATCAAATACATATGGAGACATAAGGATTTTACAAGAGAATTCCAGCTCAGAATTAGAAGACTAACTGGTAATGCAAAAGAACAAAGGACTAAACAAATAATAGCACACATAACCGTCATTTTAGACAGTTGCAATAGATTCAATTTTTCAAAGTAAATGCAATGTAAAATATTAAGCTTTCCGCATACACTGATAATCACAAGCTGCGATTGCAATTCCAGATATGCCATTATTCCCACTTACAGCACAAAGGAACGATGCTATCCAGATCCAAAACTCTAGAACTAAATTAGTGAGAGAAAGCAGGGGTTATATGCAATACATACGCGATGATGAGGTTGAGCTGGTTGGGGGCGGTGAAGTTACCGACGCAGGAGTGCGTCACGTTTGTAGGCTTGTGCGCCGTGACCACGTAGTTCCAGACGCTCATGTTGGCGCTTTCTCTCTCAGAGAAACGAAACCCTAGCTCACTCTTCGGGGAGAAACAAGAGCGGAGGGGGCAGATGGAGGGAAGAACGGGAAAAAGCAGACCAGAGAGCGAGAGCCGAGAGGGAATGATCGAAGGGTTTCTCGGCTTTAGAGAATTAGAGAGGACTGTAAGCCATGACCAGTTCTATTGAGTCTGTGGTCGATTCGTCTCACTGAGCACCGGACCCCACATCGGAGATAATTGTAGACGTCTACTTTATGGAGTAATGGTCTAAAATAACAAGTGTATGGAAGAAATTACTACGCCAGTAGCTGCGACGTGAGAGGCCCATCTAGTAATAAAAACCGGAGAGGTACTGTCTGCTGACAACCGATATGGACTAGGTCTACCTGATCCATAGTTGAAAATAGGGTCAGGCCTTATCTTGCGTATGTAACTATTGAGGCCCAAATGAAATGTTGTAGAAAGTAATTATTACTTCAAAACTCGTACGGGGATTATCAATTATTGAAGTTAAAAGGACTGGATTGAAATCTGTACTAGACCAAAGTAGGCCTGCTAATGGGCGGTTTTTTTACCCAGGGCTCGATCCACTTACGAAGAGGAGAGGTCCATACGCCCAATCCAATTTTCTCAAGTACCGTTCAAATCCAACTCAAAATTGATTCAAACTCAAGTTGTGCCCACGATCTGTCCATGGTTTGTCCATTGTGTGATCCGTGGACCCGCTCTAGGAGACCGGGCTCCTCAATTACAGAATGGATGGACAATGGTTAATTAACAACAAACATTGATTTAAAAAATTACTTGTTGCTTTATTATTCGAATGTTGACTAAATCAACACTTATTTATTTTTTTTCTTTTCATTATTTATTTGAAAAATTAATAAAATGTTAAATAGAATCTTAATCCATCCGTGCTAGCATTGCTGTATAGTACAATTCTAATTGAAAACTTCGATCAAAGTAATAAAACACATTGCAATACTATGTGACACGTGAATTACCTATAAATTAATAATAAAATAAAATAAAATAACTAGTTGACAAAATCAACCATAAAAATGCTACATAACAAACAAACAAACAAACAACAACAAAAATTTCTTGCCCATTAGCAGGCCTAGCCCAACGGCCACTCAATGGCAATAGAGGCCTGAAAGAATCTACTTGGACCAGTGTACCGGAAGAATCTGTGCCCAATTTTTACTGGTACACGAGTCGCTGTCACTGCTGGTTGTACTACAATGCTGCACATGTTTTTTTCCTTATTGTTTTGTTCTTTATAACTGAGAACAAGCACGTTCAAGTTCATATCGTCATCCCATGAGCGTTAAATGATAGGTGTATATCAGAAATCGAATTTGATTCATAAGTACTAAATGTTGTTGTATTAGTATTTTTTTCTTACATACCTGCCGAACTTGTAATTTCTAATTAATCATCCAAACACAGATTGAAATTATTAGCATTCTGGCTGAATTTATTTATTCATAATTAATACAAATCAAAAGCACATCGTGAAGGTCTGGTTATATTATGGCAATTTTGAATGATTGTGAGGGTCGGTTGCTGTTACTTGTAAATATGAGAAATGGAGGGTTTGATTCAAATACAATAAAATATCGGGTTAAATTTCTAATCTATCAGTGTGGATGTGAATTAGACAATTATATTATCTTCTGGACAGACAGAGAGGGGGCCCAAGTGGCAGTCAATCGGTGGATAAGGGGCTAAAATGCAATGCTTTTGGTGGGATCAGGCCAAGATATGACAGAAATAGAATGAGTACAACTAGATGGATAAAAAAGAAAAAGGAAGATGCCCATATCGACAATACGGTGCTTTAATAGTTTTGGTACCTCTATCTGGGGAAAGGTGGGGGTGGTGTCAATTGCCAGATGTGCCGCTTTTTCAGGTCGGTTAGACATTTCTCATGCTGTCTAGTTTAGTTCCTACGTGGTAATGGATTACTTTGTTGAAGCCAAAGAAGAAAACACTAGTAGTATTACGCAAGATGGGATAAGAGAGTTGCATGTGACAGAGAGGCATCACAAATTCACAATCCAATAATGACCTGAGAAAAAGGGTGTGGTCTTTATTGAAAGTTTTTTTTTTTAACAGAGGAATATATATAGTACTAGTATAGACAATAGGGACATACATCACATGGGTGGGGGACCCGTGTGAATGCATTAAACATTTCTAAAGATGTGTGGGGCTGTTGCCAATGCTGACGGAAAATATCCTTTCCTTTGAAAGGAACAGTTCATTCTTGGATAATAGCCAGAAATAGAGAGGTCAGAGGTCCCTCTGTTGCCCAGTTTCCTTTCAATTCATGGAAAATGGTTTCCATCTCATATTCTCACTGCCCTTTCTTGATTCTTAAACCATTTGGAAGTTAATGAAGCTAATTAAGAAAAGGAGTTCAACAGCTTCTACTTACCCCCTTCTAAGCTGTAACAACACGACAGTGCATGTTTAGAATTTTCACAGCAACCACTTGGCTGTTACTCCTCGTTGAAGTTGACATGTATGAGTAAGGCCATTAATACAAATCATCTAAACCCTTGCAAATTACAAGGCAACCAAGGATCACCATACCGCTACAACTTTGTTGGTACCACTCAGGAAATACCAATAGGAATCTCATATATTTTTTTTCAGTCATATCTGATGCTCATAGCAGGATAAACTGAACAGAAAAAATGGCAGAGGATATAAAAAGGTTGAAAAGAAAACACAAGTTGCCTTTGTAAATAGGGAAGATTAATTGCACATTCTACATTCACAGGATTAGTAGAGATAAGTGCTAAGGCATTACAACCAAGAAATCAAAACCTTAGTAGGTAACTAATATATTTGATATGATTATCAGACAGAGCATCAACTTAGGTTCAAACTTACCAACCTACCTAATTTATCTGCTCAGGTGCCCGTCACTTGGGAACTCCATATTACACCGTGTTTTTTAGTCCCTACTTCTAAAAATCTAGTGTCCCAACAGAAGCAATGCTACTATTCAGATTTCTTGTGTCATGTTGGCTGTTGTAACTGTCGCAGGTCACTAGTTTTTTTGTGGGTCCTGCTTGTAAGAGGTCAAGGCCTTGTCGACCCATCTGCGGCACCTCTTGCGGTGACAGTATCTTTATACATGACACATTGTTAACAAACTCCCTGTAAAAAATTGAACAATAAGAATTAAAAATAGACGTAGTGCAAAATCTTGGACAGATGATTACTTAGCTAGTACATTGGAATTCTCATCTATGACCAAAACTAGAGGGAACTTTTTGTTCATTAATGTTGAGTGCCGGTTAAACTGCACAAGACTTGGAAAGGAGGAGATACTTACTGCCAGGGGTCATCGCCAAGGAGGAGGACATCCTCCTCGCGGTCGACAAATACAAGCTGCCAGCCTGATCTCATCGGGTTCTCCAACACCCCGTCTTCCAGCCCAAACATCCTCCCTAATTCCCTCTTCAGTTCACCGTAATCACTGAACCGAGTTATGTCCAATGACCTCCCATATGTTCCTGACTTGCACACCTACCAGACATTGACAAATCATAACATGTCAGTTTATGCTTGCTCTGTGAAAGTCTCTAATTCTTTTCTTCTTAAAAAAAGGGTAAAACAAACCTTTACAAATGTACCATCTACTGGATTGACTTGATCAAGATTCTCATGAGTAGATAAGAACCCTGATTCCTCCCAGCAACCTGTGCCAGCCAAAGCTTGGTTCAGAGTGAAGTCATCTTGTGTGGAACTCAAGAAGTCGCATGTTGAGAATGGCAGATGGTTTGGGTCAATATCATCATCATTGTTTATAACATTTCTCAGGCTTGTCAGACCACTTGCTCCAAGTGGAGAAGAGTTCATGTCAGTCGCAAATGAATTGTTGTTTTGTGGGTCCATGGATGGAAGCATTGATTCCAAAGTGGTATCCAATACCTGTATCGGGTTCATGGATGTAAATCCAGATTCCAAAGCAACCCGTTTCAATGACCAAGGGTTTGAAACGGGTACAGGGGTTGACTTTGGAACATCATGGGAGAAAAAAGGTAGAGCATTCAAATTTGGATCTGAATAATTTTGGGTCTCAGAAAAAGTTGGTACTGCACATGAAATGGGAGGTTTCTGGTCAAGTTCCTGCTCTTGTGGAAGTTGTGATTGCATGAACTGAACTTGGCTTTGCAAGTATGCTTGTGGCGGTTGCACTTGTGATACCATATGACTTGACAGAACAGGGCTTTGTTGATTATTACATAGGTCCAGAGCCTGTGGCTGGAACTGAAGCATCGATGGAGAGAGATGTTTGGCAGGACCTGGAGTTCCCACAAGTGGTGCTGTGTTAATTGGTAAGTAACGGTCTGGTTGGAGGCCAAGTAATGAGCTGTCAAGCCTTGGCTGGATGTTATATGGAGGTAAGTTTAGTCCTTGAAAATTAAGTGACTGAAAACCAGGGTTACCACAATCTCGAAGCCACATAAGAGGAGACGTTAAACCAAGGGCATTTTCATCTTTTCCACCTACAAATGAAAGAAAGTTAAGCAGCTAGAAATCAGAACAAGAATGGAGCAAGTTAGCAAGCGAGAGAGAGATGGAAAAATCATGGACAAATACCACCAGTACACTACCTGATACAGAGGTATGTTGCACGCATGTATGCTAGTAGGACATATTCTCATTGCCTTCTATTTTCATCAAAATACAGAAAATTTAAGTATAGAAACCATACTAATGAAGAACAGAAATGTTACCAAGGAAAGATGGTAATCCAGGAGGCCAGGGGCGTTTTAGTCGAACGGAAAAAGGAGATGGGTACATTGGGAAGGTTGTCAGCGGTTCGATTTCCCAGAGGGACACCCTCGGTTGCCTCTCACCAGCTTTTGATTCGTCCCATCCGACCTACATTGAAATCATAAAGGAGAGCTTTAGAACAAATTGAATAGAAAATAATAAACTATATATGAAAGCACGATCATCTTATGTTTTGTATTACTATTACACATTACAAAATAAGTACCTTAACAGAACGCCAGTGTGAGTTGGGCCAACGGACAGGGTCTAGGTCGCTTATCCCTGTAATTGTGCCCATGTATCTACAAAATTTAATAGCATGTACAACTATAAATTTCTCAACATGTGAACCCATAAATAAAGATGAAGAGGCTTGTCAACATACCGCCGGACACTGGACTCCTCAGTCTCAAAAAGCATCCGAAACCGCATTCCAACAGAAATACGGGTATGATATACTGCCTTCACATACTTTGCAAGAGGTATCACAAATTCACATGGGCTAGCCCTGTTGGTCACAATTCAGGATCAATCAGTATAAAATTTTCACATATTGTTTAGGCAATGCTCAGAAAATAACTCTTACTTGAATTAAATCAAGGGAATTTATGACAAATTACACTCAACTTAAATCATACTTAACATCTGTGACACTAACATAAATTAGATGGTTCAAATTAGTGTTAAACCTGTTAGATAGTGCCAGAAAAAAAATGTGTTCTTTCAAAGCTGAAAACTTTGGCATTTACCTAGTAAGTTGTTCTTTTGGAAAACCAATCTGACGTAAAGTGGGGTGTTTGATCCGCAGTTTTTATGAACAAATATGAAGAGATTAGGTTGGACCATGTGTCTCTTGGTCATAATTCCAGTGGTAACCGGGATGTTCAATTGTTGGGATACTAGCCATGTTTAAATTAACTGATCAATTGTTGGAATGGTTGACAATCATAAATATGAGAACCATAGTTTTTTTATTTGCTATTATATAGTATGCATACAAAGAAGAAGAAAAACAGAAGACAAACGAACAGCATTGATGAACTAGGGAAAGCATTGTACCAACCTAGGGTTGTAGAAGATGGTGAACCGACTATTTGTAGCAGCAGCATGAGCCGCAGCAGCAAGTAACCCAATATGCATACTATCACTTGACAAAACAGAAGAAGGCATCACAGTCTGTGGCCGATTAGCACGCCTAATTCCCAGTAGAAGCTGATTATTATCATTCCTATGCAAACAAAGAAAAACACATACATTAGCTAAAGGCAGTTAAATTTTGATTATGAGTTCTTTGTTGGAAAAACATATATTCCACACTAAATTATACAGAACTTCACAGTTTTATTAATGGCACACGGGAAATCATGTATCTTTCCTGCCCTTCCATTTCAAAATTCACTCCCCCTGGCCTCAGCATCAGTGAGTGATCAAGAGGGATAACTGTATACATCTAATGCATCTCCACACTCTATGAATGGGTACATGGAATCTTTTTATGAGATTTAACACCCAGTAGGAAAAAAAATTACCAGATAAAAAGCACAGAATCTCCAGCAACGAGTCTTTTTGCGCTTACAAACACACTCCAACCAGTTGTCAGCAGGTGCCTCTTTGGCTGACCTGCCTCAAACAATCAATTTAAGATGTCAGAAATTTAGTTCACTACTTTTGAGTACAATCTGCAATCAAGTATAGCCAGCAATAATAACAAGTCAAACAGAAGTACTTAAAATCTAACCGCGAAAGATGTGGCGAAACTTCCACTCATTTCCATGCAAATCCTTTGCAATAAGCTCTTGTGCTGGTGGCTGCTGAGAAAAATCCTATAAATACCAGAATAAAATTCAACTCGTTAAAAGAAACTTAAAAGGAGAAGAAAGATCCTTGCTGGTTGAAACAGGCCTCCAAATATTTTGTGTGCTTACAAATATGAATTAAAATGAACATAACAATAACTAATGCACAAGCTTTTCGTCCTCCCTGCTACGAATTCACTCAAGTTAGCAAAAGAGGTACAAAAGCAAGTTTAGGCTTTTGAAGAAAAGAAACACAAGTTTGTTAGATGTTGTCTTATAGAGACATAACAGCCCAACACCATTTCTAGTGTAGGAATACAACTATATGGTCATCCCAAAGAAACAAAAATAGTAGAATATGGAACTATATTAGACATACCAATGGAGGGAAGACCTTTTCAGCAGCCCGTCTTGGTACTGAAAAACCACCATGTGTGCTCGTGTCACTAGCCGTCAAAGTTTTACAAAAATAATTTGTCGGTTGTTTGCTCAATGTGCCTAATTCAGTCGGTAGATATGGATCCTTAAGCTCTTGCTGACATTGAACAAGAAAAATGGAGTAAACTTAAAACATACAACTGAGTAAATGCAATCTTCTCCAAATGAGGAAGTACACAATTTCATATATAATATATTCACAATTGAAGTTCTCTGCCAAACTACACCCTAACCTTTCACAAGCAAGCCTCAATCAAGACTAAATAAAAAAATAACTTCAATTTAATTTCAATTAAACCTAATTAAGCCAACTTTATCTACAAGTATTGATATACTGAGAGAATGTTACCGGGTTAAGAGGTTGCAATGTCATTTGTGCGTAGACCTCATCTGTCTCTACATCAGCCTACAAAAGAGTCAAGGGTCATCAATGTTACATGATTATGATGCAAAATTGAGAGAATTGAGTTTTGTAAATATCGACATTAATATTGAGTTTTGTAAATATTGAGTTTCTTACATGCATAGTAACATTATGCAATTGGCATATAAGCTGAGGAGGCAAGCTAGGATAATTCGGGATATGTGTATCAATTTCCTTATTTGTTGAAGCAGATACCTTCAAAAAGCAAACATAGAATATTTCAAATCACTTTTAAGATAATATCTTGTATTCGTTGGATCATACAACGACCAATATTGTTTCAAAAATAGTACAATAAAATCTAATATCTTTTACACCTACACACAAGACACATCCTTTAATTTATGTTGCTGCTAAACCAAATTGTTGGTTGTTGTTTAAGTGTATGCCTGTTTTATGCAGGAATGACATAGTATGAGGTGCACATTGCAAACTTCCGAGAAAAAGATAATATTATGAAAAAAAAATTAAAACCCTCATGAAAAGCACGATGCCAGAAAAACAGAAAGGGAGGTTACAATTCGCATTTGGAGGTGGTTTGATAACCTACCTAATTTATTTTGGTTAGCAATTATAAGGCTAAAAGACTATTTACAGCACTCTGATTGTGTTTCACAAAATAGAAGTTAAATGTACCTGTTCGCTGTGTCCTTGTGGAAAGTAGACGACACGGGTGCCAATGGCAGGGAGGGATACAAGGGGCCCCGCACATGCATGCCAAAGTTCTGAATTCAGACACTTCTGCTCTTGCTCTCCTAGAATTATTCATCAAATTTTCAGATTAGCATTCAATTAAATGAAAAAAAAATCACGTTTAACCCTGAAAAAAATTCACTTATCATTATACCCTGCTACCAGTTCTGCTTCTGTCTTGTTATTTCTGTAGAAGAAAGAACAAAATGAAGAGTAGTTTGGGTATCTTTCAAAGAAAATGGTAGATCTGAGGAGCAGAAAGAGATAGCTTCTTTATATCTCAAAAGACTAGGCCAAACACATGGCATTGGCCAATGATTAACATGAATGGAAGTGTTTAGGATGCGACATGGCATTCCAATATGCTCATTTTAATCTTCAATGAGGAGGAAAGAAATTGGAGAAGGCCTTAATTCCCAAAGTAGGTTATTTATTCGGAGCAGTTATTTTGTTGGTACTTCGAATATCAAAAAGTTATATGAGTTTGATGTTCTTTCTTCCTCCAGAATAAAGCTAATTCTTAATCTACACAGAAAGTTCGACTAGGAATTATCAATCATCCTTTATTCCACGAACTAGTAGTAGTAATGAAAGCTAATTCTGATTTATTCAAACAAATATCCTCAAAGAAGCATGCATTAGTTCATGCATAACTCCCAAATATGCACCAACCAAGCACAATAAAGACAACAAGTAAAATAAAATAATAAATTATGAGAAACAACAAGAAACGCTAAACAGTACCATTCGGCACCAACTTGTGTGTACCTATAATGGTCATGATCGTTATGGACTAAATCTGAACTTCGGGAAAAAAGCTTACCAGCTTTATGGATTTATCTTTCGGCGAGGAAAAAAAGAATCATTCGATTTGTCTTATTTCCCTAATAAAAATTTTTGTTGGTCGACAGTGATTGACACCATAAGTTGTTATTTGGGAAAATAATATATAATACGAATTACGGAGAAAAGTAAGCCACGAAAAAGGTAAAAGCAAAACTTGATTCAGTTCTCTCTTAAAATAGACTTAATGCAAACTTTCAAGCAAATGTCAAAGAACTCACCTTCTTGGGGCTGATTCAAAACACCTGACGGAGAGAGCTTCATATTTTACCACTAAAACGAACTTCACATACGCCAAAAGCTCCAAGTCTAATATTTCTTCCAATTTCTCAAGTAATTCCTGTCAGTTTGATCACAGTTCTCCAAAATTTGATAGATAACTAGTTAAATCTTTCTCCTAGCATGCAACACAATAATCCAATCCAAACAATCACGGTCTTAGCTCGTAGGAATACCAAAACGCAAACACAGAGCTCAAAATATAGAAAACCCACAAAAATCTACTCCAAAGTAGAACTATCAGAGCTCAAGGCACCCAAAATAGCATCCATCATTCAGATCTCAGCTCGGAAGCGGTAGTGACAGTTCTCTTTTGATTTCTACCTCAGCTTCAGCGAAGAAAGCAACTTATCAGTACTTCTTTTGGCCGAAAGCAACTATCGAAATTTGTAACAGGCCAGTGTCTCTGATTCCGTGTGCAGTTAACGAACCAAAGCTAAGCGAGGAGGTAGAAGAGAAGAAAGAGAGAGGAGCAGAGGAGGCTCGGGCATCTTCAGGCTTCAGCTACAGTGCTTGTAAATGGTTAGCGACTTGGCATATATCGGAGGTAGAAATGGAATGAGAGAGAGAAAGACTTGGGAGTTGGGTCTCGTTGGAGAGAGAAAGAGGAGAGAGAAGCTTTGGTCTCGGGGTTTTAACCGCACGAGCGTACGACCGGTGCGCTCTCTCTCTCTCACTCAGTCTCTATCCGTTTCTTCTTCTTTTTTTAATTCTTTAACAGAGTATGTATATATATAAATATAAAAATAAAAAAATAATACATAGATATTTTTTATTATGACTCAAATTCTATACAACAGCTTAAATTTGATATTTTGATGGACTATCAAACATTATATGAAATTTTTAATAACTTATAAAACAGAATATTTATAAATTCTTTTTCATTTTTGAAAATTTTAATTTATTTAAATATTTATTATCAAAATTGTCAAATAGTCATTATCAAATAATCCCTTTCCATATAAACGAGCTGCTTGCTGTGGACCGCACTTCGAAAAAAACCAAATTTGGTCACCGTTAAGGAAAAAAATATTTTAGTTGCTAACACATTAAAGAAGGTTATACTAGTCAAACAAGCCACGATATTAAAAGCATTAATTAATAATTTAATAATATGCTAAAATAAATGTGAAGAGATTAGTTGATAATGGGTTATTTTGATAACTTTCATAATGAATCTCTAAAAAAATATATTAAAAAATATTAAAAATAGAACAAAAGTTATAGATATGTTCTTCTACCTTTATATTGATATTCATTCAAATTTTATGTAATTTTATTATCGTTTGATAGTCCATAAAGACCGTTAAATTAGAACCATTACAAATTATATGAAAATTTGATGATCTTTGATGGAATATCAAACGATAATGAAATTGTATGAAATTTGAATGACCATCAATCTAAACATAGAAAAACACATCTATAAAAAAAATTAATTTTTTTATATTTATTTACAAAATCATTATTAAAATTGTCAAAATATCTCATTGTCAACCAATCCTTCTCAAATAATAATTACTGACAAGGGAAGCTTTGAGAAAGAGAATATATTCGATAAATTTTCTGTAGACTAAAAGGAATCATGATGCTATTGTCAAAGAGAATCAATCTGAGCCGTCTGATGAGTTTCCAAATGTATCGAATTATATCAGCTAGTACGACTCTCTGATTGCTTCTGATATAAGTTACGAGGTGCATATTTTGGAGCGCTTATAGTGATGGCGAGTACTGTAATGTTATTTAAAAGGCCAGCTTTCCAGTTGATCTAATCCAAACTCCAATTGTTGGATCTTATATTGCTGCTCTTATGCGATCTAAGAATGGGTGGATCTATGATTTTCTCCTGTGTTACGGTGTTACCCCATTCTGGGATCTGGGTGCATCTCCGGTAGGAGCATCACAAATTAACACATACTAGCTATATACCCGCCCGTATTAACACATACTAGCTATATACCCGCCCGTTGCAGCAGAATTTTTTATTTAAACATTAAAATATTATAAGATAAAAAAATTCACATTTATCTAATATTAAATTATAAATTCACCAAATTATAGAGAAAACCTATAATAAAGACTATATTTAATCTTGGATGAGATTTTTGCACAATATGAATTAATGATTCATGATTTTTATGGCAAGAAAAGTAAATTATTCTAACATATATTATCACCATTAATTTCTTACCAAATATGCACAAGGTTGCTAAATAAAAAAACAAAAATTATGGAAATAATAGTATATAAGGGAAAAAATGGAGAGAAAGAGAGATCAATGGACGCGATCACATACGTTCGATCAACCAACAATAAATATTATCCGTCTAATTGAGAGATAAAATGGGTATAATAAAAAATTACCATGACAAAAAATGAACCCTCCAATTCTTAGATGCTTTATATAATAGTATAGATATTTGTCACATTTAATTATGTATTTCTATTATATCCTTCAAAATTCACTCAAAAATGGAATGTAGGAGATATATGCATAAAACTCGGGCACTCCTGCTTCTCACGAATGCGTCAAACCACTACATCTTTACTCTATTTATATTATTATTGAGTTTGACATATATATAAGATTTATTGAAATTATGAATATGCACTCATAGTCATATATAACTTTTTGTTTATTATATTATTCATTTTTGTATTCAAAAATTTTTTAGAATTAATTTCTCATCACATCCGCATAATATGAGATACAATATCCACACTCACACACAATATGAATTCTATTGATATTTTTTAAATTCATTCCACGCAATATGGACAATATATGAGAACTGATTTGGTTGCATCTGGCAGTGGAAAATATATTTTGAGAGAAAACATGTTAGGAGCATATGTCTATCCCACTTTAAAAAAGTTTGCAACTCATGTATGAATTGGGAATCATTACTTCTTTTTTGGTATTTGACCGGGTACTTGAATCAAAGGATTTTTATTCTTATTTTCATACTGAAAATTACTTTTTTTTCCTTTTCTTTTGCTTGCTAGATAGTAGATAATAATTTATTTGATTACAACTGTGTGTGTAACATATACACTAGCTTCATGAGTTGCTACTGTGTATTGAACATGTCAATTTTTTTTTTAAGTAGTAGCCTAATTGATGGGATCGCATTTGACTGCGTGTTTAGACCTCTATTTAACCGTTATCATCTTTCAATGTTTTTTTAAAAAGCGCATTCAAAGAGAAACTATAGAAAATTCAACGGTCACCAAAATAAGAAGATTTTGGAATTTACTACATTGTAATGCTCTATTCTGACATTATGACACAGAGAGTCAATACATAGATACTATCGCTGCTACCGTCATCGATATGAATAATATATTAACTTTATTGGTCATGTTAAATTAATTAATATTTATAATAATAATTTTATTATATAATTTATTTTGTATTATTATTTTGTTATTCAAATTAAATCAGTTATTATTCATATTAATAATGCTTAATTTGAGTAATAAAAATACTACACAAAATAAGTTGCACAATAAAATTATTATTGAGAGTAATAATCCGTTCAATATGAATAAAAAATTTGGCATCAATGACACTATAAACGATGATATGTTCCAAATTTTCCTATGGATATTTATTTTTTTCAGAACTATTTAGATCATTCTAAAAAAGGGTTAACAAATAATATATGTGGAGTGGAATTATGATATTATATATATAGTACGCTTTGTATTATAGATTAATTTTTTATTTTCAAAATTCAATAGTAGATTCGAATCACTCAACATAATCCCATATATAAATATTCTCATAGACCAAAATTTATATACTTTTTAGATGTTTTACTGTTTTTTAGTTGGAAAAAAATCACTCTTTTTAATGGTCCATATTGAACAGTTTGAATCGACCGTTTAGACTTCAAAACTAAAGTAATTAATTTATAAGCATCGAGCTATTCATATTATACATGCCACCATAACCTTGTTGTATATTTCTAATTAAATCACGTTTCGGACAAAATACAATGAATCTAACATTAACATGTGATTGTTAATATATAGAGAGAGTAAAGCTAGGATGCTCTTAGGAGCACCGAGCACATTCGTGTTCTTAACTCAAAAATATATCTAATTATCTCTAAATTTTGATTTTTCTCTCTCAATAAATTATTTATATTAAAATCTTATAGAATACAAAAAATTACTATTTTTTAGTTTCATATTTTTTAAAGATGAATTTAAGATAATCAATCTTTGCATATGAAAATAATCCATTTTAAAAAATCTAAAATAATTATTTAAAAAATTAAAAAATTATTTTTTTACATCCTATAAGATTTTGATGTAAACAATTTATTGAGATACATAATTTAAAATTCGGTGATGTTTAAATATTTTTTGAGTTAGGAGTACGGAGGGCATATGTACTTTTATGTGCATATTAGTTATATATATATATATATATACTATTGTGAAAACGTTTGCATTTCAGCTGATATGCAAATAGTTCAAAAACTATATGTTAAAATCTTAAAAATTTCAATTTATGGTTTTCATTAAATTGTTCATATGAAAACCTTGTGAGATACAAAAAATTTGGAGTGTTTTGAGTTTTTTAAGCCACTCTTTTGAATTCTTAAAAATATAGCTTTAAAAATAATAATAAATATTTAATGTTTGTGTTATTTTTTTTAAATTTAAAAGAGTGACTTAAAAAACTCAAAACACTCCAAATTTTTGTACCCCATAAATTTTCATATGAAAATTTTAATAAAAATCATAAATTAATTTATTTGAGATTTTAAAATTTA
Organism: Schoenoplectus tabernaemontani; assembly: GCA_037127355.1. Taxonomy (NCBI): domain Eukaryota; kingdom Viridiplantae; phylum Streptophyta; class Magnoliopsida; order Poales; family Cyperaceae; genus Schoenoplectus; species Schoenoplectus tabernaemontani. Next base: position 17,997,626 of record CM073756.1, read on the forward strand.
GTTTTTGATCTATTTACATATCGGCTGAAATGCAAACGTTTTCACAATAGTCTATCTCTCTCTCTCATATATATATATATATCTTGTCTACCATACTCCTGTTAGCATTTCAACTCAAAATGCTAACGAGTCAAATTTTAATTTGTCATGCTCGAAATTTTAATTTAAGTAGCTCAATAAAATCTTTATATGTTAATCTTATAGTATATTAATTTTCATCGTGTTTGGAGTTAGTTTACTATACTTAAAATGTGATTTTAGAAAGTAAGTTTTTTTGACATAAAAGTTTTATTATTTTTCTATTATTTCATAACTATCTTTCAAAAATCATTAAGTATAGTAAACTAACTCCAAACACGATGAAAATTAGTATTCTATAAGATTATGATATAAAAAAATTTATTAAGATACTTAAATTAAAATTATGAATATAAAAAAAATAAAATTTGACCCATTAGCATTTTGGTTGAAATGCGGAAACATAAGACAAATTTTCTCTATATGTTTTATTGAATAGTAAATTATAATTCTGTGTAATCCGTCAAAATTGACTGCATATTTTAATTATGTATGTGACCACTCAATAGCGTTTTAAATTTGATTGTGTACGTAACGGCCACATAATTAATCTATTTTTTATGAACCGAAATTCCAGGCATAATTCGCCGAATTTGTTTCGGAAACAGACATCCCAATTAATAATTCTTTGGAACACTTGAAAACAAAAAGAGAGATCCGCTATTAGACAAACACTAGTTTATATGTTGACCAAGAACCACAAGCGGCTCCAAGTCTCCAACTAAAATTTACTTCACGAGAAAAAACAAAATGAAACATTTTTTTTCTCCACTATCATTGAAAAAAAATCAGGGACCAGACCACATTGACTCGGCGAACAACGGTCCTTTACAAGCGCAACCTTATCAACTCTATTTCTCTTTCTTGGCATTGAATAACCTCTTTGGTTTCACTTGCAAACAAGTGCCATTTTCAAATGCATCTCTTTTCCTACGTACACCAATTCAAGCCTATTACCTAGCTACGAGATACGCTTTACCAAACATATATAAACTTTTGAGCATGGTTACAACAAAACGAAATCCTAAATGGTGATTTTGGGTTTCTCCTGAATAGGACTTGAAGTCGACACAAGAAGAAAATCAGAGAAAAAAAAATCATTGATCCCGTCACATGTCAGAATCCTCCATCCACTTGTGCCTGATTAATACCATCAAACAGGATTTCAGAATTAATTATCTCAAGTGGACTCTTAAGTCATGTCATGTTCTTATATGACTTTTTGCTTAATTATGACAAAAAAAAGTGGAACATAAAATTTAAATTTTATCCGTCACTCATTTCTTTCATTCTCTTCCCTCTTCTACCCCCGTCTAGAGCAATGTATAAGACTGTTTGAGATCGGATAAAAAGAAGAGAATGTAGATACACTTATCACCTCCCTCGCAGGTGATATTTCCCAATATAATTTAATTTTATTTCATTTTCAGACCGATCCTAATGAAATGACAGTTCGACACGTGTAAAGAGATTATTCATTATAATGAATAATCTCTTTATATGTATCGTATATGTAGTTCAATCCTTCAAAAATAACGTTCAAATTTTAGACATTGTGCACGTGAAGTCTTACAATTTTTTTTAATTTATACAAGGTTCTTACTTACTGATATATATGTGTTCCAGGAATTTTTTTAGTGTTGTGAAATTAATAGACAAATTCGAATTGAAATTATTTCATTTACTGCAAACTCCAGAAAAATGTTATTGATATATTATTATTGATATTATCATTGATACATACTTCATTATGGATGTCGAATAAATATTCACAATACTATATAAAACTGATCATTATATAATAAAGTCATTAACATGCATAATAGCTCATTCAATTAATGTTCGTAATAAAATTGATATTGATGGTGATATCAACAGTTATATTTATGCATCAGCACCCAACAATTATTTAATACTAGCTATATACCCGCGCGTTGCAGCAGAATTTTTTATTTAAACATTAAAATATTATAAGATTAAAAAAATTCACGTTTATTCAATATTAAATTATAAATTCATTAAATTATAGAGAAAATATATAATAAAGACTATATTTAATTTTGGATAAGATTTTTGCACAATATGAGTTAAAGATTCATGATTTTTATGGCAAAAAAGTAAATTATTCTAACATATATTATCACAATTAATTTCTTACTAAATATGCACAAGGTTGCTAAATAAAAAAAAATAAAAATTATGGAAATAATAGTATATAAGGGAAAAAATGGAGAGAAAGAGAGGATTAATGGACGCGATCACATACGTTCGATCAACTAATAATAAATATTATCCGTCTAATCGAGAGATAAAATGGGTATAATAAAAATTTACCATGACAAAAAATGGACCCTCCAATTTTTAGATACTTTTTATATAATAGTATAGATATAGATTTATTCAAGCATGAAAACTTTTAGGATGTGATACCCGACTCTTTTTTCCCCCAGATTTCTCTCAACGAATGAATAGGTACTCCACTCCAATGACTAAATCGTTAAAAAGGTTAAGTGGAAGGTGAAAAAGCATTAGATATGTAGAAGAGACTGCAGACAAAAAGTTTGATTATGTATGGAAATTCATGCATTTAGTGTATTCCTACGTGGATATTCGACGGTGACATGGCCAAAACAAGGGAACAATGGATTATTTTTAATAGTGCCGTGTTATTATTCTGATTGTTGTTGTTATTATCTTTAATTATTATTTGAATTATTTTTTATTGTATCAGGACGCAATCGTTGCTATCGCTACCTTTAAGTGTTTAATTAAGCTAGGCTGTTGGGTGGGAAGAGTATTGTTTAGAAATGATCCATGACGATAACAATTGTGGAATATTAATTACGGGTGCAAATTTATATCTGATTCGTATCCAAAAAATTAAATGTGATAATTCATATTCGAATATCCGGATAAAAATGATACGTAAATGATTTTTCATCTTAATTATTCATATTTGAATACTAGATATATAATATATTATTTAATATATATCATAAAAAATTAAATATCATTCATAACTATAATTGAAGATATATTATAAATTTTAATATTTTTAAAATTAATAATATATTTTAATAAAGAATAGTATTGAAAAACTTATTTTATTATATATTTCAATATATTTTATAAAATTTTAAGCGAATTTTATGTTTATTTTTGATAATTTATATATATTATTTGTATTCTGTCCAAAATTATCTTATTCATATTCGTATCCGAGAATATCTACATTCATATTCTTATTCAGAAAATTAAACTAAATATGATTTTAACCACTATTAAAATTATCCGTTGCGTTTGTATCCCTACTATTAATTGATCAACAAAAGATTTTTAGTTGTGCAACATATATATATATATATATATATATAATATTTATTTATTTCGTGCTTTTGTCTCAACATAACTTTTTTTGTAGTTCGATATGTATTCGTCTATATAATAATTGTAAAAAGAAAGTCTTTTTGACGTTTTGTGATATGTCATCCGTTATTAAAATGAGGAAGCATCACCCGACAATTAATGTATTACATTTTCAGAGCATTTTGGCAACGGAATTTCAAATAAATTTGATGAAATACTCAACATATAAAAAAGATTAATAGTGCTTTAAATTTTAGATAACTTAAGTACCATTTAATAATTCATCAAATAACTACCAAATTTTATGCAATTTGCAACACACAACTTGCAAACGATTCTTATTTTTAGATTTGGATAGACTATCGAAAGGTACTTACATTGGACGAAATTTAAATTATAATCAATCTATAACCCCAATCATATTTATATTGATATTTTTACCTTTTTATGATTTTTAAAGATTTTTAATTTATTTTAAGTCCCATTTGTCAAGATTGTCAAGTGATCCCTCCACGTCAAAAATAGTTCAAGCAAACAAATATTCAGCTATAAATTTATTCAATCGTACTATATAAAATTATTGAAATTAAACATTCAATTTTAAAATTATTCAATGGAACATGAATCAACTTTCAAATTTGAAAAATAAATAATATATTCAAATGGTGAAATTCGTATTGATAATTTTTAATTTAGAACGCATTATTGTTGAATGAAATGAAAGTCTAACCATAAAAATGAATCATATATGCTAAAAGATTCCTATATCCGTCAGGTCTTATTAGTTTTTCTATGGTAGAAAAATAAACGAGGAATTCAGTAGGACTAGAAGGATTTAGAAAATTTAAATCAAAATTTTCATTATTTTCGTATACGAGATGGATATTGACATACTCTTTCTTAATCAACGATTCAACGATTGAGATTGATTGTGATGGACTAATTAAGCCGTGATATTAATATATATATATATAGAGAGAGGGGATGACTTATGATATTTTCCAAAGTAAAGAATTGATATTATTTTGACATCAAATTTTATATCCCAACGGTTTAAATAACCAATCTAAATTGTACAATAATTTCTTTATGCTAAAATCTTTTGTGAGATATTAAATTTTACAATTTTTTGAGCTTTTTAGATATTTTTAAAAATAATTCTGAAATAGATCATTTTTGTTATCTTAAACAAAATTATTTTTGAAAATAATTTAAAAATTAACTAGAAAACTCAAAAAAATTATGAAATTTAATATCCTATAAGATTTTTACATAAAAAATTATTGAGAAACTTAAATTAATCATTTGGACTATCAGATATAAAATTTAATATCAAAGTAATAATAATTTTTTTACTTTGCAAACATCATAATGCATATATATATATATATAAACACAGACGATCGAGTAAATTAAGACACATCGGTAATCTATTAGTTAATGCTTTTCAGGTGTTTTGCCGATCAAATAATATAAATAAATATTTAACTAATTCTTCAGATGTTTCTCTACGTCTCTTCCTATAACACAATACGTCGTATTTCTTGTATGCCTACATTATATAGTCTAATACGGAATGTGGGAAATTCTTTTCACAACCTTGTAAATGTAACTCTTTTTCCTTTCAATAAAAGATTAGGTAGGCTGGATCTACCACATCATAAAAAAGGAATGTGGGAAATTAGACCATCGTTATTATAAATTAATTAACTAATCAACCAGGTCGAGTGCAAATGCTGCCATCAAAAATTTCAAAGTGTTTCATTTTCAATTATATATCCCAGACGCCTAAATTTTAACAACAAAAAACATCAGCCTAGTTAATATTATAAAGGCTTGCTAGCCCACACAGAATTCAACTTATCTTAAGATCTAGATATTAAACATGTATTCTGACTTGTTCCAAAATACATATCTGTTCCTCTAATTAATCGAATTTTATTTTAAGGGCAGTGATTCAATGATCCAGATTTCTTTCATACAAAATTCTTCATTTTTTTTTCGAAAAGGATAAATCATGTGGATTTGAAGGGTGAACGTTAACAATTTCTAAAGCAAAAAAAAATTATGTATTGAACAAAATTGATTACTCAATTTTTAAAAACAACTTTTTCCCTTTAAAAATAATCATATTTTAATGTTAGCCTAAAAAGACTAAATCAACATATTATGTCAATCGAATTTGAGAAATTCAACTTAGCGAGTATGAGAAATAAAATGCCTGATAATAACTACAAGATACGAAATTGGACAGAAATGGCGTGATCATACTACCAAATACTTTCAGAGATTACACATTTGTGCCGAGGCACCATAGTTTAATGAAGAGAACTGTTTTTTTTTTTTTTTTTTTTTAAATCTGGCCATTTGACAAATCAACAATAGTATCGGAACTTAAACATAATGAGCTGACATTTTTGTAATGAATTTTGTAAAAAGAATTAAAGAAGGAAACTTTTTTTTGACCCATTTTGCTAATTTCGGTTTTCAACAAATATCACGGTATTTTGATTTAAAATGACATCCTTACTATGAATGTTTTCATCAAATATATGATCCGATTAAATCAATAACGAACATCCGTATTTTTCAGGTAGACCCACAGAAGATTGCTTCAATATAAATAACACCCGGATTGTATCATCCTAATTAAATCGCCTTTGATGTTTTCATAAATAATTTAATGTAATAACTTAGTCAAAATCTCCGTTATTTTACAAGTGTCCATACTTACGAAGAAATCATGAAAACCTTGTGGCTGCCGCCTGCAAATTATGTTTAGACTTAGACGATCTATGAAATAATGAAAACCTTTGCAAGGAGGCAAGGACCACTGGAAATTACAAATTATTGTATTATATGTCCCTCTCAATCTGCGCTACTTTGGGAAAAGGGGTACTCCCTTTGCGGAAAACTCACAAAGGGGCGCGCAAATTTTGGTGCATTTTTTAAATTGCGATGAGACCTACGTGGAAATAAAGTATTATTTTGTTCAAACTTCAATTTTTTTTTGGGACAGTAAGGCTGCAAACTAGTCATGCTTAGCTCAACATCGGATCATTAAAATTTGAGTCGAGTTGAGTTTATAAATTATTTCGAGCCAAAAAATCTAATTCAAGCTTAGTTTATTACTATTTGAGTTAGCTCCGAACTACTTACGAGTCAATACATGTACGTTGACTCGGTTTGATATTTAAATTTAGTGCATCTATAAAATTGGTACATCTATAAAATTGATACATTAGTTGATACAAAATTAATACATCAATAAATTATATTTTCAACTACATCTTTGCTATACTAATTTGAATGGATGGACCAGCAAAAAACTATCAAGTTAAATATATGAGTAGAGTCACAAACGAGTAAGAGAAGTCGTTAAACCGCGAGATGATGAGAGAAAATGAGAGAGAGATTATCGGATTAGAATTAGCAGAAAGAAAGAGTATATAAACTATTATTATTCGAGCCATAAGTGAAATCAATCACAATTCAAATTCAATTCATTTAACTATCAAACTAGATTAACTCTAATCATGTTAGCTCAAACCTGAACCTAACTCGAGCTAAATTCAAGCCGAGTCACACCTCAAGCTTTTTTATACATCCCTAGTTATATTATTATTAGAAGCATTGTTTGATGTACTGGGTAGGTGTTTACCTCCGAAGTAACCAAACTGGAATTGGTGACGCAATCAATTAATTTACCATCCACCAAAGATGATTGTATATAATATATTTGACAATTGACACTGAGTATGGATTCAACGGATAAATCCTCATTATATTTAAAATTTTAAATGATTTTTGTATTAGGTGCATGTGATGTGCCTTAGTATTTCATCGTGTATTTTCTTCTCTATAGTGTAAGACTAAGGTAGAAGATTTCCTTGATTCAAATTTAAAATTTGTTTCTTTTCATTTTCCTTTTTTATGAGATCATATCCATTATTTGAGGTTTAATTGATGCATCCATCTCTTGTAAACCTCCAACATAGACGATCGGGATCTGTGAATAAAAGTTATTAAATAAATAATTTGAAATTTGAAATGATAAAATCTCTATAAATAAATTAATTTATATTAAGAAATTTTGAACATAAGTATTTGTTTTCGAAAATTAAAGACGTATATGATAACAAGCAATATGAGTATCCACAGCGCATAGTAGTTGAAGAACACAAAAGTTTAAATTATTTTAAAAATTAATTTGAAATTTAGGCATATTGCATTCAACTATTTTAAATAAGGAAAGAATATAGTAACAAAAGTCATTCGATCAAGATAGATGAGAAGAAAGAAACAAAATTAACTATGAAGAATTTTTAATACATAAAGAGAGTTAAGTTTTTAATTTTTTTAATTATGTCATATCATCACTTTTCTTCACCATTGGTTTTGTTAAATCTTTTCATCTTCTTGAATCCAATAATTCATATAAAATAATTTCTCTCTCCTCATAAAATAATATATGTAATATATTTAAGGTGAAACTCTTAAAATGATTCAACTTTTTTATACAATTATTTATAGATTATTATTATCATTATTACTTACTATTTAAAAATATTATTTCTAATTTTTTAATGTAAAATTTTATTAAATATATTTAAAATTTTATATTATTAATTATTTATTTTAAAACTATATTATTAGAGTATAGCCTGCTATGAATAATCTAGCATAATTAGAAAGCTCAGAAGTCCAATATAATTAAACTGGTTCTATTAAATTCGTCAATAATATTTTATATCATGTCAGAACTCTATATAATTCTCTGACTTCCACGTCATGTCTGAAACTATATAATTCTCTGACTTCGTATGAATTTACCTTCATTGATCTATGACTCAACAATCATCTGTATACGTTTCGATTATAAATTTCATACATATTTGTGATATAAATTTTTGTAATTTTCATCCTCATAGTATTATAACATTTTAGGGGTGTCAATTATTGATCTGATTCAATCTAAAGTATCCGATCTGATTCGATATGATTCAAAAATAAAATAAATGAATATAAATTTATTTTTTTTATCCGAATCGGATCGGATCGGATTCAGATCAACCAGACCTAACCCGATTAATTATTTTTTTAAAATATTTTTATGATTTAATACTAATTAAATAATATAATTCCACCCAAATCTAATCCGGCTTGACGTATTGATATCCTCCATGATCCCAACATATAATTCTGAAGAGAACAATCTGACACAGTAACTTTACCAAACCAAATTAAAAAAAAATTACGGACAAATTAGCAACAGGCCTCAAGTTTTTATTTAATTTTGCACGCCAAAGGAAAGCTGATGCGATGGTAACGAAAGAAAAGGGGCAAGAACTTAAAAGAGAAAGCACATATATATAGGCAATGAATCAAGCACCTTGATGGGGGCAATTGGGCAAGAATACCATTTATAAGTACCGATGCTTAAACTGAGGGTTGTTCTTTTAAGGTTGGTTTGACAAATTAAGGAATAAATTTGGAAGAGTGGTAAAATAGTATATTTTTGAAAGAGTGGTAGAAGATTGGTATTTTTGACTATTCGGAAGAGCAAAAATATTATTTGACAGTTGTTAATTAGAATAGTTAAAATATGAATAATTATGATACTAACAATGATGATGATGATGATAATAGTAAAATAATAATAATAATAATAATATAATAATCATAATAATATAATCATAATATAATAATTATAATGATAATATAATAAAATAAATAATAAAAACTTATTTTAATTGTAATAATATAATTATAATCATAATCATAATATAATAATAATAATAAATAATTATAATTATAATAATATAATTATAATATAATCATAACTATAATCATAATATAATAATATAATATAATATAATATAATATAATAATAAAAAATAATAATAGTAAGTAGTAATAATCATAGTCATAATCATAATAATAAAATAATAATCATAATCATAATAATATAATAATATAATAATATTTAAAATCATAATTATTATAAATTATAATCATAATAATAATATAATAATAATAATTAATTATAATCATAAGAGTTTTTTATTTTATTTTTTCATGGATGTAATTATTTTTTAATGAAATTAATTGCCTACAAGTCTTTTAATTTAAGAGAGATGATCGACGCTTGAAAAAAAATGACATTAAATTGTCAAGTCTTAAATAAGTAAATAAATTTATTTTACGTAAAAGAGAAAATATTTTCATGCACGTTGTTACAATTATAATAGTAAAGATAAGGAAAAATAAAATAAAATAGAAAAGCTATATTTATATTTAGGGAGGGATCACTTGACAATGGTTTTTTTACAACTTTAAAAATGAAATTTCCAAAAATATCGTATAAAATATTTAAATTATAAAACAATTATAGACATATTGTTGAATTTATAGATTGATTATGTATTAAATCTGATGAAGTTTAAATATCATTTGATAATTAATAAAACATTCATTAAGTTGCAAGTGTTGTAAACTATCTAAAATTTTGATGGTCTTTGATAGATACCAAAGTTTAAATGTTGTTATTTCGACAATTTTAACGTTTAAGTTACATGAAATTTGGAGCATATCAATTTAAAATTTTAAAACGTATCCATATTTTTTCTATTTTTATACTTTTTTTTCAAATTTGTTTGAAATCTGATAATGATTATCAAAACAATTTACATCGATCCCTCCCTTTAATTTTATACACCAATTGTGCCCGCTAACTTTAATACTCATTTTAAGAAAACTTAAAGAATCTTTAATTGATGCCTTAAAACAACTTTAAATCCTTAAAACTATCAATTTGTTCACATATAAAAAACCATTTAATTAGTCAATAAAAAAAACAATTTATTCCAACTTGAGTCTAGCACTTTGTATCCTCCCGTCGGCGCCTCATAGCATTTAAACCTAACTAATTAAAGTCCTTATAGCACCTCATCCAATATGATTAATTGAAGACTATGTAGAGAGGGATCTAGCTCCTTGCAATCTCATCAAAACCAGCTACGGAGAGAAAATTAGAACCTCACACATGCAAAGAACAATCAAGTATAGTGACCATGAGGGAAACTCTCGACCTAATCCTTTCCCCACTCCTCCCATGAATGAAACATCGTCTCCATTTTCAGCAGAAATGGAGAAATTTTTCATAACACAACTCCAATCCATTTCAATAACAGTTTCATCTAATTTGAAATTTTATCCCACCAGAGAAAAATTGGAAATTTGATTTACTAAATTGTTTTAAAATACAGTGATAGAGTTGTGTTTCCTAAAGACTTAGAGAGAGAGAGAGATTGCTATTTTCACACACGTACTAAGTTTTTAGATTAGAATAGCTTTTGCAAATAACTAGCACACATTCAAACATTCTAAACATTTTAGTTCTTATATACATCTGAACTTCTAAACCAGAACTTATCATACAGCCACTTATTTATGCACATTTATGCTGAGGATTTGGAAAGGAATAGATAAATTAATACGGTGATTACAAAATGGAGAGGAAATAGACTATGGCCCCAGATTGAAGTTCATGGCAATGAGAGCATAGGTGGTCACACCCAAAGGAAATTGCATGTGGGAGGCTGTGTATACATTGACGTGACAACAATTTCAATTGGAAATTTGTAAGGTAAAAAGCGCAAAAGAGATTTATGTGAGGCGTCAAAAATAGTCAAAAGAAAGAGAAAAAAACAAAATAGAATCAGATTTGTATTGCCTAAGTGGAAAACACATCCATCTTTGTGGAAAATCTTACTCTGGTTGGTATTTGGTAATGACCTTGAGTAAAAAGTTTATAATGGACACTCCAATTTATTGTTAGATTTGACAGATAGGCGCGGTTAGCATTGTTTGCGTATCGTGGTGGAATCAATTTTTTTATAATTCAATAGATTAGCCATCCAAGAAAAAATGATCCAGATTAGGGAATTTCGTTTTGTTTTATTTAAATTTAATTTAATTTCATAGATTTTAGATGTCAGACTGATTTGAATCTGACTAAAATTCATGGGAAAATGATTTGAAAAATCCAACAATTTCAATTCGAATAATCTTATATTCAGTCTTGAATCAATACTTAAATCAGTTTGCATTGAAGAATGACCAAAATTGGACCTAACACAATACATGACCTAAAAAAAGTCAACGTGAAATTTATTAAAATCCGACCTGAATCATCCGATCGCCGCTTCTATGATGGCAAAATCTGTTGAGATTGAAAAATCAGTCAAATATGATCTTGAACTAAACTAGACATAATTTAAAACTCGGATGAAAATCTTTTATGGACATTTAAAAAGTTGGATAGCTTACATTATCATATTTATTCAAAAACTAAATTAAGAAAAAATCAAACTGATTAAACTGGATCGGTGGGATGTGAGGTAGATTTACAATTTTACTGGCGGCTGTTAACTTATCATCAAAAAAGAAAAATAGAATAATTTCGCGCAAAAGAACTCAAAATCGGGCTCAAATAAAAAACCGAAACCAAAGACGTGGATATAAACCTCATTTGAACTAAATTTGACGTGTCTCGTACGATTACCATTTTTTTAATAAGCTTTTAAGCTATAGTGAGTTTAAGGTCATGAAAGCCTCTACAAGCTTAATTTAAAAATATATTAAATCATTTTTAAATTTAATTTATGTTGCTCAATAAATTTTTATATCAAAAATTTATGAAATATAATTTTTTTATTTTCTTAAATATTTGTTTTGAATTTTCTAAAATGACTCTAAAAAATTAATAAAATAATAAATTGATGCATAAGAGAACAAATCACTTTGAAAAATCCAGAAAAAATCCAAACAAATTAATAATACATAGAGGGGGTTCAATTTCTAGACTTTTTAGCAATGTTATATCATCAATATTAATTCTCTACCATTGATTTTATCTTTAGTCTTTTGTCTATTTTGATCCAATGACTTATATATAATTTTTCTCTTTTTTTTTTCATTTAATAGATGAGATGCCTAAGGTAAATTTTAACTTTTAAAATGATTCAAAATTTATGTTATTATTTATAAATTAACATGTGCTTTTGTACTGCTTATTATTATTATACACATATTTAGTATTTTACAATCTATGTTTACATTTTGCTTAATGTAGAAAATTTTATTGAAAACATCAAATTTAAATTTCATATTTTTAATTATATTAGTACATAATTATTTTTTCGGGATGAAACCCGAGGGACAACTATAGTATTTAAAAAACTCAAAACATAAATTTTTTTATTCAATGTAATTTTGATATAAATAATTTATTAAGCAACATAAATAAAAATTTAGATATGATTGTATGTATTTTTGAAATTAAACTTATAGAAAGATACAGGCAAACACACATGCATATGTACTTTTTTTTAATTCAAAATTTCTAAAAAATGATTTAAAGTATATCGTCCGTTTACTTGTTTGTCTGAACCTTACCTAATATCGATGGATCCTATCCAACTACCCGACTCACTTGCAAATGTGGCGAAGCATCCCTGTCATCTCGCAGATCGCACCTAGCACTCTCATCCACACTCAATCTCGCACCTGTAATACCTGGATCCCACAACCACCGTGGAAACGTGAGTAATTTAAAAATTACTCAGTACGGATTTAGATCCAGCCTTAAGAATTTATCTTCTTTCCTAGACTGGACCCAAATACCGATACTGTATTTTAAATGCATTATATAAATTATATATAGTATAACAATATTTTATGCACGTTTGAGAAAACTCCTATATGAATGAGATGAAATGGCAAATAAACCCGAAATGAAAAATATGTGGAAATACGGATATAATATATGATGATAAATATGTATAAGGTACGAAATTTAAAAACACCCGTATAAATATAACCCAGTTTGCAGATCATCAGTCCATCCACAAGCGGGCACGTGATCGGGCCCTGGACTTGTGACTTACCTAAGCGGCACGTATTCGGGCCCAACTTACAAACTTAGGATTTTCGAGTAAGCGGACGCCAATGCCCCGAATACCCTGGGAAAATTCGGCCTCCCGGAGCGATAACGCCCTAGGAGAGTGACGGCTAAAAGCACGTACTCGGTATTCTGAATCTAATGATCCACCTCACATAAAAATATTAATAATAATACTATGAAAAAGGGAATTTAATATTTATGCTTTCAGTTGCCATATCGCCAAAGGATATAACTACCCGTGAATTGACAAATCGGAAACAAATGGGAGCCTACACTGTACCAACCAAGGGCCAGAGGACCGCATCCCGTAAAATATCAAAACGGAATATATACAAATAAGAGCCTACACTGTACCCACTAGGGCCAGAGGACCGCATCCCGACTTTCTTTGTACCAACTAAGGGCCAAAGGAGAAAGCCCTTCGGACAATACTAGGATCCTAAATAAGCCGGATAAATAAAATAATATAATATCTCGGAGTAGATTCCAATCTTGAATATGGCCGCCCACACTAAAAATTGAAAGACACGGTATCCTGATCGCTCAAATTTGGATAAACATTCTTATTTATATTAAGGAATAATGATAATATAATATTGATCAAAAAAATTAAACACTCTGACACAGCCGAACCCGCCAACTGACGGGGTCGGTGGATAACCCGACAGCAAAGATGCGTTAGTGCATATATCTGATCGGTGGGTCCCACGGCCTATGGGTCACCGTACGTAACGCAGCTGTCCTGGTTATGCAAGGCAACCTCGACCGAGAATTACCGTCCGCCTCTCAACACTCCCATGCATTTAATGCATGATTAACTATCGACTTAATTAATAATTAGTGATAATAATAATATTTTCCTAATAATTATAATCTACAACTTGAATTATTTAATTCTATCTAATCCTATCTCGGGACTATTTCAGGATCCTACTCCTACCCTATCTACATGAAATATGATATGATATGACATGCGAATGCGGGTATGTCTCGAATATCTTGATCAATTTACTGGGATGCGATGACAGATCGATTTTGGTCTCTAATCAAAGTTTGGTCAAAAGTACCGCATATCGATTTATTTTAAAAACATTTTATTTTCGGTTTGGGTTCCTAATTCGAAGAAAGAAGATTAAATCCCAGAAAACCGTACCTGTGAGTGCTGGCGATGATCGTGAAGTCGCTCTACTCCGGAGGCAGCGCGTCCGTCTCGGAATCAGCGCCTGCGTACACGAGGTCGGGATCGGCCTCGGTCTCCGCGAGTGGATCTGAGTCGACTATATCACCTATTTTAATTTAAATGTAGATGTTTATTATTCTCACTTGATTGATTTCGAATTTAACAATTTATTTAGATTTATAATTTACTTAACGTTCGCTCGGTTTTCATCGTCTTTTCTCAAAATTTCGGAAGCATTTCTACTGCATATAACCGGTGTCGGAAAAATCTAACTAGCGTGTTTTTATTCATATTGCCACGTATGTCCTTTAAATCATCTTTTTATACGTTTATTGTATTTTGCTCGGGTTTATAAATTTTAGTCATTTAATTTCGTTAAGGTTTAGAAATGAAATCCCCTTATTTGGTTATTTCAAGTCCCGATCATAATTTCCATTTATTTTATGTTGTTCATTATCTTATCGTGTTTTGTTTAATAAGAATTAAGTTATTAACAAATTGATATCAGAAATAAATTAGTACATGCACATCGGGATAATTATCATAATTCATTTCATTAATTTTACTTCGATTACATATACAATTTTCAATACAACGGAATAAGAAATACAAATATCAATCCTACGAACTGAACTAAAAACTAAAATAAAACAACAGTTAAGATTTACATAAAATAGAGAAATTGATTAATATATATTATATATAATATTTTATTTTAATGTTCTTTTATTTATTTTAAAAATAGAGGAATTGATTAATATATATTAATTATATCCTAATTTTTATTTTTACTATATTTTTAAATTATATAATTTACTTTATTTTATACAAGTGTCATTATTAGGCTAAGTTAGAGAAAATAATTTTAAAGTAAAATAAAGGAATAAAATAGAATAAAAGAAATAAATAAAACAAAGTAAACGAAAAATAAAACAAAATTAAAGAAAAGTTTTTATATTATAAACGTGTTGGTGTTTTAATGAACGGGATCATACGCTGACTACCAAATCGTTGGTGCCAATGCACCGATATCCCGAATCGGGGGCAGTCAGGGAATATAATCATTTCCCGATTATTAAAGTTTACGTCATTATCCATGGATACCGCCAAACCTTTCGGGGCGGCTTCCAATTAATTAGTCACATTTTAATTTAGTCACTTTATTATCTTAGGACTTTTAAAATTATTGGGCCTTAATTAAATTTTACTAAACCTAATTAATGTTAAGTTGATTTAAGTTTCTCTTATCGGCCCAATAAACTCGGATTACGTTGAGTCTTAATTATTAAGGTAGGGCCCAATCCCTCTCATTACTTCTTATTTTTTTCAAAATTTTCAAGCCTTAAGGCCCACAGAGTCCAACTCAACCAAAGTCATACTCAGCCTATCATTAATTAGAATTCACAAGAGAGCACAAGCCGCACAGTTCACAGAAACCAGACCCGAATCACAGAAAGATACAAGGTACTAGCAAGGAAATATTTTGGCCAATCAGCAAGACAGAGTTCAACACGCACGAAACCAAACAATATAATATAGTTAACCCAAGATCGTAGACAAGAAACCCCAGATCAAGATCGATACAAGCAAGGAATCATAAATAAGGGTAAGCCAACCAAATTTTGGGCTCCCAGAAATCCAAATGAGTGAACCAAAAAAACCCAATTATCAGCAAATGGAACAATACCAGCAATTGAGATTTACCAGAATAACAACAAGTGTAGTAACTGAACCAGTGAACCAGAGAAACAACCAGTATTGCTAAAAAGTTACTACTATCACAGTAGAATTAACAATTTCAGTGGTAACCAGTAAACAAGAAATACCAGAAAAGGTCAGGCAGAAATCCAGCCTACGAACCAAAGATCACATGGAAACTAATGTGCAGTATGCTGGTATAACCAGCTAACAGGGCAGCGGTAGCAGAGCTAGGGGCAACTAACAAACCTAAGCAACAGTTGAGCCAGCATACAGTAGTAAGAGGGGTGGTTGCCTCACATCACTGGTACCAGCCGGTACCAGTGTACCAAGGCTCCACAGACAGTAAAGAATCAAATCAGTGAAACCACACAAGGGTACCACCCAACAACAATCTATCCATCAGCAAGGAGAGAGGTAGGGAATTGAAAGCTGGGTTTTACCAGTACATAGATCAAAGAGGACAGCGGCACAAGAAAAAGGCAACAGGGTTGTGCCAATATAACAACAACCTAACAATTCAAGCCATAAATCACCACATGCACAACCACTCATACAAACAACACACAAACACAAAAGATAGTCGGGCTAGGGTTTACCAGTAAGTAGATCAGGGAAAAATGGCAGGTAGTACAGCACAGAGCAGAGGTCGAGTCAACAACAGAGTATGGGGTCACCTCCTCACCGAGTCCGGCCACCACCACTTCTCCCCCCTCTTTTCCGAAAAAAAAACTCACTTTACTATCACTGTTAGTTCTTATCAGTTAAATCTCTAGATTATAAATTCTCAGCACATGAGAGCAGCAGAAAGGGGGTGAGAAGGGCGCACGCTCGAACCTTTTATAGAGGAGCTTAACCAGAGAGTCGGGTTTAACTCGTAGGGAGTTGGTAGAGGAGGGGACTGCTATCAGGTCGGGGAGAAGGAGCGACAATGGGTAGGTGAGGGGTACAGAGAGAGTGAGAGCTCCCTCGTCGGAGAGAGAATGAAAGAAGAGTGGTTGGCGGAGAGGGCAACGAGAGGAGGAAAACAACGCGACGGGAAGTGACAGAGGAGGAGAAGTCGTCGCCATAAATGAGAGAGAGAGAAATTCCGTCTGGGGAAAATGAGAGGTCCAGAGAGAGAATGGGAACGGGGTAGAGAGAGGGTGAGAGGCCGGGAGAGAGAAAAAAAGGAGCATTAAATGGGAGTAATGAAGAGAGAGAGAGAGAGGGTTATGGGTTGGGATCCTCTGTGGCCGGGTGAAGTGATCAGATCATGTACATTGGGGTTTCCAATTGGTTGTTAATATTAAGACATAATTACACAATTATATTGAGAGCTTATTGTAATCGCTCATTTTTATCTTAAGGCGTTTTATTTAGACCTTGCATTTGGTTGATTCATTTTTTTTTCATGGTTTAACATAATATCTACCCTATTTTTAATCGAAACCTACCCAGATAAAATTAAATTTAGTAGAATTATGGTTTTAAAATTATAACCGATCAAATTATGAAACATTTATGAAATTAATGTTATGCCGGTGTTATACATCGTCGGATAAAAGCAATTTAGAGTTAGTAGTTTGTATGAACATCGACAATTATTTTCTGTTATGTATGACAAATGTGGCAATCTTGATATATAGTAAATCAGCACTATTAATATTAATTTTATGACTAATCCTATTGAATGCATAATAAGACAAAAGCGATAATTAATAGAATCCAGTGACAATCACATTCCATTCCAAATCTTATCTAAAGTTTTTGTATAATGAGATATGAGTCTAATCTTAGGTTATTTCTGGGACCACAGTTATTGAAAGAGATTAGCATAAGAAGAACTGGATAATACATGTGCAATATTTAATTTTGTGGCGTCTTGTGTGTTATAATTCATTTTCCTACGATTTTAATTATTTTCTAAGTAATATAAACATCAATCAGAAAATTACTGTGATTTTTATTATATAAAAATAGGCTGCTCAAAAAAAGGACAGGCTTAAATATTAGGTCCGCAGTAATTATACATCCTGTTGAAATACTTTGTCAGAACAACTAGTATACATCACACACCAATATACCATCAGTGTATGTCTGTTAAAGTAGGCTCTTGTATTGAATATTTCCCCTCTTTAATTTGTTTGGCCTAGAATTAAAGAAAAGGGGCTTCATTCAAATCAACCATTCAATAGCGTATGCAGTTGTCAGAGACTCAGAGCAATAACCACATAATATAATAATATATATTGCACAGCTCTATGCCGCAGAAGAACCAAGCTTTTTAATATAAAATATGAGAAGCATCAAGGCATTTGATTAGTACCTAAACCTAAAGATGCAAACCTACCAAGTAAAATCTATTAGAGAGGGACAGAGATTATGATTAGTGATGAATCAATGTCCCTTGGAGCCCTTCCTTTTATTTTTAACAATTATTACACGGGCAAAGTTCATGCTTTAAAAGCAAATTTCAAGCCATGTGTTTTTGACTAATTGTTTGTGGGGAAAGGGAACAAATGCTAATTATGCTTCCCATTCTCATCCTTTGATCGCATCTGAGGAGGCAAAAGGGAAAAATATTCCCTGCCCATTACAATTTGATTTCCGGAATTGTACCGTTTTATTGTTTATCATTTTGTGGCCTTTATTTTATTATGAGTCCAGCACTTTTGGACCCTATATGGCTTATGATTCAACTCACATATTGAGTCCAGAAAATTAAAATACTCAAATTGTAACAACCTCTAACAAATAAAAGCACTGATTTCTTTTATTAAAGAATCAGTTGTAGTTTGTCTTGCAAGAGGAGGAAATGTTTTTAGTTTATCTTGCTAGAGTTTCTATAAGAACTGGAAATTCTCATTTAATTAAAGGAAGGCGTCGACTCAATTAGAATTAGAATTTGATTTAATTCGATAATTGAGTTAGCTTTTAAATTGATCTGGGTCAAAATTAAGAAGACTCAAAATGTTCTAAATGAGTAGATCCGAACTTGAGATAACATAACTTAGACTAATTGAGGCAATTCAGATCTGGACCGTGAGTCAAATCCAAATTGAATACCAATCTGACATTATTTAATTAACTGGTGATGATTATAAATATGTAAATATATATTATTTAACTCGAGACATATCGATGCGTCAAAACGTCACCTCTAATGTATGCAATGATCGTTGGAGGTAGCAATCGGTCGGGTTTGGATTCGGGCGGATAAGTTTGATCAAAAGAATTTTGGATCACGGGTCGGGTTCAGGTCGATCCGGTCCGGTCAGGTCGAGTTTCGAGTTGAATATTATCGGTGTTTTTTGGGTTTCGGGTTCTTGTTAATTCAGGTCATCTCGAGTTTTGGGTCATTCGGGTTCGGATCGGGTTTCAGGTCATCTGATATCAGATGATCTCGGGTTTCGAGTTGTCTCGGGTCGGGTCGGCCAGGTCGGGTTAATTTTTTGTCATGTTTTATTTCGGATCGGGTCGTCAGACTTTAAAATATATTTTTTTCAATAATGCATTTTATCCAATATCAAGTATAGATTTTCAATTATGTTTTGATCAACTTGACTTTTTAAATAATATGGATATACGTGCGACTATTTTTCACGTGCCTCGCCGCTCAAGGCGGCAGATTGCGGAAGAAGGACGCGGAATCCCTCAAAGCGTGCATTTGGGATATGTCACGGACATGGAATGCACATTTAGGGGTTTTAGATATTATGAGTTCTTGTAGATTCCAATGGGCGCAAACCCCCATCGTTAATTAAATATTATGAGTTCTAGGCGCCTCTGGATCTTAAAAGGGAAAGCAAGTATAATAGCTAAGCAGATATAAGTAGTCAAGTGGTCGTGAAATATTGGGATACGGGATCTCATGTCATGGGTAAAATATCGGATCATGAACTTAAAACATGGCAGTTCGAGATCCACATCAGGTTAAGAATTTGTGAACTTGACGGTCCAAAATCAGTAACATAAGCCTTTATAAGGTAGCTGACACCCGACCAATAGTACAAAATCAAACTTATCATGTTAGTCGATCTTGAAGTTGGTATATCAATGGATTAGCGGATTTAGCCCGCATGAGTATCTCACTGATCTTCTAGATTATGAATTTGAAGCACTGAGCTGATTCATGAACCTAGGTGTGTCCTTTAGTTTTAGGACGACACTACTCATCCAATCGCACAAAATCAAGCTTGAAGCGCTATACCAGCTAATATTGAAGTTGATAAATTAGAAAATTAGCGGATTTAGCCTGCATGCACATCTTGCTGATTTTCTAGATTATAAATTTCAAATACTGGGTGGATTCGTAAACCTAGGATCACTAAGCATCTGTTGTAGGTTTGTTGGTTCTTGATATTTCGCTATTTTAGCTACATTTCCGATCAAATCTTGTACCAAAATCTGTGTTCAAAACTATAAAATCATATTTATTTCATTGAATATCTGTAGAATATGGTACTGCTGCAAGTTTATTCTTATTGTGCAGAGATCAGGTGAAGTCGAGGAAGAATATGGAATTCAGAAGTATTTACACGGTCCGTGTAACATCTCACACGGACCGCACAATCTCAACTCGACCACCTATACGACCACAGACGCGACCGTGTAAACACGCAAGCACACGGTCCGTGTGGAATCTTACACGGACCGTGTCAGACGGTGCTGGAAACAGTTTCTGAAATTGGAAAGAAGTTTTATTGATGAAAGGTCGGCCCAAAAAGGATAAAAACGGGATTTCTCCGTCCAGATAGGCATTCTATCACAGAGAGAGTTTTTTCTAGGGTTTGGACTTGATGGCTAAGCTTGGAGACGAAGTTGAGAAGCGAAAGACGCAAAATTTCTTCACGGATCTTCTTCGTTCTTCGAGTTTTGTGATGAATATCTCTTTTATCTTTTGTTTTATCTGTTTTAGAATCATGTTTGAGTAGATTTCTTAGTTTCTAGGGCTATGATGTAATCGAATGTTTTGTTTTGCATGTTAGCTATTGGATTTTCGTATTGAAATTTGTGTTTGCTTGATTGAGTTTAAATTTTAATTGCTTAGAGTAAATTATTTGATTCTTACTTGTTTGCCAATAGATGCATGGCCACATCTATAGAGCAAAAGAACCCTTAAAAGTCTCTTAACCAATCTAAGTACATGAGGTAGGATTTAGGATCCGAGAGGTGAAACCAAGTAGTAGCCGAAAGGTGAACTCTTTCTCATATCGACGGATAGAGGATGCCTTTAGTATCAAACAAGCAACTAGATAATTCGGACCAACAAATGACAAGTTGAGGTCCGAACCCGACGAGGGCAGAAATTGCAATTCCATACCAAGTTAATGAACCAACAAACGACGGTTGAGGTTTAGGAACATTAGGTCAGTCGGTAGAACCCTACACAAAGGAACAATACAAGAAAACAATAGCTGCCGCATTCACTCGAGGAGCCACACGACCGTGTAAGACGTACACGGACACGTGTACGCTGACACGGGACCGTGCGGAGATCTTGCACGGACCGGCAACTCGAGGCGAAACGAGATGAAGTCATAACCCCGGGAAACGCCTTTTTAATATAGGTTAAAACCAAGTTTGTTTATTTTCTTGCATTTTTAATTACCGTCATTTAAACTTTTAGAACCTTAAATACCCAAAAACCAACTTTGCGTAACTTCTAGAATAGAGTTAATTTAAGTAGAGTCCGGTTTGTTTCACCGTCTCTGTGGATCGATACCGAATTATACTACTCGATAGGATCTGTACACTTACGGTCGAACCAGGGTGTAACCAAGGTTAAAAGGTACAGCTTGCTGTACTGAAACTTTGTGCATACGCTTCCGTGTGAACAGTTCTAAACCTTATTTTTCTTTCTTTTTTTGTTGGAAGTTGTTGGGGGGTTTTTGCAAAGCTTGTTGAGTTATTCTCAACTGGAACTTGTTTCTATTTTGGTTGCTATGGACAAAAGTATGGAGACTTCTTATAAGGTGTTCATATTTTGGTTTGTTATGGACAAAATTATGGAGATTTATAAGGTGTTTCTATTTTAATTTGTTATGGAGACTTATTGTAGGGATATATATTCCTATGAACAAGCTTTTAGTTATTATTATTTTTAACTATTTATGGTGTATATTTTTCATTTTTATATATCTTGATTTATGATCTTAGACGTCATGTATTTTTCGGAATTATAATGCTAAATATTTAGAATAACAACATAGCTAATTTGTCAGTCCGTTTATAAATTTAAAAGAAAACATCTAATATTACTGGACAATCACATATGTTCTTCATTTTGTAGTTATTTGATATAATTGGAATGATAGTTAGTTTGGCTGGGTGATACAAAGAGTCTAATTTGAGCTTATTCAAACCGCGCAATCAAAGATAGAATTACTCATTTGATAATTGTGAATGCACATTAAATTTATGTTGTGTAACTTATATGTGACCAATTTTATCAGAAAATAAAAAAAAAATGAGAAAGGTATCAACTCTATTGAGTAATTCAAAAAGAGATCTTTTATATCACTAATTGCTCGTTAGTCACAAATAGATTCAGCCTCATCAATTCATAATACTTTATTGACAAGAAAACAAGGAAACCCTCACCTAATCCAACTAGCCGATGACTTTTGTTTTTCAATTTGAAAAAAATATGGTATAACCATCCGAGAAGCACCTTATAACGTCGTGTGTTATCTGTACGATATAATTTTAAAATAATCAGATACATTGGATATTATATCATAAAAAATATGTAATACAATATATATTATGGAATGATAGAGATGAGATATATAATTTTAAATTCTAATTATAGTTCAATCGTATTTAAATATTTCAAAATTGGGTCGGGTCGGATCGGGTTCCGGGTCGTCTAATTTCGGGTCGTCTCGGGTTTCGGGTCATTCGAGTTTGAGTCGGGTCGGGTTTTAGGTCTTTTGATCTCGGGTCGTCTTAGGTTTCAGGTTGTCTCGGGTTCGGGTTCGGGTCGGGTCGGGTTTCTAATCATCTGATCTCGGGTCATCTCAGTTTTTGGGTCGTTCGTGTTCAGGTCAGGTCGGGTTTCGGGCACTCTGATCTCGAGTTGTCTCGGGTTTCAGATCATTTCGGGTCGGGCCGGGTTGGGTTCGGGTTAGTTTGACTTTCTAAAAAAATCGGATCGGATCGGATTTGATCCGGATGGATCGGGCGGGTTTTTCGGGTCGGATTAGATTTTGCCACCTCTAATGATTCGTTGTTAAAAAAAAAAGAAGAAGAAGAGGTGATTGTCATCTCTTCCAGTCAAATTCACCAAACAATTTTTATCCAGAGATCATTCATTCAGAAGTTTTATTGGCCTAAGTTTATGTTTTGGGACTTCTTTTATTTTCAAAGCCATTAGGCTCCATTTAATTTTTGTGTGGCATTCACTGAGAACATAATAAATCCATAACTTGGAAACTGTTATCTATAATTTAAAATATAACAAATGAAATATGATACATAATCATCGAATACATAAATTTTATGCAAGTTTCACTGTTTCAAAGATAACTTCAGTTTGTAACATCAACTATTAACAGTATCTAATGTAAAATACATAGAGGTGGCAATCGGGCGGGTCGGGTCAGGTTCGGGTTCGGGTCGGACGGGTCGGGTCAGTTTGACTTTCTAGAAGAAATCGGGTCGGGCCGTAGGGCCGGTTTACATGTTGTGTTTTTTCGGATCGTTGATAGATTTCGATTGGATTGAAGGCCATTTGATCTCGGGTCGGGTCGGGTTCAGGTCGGGTCGGGTCAGTTTGACTTTCTTAAAAAATCGGGTCGGGTCGAGTCGGGTTCGGGTTCGGGTCCGGGCGGGTCGGGTCGGGTTCTGCCACCTCTAAAAATACAAAAGGAATTTGAGAATTTTGAATTACATGAAAAATCGATATATAGTTAGTCTTGAAAAGCAATTAAAATTGTGTTTGTAATTTATTTCAAAAAATGCTCTCAATATTGTAAGAATAATTCTTTTTTTATTGAATGTTGAGCCGCGACAGTAGGTCCTCCTATCTGTCATAGGTGGTAGAGAAAAGAAAGGAAAATCAAGGGAGACCCAATATTTACTCTAATCTTAAATGTGGTATTATTATTGCCTTTTGGCTATTGCTCCATGCATTGACCTTCGCATCTTACTGATGAGCTTTAGTTTCCATTATAAACTTTAAAAAAATATATCAATGCATTTTTTTTGTAAAATCACTATATAAATAGGAAAGCTCACATTATAAACTTTAAAAAATTATATCAATGCATTTTTTTTGTAAAATCACTATATAAATAGGAGTTAGATTATGATGCTATGCGTAGTACGGATAAATTCGTGTGCATTTTTGTATTTTTGTCCATTCGTAGTACGGATCATTTGTCCATTTTTAAAATTTAAATGATTGATCTGACCGTTTAAAATGATTTTCATATGAAAATCTAGTTGTATATCAAATTTTATATTTTCTAAAATTTTTACTATTTTTTTAGATAGCTAGAAAATCACTTGATTTATTTATTGTTATACTTAATAATTTTTTTAATTTTTTGTTTTACAAAACATTATTGAGTTTAACAAGGTGTTCTTAAGATATGATTGTAGGATTCTAAGAAACTTCAAGGGAATCAAGAATAAATAATCAAGATCAATTCAGAGGCTTCTATGAAGATATATGATCATATTCAATGTATATGTATAATTCAAAATCTTATATTCTTCATAATTATGCAAGGAAGAGTTCTCTGTCGTAAAGAACCGTTATAACGATTCCCCAATCGTTATAATGATTCAATATATATCTCAAAAATATTCTAAATTCTCTATGCGTAAAAATGAGCCAAAGTTAATAGAGTGCATCGTTATGTAACGCTTCATAAAGCGTTATAACGATTCAATACACCTACTAAAAAATATTCTAAATTCTTTGTGAGCAGAAATAAGTCAAAATTAACAGAGTGTATCGTTATGTAACGTAGCGTTCGATTCATGAAACGTATAACGATTCACCGAATCGTTATACCGTTTCGAAGATCGTAGACTTGCGAAGGTTGGTCAAACAAGAGCGTTGTCATAAACCGTTCAACGATTCTGTATAACGTTATAACGATTCATCATATTAATTTTTGAATCGTTATAACGTTTCAATAGAATTCTGACAAGGAGTATTCTTGTAAACCCAAGACTCTCAATTATGAAACATTATAACGTTTTCTAGCGCAAGAATACTAGTTTTCTGTTAATGACTTATAAAAGTGATATTCTGGGGTAGATAAAAAATCAAGAAGATAGTCAACATTCTTAGTAACCCAAAGCACCATACTGTAATCAATAGAGCTGATTCATTCCCTTACAAATTACAAGAATAAGAGATCTTGAATTAGCCAAATCAATAGACATTCTTGTGCAATTTTCAGTTCTTTACTCTCTTGAGCTTTGTCTCAAATCTTCTCTTTGAGCCTTAAGTACTTATTTATTGTTCTCTTTTATTACAGTTTTTAGTTTTCTTACATTTGTATTGTAAAGAAGCTAAAGTTTCTATATTGTAGCTGAATTTTTGAGTAATAAAGCGGCATCTCATTTGTGGGTGAGACCGGAACGTAGACATTTTTAAAACCAAACTTCGTTAATATTTTCTATGTTTCTTATAATTTATGTGCTTTGTAGGTAATAACCATCAACCATTCCTTAAAATATCATTTATTATGAATCATTAGAAGAAGTGATTTTTTAAATATCTAAAAACATAAAAATATAAAATTTGATTAACAATTAGATTTTTATATAAAAAATTATTTTAAGTAGTCACATCGATCATTTAAATTTTAAAAATAAAAAAATAATTATAGCACATAAGTTATCCGTAGTACTCGTAGCATCGTACTCCAACTCATATAAATAAAATTATTAATAGGGAGCCATCGTAATTATTGTTGACTCGGTACTTTCTTTTTTCCTTTACTAATTAAGATTTTCTCAAAAAACTTTTACTAATTTGTCGAGAGTGTCAGTTGTAATGGGGCGGCTGAAGGAATCAGCTTTTGTGAGGGGGGAGGGGGGGATCAAGAAACTTTCCATTTCTTTTCTTTTTAGTTGAAATTTTGTTAAAGCAAAATAATCACACGTTGACGTGCACTATGTCCGCCTTAACATTCAAGCAAATAATATATAAGAATTGAATAAACTAAATAAATTTTTTGTTATTTTCTCTAAATTTTCAAATCTCAAATTCGTCAAATCATAAATAAGAGTTGAATATTTTCCCTAAATTTTTTTATGCAATAATTTACACGCGGATACGAAATTCTAGAAACCGGAAACAAACACCATCTAGACTTTCAGTTTTTCTATATACAAAGAAGCAAAATATGAGTTCCTCAACTAGAATGTCAACTAATTAAATGAGTTTCTTAGAGCTAGGCGAATTATATTTAAATATACAATACAAAACATAATTAATTGATAAAGTTGCTGTAATGGAAGAAAAATGCAATTTCAAATAACCAAATTGAAAACACATGGGCGCTCCACAAGGCCTAAAGGTTAAGGTGGTAAGAATTGAATTAGCTTGTGCAATGCGACCATTTTTTTAATTCTTTTCCGATTTCACTTGAATTTTCCACTAACATGGGGAAAATCTTTGGGAGATTTTAGGCTTTTACTTTAATTGGAGACCCCACTAATAAAACAAAGAACGTAGGTGGTCTGGAGGCCCCACTCCTCTAGAATAAATTAATAATTGGTGGCACTATTCGTTTTGACCCCTTCAATTTTCATCCATTTGCGATGGCATTAGGGCATCAATTTTTCGTAATTATATTTGCATGCTCATTCGCCCATACTATTCTGAAAAAGCATATGTACTTGTTTTCACCGACAGAGAAATTTCAATATAAAAGATCATTATTTGATTTATCATGCAGAAATATATAATTTCTTTACACAAAATTGGAGGCTATGTATTTATTTGAAAATATTCATGAAGGAAACAACATAATTTTATGTTTTCCCCCTAAGGTCGTTAGTTTTTTCAACAATAAATGCATGCTGTTGCTGATGGTGCACACCGAATGACCCGGTGTTGGTCAAATAATTGATTTTATTATTACGGTTCCAATTTAAATTAAAGGATAAAACTAGGAATAAGAAGTTAAGAACGAGTTTTTGTCCAATATTAAATTAAACAATTAGGATCCGGTATTATGGGGTATTTGCAACCGGATTGATCTGCCTCCCTCAAATCAGAAAATTTATAATTATTAACTGAGGAAGATATGTGGTTATAAGTATAACTAGATAAATATTAGATAGTCACGCCTAAAGGGTCCCGGCCACAACCTGCTTTGTGCCTTAAAATCCGGATATCATTCTTTGGATAAAATAGAAGATGGTTATCACTACTACAACTCTGTCCTTGTTATACGGTAGTATCATAAAATAAACTGATGTGATCTAAGGTACTCCATCAAGTATTTTATTGGAGCCCATTAAACAATTATTTATGGTAGAATATAACAAGCCTTATAGTGCATCATTCAAAGTAGTGTTATTGTTTTTTTTTTTCTTATTATTTCTAACGAAGGGAGATATCTAACGAAGCAAGATTTTTTCTTATTGTTTTTTTTTCTTATTATTTCTAACGAAGCAAGATTTTTTTTTTGGGAACTGGTGTGCAATTGGGCAAGTATCATTAAAAACAATGTATAGATTAAATTAGTTCAAAAAGTCTAAGCATATACAAGTACATATTAAAATATTAAGAAAATATAAAATATGAACAGGAAGTATGAAATTTACTATCATGTACCCGACGACATAAATAATCGTATAAGAAATATAAATCCAAGTACGACCTTGTGAAATATGCATCAGAATAAACATACTATACTTAAAATAATTAATTTGTTTTTATAATGATTCTTCAGATTAATTTATTTCAAAGATAGAGATTAATTATGTATTTTTAGTGTCGTGCTGCATAGTTGTTTTCATAATGTAATATTAGTTAAAAAAAATACTATGAAATTAACAGAAAACATATTGATGAATCCAGGACATAGCTAGGCAGGAACTTTAAGTGATTCAAAACGTGGAGATATAAAATTTCCTTGATATTAAACGCAGCAAGGCACGATGATACAAAATATCGAATACAACAAAAATAGTATATAAATGTGGATGGCTGTGGGCATGGACAGAGACTCACAGAGTTATGGTGCCAACCATGTCCACATGCACATCTACAAACAACAAATTATAAATTGCACGCACATCATTTTATGAACAGTTCTTTATGTTTTACAATTTAGAGCCCACATACAAAAACACGCACATGACACATCCTCTCTCTCTCTCTCTCTTTTTCGGATTAAAGAACACTTCTCAGGTGCCCAGACTACCAGTAGTACTGTAATACCAATCTGGCAATCTGCGCATGTGACCTGTTCAAACGCATGGCATTCAAGAAGCATTGTATGTAATAATATATAATATATTGTATTTAATTTAAAAAATATTTATCTTTATTATATATCAATTTGTCTGCTATTTCCTTGATAATGACAATTGACAAACCAATAATTTATTTTTTATTTGGACAATTTAAATGCAGTAAATGCGAAAAGTAGGATGTATAGTTATTATAGTAATAGCCACCTCATGGATACGTGACATTAGAGTTACAAATGAGTCGAGTTTGAATGAGCTGGGCTAAGTTTAAGTTCGGCTCATGAAAAGTCAAATCGAGTCGAGTCGATCCGATCTCATGAAACACTTCGAACTGAAAATTTTAGCTATAACTCAGTTTGTCACTATTCGAGTTAGCTCACGAGCTAATATATGCGTATTGACTCGATTTGACATTTAGATTTAATACATCTACAAATTATAAGGTTGGTACATCTAGAAGACTGGTATAAGAGTTGATACAAAATTGATGTATCAACAAATTATGTTTTCAATGACATCTTCACTGCATTAATTTGAATGAATGAACTAATAAAAAACTACCAAGTAAGATATACAAATTTAATCACGAGTGAATAAGAAACGTCATTAAATTGCTGACATAGTAAAATGATGAGAGATAATGAAAGAGGAGTTATCGGATTAGATTTTAGCATAAAAACATATAAACTATTTTTTATTTTAGCTGAGTTGAGCCAACCCCAAGACAAATTCGGCTCATTTAGCTACTGAGCCATATTAGCTCGAGCCAAATTAGATCAAATCATATTAAGTTGAGCCAAATTAGATCGAATAATATTAATTCGAACCAAATTAACTCGAGCCCGAACTGTACCACAAACCTAAACTTTTTTGTGCAGCCCTACATGACAAAGCTTTGAAACAGGAATTACGGTAAAAAGAAATGAAATAAGAAAAAACAACTTTTTATCTGTCAGTGGAGGCAAAAAAAAATGAACCTTGATGAGGAATAATCCCAGCCACAATTCAAAATTCTACATATTTTATTTCTTGATCTTCTAAATATATAATCGTATAATTGATTGCAACGTCTTGGGGGTAAATACAAATATTGTTGTTTGTTATTTTACATTTAAATAAACATCAAAAAGTCATTGGCAAGTATGTTTAGAAATTGGGCGGCAGTATGCCATCTACATAATAGATAGAAGGTGGCCCAAAAACAATGTAGTC
Organism: Schoenoplectus tabernaemontani; assembly: GCA_037127355.1. Classification (NCBI taxonomy): domain Eukaryota; kingdom Viridiplantae; phylum Streptophyta; class Magnoliopsida; order Poales; family Cyperaceae; genus Schoenoplectus; species Schoenoplectus tabernaemontani. The sequence continues at coordinate 18,027,559 of CM073756.1, forward strand.
TTTCCTGGTGGTATTGTCAGGCCTTATTTGTAGTGACTGTTCACAAAACGGCCTTATCAGTGCACATGCATGATGTGTGTGTGTGTGTGTGTGTGTTTTTTAAATTTGAAGTGATATTTTTCTAAACTCAAATTTTTAAGTGACATATAATTAATTATCTTTATTATTATTATTATTTTCAATTCAGTTAAGAAAAGAGTGATTGACAAAATAGGCACATACAATATAGGTGTTCTTTGTGGCATCACATTAGAAATCGACAGTTTATAAATCCCAAAAAAGTAGATACAAAGTGAAATGCAAATTGAGAGGACCAACTGAATATATATACAATATATTTATATAGACGAGAAAGCGCACGGAATTAGTGACATTTCTTATTTTGGGATGTTTTGACTTAACCTCCTTGGATTCGATATTCTTATAGTCTTATTTGAAAACGTTACACTGAAAAGTTCGTAAAGGGATAAAGCGAAAAGTTCGTTTATACGGTTATAGTGAAACACTTAACAACCTCATCTATCAGATTGTGCCACAAATCATGAGTTTATAATATAGTTAATATATCATTTTATAAAGGAACCAGTAATACGATTGATCGGTTTATGCATTGTAGTGTTCAATTAATAATTAAATAATTATCAACTTCTTTATATATGTGTATATGTATGTCTTTGTCGATTGTTTTTTTTTTGTTTTTGTTTTCTTACAAGATTGCTTGATTGTAATATACAATGATACATTGAAAACACATACAAATTTAGGTCAACAACCTATCGCTATGATTAATTATTAATATACCTTTATCTCATGCAACGGACCAGTTACAATTCCATCCAAGCGCTATGATTCCAGGGAGACAGTTGCAACCCCTCTTTCCCAATTACAAGTATCAGGGAGGCTGCTAATTCTAGCAATTCAAATCATTCTATTACCAAAAATAAAAGTCGGTGTGCTGCTAGCAGCTTCCATGCTTCACACCACCTGAGATTCTCAGCCTAAACCCGAACTTTCGGCTGAGCTTCCAGCCTTCCAAGGACTTCCTTCTTCAGAGAACAACTCATCTCCATCGATTGTTGCATTGCCGGTTCCATGCAAGGTCAACTCGTCAAAGAAGTTGAGAAAAAAGGTTGTGCTAGAAATATTTGATCGCGTGAAGATCGAGGAAGAACAGAACTTCGGATCAGAGGTGGATGAAGCCGCTGCATTCACCATTGTATGTGCTTTTTAAAATTTCATGGTGCAAGATGACACTATTGAGGGTAACAATGAGAATTTAATTACTTTCAAGGACTGGAATGCAACTAAAGGAAAAATATATGCATATAGCAAAGAAAGGTAGGAGCAGTCTCTGAACTTTTCTGCTTGTGAGGTGTATAAGAGTGGGTTGCAAAATGCAAAATAATTATCTGAATGTCTATTTTGTTTGTCCTCTTTTCCTTTTTTTTTACCTCGTTCTTTGTGGAAGCTATAAATAACGAGTTTGAGGACCTCTACAAAAATTTCAGTTGATATTATAAACTAGGAGATGAAGCTGATTCTAAAACCAGAAGATTCAAAATAAACAGACAATGCGCCGATGCATTAACAACATCGCACCTACTGATTAGGAAATTAAGGAACAGAAAGTTTCAAGTTCACGGACCAAGAACAACTCAGCAAGAAAAATAACCAGTGAAATATAAATTAAATAAATATGATGACCTATATTTCATAACTCATAGTTTTTATTGCACACAACACCATGAAAGAAAGGCCATTCTTTTACCTTGATTTAAATACAAAACAGACTGGTAAGAGAAACTAGTAATTCAGCTACACTTGACTTGTAAACAAAACTAGATCCTCAATTCCTGTAGGACTTGCACAATTAAAAAAAAAAAAGAATTTCCTAAATCATAGTATAATTTAAGGATAATTTCTTCATTTTGGGGCTATTTTGTTCTTCTAATGGCTCGATCAGTTAGATCGATGAGCGCTGAGCGAGACCGCAAGACATCCTCATCATCACTGTCCGGGAAAGCCTCAATGGCTTCCTTGGCACGAGTGGCATGCTCCTCTGCCAGCTGTCGAGCTCTCTCTATCCCTCTGCTTTTCCCCAGATATTCTAGTGCCTATTCAATGTTTGATATGTTGCATGAACAAAATTCATATGAAACGAACAGTATATGAGGCGTGTATGGATCAAAATGCACATTAAGATTTACTATGATTTAGGTATATTTATGCATGGTTATGTCAAAATAAAATAAAATAGCATTTTTCTGTCAAAATAAACTATCTACAGAGGGATGTAATAACTCGTAGAAAAATAAAAACAATATACCAGTGGTTTTGCCTATTTGGTTCCAGTGTACTTCAATTATTTTTATAGTATACACTGTGTATTCCATTTTCAGTTGCATGTACCTAACAAATCGCTGTCTTTATGTTTGAAAGAATCGAACTTCTTGGTGGTCAGATCATCCGCATTTAAGTATTGTTTTTGGAAATTTCTGTACATCGGGCATATGCAGTAATTTAGAATAGAATGAGAATTACAATAATGCTCACCAAGTCAACATCAGCAGGATCATCAAAGCCTCGATCAACAACTTGACCAAGTTGAGGGAATTCTTCTATCGCATATAGTATAGGAGCAGTTACAATTCCCTGGACCAATTTTTCTTAATTTATTTCCTTAATAATAAGGGTTTTTAGTTTGATATCATGGATTATGCTATCAATCTGGTTAGTCCTGGCAGTGGGTAGGTACATTATGATTTGCCAAAATTGGCCTCTCATTTTTGCAAACAGGAATTATATATGAGGCTTCTGTGAGTTCACATTTAATAGTGTAAGGCATACAGGTCCCAGTTGAAATTTAATGCTGCTATAATTTCATTTCCATTTTTAATCTTTCTAGCGCATCTCACTATGGAATAAGGTTCACAATCCTGATTATAAAGCTGAGCAACACTATCATTTTTCTTTTCCTTTTTAATATCAACACTTCAACTTACATGTCGAATATCAGACAAGATACCCTTTCCAAGCACATCCCTGTTGCCAGTGAAGTCTAGTACATCATCAGTCAACTGGTATGCCAGGCCCTATCATGCGTTCAACGAATTAGATTAACAAAACTATGCATTTACACTATATCTGCCCACTGCATCTTGGGGGATAAAATATATTGCGTATCAAAATGCAGAAGAGGGCTTTAATTTTTTTTCCAATGCGATGCTATCTTTATATCCCTATTATTTTAACTTAAAAATCAATCCTTCACTTCATATTGCTGAATTCAATAAGCCTTCTGTATCCTTGTGTGGTTAAACATGTACATCTTTATCTCACACCATATACCATATAATGCACGTAAGAAAAGTTAATCTAAAAAGATCCTAACCAAATTATTTAGATTAGTGAAGATTATGAAAGGATATTTGCATGGAGAAGAATTGGAAACACTAACCAAATTCCGGCCATATTCATAAGCAAGCATCGAAACTTCAGCAGTTTGACCAGCAAGAATTGCAACTGCTTTGCAACTGTTTGAAATCATAGAAGCTGTCTTGCAGTATGTCTTCTCCAAGTAATAATCCATACTATACTACCAAACAAATGAGCCATTTTTTATATCAGAACCTAGATACTAGTTCTTAACAGAAAGTGAGACTTTTAAAATTTCAAGAGACTTTAAACAGTACCAATAAAATTCAACCTCAGATTTTTTTTCCATTTTGTTCAATTGAGGGAGGGGATGGGAGAGAAATGGTCCAAAACAATTTACCTGCGGCGCTGCTCAGAGGTGGTGGTCATTTGCATAGTTTCACCGGTTACTAGGTTTTCAACTACTTTTGCTAGGAGGGATACAACCTGCAGAAAAAAAAAAATATGAAGTAATTCAAGTATAATAAACAGACATGTGGAAGCAAAATTTACATATCATTGAAAAAAATAATCTGACAAATAAACTTGTTCCCATTTCTAATCTAACACAGCAAATCAATTGTAGTGATGTCATAATCTCCTTCTAGGTACTTCTAAAATTAAGGGTACATGGTCCCCTTTTCTATGTGTGTCAGCTGCAGCCTAGACCAAGTTTCGAATTCACCTCTTAAGTCTAGGTAGTGCCTGATACCAACTGTTAGGCACCCGTTCTCTCACTATTCAGATATTGAAGTGCATAATCAATCGAGTACCTCAGTATTTTTCAGTTCAGCGAGTGCAATACAAGCCTTCGACAAGAGGAAATCACCTGCCAGAACAGCAAGCTGCATAATACAGGAAATAATTATTGCCATATTTTAAAATAACTAAATGTAGATATAAGCAATGTAATTACCTTGTTTCCCATGACAAAGTTCAAGGATTCAATCCCGCGCCTCTTATCAGCATCATCCAGAACATCATCATGAAGTAGGCTTGCTACCTGAAACAGATAATACCAAAAATGCTACTATTGAAGAGTAGACAATTATTTTCCTTTTTCCTTTTTATTTCTTTTCTTTTGTTCCCAATTTGTATTAAGTGCACTGGTCATTTTTTTTTGCTTTGTTCTTTTAATAAAACAGCCCTGACTTAAAATAATGTTGGTTGATTATTTTTTTAAGGTTTGTGGTTCCTCTATGGCTGACATATACTGAAAATCAATGGTGCTTTTGCCTGGAGAAATGAAAATTCAAAATTACTCATGACAGAACTGACATGGATCATTTCAGTAATTTTAGCAATACTACGCTGTTGTGCTCGCAAGCCCTCTGATAGGGTGGTAAATACTCCTTCAGCAGTGGATTGGGATATCGGCATATTTAATGCTGAAGCCATGAGTAACAAAACCTAAAATATAATCAAACAATTATCATTAAAGGAGAAGATCTTTTGTGAGAAATAAGCTAAATGATCTATGGACTGCAATAATTTTGATCGAGGACATTATGAAGGTGAGTTTTATTTTTAATATGTCAAGAAGATTACAGAAATATGTATTCAATTCAATTCGACATCGGTGAAACATATAATATAAACATTCCAAAATTCTCACCGTGGGGCGGAATTTTTTCCCTTCGGCTCGCTCAAAGAAATATTTTGCAGCAGATGCTAGCTTGGGGGCCTGAAAAAGTGTTATATCGGAAATTCATAAGCACAATATACCAGTATTGTATTGGCTAATTTACTTTCCCTCCTATGAAGTTGGCATCAAGTTATTCTTTATATATTAAGTGAGGCCCAGACAGTCTCAAACAAACACTTCAAGGGGAATTAATTATAGACCATTCAACAAAAAATAAAATCAAAGTAAGAAGCTGGACTCAACAAGTACCCAACTGTACCAACCAAAATTTAAGCTGTTAACATAACCAGTATTGGGAGCTTGATACCTTTTTCTGAACCTCTTCAGCAACCTGTTCACGAAGGTTCTTTGCAATAAGAGATAATTCATCAGCCACTAGAGAAAAGGGATCCTCCTAAGACAGCCATTAAAAGTAACATACTTAATATCACGGGGAAAAGAATATCTAGAATACATGTATGTTAATCATAGTACGCACCACTGATCTGAAGCTCCTGTGGTGGTGAACCTGATAACTGACATTATGCAATCCACATGATATATATCGGTCATAAAATGCCTAAGCAAATGAGAGAAAGAAAAGCCATAAAATATCAAACATAAAGTTCTAATTTCCCTTCAACTCAGCTGAACACAATATTATCTGACATGAATAATGAAAATTGCCCACAAATTGAGAGTAATGAAACTTCTGCAAAGGATATAACACAAGCTTGATAACTCCATTAAGTGCAAGCAATTAGCAAATTTCTGTCCTAGAACTAAATACTGTAGAAAATTCTTAAGTACATTAATCAGAAAAGCTACCCAGTTGATTTGTTAATGAATGTGGAGTGGTACAGCTCACAAAGGCAAACTTCGACTCAATTGACATATTATTCTAGGTAATCCATATGATCTACATATTAATCTGGGCTCTTTTGTGCCTTTATATTCAATACACAATTTTCCTCCTTATCTAACTTAAACAATAAACTAAAATTATAAAAAAAAACGCTGTAGAACCTCTTTGACTATAAACCCTGTATACTGCAATTGACAAAGTTGACTTTCATTCAAAGATTACCAATGAACTCAGCAAACTCTTAGTTCAGCTTGAACATAAATTGATACAAACCTCCTTTTACAAAAATAAAATAAACAGGAGCAATGCGGATGGATGTACTACCGCAATTTTGTTGACGATTAATATATAATAAGAATCTTGTGAACAAAACACGTAAATTTCCAGAACAAGAACCTTTGGCCGAGTTTCAGGTTGATTGGACCCCACAAGCGCTTGAGAGTAGAACCTCTGCGCACAGCGGCTATGCTCGCAGAATCTTTTTAGATTCCTCGCTAGATTACACCTAGAGTACATCCTCCGAGTCACCCGAGAACCAAATAGTGAGAATCGATCACGAGGAATAATTTTCCTCTGGAAATGGTGGGAAGTAGAAGAAAAGCCAGAGAGACGGCAGTCGTGCTCGGTGGCTCGGTCTCTCCACAAAGATTTTTGCGCTGATGGCAGCAGCCCCACCGCAAAAGTGAAGAAAAGCCAAAGGGTTTTGTTGTCAGATCCACTACAGTTATTGCAGTACTGGATATGTCCGGGATTAGATCCTTCCGAAAATGAGAATCCGAGAAGACGACTCATCCGTTTTGATTATTTGACCGGCTTTGGAAACTTCTGTTTTATGTACAGACCACAGTACTCGCTCCGAGTTATCACCAACAGATCAATATTTTATTAATTTAATAATAAATTTATAATATTTTATTAATTTCATAATAAATTTATAATATTTTATTACTTTCATAATAAATTTATAATGTTTTATTAATTTCATATTAAATTTATAATATTTTTCATAATAAAATAATTATATTATTACACTAGATAGTTTAAAATAATGCAATAACTACCGAACTATTACGAAATCGATCCAAATTAGTTCAATAAAAATATTATTGAGCCGAATTGATAGAAAAATTTAATCAAACAAACTAAATTTGAGCTAAAATCAAATCAAAATATCGAGCGAATTGTGAATTATGATTTTTTTCCGAGTCAGTCGCATATATAATACAAGGAAAGGGAATGGATAGAACAAATTAGCAAATATCAAATTCGATTTTTGACGAGTATATTTAGATCGGTAAGGAATAATAAAATAGTTATTATTTTGGAATATAAATAACAGTGATTTATCTAAACACAATTTTGTTTTTCTGAAATAGTGAAGATAGTTACTATTTTGTTGCTCTGAGAGGGAGATAAAATAGTTATTGTTCTTCTCAACTTTTTATCACTACTTCAAACATACAATCTAAATAATATTTCTACCATTCAAAATAACATCACATTTTTATTATCCTCACGCTAACTTAAAAATTATTATTTTTAACTATTTTCATTTATATTCTTAATTCTTTTATTCTTACACTATTTTTACAAATGATCCAAATTATTATTCTTTACACCCGAAGAGATGAGTTGAGCGGATCAATTTCAGCAACGCGACATCCAAAGCATATGTTATAATGTGCTCTTAGATTTATTGCGAACAATATTTTTATATTTCGAAGAGAAGTTCAGATTAGAGGTGTCAAAATATTCGACTCAAAAAATAATATTTTTAATGTATTTTTAATTTTTAAATATTTTAGTAGTTCAAAACCTCAAAATTAAAATAATAAAATAAAATTATTAGATTTGATATATATATAATTTTATTTATATATAGATTAAAAAATATAATATTTAATATATTATCTTATATAACATCAATAGCTTGTAAGAAATATATTAATATTATTATTTTTTAGATTTTAATTTTTTAACTTATCAATTTGTTTAAAGAATGAATATTTTTATGCATAAAAATATCATATATGTCAAATCAAATAATTTCAGTTTTTATATTTTAGTTTTAAATTATGAGTTATTAAAATTTTTAAAATGGAGGTGTGATTGAGAGGCAAAAAAAAAGATGAGTTGAACCATCCTCTGTAATTAAATTGAATGATAAAATAGATAATATAAATACTAAATAATTTATGATGTATAAAAACAATTAGATCTTATTTTTTTTTCTAATAAATGATGTACCAACTCTGAGTTCAGTAAACCCAACTTTACCAAACTCAGCGTAAATAATAATTCGAGTATTGATCGATCTCGAATCATAGATTCTCAGGATCATCTCGACGAGCCCATCACCAAGCAGTTCACATCGGACGAGTTAGCCAACGCAGACGCGGGACTCATCAGAGATCTCGCAGCATAGCGCGACGATCTCATTTTTTGTCGAGCCTCTCTAGTGTATTTTTTGCTACCAAGATTTTATTTTCTTTAGATATGACTTTAATTTAATTTTATATTATAGAAATTATTTGCATTCATTTCATATGTATTTCATTTAACATTTTAGTTGTATGTTGTTAATTGCTTTAGAAAATTAGGTTAAATATGATAGATTTCTTAAGTAGAAAAATAGATAGATAATCAGTAGAGCATTGATAAAATTTAAGTAATATCTTTAATTAAAATAAAGAACATGATACAATTGATTACATATTTATATTGTAATATTTGTATTTACTAAATATTTGTTAAAATAATTGGTTTTAAAAATATATAAAGTTAATTAAAAATATTAAGGAATAAAGTTAACAAGAGTATCATTTATATTAGCACATAAATTAATATTAAGAACTTAGTTATAACATAATAATAAATAAATATGATAAAAATAAAATAAATATAAGTTATTAAGTATTAAACAAAGTAATTAACAAACTAATATGAATTAAAATATATAATAAACTAAGTGGATAATTTATTAATTAAACAATGGTAGGGGAAAGAGTGACGTCGATCGAATTGGTCTAGGTCGGTGTATCTTCGAGTAGATGATAGGAATTTTATTTCACCTACCCCTCAGCTGGTGGCTACTTTCTATCATAACCTTTAAGAAACTTAGTATGTTTGATCAATCATTGAGGTCATCGCTTGAAGGTCTCGGGGTCTAATGTCTTATATTTTTCTATTTCACTCTATTTATTTTTATGTATATATTTCTTTTGGGAGAGGTATATTTATCTTGATTGCATTGTGAACGTAGCATCCTTTTATTACTAAGGATCTACGCTACCTCTAACATCATCATCAATCCTCGGTACTGGGCGATGAGACAAAAATTACGCATGAGGTGTCTCGAACTTAATACTTTGTACATGAATATATAGTCTCCCTTTTTTCTGATTATTAGGCATATGATAAGTATTATTGTAAATATTTTTTAAAATTACATAAAATTATATTTATCAATTTATAAAATAATCACATAAGAATTTAATAGCTTCTTTGAGTTTATGAAATGCAGGTATAAAGCATTGGCAAAAGAATATGCACAAAGATCTCAAGAAAGACTTAGATTAAGTTAGAACTGTATTATATAAAAGTAATCAAAGTAATATTGAGATTAAATCAAATAGAACAGATGTATTTTCATTCTAACCATTGTAACAGATCCTTAACCGTTACAACAGATGACCTTGAGACCTTGTTCATTGTTTTTTCAGGAAACAACCATTTGTAATGGTTACCATAACCATTGTAATGAAATAAATCAATTGTGTACAAAAATTATTCAAAATCTTTCAGAGCATTTTTCTCTAACAACTGTTGTAATGGATCTCACATCCGTTGCAACGGTTAGCCTCGATAAGGTTAGCAGTCCCTAACTGTTGTAATGATTAGGTAACCGTTGCAACATGTAGCATCAATTTGTTATTTGTTTTGTTGATTTCATACATATTTTGTTGTCTGGCTATAAAATGGATCTTCCTCCTCTTCCAAAACATAATTTTGCACGACCATATCTGGGATAAACCCTAGCTGTCACTGCAAAACTTTTAAAACTTTAAAATACTTTGTTCTAATTTTAAGATTAATTCACTAAACCTTTAATAGATCAAATTAGAGTGATTGTTGAGTGTTTTCTCCTTCGTGAGACTTATTCTTTGTAGAGTTGTTGTCCTCATTGTTTCTTTGGCCAACGGCTACCTATTTACTTGGTTTAAGGGATCAGATGTTCACAGTTGTAAGAATAATTATGTTTTAGTGACTCGCCGTGATCAACTATTATGATTGTGGGTCTCGAATACGTAGCTCTTCATAGTCGAACTCCATAAATATTTTATCGTGTCTTATTTCTCTCTTTTAATTATTTATTTACTATTATTATGGTAGAATCTAATTTTTAGGTCCTTTAAAAATAATAAGGTAGTATCAGAGCAGGTTATTCAAATTGGGGCACACTTAATTTAGTTATTTTAGATCCATAATAGCATAAATTAATTATATTAAAGAACATCTGATATTTAATCAAACTATCAAAAACTTTATTTATTGGAAAAGATATATGATCAATTATCTTAATATTCTTGGCATTGGGATATTATAGAGAGGGGATATATACCAAGATTTGATGAAATTGTTAAGAAATTAAATTCAAAGTCCAAAATAGATAAGAAAAATAATGATTATGCCGTAAATATCATTCTCAACTCAGTTAGCGAGTCAAATGGATCATTATTTGATGACATGACTAGAACTTATGATATGCGATATGCACTAATTAATGTGTATGAAGACAATAATCAGGTTAAGATTGAAGTGAAAGATTCTCACTCAAAGTCTGGAGATGAGGAACAAAATCTAGCTCCTATGGTGAATGCTAAGTAGGGCTTCTTTTCAGTCGTGATTGATGGGACTGCAATAATGTCCAAGAGTAAAGAGATGGAGTCAAAATAACAAGCGAGTGAATCAATCTTATCAATGCAAACAAATGAGGTATTTCTAAATCCATTTTATGATAGTGATGTTTTTAATATATCCTTAAATAATAAAGTGAAATATCAAAACTATGATAGGTTACAAACCATGCTTGATGATATAAATAAGATTTTACCCATAAAGGAAAGAACAATTGAGGATTTAAATGTAAAAATTATTAAACTTGAGTCTAAAATCAAAGAAGGTGAGATAAAAATCATAGAGCTTAAAAGTAAAAATAATTGTGAGACACACCTAAATGAGATAAGTTCATTGAAAATTAAAGTGCAACATATAAGAACTAAAAGTTGGGCTTTGAGAACATCTAGTGACTTAAGTTGTAGCACTAAGACGGATCTCGAAAAGATATATGTAGGTCAAAAGACGCATGACAAAATAAAACTTGAATATATTGAATCCCTATCCTTATCGATATTCAAAGTCATCGGTAGCCCAAAAAAAGAAAGGGGAGCAGTCTCAAAAATAAAAAATAAAAGTGATAATATGACAAAGACAAAATATAACAAAAAAAATATAATCATGCATATCAATAAAGATATTTAAATAGAAGGAATATAAATAATAACTATCATCAAGAAAATAGGGATACATTTAACCCTCAATGGTCAAATAAAATTTATTTTAGAGATTCTGATGGTTGGTTTCATAAATTAAAATATCAATGTATGTCACAAAATTGAACTTAAGGAAATGAATCACAAAGAAGTATTCCTCAATATCCATATGAGTCATACATAAAATACTAGAAATAAGAATGTGGTTTCAAATGATTTAAGAATATGAGCCCAAAAATTTAAATACCATTATCATTTTCATTTTGTTCAAAATAGTGGTACAAAACCATCAAATGTGATTTATAATTATTGTTGTAAGTTAGGTCATATTTTATTTGAATGTTAACTTAGGAAAGAAAATAATAATGTAAATGTTATTTGGGTTCCCAAACCTTCATTATTCACATATTCAAAGGAGCTTATACAAGAAAATATATGTATCATGAATTAATTCTTATTTTTATTTTCTATTATATATTATTTATTTATAATTTTCTTTGATTGAGGTGGGAGGGGGAATGCATACTTCGAGGGAGAGCTTTGTCAAAATTATTTCTCTTTCTCCGATTTTCAAACCAAGGGGAAGAAATAATAGCATGATATCATTTCAAATTTCATAAAGGGATTATACATTCTCAGAATTAACCTTAGTACAACGTTGAATATCTCTTTTCTTCTTAAAGATTGGTATTAATATATTTCTTCTCCACTCATTGAATCGAAAAATGATATTAAATAGTTTAGTGAGTCTCACAATTGCTACATCTCCGAAACATCTTCATATCTCAATTGGAATGTCATCAAATCCTAAATCTCTATATCTCAATTGGGATGTCATCAGATTCTAACGTCTTACTTATTTTCATCCTTTTTGTATATTTTTCATCTTAGATTCTTGAATTCTCCGAACAAACCGTATATTGGTGTCATCAAATGAGTCATCCAACTCGATCACGGTTTTCTCACTCTCTTCATTGAATAACTTATCGAAGTATTTTCTTATTAACTATTAAATTAGTCTTAATGAACCTTAATGAGTCAATTTGGTTAGCTCGTTAACTTAACGAGCCAATTTCAAATCAAAACTTTTGAGTCAGAAATAATTAGCGAATCAATTCGGCTTGATTCATTAAGCTAATAAAGTTGAATACAAATTTGACCCAACTCTACTCGTTTACAAGTTAACCGTGCTCTAAAAACGCCAACTGTGCTCTGGCATCATTATTCAACCTACAAATTGACAAATTTCACCCCCACCAGATGAAAAATCAGTGTTCTAATGCATACTTCCATGGTTAGCTCCAACAATAGTATCATATAATTTCAATACATTCTTTGTTTTTTTTTGTTTAAATAATCGACAATTTCCTATCGTAACATAATAAGGACCGATTTTTTTTATAAAGCAAATAAATATTTAAAATTAATTATATAAAAAATAAGAGATAAAATTCAGATGACAAAATACCGGTATTTTGTTTATTGGTCCTTGATTTACTTTTTCACTTTTAGTACAATACTTAACTAAATAAAAATATTTTTTTATTATGGTACAAGATCAAAAGGACGGTCCTTATTACGGACACATTTAAAAGAGCTGCTCTAGTACTGAACCATAAAACCCAGCGGTGGCTCTAACTTTCTTCAGGATCGGAGCATCCATATTATTATTATTTTTAGATTTTAAAATATAAAGTCTATGACAATTTAGATATGTTAAATGATAAGATTCAACAATTCATGTGTGCAGTGCAAGAGAGAATATGAATTTCAGTGGATGGATATCAGTTTTTCTATATCCCAAAATATCTCTTCTCATTTTTTAAATATTTAATTACTTAGTTTAAAAAAGGTTTTAAGGAAGATAATTACAAAACTGCCGTTAATCCATATCATTTTTTTGTCTATCAGGATTTGAACGAAAGTTTTCTTTTAATTAATATACTATTTTGATTTTTTTTTAATTCTCCTTTATTTATAAGTTACTTGTATTCTGTTGCATCTATATATTTTTCTCTTTTTTTTTTGCGACGTACGTACATATCAGTGCATTTATTGATAGACCTCCGTGGATTGGAACCTTCCTCGTGCCATTCTCGAGCAAAAGAAAAATTCACAACTTGCGAAATAACTTCAAATAAATATAGGAAGTGCATCTGTTGTACACGAGTCGTACGGGTCACATTCAACCCAAGTTACCCTATATATATTCACCTCCAACAATTCAGGGAGGCTATATCATCCACACCAAAAAATTCCATCTTATGCACTACCTTCAGTCCTATTTGTCGAAGAAAATGACTTCCAATTATGCAATGAAGGTGGCTCGAATCATAACAGAGGTTGTGCCGCCGCAATTCACGTCGATTATGAGGAGGGGAAAGGTGCGAAGTGTGGGATGCAATAAAAGAAGAGGAGAAAGAAGCTAAATTAGAAAGCCAGAGCAAATCATTTTTTAACTGCTCATCGGCTACTGTTGTATTCAGGAGAGATCTAAACAAGAGATCTAGTAATACTAGCATAGAGAGAGAGAGATTAACAGTTAAATAATGCCATGAGAGCATCTTGTGAGTTATTAACAATAATGAATTAATGATAATAAGCATACTGAATTGTGTGGGGGTAAAATTGTTCTGGCGGTGTTCATCTACCAACAGACTGTTGCCACATGCATGAATCATGTACAAAAAAGAACGAAATATGCTGCTCTCCGGTCCTGCTTCAATGACAACGAATTGATTTTATCTTTTTTGAGGTTCGCACAAGTATTTTTTGTTGTTTCTCAACTGCCCAGTTTGAAGAGCAAGACTCTGCTCGCAGTAGAAAAGAACAACAGATTCAGATCCACACAACATTCCACACTTTTTTGAGTACTAATAAATGTATCCGTTCTTATGGGCGGTCTCTTATATTTATAATAATTTAATTTTTAATTTACAAAACATTCTTATGCTCAGAATGCATAACGATATCTTAATTAAATCGCTAAAACTCAAGTTGCTCAAGTATTTTTGTCCGTTTCATAATAAGCATTTGATATTTAGAGCTTAATGAACTAAAATGAAAATGAATTATGGATATGCACCAGATATGATAACAATATACCAAATAGTAATCTAATACAAGTTGCAAATCTACCATTTCTTTTATTTTGCATCTGAAACTCATCAAAGTAGGATTAATTAGGTAAATATTTAGTTAGGAACCAAATATTCTCTCAACTATTAAATTGTGTTAACACATCTTAGTGCGCTTTTTCTTTGTTCGTTCTTTCTTTTCTGATAAGTTATTGCATAACATTTGTTGTCTAAACAATCTGCAGATTTATCTCAACGGTAAATAACAAAATGCTCATGGATCATACCAAAGATTTATTCATTAACCGAAATATGTACATCAGTTCATCACTGCTCAAAGACAAGTAAAAAGGAACAAGCCAACGAAACATGAAAAAAGGAGAAAAACAATCTCGCATTCTCGCTTCCTCTGTCTATTCAAAAGGCTCTCTCAGCTCTCACCATCCATCCTACTAAGAACTAATCCATCAATTTACCACAACTATGTACAATAACAGCCCAAATTTAATTTAACAAAAACAACAGGAAATTAAGGGATAAAACAAAAGCCGATCCCCTCCTATAAGGCACAAGCTAATGTAGTAATATCATGAAGGATTCGATGATGCATTTATTCTTGCATTTACTTATATTATTTATATGTTGATTTCTCGTCTATCCCTCCAGTGGTCTTACTTCCACCTCCATTCACAATCCATGGGTGCCCTATTTTGATCATAAGACAAAAAAAAGAAGCAGCAAAATGATAGATTAAACCCAGAAAAGTGTTTGACAATTTCTTATGGATACTAAAAATACATTTCATCACCCCCGAAATTTGATCCTCCAAAAAGAAACAACATGATGCTGGGAGTTCTAGACGTGCAATCACACCAATCTTAAGAGAACTATCCAAAATTGCTCCTCTCATCAGCATGTTTTCAGGGACACCATCCCTAAATTGTGAAAAAGAAAAGTATTTCTTCTGAAAAAAAAAGAAAAGACATGAAGCAAACCCAACAGATCGCAAGAGCCTGAAATGATCTGTTAGGTTTACTGGCTCATTAAATGAATTAAGTGAGATAGATAGTGCTTTTGGGAGTACCAACGTTTGTCTCGGCGGGCACTCATTAGGTGCTAGGTTTGCACTTCAAGTCGGGAAGGCGCCTCCCAAGAAAGGAAGTTTTGTGGAGTGCCACCTGTTCAATCCCCCTTCGGTTTTCCTTGGCAAGGAGCTTAATTAGTATTAGTGAAAAGGCAGGGTCTCTTTGGGAAAAGGTGAGAGCCAGGCTGCCATCTAGAGGGAACGGCACAGTTTCTCCAGTGATAGGTGCAGAGGGGAGTAGTTTAAGCGCGGCTGAGGTGAAAAAATGGACACCTTTTTGTATGCCAATAACAGTTATTACATTTGTTGTTATTACAATGACCCAGCAGGACTGCAGTGACAAAATATGTTGGTACAGGGAAGGGAGGTGTAGTTGCCGGTGGTGGTACAGGAGATGTTGTGGCCAAGCTTTTTGTTATGGCCAAAGGGCCACAGAAGTTTCTGGAAGCTCATGGGCTCGAGCAATGGCGGGCAGACGATGTTGAGCCGCAGGTGATTTACTGTACCCACTGTACCAGGAGGTGTTGTGCCTTACTGGTACAGCATGTAGCAACTACCAGATATAAAATTGGGCTAAGCTTGGTTTTTCAGCCTGATTTTATAAAATTATTAGAACAATGATTTAGTTTACACCACAAGGTGCTGGCCTGATTTGTCAGAGCTATTTTATTCATCTTCATCATCACTCAAAATGTTGCTAAATAAACCAGGTCCGATTCTTGATCCACGAAGGAGGGAGTCTGCATCCATTAACTTCTCGGCCCAGCCCAGCCGGCAAGCAAATGATGCAGCTGCTCGGAGCTGTGACAAGTCAGCCAGTAAAGTTGCTGCTAGCTCAGTAACAGTTGCATTTTCACTCAGTACCACAAATACAAAATACAAAAAATTGTGTCTGAAATAAAAAAATCAGTGAGAAGAAATGATAGAATGATGGCGTATTCCTTTTTCTTCCTGCATCTATCATTAAATTTATTATCAGATATTTGTAAATAACACCAAATGTTTCTTATATATACATTTCTATTGGCATGGCAAGTACGCGAACTGATATACTTTTCTTTTGCAATTGATTGCCCAGTATTTTATGAATGCAATAATTTCTAAAAAATAAGCAACTACAAAAAGTTCATTATATTAAATAACATGCAGCATTTCTGACATATTTTGTTTTCTTATCCTCATTGCATAAGTTAATTTAAAGGTTATCTGTGATAGTAATGAGATTACTCAAACAGAACAATAAGATGAAGCCCAATTCAACTATTGACTGGCACTGCACTGAAGTACAAATAATAAACAAACACTAATTAAAAAGCTCAGAACATACTCTTCAATTGGGTCTTTGTACGACTGCTCTCTGTTAGATACGAACCCTTCCAACCTGGAAACTGAATTTCACTGAATATATCAAAATTTGGAATACATGCCACAAAAGAGGCTGCCCAAGCTTCTCTCCCTCGCTCGACCACTCCTCTCTCCTCCGATCGAGTTTGATATTTTTTTCCAGGGGGGCGACCTCACTGGGCGATTCTTAACTCTCTTCTTAATTCTTACATCGAATAGTCATGGAATTCTCCTTTATTTCTCAAAGGCAACAAGAAAAGGTCCATCTCTCTCTCTCTCTCTCTCTCTGAAAATGTGGCAGCAATGAAAAATCTGATGGATTGAGAGGTGCTCGGGTTCTTGGTACTGACGAAGTGGACCGATGAACCGTACTGGAACCAGATGTTTTCTCAACTCGAGTCGGAGTTGGATCACGACGGCACCCAGCAGAGACGGATCTGGGTGGGCAAGCGAGCGAGAGAGAGAAGGAGAGCAAAGGAGAGGCTTCTTGTTTCGAAATTGAGAGAGAGAGACGAGGGATTGAAATGTGCTTGGAGCGAAAAGAATGGTAGAGCGATGAGGCAGCGAAGAGGGGTTAAGTCGCTGAGCGAGTGATAAGTGAAAAATTAAATGTTTGAACTGGAGAAGAGGGTTTAATTGTTGATAGAGCGATCAACGAATTTCTCTTTCTTTCATTTTTAGAAACTAGTTAGTACATGTATGTGTTCTTAAGCGTGGATTATTTTTTAGGATAAATATATTTATCCCCAACCAAACGTCCCCTAACTTTTATCCCCGCGATTTGTTACACTTGTTAATAACCGACATTTTTCTTAATTCTTTCTTTATTTGGCAAATAATCAAAAGACGTCTCTTGGTCAACCAATTTCCTCCGCTACAGTTAAAATCTTTCATCTCTATTCATTTCAAAAGTTATCTCCATTGCACCATCTTTATCTCTCCACGTATATATATATAGGAATATTATTATCATCCCCAGCCTTTTATCCCCGTTCGTTGTGCCCAAGCGAAAAATTTCCATTTTAAGCATTCAATTAACTTTTTATATGTTTCCAACTTTCCATTTTTAAAACTGCATAGCACATTAATAATTCAAAAAAAATTGAAATTGAAATGGCGTCTCTTTAAGAAAATTAGAGAGAGTTAGCACTTGATAAAAACTATCAAATTTATTTATATCTATTATACTGTGCTATTTATATCAAGTGTTGTGATTATTTATTTGTATAAATGGTGGAATTTAACCACCAAAGTCGGTTGATGTATATAGCAAAAATTAATAGATATAAATAAAATTGATGCCAATAGATACAATAATTACCAAAAACGTAGATATAAATAACATGGATATCAAATAACAATATTTTAAGTTATTAGAATTTTAGTAACTGACATAGTAAATATAAATAGGGACAACTAAAGATATAAATAATGTCAGAATGAAAATCAATTGATGGCGCGCTGATTTTTTGTGTTAAATTTATTGTTGCTGTAAATAATCCAAACATTTATGGTCAATTAATATAAACTAACGGTTGATTATAAATTAATCGACCAGTTGCCTATAAACAGAAAAAAATAGTGAATCTAATTGATGTCGCTGAGATTGCATGTTATGGTCACAAAAAATAGCGTTTTTTTGTGCCAAATGATTGCAGTTACGGTCAACTCGCGAAGATTCAAAATTTTTATTTGTCTCTGCGATTATGGTCAAATCGCGAAAGACTTTTGGCGTTTCAACTACTAAATTCGCGGGAGTCAAAGTTTGGGTATATTTGTGGGGATAAATGCTTGGGGATTATTATCATCCTCCTATTTTTTAATATGTATGTTTTTTAAATACTTTTCGATATCTAGAGTAATTTTCAAAAATTAAACGAAAGATAAAACAAATCAGTAGTTGTATCAATTATCTTTGCTCTTATAGATGTTATTTTAATTTCTAAATAAATAATTAAATATATAAAAAACACTTAAAATTATGAAAACACTCTTAAAATATATATAGTAAAAAAATCCGCATCAAGCAACGATATTCTTTTATTTTATCTTTTATAGAAAATTCATCACACAATAACATGACAAATTCATATTACATAACTAAATTTAGAAATTATAAAATAGCAAACATAATAAGGATTACAATAATAAAAAATACTATGTAAAGTTATTCATCGATGTCATTGAGATCATTCATTGAAGCAACATCTATCTATGCACGGTTGGAACCTTTGCGTATATATTCAGAAATGTACTTGTAGTGTGGGATATTTGATTTGTAATCTTCATGTATCAGCTAGTAAAGTAAAAGCAAAAATAATGATATATGTTGGTTAAGCTCACAAAATAAGTATAATTCATATATTGTGTATATGAATCATTTTTGTTCAGAAAATAAATATTACTAATTTTTGAAAAGCTGTATCGTACGAATAGATATTACTAATTTTCGAAAATATGAATATGAAATAATATTTTAGTGTTATTTTTGCTAAAATACACAGTTTTATTAGTGATTTTTGTTTTAGCAGATAAGAAATAAGCCCCTCAGTGGCATCGTTTTTGTGATTAATAAAAAAAATGTGTGAATGACACATTAATTTTTTTAACAATTTTTTTAAAAAACATATCAGGAGCAACTATCAGTTCGAAGAGTTTTTAATTTGAATTTGTTTTGAGAGATATTTAGGCAAATCTTTGTTAAAGAGTTAATCTGGGGATTAAAGAACTATCAATACTAATCAGTCAATTTGAAGGCCTTAAACATAATATTTTTCTTTGAAATTTTAAACTTAAGATTTGTTTAACATATAAAATATGAATATGAAATATGCGTTTTTTTACTGATATTTGTTTTAGCAGATATGAAATATAGTTCAGTGGCACTGTTTTTGTGATTTTTTTTTTAAAAACGTGTGACTGACACATTAATGTTTTTTTAACAATTTTATTATAATACATGTCAGGAGCAACTTCTATTTTGAAGAGTTCTTAATTTGAATTTATTTTGATAGAGTTTCAGGCAAATCTGTGTTAAAGGATTAATCTGGGGTTAAAGAACTATCAAAACTAATCAGTCAATTTGAAGGTCTTAAATATAATATTTTTCTTTGAAATTTTAAAATTAAGCTTTGTTTCACATTTAAAATATGAAATAATATTTTAGTGACATTTTTGTGAAAATACACAATTTTTTTTTCTTGTACTTGATTTAGCAGATAACAAATCAAGTTTTGTGGCAATGTTTTTGTGATTTTTTTTTTTAAAAAAAAAACTTATGAATGACACATTATTTTTTTAACAACTTTATTAGAGACGACATGCAAAGACTAGAATAAACAATCTGTGCTCGAGTACCACATGAAGCCTATCTCTTATGATTTTTTGTACACTTACACTATTATAGTTGAAATGATATAAAACAGTTCACAATTCAAATTTATAAATTTCAAACAAACTAAAAACATCGACCCCATTGATTCCGTTGACTACGTATAATTTGATATCATACCCCTTCTCTTCATTCTTATTCTGACACAGAATTTTATATTTAATAAGATATATAAAGAAAAATGAATGTGCGAATTAAAAAATGATAACAAATTTTGCTCTAAATTTGGCAGGCTTTGCGAATAGAAAGAATGCATTTTTTTGTTTAAATATTTCAAACACCTTAAAGAATTTATACAAATTCGAACACATGGTTGTTCAATGTTTTAAAGTCAAAAAGCTAATGCCATGTCAGAGAACCAGAGAAGATTAATTGTTTAATACGGTGCAACAATATCAGAAAATAGAGAATCGCCCAACAGAAACATCTATATAAATGCTAGTAATATATCACACAATTAACATAGAAACAGATGCTGATGGCGAAGAGGCTCCTAGGATGCTTCCTACAAAACTCTTCGCCCTCTAAATTCTTGAAGTTTTCGTTTCAGTTCAAAAATCATCAGCAGCAACTGGATGGGTGATAACACCCCGCACGTCATCTAGGATAAATTGTTATCCTTGAAGTGTGCACTTGAAAAAAATGGGTTCAAGTCAAAAATTTCTTACTCTTGTGCATAAATCAATTAAAAAGTGTAACTATTACATATTTGATAAAAAGAAAATTTGGTATCCAAATTAGGCATCTCAAGTAAGCCTGCATAACATAACCTAATTAAGTTGGTCCTTTTCTTGGTCTTATTAAAGTCTCTTTTGCTGACAAAATGCCCTAAATGTTGTGACTTATTTGAGAGAGATGTCTTGGATTTTAAGGGGGATTATCAACCTTTAACACATTTCACCTGAAAATGCTACAAGCATGCAAAATTAATTGTTGCAAATTTCTTTTTATAGAAGCTCTTATTATTAGGCTTGCTTATAGTAAGCAGAGCAGATTGTTGCCGCATAACTTCACAAAAAGTTTGATAGTTTCAAGTTTCAACTGAGCCATCATATACCAATTTTCGCTCACCAGGTCTTATTTAATAATTTGAAGTGGCAAGATTATATTGCAAAAGAGCTGGTCTAGAAGGTGTTTTGATCTTATTATTTAATCAGGAGACTGGGTAAAATCTCTAACCATGTGATGTAGGTCAGCCACCCTAATCTCAATAGTTGTGTGTTGACTACGTGACCGAGAGAGGGTCCAATTCAAAATCACAGGATTAAAAAGTCACATGTTTGCACCTTCTGAAGAGCTTTTTGTACACCAAATTTTTGGGTGGAGATGAATGAGTCAAGAAGCACCCGAATTGCCATATCAACATCCTCTTGTCATACATATCTTCGGAGATGCATCCGAGCATTTGCCTCTGCCATCCGGATCATCGATTCCAAGTGCTTAACTACTATCGGCACACCTTGCCCATACTAAGATTACAAAAATAATGCATAGGATAAATGTATTATTAACAAGGAAAAACTCATTATTGAGTTAAAAGGGCTTTATCAAAAAAAAGTTCAAAAGGAATATTTTCATCATAGCTCTAAAAAATAGCCTGATTAACATAACTTCTGTATGAGGGAAAAGAAAATGCAGGCCATACTAACCGATGACTTGTTACGCAGCTCTGCATAGACATATTGCAGTTTGTTAGTGTCAGCATCATGGAGTCCGGGAAATATATTTAGCTTTGCATATTTTGTGACAATATCTGGTGCAAAAAATGTTTAATAAGAAAAAAGAAAAAGTAACATAATGAAAAGTTCAAAAAAAAGTTTGACATGTATATTCCGGATCAATTGGTGCGGTCCCATCATTGCCACATGAGCCCTTTCTTCCAAATTGGAACCCTTGGGGATCTGCCTAGCATGTCTGTCCACTACAAATTGAGCAAGAATCTCATCCGTCACTGGATCAACTGTATCCCGTGTTTGAAAACCAACTATTAATTAGAGTTGTAAAGGACTTCTTTCGGGTATGCTCATGTCTGCCTCCATGGCAATTTGTAATGCAATAGATAACTTTAGCAGTAACATAAGAATTTTATTTGTTAATTATTATTTTTTTCTTGACAGTCTTGGAATTAATGAATAAGAACCTTGACAACACACAGGATATCAAACTGAGAGGTGATTGGGTCGGTCAGCTCAAAATTCTCAGTGAATGCCTTTGATGAGTCATACGCTAGGGGTGTCAATGGGTCAGGTCGAGTCAGGTTCGGGTCGGGTCACATTATTTTATTTTATTTTTTTATCCAACTCAAATCCAATCCGATTGAATTCGGATTAAAAAATCTTGACCCATATCCGACCCGACGGGTCATAGAATTCTAAGTAGTTATTAGATGCATTTTAAGATAGTAAGATTTTAATCGTAACCGCACATAATTCAGTCCTCTCCATTTTAATATAGTAAGATTTATAATCAGAGCTCATAGTTTTCCGAATAATTTGTGCAAAATTCACCCATGTGCAACATTCTGTTGGTGGGCACTCGAGCACTGGCAGCCAAAACAAATTTTCTCCGAGATGATAATGACTACTTATGTAGAACTAAATGTCTCATGGAGCATATCTACTGTGTTATTGTTTCTCTGTTCAATGTTTTATTTACCTTTTTCTTTAGAAAGAGGTTGCCAAGTTTATCTCCCGATTGGAAAATCGAAACAATCCATATATATCGATTTTGAGTGTAAAATTTTTGAAATATGAATTAAATATAAACTAAAATATTTTGTGATATACAAAAGTGGTTGTATTAAAGCCATCATCATAAAAACATCGCAAAAAGGAGCTGATACACAAATGCGATTATATATACTATTATTGATATGAGACTTAACTTATCACATATGTTAAGTGAAATTAATGATTTCATTATGCAGCTCATTTTAGACAATGTGTCATTATTTATTTAAAATAAGTTATTATGTATATTAGAGATGTAATTTGGATTTTCCCCAACAAAATAATTCTCGAATAAATAATTAAAAATATATAATTTATAAATATATTCAAAATTTTACATTAAGGAAAATTTGAACAATTTTTTTAAAATGCTAAATATTATATATTATAATAATATTTATTATTATATACTATTATTAAATATGATAATCTACAAAGAATAATACTAAAAAAATAGATCCTTTTAGGAGTTAAATTTCACCTCAAATATATTATATCCATTTATTTCAAATGAGGAGAGAGAAAAAATATATAAACTATTGAATTGAAGTAGATGAAAGAATTTAAATAAAATCAATGATACAGAAGGGTAATGATATTGTATACTTAAAAAAAATAAAAACTTAATCTTCTTTATATATTAAAACTAGAGTTAACCCCACGCCCTATCTATACTTTTTTAGATACCAATGTCTATTATATTATGAAATGTTAACTAGCTCATTTATACTCGAGTTAGTAAAAAAAATAACACAACCGTCCAATTTACAATTTTTGAAACATGGCTTCAACCCAAATTTATATCTATTGCAATATCACATAAAATTAATACTCCGCGGCAGGCTTCCCCGGTATTTTTAAACATCGCTTGAGAAATAAAAATTACAAAAATTACAAAAATTACAAAAATAAGATTTGTTATTTGGTACTTGAACAAAAACCATCAAAATTATATAATAATTTTAGTTATTTTAATTTAAATTTTTTTAATGAAGTATAGATTGATACTCAAATTACATAAAAATTGAAACACAACAAATCAACAATTAATGAGAGGGTTGTGAGAATAGTCACTAACCCAAAATTTAGAGTAGTAACTAAATCAAATTTTTGTTGGATTTGTATAATGGGAAGGGATAACTTGACAATGGTTATCTTGACAATCTTAACAATGAATTTTCAAATATGTAAGAAGAAATTTTAAAATTAGAAAAAACTTTATGGATATATATTCTCATACTTATAGATTGATAGAGATTCAAATTTCATACAATTTCATTATCATTTGATAGTCCATCAAAAACCGTCAAATTATAACCGTTGTAAATTATATAAAATTTTGATGATCCTTGATAGAGTACCAAATGATAATAAAATTGTATGAAATTTAAATAACCATCTATAAGTAGGATTTTTTTTTATTTTTAAGTTTTTTTATATTTATTTAAAAATTTATTGTCAAGATTATCAAAATAGCTCCTTATCAAGTGATCTCCGCCTTATATTAAAAAACTATTT
The DNA here is from genome assembly GCA_037127355.1 of Schoenoplectus tabernaemontani. Lineage (NCBI taxonomy): Eukaryota > Viridiplantae > Streptophyta > Magnoliopsida > Poales > Cyperaceae > Schoenoplectus > Schoenoplectus tabernaemontani. The sequence continues at coordinate 18,052,157 of CM073756.1, forward strand.
TCTTATCTAAACATAAAATAACAGAAAAATAATAACTAACCCAAAAAATATTATTCTTTCACTCATCCAAACATATATCAAACATATATAGAACTTCAAAATAGTAGTTACCAGCAGAGACGGGGGATAAAACTTGCAGCTGCTTTTGCACTTCTTATTCGTGCAGTGGCCTCTGATTCCTCAGGCTTTTATTCTTAATTGCTAACTCATGGTATATCTTAATATATCCTTAAATTTTTTATCATTTTTTTTATTTAGCATCGAATTGGCACTGCATCCGAACTTCCCAACCCAACACAAAAGATGAAATATTAATCACTTGTACTGCACTAATTAATATTAAACAAACATGATTGAATGCATTATGATACTCAAAGGAACTATAAATTATTAAAAAGGTTACAGATTATGAATTTTGATTTTACTATGAAGGTACAAATTTACCCCCACCAAAAAATGTAAATAAAAAATAGACTAAAAAAACAAAATATCTACTTACATAACTACATCTCCATCCATCACTATAAATTAACAGAACAAAAAAAAAGGTTATGTTCAATTGTAAATCTGACCATCTTGGAGTCCATCTCATAGTATTGACCTGAAAGAGGATTTCATCTCAATCCATTCTATCCTCTGAAGAGATCTTGCAGTCTGCAACTTTTCAGTCACTTATTTGCTTAGTTATGATCTCAGACCAGCTTGAAACAAAGCAGCTTCAACAGTAGCCGAGGCCTCCTCAAGAGTTCTCTGCTTTTTGACAGTGCTGAAGGCCTCAATTACATCTCCGTCTTCCCAGTCGTCAAAATCATTGACTCCGACACCACATTCTAGTCCGATAGCCACCTATTGAGAGAGAGAGAGAGAGAAGAGAGGAGTAAAAAATGTACCATGATGGGACCTTATCAGTCTTCTTGCTTTTTCATGAAAAACTTCCCACCGTAGGTTCCCATGGAGCCCTTGGAGGGACTAAAAAAAAAAAAAAAAGCCCTTTGAATGGGAGAAACTACTAACCTCCTTCACATCCTCTTTGACCCGCCTCAACGAGTCAATCTTTCCAGTGTGAACTGTTTTCCCTTTTCGTATCACATGTATATCACAATCTTTCATGACTTTTCCCTCAGTAATCATGCACCCTGCAGCCTTGCCACTGCCTCTGCTAAATACTGCTTGCACCTCTGCCAGGCCTATTGGTACTTGCTCCTACTCGCAAAAAAAAAAAAAAAAAAAAGGTCCCAAATTATAAGACAACCGAAATAAATTCAACCAACTTCCAAGTCTATGAAATAAAACACGGCTCACTGTGCACACCCCAGGGCACAAAAAAGGGGCCTGAAAATATTGCATTAAAGTTGCCCAAAAATTACTTTATGGACAGCATGAATGATAATGACCTGCTAAATGAAATTGTATAACAATCCTAAATTTATTACACAAAATAGTCCTTTTAAAATTATTCATTATTTCCCATTTTGTCCTTTAAGATTGCAAAGCATCATATTAATAGTTCTTAATTTGTACAAAATTATCTTCTGGTAGTATTGGTTAATAGTGTAGATGGTAATTCACATCAGTGTGTTTCATGATAATGCAGAATGCAGGGATGTACGTAAACATTCTTTTAACAATTTAAAACAACACAGTGTCATTTGCAATGCCAAATGACACAGAGATGGACAAAGAGAACATTCCTTTCAAAAGTGGACCAACTTGGTAAAACAAAAACTTTGCAGATCAATAGTCTATTTGATGTTTTAAGCATCATAATGGAAAACAAATGTTGTTCCAGAAGTGTTGGTTTTTTCCCCTACTCTGTGCCTTCATTTAGATGAAAAATCATATTGTTGGGTAATCATCTTCATTCCAAGAAAGAAGATGCATCAGATTGAGCAAGTATAGTATTTACCTCAGCAGGCTCTAAGAGACCTTCCATGGCATTTCGTAACCCATCTATCATATCGTATATGACCCTGTAGAGACGTATCTCTACATTATTTTTCTCTGCATAAATTTTAACAAATCCAGGCACCTTCACATTGAATCCTAGTATGACTGCCTCAGAGGCAAGTGCCAGGTCAACATCACTGGTTGTCACATCACCAGGTGCTTGGAGCACAAATTTTAAATTTACATTATCTTGAGGGAGGCCCTTGACTGCTTGCCTTATGGCCTCAATGGAACCCTAGAAATACAAAGCTTTATTAACTGCAATATTTTTGTTGAAAAAAATTATCTATGTGTAGAGTGAAGGGGGGAGGGATCGAGGGAATGAGTCATTTTTTAAATGTATATACCTGGACATCTACTTTGAGAACAATATTGAGCTGGTGCATATCAAGGCCGGATTGCTTGCCACCCAAAACTTTGGAAGCAAGGGCCGAGAGGCTGGCCTTGACCTCCCCAGTCTTAGAGGACATCCGTTGGATCCGCAACAACTCGGCCGACTCCTCAGCCTTCGCCCGTGCCACATCCAGTGAATCTACCACCTCAAATTCATCTCCAGCTACTGCTACATTACTCAGACCAATCACCTACAAAACAAGAAGATAAGAAAAAAACTACAGAATCATGTGTTTAGCAGTTGCGTCATATTTGACCCTGAGAACATTCATGTGCATCAGATTGAGGTACTTCATAGGGCTTTTTTGACATAACCTTGTAGAGAATAAAAATAGAATATTCATCAGGAGCTTTAGTATTGTGAATTTTACCAAACCTAGCCTCTTCACTTGCCAATGTAAAGGGGCGCATTGAAGGAAAAGGGGCATACCTGACTTTTGGGATTTTCTGAATACATTCAGGGACTCCAGAATGCATGAGAAGTTGTACTTTCTAAATGGGTACTATTACCTTTTCATTAGGAAATTACCAGAAAATGGCCATATGCTAAATAGTAGAAAGTGTCCTCATAATACCCAGACCTCCCAAAACGGGATATCTGTGCATTTTACAACAAAATAACGTACATATGACTTCTTTTTTACAATCACATTCAAAGACTTGGTTTGGGTACCTGAACAGCATAAGATGGTCCTGCCTTATCAACTCGGCTTCCTCTGTCATCGAATATAGCTCGTACCTGTACATTTCATAGTTTTCATATAATCTCTTGCACTTCTCGCCTTTTTCATATTCTTTTGGAATTAAAAAAAAATGATGACACATTAAACAAACCTTTCCAAAGGCTTCTCCACAAACCACAATATTTCCTCTCTTAAGAGTGCCATTCTGCACAATCAGCGTAGCAACGGGCCCTTTTGACTTGTCAAGCCCAGCTTCCACCACAGTCCCCTTCGCATTTCTGTGAGGGTTTGCTTTTAGCTCTTGTAACTTGAAATAAGTAGAACAAAATGTCAGGTTAGCTTTGAAACCAAGTTAAATAATAAATATTATAAGCAAAATAAGGTAACCTTTTCCAATTAATATTTATCTTAAGTTATTCCTTGCAGTAGAATGGAAAATGCTTATGATGTAATTATACAAAGGATACAATCACAAATATTGTTATTTAAAGTTGTAAACCTCATCACACATTTTATTTCAAATATTATGAGAAATATATCACTTGATTTCTTTTATCCTGCAGTAAAAAAAATTAAGGCCGTAGCATTATATTTTTCTTGAAAAGAAGCAAATTGCAATAACTATTTACCTCAGCAACTAGCATGACCATCTCTAATAATTCATCTATATTTTTCCCCTTGAGAGCACTAATCTGAATTTTAAATTGTCAAACACCCAGACAATTAGTGGATGATTTACAAGGTTGCAGCACACTTAAAGTTTGTTTAAAAATATTCAGACTAACTCGAACCTGAACCATAGGCACATCTCCTCCCCAAGCCTCTGATATTACCCCAAAGTTTGCGAGCTCTTGCATTACCTTCTCAGCATTAGCCCCTTCTCTATCAATCTGAGTAGTACAATGGAAATATGAGTACTTTAGCAATAGTGACACTTAATGAATTTGCTTTCATGTAACTTCTCTAAAGTTTCTGTATTTTCATTATCTTGTTTCTGATATGGACCAGATATAAGCTAGTGAAATATTAGAATACCTTATTAAGGGCAATGATAATTGGTACCCCAGCAGCTTTGGCATGAGCAATGGCCTCGTTTGTCTGTGGCTGGACCCCGTCATCAGCCGCAACAACTATTATTGCAATATCTGTCACCCTGGCTCCCCTGGCTCTCATTGCCCCAAAAGCCTGTCAATATAAATATAATTTTTGCTACTATATCAACAATGAAAAAATAGAAATTTCTTCACATCTGAAATTTCATCTGCTTAATAATTTATGTTTATTCAAAAAAATGTGGAATAAACTTTACACATGCTCTTGAGTATGTTTCTACACTAACTGATGATTGCCAAAGCAACTGACTGACAGTTATCAGTCGACCACAAATTTAAAAAGTTAGATGTCAAAAGAAAGCTCAGGCCCCCATCTTTATCTAAAAAAAATAAGGTGCCAAAAGAAAAACAGATGTATGTATTTATAGATAAAACTTTCTGTGGCATGTACCTCATGTCCTGGTGTGTCAAGAAACACACAAGTTTGGAGTTGGCCATCAACTGGTACATGAACTTTATATGCACCGATACCTTGTGTGATTCCACCAGCCTCAGATGCCACCACCTACAAATCTCTCCTTTCAGCATAAAATGCTCTCTTAAATGAATGAAATGCTAATATAGAAATGAATAAATATTTTGTCATTTTGAATAGACAAAAGGAGCACCTTACTCTTGCGGATATAATCCAACAGAGTGGTCTGCACACACAAAAGAACCAGAATCAGAGAAATTATTACAGTGTATTAGAAAAACATATTGATATTGGATCTGATCATACATACGCTATATCTGTCCTCCATGCGAATATGCAACCCTGCAAAGTTAACAACCGCATATAGATACCACATCAATTGTTTTTACAACTCATATTGGTTTTGTTAGAGATGCATGTTTGACTTCACATGACCAACTTGTTTGCACGGACTATTTCCAAGGAGTCATCAACACAGACGTCTTCATAGGTATGCCACCAAGGATCACCATACGTCACAACAACACCATATAGAAGCTGTTACAACAGACACTTGAAACTAAATCTTCATGGTGTAAGCACACCTGCACCTGTCACCTATACTACATTTGCTGTCCTGAGCCTCAAAACTAAATTGCACATCCCAAATGCAACATGACAAACTATACTATATACGAAAAGAAAAGAAGAGATGTTGTCAGATTATTACACCATGACTCACCTTGCCATGATCAACATGACCCATGATGGTAATAACTGGGGGCCGTGTCTCCAACGAATCCAAATCATCTTCGTCCAAAATCTCCTTCTTCTTGGCCATCTCAAGTAGTCTCGATCCTGCATCCAGAACCTCCACCTCATACTCGTCGCACACCAACTTCACCATGTCCTTGTCCAGAACCCTAGCTGTCTCTGGCGGTATTCCCCGAGTAAACAGCAAGTCAAGAATTTCTATCGTTGACACTGCCAAGCTCTCTGCCAACACCTCCACTGGCATTCCCTCCTCTCCCACCTCTATTATCTCAGCCTTGACCGGCTCTTCATCCTCATCTTGCTGCCTTGTATCCCTACTGATCATCCTCCTTCGCCGGCGAACCCCGCGCCGGGCAGGCATACCAGCAATTGAGGCATCCATGGTAGGGAGTTCCACTTCATCTATATCCACATCCACTTGAGAGTTATCCATGAATTGCCTTCGTGACCCGCGGCCTTTTTCACCTGATTTTCGGTGGGTTTGTTCAGTTCGTCCCCTTCTGAGTTTCTGAGGCCCCTTTGCTGGTCTGGGTGAGAATTCCCCGTTATCTCCTGGATCAACCACTGTTTTTTTGGCTGCAAACCTGTCAATGAGTATTGGTCCCTTGCGCTCTTCCAGCAAATCTGGTTTTTGTACCTGCAGTGGTGGCACTGGGGGAGCAGGGGGCACGATCGATGGTTTTAATTGTAACTGTTGTGTCACTTGAGGTCGTGGTGGAGAAAGCATGGGTGGTGGTTTTGCTGAAGAGGTGGCGGCAGGAACACTTCTGGATTTTGGGCTGTCCATCAATGTAGCTTCATTCTCTTTCTCTTGTTCTGGTTCTTGCTCTATCTGAACCTCCCTCTTAATCTCAACGTTAGGAACTTCTTTCACTAGTTTTTTCTTCACAGGAGAAACTGATTCTCCTTTTCTCCACACACTCTTAAACTCAGTTGGGTTCTTCACCGGAGTATTGACACCCCTTTGGCCAGTACCAGCTCTGGAAATTACATTGTTTTTGAAATTCTTTCCAATTTCTCTTGCAACAGGCTTAACCTCAGGTTTCATTTTGAGCTGTTCAATCTTTTCCAGTGCCTCATCTAACGATTCAGTCAAGTTTTGTCGATCCAGCTGCATTTTCTGTGGCACTCTTTGTGGTGGTCTCGCAGGAGCTGGAGCACTTGGCTGAACTAATGCAGGTTTAGGAGCTGGCTTTAAGACGAAGTCTCCATTATTTGAACTATTACGGTTACTGCTACTGGTACTAGCACTACCATTACTAGTTTGTCTTAAATCAGAATTTGAAGAAATTTTAATTGTTCTATCTTCAACCACGCCTGTACCCACCATACAATTGCACTCACTGCCCCGGGCATACGACCATCTTGCAGATAAAGTAGTGAAACTGACCCGAGACACAAGCCGGAATCTTGGTACAGTTCCATTCGAGGTTCCAACTTCGAAAATGGTTGATGGGCTTGGCCTTGCGCTTCCCAATGAAGCGAGAAAAGCAGGAGAAGCCATCAATTTTATTAATCTTACAAGTTACTTCTTTGAACCCGCATAAAAAGGGTCAAAGTGATAAGCTTCGTGTTCCGATGAGGAACGAATCAACAAATTATGCACCAAATTTCATCCAGGGCAGGCGATTTGGCGCAAAAGAGGGAACGAACGAAACTCAAATTGAGCAACTCGAGCGAAAAAGGAGCCGATATGGCTGTTGGTGCTGTCTATTGCAATATGAGAAGTTCAGCTCGTTTCACTCCTGAGCGAAGAGAGGAGAGGCCGAGAGGAATGATTGTGGATTACAATTTTTCAGAGGAAAAAAAAGCTTGATTGTTTTGGTTTGATTTCTTCCTGTTTCAGTTAATGCAAAATTTTATTTTGTTTTTGTTTCTGTCCCGTGGTGTATTGTGTGCTCTTGTTTTCCTCCGCCGCATCGTCTCTCACTGGAATTCTTCATCAATTGGCAAGCTAATTTCTTTTCCTCTTTTTTTTTTTAAGAATCAGTCCTTTTTATTTTAAGATTCTCTTTTCTGACCGATCTAAATAACAAAAAAGAAAATAGAAAAAAATAAAGCTTCCTTTAAGAGAATTAAACGTGTTTCTCTTCATCAGTTTGACAATCTAACTAGACTAGTGAGTTTTTGCTCCTTAAACTCTGCAGATTTATTGAACGTTAAATTTAGAAAATTCAAAGTTTTGAAAGACAGATTTCAATGTGTAGATGATCCCTACATGGCGCATATATGACACATCATAGGTATATATGCAATTCAAAATACGGATATATATTTTATAAAATGCTTAAAATATTTGAATTGATCATATATTTTTAAATAATTTTAATATAAAGTGAGAAAACATAGTAGAATATAAATATAATTTTGAATTATTCACATAAAATATATTATGATTATTTTTATAGGCTTAATATAATAAAAAAAGATTAAAAAATATCGCACACTATTGAATATATATTTTTATGTGACATTACATCGCAAAAACATAAACGGACCACATATGCAATCATGGGACTGCATTTTAAAATAATGAGAGAATCTGATATTTTATATTTGCTCAAATACTAATGAAAATTTTTATAGGTTTAATAAAAAAAAAGGTTTTAACTCATGCACATCAATTATTTTCCTAGTTTTAGCTGTTGGGTTTATTACATACATGACATGCGAAATTTCAAAACTATTCATACAACTCAATTGAAAATCAAATATCATGTGTATAAAATTGAATCTAACAAATAAATTTATAAATAATATATCTTACTTGGTATCATAACCAAACGCGATGATTTTCTTTTGATGGTAGTTGCATGCGCCTTCACCAATCACTGTAAGAACATCAGTGTTGATCTCGTCTCTCAAAAACTTTCCAAACGTGAAGCCTCTACTGGGTGCACTCCTTGACGCGTCAAAGCGAGATTACTAGACCTTCAATAGAACAAGAATATCAAATCCCTTTTTGATTCTCAACACATGAGAGGGATAAATATGCAATTAGATTGGAAGAGAGAAAACTGAAAAACTAACTTCTAATTTTTCGAATAGAAGAGACGGCAAACAAAAATCAGTAGACTCAACCTCTTCAAATTGCGCAATTAACAAGGAGGTTATAACCTCCCATATTTGGTGCACCATAGGAGAGAGAAAAAACTTCTCATTTGTTGGTTAATTGTGTAAATGGTCAAGGAAGTTATAACCTTCCCTTACCTCCTTTCATTTTTTCTGCCGAATATTTGATGGGCTTGGGCTCGCCCACCTCTCATTCATAATTTGAGCTTTGTCCAAATTGATCCAATCCGAATTTAATTAATCATGTTCCGCATAATTAATTAATTATTTATGCTTCAACTTATCAAATATAGTGACTCGGTAATAAATTAATATGCATTACAATTACGAGGGCGTCAAGTCTCATTTTCATATTTTGCGCTTCCGGATTCATTTTCGGCAGTACCGAGATCGTCCGGTCTAATTTTCATGTTTTATGCTTCAGGACTTGTTTTCGGATGTTCCGAGGGTGTCGGGTCCTGTTTTCATGTTTTGCGCTCTAGACTCATTTTCGGCGGTAACGAGGGTTTTGATTCCAATTTTCATGTTTTGCGCTCCCGAAATCATTTCCAGCGGTACAAAGGGCGACATATCCAGTTTTCATGTTTTGCGCTCTTAGACTCATTTTCGACGGTACCACAGGCGTCGGGTCCCGTTTTCATGTTTTACGCTTCTAGACTCGTTTTGACGGTAATGAAAGCATCGGGTCAGTGTTCATGTTTTGCGCTCCCAGACTCATTTTCGGCGTACCGAGGGCACTGGATCCCGTTTTCAAGTTTTGCACTCACATACTCATTTTCCGCAGTACCGAGAGAGTCGGGTCCTTTTTTTAAGTTTTGCACTCCTGGACTTATTTTCGGCGGAACTTAGGGCGTCGAGTCCATTTTTATGTTTTGCGCATCCGGGCGTATATTTAGCGGTACTGATGACGCCCGATCTAATGTTCATGTTTTGCTTTTTTTAAATCCATTTTCGGCGGTACTGAGGGCGTCGGATCGAGTCTTTATGTTTTGCGCTCACTGACTCATTTTTGGTGATATTGACGGCGCTCTTGGTCATGTTTTCATGTTTTGCACTTACAAACTCATTTTCGACGGTACCAAGGAAGCCGGGTCCAGTTTCATGTTTTGCGCTCCCGAACACGTTTTCAGCGGTATAGAGCGTGTCGGGTCCAGTTTTCATGTTTTGCTCTTCCAAACACATTTTTGGCGGTACCGTGGGCGTTGGGTCTAGTTTTCTTGTTTTTTGCACTCAGGATCATTTTCAGCGGTACCGAGGGCGCCGAGTCAAGTTTTCATGTTTTGCTCTAACAAACAAATTTTTGGCGGTACCGATGTCACTAGGTACGGTTTTCATGTTTTGTGCTGTCGAATTCGTTTCGGTGGTACCGAGGACATCATGTCCAATTTTCATGTTTTGCACTCTCGAACTCGTTTTCGGCGGTTTGGAGGGTGCGGGGTCTAATTTTTGTTTTTTGTGCTCTCTGACTCATTTTCGACGGTACTGATTGCGTCGGGTCTAATTTTTATTTTTTGCGGTCAGGACTCATTTTCGATGGTACCGAGGGACGTCGAGTCCAGTTTTAATGTTTTGCGGTGTAGGACTTATTTTAGGCGTTATCGAGGGCGTTGTGTTTAGTGTTTTGCTCTCCTGAACTCTTTTTTGGCGGTAGAGAGGGCGTCAGGTTTATTTTTTATGTTTTGCGCTCCCGTACTTATTTTGGGCGGTACTAAGTGCGTCGTATCTAATTTTCATGTTTTGTGTTCTCCTTTTTGTCAATACCAAGGGCATCAGGTCTAATTTTCATGTTCTGCTCTATCGGACTCATTTTCGGCAATACTAAGGGCGTCAAGTCTAATTTTCATGTTTTATGCTCCTGGACTTGTGTTCGACGGTATCGAGGGTGTCATGTCAAGTTTTCATGTTTCTCCCTTCCGGACACATTTTCGACGGTATTAAGGGCGTCGGGTCAAGTTTTTATGTTTTACGCTCTCATACTCATTTTCAGCAGCACCGAGGGTGCCGCATCAAGTTTTTTATGTTTTACGCTCCTGAATTCGTTTTCAGCGGTACCAAGGACATTGGGCCAAATTTTAATGTTTTCCTCTTACAAACTCATTTTCAATGGTACCTAGGGTATCAGGTCCAGTTTTCATGTTTTGCGCTCCTGAACTCATTTTTGGCGGTACCGAGGGTGTCTAGTTCAATTTTCATGTTTTACGCTCTCAGACACATTTTGGGTGGTACCGAGGGCGTTGGATCCACTTTTCATATTTTGTAATCCCGGACTTATTTTTGGTGGTACCGAGCGCGCCGGGTCCACTTTTCATGTTTAGCGCTCCTGAATTCATTTTCGACGGTACCAAGGATGTCGTGTCCACTTTTCATGTTTTGCGCTCTTGAACTCGTTCTCAGCGGTATATAGGGTGATTGATCCATTTTTTATGATTTTTGCTTTCATACTCGTTTTCGGCTGTATCGAGGGTGTCTAGTCCAATTTTAATATTTTGTACTCCCAGACTCATTTTGTGCGATACCAAGGGTGTCAGGTCCACTTTTCATGTTTTGTGCTCCTAGACTCATTTTCGGCGATACTGAGGGTGGGATGTCCAATTTTCATGCTTTGCGCGATACCGAGGCCTCCCGAACTCATTTTGGGCGGTACCGACTACGCCAGTTTTAATTTTCATTTTTTGCACTCCCGGACTAGTTTTCAACGATATTGAGGGCGTCAAGTCTAATTTTTATGTTTTGCGCTCCTTGACTTGTTTTTCAGCGATACCGAGATTGTTGGGTCCAGTTTAGATATTTTGCACTCCTCGACTCATTTTTGGCAGTACCATGGGCGTCGGGTCTAACTTTCATGTTATACGCTCCCGGACTTATTTTGGGCGATATCGAGGATGTCAGTTCAAATTTTCATGTTTTGCGCTTTCGAACATATTTTGGGTGGTATCGAGGGCGTCGGGTCTAATTTTCATGTTTTGCTATCATGTAAACGTTTTTAGAGGTACCGAGGGCGTCGGGTCCAGTTTTCATGTTTTGCGCTACTAATCTCGTTTTTTACGGCATCAAGGGCGTCGGGTCCAACTTGCATATTTTGCGCTACTAGACTCATTTTTGGTGGTACCAAGAATGTCGGGTCAAGTTTTCATGTTCTGCGCTACCGAAGTCATATGGGACGGTATCGAGGGCGTCAGGTGCAATTTTTATGTTTTTCGCTGCCGGACTCATTTCTGGCGGTATCGAAGGCGCCGAGACAAGTTACATTTTTCTGCGCTATTGGACTCGTTTTCGGCGGTGCGGAGGGCGTCGGGTCCAATTTTCATATTTTGTACTCTCGGACTCATTTTTTGCGGTATCGAGGGTGCGGGGTCCAGTTTTCATTTTTGAGTACCGAGGGCCCCATATCCTATTTTCATGTTTCGCAATCTCGAATCATTTTTTGTGGTACCAAGGGATGTCGGGTCCAGTTTTGATGTTTTGCGGTCTCAGACTCATTTTAGGCAGTACCGAGGGCGTCAGGTCAAGTTTTAATGGTTTGCGCTTCATGACTCATTTTCGGCAGCATCAAGGGCACGGGGTCTAGTTTTCATATTTTGCTCTATCGAGCAAGTTTTGGGCATTACCAACGCGACGAGTCTAGTTTTCCTAGTTTACACTGCTTGACTCATTTTCGATAGTACCGAGAGCATCGGGTCAAGTTTTAATGTTTTGCCTCCCTGACTCGCTTCTGGCGGTACCGAGGGCGTTGGGTCAAGTTTTATTATTTTCCTTTCCCAAACTCATTTTCGACGATATCGAGGGCGCCATGTCAAATTTTGATGTTTTGCGCTCCCAATTTTTTTATTTTTGGCAGGACCGAGGGCGTCGTGTTAAATTTTCATGTTTTGCGCTCCCATAATAGCTTTCGGACTTGTTTCGGCAGTACCAAGGGAGCGAGGTTTAGTTTTCATATTTTGTGTTCCTACACTCTTTTTTGGTGATTTGAGGGTGCCGGGTCTAATTTTAATGTTTTACATTGCCAGACTCGATTTCAACAGTACCAAACGCGTTGAGTCTAGTGTTCATGTTTTACGTCCCAGGACTCATTTTCGGCGATACGAGTGGCATCGAGTCAAGTTTTTATGTTTTGCACTCTTGCATTCGTTTTCGACGGTATCGAAGGAACTAGGTCAAGTTCTCATGTTTTTCATTGCTGGACTCATTTACTGCGGTACCTAAGGCGTCAGGTCAAGTTTTAATGTTTTACAATCCCTGACACATTTTTGATGATATCGAAGTTACCGGGTTAGGTTTTAATGTTTTGCACTCCCGAGCTCATTGTCGGTGGTTCCGATGGAGTCAGATCCAATTTTCATGTTTTACGCTCCCGAACGCATTTTCAATGGTACCAAGAATGTCAGGTTTAGTTTTTATGTTTTGCGCTCCCGGACTCGTTCTCGACGGTACCGAGGGCCTCCGATCCAATTTTATGTTTTGTGCTCCCGAACTCAATTTCGACGGTACCGAGGGCACTAGGTCAAGTTTTAACGTTTTGCACGCCCAGACTTATTTTCGGCTGTACCGAGGGTGTTGGGTCACTTTTATGTTTTGCGCTCACGGACTGATTTTCGGCGATATCGATGGTGTCGGGTCCAGTTTTCATGTGTTGTGCTCCCGAACACATTTTTGGCGGTATTGAGGGTGTCGGGTCTTGTTTTCATATTTTGCGCTCCTGCACTCATTTTTGACGGTACTGAGGGAATCGGGACGTGTTATAATATTTTGCGGTTCCGGACTTATTTTGGGTGGTACTGAGGGCGTCGGTTCCAGTTTTCATCGTTTGCGCTCTTGGATTCGTTTTCGGCGGTACCGAGGGCGTCAAATCCATTTTTCATGTTTTGCGCCCTAGGACTCATTTTCGACGGTATCGAGGGCGTCGGGTATAGTTTTCTTATTTTGCTCTCTTGGACTCATTTTCGGTTGTACCGAGGGCGTCGGGTTCAGTTTTCATGTTTTGCGCTCTCAGACTCATTTTTGGCGGTACCGAGGGCGTCGTGTCTAGTTTTTATATTTTGCGCTCCCGCACTCATTTTTGATGGTAGCGAGGGCGCTGGGTCGAGTTTTAATATTTTGCGGTTTTAGACTTATTTTGGATGGTACTGAGGTCGCGAGGTCTAGTTTTCATCGTTTGCGCTCCCGAACTCATTTTCAGCGGTACCTAGGGCGCCAGATCTAGTTTGCATGTTTTGCGCTTCGGGACTCATTTTCAGATGTATCAAGAGTGTCAGCTCTAGTTTTCTTGTGTTGCTCTCCTGGACTTGTTTTCGACTTTACCGAGGGCGCCGGGTCAGATTTTCCTGTTATGTGCAGCCGGACTTGTTTTCAGCGATATCGAAACTCTAATAAACTAAAATATTTTTTAATTCTTTTATGCTAGTATTTCAATGTTATTCTTGTTATATTGGCTCCAAAATACGATGATTATATTAAACCAATATGGGGATATCATTTAAAATGACTATGTATATTTTTGTTATTTATGTGTTGAAATAAGCCTGCAAATGATATATAATTTGAATAAACTAACAAAAAATATAAATTATAATGTATTTGTATTCTTTTTGTAAATAATTCATTTTCTAATGGCTTGAGCATGTAACGAATATAACTTAAACTCATAGAATACATCACTAAATTGACACTTTATGTTTCTGACTATTTTATATGTTGTAATAAGGTTTCGAATGATACAAAATTCAAATAAATTAAAATACTATTTTTATATATTGATGTTAATCTTTCAATAATATTTGTGTTATATAGGCCCGAGAACAAAATAATTATAATATAAACCAATAGGGGATATCATTTAAAATAACTTTGTGTATTTTTATAATTTTATGTGTAGAATTGAAGCTATAAATGATATAAAATATAAATAAACTAATGAAAGAAGTATCGTTTGTAATATATTTATATTCATCTTTGTGCACAATTTTATCATGACGGCCCGAACACATAATAATTATAATATAAACTAATGGAAGACATCATTTAGAACATCTTTATATTTTTTTGATGTTATGTATTGAAATGAGACTTGATATGATAGAAAACTCAAAAAAAACTGAAATACCATATTAATGTTTTTGTATTAATCTTTTTAATGTTATTTGTGTTATATTGGCTTGAGAACACAACAAATATAATATAATCACTAGGAGACATCATTCAAAATGAGACTACAAATGATAAAAAAATTTAAATAAATTTATAGAAGAAGTATAGATTTTAATGTATTTTATATTCATCTTTGTGCGTAATTTATACGCTCACGGTTTGAGCATGCAATGATTATAACATAAATCCATATAATACATCATTTAGAATAATTCAGTGTATGCTGCTGATCTTATGTGTTGTAAAGAGCCTTCGAATGATACAAACTCAAATAAATTAAAATATTATTTTTATACATTTGTGTTAATCTTTCAACGACATCCGTGTCTTATAGGCTTGACAACACAATAATTATAATAATATAAATCAATAAAGGATATCATTAAATGATTTTGTGTATTTTATTATTTAATTTATTAAAATAATACTATAAATGATACAAAACTCGAATAAACAAACAGAGGAAGTATCATTTTAATGCATTTATAGTCATCTTTGCGTAATTTACATCATAACGCCTCAAGCATGCAATAATTATAATATAAACACATAGTAGATATCATTCAAAATATCTTTGAGTATTTTAGTGATTTTATTTGTTAAAATGAGACTAAAAAAATATAAAATTCGAATAAATTGAAATATTATATTTATGCATTTATGTTAAGCTTTAAATGTCGTCCGTGTCATAAAAGTTTGAATACACGATAATTATAATATAATTGAGTATATGACATTATTCAAAACTATTTTGTGCATTTTGGTGATTTTATGTATTGAAATGAGATTACAAATGATAGAAAATTTGAATAAAAAATATGTATTTTAATTTATTTATATTTATCTTTGTGCGCAATTCATGTTCTAACGATTTGAGCATGCAATGGTTATTGCATTAACCCATAGTACATTATTTAAAATGACTCTTTCTATTTTGATGATTTTATGTGTTGTAATGAGCCTTCAAATGATATAAAAATTGAATAAATTAAAATACGATATTTATATTTTTTTGGGTTAATATTTCAATGGACTTCATGTTATATAGGCTTGAGAACATAATAATTATAATATAAATAAATACTTAACATCATTTATATGTATTTTGATAATTAATGTCGCTCCTACGCACGCACTCAGACTAGCTATGGAACATTCAAGAGGCAGTTAATGTGCTTGTTTTATTGATTGTTGTTGTACAAGTAAGAAGTAGGATTGTAAATTAGTCGAGTTCGAGCTAGATGAATTTAGCTTAAATTCAACTCATAAAAATTTGAGCTAAGCCGGGCCGAATTCTTGTTGCACTACAAATTGAAATATCTAGCTCAAGTTCAGCTCGTCACTATTCGAGCTACAAGTGTGTTGACTCAATTTGATATTTATGTTTGGTATATCTATAAATTATAAGACTGATATAAAAATTTAGTATAAAATTAATATATCAATAAATTATGCTTCTAATGATTGTTGTATTAATGTGAATGACCGATTGATAAAAAAATTATTGAGTAAGATATGTGAGTCGAGTCACGAGCGAGTAAAAGACACTGCTAAGCCACTGAGATAGTGGAAGAGAATGGGAGAGAGGTTATCAGGTAATGATTCAACCAAAAAAAATACAAACTATTATTATACGAGCTGAGTTGAGTCAAAAATTCAAATTCAGTTCATTTAACAACCGGATCAGATTAACTCGATCTATATTAATTTAATTTGAGTCAGATTAGTTCGAGTTCGAACCAGTATTGAACGGAGCCACAAAGTCGAGATTTTTTATGCGACCCTTGTAAGAAGTCAATTAAGTGGGGCGCTTAATTTAGGTATTGGCTAGTTGCGTTTTACTGACAGCACAAGTGGCATAAGTCTACCACTCCGTACACTGTGCATTAATTGATGTATTTCACCGGACTTTATTTATGGAAGATATTAGGCTTCTACCATCTTTATTGTATTAGTATTCATTGTCGTATTTTACAGTGGCAGCCAGATAATTTGAATAGGAAAATGATATGGAAAAAGAGAGACAGACAACTTTAAATTTACGATGCCGCACCGATTTTAAAGCACAGATAACACTTTACAGCATAGAGTATTTATAGAGAGAAGTGGGGAGCTTCAAAACACTTTAAATTAAAAAAATAGTTTAAAATCTTCTAAAACCGTTGATTTTACATTGAGATTCGTATTTTTAATAAAATCTAAGTTTAAAATTCATACTTTCAATAATTATTACGAATCTCGATGCAAAATCAACGATTCTATAAGACTTTGAACTAATTTTTTGGTTCAAAGTGATTTGAACCTCCCCCACTTCCTTTATAGAGGATGCAGATTCCTAATTGTGGCCTCTCGTTCATCTTTTTATTTATATTTAAACTCTATCAGTTAATAAAAATAAATAATTATTTACAGTTAACAAATAAAGCAAAGGACAATAAAAATAATGGACAACGAGTACTACATTTTTAATTTATTAGAGTTCATGGCCAAGTCACTAATAATGATCAGACTCTTTATTTATTTAGAGTTTTGAGCTTCCTGTCATTAAAATTATTAGAGTTGTAACTCAAGTTTCGCCCTAATAATATAATTCTCAGATAAATAATTAGAAATATAATTTTTTAAATATACTTAATAAATTTATAACTAAAAAAAATTAATATAATTTTTAAATACTAAGTATGTATATTATAACTATAATTATAATTAACTATTATTAATATAATTAAACAAATGATAATTTATAAAGAATTATAAATTAAATTATTTTAAGAATTAAGTTTCACCTTTTGAATAAAAAAAAAATTAAGTTTTAGTTTAAGTATATAACACATTACTTTAAATGAGAAGAAAAAAATTTATTTAAATCATAGATTAAAAGATTTAACAAAATTAATGACTGTAAAGTCTTGATGATATGATATGTGTGAGAAGTTCGAAGAAACCTCTTTACAGAGTATAATTCCATTATAAATCATGTAGGACGTCAATAATGCCCATGACTTAAATGACCATTGTTCCACCAGTTCCCATCCCTCAAATAATTTGTGTGAAGTGTTCATTTTCTACGGCCCATGAATTTAAATTGATGTGATTTTTACTACTCTATCAATAATTCAAAACCGACAATTCAGAGCTGGTCGGGCAATTACACCATAACGCGAAGTATTTTAGAGGATAAAAACCTTTGTTCCATCTGGTTGTCTAATTTTCAACCCTTTCCATCTGATCGAGAAGGCTTGGCCTTACGATTAGTTGCGGATTTATCTTTTAAATAAGCCGGGCACATTAAATAAATCATTACATAGATGTAAAATTCACATCAATAAAATTTTAATATTAAATCATCATATTAATTTTTTTTTCTAATAATCCAACATTGTTGTTTTCTACAATCATGAATTCAGTCAGTAAACTATAGTCAAAAATTTTATAATAACTCTCTAATTTTTAGTCAAAAAATGTATAAAGAAAAAAATCATTCTCATCGAAGCTGTAATCCTCGACGTGTCTTCATATTCTGAAATCTTTGTATTATTGCTTCATTAGTAACACAACCTAAAAACATTTTTTTCAATATTGTAATTAAATTATCATTCATCCACACATCCTCTATTTGATTCCTTAAACAAGTTTTAATTATGTCCATAGCAAAAAAATGTCCTTTCAACACTTAAGGTGGGATCAATCATGGGAGGTGCAGAGGTGTTGAGGTTGATGTTTGATTTCTCAATCAGCGATCGCTCAGAAGAAATTCACGAGTATTTTTAGAAGGAAAGATTAAAAAAAAAAGAGAATAACTGAGACCGGAGGGAGGAAAGTCTCAGACTTGTTTCTTTATCAAATTCCCGAGTAATCCAATTTCTCAAATTTTAGACACTTAAAGGCTCAACTTTTAATCGAGCTCTAGCACTACATCTGATGCATTAACTTAATTAATGGGTCGAAATAAAAAAATCCCAATTTAATACTTAATTCAAAATTTTAAGCCCAAACACCAACTTGGACTTGTCCATGTGTGTGGATTCATCTTTGCTTACGACTCTATTCTACTTTAATATATGTGTGAAAGAGTTAGTGAGTGAGTGTGTATGAAATTTATATCTGTTGTCATAGTTATTGTGTTTGTGTATCTAAAAGAAGTTATCCTGAAGTTAAGCTTATAAAGACTTTTTATGAGGTTAACTAAAAAATATATCAAATTATTTTAAGTTTAAATTTATGTTTCTCAATAAGTTTCTTTATATCAGTATTGTATATATATTTTTTATTTTCTGAGTCTTAAAGTATTTTTTTTTCAAATTTTGAAGATATCTCTAAATATTAATAATTTAAATAAAATAATAAATGTCCCAGTTCTTGCATTGCCAGATTTTACCAAACCGTTTGTGATTGAAACTGATGCTTGTCAGTATGGAATTGGTGCTGTTCTAATGCAATTCAAGAGACTCATTGCTTTCCTTAGCCAAAAATTGAGTACAAAAAACCAAGGACTGTCAACATACGAAAAAGAATTGTCGGCTTTATTAACCGCAGTCACTAAATGGAAGCATTATCTTTTGAGTAATGAATTTGTAATTAAAACTGACCAAATAAGCCTCAAGCACTTGTTAGAACAGAAGGCCAACACTGCACTACAACACAGAAGTTTGAGTAAGTTATTGGGATTAAATTATAAAATTGAATACAAAAAGGGCATAAACAACAAGGTTGTCGATGCCCTATCGAGGTCTGAGGGATTAATTGATGATTGTGTTTATTCTCTAGTTGATCTCCAGGCCTTTACTGAGTTGGTACCTCAGTGGGTCTCTGATTTTAAGTCCAGTTATGTAGGGGATTCTTGGATAGAAGAGTTACAACATCGTTTCCAGAACCAGGATCCTCAACACCAGCAACTCACAATGCACTAAGGACTTTTATGCTATAAAGGAAGGATATGTGTTGGAGCTACACATAATTGGAGATAACAACTACTCAAGGAGGTGCATGATTCAGCCCAAGGAGGACATTTTGGCATGGATGTGACACTTCACCGACTCAAGCGCATGTTCTATTGGCCTGCTATGAAGACTGATGTTATCAATTATGTGAGATCTTGCCCAAACTGCCAAATGAATAAGCCATAACACCTTCATACACCTGGATTACTACAGCCCTTGCCCATTCCAGTTGAAGCTTGGTCCAGCATTGGCATGGACTTCATAACTGGCCTTCCTAAGTCTAAGGGTAAAAGCGTCATCATGGTTGTAGTTGATCGACTCACCAAAATTTTCACATTTCCTTCCACTTGCCCATCCTTATACAACCTTAGAAGTTGCAACTACATTCTTAGACAACATCTACAAAATCCATGGACTTTCTTCTTCCATTATATCAACGTATCAAGCAATTTTTGGCGTGAGCTTCTCAAACTGCTGGGTGTCAAGCTTAATATGAGCACAGCGTATCATCCACAATCCGATGGTCAGACTGAGCGTGTTAACCAATGTTTGGAGAATTACTTACGAGACATGCTTCTAGATCAATAGAGGAAATGGACTTGCTGGCTTCCTTTAGCACAGTGGTGGTATAACATCAATTTTCATCGTTCATTACAATCTACTCCCTTTCAAGCCTTATTTGGGTATCCACCACCACAACTTCCATTAGGCCACCCTCCTAAGAGTTCAATTGAGGTCGTGGATATGTTACTACGAACCAGACATCGCCAATTAACTCAGCTCAGATTTAATCTTCTAAAGGCATAGGAGCGTATGAAGAAATTTGCTGATACGAATCGAACAGAACAAAATTCGATGTGAGTGATTGGGTTTACATCAAATTACAACCATATCGACAATTATCTGTATCTAAACGACATAACCATAAGCTGGGCCCTCGATTTTATGAACCATTTGAGGTTGAGGATCGTATCGGTACCGTCGCGTACCGACTGAGACTGCCTATCGATTCTATAATTCATCCAGTTCTGCATGTCTCACATGTCAAAAGGCATATCAAGCGTGATCAACCAGTCTCTCCATCACTTCCGCTTCTTAATTCGGATGGCCAATTGAAGATTTACCCTGAATACATTCTGGCACGTCGTGCGATTAAACAGGATAATCAAGCAATTCCTCAAATCCTTGTTAAGTGGTCTAATTTTCCTGAAGATGATACTTCGTGGGAAGATTATGAGACAATCCGTTCAACTTATCCTACTGCCATTATTGAGGACAAGAACGATTTCGAGGGGAGGGGAGTGCTAGCTCACTTATGTACTGGCGAGATGGAAGAAATATATAAAGAAGCGCGGTCAGGGACTAATATACGAAGAAGGGACGCGATCAGCCAACACGGGCAAGAATTAGAGTCGCTGACAAAGGGGACCCGTCATTTAAATTTATTGACCGTTTCGACCGTTGGCTCCAGAGGCTAAACAATTCGACGAAGGCTTAAGCTGATAACTCGATAGAAGATTAGATTATTTACTGGATTAAAATTGTAAAAAAAAATTTGCCATAGCATCGCCTATATATAGGTAATTGTTGTACATTTTAAGATATAGAAAAATTAATAAAAAGAAATCCAATTCCAGTGTTAGTTCTTGTTCCGCAATTGGCGATTTATCTCAATTCTTGCTGAATTCACTCTTTGAGCACACCATTGCATTCTCAAATCCTTAAGAGTGCGACATATCGCTTCGGTTGCCATTTTTATTCAATTACCTGGTACTCGATTGTTGCTTGAGAACAATTTGTCGATCAAATTTTCTCTAAAGCTGTCTATATACTATATGAATGCTTCTGTTTAATCGGCTCTTTGAAACCATTTAATTTTATGTTGATTTTTGGAGATGGGCTATGAGGATGAAAGTTTTTTGGACTAGAGTTTCTGATAATTGGGTGTATACCTAATTGTTGAAGACTAACCCTTGGCTGTCTGAGCTCTATCTTCAAATAAATATGAATTAAAAAAATAGAATTTTTTTGAAGATATGTTTTTTCTACTTATATATTAATATAGAATGATGATGATTTAAATTTTATTCAATTTCATTATCGTTCGATAGTCTATCAAAAAATATTAAATTAAAATCGTTGCAAAATACACCGATTTTTTTATTAATAACAAAAAGAAAAAAAATACGAGTATAACGGTGGGGGACCGGACACGTGCCAGCGCCCTGCGCCCCTCTCTTCTTTTCTTTCGCCCTCGCCTTCTTCTCTCTCCGAACGCACCCCACCTCCCACTCGCGGAAAAGAAATGGAGTTTCCTCTGCTGCTCTGCTGGTGAACATACAACCTTTCATCCTTTGCTACTCGGCCATAGATTGACCCGTCAAACTGCTCAGCATCTCCTCCTCTTCACTTTTATGTAATTTTTTTTAAAAATAATTAAGTATTTAATTTATATATTAGAAAATATGTTATAATCTGAATTTGAAATAATTATTTAGATAATGGTTATTATTTATTGTAATGGTTGCCATTTGTAGAATGATATTAATTAAGACCATTAGTTAGATTAAAATTGTGTTAGAATGGTCCAAAAATTAAAAAAATGGTATTAATTAATCCGAAAATGGCTAAGTATAATTATGATGTATGATAATTAATTCAAAAATGAAAATGATTTAGCATAATTAATGTTGATTTAATTTTTAGTATGTACTCTTTTGCTCAGTAAATAAAACCTTTTAGCATTTCAATTTCTTAACTACATTGGGCTTTCTATTCAATACATTGTTCTGTTTCGAACAGGCTTAGTTTGAAACTTTTATTTTATCGTCGCGCTCTTACGACCAGTGCAAAACTACAAATGGTAAAATATAATGCTCCCTTGTAGTTTCAGAGTTTGGACTTCTCCAATATCTAAATCTGACTCAAATTGAAGGTTACTGATATCACTGATTTTTTAATCTAATAATATTAAAAAATTTATTGTTAATAATAATAAAAAATAATAATTTTAATATTAAGAATGACAGCACGTCATTACGGGTGGCGCGCATTGACGCATTTAGGGAAGACGTAATTGTGAGTGGTGTTTTTTTATTGGTGGGGATCACTTGACAGACAATGGAGTTGCAAAATGAGTCGAGTTCGAGCGAGTTGGGCTTAGCTCAATCTCGGCTCATGAAAATTCGAGTCGAATCGAGCCAAGTTCATGAAACGCTTCAAGCTAAAAAATCTAGCTCAAGCTCAGCTTGTTACTATTCGAGCTAGCTCACGAGCCAATGCATATACGTTAACTAGATTTAGTACATCAACAAATTATAAAGTTGGTATATCTTCAAGACTGATACATGAATTGGTACATAATTAGTATTTCAACAAACTATATTTTTAATGATATCTTTACTATACTAATTTGAATAGAAGGGTCAGCAAAAAAACTATAGAGTCAGATATACGAGTCGAGTCACTATCGAGTAAAAGAAGTTCTTAAGCTGCTGAGATAGTGAGATGATGAAAGATGAATTATCAGATTAGGGTTTGGCAAAAAAACATATAAACTATTATTATTCGAGTCGAGTCGATCCATGAGTCGAGCCAACCCCAACTCAAACTCGGCTCATTTAACGATCGAGCTAGAATAGCTCGAGCCAGATTAACTCGAGCCCGAGCTGAGCCACAAGGTAAAACTTTTTATGCAGCCCTACTTGATAATAGGTTATTTTGACAACTTTGACAATGAATTTTTAAATAAATACCAAAAAAATCTTTAAATAGAAAAAACTTTATTGATCTGTTCTTTTACTTATGATTGATGGTGATTCAAATTTCATGCAATTTCATTATCGTTTAATACTCTATCAAGAACCATCTAGAGACTTGAAGACAAGGCGGTCCAGTCCAAACCCCTCCGTGCCACGGGTAAGGACGGGTCACGGGTCAAGGGTGAGCACGGGTGGGGTGGTCCGAGTTAGAGTGGTCCAAACTAGAAAATTCCGACCCAATCCGTATTGGAACCCCTGGTTGGGACCCTCACGAGTCGGGATGGGAGGGACAAGGGGCGGTCCAGGTGGGTCAAGTGGGGTGGGCATGATTCTTTTTTTTTTAATTTCACAAAAAAATCAAAAATTCCTCAACCCAGCAGCGCCTCCACCCAACAGCGTCGTTGCCCCCATGCAGCACCGCCAACAATGCAGCGGCGCCTCCACGCAACGCCGCCGCTGCCATACAGCCCAACCAACACTGCAGCACGCCCAACAATGCAGTGTCGTCTCCACCCTGCAACACCGCCACCCAGCGGCGCTACCGCTGCCATGCAGCGCCACCAACAATGCAGTGTCGCCTCCATCGAGTGGCGTTGTCGCAGCCATGCAGCACCACCAACAATGTAGCGCTACCATAGAGCGCCGGCAACAGTGCAGCGCTGCCTCCACCTAGTAGCGTCGCCGCCTCCACCATGCGGTGCCGCTCCACCCAGTAAAGCTGCCGCCTCCATGCAGTGCCGCCATGCATGGGTAGCATGGGTAGGGGGTGCATCCGGGTAGGCACGGGTCTAGGTCCGGGTAGGCGGGGGCAAGCACGGACCGATACAGGTAGGCACATGACAGGTCTAGACGGGTTAGGAGTAGGCGCGGGATGGGTCTAGGCGAGTCACGGGTTAGAGGGGATCAATGTGAGAAATTTCAAACCGGGCCTTGCTAGAACTAGAATTTTGTCGGGTCCGATTTACCCATGGATCTCACACGATCCGAGATGGAACGGGTCATGGCCACGGGTTTTCACGAGACGGGTTGACCTGTTCTTGTATTTTCAATATTTTAGGACCATCAAAATTTTATACAATTTACAATGGTTATAATTTAACGATTTTTGATGGAGTATCAAACGATAATAAAATTGTATGAAATTTGAATAATAAATAGAAGGACATATTCATAAATTTTTTTTGTATTTATTTAAAAATTCATTGTCAAAATTATCAAGATAACCATTACCGAGTGATCCCTTCACTTTTTTTATAGTTTGCAATTAGTTTCAAACTTCAAATTCGTGAATTACTGTAGCGTCCCGTGGAGGATGCCACTCTTATTGGTGCCTTCATATTTTCTTTTGTGAAAAAAAAATATCACTGAGAATGGTGTGTTTTTTGGTGATGTGTTGCTATTTTTAATAATAAGATTTAGGATATAATTACATTAAAAAATCAGTCTCTTGATATAGTAGGCCCAGAGTACTGTAATCCACTCACTTTTATATAATAATTGATAGCATCACACTGATGTATATACATTATACATGCATAAGAAATAGCAAAATTTATACATATAATAAGATCACGATACATGCAAACTCCAATAGAACAAATTCGGACCTTTTATCACACATTCAAGAAAAAAGAAAAATATACAAGGTTAAAAATCATTCAGATGCTTCTTATTGATATATAGCCATGTGTTACATACCATACAATGATAGCATCCTTCAATGAGAATAGATGTCTATATATACTCTCACAATCTTTCTCTCACCATTTCCTGCTTCAGCTTGGCCCCCGGTGCGAGTGGCGAAAGAAAAATGCCAATGAATCTAAATGATCCAAGGTCGATTATGGAGATAGCAAACATAAGCATATAGTTTTCTTCCACCTTTTTCTTCTTTTTGGGGAGAGATAGCACACACAATGGATTAGTACAGATGAAAAATAGTACATCACATCATCTTCACCAATTTACAAATATATACAACACACATTTATATATAGCGCATGGTTAGAGGCTGATGGGGTGTTTGGTTAATGGGGCTTTATACTTGAGTAACAACAAAGAAAATTTTCCTCAGGGAAAAAGTTCTTGGATGATTTCTCACTCGTTATTCCCAAGCAGCTGGCCCCTCTGGTGTTAAAGGGGGCAAAAAATGCTGGTGCAGTCCTATTCCATTATCATCATTTGTGATGACGGATCCGCCTCCAGCTCCGCCTGGTGTCTCTCCTCCGCTGCCACCTGAGTTGTCAGGGTTGAGCAAAATTGAAAGCTCTTCCATTGTTTTCTCAATTACAGAGTCCTTCAGTTCTGACTTTAGCATCGAGTTGTTCATCCCTGAATTGTAGAAAAAATATTGTTATATTGATTTCATTAGAATGAAACTAGTACTTTTATGGCTATAGATAGTGAAATAAGTGTAATGAATCATGAAAGTCGAATGAGCATTTCTTTGAATCTACTCTAATCCTTTGGAGCTATAAAGGTAAATGGCTAAAGAAAAATGGAATTATTTAGAAGGTTAGAACAAAATCAATGGAATGAGCAGGAAAAGCTGCAATGTACTATGTGTTCGATATACTGAATAGTGAATCAAGACACACCGTTAGTGCAATCTGGACCGATCCACTTGTTTGAAAGTCCCCCTTGCCGGTTCATTCCACCATTATTATTTCCTCCAATGTTAGCAGGATTGACATTTCCCCAATTTGTTGTCTCTGCTGGTACGAGTTGTGGCAGATTTGGCAAGGATGGAATCCTTTGCATATTTTGCATTCCCAGACCTGATTGTGCATCAAAAACTGTTGCACCTGTACTAGTTGAATTTCCCCTCGGAACTTGCCCTGTACCAACTTGAGTTTGCTCTATGTACATCTGGGATGAGGGCATTTCACTCTTTATAGGCTGGTATGGAGGCATCATAGAAGATGAGTTTGCACTGAAATTTGTTAGTCCATAATTCATTTGTGACCTGAAAGCATTTGCATTCTGTCCATTGTTTGCAAAAGAAAGCATAGGCAATTCAGTCTGGATTTGATTTGTGAAGTTCGGATAACTATGGAAGTTTTGGTTTAAGAGTGGATTTGCACCAATGCCATTTGTCTGTGCGTTTGAAAAATTCAATGGAGACGGTTGCAAAAGGAACTGTGAATTGGCACCATTGAAATTAGTATTTCGGTTATCAGAAAAGGTGGCAATCTGCTGGTTGATTTTTCGGCTTATTCCAAGCTCTCGTTCAACTTCTACTGGATAGGGAGGTAGACCGGCACGTTGTCGTCGCTTCAGACGGGTGTTCCAATAATTCTTTATCTCATTATCTGTTCTTCCATTTAACTGCAACATACATAACAAACCAAGTTCATAGTTTGAAATTACGAACCATAACCTCTATCCTGTTTGAAATTATATCTCTCGTCTTTTTTGCTTATCTAAATCTGGTTAAGGTAGACAGTAGACTGTCTTTTACTCTTTTTCAATTTGATTAATGAAATTTACATAGTAGGTCTACTACATCAAAAAAAAAAACTTTTCATATCATATTTCTCTTAATACTTACATGAGTGGCAATACGTGCCCACTTATTACCAATACGAGCGTGCAATCTCAAGATGAGCAATTCCTCTTCAGGCGAAAAAGGGCCTTTTTTAAGATTGGGTCTTAAATGATTAGCCCATCTCAGCCGACAACTCTTGCCGCATCGTGCCAGGCCGCTACTTCTTTGCACTGCATTCCAATTGCCTTCACCATATCGCCTGACATGCTCTACCAAAATTGTATCCTCAGCTGCAGTCCATGGACCCTTTCTTAACCCGGTATTTACTCCATTTGTAACTTGGCCTCCATTCATTGCGCCATCTTGTCTTTCTTCATTGGCTCCGTTTACGCCAGCTGTGCTACTCCCGTTACTGTTGACACTATTCTTCGTCATTAATCAATACGATACAAACACCTCTCGTTGTGCTATCTCTGTCTAGTACTTTTTTTTTGGTTAAAAAAAAAAGATAGTTGAGAAGAGAAAATAGGATAATACACACTTTCTCTTCTCTTCCCGCTTTCTCTCTCTCTTTGATATTTTAGTTTTTTCTAGAGATATTGGTGGTTTTGGTTTGTTACGATATAGGGGAAGAGAGGAAGGCAGATAGTTATAATTTTTTTCTAAGCATGGTTATTATTGGTTATTTTTTTGGTCAAGCTCGCTCTTATCAAGAAGGGAAGGAAAAAAAAATAGATTAATAGATTAATATTGATATACGATGTTGATCATATGCATGCTCCAAAATGGAATTGATGTACTTTTGTGATACGGAGCAATGCAGAGCGGTGGAAGGTGAAAGAAATCTAATGAGGCCTAGAGAGAGCTTGAGGAGCAAGGGGGTCTGAAATGCTAATTATAGGGGGTGGTCAAGCTTCAAATTCGCGCAAAAAAACGCTCTGATTCGAATTGAATGAATGAATGATGCATTGAACACAGAACTGGTTTGTAGACAACAATTATGTACGCGAAATGTTGTAATTCTAAACATGGAAAGCGTGTAAAATGGGTTAACTTCGAGCTGTCTTTTATGTATGCAAGCATGATTTCAGTATATTGTGATTCTTTGTGACATGAGGTTACAAAAATGTTCAGCTTTTTTGGAATGCATTTATATAAGTTCGAAATTGATTTTTTTCTGAAAGTAGGTACAAGTTAGCTAAATATAAGCATAAACTTTCTTAAGAAATGTCATTTAGAGACACATATAGTTAGCTAGGCACATATAGACAGATATATACACACACATACACAATTAAATACACAGCAGATATTCATTATGCTTATTTATACTGGAAATGATCGAATACAGTAGGAAGTCATCCGGTTAATTACTTGTGTGCATATTTGAAGCCTCCTTCTAAATGGATTCTCTGCATATTAAAAGCCATGCATGATCTTTTGGGCAATTTAAGGGCATCAACTTTTAGAATTTTAGTTGCTCCTAAAAAATAAAAAAATATAATTAGATTTTCCGAACAGGTCATTTTGAGTGATTTGCAGACTATTTTTGTCCCATCAGGAACACCCAAAAGATGTGTGTCAAGGAGATTTAGATTAAATTAAGAAAATTCTGTTCTCTAATATTAAACATCACAGCTGGGGGTCAAGCAAAAGGCCCCCATTGTCGCATTAAAATTTTGACAGTTCTAAGTTTTGGTCAAAATAGCTCCATTTGCATGTTAGTAGGACTTAAAAATGTCAGTATACCGTTCAATTGGATATAAAATCATTATCTCGGTGTAAATAGAGGTTGGAACACTAGCTTTGACTGAACTATGCTTTTTGGTCTATTCAGAAATTGTTTCCTGTTAGAAACAAGAAGCACTAACCTTGGATTATCTTGACAGTTAAATTAGTTTTTAGTCATGCAACTAACTTTAGTATTCGAACTTTCCTTATGTTTGCTTAATTTGTGTGGAAGGTTGCTTCATTTGACGCAACTGAAGTACCTGTACATATACCAGTCCATAACAGTAATATTTATGCTGGTTTAATTCGAGATGGTGATCACAAATAATTAGATTTCAGTTATAGTTATGGAATTTGACTTTACATTAATTCATGTTAGAAGTCTACTAATGCTGATTGGGCTTAACCTTAATTAATCCACTTAGAGTGACATCCGTAGTTTATTGATACTAGTATTTTGTCCGTACATTATTACGGTGATGTCTTTTAAAAATATAAAAATTTATATCTTCATGTGAAAAAAAAGAGATAAAAATAAAAATAATTTAGTAATTAATATAAATTTCAATTATAAATATATAATTGATGTAAAATAAATACAGAATTGAGAGGAAAGTTGACATTCAGAATTAAGAAAAATTAAAATTTATAATTGATGGTAATCTAAGAAAAAAATAAAGTAGAGCAATTATACTTTTAAATTATGTAACATTCATATAACAATCAAAATTGAGAGAAAATTAGAACTTCAACACAAATGACCATAGAGATAGTAATATTATTTAATGAATAATTTAATCTGATGACTGATATTAGCTCTAAAAATTCAATAAAAAATTTGAACCGTTACGAAATCAGAACACTTACATGCTTAAAGAGTAGAGATGCACGATCAGTTTCTTAATTTTGATAATGTTAATGAATAGTTAGTGCACATATCTGGATTTATTATTTTATTGAAAAAATGAAGACTCTGTACGGTAGTGTTTGTAATCTGTATGGCGGATTCTTATGAGTTGGATATGATAATGACAATAATATAATTTTTTTATTAGTATTTTACTATGTTGCATCTTGTTTACAATTTTTTTGGATATCGACATTTTGTTGGATTTGCACATAATTTGATTCATTAATTAAAATATTAATTCTATGAAACATAAATCTTAATTTTACTCATCGATATAATTCATATTCTAGTAGTTCGAGAAGCAAGCAAGGGCATAAATGGCAGAGATAATCTAGTCATTTTTTTTTAATGAAAAGTCAATGGTAATCCAAATCGTAAGTTATGTAGAAATGGGATTTAAGAGTGACATAGAAATGGGGATTTAAGAGTGACAAAGGCCAATTGTACATTCATCGGACATTTTTTTCTAAAATAAATTATTTTGATTTATTATATATTTCGCAAATGGATATTTTGAAAGTTCTGACGGATGTGTCAATAAAATAATATCATCTTATTATTATTCAAGTTAAATGAGTTATTATTTGTAGAGACTTAATTAATTTAATTTATTTTATATAATATTTTATTATTCAATTAAATGAGTTATTATTCAGAATTATGATATTTGAATTCAAGAGCATAATGCTGCACAGAATATGTTGAATAAATTATATAGCCTATTTAGAAAAATTTTTTTTTACTCTACCATGAAGGCAAGTTTGCACACAGTTTATGGTAATTTATTAAGGTATATGGCTTAATGTTTATAGTTTATTTGTTATTTTATATTATTTGATTTTGGATCAAAGAATTTTTATATTTTTTGTAATCATTTTTTTAAAATGAAATTAGTTGTCTTCGAATTTTTAATGTAAAAAAAGCAGTTTATAGCAATTGGCAATGATTAAGCAATGTCAAAGTGCCCTCATCATGACCAGTAGTTTGTGCATTTCCACTTTGGTGAAGTCAGAAAAAAGGTGGTGCCTTTCCCGTTTCCAGCAAAAAAAACACCTGATTGGCATATAATTCTGGGAATTATGTTCCCAAATTAAGCTCTCCACACACGAACGATGGAAGCGGGACCCTCTGTCACATACATCTGTACCATAGTGTCCTTGAATTTTCTGAGAGCTGCCAAAAAAGTCGTCGGCAAGAGCACAGCATGGTAAAGAAGAAGTCAACTCTCAATGGCGACAAATTTGGGGAAGAAATCTTCCGACCCTAAATTTGCACCGATTTCTTTTATCTAATAATATCAATAATACAATTAATAATAATAATAATAAATTAAAATTTTAGTAATAAAAATAGCAGCGCGCATAACGTTTTTTTTTTTTTTAAATTTTTTTTAAAATTTTTTTACAAGAAAATAGAAGCGTGTCAGTGAGGTGAGGTTCACTCCCGTTTGCAAAAGTTTGATCAAATTTGATTATAATATTTATAATATTCAAAAGCAAATCCGTGTAAAAAAAATGCAAGTGGGAGTAACGCACTCCCATAAACGTGTTAGTCGACCGATGTGTTTTCAAAACGTCATTGACGATGACGCGTTGTCATTTTTATTATTGAAATTTCATCTTATAATGTTATTAAATAATTAGATTATTTAGATTATTGGATAAAGAAGTCGGTGCCAAATTTGTCTTCCTAACTTTTTTCTTTCCGAATTTTTTGAGCGATATTTTATTATTTTTATTTCTAATAAATTTTCACATTGATGATAATTTATGGAGATCCGGGCATAACTAGAAATGAACATTTATGAACTATAAATATCAGGGAGGTGTTTCTCATTTAATTTTGAAAATGAATACTATGGCTATTTTGCATTTGATTTTTGGAGTCGGTTTTACTTGCGCCCGATACCGTGAGTTGTAGTACAATATTGCAGCTTTGGCATCTCAGACCTGGTATGAATATTCGTCTGATCAGATTTAAAGATCTGATCAATAGGTAAATGTAAAACACTATTTTAATATCAATATTATATATTTAGATATAGATATTTCAAAATAGACACCTCTCCTTTTTGAAATAGGGACATCCATATTAGTACATTACCTGTGATGCCTATATTTCTAACTGTTGTATTTTTCATATAATTTTAACGTCAATAATTTTAATCGCATGTGTCTAGTTCGTGAATGCGATGTGGGATATAAGTATAATGCTTGTCATTCATAAGGATAATTTTCTTATTTTCGATATGTTTCGGGTATTCATTATTATTAGCCGGATTGCATTTGTACTGAAAACCGTATATACATAATTACAAAGACGTACAGTTAGCTCGCACGTTTTTTTTTCCGCAGAAGTAGAAGAAGACTCTAGAGTCTTGATTTTATTTATTATTATTTTTTTTTTTTTGAGGAAAAGAGTCTAGATGTTTGATGTTGTATATTAGCTTTTTTTTTTTTGAGAATATGTTGTATATTAGCTGGGTGGGCCAGGTTTCTGAGAAGTCGCTGAGAATTATATCACATGTGGACCGGGCCTTGGGTTGAGCGTGTAGCGGATCGTATTACTGTTCTCTTGTTAGTTTCTGCACTTCACGTCACACCAAGACTGAATTGACACTTTACCTACTGGCATTCTGACAACTGTCCACCAACTCGAAAGGAGAGCAGTCACAAGAGATCTCCTGAGCTCATACCAATGATGCTGTTTCTATTAGGTTTCTCTGACGACAGGCCTAGAAAAGATCTCTCTCAGAGAAATATAGAGATAGTGTATTGACGTGCGTGTTGTGCATGTCGTGTGCGAGCACGTAACACGTGTTCGACACAGAACGTGTTGTGTCAACATGTGTTTACGTGTTTGAACGTGTCAAAAACTTGAAAACCTGAACACGCACGTCTAAGACACGTGACACGTCTAACACACGCCGTGTTAGACGTGTTCGTGTTTATATATGTTTGGCACGTGTCAACACTTGTAGCACATATAAATTCGATAAAATTCAAATAAGATAAATATATAAGAAAAAACATGAAAAATTATAAAATGATAAAAAAAATTGGTAATCTTGATTTAAATTTTAGAAAAGTTTAATTAAAGAATAATTTTTTTATTTTCCCTCCTTTTTTTTGGTTTTGGGACCGACTACGTTTTGAAAACGTAGGCAAAATTAAAAACTTAAAAATTTATTAGTATAATATTTGAAAATATTTTAAGAAATAAAATAATATGAATAATATAAAAATGCATACATTTTTGTTATTATTTTTTCATATTTGAGTATTTAATCTTTATTTTCATTGTCATCTTGAGATAAAAAGTCAGTAGGAAAGTAGGAAAAAAATTATAAATGTAGAAATATATATTTACTAGCTTAATGCAGTGACAAAAAGTTATAATGTCATCAAATTGAATTAGTTTTGATACCGAATTAATATCGGCATATCGCATTTAAAATATGATTTTAAATTTAAATATCATATTTAATATTTAATTTAGGTAGTGGTCAACCAGGTCAATTTTTTTAGAGTGATAACAAAATCTTTAGACACGTCTTCACGTATTCTGGCATGCTCCCTTTTATTAAAAACCTTTGAATTTGTATAAAATATTACAAGGATTGTCACACAATATTGCTTTTTTTCTTCAATTGTGTCGTGCGATGTCTCGTCAACTGAATTATTCATGTGTCTGGGGTCCACTTGTGGTAGTTTTGGTTATATCGATAAAAATTGAGGATGTTAATAGATGTGTCAGACATGCTGCATGTGCTACACGTATTAGACGTGTGTATTCACGTGTTAGACGTGTGTGTTCGTGTTAGACGTGCGTGTTTAGTTGTGTCAAAATTATTTATATATTGATCACTTACGTTTAATAATACAGCATATGTGACACGTGAACACGTCACAATACATTGTGACAGATAGATACAAATACATATTCGGATATAGAAAAATGTTTATGCAGTGCCATTTTCCAACCCAACCTAAGTAAACATCAATGCACAGAAGATCTGACACTACCTCACGCTTCTCAACTTGCTACAGTCGATCCATCTTTATTTGAATTTTTAACACAACATTAAGTGCATCTCTCTCCACTCCGTGCTTTCTGTCGGCTGCTTCCCTCCCGCCCTCCCTCTTTTTCTCCACCATTTTTCCATTGGCACATTCTTCTCACATGCTTTGACCAAACGCAGTGAATTGTGGAAAAATAGATGAAATTTTGGTTTCAGCGAAGAGGAGAATCTGTAGCCTTTGGTGTGGACAAAGTTGAGATGAATTGGAGGGGGAGAAGAGGGGAAGATGGTGGCATTTCTTCTAGATGGACTCTTCTCTTTTGCATTGGGAGCTTTTGTGTCGGTCTCCTGTTCACTAACATGTAATTCGCTTTTTCAATTTTGCGTTTATGTAATTCTCTCTTTCAATCTTTCGATTGTTGTCTTGCAAACAATTTTGTGATTTATTTTTTCGATTTGTGTTGATTGGGTAAGCATTGCGAAAAAAGATCTGTAGTCGGAAGGAGTGATGCTTGTAGCGGTAGATCTAGTCGGATTCTAGGAAATTAGACTAGTTTCTTTGCTGATGGGTAATTGATTGTATGAATTCACAGAATTTTTTTGTTTATACAACTGAATCCATCAAATTTGTGAGCATCTCAGATTCCCAATTTTTCATGAACTTACTGTGCTGAACTTCCTCGCTTGAACTGCACCTCAGTAGGTCAATTCAGCAACCCTACATATTTCAGGGCAGATACTTGGTTGTTTGCATATTCTAAAAAGGGAATGTTTTCTATTTGCAGTATTTGGGAGATGCCAGAGCCTGATGAGTTGATCAGAAGAAATGAAACTATGATAAACGAGATAAAGCTCCTTTCTGGAAACTGTGATCCCAATAAAGTCGGTATTACTGTAAGTAGACTTTTATTTTATTATTGTATAGCTTGCTTTTGCCAACGTTGATTTTATTCTTTAGAGGCCCCAAAGAAAAAGGAAGTTGCAAAGTTGGGCAAATAATCTGATTTTAGTAATGTCCATAGAAAAGCTAGGATAACGAACTGCAATTATTGGTTGTATTGTTTAATTTTGCATAAATAGTCTTCAGACACTAACTTTGGGTTTTGATTGCACTTTTGATAATTATGAAGAAATCATTGGTTTTGTCTGAAGTGCAACAACTTAATATTATTGCTTTGTTGTTCTGTATGGTCAGGGAAGAGAGAAGCAACCAAGAAAGGAAATTATACAGCTTCCAGGCACACATAATGTACAGTAAGTTCTCAAGTCAAATTAATTTGTCTGTAGGTACCAGTAAAATACCAATTATATCTTAATTAAATTTGACTTTTGATTCTCATCCTTTTTTTTTTGCTAGAGACATAGATAAAACAATATCACACTTAGAGATGGAATTGGCTGCAGCAAGAGCTGCACAAGAGTCCCTTCTCAATGGGGCCCCCTTGTCAGATGATTTAAATTTCAAGTTTTCCGAGTCTAGAGAACGGTCAAAATATTTGATGGTTATTGGTATAAATACAGCCTTTAGTAGTCGCAAGAGACGTGATTCAATCCGTGGCACATGGATGCCTCAAGGTACCAATATAAATTTCTCAGTAAATTTTATATGATACATTTTGTCCTGAATAAATAGATTGGAAATGAAGATCATGTCATAGGACCACCATCGGTTGTCAAGATTTATTTTCTTATTTTTTTAGTTTTCATTATTTATCTAGTTGATAATTGTGATTAAAGAAAATTCTAATAAATAGGTGCAAAGAGAAAGAAACTTGAAGAAGAGAAGGGGATAATAGTTCGTTTTGTTATTGGCCATAGGTATGTAACCCCCCCCCCCCCCAACCCCCACCCCCACCCACCCACACACACACATTTCCAGATGTTATTTTTATTTTGGTTATTTCTTGCATCCAAATAATTTCTCGTGCCAACAATCCGAATAATTTCTCACATGGCAACAATCTGTTTCTAGTGCAATTTCGGGTGGTATAGTCGATAGAGCAATTGAAGCTGAAGATAAGAAGCATGGTGATTTCATGAGACTTGTAAGTAAAAAAATATTTTAATCGTTCAGCAGTGTAATGTCGTACAATGCACCTCTAACAGATCTATTTGTTCGTCATATAATTTCATGAAGGATCATGTAGAGGGTTACTTAGAATTATCTGGTAAAACAAAAACATATTTTGCCACTGCTGTGTCCCTGTGGGATGCCGATTTCTACATAAAGGTTGATGATGACGTACATGTCAATATAGGTATGTTTTTCTACGTAAGTTGTTCCTTCAGATGACAATACATTTGAAATGAAATTCTAAATTTCAGCTGATTGTTATTGTTTCAGCATCTCTTGGGCATGTATTATCAAAACTAATTATGAAGCCTCGAATCTATATTGGATGCATGAAATCTGGTCCGGTCCTTGCTAAAAAGTAAGCCTTTTGAATTAAATGCAAAATAATATTACCAGAGGAAATTATCTGTCCTTCAGTTGCCTGTTAATTTCAGCAATTTGGTTTGTTGTGCAGAGGCGTAAGATACCATGAGCCAGAGTATTGGAAATTTGGTGATTCCGGAAACAAGTACTTTAGGCATGCTACTGGCCAGTTGTATGCTATTTCGAAGGATCTTGCAACTTACATATCTATTAACCAGTAAGATATTGTTTTTGCTCTTCTAAAAGTTGAAATATGAATAATTTTATTATATAGAGAAACGGTCATGTATAAGAAGAAGTTCCAAAATGTAAAAATAAAGTATTAGTGGCCCATGTAGTTGAAATAAACAACACCTTATTTTTTTTACTTTCTAACAAAGATGTATCATTAGGAGCATGGTTTATAGGATTAGGTGTTGAACATAAATACTGTATTGTACTGCAGGCATGTTTTGCACAAGTATGCAAATGAGGATGTATCATTAGGAGCATGGTTTATAGGATTAGATGTTGAACATATTGATGATAAGCGCCTTTGCTGTGGCACTCCACCTGGTATTTTTTTTGTTTTCAGATCTCTCTCTCCTCTCTTTACGTGTTCAGACGGACAATAAAAAAATCTCAAATATTATGCAATACATAAATTTAATGGCCTATGAAACATGTGATAGTCCCTATATCCTCATCTCCTTTGTTCCAAAATATGAATAAATTTACCCATTTTGCTCAATATGTTTCTAAGAATGAAAAAGGTAGAAAAAGAATTCTGTAGTTATTTTGATCCAAACAAAGATTGCATATGGAGTGCATTTCAGATGCATGTACCATCTTAAAGGATTTTTTTTTTTCTTGGGACCTTCTGTGTTCCTAGGAGTACAAGTGAATGATTTCAGTAATTTCATGTTTGGTTGGATCACATTTCATTCTTCTTAGTTCATCATTTAACTTTTCATGAATAATAGATTGCGAATGGAAGACCCAAGCTGGGAATATTTGTGCTGCCTCTTTTGATTGGACTTGCAGTGGCATATGCAATTCAGTTGATAGAATGAAAGAAGTTCATCAAAGATGTGGAGAAGGTGAAAATGCCGCTTTCGAGGCTGTTTTCTGAACCTAGAAACTTCATATAGTTGCATGAAGCTCTTTCTGGAATTTGTTATTTGGTAGTATTTTCTACTGAAAATTGTTGTCCAGCAGCTGGTCGGACCTCTTGTTTTACCATGTGGTCTGCTAGTTCGGAAAGAGAAAATGTAGAGGGTTGGGATGGGGTGAGTTGGTTCATTTGTTAACAATTCATTTTTTGTCTTGTGGATATAGTTTCACAAGTTATTGTAATAAAAGTCGAGGTTTGAGTATCCTCTCATGTGATAAAACTCGTCATTTTCTTCAAATCAGTCTGCACAGTAAATTACTAGATTAAAAGTCATGTGATAAAAATAAAGGTTTGAGCCTTTTAGTATTCCGATAATTAGTAAAATTAAAAGAATAACAGATCTGTGTTTACAGAGAATTACTTTTTAGTTAAAGACCTCCCAACGTGCTGTATTACTAAAAAAGAAGATATTGAGTTTCAATTTCATGATTACTAGATTTTAATTTTAGAATCGTTATTGCAAGGGAAAAAAGTTAAAAGAATTAAAAAACACATTAATATGCGTGCGAGTAAAAGACAATAAATATGTTCCGATGGCCTTTGCCAAAGTAAAGACGAGAGAAAATAATGGACATAAAATTAGTCAGGTGATCTCCTGTATCTGACGGATATGAACCACAGAACCAAGAGAATAATAATAAAATATTTAAATGGAAAAAGGAAAGGGAAAAAACAAAAACGAACGGTGTTCGGAACACTAAAGCCAAGTGATCTTCTGTGCCGTAGAGGTAGCAGCAGTTCTACTCAAACGTATCATTCATTACAAATAAGAAGTAATATGGTTATGAATGTCATATAACTCATAAACATCTCTTATCTGGTCCATCACTCTCTTTTTTTAAAGATATTTTAAAAAAAAATCATACTGTCATGAATTAGCAATGCATAGCTCATCATGACGTTGATTTCGGTACTGACTGTTCTACAGATCAAATTGTTTCTATCAAATTAAGCCGTAACTTTTTTCCTGATATTAATATATTTTTGAGTATTTAAAGAGTGCTTACACCAGTGTCCTGTGATCAATGCATCAAATGTATAACCATCATGGTCGGTACCGATTGGGGTATAATAAGTCACTTCAATCTTATTTTAGCCATGCAGATGATTATTAATTTTAGATCCAACCATCGTATTAAGATATATAGATGAAAGAATGAATAGATAGAGTTGAGAACAGGAAAGTGATAGGGCCGTGAAGCGATGGAATCACATCACCTACAGATCTAAAGCTATGTAGGTGCGTTTTTTTTTTCAAAATTCATATTTAAATTTTTCTATAGCCGTTCAGATTTCAAATTTCCTGATTAAATCTTTGCATAGAAAATTCTCCACAAAGAATACACACGTGTGAAGCAATAAGGCCTCCTGCCCTACATGGCACAGAAGTGATTGCCCCGACGAGGCCTTGCCCTCGAAGGCCCTACCCTAACACTCTAATCAGGCCCAGTAACATACAACCAGGCCCAAGTAGTGATAAGTTGTTTCTGAAAATTGCTCACAGAACCAAGGAGCTACGGTGTAAGGTCCCCACTATAAATAACCCTGCTAGTTACACCAACAAAGAGTAATGGTATACTAACTTAGAACGCACACAAAACACACGAGAATTCAGGGAAGGATACAGTCAGATTTTCTAACACACACCGACTGACACCCAAAGTCATCAATGCAAGTGTTGCAGTCTCTCCATCCGACATAGTACGGATCAACTATCAACAGGTAAGCTTAATTATATCCCTGAGAGAAAATATAGTGTTCAATTTCTAAGTTTAGATACTAACTCGTCTTTCCACACACCTAGGACCAAAGCTTCCAATGCAGCATCTAATAGATGTACAAAACATTACCAGCCTAATTAACTCTCAATTCAACCCCAAATATATGCATGAAATAAAATTATCAATTCAACCTTATTAACTCAACTAGCAACTAGCTCTAATCACACATATCATAAGCAACATCAATTGTTTTCTCCTCCAGGAGAATTACCACAAAATATAAAAGGAAGAAAGAAAAGATACAGAGTATAAAGTTTTAACATTTCTTACAACAAATCTTTTGAATGCATCAGATGCTGTAAGTACGGACCAATCCCACTTTTGTCTTACCCTTGTCACAAGTGCATTGAGGTTCCTTCAAGATTACTTCTGATGACTCCTTGGCGCCGTCCATATCCTGGTTGTGAATCAATGCCCTGCCTGCCGATGATCCACTACGTTCACCACTGTTTGAAGGACTATGATTGCAAAGAAATGCAAAATTAGTACCCTGCACAAATGCAGGTTTGATTATGCCTTTACGAAAGAATGGATATCCATTGGTTGGTGCACCTGCATTCAGAAAAACAATATTACGGCTAATAGTCATCTAAATGAAGTTTAGACTTTGAATTAGTTGAAGATCTACTTTAAAAAAAAAAAAAAAGAAAAAGAAAGAAAGAAAGAAAGAAAGAAAGAAAGGATAAGGCTGGTGCGAGGCATCACTGTTAAGGTTATGCACAATTGGCTGAATCTGGAGTGGAGCTCTGTTTGATGTCTTCCTCTTAGGATTGAGACAGGTGGCAATGTAGTCCTGCAACTTGGTGTGTTTTAAGTTTTTCTTTGCTAGGTTCTTCCGCTTGGTGGCATTCCAATGATTTTTTATTGCATTTCCTGTTCGACCAGGTAAGAACTTGGAGATCTTGGACCATTGGGATCCTAGTTTTGAATGAGCATTGATCAATATTTCATCTTCCTCTTCTGTCCAATCAGCATGCTTGATTTGTACATGCAAATTGTGTAAAAGAGAAACTAGTAAAATAGTACTCCATTTGTAAAAATGTTGTAATCATGTTTAAATTGAAGATAGTAACTACAACTATGAAATGTAACTAGCTTTTTAGTTGGAATGTTTCTCATAAAATTAAACAAAGAAAAAAAAATTATTAATTTCATCAAAGTGGAAAAACACACATCAAAATTATAGATATTTCACCTTAACACGGGGACTCAAAATATTTTGCCACCTTTCCCTACATTGTTTGCTATTTCTTGATTGGACCCCCTTTGCAACCCTTGACCAACTTCTTTCTCCATACTTTGCCACCAGACTTACTAATATTCTACCAAGAGAAGGATGAAAATTGTTATAAATTCCATGCATGTCGGATAATCATAAAATATTGAAAAAAATTTAAAATTACATAAAACCCAAACTAAAACTAACCTATCTTCTTCAGGAGTCCAATAACCCATGACATAACCCCGTTCATTGTAAGGGGCAGGATTTGAATTTGCATCCACCCCTGCCTCAACTAGATTGGCTTGATTGCAAACCATACCTTGAGAATAATTCTTCAAGTTATGCACTGGGGACTGGTTGGCTGAGAATGGAATTTGCTGTTGTTTTGGAACATTACCAGCATTGTAAGAATTACCAAAATGCTCATGGTCCAAACTGTTATTTGTTATCACCTGAAACAAATAGTCAATTAGATATGGAATTTTGACAAAATTAATGCAAAATTTCATTCATAGTGATAACTTGCTACTAAAGCATAAATTAAATGTTGTACAACATGATTTTAAAGAAGGTTCCGACATCACAAGCTGTCTTATATAATCTCTGTATCAAGATTTCAAAACTCAAATCCAAATAACAAATCTAAACAACAAGTCTAGATGTATTTTGGACAAAAAACAACAGATCATCACAAAATGTTGTCGATCTTGTTCTTCAAAACGACTGGTGTTTCCATGTAAACTTGATAACTTTTTAGATTGTCTTGGATAAAAAATCACAAGATTTAATGGACCAAGTTAACTGCAATAGATCTATTACAACAACAACAACAACAAAGCCTTTAATACCAAATAAATTGGGGTAGGCTAGAAATGAAACCCAAGTTAACTGCAATAGATCTATTAGATGCAGGTTATTACTTGGTCTGTTGATATTGTACAAAACAAATCAAAATAATTACAAAATTTGTGTGAACACATCACTTGTATAAAAATAATGATATTCTGGATACGTTGTTTGAATTTTGAATTCTTGCAAAAATGTTTGCATCCGGGCCCTCTTGAACTGTAAAGATGGTCCCTAATTGTTGTAGCTTCAGAAGATGCAAGAAGTGTAGACACAATTTTTGCTTTTACTTACCGATATGGCTTTTCTCAGGGAAGTCATCATGCTAGACATTGCTAATTAAGATCCAACTGTGCAGATTTTGGAGATCAAATTGGAAAAGAAGATGGAATGTTGATCTGGTCGGAGGATGAAGATTGAAGTGTCTTGTGAAATTATTGTTTTCGGTTTCTCCTTTAACACCAAATCCTCAAGATAACTCTCACCCACCATCTGTCGTTTAGTAATGACGGTTTCAACTTTTTTTTCCATATCACCATCTAGTACTGGCTTATTAATGTAGACGTACTTAAATAAAGTATTATGAATTATGTGAAATATATTTTAAGTGTTAACACAGATTAATGCACTTAATTGTGTATTGAATTTCGGATTAATATACTGGCAGGAGCATATTAAATTATTAATAAAAACAAATAAAACACAAGAACCAGATATAATTAGGATCAGATTATAACAAGTTGGCAAATTTGCTGCCTATAAGGTGCAGCCTCTGCATTGTCAATAATGCATAAATACCACACAGAGTTGGATACACAATAATGATTCTATACATAGTGTTGACATGATCCAGGGCCGGAGGGAGGTGGGCCAGAAGGGGCCTGCCCACCCCCCACACCCACCCACACACACTTCCCAAAACTAGTTAAATTGAGTAGTTATTGAATAATTTTAATAATAAAACTTAAGGTTTTCAGTACCCCTCCCCCCAAATCTTCTGATGCTCCGATGACACTATCAATCCTCTTCTTGACCCCCCAGCCCCACCCCACCACAAAAAAAAACCTTCCATCCTGGAAAAACCTTCCATCCTGGTCTTGCCGCTGAGATGGTCAATGCATTGAAATAAAGAAGCAAAAAAGAGTTTCAGTCAAACAAGATCAAGACTGTGCACCACAGAAAAATAAGTTTGGTCATTCTCTAATGAATGTTGCAAGCTGGTGTTTAAGGTTAAACAACTTAAACATAAGGAAACAGCTTTTCTTTTAATTTGTTAGTCCTGAGTCAAATAAGATGATTTCCGATTCTGATGTTATAAATATTTCACAAGATCTTAGAGTTGTAAGTTGGGGACTAAATATGTAATATTCATGAGCAGTGCTCAAATTGTTCATTAAAATATTAAACAGTGTTCACTGGTTTATATAAGAAATATTACTTGTACTGATTCTCATAAGGAAATGGATTCCAAACACTCTGCTCCTGAAGATGGGAAGGGAACCAAGACCTTTGGCTGCACCCGGTAGAGATGAGACGTGATGTACAAACCAACAAACAACTGAGGCATTTCACTGAACAATTTTTGAGCGTCAAATAAATTCATCACTATGTCCACTAAAGAATGAGTACAACGTACAGATACTGCTTTTGTTTTACAACAAAATTGACTTCAAAATGCGCTCTACCGGTGTGAAATATTTAACAAACCATCTCCAGTAAACATGACTGTCTTACCATGTAGATTGCGCCCCACGCACACAGCACCGTCTAACAGTCTAATGAAACCATGCGCATCTATAATGAATTAGAATTACACGAAACATGGCTCTATACATTCCGAAGAGTCTCACCACACCACATGATAGGCGTCGCCATCACAGTACCGGGTTAGTTGGAAGATGACAAGATAAGCATGAGATAGATACATTGAAAAGAGAAAAACACCTTTGCCTATACGGGGCCATAATCATTTCACACGAGCGAGATTAAAACTCCCGGGCTGTTGTTGTCTCTTGTATTTTGTCTTCTTCTTCTTCATCTCTCTAAACCTAGGCAGCGGCTGCGCAGTACTCTCATTCTCTCGCGCTGTCGGGCGCTCCACTGCAGGGACGAATGTTTGGAGGGACCGAGCCGTACCAGAAAACTTAGGATTTGATATAATATGATATTTCTCTTGATATATACCAGTCATCACTGACTGTTTTCTTCATTTATACAGTTCGGTAAGATTAAAACGAACTATATAATTAGATTTATTTAAATAAAGACTCCTAACACTTAATATGAGCTCCATCCAATTCAATTGTTTTTATTGAATGATTTGAATCAAAATATAATAAATTTTTTCGTTTAAAAAAATATAGAATACGAGCCCACCTCGATACCCCAATTAATATGTAAGTACTTGAATATAGTAGGTTTCCGATCTCGTTTAATT